>CM056730.1:120902318-122152318 GCA_029844215.1 Przewalskia tangutica | reverse complement strand
ACATCCTCTCATTTTAGTATACCTAAGGCACGATCATGTCTTTTAATAAAAATTGAGATTTAACCCAAGTATCATGTACCTCTAACCTTTTAAGAAATAACTCTTTTTATACAAAAATCCAAGATACTAATCACCATAGTATCAAGTTACGATTTCTTTTCAAAACAAGTCACATTTCCTTTTAAAACTATCTCAAGCTTCTAAATTAAGTGACTTCATTTCTTGTAAAACCTTAGGCACTTCATGCCTTAAAACCATTTTCTTTCACAAGTTCAAATCATCAAAACCTTTCTCCATTAAACTTTCACAAACTAATATAACCAATTCCCATAAAGCCGTTATACTAGAGTTAAACAATAGTAAAACACATTCCCTTAAGTCGAGGATTTTCTACTTTTCTTTTAACGAAGCAAGTATCAAATACTTATATCAAGCGAAGATTTCCAAATCTTGTCGCCTCTGCGTACTACATAGGTACAACTAATCATGCTCGAGAGATAGGAAAGCTCCACATACCTCTTGGTCGATCCAAGCTAAGTCAATTTACGCATGTAGTATGTCAACCTAAAATGACCACAATCGTTTATCAAGCTCTAATTTATAATGCAGAATTTTTCAAGTTAAAGTCACCAATTTCCTACGGAAAATTGGGCGGCGTTTCCTTTGTTTCTACATACTTTGCCACCTTTTCCAAGGTCGATTTTTAACGCTCAAATGCCATGTTTAAGGCTCAACGACCAACCAACACCAAGGGGATTACACACCTAAATTTTGGTGTGTAAAATTCAACCACAAGTTACAACAACTAACCCAACAAGTCTAATGTAGTATTTAGGCAACAACGTGCTCATAAGATCCCCAACCAATTCTTTCATAACGAGCCCATTTCTTACATGCAACTACTCTAAGTGCATTTTTCCAACTACAAGTTCTTCCTATTAAACATGCAACACAATACCAACTACTGAGAAGAAATGTTACCTTAAGTTTTAGCCAAACTTATTCCAACACCTTGCTAGCCTTTTTCTCCAAGAACACCACCACAATAGCACTTAAGCTAGTCATGAGCTTCCTTCTTGCCTTTAACTTTTCAGATTTTCTTAGGCTAGAACACCTCTTGAGGTTTTAGAGAGAAGGGAGCTCGAGCCTTGGAGAGAGAGAGAGAGAGAGTAAAGATGAAAGATGGAAAAGTGACCAAGCATTGGTCAATTATATTGCATGCGTTCTGAAAATCGGATGGGGACACTTGTCACCCTCGTGGCCTCTTTTAAAACACAAATCAGATTTTCTAAGTTTTTCGCCCAAATTTCCGCCTCGGCGCGGCCACTTCCGGAGCGCGGCGCGCCTTCTGCGGACGCCGGATCTTTGGCGCGCCACCTTCCGGGCGCGGCGGCTGAAACTTCAGCGACCTCGATACTTTCCGGGCGCGGCCACGACTTCGCGCGGCCTACAATCGCGCCAGCGCGCGGCCTGCCTCGGCGCCATGGCCTGAACCACGGCCGCGGTCGGGCGAACCGAGGTATAACATTCTCCCAGCCGAAACATTCGTCCGAATGTTCGCCTTCTAGCCTCACCTGAAAACAATATAAACATATCTTAACTATTCCTTTGCAAATAAGAATGCTCCAGAGCCACAACATTACTCAAGCATAATCAACTAAATTAACGCAATCGGTAGGAAGGGGTTACACGGAGGTATAGGGAATAAGTGTGGGTATTTCTTCATCATATCATCCTCCGCTTCCCACGTCATCTCCTCTGCTGTTCTCGTTCGCCATAAAACCTTGTGGAAGCCACCTCCTTCGTCGGAGTCGTCTAACTTGGCGATCGAGTATTGCTATGGGACTCTCCTCATAAGACAACTCCTCTGTCACTGGATATCCTGAATCGGGTGCACTCTGACGGATCTCCAACGCATTTCGTAACATGACACGCGTGAAAAAGCGGATGTACCGCCTCGAATCGGACGGCGGATCAACTCATGGCAACCTTGCCCACTCTTGGACAATCGTCGACCCGATGTACCTTGGTGAGTTTCCCTTTCCTCCCAAATCTCATCACACCCTTCGTGGGTGACACTTTCGAAAGACCCGATCATTAACCTCGAACTCTAAGTGTCGGCGTCGATGATCTGCGTATGATTTACGCCGACTGCGGGCTGCCAATAACCGCTCTGGATAAGCTTCACCTTATCCACTGCTGTGAACCAAATCGGCCCGATTAGCGCCTTCTCCCACTTCAAACCAACTATCGGTGACTGCACTTCCTCGTATAAGGCCATAAGGCGCCATCGAATACTAGAATGGTAGTTGTTGTTATAAGCAAATTCACAAGAGGTAAATGATCCTCCGGCTACCCCGAAATCAATAACACAAGCCGCGACATATCCTCGAGTGTGCGGATAGTGCGCTCGGCTTGTCCGTCCGTCTGAGGATGAAGCGCCGTCTTTGAGACTCACGTGTGTCCCTAATCCGCCACGGAAAGACCTCAGGAAGTTAGCGTGGCGGGCTCTCTATCGATATAATCGACACAGGGACTCGTGCGATCTCACAATCTCTCTAATATATAATCGGCATAGTCCTCGGTGGCGTCGTCTGTTGGAAGAAAGTGGGCTGATTTAAATCGACGTCATGATAACCCAAATGGAATCATGCCTCCTGCAGGTGCGAGGTAACCACTGTAATAAAGTCCATGTTGACCACCTCACTTCCATCGGAATATCAATAACTGTAATAGCCCAGCGAACTTCGGTGCTCAACCTTAACCTGGCGACAATTAGGACCTTTGGGCAACAAAACCGCCACGTCCTCTTCAAACCATCCGCCAATATATACACACGAGGTCGTGGTACATCTTAGTCGACCGGATGAATCGAATAACGAGCGTGTGCCTCACGAGAATCTGGCGGCGAAGTCTGTCACATCGGGAACACCTGGCCGCCCTCGAATCTTAGCACCCGTCGGTGCTACCTCAAATAGACTCTTCTCTTCCCGGAGCTGCGTACCGATGCTGCCGTACCAAAATCGGATCCTCATCTGTCGCCTCTTCACCTCGCCGGCGATGGAAGACTGGCGACCTCTCGAACCGAATTCCGTTACTAACGGAATCAACCAACGAACCCCGAGGCTTGCTAGCGGTGTAGCTCTCGGACCATATCCTTTTCTGCATGCGAACATCGGATAGACTACCCGTCGATCTGCGACTAGGCATACGCCACTACATTGGCCTTCCGCGGGTGAGTACGAATATCAACATCGTAATCCTTAAGTAGCTCCGACCACCGTCTGCCATGAGTTCGGCTCCTGCGTGAAGATGTGCGGAGACTCTTGTGATGCGTGTAAATGTCCACATGAACTCCATATAAATAATGTCTCGGATCTTGAGGCATGAATCACTGCTGCGGCTCAAGTCATGTGTGGGATAGTTCTTCTCATGTTTCCTAATTTGTCGGGATCATAAGCTATAACCTTGCCGTCTTTGCGTCAACGCACCCAAGCCCGACACGGCGGCGTCGCGATAAACCACGTATCCATCTAAACCCTGCGGAAGTAAGAGCAGGGCGGTCGTCAACTTCTCCTTTAGCAATAAAACTTTCCTCAAGTATCAGATCCGGAACATAGCGCCTTACGAGTCGGCTTAGTCAAAGTCTTTGAAATAGAAGCAAACTTCTCCACAAACCTCAGATAATAACTGCGAGGCCCAAAGCTGCGCACTGCAGCCGGTGTAGTGGGTCTAGGCAGTCTTGGCGCCTCAATCTTTCTTTGTATCAACGAATACCATCGGCTCCGATAACATGTCCTAAGAAAGCCACGAAGCCGACCAAAACTCGCGTTTGAGAACTTGGCATACAATTGCCGGTCACGAGGATTCCCGACACCGTCGCCGAATGATCGTGTGTTCGCTCTGCGTGCGCGAATACACCGAGATATCATCGATGAAAACTATAACGAACATATCAAGAATGGCACGAACACCCTATTCATCAAATCCATGAATACATTGGAGCGTTGGTCAACCGAAAGACATCACCACGAACTCATAGTGCCCATCTGGGTCTGAATGCGATCTTGGGACATCTGCCTCTCTAACTCGCTTTGATGATAACGAGCAGCGAGTCTATCTTGGAAAAACATCTCGCACTTGCAATGGTCAAACAAATCATCAATCACGGGGAGGATATCTATTCTTGATAGTTACCTTGTTCATTTGCACAGTAATCAATACCGCATCTGTGGCGTCCCATCTTTCTTCTTTACAAATAACAGGTGCTCCCAGGGAGAAACACGCTTTGATAAAGCCTTTCTCCAAAGAAATCTTTCGGTGGTCCTTGATTCCTTCAACTCGGCGGGTGCCGTTACGTATGGCGGGATAGATATCGGTCGAGTGTGCGGTGCCAAATCGATGCAAAACTCGATCTCCTCTCTCGGGAGGATACGGAAGCTTCGTCTGGAAAGCGTCGGAAACTCTCTAACCACGGCGATCAAGGTCGGTATCTCGACCTCGATGTCGAATACCCGAACAAATGGTAAATATACCCGCCGGTACCATCTTCCTCTTGAGGTAAGAAACAAACCTACCCGCCGGCGATGCGGTATTCCTTCCACTCGATAACCGCTCGCCAGAAGCGGAACCGAACTAACCTCTCTGCGGTCCACATTGGCATAGCAAGGCGCTAGCCAATCCATACCCATAATCACATCGAAGTGTCATGTCCAACTCTATCAAGTCGGCTGAAGTCGGCGACCATCTAAAGTCACTGGGCAAGCCTTATATACCCGCTCAGCTAACACCGAAGCACCTACCGGCGTAGCCACCTCAAAGGATTCTATGGACTCGGGCTCTATCCCTATTCTACCAGCAATATGAGGAGATATATAGGACAAGGTAGAACCTGGATCTATCAAAGCATAAACATCACAGCAAGAAACCAACAATGTACCTGTGACGACATCGGGTGACGCCTCGCAGTCTGGCGGTGGACATAGCATAGATGCGGTTTTGAGGACCGCTGGAACTGGAACCTCTACCACGACCCCTGCCGCGGCTGTGCGTCGTGAACACCGCGCCTCGGGCGCATCGCATCGACGATGAAGACCCGGCCATCGACCTGTCGGTGAGCCATCATATTCCGCCACTGCGGACGGACAATCTCTCCTCAAATGGCCTGCCGCGAGAATAACAAGCTCACGGAGGAACACGACACCCCATAATGGCAATCACCACATCGACCACCGAGGCATAGGTGGCCTCTTACGGCGGAACTCGTCCTGCAGAAACCGAAGCCACGGAACCACTGTCACGCTCCCGAATACTCTGTACGTCACGAAGATGGTGGATGAGCGCTCTGGCCATTGTGGTGCAAATCTGGTTTCTTCTTTGGGGTTGCCTACCCTAAAACTACCGGAGGACCTGCTGTCACAGCCTCTTCTGCGGTACACTGTCGATCCGTCGGCCCTGCGTTCTCGCACCCGAGAGCATGTGCTGCGTGCGAGCAATGTCATGCGGTGGAGAGCCACCCCGAGCAACTCTCGGCGAGTGATCATCGAGTCCGTGACATAGCGGTGCACCACTGTCCTCCGTATGCGCTACCAATGCGGGCACATACAGCCAATGAATCAAACTCCACGTTGTATTCGGACCGTCGCCCATTACGTCTCGGCGTCAAAAATCTATCGGCGAGCCCTCGCCATCTGCGGTGGCAAGAAATGGCCAAATGCGCCTCGAGAACTTCGTCCCAAACACTGGATGTGCATGCTCCCCGGGGCAGTTCCACGAATCATACCGATCCAAGCTGCGGTGTCCGCGGCCGTCACGAACCTAATACCACCGACTCGGTCTCAAGCCCCGTCACCCTCGTGATTCTGCAACTATCGGATAAACTCCTGCGGATCATCCTCGTGCCTCGACCCATAAAACTACGGTGAGGCTGCGACTCAAAAGTCTCGGTCTCGAGCTAGCGGCTGCAGGTGAACTACGGTGCGGCCGGGCTGCTGTCTCCGGCTATCCTCTGTTTGGCCACGATCACGGCGATGGCGGGCTATCTCCTTAGCCCATATCCTGCCACGGCTGCCGGATGGAGGCTCAGTATCATGATCTCGGCGATCGGCTGCCTTTGCCTCCGACTCTCTTTGGGGTTGGCGGCGTCGTAGAACTTCGCGTCCGAAACACCTCGTCACTGTAAGGGCCAGGGCGTGCCACTGGTGACCCTCGGTGCCTGCGGTAGTTCCCTCTCTTGCCTTGCCGCCACGGGCTGCGGTTGCCTGCGGAGACATAAGCGTCTGAGGAAAAATACGTCAGAGGAAATTCAACCTATAGCACGGCTCTATTGCACGATCTTAGAGTGAAAGAATGGGAACAAATCCTAAATATCCTGCGACCTCACGATTATAGATGTGGTGCGCAACACATCGATAATCGGACTCTACTAGATACGGCTGTAGACTCTTTCAGGATTAAGCGCTCGATACCACTTTTGTCACGACCGAACCGGACGTGGCCGGTGCCTTAACCGGGCACCTAGTGACACAACATCGAGAAAACGGCGGAATGTAAACTCAAGATAAACAACCGTTAAGATATAGAATAGTCTAGCCTAAAGCGGCTAACCCAAAGTACATAAACGAACGATTACATCCTTATGAACCAAGTTCGACAAGACTACGAGCCTCACAGAATGAATAACACTATGGCGGGACGGGGCCCGTCGTGCCCTGAATGTACAAAATAACAACGACTCGGGGAGAACCGTACCAAAAGTCGAGCCTCAGAAGAATGGAGCTCACGACACTGAGTACAAGATCCACAGGAGCGAGGATCTACCACTCTTTCCCCTGCGGCGTGAGCGCGGCCCAGGAAGGGGTCGATTACACAACGTGCAGTATGTAAAGCGGAAAATCGTAGTAATATCATAAGTCCAAAATACATTAAAGTTATAGATAAAACCAAATTATGTTGCCGTGCCTTACTAATAATGAGAGTAACAAGTATACATTTTATAGCGTAAAAATAGGAGGCTCGTGATCAAAGCAGGATACCTGCGCGTAGTATCATTAAGCAATCCTACTCACGGGACTATTTCACCGCATAGGTCCTGTGGACCCGCGTGAGTCATCCGCCTCGTCGTAGGACTATTTCACCCGCGTGGGACTATTTCACCGCATGGATCCTGTGGATCCGCGTGATACCAGCGTACTCGCGTGGGACTATTTCACCCGCGTGGGACTATTTCACCGCGTGGATCCCGGATCCGCGTAAATCCATCGCGTGCTCGCGTGGGACTATTTCACCCGCATGGATCCTATGGTCGGATCGCGTAGTCTGGCGCCGCTCGCGTCATGGGTAGCAAATCCATGGCATAAATAATAACCGGGGTTTACAGTAATAATATAAATATATATAACATAGCTCATCATTATTAAACATAACATAAGCACTACCGCTATCACATCACAACATAAGCACTAGGCCTATCATAACAAGCAAGTTAAGAATCACCTAACTTCTTATTAATAGTATTAATACATCCTCTCATTTTAGTATACCTAAGGCACGATCATGTCTTTTAATAAAAATTCGGGGATTTAACCCAAGTATCATGTACCTCTAACCTTTTAAGAAATAACTCTTTTTATACAAAAAATCCAAGATACTAATCACCATAGTATCAAGTTACGATTTCTTTTCAAAACAAGTCACATTTCCTTTTAAAACTATCTCAAGCTTCTAAATTAAGTGACTTCATTTCTTGTAAAACCTTAGGCACTTCATGCCTTAAAACCATTTTCCTTTCACAAGTTCAAATCATCAAAACCTTTCTCCATTAAACTTTCACAAACTAATATAACCAATTCCCCATAAAGCCGTTATACTAGAGTTAAACAATAGTAAAACACATTCCCTTAAGTCGAGGATTTTTCTACTTTTCTTTTAACGAAGCAAGTATCAAATACTTATATCAAACGAAGATTTCCAAATCTTGTCGTCTCTCGTACTACATAGGTACAACTAATCATGCTCGAGAGATAGGAAAGCTCCACATACCTCTTGGTCGATCCACAAGCTAAGTCGATTTACCGCATGTAGTATGTCAACCTAAAATGACCACAATCGTTTATCAAGCTCTAATTTATAATGCAGAATTTTTCCAAGTTAAAGTCACCAATTTCCTACGGAAAATTGGGCAGCGTTTCCTTTGTTTCTACATACTTTGCCACCTTTTCCAAGGTCGATTTTTAACGCTCAAATGCCATGTTTAAGGCTCAACGACCAACCAACACCAAGGGGATTACACACTAAATTTTGGTGTGTAAAATTCAACCACAAGTTACAACAACTAACCCAACAAGTCTAATGTAGTATTTAGGCAACAACATGCTCATAAGATCCCCTAACCAATTCTTTCATAACCAAACCCCATTTTTACATGCAACTACTCTAAGTGCATTTTTCCAACTACAAGTTCTTCCTATTAAACATGCAACACCCAATACCAACTACAAGAGAAGAAATGTTACCTTAAGTTTTAGCCAAACTTATTCCAACACCTTGCTAGCCTTTTTCTCCAAGAACACCACCACAATAGCACTTCTAAGCTAGTCACAAGCTTCCTTCTTGCCTTTAACTTTTCAGATTTTCTTAGGCTAGAACACCTCTTGAGGTTTTAGAGAGAAGGGGGAGCTCAAGCCTTGGAGAGAGAGAGAGAGAGAGAGTAAAGATGAAAGATGGAAAAGTGACCAAGCATTGGTCAATTATATTGCATGCGTTACGAAAATCGGATGGGGACACTTGTCACCTCCCATGGCCTCTTTTAAAACACAAATCAGATTTTCTAAGTTTTTCGCCCAATTTCGCCTGGCGCGCGGCCGCTTCCGGGCGCGGCGCGCAACTCTGCGGACCGCCGGATCTTCGGCGCGCGGCCTGCTTCGGGCGCGGCTGAAACTCAGCGACCCTCGGTACTTTGGGCGCGGCCACGACTTGGCCCGCGGCCTACAATCACTGCGCGCCGCCACGCCTCGTAGCGCTGGCACTGAACCGACCGCGGTCGAGTTCGAACCACGGGTATAACGGTAAAGTCTTCCATCGTCGAGGTGAAGAAGCGGCGATATGAGATCCGATGCAGTACGATCGAGATCACGACTCTTCGGGAGAAGAGTCTATTTGAGGTAGCACGACGGGTGCTAAGATTCGAGGCGGTTGTGTGTTCCGATGTAGCGGGACCGTCGGCCAGTTCGGGAGCGCCGGTGCGAGTTATTCTATTCACCGCGAACTAAGATGTACCGTGACCTCGGTGTATGTATTGGTGGGATGACACGAAGATGGGCGTGGCGGTTTGTTGCCTGATGTCCTAATTGTCGCGAGTTAGGTTGAGCACGAAGCGGTGGGCTATTACAGGCTATTGATATTCCGATGTGGAAGTGGGAGGTGATCAACATGGACTTTATTACAGGGTTACCTACCACTCAGAGGAAGCATGATTCCATTTGGGTGATTGTCGATAGGCTGACGAAATCAGCCCATTTTCTTCCAGTCAGGACGACTTTTTCGGCCGAGGATTATGCTAGACTATATATCAGAGAGATTGTGAGACTGCACGGAGTTCCTATATCGATTATTTCAAACAGAGGAGCCCAGTTCACGGCTAACTTCTGGAGGTCTTTCCAGAAGGGATTAGGAACACAAGTGAGACTCAGTACGGCGTTTCATCCTCAGACCGACGGACAGGCCGAGCGCACTATCCAGACACTTGAGGATATGTTGCGGGCTTGTGTTATTGATTTCAGGGGTAGCTGGGAGGATCATTTACCTCTTGTGGAGTTTGCTTATAACAACAGCTACCATTCTAGTATTCAGATGACGCCTTATGAGGCCTTATATGAGAGGAAGTGCAGGTCACCGATAGGCTGGTTTGAGGTGGGAGAAGTTCAGCTAGTCGGGCCAGACTTGGTTCAGCAGGCAGTGGATAAGGTGAAGCTTATCCAGGAGCGGTTATTGTCAGCCCAGAGTCGACAGAAGTTGTATACAGATCATCGGCGTCGACACTTAGAGTTTGAGGTAGATGATTGGGTCTTCCTGAAGGTGTCACCCATGAAGGGCGTGATGAGATTCGGGAAGAAAGGGAAACTTAGCCCAAGGTATATTGGGCCTTATCAGATTATCCGTAGGGTAGGCAAGGTTGCCTATGAGTTGGATCTGTCGTCCAATCTGGAGGCAGTACACCCAGTTTTTCACGTATCTATGTTGCGGAAATGTATTGGAGATCCATCTAGAGTGCACCCAATTCATGATGTCTAGGTGACAGAGGGGTTATCGTATGAGGAGAGTCCCATAGCGATACTCGATCGTCAGGTTAGGCGACTTCGGACAAAGGATGTGGCTTCCGTCAAGGTATTATGGCGAAACGAGAACAGGGAGGAGATGACGTGGGAAGCAGAGGATGACATGATGAAGAAGTATCCTCACTTATTTCCTACACCTCCAGGTAACCCACTTTCCTGCTTGTTAGTTTTTATTTGGCAATTATGCTTGAGTAATGTTGTGGCTCGTGGAGCGCCTTTAATTGCAAAAAGAATAGTTAAGAGGGTCTATACCAATATTGTGATTTAAGTAAGCCTAGAAGGAACATTCGGGACGAATGTTTCCAAGGGGGGGAGAATGTTATACCCCGTAGTTCTGGCCATGCGTATGAGAGCGTACGAAAGGAGTAAGACTTAAAATTTTCGAAAGATAAGTTGACGGATTGTTTCGGACGGGTTTTTAGTTAACTTTGAGGCGGGTTATGACCCGTTACATTGAGAGTTCCTAGGTGTTTCAAAGGCCTAGTGCGTAGTTCGTGGAGTCTAGTTTCCAACGCAACCAACCGTTCGTCGATAGGACATCGGAGTAGGAAGTTATGGGAGTTACAAGTTCGGTCGTGACGGACGAGAAAGGTGTTTGGTCGGGAGCCCGCCGTAGCGGCTCCGGATCTGGGTCGCGGCCGGATATTCTGAGGGGTCGCTGAAGTTGCAGCCATGCCAGGAAAGCAGGCGCGCGCCGAAAGTCTGAGAGTCGGCGAAGTTTATTGCGCCATGGCCAAGTGGGTTCTGCGGGTTAAGTGGGAAATTCTGCCCGCTTTGTTCTAAAGAGGTCATGGGTGGGTGACAAGTGTCCCCATCTGATTTTGCATGCACTACTTATTGACCAAGTCTTGAAGACTTGGTCATTCTTCAAACTCTCACCTCTCTCTAAAGCTAAAGCTCTCACTTCTCTCTAGAATTCCAAGAGGAATTCAAAGCTTAGGGAAAATCTGAAAAGTTAGGACAAGAAGGAAGCTTGTGGCTAGCTTGTAGGAATTATTGTGGTGGTGTTCTTGGAAAAGAGGCTAGCAAAAATTGTTGGAATAATTTTGGCTAAAGCTCTAAGGTAACAATTCTTCTCTTGTAGCTAGTTATTGATGTTGCATGTGAAAAAGAAGGAACTTGTAGTAGTCAATAATGCTCTTAGATTCATTGCATGTAAGAAATATGGTTTGGATATGAAAGGATTGGTTAAAAAGGTTATGTGAGCATGTTGTAGCCTAAAAACTACCTTAAACTTGTTAAGTTAATTGTTGTACCTTATGGGGTAGAATTTTACACACCTAAGTTTAGTTGTGTAATCCATTTGAAATGTTTGGATTGTTGGGCCTTAAATGTGGCGTTTGGATGTTGAATTCGACCTTGAAAAAGGTGGCAAAGTATGTAGAAACAAAGGAAATCTTTGATTTTCTTAGGAATTAGTAACTTGAACTTGGAATATTCTACATTGAAATTAGAGGTTAATAAACGTATTATGGTCATTATATGTTGACATATTACGTGCGGTATTTTGGGCTTAGCAAGTGGATTGACCGAAGAGGTATGTGGAGCTTTCTTATCTCTTGAGCATGAGTAGTTGTACCTATGTAGTACGGTAGACGTACAAGATTTGACATTTTTCACTTTTTTTAAGTATATGATACTTGTTTCGTTTTGAGGTATAAGTCCCTTGGATATAGGGAGATGTGTTGACTAGTGTATAATGGTAATATAAAAATTTTATGGGAAGTTGGTTGTATTGGTTTTATGAAAGGTTAATAAGGAAAGGTTTACTCCAAGTAAAATAAGTACGGATAAATGATTTGGATTTGTGGAAGGCAAATTATTTTTAAGGCATTAATTGCCTAAGGTTTTAAAAGAGATGAAGTCACTTGATTTTAGAAGCCTATTGTATTTTTAAAGGTAAACGTGACTTGTTTTGAAAAGTTGTCGTGATTTGATACTACGGTTATTAGTATCTTGGGAGTTTTACATAAAAGGAGTCATTTTCTTAAAAGGTTTAAGGAACGTGGTACTTGGGTTAAATTCCCGGATTTTCTTTTAAAACGACATGTAGTGCCTTAAGTAACTAAAATGAGAAGATGTACTAGAAATGTTATTAAGAAGTTAGGAGATATTCTTAACTTGCTTACGTTATGATATGTCGGTAGCGCTTATGTTATGTATGATAGCCGGTTGTGCTGATTTATGTATTATTATTATTACTATTTATGCCATGGATTTGCTACCCATGATGCGAGTGCGGCGCTTGTACTCATGCGGGCCCACTGGGTCCATGCGGGTGAAATAGTCTCATGCGGGTGAAATAGTCTCATGCGAGGTGATGACCTTATGCGGGTCCACAGGACCCATGCATGTGAAATAGTCCTAGGAGTAGGGCGCTTAATACTACGGCGGAGACCTGTTTTGATCATGAGCCTCTATTTTTATGCGATAAAGTTTATACTTGTTACTCTGCATTGTTAGTAAGGCCACGATTATCGTATTTTTGACTCTATCTTCCATGACTCCGGTTTATTTTAAACTTATGAGTTTATTACAGTATTTTCCAGTTTTACATACTTGATACATATCAGTGTCTTGACCCGCTTCGCCTGCGTTAAATCTGCGAGTAAGGAAGCGGTGGTGGATCATCATTCTTAGGATCTTTACTCGTGTTTGTGAGCTCCATTTCTCGGAGGCTCGACTTTTGTGCAGTTCTCCCGGTGTTGTAGATATTTGTACATTCAGGGGCATGACGGGGCCCTGTCCCGTCATAGTGTTTACTCATTCTTAGAGGCTTGTAGTCCTGTTATAGCTTGGGTTGTTAAAGATGTAACTGTTCAGCTTTGTTATATTTAGAGGTAGCCATTTTGGGTTAGCCTGCTTATGTTTTATATGGGTTCTTGTTGTGAGTTATTTTTCGCTGGTTTTCTCTGATGTTGTATCACAAGGGTGCCCGGGGTAAGGCACCAGTCACGGGTCCGTGGTCGGGTCGTGACATATTCTTATTGATGAAAAACATATATATACAAGTTACAATAGGAGAATCTTATTCCTACTTTACATCTAAATCTCTATTCTATAAGGAGACTTACTATACAATTATGATAATAATATAATACTAATTAAGGTACAAGACTAAGTCTAATATATACCAACTATACATTGATTACAAAATCTTTCCACTGCTGGACACGCTGGATTTGGGCTTTAACAGGGCCTTCTTTCACTTTCTTGTTTTGTTTTTGTTGTTGCTTTGCTTGTGATTATGCTCTGTCTTGAGTCGAGGGTCTCTCAAAAACAGTCGTTCTACCTACCAAGGTAGATGTAAAGTCTGTGTACATCCTACCCTCTTCAGACCTCACGTTGTGAGATTTCATTGGGTATGTTATTGTTGTTCAACTTTTTGTTTACATTTTTTTGCCTACTTGTGAGAGCAATGTGACAATTATGCAATTGTCTTTTATTATATATCCTGACGTTTCGTTTATTCATTGGGTCATAAACAGTCTTATTTCATTTTTATTTTAGAATTTACAAACACTATATTTATGGTCACGTTACATCAATCTATATCTATATTCAGTAAATTGAAAATATATAAATCATTTAACACGATGATGACCTGGTTTGAATTGTGTCGAATATGGGTGACCCTAGAAATTTCTCTCTATTTTTATTTTGTATTATTGGCACAATTCATGCGTTGAGCACTTTGATCATAATACCAACTAGTATTCTCATTTCTCTAATCCTGATGTCCCATGCTTGTGAAGAATGTATCTTGAGCCTAACTCAACTCATGCTTGTGAAGAATGTATCTTGAGCCTAACTCAACTCAAAAGCTAGCTTGTATGGTGAGGATTGTCCAAGTTCATATAAGGAATTCATGTTCTCATTCCATATCCGACGTGAGACTCTTAACACTCTCACACACGCCCAGACCTTGTTAGCTGGAGCATATATAATATAATTTGTGGGTCCAATATCGGTGAACAAAGAATTGAAATGAGTCTGACTCTAATACCATGTAAAAAATGGATCTTGAGCCTAACTCAATTCAAAAAACTAGCTTGTAGGGTGAAGATTGTTCAAGTCCATATAAGGAGTTCATGTTCTCTCATTCCATTTTTGATGTGGGGCTCTTAACACCTCTCACGTCCAGATCCCGTTAACTGGAGCGTGTATGACATAATTTGGGGCCAACATCGGTGAATATAGAATTAGAATGAGTTTGACTCTGATACCATATTCGATGTGGGACTCTTAACACTTTTCCGCACGCCAGACCTCGTTAAGCTTGGACAACATAATTTGGGGGGCCCAACATCGACAGAAAAGAATTGGAATGAGTCTGACTCTGATACTATGTAAATAATGGATATTGAGCCTAAGAGGTGAACAAAGAATTTGAATGAGACTGACTCTGATACCATGTGAATAATGGATCTTAGGCCCAACATAGCTTTTGGAGTTGAGTTAGGCCCAAGATCCATTCTTTACATGGTATCAGAGACAGACTCATTCCAATTCTTTGTCTGTCGATGTTGAGCCCCCAAATTATATTGTTCACGCTCTAATTAACTAGGTTTGAGCGTGCGTGAAGTGTTAAGAGTCTCACATCGGAAATAGAATGAAAACATGAATTCATTATATGGACTTGAACAATCATCACCCAACAAATTAATTTTTGAGGTTACTCAAAATTCATTCTTTACAAAATTTAATACAACTAGCTGAATAGAACTTCAATGTGACAGAGGCTTTATCAGTCATCATCTTTTTATTCTGATATTCAATTGCAGTGTGGGGGACTTAAGGTGGGCGGTTTGTTTTTATTTTAAGGGATTGGAGTTTTATGTACCTTTATAAATTTTTATTTTATTTTCTTTATTTTGCTTAAATCATTTTTGTTCTTAAACTCGGATGTGCCCCAGGTACTTCAATTTTTTATTATTATTTTCAGATCCATTTTGTCTTCCTATACTGTAGTACTGTACTAATATCAGCGTTGAATAGTTTGTTTATTAAAAATTTAAAAGTAAACGTGATGAATTTATGCATCAATTAAGCATAGCTAAGTGTAACAAAAAACGAAAAAAATTAGGGCCTCTTTTATTATTTTTTATTAAGTAGTATTAGCCAGAATTTACTGTAAAGACTCATAATTCGCAGGTCTTAGTCCAATTAAGGACCCACTTTTACAAATTAAAACAGGGCCCCTAAAATATTTGAAACGACCCTGTATAAATGCATATACAGAATTAACAAAGTACACAAGTATTATTTTGATATATTTTCTACTCAAATAATTGTATTGGCTGACTCTCTATCGTGTTAGGTGAACATACTATAAATTGATGGGTGAAGATGGAGCAAAGAACCATTCAGGCACTCAAGCTTGGTGACTTGCCTTCATTATTAATCATCACATAAATAATGATAAATACAAGGATAAATTCCGCAAATAATTTCATAACTACACATCTTTATACTAAAGTACACAATTTTCTTTTGTCACTTCACACTACTATCATCATATATTGTAATTTTAAAAAAGGGCATCTTGCGGTACACTAAATTTCCGCTATATGCGGGGTTTGAGTATGGACTGGATCACAAAGGTATATTGTACACAAGTTTACCCTGCATTTCTGCAAGAGAGTGTTTTCACAGCTCGAACCTGTGATCAGGAGGTCACATGACAACAACTTTATCAATTATGCCAAACCCCCCTTTAATTATCATCATATATGGTAATTAAACATCAATAATAGTCATGGGTGAATTAAGATTTAAAATTAATGAGTTCAACTTTCAAAATTCTCAATATTTAACTTATTATAATGTCAAAATTATGCATTCTTTAATATTTTTTGTAGCAATAGTTCATCCATGCCTTTTAAGTATGTGTTTGGCCAAGCTTTTACAAGTGTTTCTCAACTTGAGAAACATTTTTTGGGCCAAACACATTCTTATAAAAAAGTAGAAATATTTTTTAAAAAAACCAAAAAGTGTTTCTACAATGAAAGAGATTGGAGAAACACCAATTTGGTGTTTCTCCAAACATTTTTTATTTAAAAAAAATGTTAATCGACTTTTTTCAATTTGGTTTAATTATTCACTTCTTCTTTTTAAAAAAATTTAATTGGGTTTAATTATTTACTGTGTTTTTATAACTAGTTGATATGTTAATTTTTTATAGATTTATTTCAATTGGGATAATTATTCACTCTTTTTTTTATTCAATTGGGTTTAATTATTTACTGAATTTTTGATAATTAGTTGATATGTTATCTGTTTTTTTAAAAAAGTTTGTTTATAAACTTAATTCAACTGGGTTTAATTATTCATTGGTTTTTCAATAAGTAGTTGGTATGTTATTTGTTTTAAAATGCTTAATTCAATTGAGTTTCAATCTTTCTGGGCGTTTTGATAACTACTCGATATGTTTTATGTTTTTTTTTCAAAAAAAATTGTTTGGGACGGAAGCGTAATTGTTAAAAAACAGATTGTAGCAGTATTAAAAAACAGACTTTCTCTTTGCCACATACACACACACACACACACACACACACACATATATATATATATATATATTCTTCGTCATATATACAAACCATGGATGTAGTTTATATGAATTTATTTTCCCCATATTTTAAGTATTAGTTTGTTCTGTCCATTCTTCATTGAGAAATGTAATTGAGTGAACATTTCGTGTGTGGGAAAAAAGATTGAGGGTATTATCAATAATGTCAAGTTTCCCATTAGACACACAAAAAACATTGTTGCGACAACTATGGCTATGCATAACTACATTAGAAGACATGCACTTGAAGATTTGGACTTTGGTAAATGTGATGCAGACCCTAATTATATTCCAGAAGTTGAAGGAGATGTAGATATTGAAGGAACATCAAGGACTTTGATAGATGATCATGATGGATCGATGTATGATGTTAGTATGAAATATGTTCTCCACAACATTGTCATTTCCTTAATTAATCGCGGGTCGTAATAATATTTCTATATTATAGTTTATTAGTTGTGTAATGATGTAATATATTCAACTTTTTGACATATTGAGTATCACAGTGTCGTTACATTTCTGATGTATAATATAATATTATTTTTTAATTAAATGTTGTAATTAAATAATTTTTTTTTATTAAATTGTAAGATATACTAATTTTTAGAAATATAGGATAGAAAATAATATTTTAAATAGTTTTTGTTAATGTTGGGTTTTATGTTATGACATTTTACCTAACATAACATTTTCAGTACTAAGTTACAGTCAGAAAATGTTGGAACAAACCAACATTCTGATAACAGTTTTGTCCTTGCTTTATGGATTGGCTAATCTTGTGGAATTTTTACCACGATGATAAAGTGACCTGACAAGGAACTTGTTGAGCTGATTATACACGTGAGAAGACCAAGTCCAAGACGTTGCTAAACTTGGGGAACAAGTCCAAGATGTTGGAGGATTTTACTCCACATTCTTCTCCAACAAAACCTTATCAAGCTGCCCATCTTTTGCTCAACTTTCACAACGATTCATTGAACATTTCAAGGAAGACTATCTGCTATAAATAGAGAGGTTACATCAAGGAATCGATATCCAGAAAACTCGAAAAGAAAACATCAAAAGAGAGCTCTCAAAAGATCACGATCTGAACACTGGATCACTGTGTTGCCTGAGCTTTTCGACGACATTTTGTCCAACATTATAGTTGTTGCCTAGATTCTAGATTAGTTCTTTATTGAAACAATTATAATGAGATGTTGTTTATATCTACTTAGTTAGATTTTTCAGGCATACGTCATCTGCGACTTAAACCTTTTTATTCCTTTTGTATTATTTTGTAAGATTGTAAAAGAAGAAATATATTCAATTATATATATATATATATATATATATATATATATATATATATATATACAAGACTTTTGGTCATTGACCATCATAGGTTATATTAATATATAACCTATATATAACCTATGTAAATTTAAACCTTTGTGTTCTTTATTATTTTCGCTGCAATTTACTCTTCAAAGGTTTTTTCTGTTTTTATCTAAGTATCGTCAGCTCTGTCGGACGACATTGTTAACGACATTTGCAAACTACAAGATTTAGTGTCTCTTGATTTCAGGCTATCAAGATCAATGATCTTGCTGTAACTGGAATGAAGACTCAAGACGGACTTAAGAACCATTCAAGAACGAAGTTCAAGAACTCGCAAATTTACTGCAGCCACTACTCTTGTTGACTACAAGATTGTTAACTATTGTAATTCCTTTTGTTTATCCTTTCGAAGCACTGGCAATAATTAATTACTATTCCCGTACATTCATCATTGTACTCACAATCTTAAGACATTATCTGTACTAGTGCTCATAAGATATTTTCCAACAGATATGATCCCAAATATGGTTGTGGTTTCTTGTTAAAACCAGTTCTGTAAACAGTTCAAACACTGTCTCTGTCAACAAATCTGGTCCTAGTATTGGCTCTCTCTTTGACGAGAGTTACAAATCTGTTTCCGTCAAAGGTGGGATCTCTGGAACTGATGATGAGCCTCAAGATATTGTTGATAGTCATGCACACGACAATGACACATTTTTTATTTGATAATAATTTAAATTTAATTTTTATCTTTTTCGCTTAATGAGATTATCTATAACCACAAAAATATCTTGTTTTAGATTACAAGGATAATTTTTTAAAAACTTCATGTACAGTCAAACTACATTATATAAATTGGAACGACGAATTAATACCTTTCATTATAGATAAATACGATCGGTAGAAATTTCATAAAATTCGATCGGACCGAAAAGGACCTGACCACTGTCGAACTGGGCCAGGAACGATAAATTCGGTTCGGTCTTCGGTCCTAATTTTCTGAATATTCGGTCATCGGTCCGGTCCAGTTTTACCTTGTTGTGCAGCCCTATTTCATATAATCGAACCGGACCGAAAAAGACTTAGACCGGACCGACCGATAAATTTGGTCCGGTCTTCGATTCTAATTTTCTAAATATTCGATCCGGTCCAGTCCGGTTTTACCCTGTTGTGCAGCCCTACGGCCAGCTGATGGCTTTCTTTGTTTGGTGTTACAATGATGTGGGTTTTTATTTATTTTTAAGAGTCAATATCTTAACATCTTCTAAGAAATATATTTCATAAAAAAATACTCCTTTATGTCTCAATTGATGTGACATACTTAACTTCAAAGTTTAAGAAAGAAAGTTTTTCTTTTAAATATGATTCAAAATAACTTTTATATAATTGTGTTGCTGTAAATCATCTCATAAATTAAATTATTTTTAAATATAGAAAGATAACATTCTTTTTGAGACAGATAAAAAAAGAAATGTTTACACATAAAATGAGGTTGAGGGGATATTTACTTGTAAAGTCATTTTCCTATCAATTACCTCAATTGTTAAATCTATATCATTACCCCAATAAACACATATACATTATTTTCAAACTTTAATACAAATATTTTACCATAATACTATACACCTTGCTAATACTATTAGTAAGCCTTAAAAATATTTTCTTCTAAAAATTTATTTAACTCATTAATCAAACATAAAATAAAATAGTTTTTAAAGATAATTATCATATTAAGATACCATTATATTTGATCATACTTTTTGCAAATGAGTAGAGTATTTTGTTTGAAATAAAATTGAAAATAAATTTGTAGCACTTTTTAAAATTTAAAATCCAACTACAAGTTGATTTTAAAAGTTTTATCAACAAATATTAATTTATAATAAAATAATAATTATTTAAATAAATAAATAATTATCATGGCCGGCTCTTCCACCACTCTACCTTCATTTTTTGCTTTTCCCAAAATTTAATAAAAAAAGGGAATGGATTAAAAGTAACAACGAAGTGATGTTAGAATTAGCTTTTCTAAAATTACTTCCGGATAAAAAAAATTATTTATTTAGTTTTTTCTTTTTAATTTTAAAAAGAATATTTATTTATCAAATTAAGAAAAAATAAATTTTATTTTTTTTAGATTTATTCTTATTAATTGTTAGATATCTAAATTTTAATATCTATTTAATTAGAAATATTTTAATCAAATTATCTATTTTTGATCCGAAAAATAATATTTTTTCTTAGGAATGTGCAAATGAGCTGTATTTTATCATGAGGGAGTAGTATTTATATATATATATATATATATATATATATATATATAAAGCAACACACTATTTCATTGGGGGATAATCGAATTCTCTCTGTAGAAAAACATTCTGCAGAATCAACCCATTTTTCCTTCTGCTTTCCCAAAGGCCACAAATTTCCAGGAAATTTATCCTTTTATGCCTTTGGGCTTTGCTCCTTTCAAGCACCCAACACCTTCATAACCCTTTTATATTAATTGATTTATAATCCAAGATTTTCATGTTTTTCTCATCCACATATTCATAGAAATAATATTTATTAAAAAAGATTCAAAATTTTCAATACCTATTTGGAAATTGTTGTTGGTTTCATCATGGGGTTTGTTGGTGACACACACAAGATTGATAAAGGAGGGTGCTTTATTGGGGGTATGAAAAGTCTTGTAAGAAGGAAACAAGTTGATTCTGCAAATTCAAAAAAATCCTCTTCTAGAGCTGGTTCTTCTAATCAATTAGCCAAGGCCTTAACTATTCCTCATCTTATTAGTATAGGTAAAGTATTATTATTACTATGTGTTAGCTTCATTTGTTCCTTATCATGATATTTTGTTGTCTTATTTTCTGTGAATTTATGCATGGCCTATGTTTCTTTTGAGCCGAAAAACAATCTCTCTACCTGTAAGGTCTCTGCAGATACTACCATCTCCAGACCCCACTTGTGGGAATAGACCAGATATGTTGTTGTTGTTATATTACTATAGGTAAATTTTGTGACTTGGGTTGCAAAAATATGTTAACTTTTTTGTTGTTTGTGCATATTTTTGACCAGGTTGCTCTTTATTTGTAGATTTTTTTGAGTTCTTTTATCATATGGGGTTCATGTTTATGGTTACTTGATTATCTTTTGCATTCAGTACATGGACCTTAATGAAATTGTTGAATCCATTTTATTCATATGTAAAAATATTGATTGATTCCTGAATTTTGTGACGGGTTGCAAAAAAATGTGAACTTCTTTTGTTTCTCTATCTTTTTGACCAGCTATCTTTTTTTTTGGGGGGTGGGTGGGTGTGGGGGTTCATGTTTATGGTTACTTGATTGTCATTTGCATTCAGTACACGGACGTTACAGTATGCTTTCTGGTTTTTGATGAAATTATTTTATCCATTTTGTTCATGTAGAAATTTAATATTTATAATCTGTATTCGTTTGTTATGACATGTCAGCTTGGTGATCTTATACTGGAAATTGAGTTCCTGATAACATCAAGAAACAATAGTTATTTTAAGACTAGACAAGTTTACCCTGTTGTTAACATTCAGGAGTGATTCTTTTCTTTAACTTTTATGGTGCTGATTGATTGCTGGGAAGAATAAGTTGAGTAGTTTTTTGTTTCAGATTGGATGTGCTAGCTAGAAATGTGAGGTAAGACTGCGTACAATAGACCCTTGTGGTCCGGCCCTTCCCCGGACCCCGCGCATATCGGGAGCTTAGTGCACCGGGCTGCCCTTTTTTTATTGGATTTGCTAGCTAACTCTATGTATGGGATTCATAAGATTAGCTGGTTTCAAGTTTGGATTCTAGTAGGTTGATATCCCATATGAAATTATAGCATGTTTGGCCAAGTTTTTGGGAAGTTAAAAGTGCTTATTTTAGAAAGTTGAGGTGTTTGGACAAACTTTTAGCAGGGAAATAAGTGCTTTTGAATAGTAGCAAATTTTAGCTTTTTCCCATAAGCACTTTTGGAGCCTTAGCCAAGCACTGCTCCGATATTAACAAAAGTGCTTTTCAAATTGATTAGTTGAAAAGCACTTCTAGCAAAAACGCTTTCCAAAATAAGCAGATTTTGGAAGCTTGACCAAACAGTGATGACTCTTTTGCATACCGAATTAATTGCGACAGACGCTTTCTGAAGTAGAGTAGAATGGATACATAACATTCATATAGCTGACTCCAACTAGTTTGAGATTGAAGAGTTGTTGATTGATCGATCGATCTATATTGAGTTTTGCTAGCTAAAAACATGTCTATGTTTCAGTTCTGGCTAGCTTAATAATTTTTTAAGCCTTCTGTTTTGATTTTCCAGGGGTTGGTTCGACAATTGGTGCTGGAGTTTATATTCTAGTTGGCACAGTTGCTAGAGAGCACTCAGGCCCGGCCCTCACTATTTCCTTTTTAATAGCTGGAATAGCAGCTGCTCTTTCTGCCTTTTGCTATGCGGAGCTAGCAAGTCGTTGCCCATCAGCTGGGAGTGCCTATCATTATTCTTACATTTGTGTTGGAGAGGGGTAATGCCACATAGTTCTTGGTCATAGTATTACCCTTGTAGATTCTTGTCTTTTGATTTCTAGTACTATCTATTGTTTCTGGTACTCAAATATCCTATTATTTTGGTGCAGTTACTGTTCCCTTGTCATGCTTTCTTTAATATTTTGCCATGGCTTCTCCACTTCCGTTATTTCTTTTTATGAAATGCTTTTCCTAGAAACAACCTCTCTATCTCCCAAGGTAGGGGTAAGGTCTGCGTACATTCTACCCTCCCCAGACCCCACTTGTGGGATTACATTGGGTATACAATATAATACTTTTTTATGGGACATGACTTGTGATTTCAGTTTTCCTGTTTTTCTTATAATTATTGTCAATCTCTTTTTGTTTCTAATGTTTTTGAGGTCTAGTTATGTTTTTGTTGAAATTTACACCCCCTCTCAGTGTTGCTTGGCTGATCGGTTGGGCATTAGTATTGGAGTACACAATTGGAGGTTCTGCAGTTGCTCGAGGCATATCTCCAAATCTGGTACAGTATTTCTCTTTGACATACTACTGAATTGTTAGATTTTGTTTCTTAAAAGTAATGTGCCTAGCTGTATTTATCCTTAAGATAGCCTTATTGTTTTTTTGTAATTTGTGTGCACCCTTTAGACAAAGTAGATTCCCTGGCATCCACTAGTGATGAATCCCTGCACCTACCTTGCTGTTCCTTTGTATCATGGAGAAATCTACTTTGATTGAATCAGCGTTACTCCTACTTTAGTCTTCTGAAGTATGTGAATAAAAATGATTAGATACTGAAACTATTGGTGAAGGGTATATGAAAGAATAAAGTCGAGAAGGCTTCACATTTATTTTAGAGGCTTTTTCAATAATCCATCTTCGAGTGTATTCAAAGGAGCATCCTCTCCAATACTATTAGTCAATTACTTATGGATTACCTCTCATTGTTTGAGTTTGTTGCTCATAACCTCCCTGAATTTTGAAATAAATAAAGTACATGAAAGAATTAATCCCTTGATTACCTTGATTATTCTTATTGATGAAAGACATATATATACAAGTTACAATAGGAGAATCCTATTCCTACTTTACATCTAAATCCCTATTCTATAAGGAGACTAACTATACAATTATGGTAATCTTACAATAGTAATTAAGGTACAAGACTACTAATATTTACCAAATATACAATAATCCGCACCACTGTTCACGGACCAGGGCACTTAACACACCCCGCAGTTATAGCGGACGGTCTTCGTACGCTGAGACTCTGTAAAATCTTCAAAAAGGACCGAGGGAAGACTCTTTGTAAAGATGTTTGCAATTTGATATCTGAAAGGGACATGACAGACGCGTACTTGTCCTTTAGCTACCTTCTCTCGAATAAAGTGAATATCCATCTTTATGTGTTTAGTACGCCGGTGCTGAACTGAATTACCAGAAAGGTAGATGACACTTATATTATCACAATACACCAAGGTAGACTTCTCAATAGGACAATGAAGCTCTAAAAGTAGATTTCGTAACCAACATGACTCAGAAACCACATTGGCTACCCCTCGATACTCGGCCTCTGCACTTGAACGTGAAAGCGTAGATTGACGCTTGGCAGACCATGAGATCAAGTTATTACCCAAAAACATACAATAGCGGACGTGGGCGAAATGCGGTGTCAGGACAACCACCCCAATCAGCATCTGTATATGAGACAATTGTAGACGTCGACGAAGGATACAAATGCAAGTCATACTCAAGTGCTCCTTGAATGTACCTAAGAATGCGTTTGACCGCATTCATATGTTCAACTCTGGGATTATGCATAAACAAACACACCTGCTGGACGACATATGTAATGTCGGGTCGCGTGAACGTAAGATACTGAAGGGCTCCTGCAAGACTCCGATAGCGGGTCGGATCCTCATAGGGAGAGCCAGCTGCAGCACTCAACTTGGGTTTAGTATCAACTGGAGTAGAAGTGGACTTACAGGATGACATCTCGGCCCTCTCAATGATCTTTGCTGCATACTTTCTCTGTGATAAGAACAATCCACCTGCATGACGAGTGACAGCAATCCCCAAAAAGTAACTCAATGGGCCCAAGTCCTTCATGGCAAACTCAGAACTGAGCATTGTCATAATAGACTTTCTCAAAGCATCAGAAGAGGCAGCCAAGATAATATCATCAACATATAATAGTATATAAGCCATGGAAGAACCCCGACGATATATGAATAATGAATTATCAGACCTGTTGTGAGAGAAATTCATAGTCGAAACATAATCAACAAACCTCTTATACCAAGCCCGTGGAGACTGCTTAAGCCCATACAAAGACTTCTTCAATAGACATACATGATTAGGATATCTAGTATCCCTAAACCCCAGTGATCGATATACACCGCTCTCCGAGATCACGTGTAGGAAAACATTCTTCACATCTAGTTGATGAATGGGCCATGATTTCGAAAGAGCTGTGAGCCGAAGATTTAATGGTAGCCAAGCTTGACCAAGCTAAATGTGTCACCACAATCCACACCAACCTGCTGAGTCTTACCATCACCTACAAGACGAACCTTATGCCTTTCAAACGAACCGTCAGAATTCTCTTTTTGAGCAAAAATCCACATAGACCGATAATATTAACACCAGAAGGACGGGGCACCAACTCCCACATCTTATTATCAATAAGAGAGCATTATATTCATCGGTCATGACAATTTTCCAATTAGGGTCAATACCCCGTTGAGTGCGAGTGATTGGACCTTGACTTGAGGCTGGATGGTGTGAATTTTCGGGAGACGGGACGATCGCCCGTGACGATGGGCCCAATTTCGAAATTACGTCAGCGCCGCGGTCTAAGTGCGGTGCACGATGAACAGTGCTCTATGGAATTTTGGGTTTTGCGGACGAGCTCGAAGAAGCGGCGACGGATTAAATCACCACAGCTCTTTGGGCGGTAGCGCGGCGCCCGCCGGCGTATTTTGTGGCAACTCTGAAAAATGACGGAAAATATAGGGGGAGATATCATCCAAAAAATCATACGAACTAGGCATGAGTTCTACTTTAGAAAAGAGAAATTGAGACTCATCAAAGATAACATGACGACTAATGATGATTCGTTTAGACGACAAATTAAAGCATTTATAACCACGGTGATTTGACGGATAACCCAAAAACACACAAGGGGTAGAACGTGCCTGGAGTTTGTTGATTGTGGCGGATGAAAACAGTGGATAACATAAGCATCCAAAGACCCTAAGATGATAATACGAAAGAGTCTTTTTGTATAAAACTTGAAGAGGGGAGGAATATGTCAAACCTTTAGAGGGAAGAATATTAAGTAGATCGGTAGCCAGTTGTAGCGCATGATGCCAAAACAATGGAGGGACGGAAGAATGAACCAATAAGTGCGGATAATGTTATTAATGGTACGGATTTTTCGTTCAGCTTTCCCATTTTGTGAAGACGTATGAGGACAAGAAAAATAAAAATTTATTTCATTTTGAGCACAAAATTCCCTAAACTCCCCATTGTCATTCTCTTTACCATTATCACATTGGATGTTCTTTATTTCCCGTTCGAATTTGGTTCTTATGAAAACTCTAAATTTTACGAAGATGGAAAAAACTTGTGATTTTTTCGTAATTGGAAATGTCCATAAAAATTTAGAGTAATCATCCAAGAATAAAACATAATATCGATGACCCATAGAATTGAGAACCGGAGATGTTCATAAATCGCTATGAGTAATGTCAAATGACATTGAAGTATTAGAATTCGAAACTACAAATGGTAACTTAATATTTTTTCCTAAAGCACAGGATTGACAAAGTGGAGTACTACGCGTACCCTTACATGAAATAACTTATGTCTATCTAAAGAAATATGAATAATGTCAAATGACATTGAAGTATTAGAATACGAAACTACAAATGGTAACTTAATAATTTTTCCTAAAGCACATGATTGACAAAGTGGAGTACTACGCGTATCCTTACATGAAATAACTTATGTCTATCTAAAGAAAATAAAATAGACGACCCCGGATGACCTAGACGAGCATGCCACAAGGAAGGAGCAAGAACTGCAAAAGTGGAAGGCATGGCTTTACGCGAGATGCTGAGACTTGGTGTGATTGGATAAAGATCCCTACTGTCACACCTCATGAGAGGACTCTCCGTCTTGAAATTCTTCACAGAAAATCCGAACGGATCAAAATCAATAGAAACCCAATTATCAGTGGTGAATTTACGGACAGATACCAAACTTTTAATCAATTTTGGGATATGAAGGGTATTTTTCAGGACAAGTGGTGGATGAGGAGGGGACACAATTTTATTACCATAACCCTTAATTGGAATAGAACATTACCAACAATTATACCGCGATTACTGCTCAAATTGGAATAAGACTAGAGAGTATCTTGGTCGGATGTCATGTGGGTAGTGACACTTGTGTCCATGTATCAATTAGGGTCCGGTTGAGTCAAGTCAAGCGTGTGCATCGCTGCTTCAATGTCGGTCTGAGTGCGGCCCATTGCGTGGTGGGCCTTAGGGGGGCGAGGTCGAGTATCTGGGGCTGGGTGCCGGCGTGATGCGAACCACGAGTCGACTGGAAAGAAGTGGGCGCAGCTATGGTGAGGCGAGACGTAATCTTTGGCGTGTTGTGCGACGCTGGGACCATCGCCATCGCCCACGGGCCTGTGGCCCCAGAACTCTTATTCTTCTTGGCGGTTGCTCCCGTTGTTGCTGCCGCGATTCTTGACATTATTCTTCCGATTTTCGCCCTTCTTACCACCACCGTTGTAATTTTGGGTCACGTTTGGATTGAAAGGGAAAAAATTTGAAGCATTCATCATGACGACGGGGCTCGCCCCGATAGACGCCTTTTTGGCCAAACCTGCTTCTTCCAAAGTGAGCATAGATCGGGCTTGATAGAACTCCGGCAGGGGTTACTTTGACGAATAACCGAAACAACCCCTGTATAGGCCTCGGATAGACCGACAACCATTTGAAGAACTAGACGACTATTAGAAACAGGAGAACCCACGTTGCGAAGTTGGTCTGCCAAGTCCTTGAGGCGTTTGCAATAAGAAGAAACGTTTGAAAAATTCGCCTTGAGAAAATTGCTGCTCATGGATAACAATGCGAGAATGACTGTTATCTTGGAAGATGTCACACAATCGATTTCACGCCGTCATAGCTGTGGAGTTGGGTTCCATAATCGTCTGTAAAATATCCAAGGAGATAGTGACATAAATCCACTGGGAGAACCTTGACATCAAGCATGACCCATAAGTCTGGATCTGCTGCTTTGGTGGGCACAACCGTTGTAGACGTAGACGTCATATCACCCCCCGTAGGAGTAGTGGAAAGGATGATGTGGTGAAGAACTTTATGTGCCATAGTATGAATCTTCAATAATTCTGCCCACGTCTCATATTGGACGTTCTCTAGATCAAGAACAATAGGAAAAACGCTCTTGATATTAGAAACGGTGAAGGCAGGATGAAAAGTGTTCTTATCAGTCATGGTGAATAGAACAAACTTTGGACAAGATTTGTAGGAGGGGAGGGGGTCTCGAATTTTCAGAGAAACCGACGGGGGGGGGGGGGGGGGGGATTTGTCACAGTATTTTGAGAAAGAAGTGAGAAGCGGAAGCAAGGAAAAGAACCTAGACTCTTGATACAATGAAAGAATTAATCCCTTGATTATTCTTATTGATGAAAGACATATATATACAAGTTACAATAGGAGAATCCTATTCCTACTTTACATCTAAATCCCTATTCTATAAGGAGACTAACTATACAATTATGATAATCTTACAATAGTAATTAAGGTACAAAACTACTTCTAATATTTACCAAATATACAATAATCCGGACCATTGTTCACGGACCAGGGCCGCGGCGCTTGGGTACTGTTTAACAGTACACTTCTTCCTCAAGGCCATGAACTACAGCAAACTGTTCATTTTTCAAATTATCAGAACCTGACAAAATTAGTCCCGTTTTTCATTCCAATTGTTTTGGTTCTCCTCTTTTCGTTCTGTTCCATTTCTTTTTGTCTTCTACCTGACCAATAAAACACAGAGCGGCGAAGTGACGAGATTGACTTTTGTTT
This sequence comes from Przewalskia tangutica, assembly GCA_029844215.1. Taxonomy (NCBI): domain Eukaryota; kingdom Viridiplantae; phylum Streptophyta; class Magnoliopsida; order Solanales; family Solanaceae; genus Przewalskia; species Przewalskia tangutica. The sequence continues at coordinate 122,123,448 of CM056730.1, read as the reverse complement.
TCCCTTCATTTTTCCCTTGTTCTAAATCTACGCTTTCCAAAATTCACTTGTCTTTGTCATATGTTTAAATAGAATGTTATTTGGTCCAAATTATGGTGCTTTGGTGTGAGAAAGTAGGCTCGAAAAAACACTGCCCTTGTTTTAGTTGTGTGGAATTCCCTTTTTGTTGTTTTGGATGGAAAGACTAATATTTTAGTCCAGTGGGTATATAAGTATAAATGATTCCACATATATTACTACTAATTTGATGAACAATTTGTACTGGGAGGGTGTAAAAATGCTTTCTCTGTTTTGCTTCTATGTGGAAATTAATGTGGTAAAAGGATAAGTTATCTGAGATCCTCTTCATGTATCTTCTGATTCTAGATCACTTCCCGGCTTCCATATTCCTCCACCAACCCAAAAGAAGGAAGATGCCTAATTCACATCTTAAAGTGCACTGCACGTCTATTCCTTTTTTACTAACCGTTGTCATCCTTTTCTATTTGCAGGCCATGCTTTTTGGAGGTCCAGACAGCCTGCCAGCTTTCTTAGCTCGTCACACAATCCCAGGACTGAATCTTACAGTGGACCCATGTGCAGCAATTTTGGTTTTTGTTGTCACTGGTCTTTTGTGCGTGGGAATCAAGGAGGTATTTCTCATATTCAAATAATCATCTCTCTATCTTTTGAAGTTTGTGTTCTCATTTTATGTTACATTTTTGCAGAGTACCATGGTACAAGGATTTGTCACTTCAGTTAATGTATGTGTCATGGCTTTTGTGATTGTTGCTGGTGGATATCTGGGGTTCAAATCAGGATGGCCAGGCTATGAGCTTCCTGTTGGGTAATTTGCTATCATATGCACTAAGCATTCTTACGTGTTTTCCTTCTATCAGTTACATAAATTTTTGGATGACCTGAGGGCCAACGGTGTGAATTCTTCAACCTTTCGCACTTTGTTCTTAAAAGTCCCCTTGAGACAAGAAGATATCGATGAGGCTTCCGGTATCCACTAAAATAAAATTCTGGGCTTTGCTCTAACCGAAGCTATTGCATCGTTTGCCCCAATGATGGCCTTTTTGATCTCATTCGTATTCCAAGTCCCTTAGCTTTCTCAGTCTTTCTTCAATTGATAGGTATTTTCCCTACGGAGTTGATGGAATGCTTGCTGGTGCTTCAACTGTCTTCTTTGCCTTCATTGGGTTTGATTCAGTTGCTAGTACAGCTGAGGAGGTATTGCCTAATTCTGTATATACTTGAGGAGATGACAAAAATGGTCACTTATCTTTCGTGGTAGGTTCAGAATAGTCCCTTAAGTATCAACTAAGCAGTTTTGGTCCTTTGACTTTGCCAAACGTGAGCACTTTTGGTCTCCGTCAATTATTTACCAAACTCTTATTGTTAAATTTAACCGGAATTGTGTTTTTTTTTTAACCAGAAACACTAGAAAATTTCGTCAAATTTCAGAAACCGCAACATAAAAAACTACACACAAAAAAAAAAGCAAAAAATTGCACCTCAAAGAGTTGTACCTGACTCTTGGAGTAGACCAAAAATAACATAAACTACAAAATCTCTACTTCTAAATTTGAGTTCCGGATAAATATTTTCTATTTTCACAGTTCTGATTAAATTTAACAAGAGTTCGGTAAATATCTGACCGAGACCAAAAGTGCTCATTTTTGGCAAACCTAAAGGATCAAAACTGCTTAAATGATACTTAAGGGACTATTATGAACCTACTATCAAGGATAAGCGACCAGTTTTGTCATTTTCTCGTATGTACTTTATCATTATGAGGGATTATCCCTGTTGAAGATTCTTGAAAATTTACCATCTAATCTACTTTTTCATCTCTAAAAGGTGAAGAATCCTCAACATGACCTGCCAATGGGAATTGGTTTTGCATTATCAATATGCTGCTCTCTCTACATGTTAGTTTCTGCAGTTATTGTTGGTTTAGTACCCTATTTTGCTATGGATCCAGATACACCAATCTCTTCTGCATTTGCAAGACATGGAGTTAATTGGGCAGCGTAAGTTCATCTTTTTGGCCTTGTGATGTTGCAGTTAGTCTATTATTAAGGCTGCCTTTTTACTGTAATACTCTTTATTCTGATGTACTTTCTGTGGATCTCATTACAGATATTTAATAACTATCGGAGCTTGTACTTCTCTTTGCTCAACATTGATGGGTTCTATAATGCCCCAGGTAAACAAGCTGCATCATATAGGTTTCTAAGTCTACCTACCTTGAAATAATTTAAGACACTAGTCTGATTAGAATTTGAAAGTCATAAACTTCATTGGGGTGTTTAAAACTATTTGCCTTGCTACTTCTATTGAGACGTACAACTTTCTGTACTAGATTGTTGTAATCCTTACCCAGCAAATTATACTTTTTGTGTCGGATTTCAATTTGTTTGTCTTAGTTTGACTTGAGTTTAAGTAAGTAAAGAAGACTTTTGAATCTTGTGATCTTAAACTAAAGATAATGTACTAAAATGTCCTTTAATCATGTGGTCTTAAACATGCCACGTGGGATGTTGAAAGTAAAGAGTTGCCAAATTAGGAAAGATGCCTTCTTTTTTAAACAAACTAAAAAGGGAAGTAAGGCATTGAAACATAGAGTACATCTTATACCACTGGACATACTAGTGTTCTCACTCTCTGAGAGGGGGATAAGCGGAGTTGGTTCTTTTTCATACTTGTATTTTTGACATTAACATTGATTCTTTGTGATTCTAGCCACGGATACTTATGGCAATGGCTCGGGACGGATTGCTGCCTTCATTTTTCTCAGATGTTAATAAACACACTCAAGTTCCTGTTAAGGGCACTGTAGCAACTGGTTTACTTGCTGGAACCTTAGCATTTTTCATGAACGTTGAACAGTTGTCAGGAATGGTATGCTCACCTTCTGGACATATTAAGTTGTATTTAAAAGGCTGACTGAAGTCTCTCTTAAAACCTCCATAATCATCTCTGTGATATCATCTTGTTCCTTTTTCTTCCTATTTGGCACTATATCTTCTGCTAATTCAAATGTCTGAGTACTTGCATGCATAGAGACTTGTGTCAAAATATGACTTGAAGCATGTTGATATGGTGTTGAAATGCATCAAAAATATCAATTTTGTATGCTTTGTGCAGTTCTCCTTGTTTTGGAGGAAGGCAACAAAGACAACAAGAGAGTGATATCTAAGATGACATTTGTTTTTGGCTCAAAACAATCTCCCTTTTCATACCATTTAGTTGTTTCATTCTTTTTTCAATTTAGAGAGTTGTACCTCGTTCTTTGTTAGTGGGAAAGACTTACAATGATTATAAGGACCTGAAAAGCCCTTGTAAGCTTAATGAATGTTTTTCATTGCTAACTAATAGATAATGACATGAAATTTTGTCTTATTTTCCAAACGTGTCAAGTAAACTTTGAAAGTCTGGTTTTGAATGGCTACAGAAGTTATGTGGAGTTAGGTTTCAAAGATTTTTTCTTTCTTCTTTGCCCCATATTTTTTGGTTTTCATGGGTTTTTTGCATGTTTTGATTATGTTTTTGTCTTTACAGGTTAGTGTTGGTACGCTTCTCGCGTTTACAATGGTGGCTATTTCGCTACTGATTCTCCGATACGTTCCACCAGACGAGGTCCCACTTCCGTCCTCTTTTCAGGAGGCAATAGACTCAGTAAGCATGCGACGTAGTGGCTGTAGTAGTAGTAGTTCAGACATTGATGTCAAGAGCACCAAAATTCCAGCTGTGACAGCTGGCGATAGCACTCCATTGTTAGTCGAGATTTCAGTTGGGCATCCTCTTGTGGAAAAAGCAGCAGCAAAGCTGAGCTGTAAGTACTTAATAACTCAACAAATCAAAAATTGAAAAATTGAAAAAAACTGATGCTTGCTAGATCCACCGGCCCTGTTATGTACGTTGCATTCAGGAGTCAAGATGTGTTCATTATATTCTTGTCATGAACAAGGAATAATCTTAGTAGCTATTTCCTATTGTAATTTACTTTTAATTTTGTGGCAGATCTAGTACGTCAAAGGCGGAAAGTTGCTGGCTGGACAATTATGTTCACATGTATTGGAGTATGCATCGTTACATCTGCTGCTTCAATTGTTAGCTTGTCTAAGTGAGCGCTCTCTATCTCTCTCTCTATGAAATTTTACCTGTTTATTTCTTTACAGAAGAGGTTTAAGAAGCGAGCAAATGTGTTATAAGGGTTAAACACCAGGAAAGTTTGTACACCAACTTGGATATAGACATTCATGAATGTATTTCTGGACAGGCGCATAGATTCTAGTAACTATCATCAAGTATGATCAAATCTTGGGATATTTTTTATGGTTAGTTAACATTTTTGGACCGCCCAAAAAATAATAGCCAGTAAATGCATATAATATACTTATTGATTACATGAATATGCATATAATAACATAATCAGTTATATGTTTTGTATATTTTGGTTAGCACCATAATTAATTTCGGCCGACGGGCCAAAAATGAAAACATCCCTTTCTTATGTATGTCACAAATGCTGAGATAGTTGTATTTCCCCTAATCATCTGTTTGCTTTACAAAAAAATTGACTTGAGTAAATTAATTTCATGATCAGTCCCGCAAGGTACGCACTGTCTGGATTTGGCGGGTTGCTCCTGCTATCTGGTTTGATAGTGCTAACTTGCATAGACCAGGATGATGCAAGGCACAACTTTGGACACACAGGAGGTATGTTTTATCATTATGCGTGATTTAAATTTTTTCTTTCCGTTAGCTTTGACCTTAGGTCTAAGGATCTTGATGTTTTGTGGTAGTTTTCTACTTGTGATAATCATCATATCAATTATCTAATTAGATTGCTTGTGCTTGACCGCAAGTAATGCCTGTTATGCATCTACAAGACAAACTTAAAACATATTTTCTTTTTCCTATTCAGGTTTCATTTGTCCGTTCGTTCCACTTCTGCCTATTGCCTGCATTCTCATCAATGTCTACTTATTAATTAACCTTGGGTAAGCCTTCTTGAACTTCTTTGCTATTATTTTATGCGCTACAGACTATATTTCAGATTTTTGTTTTATACAGTTAAGAATGAAGTTGGATCTAACTCAATCCTGAACTCTTATAAGGGAATAACAACCCATTCCCTTAAGTAATGTGAGACACTTCAATACCATCCGCATGCTCAGGCTTAAACATTTGGAGCATGAACAACATACTACGGGGGTCCAATATTGGATAAACCAAGAACATTGATGAGTTCAACTCTAATACCATGTTAAGAAAATGAATTTCAACCTAACTCAACCTCAGAAGCTAGTTAATGGGGCGAGAATTACCTAAAACCATACAAGGAGGGAACAACCTATTCCCTCAACTAATGTAGGACACGACCACGTTAACATATATACTGCTTCGTCCTGCACTTTCCTATAGTTGCTAAAGATGGACCAGTTGTCAATGCCTAGAATCGCTACTCGTGATTTACCACTATTTCTTTATCATTTGAATCTAAGCATGACTACTCAGCATTGTTTAAACGTCTGCTTGCATTTTTTGCAGTGGTGCAACTTGGGCCCTCGTATCAATATGGCTAGTTATAGGGGCGTGCATATATGCTTTGTATGGTCGAACCCACAGTTCACTGAAGAGTGCAGTTTATGTTCCCGCAACTCACGTGGATGAAATCTACCAGACGTCTGCAAGCTCCCTTGCGTGAATCGTGATAAACCCGTACAACTGACGCAAGTGAAAACCCTTGTTTTCAGTTGCACTAGCCACAAGCAGCACCAAAGGATCATGAAGAAGCAGCTGTACATTTTGGCTTTCCAAGTCTTTCTGTTAAAACACATCTCTTTTCCTGTATGGTATGCCATTTTAATTTTTCTAGTGTAGTTTTATTGTTGAAAGAGGAAAAAGAGAAGGGAACAAGAAAAATAAGTAGTAGAACTATATATGTTATTGGAAATCACATCTAGTGTTTTGTAATCAGCAGCTGCCACTTGATTAACCTCTTTGTTGTACATATTTGTGATAGTACTTGCAGGATTGTGATATCCTGGCGATGGGCTACTTGTGGGAAGTGTATATATGTGAAATGTAAATTTACAGACTTCCTTAAATAATACTGGTACTTCTTTCTTGTTTCTTACAACATTAAATTTTTACCGAGGCTGAGAATAGACTAACTATTGAATTTTTGGTTTTCTTTTTACCTATTTCTCTTATTGACAACTTCGTCCTTACTTTTTCACTGTAAAAGACTAACATTCTAGTTTCACGACTTGTCTCCAACAAGAAAAAGACAACAAACATAGCTTTTTTTCTATATAGATATTCTAAATATGCTCAATATGATAGGAGTAATTGAATTCATAAATTATGGTCACCAAACATATGAACCACTAAATATACCGGCCAAGATTTCATGATTATTCTGTCCCACGCAAATTATTTAGTTACAAAGAGTTGTTATCGTGTAACTAGAAGTTACAAGTTCAAACCATAGAACAGTCGCTTGCAGATATCCAAGGTAAAGCAACATATAATGGACTAAATGTGATTCGACTCTTACCCTACGCATAGCGAGAGCTCTGTGCATCGGACTGGGCCTTGGTTAATTGGTAACTGAACTCAAGAACTGGACTACATTTGTGGAAATTGTACTCATCTTAGACTTGAGAACTTAAAAGAATGGCACTACAAAAGAAGAAATTGTATCTTCATACAAATCAAAATCAAGAAGTTGACCCCCATAACTTCTCTAAATCATTACACAAATCTTTTTCTCTACCTATGACAACAGAAGTATGATCTGCATTAGCAACAATTTTCACCTCAGCATCAGGCACTTTCATCTTTACATTGTTGCTGCATTCCAATGGCACTACTTGGTCCCTACTACCTTGTGTAACATTAATTTTCACCTTGGCTTTTTTTAAAATTTCCAAGTATTTATCCATCAACTTTGCTCCCCCACATATCACATTATGCATTGTGTGCCAAGCTGAATGATGAGTGTGCCTAGTCAAGTCAATTGCCATAAAATGTAGGTTCCTAAAATCAAAGAGAAAGAACCGGATAGTAAGTATAGTCACGTCATCAACTCCATGTACATAATATTTACGTGGCCCCCGAAAATGCACGTAGGCTATCACATTGATGCAACTCATTGTACATAATATTTATGTGGCCCTGGAAATGCATGTAGGCTATCACATATTTGTATGTAGGAGTACAAAATTGTCATATAAGTATAGTCACGTCAGCAACTCACTTTACATAATATCTACGTAGTATCACTTAATTACAAAATCAAGAACTTATTTCTGATCCTGATCCTAACCTAATACTCGAAGTCTTTTACCATGTGGCTTATTATGTGCTTTCTTAAGTGGGTCGGAAAATGAGTTATTCTTAAGTAGTGCCATGTGGATTATATATAAGGTCAATTATTGAAATGACATCCTACTTGTGTTTCAGAAATGGATCTAGCATTTCTTGCGGTTTTTATTACGTTATGACAAAAAGGTATAGGCGAGTTACTCTTTTCGTTACAAACTTTGTTTTATGACTTTGGTGCAATAAATTGAAAGTTGGATGATTATATGTGAAATTAACCCTAAAGAAGTAAGAAGATACAAGATACAACACGTAGACGTAGAAAGTGACATCCCCTTACCTATTCCAAGTGAGCAACTTCAAAATTCCTTCCCAAATTCTGTGATTTTTGCAGATGATGTAACACACACATCTACCCAAGTGTTCATACCATGACATAAATGATGAACCAAATAACAAAGGCGGCCATAATCTTTTTGCTGCAAGTCTGTTAAGTGCTGTTAAACTAGCATCCTCCTTTGTTGAAGATAAATAAGGCTGAAATTATTTAGTCGCAAAAAGAATCAAAGACCATTAGCAAGAATAAATAACTTATCAAAGAAAATTGTCACGACTTATTTCAGGTACCGTACTGAACTTCAACCATTCTAACACTACTTTTTTCTATTAAAGCAACGATATGTTGCTCGAACTCTTAAAAAATGTCTCACATCCTTAAAAAATAGTGTATTTATTAAGATTCCGATACAGATGTGGTAACACTTTCGAAGAGCCCGAGCAACATAGACTGACCACACATGAAATTAACACTTTGATTGACACTAATTAGTTGTACTTACTGGTGCTATCAAGGTGATTGATTTCACTTTGTGAGGATGTTTTGCAGCTAATGCTAATGCTACCACACAGCCCATTGAATGTGCAACTATATGAAATGAATTCAACTCAAATGGATGAATCACTGATCTTTCAATCATTTCCACATGATCTTTAATTGTGTATAGACAATTGTTTGGTTTTGGACTTTTTCCAAATCCCAATAGATCAACTGCTAATAATTTGTAATTCTGCTTTGCATCTTCAGATATCTTGGGGAAAATTGTCTCTGTCCAGAATGATGATGATGAGATAAAACCATGTAAAAATACTACATTTTCTGCTTTCTTGCCTTTGAAATCCTGTAAGTTAGCTGCAAATTTTGTAATTCTAACATTAGTCCTCATGAATATTTGTTCTACACATCAATTGGTATAGAAATTTGGGGAAAAGGGGATTGAGCAACTTTGCTATTCAGTAAACTTTTGGTCTAATTTTACCCCGACAGTTAGGGGGAAAGTCTCGTTCTTGCCCTTGATATCTAACGGAGCTCCAACTTCAGGGTAAGTTTTAAACATAGTCAAAAGTTAAGAAGTAAATTTAGACTTTTTCTAAGAATAATTTGGACACGAAGTTCACCAATTTCAAGCTGGAGCTCCATTAATGAAAAGGGCAAATACGAGACGATTTACTAATGACAAAAGTATGAATGTACCAAAAATCTAACGAGAACAATGATTATAGTGGTGAGGTTTTCAAATGAGTGTTTGAACAATAGCAAGGATATTGCAATTAGCAAATTAAAATAGCATTATGACTTGTAAAATAAGAGACTTCAAACACTTGCATTCAAATGAAATATGAACATAATTCAAAAACCTGGCATCAAATGACAATATGTTCATGCAAAATTATGCTACAAGAGGTTAAATTATAGTGATAGCATAAAAACTGTATACACTCACATAGTCACGCATATAATTTAGTTAAATCCTCATATATGAAATGTACCTTGTTCTGGTTCTTTAACAACAACATGAAGCTTCAACTCTGCTCCAATATTGCTCATCCATGAAAAACAATCAGACCACCTCACATTTCTCCTACTAACGTTTCCGCGAAACCACATTTCCCTAAAAACATTTCTCCGTTTATAAAGAGTTGTCGACAATTCACTCTCTTCATTACCGGTGTCACTTTTGTCTTCTTCAGTTTCTATGGAACAGTAACAAGGTGAGGTTTTTCCTTCCAAGAATTCATCTATCAATCTGAAGAATACACAAAAAAGAGCATCGAGCAAGTCGAGGAACAAGAACACTACTGCACTCACTGATGAAATTAGCCATTTTTGTGACAAATTTGCACACATTTTGAGCATATTTGGAATTGCAAGTGGATAGATAGGGAGAGTAAGGAATATAAGGCGAATAGAATGGTCTGGAGATTGAATATTATTCTCTCTTTTGTTTATGGACCAACCAATGGATACTGTCCAAGCAATTTTACGCTCTCAAAGAAGAACACGTCGTTTTTTTTTTTTTGATAATCCGCGTCTCGCACTTAAACATTATATCGCTGGGCATCGCAAGATCGATACTACGCTCGCAGGCGAATGGAATCCGTTCTTAGCCGCCACCGCCAGTAAATCGCGGATGTGCGCCGCGTTCGATGTCGATCGCCACCAACGATCAATCTAAGGTCCGACCAACAGAGGATTATGCGAGGAGTATCAAACCCACACTGCAACATGCCCACGCGGTTAAGCTACCATGCTTTAATACGGCATATATCGCCGGAGAACGTATCCGCCAGATCGAACTTCACGACCCTGGGCCACAATTGACTAATTACCACCTGCCACTATCTTTGGATAACACGTCGTTTATAATACTACATTCAACCTAAGGGTACTGTCAAATGCACGAGTTCAATTGTAACGGGAGATAATCATAATGAGCTGAGTTAATAAAAAGACGAATTAAAAGTTATTTGAATTAGACTAAATGAGCTAGAAAATGGACCTTAACCTAACACATTTAATTCTTGCAATTTTAATTAATTTGTTTATTCTTGTATAATTTTTTAAATACCTAATTTTTTTTGTTTGATACAATTTTGCGTATTAAGTGATTACATGATTTTCTTAGGTTCAATTTAAAGGGGGTGGTGATGGCGTGGAAAAAGAAGTGGGGTTGGAACGGTGAGGCGACATGCCACATGAACTGGTGTTTGCCATGTTGAAGGGTCTTAACGAAGAAGGAATATTTTTGCACCAATTTTCTAACATGGGGTTACCGATGGGCGAATTTTTGCACCTATGTTAATTCTTTTCGCATTGCAAAAGGTATTTTTTTGGCCTTTTCATTTAGGAATATCTTACTAGGGTGGGCCTGGATCGCTAACACATCAAAATTAAACAACACTTTCTGCGCCGAGTGTCTTCAAAGGTATTGATTTTTAATTTTGTCCTTAAATTATTGGTCTTCGTTTGAAAAAGTGACTTGAAAATATTTTGAGATTTCAGGTTTAAATCCTTTGCTCAATCAAAAATTTAAAAAAAATTACAAAACAAAGTTTGAATTTGCAAGACAGAGAATTTGCCTTGAGAGTTGAGATATAAGACAAATTTTGTTTTAAGATACAAGGCGAACTCTGTATTAAGGTAGAGTTTGTAGACAAATTGTATCTTGCGAAATCTAAACTCTACCTTATGATTTTTTTTATATTTTTGACCAGCTAAGTTTTTAAGCAAAAGACAAAGATTAAAGATTTTTAATTTAATGGGCAAAAATTAAAGACCATCCCAAAATAAGTAACCAATTAAACAATTCACATAATATAGTCAAAGGCTCAAATCTATTATACTACTAAAATAAGTAACCAATTAAACAATTCACATAATATAGTCAAAGGCTCAAAGCTATTATACTACTAGTATATAGATTTAATCAAATAAATTTAAATGGGAAAGAAGTTTGATTCCAAAACAAAGGGGCGACAGTTGAAGGTTGGGTGCAGTGCCATTGGATAGGTGGGAATAACGAATACGTGAGGTAATAGACCCTTTTGGTCGGCTCTTCCGCGGATCTTGACTTCTCTGAGAGTTTAGTGCGAGCCCGTCTTTATTGATTAGCCCCATGATGTTTTATTTCTAATATTTTTCCTTTCAATTTTTACAGCAATATTTTTATGACTATTTGACCAAACACCATCTCACACTAAATCAAGATTCATCTTTTCTGGTAAGCAATTCTATCCATTTTTCTCACAAATTGATTCAAACCCCTTTAATTTTTTCAAAATGGGGTTCTTTTCTTTGAATTTTCAATGTCATTTGAGCAGTGATTGTTGTGAAATTTATAGTTAGTCAATAGAATTGTTGTAAAAGAGCAATGGGGTTTATTGGTAGTTTACATTCACTGATTTAGCCGAGGGTCTATTGGAAAGACTACTCCACAAAGGTTGTCTGTGCACATCCTACCCTCCCCAGAACCCAGTGTGTGGGATACACTGTGTATGTTGTTGTTGTTACATCTGATTTAAAATCTTGGATCCTCCTCTTAATTTGAGATTCAAAGATTAGTATTTGGGAAGAGAACTAATTGAAGCTTGTGTTTTTTTCTACTATTTGTGTAAAGATCAGATTTTTATTTTAGAAATGGCGTTCTTGGAAAGACCTGATGCTCAATTGATTGTTGGGGTTGCTGTTGCTGTTGTTGCTGTTGGTGCTACTGCCTATATTTACTTCTCTTCGAAGAAGTCAAAAGGTCTGATTTAACTTAGTTGCCCGCTTATTACAGCATAACATAAGAAAAACTGTTGATTACACTTATGCATGCTTATTATTTAGGAGAAACAGGTAGAGATGGTTTTAAATTAGTGGTCGCTGAGCTACTATGTCATGGCAATAGTTGTGGACTTAAGTGTGTGTGTTGCTCAGGCTTTTCAAAATGTCGTAGGGTGCGTGTTGGATTCTCCAAAATAGTGATTTTTTAAGGATCCGACCCTGGTACGACTACATTTTTGGAGAGTCCGAGCATCATAGATGCAGAGGCGGATCTAGGATTTCTATAACATGAGTGCATTACTAAAGAAAGGAGAAGAAAAAAGTATTAAGTGGGAATCGATATTTGTTCCTTTGGGTAAATAACTCAACATTAAACCAAGTGCACCATTCGTACTTTTGGAGTATGAGGGCCAACATATAATATTAGATCAATTCTATGAAATATGTATATAAAATTCATAATTTGGCGAAGATACCATGGTTCACGTGCACCATAATTTTAGTAGTAAACCCGCCCATGCTTAGGTGTGTATAGGAATTATCAGTTATACATGTATAGTTAAAGAGGGATGCAGTGTTTATATATATCCGTAGTAGTTAAAGCGTACACTCTATCCTCCCCCGACCCCACTTTGTGAGATTTCACAGGGTATGTTATTGTTGTTGTTGTAATCAAGGTAAAATGTTCAAATGCTATAGAGATAAGGGTGCTGTGTGATTTTATCTTATTTTAAAGAGGTCAAGAGATGTTCTTATAGCATGTTTGGCCAAACTTCTAAAATTAGCTTATTTTGAAAGTGTTTTTCAAAAAAGTACTTAAACTTCTAAAATCAACTTACTTTGAAAGTGTTGTTTATAAAAGTGCTTTTCAGAAAAGTTCTTTTGGTGAGAAGCAGTTTGTGCTTGGCTAATCAATGTGTATAACACTTCTACGAAGCAATTAGTGTTTGACCATGCCTTTAAAAAATGCTTCTAAGTGTATTTTCTCAAAAGTTCTTTTAAAAAAAAGTACTTTTGGGGAGAAGCTATTTTTTCATCATTCTCAAAAACAACTTCTGCTTCTCTTCAAAAATACTTTTTCTTCTCCTAAAAGTTTGGCCAAACACTTCAACTTTGAAGAAAAAGCCTTTTTTAAAATAAATAAATTTAGCCTTCGAGAAGCTTGGCCAAACAGGCTACTCCTCTGTCTCATTTTAAATGAAGGTGTTTGACGGGGCACGGAGTTTAAGAAAGAATGGAAGACTTTTGAAACTTGTGGTCTAAAACAAATCATATAAGTTTGTGTGCTAGAAATCATTTCATTTAGGGTAAAAATGTAAATTTAAAGTTGAATTGTTACTAAATATAGAAAGGTGTAATGGATCTTGAAGTACTATTTCTGCATCTCCCTGATCAAATCCGCCTACATTAGGATTACTCGTTAATGGTTGATCAAATTTGATAGATTCACCCTCGGAAACAAGAAGTTATGGTCCGGGAGGGATAATATCAACCACTTGCCGTCCCTCCGACGCATCCGTTATGGTTATCTCATATCCCCTTTTTCTTTTCGTATGATTTTGCTTACTATACTTGCTGCTGTAGCATTATAAATTGTATTGTTGGTGTCATTCTTTTTTGAACTGTCTAAAAAGGAAAGAGTAGAATATAAATTGGGACGGAGGGAGTATTAGTTTATTGCCTCTAGCCACTAACAAACTGTGCCTGGTTCTATTGGCTATGTTTTTTATCTCGGTTATACTGACTGATTGTGTCATGTTATCTTAACAGTGTGTTTAAATCCTGAAGAATTCAAGGGATTTAAGCTTGTTAAGCGCACACAACTTAGCCATAATGTGGCAAAGTTCAGATTTGAACTTCCAACACCCACTTCTGTATTGGGCCTACCCATTGGACAACACATTAGTTGCAGGTTCGGTTTATTGAACTATTCTCACATGCCAGTAATTTCTGCTACTGATAGTTAAGAAAACATTTGGTTTCTTACTTCATGCTCAATCAAACAGGGGCAAAGATAGTCAAGGTGAAGAGGTTGTTAAACCGTACACGCCAACTACTTTGGACTCCGATGTTGGATATTTTGAATTAGTTATAAAGGTAAAACTTAGGTAGTATGGTTATTTTTGTTCTTGCCTTTTTCTATCTCATATTGGTGATTTTGATGGTTGGTATTTTATGAATGAATGCACAGATGTATCCCCAAGGAAGGATGTCACATCACTTCCGGGAAATGTGTGTGGGTGATTATATGGATGTGAAGGGACCCAAGGTAGATTTCTTGTTGTTTTTGAGATAATTCTGCACTTTTACTTATAGGTCATCTGCTCTTTCTTTTTTTCCCTTTCAGAACGGTACTTTTGTTTCTTTATTTTGTTTCCCTCCTTCAACTATTTCAAAGTTTGTTAAATCTTTGAATTAATATCCGGATGACTTAGAATGCGGGTTAAGCTTAATGGGCTGAACCGGTCCGGTCCCCCCAACCCCTGTCCGGTTCAAGTGGGCCGCTCCGGGCCACTATCGGTTCAATTTTGGGCCAGCCAGGCCCGTTAGAAAGGCATAATTTAGATGCAGGAGAAATTCTACATTGTTAAATTTCAGCTGGCATTGGATTCTTGATGCTTCCATTAAAAAGCTTTATCTCTTAAGTACTCATGTATCAATGTCCTTTCATTAATAGGGCCGCTTTAAGTACCAGCCTGGCCAAGTTAGAGCTTTTGGAATGCTTGCAGGAGGCTCTGGCATTACCCCAATGTTCCAGGTCTGTTTTCATTCTGCTTTCTAAAATAATTTGTGTTTCATTTTTTGTGATCAGAGGTTGTTGTGGTCCGAAATATTTCGAGTTTGATGTGGGTATATACTTCTTTCTGTTTCTACCCAGGTTGCTAGAGCTATTCTTGAAAATCCTAATGACACGACGAAGGTGCACCTGATATATGCTAATGTTACTTCTGAAGATATTCTTCTGAAGGTACATATTTATGTCTTTTCTGTCATTCAATTGAAGTTCATACATTTAACTTGAAATGTTTGAACTAATTTTATCTGCAATTGAACTGTATTGAGTAGTAGGCTTATTGCTTATCTCGGTTATTGATATACTACTTTCCAGGTTTCCCCCTTCAGATCAACTTCATCCTTTACTAATAAAAAGTACATCAATTTAAAGAAACACACTCCCACAAATATGGCTCATGTCTAAGTAAGCTGTAGTTATGTCATATAACGTTTGACGACTGTTTAGAAGTGTTGAACTCTTTTGCACTTTCACAGTTTAGTCTTTATTACTTTCTCACTTCTCCCAATTCATTATTGAACTTGACCTGCATATTAAGTCTCTTATGTGATCCTTTTCTAAATGCATTATCTGCTTTTCTGATTATATCAGGGACGCCAAATGTTTTATTTTTAGGAACTATGTAGGGGGTCAGGGAGTGAATATAACCTCAATCTATTAAAATTTAGAGTTAACTAGATTTGTTTTTTCTAGATATTGAAGCCTATTATCCAATGATTTTATATTTGCAAAGTCAATCCTTGCCAAACAATTTAATAACTTTCCTACCTGTATGATAGTTGGCCTTTTAGCAATGTGGGAGGACATAGTTAAAAAATATTATACTGAAGTTGACGACTCCTCGAAGTGCTGATAATCGTGCCAATCAAATATATGTTTCTGGGGTTACCTTTCTTGGTCTTTTGGCTAAGATCAAGTGTAGTATTTATTTCTGTGGAAAGGCATATTAGCTTGAACATACTGAATCTTCGCACCTGAATTTGTATTTATTGGCCTGCAGGAAGAGTTGGAGGGCCTTGCTTCTAACTATCCTGACCGTTTCAAAGTTTATTACGTCTTGAATCAGGTTAGTTCTATATCTTCATTTCCGGTGGAATATGATCTATAGACTTTTTTCTCCTTCGACCTATAATAATTTTGTTTTTGCTTAATTCAGTTCTGTATATGTTTCAATATTCTTTTCTTTGACATGTGTGTGTATTATTATGATAGCTAGTTCAATTACTTTAGTTTGTAGTAATATTTTAACATCTCCAAAACCGTCGAATGATTTTCGTTTATCTCCTTACTGATTTATATAAATTAAAATGAAAATTTGACTTAAGTTGACTGGCTCAGAAACTGGTACTTAAATTCTCAATTTTTAGAGGCACTTAACTCTCACATTACACTGGGTATGTTGTTGTTGTAGAGGCACTTAACTCCATTTTTGTGGCTCGGGAGAAAGTGTAGCATATTAAACTTCTTGTGTCCAAATATTTCTACAATAAAGGATGCTGACAACATTTCTGAATAGTAGACATACATAATTACTCATGAACCGTGAATTTATCGACCCCAAAGTATCAAAAATAGATCTAGTTTTTTTCTTGATAACCGTGGTGTCCGGACCAGATTGCGTGCACCTCGACTAATTCCACGGGGTACGTGCTACTTCCACCAGTACAGGTACCGGGTAATTCTGTCCACCAAGGCTTGGACAGATGGGAAGGAATCACCTAGCGTTTTTGCCTCCGTTGAGAATTGAACCTGATACCTCATGATCCACTGTTGCATGCAAAGAGAAGAGTCTAGCTTATAGTGACGTTATAGTGAGGCGATTTTGTTCTTCTTTAGTGTTTTTCCAAGTTGCTCCTTGTTAAGGTACATTTCTCTTGCAAGTAGACGTGCTTTGAATCCTACATATTGAATCAAATGATCAAATCGTTCTCTTAATATATGTGTAGCCTCCGGAAGAATGGAGTGGTGGTGTTGGATTTGTCTCCGAAGAAATGATCCAGACTCATTGCCCTGCCCCGGCATCTGACATTAAGGTATTACATTGTATCTCTCAAATTGCTAAAAGCTACCGATTCTAGTATCACGAGTTTGTTGTAGGAGAAATAGGTAGATTAGCTTAAAAGTTCATGGAATATGGAGGGAAAGCAGAGTTCGACTGATTTCATGTTAAACGTGCAGATATTGAGGTGTGGTCCACCACCGATGAACAAGGGTATGGCTGCTCATCTTGAAGCCCTTGGATATACCCCGGAGATGCAATTCCAATTCTAACATTCCTTTTTTTGTTTATATTTTATCCCAGCATTGAAATAACCTCAATTTAAAAGGGTTTGCTTTTTATTGTCCGGGGAAAGATATCTTTCGTCTGTACTGGATGATATGTCTGTTTAATTGAGTTTCAGTAAATTAAGGCGACTCTAAACCCTGTTCTCAATTTGAATAACAGCTCAATCCTTGAGTAGAAATGTTCTCTTCTATGTCTGGTGACTGGTCTTAGCTCATTTCAAAATGCACTAACAACTATGTAACATTGAGTTGATTGCAGTCTTTTTTCCTTTAAGAAGTTCAATTCATAGTTGTTCAGCTCCACGGAGTGAAGTGTCATATTATTGGTGCAAACTGCACATTAAAATTGTTGTCCAGACTCTTCAAAAATACCGTGTCATATCCTTAAAAAGTAGTGCACTAACAACTATGTAACATTGTGTAAATGATGTTTTTGGACAATTTTTTTACTTATGAACCGATGCACATAAAATAGGGTTTAGAATGAGCAATTCACATAATTGCCCCTATTTTAGGGTGGTCTTTAATTTTTGCCTTCGCCTTAAAAAATGATTGAAAATATTGAGGTTGTGAGTTCGAATACAATAGAGTTAAAAGAAAAAAATTGTAAGGCAAGATTTTATAGAAATTATGCTTATTCGGCCAAAGTTGTATAGTAATTATGCCTTAAGGGGAATAATTTCTATACAACTATGCCTGGAGGCAAAATAAAAATAATTAACAAGATAAGATTTCATTAGAAATTCTGCCTATTCGGCAAAAGTTGTATAAAAATTATTCCTTAAGACAAAGTTTCTATGTAATTATGTCTAAAGGCAAAGTTTTGTTGAAAATTAATATTATGCCTTGTTCGGCTAGTTACATAGACACTATGCCTCCTAATGCATAATCTCTATGCAACTTTGGCCGAATATGCATAATATCTATGAAAATCTTGCATTGTGAATTTTTTTTTCTTTTTTTGACTTTGCTGAAGTTCGAACTTAGAATCTCTGATTTCATAGACCAGCGAATAAAGGGTACTTTGATCCATAATTTTTTATTAAATGCGAATAAAAAATTAAATACCAATCATTTTAGGGGGGGAAATTAAAGATCAGCTCCAAGGAGGGCAATTCGCACCATCGCACTCTCTCCGATCCCTTTTTATCGTGTAAGGTTTTATCATACCCATTAAAAAAATTATTTGATAATGTCAATCATAAAGCTTTGAATAACTAATGCGTAATATATGTCCTCCAAGAGTAGTAAGGATAGAATTGAAGAAAAAAGAATCTTGGTTTCCTAAAGTGATACATAAAAATTAAAAAGGACACCAAAGAGTAAATCATCTGACCATATATAATTTTTTTTTAAAAACATTCAGTTATGGAAAACCTGATTTATTTTGTGAATATAAAATTAAGCTATGGCCATTAAGTTTAAAACAAGATCAAGATTTTGAAATCTGCTCGTGATCCTTACATTAACTTTAACCTTAATAACCGTTTAAATTAATTCTAACCATCCACTATTACCCATTAATAAATGTGACCCTTCGAATGCGATGACCATCGTCAACCGTAATAAATTAAGGATACTTTAAACGAAATAGTTTGGAGAGATTACATAAGGAACGCGTGAGATGAGAAGTGACTCCCGTATTCATGTACCAATTTTCATCGGGCTGCTGCAAATTTAAAGAGCCGAAGGCTTGACCCAAGTCAGTAGGGGCCAAGTCGTGTAAATTATGATGTTGCTGCATTAAGTGGGCTTGCTGGGGCTGGTTGTTCACTAGTCTTGGGCCTGGTCCAGAGCCCAGAATACCCGGCTGCCAGAGGCCGTGATATTGGGTCGATGTGTTGCAGGCAGGAATGAAGTCGAGGCCAGTGAATTGGTTGGGCATTGCTGGGTTAGTCCGTTGGGCGGGATGGGTGAGCTCTTTACGGCTGCTCGGACACCTCATCCGCTAACTCTGATGCCTTTTCTGATGTAAGTACGGAAGACTTTGATTTGATAAGTGGTTCGGGTCTTGGTGAGATTCGAGTTGACCCGAAATTAGGCAAGGAATATGGAGTTTCTCGGGTTCTCGGTAAGTCGAGATATAGGGTGTTTGGCGACGGTGTCGGGTAAATGGAGAAGGAGTCGGGTCAATGAGCTTTGTGTGGTGGTCACGGGTGGTATAAAGGTAGGGATAATGGTCGGGGTTCGGTAGTTTAGTGGTGGAAGGGTCGCGACACAAAGCCAAAATAGTGAGGTTCTTGATTTCTCGGGTGGGATGGACAATTGGATGGTTGAAAGGCCGATTCGGGTGGAATGGTTTGAAGACGTGTTAAGGCGATTTGGGAATGTGCCTCGGGGGTCTTGTGGGACAAGATGGTGGTGGTGGTTTGGTTTTTTAGTAGTGCTAAGGTTGCGGAAACAACCTGAGACAGAGAGGGTCCGGGGTGGGCTCGGTAGGGACGTTGGTGTGTTTGATGGTGTTTGCGTGGAGTTACGGTTGGTTTCAGATGAGGGCCTTTTGAGAGGATGTTAATGAGGTGTTGTGGGAGATAGTAACAAATAATTGGAACAAGGAATGTATACGGATTGTTGAAAACAATTCGAGACACAAACCAAGTCTCAATTCGGTCGATATATAACTCTTGGATGGTAACACGAGGAGTTAATTGTTCGTGTGGTCTCCAAGAATGTTTTGGTCAATTGCACAAGGACTAGGTTGAGGTTTGCTGACCGCGAGACTCAACACTAACCAAGCAAGGGTGACCGAAACCTTATAAAAGATAGGTGGTTCTTCCGGAGAACCGAGCGACCCTCCCTAAGGATAAACTAAGAAGTTCAATCCCAGATTGAAAGACTTAGCAAAATGAGTAAACACTCAAGTTTTATATCAAATAACTCTGGATCTTTACAATGGCCTAAGGGTCCTTTTTATAGTAGAGCAAAGAACCTTCTAGAAAGGAAAACACAAAGGACACAAAATACAAACTAGTCGACCAAGGTGGGAATGAGGAGGAGAGGAGTTTCGGCCAGTTGGTTGGAGGAGTTCCCCGACTTCTCCAAGTTCGTCTTGAAGTCTTCAAATTTAGGAAGTCCATACACGGTTTTATCCTCTTGAAGACCACACCTTCTAGATGGTGTATTCACCTTGTTGCGGTGTGGATCGTCGATCATGTCACTATTGGATGAAGTTTCCCACGGCCTAGTCAACCGTCTTTATGGATGTGTCCTAATGTGGAGCTAAGGGTTATTACATGCCTTTAATGTCTCCTAAGTAAACTAGTATCTAATTTAGGAAAGTAAAGACAACAAATTAAAAAAGCAAGGTCTCGGTCAAGACCAACACTTAAGGTCGAATAAAAGATCATCCTTTGAGACAATCAAGTATTATCTCCCAATCCGAAGCCCTAGACCAGTTGGTCTTGAAGGCAGAGGGTATCCTCATTAGGTGGTGTGGGAGAGCTTGGTCACAAGTTCGAAACCCGTGGTAACGCTGGCTTGCGCCGCTCTTGGGAGCACACCTGGCTTGCAGTGTGGTTTAAGCGGATCGACGTGGTTTGCGGCTATTGCGTCGATCGGGGTTTACCAATGCGCTCGAAGAAGCGTGGCGGGTTCGCCGTCGACAAAAAAAGTATTATCTCCAAAGTCGTTCCAAACTCCATACACTTTCAAGCTTCTAACTGTGCGTTTATGGTTAACCATTGACATTCTTGGAGCTTTGCTTCGTATCTTGAATTGAGGAATTATGTGTGGGGTTTGATTTACATCATTTTCGCGACCTCTGCCACTGTCGCGGCTGCCCTGCGGTTGTTGGTTGTCCGGCGGTGGTGGGTGAGCGGTGGTGGCGACATTCGTCACCAGATTTTCAACTGCTAACACCTTTTGATTGTGTTCATCCTGTTTGACACGTCGGGTTCCTCCAAAAGTAGTTGTGTTGTTAAAGCTCGATAGTGGGCCGGCTGGTTGAATCATAGTCGCTAGAGTATCGTATTTATCCTTTGGTAAGCCAGAAACTAGTTGTAGGACCATCTTTGTTTCGAAAATTAGTATCCCCACATTGGATAATTGATCCGCAACTAGTTTCAATCGTTTACAATACTCGGACATGTTGGCAAAATTCTCGAGACGTGTATTATTAAACTGTTCCTCCAAGTACACAACACGTGTATGTTTGTTATCCTGAAATATCTCCTCAAAATGTATCCATAACTCATGAGTCGAGGCATCAATTTTCATTATCGTATGAAGCAAGTCCTTAGAGAT
Source organism: Przewalskia tangutica (assembly GCA_029844215.1). NCBI lineage: Eukaryota > Viridiplantae > Streptophyta > Magnoliopsida > Solanales > Solanaceae > Przewalskia > Przewalskia tangutica. Next base: position 122,102,200 of record CM056730.1, on the reverse strand, counting down.
GGTGTCATAAATTCACTGTTTGACGATGTCGTCAAGACGACGCCACGTCGTTTCCTCAACGTCAATAAGGCGAGGGAAAGAGTCGTCAATATGGCCAAGTACGTTGTAAGCACACGCGTGAATGCCAAAGAGTTCAACCCACGATGAATATTGACCATCTTCTTGATCAAGAACTAAGGGGATGGAGTTTTTGATATTCGTGACGACGAACGCCGAATGAAAAGAATTAGTGGAGGAGGGAGCAGGGGTTGTCTATGACGACTGTGAAGGAGGCGGAAGCCTTAGGAGAGGTGGAAGTAGACATGGAAGTCACAAAATGAAGAAGAAGGGAAAAAATAAGGTTCGGTTTTGTAGATGGGGTCGCCGGCCGATGGAGGTGTGGGGGGGGGGGACGGGGGGCGGCGGTGATGTAGACAGAAAAAAAGAATTAGGTGTTTTAGGGTTTGACTCTTGATAGCATGTAAGATTATATTAATCTCTCTTGAAAAATAATTTTTCATTAATACAAATATATATAGTGTGTACAATATTAAATTCTAATTGAATAAGGTTTCTATATTTATCATAATTATACACTATTATTAATTACAAAATATATGAATAGTTACAAACATGTAAACCACATGGTACAAACTCATAATGCATGTCTGGTGAACTCAAGTTGATTCAAATATAATAAAAAGAGGTAGTTAGCCTAAGCCTCAAAAAAAATATAATAAAACATGAAAGAAAAAAGAACATAGTTGTCAGCAAAAGTCTGATTCCACATTCGGCTATTTCTTCGCTGCTTACACAGTATCTCTTTGTTTTTTATACCATTTTTAACAATATAAATTATATTTGGTGCAACTGCTCTATTCTCCCATTTGTCTTTTTCTTCCATTTTTAACCAATAACCCCTTTTCTTTCTTGTTTTTGAGCAACTTTTCTTCATTTTCATACTTTTTTTTATGTTTGGGGTATCAAATTCATGTTTTTCTGACCTGGGTTTTTAATTTCTTGATCTGGGGTTGTGATTTCTTGGATTGTTTTGTTTGTTTTTCAGCTCCATAGACAAATTTTCTTGCTGGTATCGTAGAAACCCCATTTGTTTTTTTCCGTGTTTTTTAACAACCCTGTTCATATTTAACAAAAGGGTCTTCAATTGTATAATTTTTTTTTTGTTTCATTGTGTGATAAATGCTTAGGGAAAGGATAAAGATATGATTTTTGGTGTGAGCTAATGTAGGAGTTTTGTTGAATGAAATGATTAAATGGTTCTGGGCTATATAATGTGATCTGTCTTATGGTTTAATTTTGCAAAAAAATTATAGTTTAATCTTGCAAATTTCTTTTCCTTCACCATTTTGATGGTAGTTGATGGCTTGCATCTTCTTTGATAAATCTTGAGTTTTGGAGCAAAAATGGTAGCTTATAGCACATATTAGTTGTTAATCTTGTTATTCACAGATTTAGAATTGCAATGGCAGAGAGAAATGTACATTTTAAGGGATTTTTGGGTCGAAAATCCTTGTTTAGTATGTTTTGGATTACTTCAATCTTGTTCATGTTATCTTTGTTATTTGTGTTGCGTACAACTGGCCGGCGTCACTTCTTTTACCTCAATGTATTTCCTAAGTCCAAGATTCTTGCTTTGTCTGACGAAGGTTATTCACAATCCAGTAGTCAACCATTGAAAAAGTACAATTTGTTTAAGTGTAATCCTAGTAAACAAGTGCTCAAAGTTTATATGTATGACCTGCCCCCGCAATTTCATTTTGAACTTTTGGGCTGGAAAGCTGAGGGAAAGAGTGTTTGGCCCGATATTAGGAAAATGGTTCCTGGATATCCAGGTGGATTAAACTTGCAACATAGTATAGAGTATTGGTTGACATTGGATCTTTTGTTGTCTGAATTTGCTGACAATTCGAATGGTACAAGTGCTATAAGAGTGCATAATTCAAGTGAAGCTGATGTGATATTCGTTCCTTTCTTTTCATCTGTTTGCTATAATCGGTTTTCAAAGTTTAAGCCAAACCAGAAAAAAAGCACGAATGTCTTGCTTCAGGAGAAATTGGTTGAATTTTTGACAGCGCGAGAGGAATGGAAAAGATCCAGTGGAAAAGACCATATCATTCTCGCACACCATCCAAATAGTCTTTTGGATGCAAGACTGAAATTGTGGCCTGCGATATTTATACTTTCAGACTTTGGAAGGTATCCTCCGACAGTAGCTAACGTTGAAAAAGATGTGATTGCACCTTACAAGCATGTAATCAGCAACTATGGCAATGATACTTCTGATTTCGATAGTCGACCGACTTTGCTCTACTTCCAGGGAGCTATATACAGAAAAGATGTAAGTTATTTCTGTTCTTTTAGATTTAGTCTTCTATTAATTATATCTCTCTGATTTAAGTGGTCATGTTAAGGTAGTACAGCAAAAGAAAACAAAGAAATAGAATTACTTGATATGTATTTCTGAATTTCAGATAATATGTTTGTGTTAGTGCACTATATCATTTGTTAATCGAAACTGTAGGAAGTTGTTGACTCTCAAGTAATTTCATCTGCTATATGTTGTGTACTCCCTCCGTCCCAATTTATGTGAAGTTGTTTGACTGGATATGAAATTTAAGAATGAAATGAAGACTTTTGAAACCTGTGGTCTAAAATAAGTCATAGATATTTGTGTGGCTATAATAAATCATCTCATTAAGGATAAAAATAGGAACTTTAAAGTCAAATTGTTACTAAATTTAGAAATGTGTCATTCTTTCCAGGACTGACGGTAAAGGAAAGAGTGTCTTATAAATTAGGACGGAGTGAATATTTATTTCGAGGGGAGGGAGGAATTGGATCAATATAGAATGAGAAGGGGCCCAGGTTGGAGTTGGGTGCTAAATTGGGTGATGTGAAGCAAGATAATTTGTGATGGAATGGGGTAAAATAGGGATGTAGTTGAGGAACAGAAAAAGACGATATGTCACAGTATGAGTAATATAGCCATTTCTGGTGAGAATTTGAAGAATCATATTGGATCTCAGCATCTCGAACCCGCCTAAGCTTTGTAGGAGGTACAAGAATCAATATGGTTAGTACTATACAATCAAGTATTACATTGTCTTTAGGTTTTGTAAATGTAACTTGCTGAAGAAGATGCTTCAGGCACTTCATTTGTCAGAGCACTGTGTTGGGCTTACGAAAAGAGTCTTTCCCCCATCCATTTCCATTTTGTTGATTACTGAAATAGCATAGTATGACATTGTAGCTATGAGTTAACAAATTTAGCGGAATGGTTAGGAAGATTACAGTAATTTGGCTTGACATGCTGTAAATGTATATTATTTTGAGTCTAACACCGTATAAACTGGCAACTGATATCGTATTCAGTGCAGATTTGGAGGCATGATCACTTGATTGATAGTCTGCAATTGTTTGTTTGTTTCTGTAACTTGAAAGAAAATAAAAGTTGTTGGAGTTGCTCTTCCAAGTTCCAAAACTAAAAGATCGTGCAGAAGGTTCAATTTTACAATTCTCCTTTCTTTCCCCCTTCTTTCTTGTCTTTTGGAGGTCAATGAGGAGGACATAACCAACATGATACGTTGTGGACAAACTGAAATCTGATCGTTAGTCATCAGGATCAAGTCTTGTGTTTAGCTTTCACTATTCCTTATTTTTTGGGTATTGTTGCTTACATATATTCTTCCAAGTAGAATGTTCTTTTTTCTACACTAAGTGTCAATCTGCACTCATGGATTGAACATTGAATCTAGTGAATTTGATATCTTCATGTTGCAAGTTCTAGAATCTGGATTAGATTAGTAGAACGTTATCCCAATTTTCATTTACTACTATACAAGGATCTACCAGACTACCTCTCAAGTAAAATTGTGGATGCCCGAGCCGAAGATCTTGTTCATTTAATTACCGAGATACCAGATTAACATTGTGATACGTGGTGTATGAGATCCTCAATGATTAAATAATCCCCATATTCCCTGTGAAAGTGGTTTCACGGAAAGTGTTTTTTTTTTTTTGGAAATTAAGTCGGTTTCTTACTTATTTTTTGGTGTTCGGTAAATAAGCAGAAAATATTATTTAAAAGCATTTGTATATAATCTAGGCAAACACTATTGGAGTTGACATGGGGGCCTAGGGGTGTGGGGGTCTTGGGGATGGGGGCTATCGGGTTGAGGGTGGGGTGGGGTGGGGTGTGTTGAAGGGTGGGTATTAGACAATTAGGTATTAGACAATTAGTATGGAATGTCACTTATGAAATTAGTTTTCCCAACGGAATACTAGGGAAGTCATTTTCCTCATTTTTAAGGAGAATATTTTTCAAAAATTTTGACCAACCAAACATGAGAAAATTGAAAAATATTTTCTGGAAAATGTTTCCTCCATAACAAACACACCCTATGTTTTTAGTCTTTTTCTTTTCCTGTTTCTAGTTCTTTTGTTTCATTGTTCTCTCCTAAGTCTTGCGTGTTTTTTTATCCTTAGGGCGGGTCTATTCGACAAGAGTTGTTCTATATGCTGAAAGATGAGAAAGATGTTCACTTCTCATTTGGAAGTATACTAAAAGGTGGAGTAAAACAAGCAACAAGTGGTATGCACTCTTCCAAATTCTGTCTCAACATCGCGGGTGACACTCCCTCATCGAACCGTCTCTTTGATGCTATTGCAAGTCATTGTGTACCGGTCATCATTAGCGATGAAATCGAGCTTCCCTATGAAGATGTTCTTGACTATTCAGAGTTCTCCATATTCGTCCGTACATCAGATGCTCTCAAAGAAAATTTTCTTATAAACTTAATCCGGAGCATCACAAGGGCGGAGTGGACTAGAATGTGGGAAAGGTTAAAAGAGATTGAAAATCTGTTTGAGTATCGTTATCCTTCCAAGGACAACGATGCTGTTCAAATGATCTGGCAAGCTATCGCACGTAAGGTTCCTGCTATTAATTTGAAGGTGCATAAATATTCAAGATATTCTCGAACCCCTGTTACGAAGGAAGGAGGGCGGAAGTCGTTTCCCTTGCCAAAGAATATTTTGTAAGCAACTGAACATTCAGTAGGATTTTGAATATTTGTCAACAGCAGAGTTTTTGCACAATTTTGGAACATAACCAATGGTTGCAAACAATATAGTTTATAGAAACATAGAAAGGAAAGTTGTAATGTTAAAATCTCTGATTGTTGTATCAGATCACTTATCATTGATCAATTTCTTCATCCATTTATGTTTCTTTGATCTGTTTAACTTCATCTATATGAACTTCAGACAGTTGTGAAACCAGGACTTTCGCTAAGGATGTTCAAGATTTGATATTTATGTGCATAAAGTAATTTTTTATTCATACACTTCGTATAGTTTTCTATACACAATATAAATTCTTTCAGTTTCAGTTGACCACCCTTCATTGTATATGCGGCTATGCCACTGCTTCGCATTAGCCAATATCAGGTCAGACAAAGGAGTGTTGTGGTGGATTAATGATAGACAAAAAATAGTCTACTATCATTAACCTTCTAAACATCAATGCCGAACAATATTGAGGATTTATATGGTCGATACTAATTATGTTTGAACCCGTAACTTTTAAGGTACATTAAATTTTAAAGATTGAACTCATCAAGCTAAAATCTTGAATTCGCCTCAGCTTGGATGGGAGACAAGCTTGCACATCATAGTTGATTCGTGATTGAGCCAGAATGAAGATGGTACCAACTTAATTTTCCTTTTTTTAACTAATACATCCACATAAATAAACAACAATATTGGGAATCTATGTAAGAGATCTGGCCTCCAGGCTTGGCATTGATCATTCGCCTGATCCAATGCAAAACAATTTCCAAGAACATTGAGATTTGAGTCTCATCAAATGACTTTCACCTTTAATTTTGGACTTAAAATCCCCCGATTTTCGATGAATTAACTGTTATTTGTTTTGGTTATTAAAAATAATTTTCTCAATTTTTTTATTGTTTCAGAAGTTCAAGACATAATTATTATTTTTTTTCAATTTTACCTTTTATCATTAATGAAGATGACACATAAATAAAGTAAATATTTAATGGAGAGAAATTATAACTTAGACATAAATAAAAATAAAGTAGGTTAAATACTCCTCCTAAATAATACTTCCTTAAAGGGCGAGTTAACAAAAAAAAATGATAAATAATTTGAGACAAGGGAAGGGAGTACTGTTTTGTCAAGGAATCGAGACTGTAGAAATGATTGCGCATTGTCTATTTTGTCAGGGAAATTCGACTCTACTGGACTTACGGTTTCAATTTAAAAAAAAAAAACATTTTGTTTACCAATTACAAAAGAAGTGGAATTTAAGTCATTTCCAACGAAGAATCTGAATTTCCAACCAACACTGGAGGAGTGTGTACGGTAACTACTTATTCGCAATCGACCAAATTAAGTTTAAAAATTATTCATAACTAAGTGTTAAGAGTCTCACATCGGAAATGGAATGAAAACATGGACTCCTTATATGAACTTGGACAATCCTCACCCTATAAGCTAGCTTTTGGGGTTGAGTTAGACCCAAGATCCATTTTTTACCTGATATCAGAGTCAGACTCATTTCAATTCTTTGTTCACCGATGTTGGGCCTTCAAATTATATTGTACACGCTCCAGTTAACAAGGTTTGGGCGTGCGGGGAATGTTAAGAGTTCCACATCGAAAAGTGATAAATTTGCAATTGAAATACACTTGAATTGTTTGATCGTCTTTTTCTGAGGAAGAGTCGAAATAGAATCAACTTGAATTGGGCTACTTCACTGAGACAATGGTCGGAGTTTACAAGCTGCTTTGATAGAAGCAGATTAAGAAAGATAGCTGAAAGTGCGGAAAGGCATGGAAAGCTGCTTGACTATAAAGTTTGGAGAGGGTAGGGTTTTTTTCGTAGTGACGGAGTATTTATTAATTAAATGTTTTTTTTAATTACATAAGGATAGGAAAAGGGAAATGAGGAGGGAATTACGACCTGAGAATTTGAATATTCACCACAATGTAAAAGTTTAGGTAACAATCAACTGATCTACCACATTAGTTAATGTTTAATTCTGAACAGTTGTACAGTCCCCCACTTTCTTTTTCATTTGTTGGTACTTGGTTCAATTGGAAGTGAAAGCTGAAAAGGAAAATGAAGGAAATGTGTATATCCAACACCGACTAACGACCATTATTTTTTGTTGGATAAAAGTGTTCTCAAGAATATGCAAGTCTTTGATAAATGATAACAACAACAACATACCCGGTAAAATTCTATAATATGGAGTCTGAGGAAGGTAGAATGTACACAAACCTCACGTATAAATGATACTACTAATAATTCAATTTCTTTTACCTTAATAATTGGATGTTTAAGGCCAAAAAGGCTGATTGGACACTCCTATTTTGGTGGAGCACACACTTTATGGCCTGTGAATTTTTTGTTTGCATCAGCCATCAAATGACATGAATACACGATGTATATTTTTATATAACATAGAATGCGGAAATAAATATTTTTTCCCTACATAATTCACCTACTTTTTTATCTCACACATAGTTAACTTGTTTGATTTATTTAAATTTGTGTTGAGGGCTTTGAAATTGTTTAATACATTTTGACCTAATTTCAGTACAGTGTGTTACCTAAGGACGAAAAAAACATTTCAAAATTTGTCACATGAATTACTCGAAAGGTGTAATATTTGTTCGCAGTTCCTATTTGATATCGGATAAAGCAAATTTATATTTTCGTTTCCTTGTGAATTGTGATGGACATGGAAGAAAGGGTATATCAGAATTTTTCTTCGGTTGTTCCTTATTGGACTAAAAATACTTAGTAAATAACAAAAAAAAAATTAATTTCTCTTGTAATTTATGGATCTTTTAGATCACAACCTAAAGATCCTCTTATGATAAAATTGAAATCTTATGAGAAAATATTTGACCACAATCTAAAATTTTATAGACATTAGACGACAATCTAATGTTTTATCGATTCCAAAGGTTATATTTGTATAATTTTTAAGAATAGAGACAAAATCTAAATGTCGACTCAAAAAAATGGGACGTTTGAGTAAATCAACTAAAAGAGTATGTATTAAGTATCTGCTTGGGATCATGCCTTTTTACAACTAATCCCCTTTCTTTGTTTTGTTTTCTTTGTTTTTTTTTCCTTTTTTGGTTACTTTGTCTGTTTCTTATTTATTTTTTATCCGTTTCTCTTTTTGTTTTTAAAGATAAAAATACTAGTTAATTATTTTTAGATTGATAAAAATATAAAAAATTAAGTAATTTAACTACAATAAAAATTAATTAAAAATATTAAATTCACTAGCTTTTTATAAAAATCTAATTTAATACAAACAATTTTTCTTAATTCTTTTTCTACATATTCAAACAAAATTTATATCTAAAATATGAGTTTATTTTTTATAATTTTTTACAAGTAAAATTATGACATACATATATTCTGTCAGTATATTATATCATGTGGGCATCATAATGGCTGAGTAGTGTTGGAATGAATATGTCATATATGATACCTTATACTGATATGATATATACCATGTGAGAATCATAAAGGATTGATGAGTTTTTTCTTGCAGTAATGAATCAGTCTTTTATGATACCTTATTTGATATATACCATGTTGATATCATAGAGGAATGCGAAATATTTTTTAAATTTTTAAGAAATGAACTAGTCTCTATGATACCATGTTAGTATATGATATATACCATGTGGTATAATAGATGACTGTGCTTTTTCATTGAAGGATTTCAGCAGTCCTTCGTGATACCATCATGACATATACAATCTCAGTATACTCTTATACAATGATGATATCATGGAGGACTGTTGAAGAGTGTTTCATTGAAGGACTACAAGTCATGCATTATATCATATCAATATAATTTTATACCATGATGGTATCATGAAGAACTGTTGAAGAGTGTTCCATTGAAGGACGCAACAGTCCTGCAAGATACCATCTTAGTATATTTTTATACCATAATAATATCATGGAGAACTAGAGACTTTTATTCAAGGATTTCATTTATCATGGAGGACTGTTGGAGAGTGTTTCATTGAAGAACTGCAGTAATCCTGCAATATCATACAGGACTGAAGACTTTTATTCAAAAGCTTCAGCAGTCCCTCATGATACCATCATGATATATACCAACTCAGTATATTTTTATACCATGATGGTATCACAGAGGACTGTTGAAGAATTTTTCATTGAAGGACTGCAATAGTCCTGCATGATACCATCTAAGTATAATTTTATATTATGATGGGATCATGGAGGACTGTTGAAAGTGTTTCGTTGAAGGACTATAGTCCTGATAACATCTCAATATTGTTTTATACCACGTGGGTATCATAATATAATGTATCAGTATACTTCAATTGTTACTGATTTGATATACTATATGTTAGAATAAATTATTTTTTGAAATATAAAAATAAAATAAATAGAAAAAATAATATATAAGTTATCCATTTTATTGAAAAAGATAAAGAGAAAATTTGTAGAGCTAGATTATGAAAAAATAAAAAATAAAAAATAATTTGGAAAAAAATACAATTAAAAAAGGAGAAAAAATAAATGAAAATCACATGAAATTTAAAAAATAAATAGAAAAAGGAGAATGAAATTAGATTATGAAAAAAAAAATGAACAAGTAATAAGAAAATAAAAGTAGAAAAAAAGAAAGAAATTAGAATTAAATATATAATCACATTAGGATAGAGAAAGTCGCGTTCAAAGCCTTAAGAGAGGCCTTAAAGAAAAAAGAAGAGAAAGCGGGGAAACTGACCACATGATCGGCAATGAGCATAAACCCTAAAACAAGATTCACTCGTTCTTCAGTCCTCACGTAGACATGAAGGGGAGGCCCCACAGATAGGATTCATATTTACGAGCGGAAAGCATTTTTGTCGGCTATCTGGCGACTCTGAATCAAAGATTTACTCACTGCCAACAAAAACATACTATATTTACTAGTTTTAATCGATTCACTAAGCTAGTTATTCCTACATTTAGTATTTAGTAGTTTCATTCGACAGCAAAAATTCATGTTTTTGACGTAGCATCGGGTGTTCACTTGGAAAACCTTTCTATAGTGCCCCATTTCCTATGCCTTGATAGCAACAAAGCCAACTAGCAGAGCCGATTCGGGGATCGGTGGGATGCCGTAGCTTTAAGAGATAGGGGCGGAGGCAATCGGAAAGGCTTTTTAGGAACGAGGCCCCCTCCCTCCTATGTTGTAAAAGGGAAGTGCAGATCTTTGACTCTCAACTCAATGCATCACAGACTGACGAGTCTAAGACAAGTTAGAAGAGCTAATAGAACTTGGCTTACTTCTGCGACTAACCGAGAAGCGAGAAGTTGATTGTGAGACCAAGACAAGCCCTTTTACCTAGCTTAGTGGCGTTATTTGGGTGAGAATTGTGTATATAAAGAAATAAAGAAAGGACTTGCTTGCTTGCTACTATCATCGTATTATATATTGGAATTCTATATCATAGATATTTTTTTCTCTCACCCTTTCATTTATCTACATACTTTACTTTTATTGTTGTGACTATCTCATGCCATGCTTCTTCTTTCTCCGAATCGGTTCGCTGTCCTGGAAAAGCATCTGAGACGGCATTGTCAATTAGTGGAGGTGCGTACTAAATTTCCGCACCTAAATTCCACAGAAATAGATTACTTTTTTTTTTTTTATTCTTCCGATACGATTTTTCATCCGAAACTAAGCAAAAATAGGCTTTTTCAAGGCTCGTCCTCCTCTTCACAATCTCTTGTCGGCGTTACATTATTAGGACCTGCTCTCCTCTTAGCAATGATCTGTCTAGGGCTACTTTCAAAACTGCGGAGTCTGTAATAAGACCCTATTCATGGGCATTCTCCGACTTAGAATCGAATTTTCATGTTCCAATTGAACACTGTCCATTTTTTATTATTCTCAAAGGATAAGATTATTCTCTTTACCAAACATATGCGGATCCAATCACGATCTTATATATAAGAAGAACAAAAGATCTTTCTTGATCAATCCCTTTGCCCCTCATTCTTCAAGAATAAGGAAGATCCTTTTCAAGTTTGAATTTGTTCATTTGGAATCTGGGTTCTTCTACTTCTACCTTCCCATGATTTGGTAACGGATTCAAATTCACAAATTTGTTGATTAGACGGCTACTATCTATAATAATATAATCGATGATACTAGACCATCGAGCGATGGCAACCGCCTCGGCAACAACAACAGCACCTTAGGGGAAGAGCTTCTGACGCGCGGCAACTTAGGTGAAGAGCTTGGCGACCTCGGCGGCAAGCGCCTCGGCAACAACAAAGACCTTAGTTGTCACGTGCTCGTAACGACATGTCAGGGCTCTTGCTAAATTTGCTAAAGGCGGGTGGGTGTTGCTAAGTCAAAGGAGTGATGTGATTCCCGGCGGGATCATGACGACGAAAATCTCTCTTTCCTATCCCTATCCGGATGAGCGAAACTAAAGCTCTTATTTTCTGTTGAGTAATAGTTCGAGTAAGCCTTGAATGAGCCCCTCGAAAGCTTGATGCAAATAAACGAATTTTTGTTCTACGTCTCCGAGCTATATATCCCCGTTTAATTCTGGTCATTGAATAAACTCCTTCACCCCTCTCTTTCCTTATAGTCAAGAGAGTTGCTTCGCCCCTTTCCTCCCATTCATTGCCCTTTGAAAGAAGTGGGATGATTAGGGAATCACCACACGAGAAAGGTCCTTTTACGAGAAACTTCCTTTTTTAGTTGATCCTGATTCGACATTAGAAGTATATTGATTTTTCCCCAATAACCGAATACTTTTGTCTGTAAATACTGCATATTTGATTCCATCCATAAATCGATTTTCTTCCCTATGAGTTATAGTCTCAATAAGAATGCTAGTTCTTACTGTTCATATATTATGATATGAATATCCCCTAGTCATCAACTTGATAGAAAGAACTGCCTTACTCTGGCTTTCAACATTCGCTGTTCGTCTTTGAAAGCACTCTAAAATATAGTATGTTACCAGCTTCTATCAGTAGCGTTAAAATACCATATACCATGGTTGATCATGAAAACATTTGTCAACTTATTACTTTTCAGACACCTTTTTTCATGGATAAGGGTCAAAATCATTTGGCAAAATATATCAAATGAAACTTGAACTATATTAGAAAAGTCGAATTCACACTCCAACTAATCGAATGATCTATTATTTTTTTTTTTTTTTTGTAGAACTAATACCATCCTAAACGATATAACTAGGTTTTATTTTTATGTATACACGAGCGTAGTGGCGAATTCAGACAACAAAATCTAGTGGTGCAAACATACGAAGTAATTATTTTTTGTGTAGCAAAAAAAATAAATTGCGAGGCAATGTACGAAGTAAAAAAAATAAATGAAATTACGAATGTTATCAAGAGATCAATGTAGCAAACAAGCAGGCTAGTTGTATTAAAACAATATAAAGAAAATCATGCAAATAATAAATATTCTTACATTTACAAAGAAAATCGTCTAGAGTCCATTTGTTGAAAATGTTTCATAATAACATCATTGCTAATAGTTTTTAGTACATCTCTTTCTATTAAAGTTACAAGTCGATCATTTAACCATTGATCGCTCATATTATTACATAATTCCCGTTTCACATACTTCATTGATCGCCCATCTTATTACAATCGACAAACGACGTTGTTTTGTATTAACTCAAAACGCAGCTATTAACAACAAAACGATGTCATCCGCACTGCACGAGTGTACACGTGTCAATTGCACGTTTTTTCTTTTTTCTTTCTAGACAAACTAATAATTCACCATTTTCCTAAATAAGAAAACCAAATATTCAAAGCAACCATCATCCCCACGGCTGTAACCACCATAGCAACAATGCTTAGTTTTGGTCACCGAGTTCTCCCGATGTCAATGACAATGGAGGGGGGAGGCGGAGGCGTTGCTTCAACGGCGGAGGCGTTGCTTCAACGGCGGTATTTGTTAGGATTTGAGTTCCAAATCTTATCTAATTAAAAAACGGTAAATAAACGAAGAATAAATAACACACACAAATTTAGAATGGTTCACCCTTAATGCAAGAGCTACATCCATTTTTTTCTGAAAATTTTACTATAATCTACGGGAGTTTGAGTTTTACAATGCTCTCTTCACTCTTGCTCGACCTCAAAAAAAAACGGCGTGCCTAGTCGATGAATTAGGCTCCACAACTCACACAAGTACAACTCAACAGTAACCACCGAAGCAACAACGTAACGTTGCCGGAGTTCAAGCAAACGATCAGATCCGGCCATTTCCATTGTTACAGTGCTGCGTCGGACAGTGACAATGGAACTGAGCGAGAGAGGGGAGTGGGGTCTGGCGTCGTGGAGCAGTAGCAGTTGAACGGCATGGTGGTGATAGTGGTCGCCGGAGCTGTCTCCGACGCGGTGGAGTTCAGAGGTGGAGAGGGGCGGTCGGAGGAGGTCGTTCTCGTGGGGTTTTTTGGGGCAAGATATGATCATGGCAAAGCTTAGCCGGAAAGTATGGTGACAAGCTGTGATGTTGGCGTTGAAAACATATGGACAGAGAGTAGAAAACAATGGAAAAGAGGAAATATTTTGGAAATAAGAGTAAAGATTAATAAAATAGAAAATGCAAAAAAGAATACTAAGAATAAACAATTGAGTATAATTAGTTCCAATTGGAAGATGTCATGTGTATAATTTTGAAAGTTTTTTATTTTTTCCCTAGTCTTTCACACCTTTGTAGAGATGTGATAACACATTCTTTGCCACATCACTTTTCAAGACCTAATAAGGGATAAATAAATTCACTTATTAAATTATTAGGGAGTTAATAAATCGCCCGATTGGTTAACATGAACAATGAAAAATGCGAAAACATACTTCACCACACAATAAACAATTAAGGGTTAATTTGGTACGGTTTATTAAAAAGAGCTTTTAGGAGTAGAGCTTTTTCAAATAGAACTTTTATCAAAAAATTGTTAGGTGTTTGGTTGTCAATAAAAAAAATGTTTTTAATGATATTAACAAGTAGAGGCAAAAGTCAAAATAAACTCTACTCAAGAAGCCCAAATTTGGACTTCTTTCAAAAGCATTTTTGAAATCCAAAAACACTTTTGAATTTGTCAACCAAACACTCCAATTAAAAGCCAAAAACAATTTTGGCCTTTAAAAAAGTCATACCAAACTGGCACTAAGTGCCCGTTTGGTTGGCCTTTGGAGTGTTTGGTTGAAAATCGAAAAAGTGTTTTTGACTTTCAAAAGCGCTTCTGTCCTCTATTTTCAAAATCTCAAATTTTAAGTTTTTAGGAGTAGAGGTTGTTTTTGCCTATTTTTAAGCCAAAAAACACTTTTTTTATTGACAATCAAACACCTAACATTTTTTTGATAAAAAGCTCTGCTTGAAAAGTTTTACTTCTAAAAGCTTTTTTTAATAAGCTGTACCAAACGAGCCCTAAGTCATTTTGCACCACAACTCTCCACTCCTACTCAATATTATTCACCCGTGTAGTACATGAACATTCAATCACATCCTTTGATTATCAGAAAACATCAATTCCACCATCCATTGCTATCACATTTTACTATACTATTTCCAACCAAATAGAAGAAAAAGTTAATTTTCTTTGCAGAATTTATACAAAAGTTAATTTTCTTTGCAGAATTTATACAAAAGTTATTTTTCCTAAAACCATTGAAATTTTTTCTTCCTAAAACCTTCGCACGAAACAGAAGCCATAGCAATTTTCTTGTGTATATACCAATTCATCCAGAAAGCTTACAGAGTGAGCAGTCAACTAGTACTCACCTTAATAACAAAGCAAGATATTACAAGAGAAATATATAGTTCAGAGACCTATACTAGACGTGAAAGATAAAAACCAACTATAAACGAATGCAAAGATGGACTAAGTAATGGAAAAACGCAGCATTGGGATGATCTATTTAGACACCAGAAATGGAATATCTATTCGTTTGCAGGAGCTGTTTCCATCTTCTGAACTTGAGGAGCTGTTACTGCCACTAAGCTAAGATCAGATAAGTTCGAATCTCCAGATCTTTCACGGATCTCTCGGTACTCCTGGCATATGGCACACAAATGACAGAAAAAGTGTGTCGCGAAATCTCCACACGGAGCTTCCTGCATATATCAGGACATAAAAACTGTTAGATGCAGAAATACCGATGTAAGCAGTTTGCATCTATCTGTTACAAGGTAAAAGTGGTCCTTCTTCAAGCATAGAACCATAATATTATCGTACAATACAGGAAGGTGAAGAATTCAGGGTAATTGGTTCTAACTGCTGCAAACTCATTAGATAACAAACTCAACACCAAAATTTCTAACTCGGACAACTTCTCAATGTAAACCAAATAGAATAGGGAATTACATGTCATCTCTTTTACTACTAGGAGTCCTAATTTTCCTGATATCAAGTTGTCGATAGTTTATCTAGTTGAAGCCTATCGTAACATGTTCAAATAATGTGTAATCTTCTCTTCCATGGAGTCGATTAACTGTAACTTTTTTAATCTTTTGTGGCTTCTATTTGATAACATCTAATCGGAAAGAATGTATGTGGAATTTTAAGACAACTCTGCTTAATTTTTCTTTCTAATAAACCGGTCATCTTCAAACTCCCATCATAAAAATCTTTATAAGCTATCTATATTAATATAATTTACACCATAATGGGAGTCCAACTATTTTTGGGAGCACAACTTTTTCCTTTCTTTTGGTTCTTGTCATTTTATTATGACAAGTGCATTCTCATGTCCTCTTTGCAACATTAAGTGACTTATGCATCAAGGTAAAGAAATATCCTCAAAAGGTATGCAAATCAGACTAGCCTCCAATGCATATGCCCATGTTAGGCCATAATTCGCTTTGCAAACTATGGGATACAACTATGAAAATATGAAAGGTTAGATTGAAGGTAAATTTTCAAGCAATCTAAGCTTCACTCATTTTTTCCGAAAATCTTTCCTATTGAATTAATAGAGCTATTGATAATATGCTAAACCATAATCTCATCCATGAACACTACAAATAGCAAAACCACAGAGATGGCTACCTGAAGATTGTACTTTGATCTCAATGACTTTCGATAGCCACAGGCATAACATGCAACAAAGCATCCAGGCAAACCCAGAAGAATGCCTTCAGTTAAGAAGCAGCAAACTGTGTTGAAAAGCGCCCACAAAATAAAGTGAGTCGTACATGATCCCATCAAAGTTCCCGACCCCAAGAACTGCGCGTTTTTCCCAAACAGAAAGCAAGGGCAAAGAAGTCCAATAAAACCTGCACAAACAATTTGCATTTAGAACCAACTAAAGGTTGTCAACCAACGTCTAGTGTAATTCATCTGGCACCACAGAAGATCCATTGCTCAAAAACAGTTGTTGAAATTCTAAATCCGAAAACAAAAATAATTAACCCTCAAAAGATACAGAAGTTTCACAATCACAATTCCGTTATCACTTGCCCGATTGATCTTATTATATGTTGAAGCAGGAATGACTGATCTAGGTCTATCAGCACTGCTGAAAACCAGTTTCTGAAAATTCTGGCAGTTGTATTATTACTTCACAAAAATGACAAAAACTGAGACAACAAGGGGGAATGAATAGCAAATAATCTGGAAACGAGAACAGAAGCAGCGTTGAGAAAAGACATGCATGAGTGTTATCCAGAACTCTATGGAATATATCAATCATTTTTTTTTCAAATTTAAGTTTTTGATAAGGAATATTAAACAATTATGTCTCAATGTGTGGGACTAGGACAACTCTAAAGATTGCAGTAATTCATGTCGTACACCAACACACAAGCATACATGCAAATATATCAAGCAGAAAACTTCCAAAAGTTTCTAACGCTCAGTGCAGGCCTCTGGCAGAGTTCAAACGGGCATCTTCAGCCCCATAGTAAACAGTAAACACCTAGAGCGATATGACTATGCCTATCTGACAACTGTATCTCTCGTCTACTCTTCCAGCGCTAGAAAGGTAAAATCTAACAGCCAAGTGCACTTAGGAAAGATTACGCTGGAAGTTGCTATAATGCGTACATTTTTTGTTTTTTATAGTATCTATTGAATGAAAAGACATTACTACCTTACATGGACTCAGGTATCACAAAATCTGATAAAAATCATCATTATTTGATTATCTCCTTTTTTTTCATAAAAAAAATCATAGTTATTTGAAATTGATGGATCCACGATTAGAGTATATGCCATTTGGTTATGTGAGGAAGATTCCGAAAGCATGTAAGTGAAATTAAAGAACCAAATTAGGGCTAACATCACAACTGAAAGTTACTTGAGATGTTTCATTTCCAAGAATACTTGAGTCCAAGTGCTTTGCCTGCGTGATTTTGCGCAACTAGCCAGTCACAAACCAAATAAAAGTCAAAAGACAAGGGCTGCAGTTGGTTAACCGATAGCAAAAGCTAGTCAATAATGATGAATCCTCATAGTACGAGTAGATTAGGACGTGCACATCCGAGCACCCGTCCCAATGATTGAACATTGGAATAAAATGGATAGTCAGTATTCATCACATAGCCAAACCCAACTAGCTTGGAAGTGAGGCGAAAAAGCTACTGCTGTATTTAAGTCCAAGGAGTAAACCAAATTTAACGCTACTTCACCATTAAAAAATGAAAAATATATGAATTTGGTGAGAAAATATATATCCTTTTAAGTAAATTAAGGAACGTTTGTTCCAGCAAAAAAGCACCAAGAAGGTGTTGTATATGTGAAGTACACAAAATCTAAGATTCCCCTTTATAAATGCAGGGCATGAGGAACTCTAGCAAGTCTAAATCATATAAACTTACCATGTTAGACCAAAAATAAAAAACGTACAGGCACTTCTAAGTTCTTTCCAAGTCTATGGATAGGTTTTGCAAATTTTGATAAGAATTTTTATTTTCAAGGCCAGCCATACCACATTCAAGTTAAATTTCAACAAATAAGCATATAAGAAAAGCAAATACTTCATTCCACTATAGAGCCTGAGGAAAAATCAATGAAGTATAGCTTATAATAGCTTCCTTAGGCAGATGTGAGTGGTGCACTCAGAGTTTTATCATATTTTCCACCTAAAAAGATAAGAGGATAATTAATCATATTTCTTCGTTTACTACCCAAAATTGCACCTTTCATTCACTTTTTACCCTTCTCATAAAGCAAGATCACAGGGCAGAGAGTAGCGTACAGCTCTGTGGATCATCAAAACAAGCACAGATTCCAGAACTCCACTGAGCATGGTCATCATTTTTGCTCTGTTGATTTTCTTCTGCAGTAGAAACTTCTGGTGCTTCTGCATCTGACTGATCCAGAGGAATATAAGGTGGAGGTGAATAACTTTTGTTCCCTCTCATTATTCGGCACGTGTAAACAGCAACCTGCAGCACAAATCCATGAGAAAGCAAAAACATCAATTAAGAACAAGTGAGTTACACATAAACATCCAATCAGTTCTCTGAGTACATCACGCCATCAAGGACAATTTCTCTCTGATGAAGCTACAAATCATCTGACGTCGATTTAAAAGAAAAGAACCCCCCCCCCCCCACCCCACACACAGATATTGACAGGAAAGATAATTGAACCAATTCTAAATTGTCAAACTGAGAAGCGTAAAACGAACAAAATCTAGCACTGTGTAGATTGATCACAGTGCAGGCTGACTCCAGCTGGGCAGAAAATTATTTTATCATGTAATGTTTAGGGTTAAGTATTTGCAGCTTTCAGGTATGGGCTTTCCTTAGAAAGGGTTGCACCCAATTTGTGCACTTCCTATTTTCAGCTTTCCAAGTCCTTGCTGTTTTAAAATGTGAAAAATTCTTACATCCAAAGGTGTATCCCACCAGTCAATGGAACTGGAACAAAGACCATGAGAGACGGGGGTTTGTTCTGGTGGGAGGATGTAGGTACCTGGTATAATGGTAGAGGCACATGCAAGCAAGCTGGCCCTAAACAGCCACCGTTTTTTTTAAAAAAGTGGGAAATCTTTCACATTTGAAAAGATCAAAACTAAAACACCATGTTACACAGCAATTCTACGCCATTACTTGGTGTGACTATTACAGACTGCTTTGATCAACATCCATCACTATCATTTGTTTGATCAGTAAGCCGTAGCACTCAAACAACTCACCATACGCTGAAACATTCATTACCGCCGCCACATGACATTGGATGTCAGATGAAAAACAACAACAATCTTCCATTTGATGGGAAAGGCTTTGAAGCAGATCAAAGAGTGGACCTAATCAGCAACTACTGGCACTCAAGTGAAATCATCATCAACCGTCATTTTCATTTAAGTTCTATTTCTTCCATAGTTCAGCTTGTGTTATAAGTTATAATGTAATGAACAAATACAACAACTACATCAACTGCGCCTTAATCCCAAACAAGTCGGGTTCTGCTATATGAATACTCACCGACACCCCATTTAAACTCATCTCAATCAGGACAAAACAAACGAGATGGGAGAGAATTATGTTATACCCTTCAAAATAAAAGTTCCAAAAAACTGATCAGCAAATGTTCTTCTATTCGAGGTTACCCAAGCAACTACCAATAAGTCAGCAAACTCTTCCTGGAAGATTATTAGTTTATACAAACGTGAGCAAATTAAAGCATACACGATATAACTAAAAATCCTGGTTGATTAAATCTTTTAATAGCTATTTAGAAATATTAACCACCATTAGCTACTCAGATTCTTAATTCTTTACATCAGTAACTATTAGCCATTTAGATATTAACTATTTGTTGCTGAAGATTATCAGTTCTCTAACGTAAAACAAGGGCGAATTTAAGTGTAAAAATTGGGTCACCCGACTAAACTCGGTATATTATATGTATATTCTTAAAAATATGTGTAAAATTATCTGAAGAACCATGGTCAAAAGAGACTGATTGGTGCACTGGTTGAGGTGCTAGGTTTAATTACTTAAGTTTGAGGGATTGATGTACTATAATTTTTTTTTATTTTAAAAGCAATGGTGCACCTATTCTCTTGAAATCCTCGAAAGACCAGTTTGGATCAACGGAGAATTCTAACTCAAACAATTTCAAATTATCAGAAATTAAAATGTGTTGTATGGATAATTAGAAAGATTTGTTTTTTCGGCTATTTCTTTTTCATTTTCTCCTAAAATTGATTAGTAATCTCGCAATTATTACTCTGATCGCTCTATCGAGATATGAGAAATAACGATGTCCTATCGAAATTGAAGCTTTGTTCATGCATTGCAAACGGATATGACTCATTGAATCCAAATATCAAATTCATTTTCTCAAATTTTACCATTCAGAATCATTTTGGAAAAGAAATGAGGTTAAACGGTAAAATCTGGAGAAGAGAGAATGGAACTTACAGCTCGATATCGACGGAGAGTTTATCTCGTGCAATGAACTTTTTCTCCCGTTATACTTATTGTTAATTTTATGCATATGCCCTTATTTTAATGGAGATGTCACGTGGACGATTGGGATCGCATGACCTAACTTGACCCATAACCCGATCTGACTCATCCCATAAATTAATTTCACCCTCCCCTATATTATAACCATTAGCTTAAACAAGATAGAAGAATCACCACCTTCATCTTCAAGAAAATATAGTTGGGTTCCTGCCATAGCTTTTGGCCATTGAAGTCAAATTTCCCATCATTGATAACAATGTCTTTCTTCTCTTTCTAGAATGAGAGACTAATTAGGTTAAGGGGTTTATTGGGGTAGGTCTTTAAGTTGGGTCGTGGGTTAAATTTAAACCCAATCAATTGGGTATTTTTAATTTTAAGTTGGGTCAAACGATTTCAAGTCTTCATGTGTCCAGCCGTTTAAAATAGGGGTAGGGGTGAGTGGGTCCGGGTATCCTAACTTTTTAAAACTATTTGGACCCTATTCAATAAAAAATCGATTTCTAAATTTACTATCCGAAACCTACCTGTAGCAATCATTACCCGGAAC
Source organism: Przewalskia tangutica (assembly GCA_029844215.1). Classification (NCBI taxonomy): domain Eukaryota; kingdom Viridiplantae; phylum Streptophyta; class Magnoliopsida; order Solanales; family Solanaceae; genus Przewalskia; species Przewalskia tangutica. Next base: position 122,081,153 of record CM056730.1, on the reverse strand, counting down.
CTATCCGGACCCTGCTGTTCCGAGTAGGTTCCCGGATATTCTGTAAATTTTTGTGTTGTTTAAAGCATATTGTTAGACTTGTCCATAGGGTCTCGGACCCGCTCGGCCCTACCTGACCCAAAAAAATCAGGATATGGATCAGCTTATTTCTGACACGTGGTCACCTGACCCGAAAAATGGGGATCCGAGCATTCGTAGGGTCGGGCCATAATCAGATTTTTCTACCCATTCGGCCCAGCCCGACCTCGACCCGCCACTTAATTTTTGTATTATAATTTATATTATTTTTCTTTTATTAATATTTAAATATTTTAACAATATATGTGATGTACACTTTATGTTTTAAGGTGAATCATTTGGCATAAAATATAGGGAGAAAAGAAAGTAGTTGTAAATTGGTGCAACTTTAAATGGTCATAACTCTGCGCTCGGACGTCCGTTTCACCCAATTTATTTTTTAATGTTTTCCCCAAATCGGTTTCTAATTTTCCGTTTTTCTCCGCAACAGATCTCGCAATATACAATAGATTTCAACGTACGAATTTCGTGGTAATATAGGTTGTGAATGTCAATATCAATTTTGGAAATTCAATTTTAGAAATAACAAAAAAAAATCACCGGGACCCGGCCCGTCCAAATCCCCCCGTTATTTTGTTTTGTAGACTCGGTCAGGGCCAACCCGTGACCCGTATGGTCCCTGAAGGGTCAAGGCCAGGGTCGGGATTTTTTTTAAAAATAGAGTCAGGGTCGGGCAAGTAGGAAAAAAAAAATCACCCGACCCGAGCTTTGGACAGGTGATATTGTCATCATTTGGGAAAATCATATAAATTTAGTGTGTTACCATCAAATAAACTTAGTAAAGGTTAAGTTGACATCCTATTCTTAAAAAGAAAACAAAGTGATCACATTATAACTAAATTCAACAATGAACTTTAAACAAACTTGCCGGAAAGGAAAGGCAGCAAACAACATAATTTGTCGTTCACTGGTTTGAAAAATCTTAACACTTCATGAGAACCAAACATAATTTGCAGCTTGAGATAATTTGTAGAAAAAATTAAATTAAACCAAACAATACTTAAGCTAAGTTAATAACTTTAACCTAGAAGTTCAATTAATTATCTCAAGACCTAGTTCACGACTTTAATCAAATCAAATTAAACCAAATATTAATTCATACAAAGAAAAATAGAAGAGGGGAGGTTACCGTTTTTTCTGTGGAGAAGAGATAAGAACCATAACTTGATTTGCCCGAAATGGTGGCTTGAATTGGGAAAAGGGGATTAGGGTTCGACTGAATGGAGCTTTGTGGGCTGAACCATGTTTAGCTGGGCTCGATGGGTTTTTGGGCCTATTATTTCTGCATGAAGTTTGGGCTTTAAATGGGACTTGAATTGAGTGAATTTGAATTGTAGCTAATCCATTGGCGATATATCCAATTTGAACTCAATTTTTCATAGGTTCGGGTATCGGTTCCGGGTACCCTGTCTCTATTTTCCGGAACCGAACCCGATATTGATCGGTTCCTAATTTTACTACTCGAAATCTACCCGTTATTATAATATATCTACCTGAAACCTATCCGTTAGTGTCGATTCTTATCGGGTATCTACGTACCATGTACCCGTGCTCACCTCTAAATAGGGGCATATTTAAAACTTTACTTAACGGTAAGGGTAAATTTAATCAAAAAGTATAATAGGGAATGAAATAGAGGGAATATTTGATCATTTTGCGAAAAATATGTTATTTTCATTTTCTAGAAAAAGTGAAAACTTTCTAAAAAGTGAAAAACTTTGAGAAAGGTGAAAGATACTCCCTCGCATGTAGGTTTTTCATTTTATTTTAAAATAAGTGATATTTTAAGATTTTAAGAAGAAATTGATTTTGCTCTACTAAAATTATCCTTATTTAATTAATCAAAAATTATTAAATAAATTTTTTTCTAGGCATTAATTAGAGATAAGTTAGTAAAAACACTAATAATTTTTTAGAAGTGAACAATTTTTTAAAGGTGTGCATAAATTAAAAACACCACTTATTATGGAACGCAACGAGTATTATTCTCTCAAAATTTTAACCTTCATTAAAAAATTATTCACATTTTTTTTGGGAATATGCATTCAAGACTGTTAATGTAAGGACCCATAATTTTTCTGTAATCTTCAACGTCATTTAATTTAATCATAGAAGAAGATAATGTGGCCAGCTTAAATCATATATGCAATTAGCGGACATAATCTACCTAGGTTGCTTAATTAGTGATTTATGAATGGCCAGGCCCATATTGATATTAGGTTAAAGTGAAGCTTTAAAGGGCTCGTTTGCCGTACCTTTAAATTATCCTTTACTAACATGCAACAGTTGCCTAACATATCCTTTAAATTATCATTTTGTTTCTCTTTCTCTATATCAAGTATATTTTTTTCAGAAAGAATTACATCAACATCAAGGGTCTTATTTGATCCTCTTTATAAAGGATTTTAGTTAAAGTTAAACCCATCATCTAGCTTGATACACGACAGAAGCTGCGGAGTTCGTTTTGCTTTCAAATTTCAATTACGGTGTCTTAGAGATATCCTTATATTGGTGTAGATAATAAACGTGAAGAAAATAATAATCAAGATAGGAAAATATCGCAACAATCATAATATAATTTCAAATATGAGTGTTACAATTTTTATGAATCCTCTGATTCTTCCTTTCGATAATATATTTAAGTGTATCTTCAGCTCGACATATGCATCACAACATCCACACAAATTATGTCGGACAAGGAAAACTTTCAACAATCAACATAATTGAAAAATGGCACAAATTAGATTTCACTTATCATATGTTTCGGATACTGCAAAACTTTCAACACTCAACATAATCTGAAATAATATTATACAACTTATACCGCATAACTTAATTCCTACATAATATGGATCGAGCGAGGCAAAAAATCAATTTTCGAAGATTAAAATGTTATAAAATTTATGTCTGACTAAATATTTTCATCAAATGAGCAGAAGGGGAAAAATTAAGACCAGTGCGTTTGAAAGGAAATCCGTACAAAAACTTCCCTGAAAAGTGAGCTACAATTTGTCAATTTCTCCCTAAATTAAGGTCCATATAGGGTGGTCCAAACTCATAGTGGGCCAATCAGTATGGATCAATCCACTTGCCAAATTTATCTATATCGGGCCTTGTCTCTCTCGACTTCGAGTTCGTTAATTACAAGGTCCATATCAGGCCTTGTCTCTCTCGACTTCGAGTTCGTTAATTACAAGGTGATAGACAAAAACTAAAATGAAAATAAAAAAACTTTAAACTTAGCTGTGTCTCAATTTTCTCTCTAAAAATGGATAGTACACTAAATATATCATCTTTGTCAGTTAATTTCCCCAAATTATCACCAATATATCGCACATGCTTGTTCTCTGCCAAACCCAATTTGAGAAATTTCCCGAAAAATGTGATTTTTGGATCTCCCTCACCATCACGAGTAAGTGTTTATTTAATTTGTTTCCAATTTTATATTATATGTTTGATGCTGATGTTTTTTAAATTCTTCAATTTATTTGTTTTTTTTTCCTGAATTCTAGAAAAGACAGCTTGTTGACCTAAGGGGAGGAGGATGGGATGAGGGGGGTGGGGCTACTATTTTGAGTTTTGAATTCTAGAAAGACGGCTTGTTGGGTTCTGGATAAATTATTTATACATGTTAAGTTGATTTTTTAACATAAATATAAGGTCTTGGCCAAAGATATTAGGTTTGGTAAGCAGAACTGTAGCTCCATCCCGGGGAGGACATAAAAATTAGAGGTTGTGACATATTTGTAAGTGTTTAGAGTTGAAAGGACAAATATACAATGGTAAAAGTAGTGGCAGAGCCATGATTTTATACAAGGGATTCAAAAGTAGCAATCTTTTAAACCCCCTTGTGGTCACTTCACTAGAATTTTCTTTTATGTCAACGGGATTCAATAACTTATATATTATCAAAAGAATTAGTTTTGGTCATATTTGCACAGTATAATTCTTAACAAAGGGGATTCAATTCCTTAACGTAGCTCTGCCACGGGGTGAATAGAGTTATGTGGTACTGGTGGGAGGTGGCACATCAATGCAAGGACAAATTCTATGATTAGAGATGTTTAGAGTCTAGTGAAATGAGCAGTTCTAAATATGGAGAAATATCAGCTTACATACCCCTCTATATATTTCATCCTTTTCGATTGGAGTATAAGTTTTATATAAGAGCTTCAGGATTAGAATGGATTGAAAAGAGCTTATTGAAACAATGGACAGATTGGGTAAGGAGTTTCAAAGGAAAACTAAGCCACAATGAGTTTAAACTTACGAGAAACCCAAGCCACCGTGTAACATGCCCATCTTGTGCAGGTGAAACTTTGTCTAGTACATAATATGTGTTACATAGTTAGACTTATATACAGATGTAACATAATAGTATATGTATTAGTGTCCCCAATTTATAAAGTATTTCATTTGTCTTCACGTATGCTTCCAACTTCATTTCTCACATAGAAGCAAAACACAGGAATTGCACCATACACATAATAACATTGTCAAAGCAATAAGCTAAAGCCAAAAACTAAAGGGGAGGATTGCAAGGCCACAACAACAACAACAACAACAACAGTGGGGTATACGTAGACCTTACCCCTTTCAATGGATCCACTATAAGAAAATCAATTTTTAAAACAGGTTTGAGAAATACAAGAGTAAAAAGATGTGATGAAAGTAACGAAGGAAAGAGAAGTATTAACATCTGGAAAGGTAAAGATAGCCAAACTAAAAGAAACAACAAGGATTGCAAGGACACCAATTTCAAAATGTTTATTTTAGGACCTCGTCATTGATGCTCCTACATTCGTAGCATGAATAGTTATAGCAAGTGAATGATTTGAAATTTGAGTTATATCACGAAGCACTCGTATATAGTGAGCTCGTAATGGTATCTCGCAATTCAAAAGTCTCTATGGCTTAAGAATGAGCGTGTTCTTGGGCCATCATAGAAACACAGATTGGAGCTCAATACATACGAGCTCATTCTTTAGCCATAGAGAGACTTTTGAAACTGGAGCCATCATTGAAACTTTTGTGGTCATAGCTACAATAATCTCGAATTTTGAGACCTACAAATTTTGTGGCTCCTATATGGCTAAAACTGAGACCTAAGAGTATGTGCCTCAACTTTGCAGGCAACACCAAATGCTGTAGGTGATGCTCACAAACAAATAAGCAGTCTCGAATCTCTGTTTTGCTATGATAAATCCGTACCGGAGGAAAGGATTGAGAAGCCAACTGGATTGTCCTTGGCCAAGAAGAATACTGGAGATAATCCTCAATGTCCCAGTTGTGAAGCTAAAGGGGCTGTCCTTTGTGCTACCTGCTCCGGTTCAGGCCTATATGTTGATTCTATAATGGAAAGTCAGGGGATAATTGTCAAAGTTAGATGCTTAGGTACTTCTGTCTTTCCCTTCACATTAAATTTCCTTCAATCTTTATCAATGTGCAGTGAAACGGCCAGATATTTTACTCTTTGACTTTGATCTTGCAGGTTGTGGGGGTTCTGGTAACATAATGTGTTCAGAGTGTTTCGGACGGGGTCATCTAGGACTTGCTTGATCCTATCTGTTTGATCTTGTGCGTGTTTGTCATGATGTTGGCTTGGGCTTTGTTAGGTAACATGAAAACGCAGAGTTTTGTTAAACATATTCAAGAACAGCTGATTCAAGGTTAAGATTTGTGTATAACGTAATTGTTTTTGTGCAAAAATAATGTTATCATTTAAGTATATCAGTTTATGTTTTTGTTTCTTATCAAGTTGAATGCCGAAGAATGTAGGATAATCTGAATGGTGTAATACGATTAGAGTTCTTAAGGGAATAGTTTTTCTGAAACAGGCCATATTGATATCCATGCGGTTTATTTGCTTGACTGAAAATGAACATGGTTCACATTGAGTTGCTGTCAAGTGTCAACAGCTACTTGGAAGATTCAATACTTGGCTGAATATACAGGGGCAGAGCCACCGCTGTCGTTACAAGTTCGGCGACAGCCATTAGCTTTGGCTCAATGAAACCTCGTAGTTGTGTTAAGAAATTCATTTATTATGTATAAATGATCTGTCCAGAACCCACTAAACAAAAAGAACTGTGGTGAGAACTCATAAATTAAAAATATTATTTCCACCGGTATGATATTGTCTCAAGCTTTAGTCTGTACATTGTACTTTCCATGTGCACTCTGTGAATTTAGCATTTTACTGAATTGACTATTCTGATCATTTTGTTGGGTAGAAGTATACACAATAAGGAACATGAATTAAGCAGAACTTTGCCATTTATGGAACAATTTAGAACTTTCAGCTTTCTTGTTTTCCATAATTTCTGTAGTACCATTATGCTAATGTAAAGCTAAATGCAATTAGAATCAAATATGATTTACTAATGAAGGAGAACTACAACTTTCAAACCTGATATGTACTTCTCTATATATCATTAAAAAATTGCACTAAAAAGGAGCATCACACCAATTACATTGCATTACTAAATATTTTACACTTGATGAGCTTTGCAAAAAAAAAAAATCCAATGGGAAAGAGGCTTTCTACACATTTATAAACACATTTAATTGAATATTCTCTATGAGATAAACTTTTTCTTGTGATATCATAAGAGAATTTATAGCCCTTCACTTTGGCCACGAATATAATCTCCCCATCATATGTTTGGGAACAAAAGTTCATTCTAGGGAAACTAGTAATGAAATCTCTCTCCCATCCATGAAGTTGACCATTTCCTAAAATCCACAACGTGATGTAAAGGTTTAGGTAATTTAATAGTGTTCTGAAACTTTCGGCTTTCACATCGAAAAGCAACTATACTTTCTTCTGAAGGAAAAGCATTAAACACAGAGATAACGCAAACTCCCTCCTTCAATCGAAGAAACTGGGGAACACTTTCGATCTCTTTCCATGATTTGTCTATGCCTAAAGTGAAACCCCAGACTTCTTTGAATTTTACAATCTCGTAAAAAGAACTTTATAAATCTTTTCTTCAGGTTCATAAGCTAATGAACAATAACAATAGTGATTCACAGCTATTTTAGGAAGAAAAAATCTTATTTGTCTTGTACTAGGATTGCAAATTATAGCAAGTTGGTGCCATGTCGAGAAGCAAAATAGACAAAAGGAAAAACACCGAATGGTATAGTCTTTAAATATCGAAAATAAAAATTACCGAATCAAAATTTTCAAAACCATACCGTACCACGAACACTCCTAACTGGAATAGTGGCATCGAAAGGTTTTGTGGACTTTCTACATAAGCAACATTGTTTTCTGGATTTATAGGATGTGACAGTGCCACTGTAAAATGGAATTATAATCAAAGATGATTACTCAGAAGAAGTAGAACTTTCAAATCTGAGAATGCACTACTTTATAGTACTGGCAAATGAACAGATCAAGTCAGATCGGATATGGGTGGGTTGAAATGGGTCTGATAAAATACTCGCCCACCCGTATTTAATACGAGGATAAAAAATGAGTTGAGTGATGGATAACATGAATACGCATAGTTTAATACAAGATTGAAAAGCAATACTTAACAAGCACATTAGCTAATCACATCAGACTGTAACCCAATCCAATTACTTACATAATCAAACAGAGTGCATTACTCTTTGACAGTACAATTACTCTCTGATTATGACCTCAAGTCAAAAAATACAATTTTATTTAGGTATTGCAAGTAGGGGAGTCTTGGAGCTGCCATGTGACTGTAAGGTCGTGGGTTGGCCAGTAACAACCTCTTGCGAAATCTGAGTAAGGCTGCGTCTGATAGGCACTTGTGATCCGGGGCAGGAGCTTAGTGCACCGGGCTGCCCTTTTATATTTTTATTTAGGTATTATAAAGAAACAAACTCTATTTACTACAATAAAAAGAAAAACAAGCAAGAAAAAAAAACTAAGTAATAAGAGCAACACACCAAATGCCTTGCATTTCCTGGAATCCACAAACTAAATTTCCCCTCCATTTTTTCAAGGACCGCTAATTTTCCCTTCACTTCTATTAGGCCACAACAATGTATGACGTGATGTAAAGCTTTCAATAATGCAATAGTTCTGATTCTTGCGGCTTTCACATCAAATGCAACTGTACTTTTCTCCTAAAGAAAACCATTAAACATATAGATAAGTCCATTAAGACAAACTTCCTCCTTCAATTGATGAAAATGGGGAACGCTTTCGATCTCCTTCCATGATTTGTCCATTCCTAAAGTGAAATCCGATTTCTTGCATACGTCTCTGAATATATTCTCGTGTTTTCAAGTCTCGTGAAAAGCATGGGACAATTACAAATTATTCACCGTAAAACGTGTATAAAATATATTGAACATGAAACTTTAAAGTCACCAACTCACCATTCCCATACACACTTTCGTCTGTATTTTCTTTCAGCAGGATCAACGTTGATAATTTTGATTATCCCTAGCCCTTTATATTAGTAAGCAAGTCTAAGAACTTCATAAGTTTAGGGAAGCAAATTATTTAGCACCACTTGAGTCTACAAAAGGAACAAAAGGGTTTATACTTCTAAAATATTCAAGAATGGGTGCTCTAGATCAATTGAAGAGCTTGCCTGTCAGTGTATTACTGAATTTGGCACAACATTGGACATTGATATACCTTTTTCCCTTCTTTTCATGGTTCAAAGCTCATTGTCACCCCACAAAAGTAAATCTGCTCATCTGCAAAATGGAAAAGCAAGGAAAGAACCCCCCCCCCCCCCCAAGCTGATTATACTTAGGAGCAATACCCACTTCTCAAACTTTGCAGTAGCCTCAGGTACCCAAACTCTTTTGGTCTGATGTGCCTGGTAGTATTTCAGGTGGAAATGTGGGGATTAGAGTCCAAGATGAGATCATAAAATTATGCATGTCGAGAGAACGAATCATAATAGGTAAATTTGGATACTGAGACAGATATTTCAAGCTACCTTCAGATGCAGTTAAAATCTATTATTAGATTACCAGATTTTGATTTTTAAAGGCAAACGGGGAAAGAGTGAAAAATTTGCAACAAGGCTATGCAAAATAACGTGTTGGTTCAAAATTAAAGACTCAACCCCAATTGCTTCAATGTGTGAATTTCTTCGGAGATTTCAGTCAATAACCACCAGATATCAAATTTTGGCAGGAGGGATTTGAACCCTAAACCTTGCACTTAGCAAGTAACTATAGACACCACTACGTCATAAGGCTTGGTGGTTGAGTCAATTCTGCAAGATAAATCAACTTTGTGCACTTTTACAACAAGAACGTTACTTCCAAAATTCATAACTGAATTGGTGTTTAATGTGACAGGATAGAAATAAAAAGAATGAATGGCAGGCTCATAAGTTGGATGGAAATATTAAAGTAAATGGTATAATATTCCTACCCATGCCGGAAAAGGAAATCAATAACGACAAGATTGCAGTTTGCTTTAAAGAATGGTGTTTTTCGGATGATATTTGCAACTTGTGTGACTGGGAGCAGTCGAAAGCTTTCTACCTCCCCATCTGTCACAAAACATACAAGAGCAGAAAATGAGTAAAATTCTATGAGCATCTGAAATAAATAGAAAGAAGCATTTCACCAAAATCAGAAATACAGAAATTTAAATATCTTAGCCAGGAACACTAAAACACATCTAATGATTTGATTTAGTGCTTGGCATACAAATTCAAAATTTAGTAGGCTTACCCTCATTATGAGGAATAAAGCCATCAGGAAGCTTAAGATCATAACAAAAGAGGACGTCTCTCTTCATCCTATATCCTTCTATGTCAATGTAGGACACAGCTCCAACTGGTATAGCTCTGATCATGACAAGAAAATTCACAAGCATAATGTAAAGAAACATTTATAGCATATATAAAACATCAAGCAGATAGTAGAGTGCCTAAGATTGATGGTTATTATTTCAAAATGGACAATTGATCTTACTTATGGGAAATAGATCTTGGTATCCCTGCCTCCTCTTTACATTCCTTAATAAGATTTTCTCCGCAAGAAATACCATGTGGCTGCAGCCATAAATGAACATTAATCAACCAAGAAATAATCATGCATGTTTACACAATATTGACTACTATACTACAGTATGTTCCGCAGCTCCACAAAGAACAGATGATGATAGGTTCTTTGATAAGGAATGAACAAAATACTGTTTATGAAGTGGCAAAAGTATTTTCAACTTAAGTATGCTTAGATCCAAAATCCAGGATATCAGTAAGGCTACAGGTACATATATAATGATAATCTGTGATAAACCATAAACCTTGAAGGGTGTCACATACCAATCCCCCAGCGGCTAAATTATCCAGCATTCCAGGATAGGTGGATTTTTGTTCACTTCTCTTCCCTAGCCATAGAAATTTCTGCTCATCGTTCTCAAGATAGCCATTCATATGAACTCCATAAGCCTGCAGAGTCATAAAAATAGAAATACAAGGCAGGAGTGAGAAAGTCAAGAGAAGTATCACATGCCCAACCTGCTAGCGGGTGGCCTCTAGAAAGAAATGTTTGGATGGCCTCTGGAAGGAAATGTTAGGGCTTATAATAGGTGGGTCTCAACTGTCTCTACCTTTCATAAACAGAGATCAAATGATGGAAAAATGTAAAAACCATTCTAGACATCAACTCAGGAAGTTCAAAGGCTTTCAAGAATCGGAAAGTTCAAAGTGTAGTTGATTAATGACCTTATGTCGACGTTCCAGACAAATAACAACAAAAACTGCCAGAAACCTCCCTCACTTACCATTATGAACATCTGATAGGGAGATAACCAAAAGTCACATGGTAAGAATTGTTAACGGGTTGGGGACCTCATTAGAAAAGAAAAAGGGCCTTCATAAGCTATCAATCAAACTGGCCACTAAGTAGGGGGTATGAATATCCATCATAAGCTGAAAACAAAACAACCCTATAATGACATTCATAGAAATGGTCAAATCAAAACAAACACTAAAATCTATTCAGAGGTAGAACTTTCAAAACAATGATAGGGGTTCATCGCGTTACTTATCAAATGCGGATAATCGTCGGATATACCGTCTGATTTTTTAATGAGCCTTTTAAGCTTAAGCAGACTTTAACGACTAGACTTTGAAAAGGCTAAAGCGCTCTTCTGACACAACTAGGGTGCTGGCACTCCATGGCTAGCTGCCTGGGTCACTCGGCTCCTTGGCCATCAGTCTAAGTAGCTTAAGTTTTTGAATTCGATATTTATAGCCACATTATAAGAGATGATGGTCAAAAAAGTTAGTGGAAAACTGAATAGCACACCTTTATCCCAAAGTATGGTGCAGCAGCTCGTTCCAGTGAGAAAAATATTGGTTCCCCGAAAGCTGAAGCAACTGGATATAACTATCAAAGGTTATAGATAAAAGATTTCAGAAGCAATCTTTACTCTTAAGACTACTTATAGCTAAAATATTTCAGAAAACTAATAAACAAAAGGTATCAAGTACCTCATTTCTTATACCAGGAATCAGTTCGCCCAAAGACTTAATGACATTGGCTACAGCTTTAGTTCGATCCTCGGGTGTCCTCAGGTTTGGATGCAAAGTGCAATGACATCCAAAATTGCTATCATCTTGTGGGAAAATGAATACATTGTGAGATGGCTTCAGATAATCAGCAAACCTAAATAACAAATATATATATTTACCTTCTCATCAAACAACAACAAAAAAATTAAAATCACTAAGAATAGCTATCTGATTTTAATCCCGATACAAAGATAAACCAAATTCGATCTTGAATTTAGATAAACTTTATTGTGTTGTTAGTTTAAATACAATGTTTGTTTTGATTTGCACTTAAATTTTATTATATAGTATCGTTAAATCCAACGTTAAGTTATGCCAAGAAGTCCCACAAGCAATTTGGTGTGATTGCATCTTTACGTTATTTCTTTATCTCAGTTTGTCTTTACTTACTATTTAATAATCCTATTATATTTTTTACCCTACCTTTTTATCGTAGCTCTATCCCGTACCCTACTTTTCTTGTAGGTTTATCCTTCACATAATGATGTGGAAAACAATACAATCTAACAGCACAATACAATTGTCTTCGTCATAATAATACATTACGATACAATACAACATAATACGATACTTAATGAAACAACAAGTAACAACCATCCAAACAGAGTGTAAGAAAAATGAAATTACCGATGGTGAACGTAGCCAATAATTTGGTCGTCAATCACGAAAGGCATGAACTCACATTGCTTCTCCTACACCAATATTCAAACTTCTTATTATTATTTTCCATAAAAAACAAAAGGCTTATATTGTTAAGTTAATTTAGATAATATGTACTATGTAGAGTGAAAGAGTACCGAATTGCGATTACAAAACTTGATTTTATCGAAATAAGCTGAAAGGGCAGAAGAGTCATTTTTAGGTACTCGAAGAACGTCGTTCCAAGTAAAGCTACTATTGCCGGCTAAAGTGGCAAATGAACGCAATTGCCGGCGCCGGGAAGGGCAAAATGGGGATTTAACGTTCAGTATGGTAGGAGCAATTGGGATATACAAGTAATTGCAACCCATTTTGCAATAATCTACCCGTCCGAATGCTAATGACACTTTCTTATATTCTTGAACAAGAAAATGAAAAAATGGCCCCTTATGTTTGAGGTTAGGTTTATATAGTCCCTTAATAAGTATGAATTGCACAGTTTTGATCTCTTAAGTCATGCAAAAGTTAATACTTTTTTAGTTTCTGTTAAACATTGGCTGTTAGGTTTGGACAGTTTTGGTTCTTATCTAAGCAATCTCCATATTTTTTGCCATGACAATTACTTCTGTTGCCCTTTATAATTAAACCATGTAATATTCTAATAAGCCTAGACAGTCACAAATTTAATTACACTAACGAAGTTTGAAATACGGCTTAGATTGCCATATGGTAAAAGATTTATTTATGTCCAACCAACGTTTGTCTAAATGATACGGGTTGAAGCTTGTGATTAACAAAAATAAACTCAATTTGGAGATCAAATAGCTTTCTGGTTATAGCTGGTCCATTTTTCTCCAGTAAATCATTAAGGTCAGCCATCACATCCCGAACATCAGAATCACATAATGTATAATACATTCAAGGAGACGAATATGTCATTCCAATCATGATCAATGTACCATAAATTTGATTGCAATGGCAGAACCATGACACTAATAATACAACACACTTTCTAGTCACGGTCAGCATCTTCCAATTCTTCATCCTCAGGTACACCACGGAGGTAAAGGACATTATTACATCTGCAAATGCAAAACCACCAAGGTTAACAAAGAGAAGTTGCATGAATTTTCGTTAGAGAGCAACTATTCAATTGCAAATGCTTTTACAGATAAAAATTATATACAAGTCTATGAAACACCATTGAGAAGCAAATTGCTGATTTTCCATGATACAAGTTACAAATTAACAAGTAAATGTGTAAGAAGAGCTAAAAAAATCACTATCTTGGAGTGGTGTGCCATACAATCCTCCAATATAAACAATTCTGAAACATTAACTTAGAAACCAATAAATAATCAAGAAATATTTTAAAGTACTCATTTTACAAGAACTGAAAATCTCAAACAAAAAATGAATGGTCTTGGCATTCCAAGCCATCAGCTAAAAGGAGTGATCCAATTAGAGAATGGTATATGGACCATGGAAATCAAGTCCACAGGTAAGGATTGAATTAGTTAGCAAGAATAGACTCTTTTGAAATGCTGTGAATGTCTGAGTACTCACTCATATCACTAGGGCAGCAAATTATATTAAACGCTGGTTGAATATTAACAATTCAAGGTTTCCAACATGAGACACACAACTCGTAGAAAGATACAGGACATAGAAAAATGAACCAAGTGTGGCGAAGAATAAATGATGAGCTCCATTTACAGCTAAACATGTCTCTTCAGCTTTTATGCCTGCTACTTGATGCAGGCAGAAAAGAGAAAAAAAGGGGGAAGCTGTTTTAGATATGATTATTATGTTTTTTAAACTATGACAGTACGATTATTATGTTCAGCTACTTAATGAATTTCAACTAAAGTCTAAATATAAAGATCAAAAGACGAAGCCACGAAGGTACCTAATCAGGATCTCTCCGAGAGAACCAGAGCTTACTCCATCAATGTATTCTTCTGCGTTTGCAAGCTGCAAAAAGAACAAAAAACATTATTTCAGAAAATTACACACAAACACATGCACGGACACAGAATTCTTTAGAAAAAACAGGTTACTGGGAGCTCACGATAACTCGGCGAATGAATGTAAAATGCTTTGTCTTTTTACTGTATATTGTATTCTTTTCTGCTCGTTATTTTTCTGATTTTAGTTGTAAACCCATTGTAAAACAAAACTCTCCTCCCGGAGTCAGTTTTTTATGTAGCAAGGGTATATGAAGCTATCCTAAGCCAAGATAACATTCGCAGCTATTGGGTAGCAAATGTTTTATGTACTGCAGACAAATGAATTAGCTAACTGTCTCCTACTTTATTATTACAAGGTGGCACACGATCTTTGAAATGGTATTTGCATTGCTGCAAAGCTGATGGTTCAGGCTTGAGGTGTTTGTACTCCAGGAAATATAAGTTCGCGAATTCAATGTAAGACTTGCATGGCATCCTTAATGCATCTTCAGGTTTGTATGGAAAGAAAGAACAGAGGTTTGTAAGATGAAACAACTGCCTTACTCAATGTAAAGCTCTCTCTCCGATAGGTATGTTTATGTATAAGGAACATCCAGTGGAAGGGACATAAAACAAGTAACAGTTCACGAGCTTTGCTTCTCTTAGTATTGACACCTATTCCGTTGTTAGTACTGTGTTTTTCCTTTTGTCTTCTGTTTTATTTCTGATCAATCTACATTATTGCAAAAAACTCAATGCTACTTTTAAGCGAAGACGGCTCTGATTTACTGAACACAGTCCCTCCCCACCGCCCATCCACAAACAGGAAAAAGAAAAATGTCCCAAACTATTGCAAAAGGAAATTCTAAATACAGTATAATAAATGTTGTGATCCAGATAGCTATTCATGCCCCTGATGGATAACAGTGAGTGGTTCATAATAAAGAGTTAAGCATATCACAAAGATATACATGCACATACATCCACTTAATGATAATGTTCTTTTAGACGATTTGAATGCAAAAGGACAGAAACTCAAATTAACAGTAGTACCTGCAAGTTCATGTATGAATCCACGGAGACAAGATACCCTTGAAAAATAAAAGACAAAAAAAGGAGCTTAGTTAAGCAATGTCTGCACAAATCTTGTTCTCAAAAACCTTAATGAAAAACATAATATTAGGAATCAACGAGTCTGAAAAGCAGACTACCTTTGTACTCCATTCCCCACTTAAGCTTTACCATCACAGGCTTTCCAGTCAAATTGTTCAAAAAAGGCTTTGGATTAACTGGTACAGTCTGCAATGACACATATTAGAGCCTTTCAGAATCAGAACCCAAAGTTTATAAATATAGTATGATACTCTACTTTTATTCCCATTCAAGCATAATGAGCAAATGGTACAACACCATGATGACTATTATATCCAAGATACTAACTTTAGTATAATAGACTTTGTACAGCCACAGCAAAAAGTCAAAAGTGAAAATGCATGGAAGTTATTTAAGAAGATTCACATTACCAAACTTATGAAATATGATACACCAATACTTACATCTATTCTCCTTTTTCCTTGTAATCTCCGATACTGTCTTCAATAAAATCTTACCTTATCAAAAAAAATACTTACATCTACTCTCTGTGTCTCAATTTATTTGGTAATTCTGCTAGTTGATTTGACAAAAAATTTAAGCCAGCTCAGATGAGCCAGGAATTTGGCGAAGGGTGTGCAAAATTTCTTTTCAATTGTATAAAGGGGGTGTAAAATTAAATATATACTCATAATAGCTAACATTTAACCTATATACATTGCATAATTTTCCGATGAAGGGTGAGCACCTCACAACCCTGCACCGAAGGTGGCTCCGTCCATGATTAATTCATCCCATCATTATAATTTAGATATTTAGATACAAACCTAAATACTATCCTCATATCAAATTGGTGAAACAATACCTCTAGGACTGTTGATTAAGTTTAGCTTAATTTGAATCTCAGGAAGGAAAATGCTAAAATTTTGGAACAAGAGTGTTTACGATGTTTCGATCATCAAATTTCAAAGATTTTGCAACACATATTGCACACTTATCTTCCAGAGCAACAGTAAGAAGTAATAATGCATTTATTGAGCAACAAATACATATTACTATAATAAGCTAAAAAATAAAATTATAGCACCTGAAAACGCACAGGAATACACAACAGGATGTTCAAAGAGAGCAGATATTTGAACAATGGGTTAAAGTACTTACCGCCATTGAAGGTTTTAGGGTTTCTCAAGAGGGCGAGATAAAAAACCGAACTAAACTGAGTAAACTCTAGCTCTTCGTTATTTGGTTTTGGCCCATTGTAAGGTCAGGTGTCACATGAGCCGTTTAGACTATAGGTTTGGGTCCGGTTTGGAATGTTAATGAGTTAAATTGAGTTAGTTCAAATTTAATCTATTTTAATAGAATGTTAATATTCAAATTCATTAAAATCTAGATGGATTGGGCGAGTCAATTAGACTTGGGTTCAATTTGACACTATTAGTACAGTCTTTTGACATAATGGGATACGTGCACAAATAACCAATTTTAGAGAGGTCATTTGCACTTTGGTCCCAGTTTTTTGTCAAAACTGAACATATATTTATAGAAACATAAGTTATGCAGCAATTTAATTTTAAAGGGTAAAACTAAAAATTAAAGACCAACCCATTTGAATGGCAAGAATTAAAGACCAATCTATTTGAAGGTGCACCGTGCAACTACTTGATTTTAGAGTGACTATTTAAACCATGTTCTAAGATTATTAAAAGTTTGCAAGGTTGTCATTTCGAATCAATTTCAAACATAAGCGGCTAAAGTTGTAAAAGTTCATATTTAAAATACAAATTATGTTGAAAGTTGGTTGGTCACACGTAAGTCATTATAGATATTTTTGTATGCATTTCATGAGACATGACTTAAGGCCAAGTTAATTTTTTTTCATAATATTAGGATAAATCAAAACCTTTTTCCTTGTACAAATAACAATAATTTTTAAAATCTGCTTCATCCGATATACAAAAATATCCATTGTGATTCACCAGTGGGATATGAAAATAACGAGGTGCAAGCAGATCTTACTCATGTTTACCTTTGTGCAATAAACCCTCGTCTTAGGAAAAATATTCTACAAAATATGAAATATTACGTCTATTGATATATTTATAACTTACTTTCGATTAGTAATTTCACAAATCTTTTCTTATATATTTAATCAAAATGCATCAAAGAGATTAGTAATTTCACAAATCTTTTTTTATATATTTAGTCAAAATGCATTACATGAATCTGGAGTTAGTGATATACAATTTTTTTAATTTTTAATGTAGTTATTAGACAGAATGAATTAATGATTAGACATTTGGCTACAAATAATACAGACTATAATAAGGTCTTATTTTGGCTTGACCCCGAACAAACAAGTCAAAAGGAGTAGGTGTTTCACATAAGATATGAATGGAAATATAGAATACACTTAAATAATCTTCACCGTACAAGCTAATTTTTAGATTAACTTAACACGGATAATCATACCAATTTTAATTCTTTTATTCGTTAATGTTACGCTCAAATTATATTGTTCGCGCTTCCATAGATTTATGCGTGTTGGAGTGTTAATAGTCCATCAGAATGAAATTGGAACAGGTACTCTTTATGGGTGAGGCAACTATGAAGTAATGCTTAGTTGAAAAACTTGGGGCTTAAACTCGCAAAACAGGAAAACTCAACTGATACAGAGGGCAACACAAAAATGAGGTATCCATTTGAAGAAAATTGATTATTTGCAATTATTTCCTTCATTCTGATTTCTGAGTTGTATTAATTAAAGTGAAAATTTTGTGCAGTCGTCAACCAGAAGTTCTTTGGGCTCAACGATCGGAGAAAGTTTACTTAACCATATCATTACCTGATGCTAAAGACGTATCATTCAAGTGTGAGCCAAATGGTGTTTTTAATTTCTCTGCTGTTGGTGTCCATGCCGATTCCTTCTCCGTTACTCTCCAACTTTACGGGAATATTTCCCCTCAGGTAACCCTCTATTTATTACTCACTCCATACCAAAAAAATTGCATTAGTTTGATTTAACACGTAATTTAAGAAATAAAAATAAGTAGATATTTGTGTAACTGAAAATCATTTGATAGGTGAGTACTATTTTCTGCAAAGTCTCTTTCTTTTTTGCTTTTTGGGTTTTGCTTTATTTTATTGGCCGTGGTAAGTTTGTTGAGTTTGATGAAAAGGTTTGCTGGTAGGTTTATGTTAAGTTCAGTTTTGGTAGGAGTTGTTTGTAGGCATATTAGAGAAAAAATGTAGAGATATTACAGAAACCCTAAATTATTGAAAAGGGATACAAAATGTAGGTATTATGTTGAGTTTGTTTAGGTTCTCCTCTATCATTCTTACTATTTTCTGCAAAGTCTTGTTTTTTTGTTTTTGTTTTGGGTTTTTCTTTATTTTTACTGGCTGTGTCAAATTTGTTGAGTTTGATGAAAACGGTTTTGCTGGTAGGTTTATGTTAAGTTCAGTTTTTGCTATGAGTAAGTTTATTTAGGGTTTATATGTAAGTGAAAAATGTAGAGATATTAGAGAAACCCTAGCACTCTGTTTGGATGGTCGTTACCCATGTTTTCATAATGTACACTATGGTATTATATTGTATTGTATTGTACTATATTAATGAATATAATGTTTGGATAGACTATATCGTTTATTATTGTTTAATAACATTTTTACTGATTTGACTGTATGGTACTGTATAATAATATGTAAGTTTACCATTATACCCTTAACACTTAATTATAAACTAATTTATATATATTAATAAGATAAAGAATAAAATACGAACTTTAAAAAATAAGTAGGTGGGGTGGTGGTGGCCGTGAGGGGTAGTGGGTGGTGGTGGGGGTGGTTGGTAGGGTGGGCGTGGGGTTTAATGGGTAAATGAAATACATAACCACTTAAAAACCACCAAATTCGTGATTACAAAAATAGAACTTTTTCATGGTTATATATAACAACGGAATTACAACACCATACAACATAATTTTAAGAATAATGAAAACAAACACGATTTCATAGAAAACATAGAATAATGAACCATGGGAAACACTCATCCAAACAGGGGGTAAATTATTGGGTATTGGCATAAAAAGGGTACAAATGTAGCAATTAGAATGTGGAAAACTTTTAGGTCCAGTGTTTGCTAGATTTTCTTTATGATCATTTTAAGATTGCTTAGGGATATGTATTTTATTAGGAAATGTGGAGAACTTCAAATGTTCGAGAATATGACCTTAGATAGGAGGTTGTGGAGGACGCGAATTAGGGAAGAGAGTTAGTAGGTAGTAGAAAGTTGTCCTGCTTATCCTTCCATACTAGTAGTTATAGTATTTCGCGTGTAGTTTCTTGTCCTTCGATCGATTACTGTTACTATCTGTTATTTCTTGTAATTTGGTTATCGTACTGTTTTGATGAAGTTACTATTCCTTTTCTAGAATGCTTTGTTATGCTTTCTATAGTATCCTGGCATGGTTTTTTCACTCCCGTTGTTTCCTTTTCTGACCTGCTTTGATATTATATGCTTTCTCTTGAGCCGAGGGTTTACAGAAAATTGGGTAAGGTCTTCTTACACTCTGGCCTCCCCAGATCCACTTGTGGGATTACACTGGTTATGTTGTTGTTGTTGTTCAAATGTTAGAGAACCCCAATTTTTTTGAATGTTCGATTAAAATGGGTACAAATGGACTGGGACTAATACTGTGGATTCAATAGCCGACTCTATCTAGTTTGTGATTGAGGCATTATTCTGATAAAAGGGGGTTAGTACATTGCTCGCTCAATCATAGATGTCGTAACACCTTTTTTGTGATTGTTATGACCAGAGATGCTCAATCATAGATGTCGTAACACCTTTTTTGTGATTGTTATGACCAGAGGTGATCCGCACTGTGGTAGATCTACCCACTCCCTTGGGCTTGGACGATATAAATAAATGGATATGAAAATTTGTCATACTTCTAGGATGTGTGTGAATATATAAGACTGTGCACCCACTGGCCTATGTTTGTGACTTTGAGTTGTCCTTGCTTGTATTCTTTATTTTTTCTAGAGTTTTGTACTGTGGTATCATCTAGGTAGTTATCTTTTGCATTTAAATGTGATATACTTTTGGCCCTTCCCCGGACCCCGCGCATAGCGGGAGCTTAGTGTACCGGGATGCCCTATACTTTTGGAAGTAAATTTATACAATTAAGCCAGAACAGTGAAGTGAGAAGTTTTTTATTTTACATTATGTCTGTCGTGATGATAGTTACAATGCAGCATGTGGAAGCACGCCACTCGTGATTATTAGTCTGTTCCTTTATACCTGGAGATACTCAGTTATCAAGTTGAAAGGGATGTGCAACCTAGTGTATGGTGCTTATGGGCTAATTTGCACAGTATCTTTTATTTTTCTATCTTGGGTTCGCTTTTCTCTATGATAGTTGTATATTTTATTTCCTAATTCAGATATGTCATTGAGGCTGTTTATGTCTATCATGACTTAAAGAATCTATCTGTTACTTTTTGCTTGAATAATAGTATAGTGTCTTTCTCCCTTTAGATGAGATATAAATAGTTTATTCTATTAAAGAATTGTTACATTTGAACTGGACATTTCTTCCTCTGCATTTTGGTTTCAAGGTTAGAAATTTCTCATGATTGATATCATAGAGTGCTTTCTGGTGCAGCAGTGTAAAACTAATATTGGGTTGAGAAACATCCTCTGCTCAATCCAAAAGGAGCAAAAAGGCTGGTGGCCAAGATTATTGAAGTCTGAAGAGAAGCCCGCTCCATACCTCAAGGTCGATTGGAACAAATGGTGTGATGAAGATGATGAAGAATATTGTGAGTTGGCTGCTTATCACTTGCTTCCTTAAATTTAAATTAATTTTATGGCTGTCTTCCCATTAATTTTAGGGGGGAAAGGCAGTTAGAGAAACCTTAAGTTTTAGTGAATCCCCAATCTTACTATGGTTTTTCTGTTGAATCTTCCTTTAATTTGTAATTCAACTCCATCTCCGTCCTTCCCTCATTTATTTTTCTTATGCTTTGGAGTAGGAGCTAAGTGGCAGATGAAATATTAACAATACTTTTGGTTTTCTTTTTCTTTCTACTTTCTCGGCCAAATGTTTCATTTGATTGATCAAAGGCAGCTTTTTGTAGTCGGACTGCAGGTTGTGTATATTAAGTCTGACTGTCTCTAATCAAACTTTCCATGCCTGACTGAAAGAGTAGAAGGTTTGATGCTCGCTGGATAATGGAGTCGCCCCTCTACCCTTCTCCACTTAAATACCATGATTTTACCTACATGAATATTCAAACATGTGATGTGTGCCTAACCATGGCAATTCTTTTCAGCAGTTGGCTAACTCCTTGTCATGCATAACGTTATGTGTTGTATCCTAATATACTCATAGAGCTAATCCAGGTTTCTGTTCCATGCAGCGGACTCTGATGATGATGGTGTTGCGGTAATGCCTACCCTTAAATATTATATGCAACATAATTTTCAATGACTTTGATCATATTTATCTGACTTGAATATATCTTCTTTTAGTACACTGCAGAAGATGATGAAAGCAGCGATGATGGAGGAATGCTCTGTAAGTTTTTTCCTATCTGATTTCACTAGTTTACATATAGCTTTAATTTGTTGTACACATCAGATGCAATGCTAAGTTTTTCAGTCAGCGCTTCTTACAATTCATCAGTATGCAGCTGCTCTCAAATACTTATCCTGGTCTCATTTTCTTGCTTATATGAACAACTTTTTATACTCAAATGGCAGTGAAGTGACAAGGAACTTAGAGAAATTGGAAGAAAGGGAGAGGAATGCGTATAGGAGTATAACTTTCGGAGTTTGGATAAATTTTAAGGAGAGAAACGGAGGAGGAGAAAATGAGAAAATGGGAGGGACAAGGACAAGTTACTAAAGATAGACTCTTGATTTTCGTTTATTCCTACTGGAAACCTCACTTAGTGAAGCTTTTGTAATGCTAAAAGATACCTTAGAAGCCAGCGTAAAATGACCACCTGATAAATGTATTGTAATCACATAACACCTGTTAGCTTTAATCTTGGTCTCTCCCAATGTGTAAGTTAGTAGGGGCCCTCTATATCTCTTTCTTCTCTGCTGTAGTGTCTTTTTTCCTTTCTCCTTGATCAACTAGTATCTGCCTGACGGGTTTTTTTCCTCCTTTAAGTTGACAAAACGACATTTATATAGCTGTTGATTTTCTCGTGTATTCTGATTATTTACTTGCGCAAAAAGCGGATAAAAGTTCCATGTTTGCTTGTACTCAGCTAGATACTAGCAAGTTATTTAATAGGAGATAGTTTTCCTAGTCGTGATATTAATTTTGTTTCTTTAATTGCAGATCTTCCAGACCTGGAAAAGGCTAGAGGAAATTAGAACCAGCTGCTGAAAACTTTGAAAAGAGGTTGATCATCAGAGCTGTTTTAGGATTTAGTCTTTTAGGAAACAAAATATAATGACATTCTTGCTGAAGTATTCAGATGTATAGAGGTTGTTGGAAGACTGATTTTAAGCCATGTGTTTGATCTTAGTTTCACCTTATCAGGCTGGCTATGTAGTCGCTTTTGTTAGGAGCTCTTTAACCCAAATGTTCTTCCCGGTGTGAATCCGAATTAGTCGGGCCTCAATCGGGGTATAGGATGAGTATGAAACCCACAAAGGAAAAAAGTAAAGTTTGCTTTTCCAGTTCTTTGTTTT
The DNA here is from genome assembly GCA_029844215.1 of Przewalskia tangutica. Taxonomy (NCBI): domain Eukaryota; kingdom Viridiplantae; phylum Streptophyta; class Magnoliopsida; order Solanales; family Solanaceae; genus Przewalskia; species Przewalskia tangutica. The sequence goes on along the minus strand of CM056730.1, from coordinate 122,058,147 downwards.
TTTTCTTTCATGGGTATGCGTTTGGTTATTATGGCTTTAATATTTTCATCAGATCAAAGTAATTTTAGTACATAATTTAATTTAGGAAAATGCTAAAATTTGGCCCTGCACTATTGGAAATGTTGTGAAATTACCTTTCAGGTCACCGACACCCTTGTTGTAAGCCGATTCTATTGTATTTGCCTTGCCACAGTGTGTATTTACACCAAATCAATTAATAGATGAAGATAGACTTCTATCATTTAATCAACAACATACCCGGTGTAACCCCAAGTGGGATCTAGACTTCTATCATTTAATTGTGATTAACAAATATATATTTTCATCTCAATTTAGGTCATGAGTCAATAGTGAATTAATGTAGTTTGGTGTAAAAATCGCGTGGATAAATTTTCCTATAGATGAATAAGAAACGTCACGTTATGGGTATCTACAGATTTCCTCATTTATATTCTCTACATATAAAAAATATTGGTGATGCAAAAAATCCTCACTCATTTTATATAAAGTGTCAAGGTTTTGCTTAAATTTAGAAGGCCATATATAATATTATCAAAAAGAAAAACACACACAGAGAACATGTACACCTTACAATTAAATTACCAAAACTGCAGGTTAATCTAAATGAGGTTATGTTCAAATCATTTCTACAAGTGAGATAATTGAATTTCTGAGTCAAGTATGGAAGCCATACGCTCGAGTAGCTGACCATTTGAAGTCTAGAAGGAACTATGAAGAAGATTACCCCTCTTCTGGTCGTTTTAATACAACTGGAAACTTACAATAACGTTGTTTTCATTTGTCTAGAAAGCATTCACACTGGAAATGCTTACAGTAACTGAAAGGAAACTACGTCCTCCGCATAGGTTAAAACTATAAAAATGTACATACAAGGAAAAAACTTACCTAGAGAAGTAGAGACAGCCAAGGCAATCACAAGGGCAGCCAACAAGAGCTGACATAGGATGTTAACAAAGAACAAGGAGATGAACGGACAATGACTATCTAACATAAATTTCAATGACATAACGAACAGTATGCATCTACATATTCATCATTCATACATGAAACTGGATGTTAGAAGGGAGCGGAGCTTGTTCTGCGCAGCTGATACTTAGGCTCTGGAGGTGGAACACTTGGTAATACCTTCTCTATCTCCTGCAAGTAAAATCATATTAACATTATAATCTATGAGACTGACAGATGATAAACACGAAATGGACGCAACAAAGAGTGGTCTCGAATACTCTCTAATTTTGAAAAGACAAACATATCATCACGAACTAAGCAACAACTATCTTGCTATTCGAACAATAAATATGTTATGTAAGTCAGCATAGATGAGTTATGAAAGGACGTTCCAAGGATAAATTGAGACAATTTTTCCATGAATTTTGTTTTTGAAATGGCCAAGATATTTGCAGCATTTCTTATAGGGCTCTCAGCTGACAGTCACCTCAAAGTAGTGTACAAAGAACACATGACTTCAGTTGCTTCTCTTCTTTGCCAGATTGAAATGAAATTTGAAGGTTATTAACTACATTCTAATAGTCAAACCAAAAGGATAAGCAGATGTGGAAACATACATGTAATTATTTTCTTTCATTGGTGAATGGGTGTCAGATAAAAGCAGTTTACAGGAGGAAAAGGATTCTATGCCATAAATGAGCTTACACGGGAGAAGTTACTCGTGCAAATTATGCTCACATTTTACTCATTATTTGAATAGGAAGTGTTAGAATTTCTCTCAACGACAAATCATGATGGCTTTGAAATGTAACAAGATTGCATGAACAGGCAAAGTTGAAATGACTTGTGATCTCTATCAGTTTCATGTAAAATGATTGGTTGTCAAGCTTCCCTCCTCTTTCTTGAAAGAAACAAATGATAATTTGCAGAGTTGATACCTTCTCACCTTTCAATTTGACCTAAGGTGCCAATCAGGATTTGATTTGGTTTAATTTTTGGAAACTAGTACATGTAAAAGTTCTTTTTTTTTGGAAAATAACCTTGGGGGACAACTGTGTTTATTAGTTTGACAACAAATCTTTGAAAAAACGTTTGTGTTAATTTAGTGAAAACCTATACTTTTGGTGTTTTTGACTTTTGGAAAACTTATTGTCTGACACCAGAACCTGATTTTTAAACCAAAAAGTTTATCTTGGGATAGTGCACCCTAAAACCCATCTTTGATTCTTTTGATGACCGAGAAATTCCCGATGGCCAGTGGGGACTCGGTGGATAATAGGCTTGTCCCTCTCCCTTCCCCACTTAAATGCTAGACTTTTGTCTGCAACAGGGTTCAAATCCGTGACGAGCACCTAATCAACACATGACATGTGTGTTCTTACCAGTAAACCAAAGCTCAGGGGCAACCCATTTTTTATTTTTAGAAAGATTTTCAGTAAAAACTATCCAAACCCGAGTCCCTGAATGAAAAAATGGTTTTGGGATTAAGCTAAGCTAAGGGGATCAGAAGCTTTTAAGAGCTTGACCAAAAAACATCCTTGAATCCGACCACCAAACTGAAGAACTGAAATAACAAAATTAACTGTGAACCAACCAAATAAACCGAATAAACTGAAAAATCAAAAATTTCAATTTGGCCACTTTTTTTGGTTTTACGCCCACTCCTATTATTCTCTATGAAATTCCTATTCCTATTCATATCCGCTACCATGTGAAAACTTAGTATTACCATTCCCCTCATTTAGCCACAATGCCTTCCACTTCTACCTCCAACCAGTCTCTTGCACAATCGACAGCATAGAAATCTCTCACTTGACCTCTTCCTTGCACTCCCTTTCCTCTAGCTCCCTTACCCCTTCCAGTCTTCTATTTCTCCAAACTCTCTCATCTTCATCTCTATCCTTCAAAAGACGACTTCATAACCATTCTACTAATCTTGTAACTCTACTCCAAAGCCTGTAGCCTTGAGCCAACCTGAACGGAGTACACTCGCCAACGAAAATTGGAACAATATTTGGCTTACCAATTAAAAAACTAATATTTGGCTTGTTAATGAGTGTGACGTCTTAGAATCCAACTCCATTAAAGCTTTGTTTTTTTCCATTTTGGAATCCGAAGAGAGCAAAATAATTCTAGGTCAAGCATATAGCTTGGTACAAGATCAGTCCTTTGTTCATGGTACAAGATCAGGATCACTCCCTTGTTTTCAGGGCTTAATCTAAAATTACTTTGTCAAGATTTTAATACCAACAAAGAAAGAAGATGCATACTACTTTGATTCTGATTTGGATGGATGAAGACTGACACAATCTACCTTTATTTTCATGTGGATGACATCCCTTTTTGTATACAAAGGAAAATGATCCTCTCATAACATTCATTCCTCTTTGTTCCTAACCCCTTAATTAAGCCATAAACTGTTAGAACGTTAAGAATTAGTGATAGAATAGTAGAGTTTAGAATATCTTTCTTGATAAGGTAAACAATTTTATAAATGTTGGGAAGAATCCTCCTACAAAAGTAGTGTACCAAAGAGTAGAGAACACACACTAAAGGTAGAGTTTAGAATATTATACGAAAAAAATCTCAAGTTGGATAATATCCCACAATGGGACAAATATCATTTGTACTGTGTTTGACACCTAATAGGTGTGTCTTGTATTGGTTAGATGATTAAGTCATCAATATATCTCCTCTCTTCTCTTATTTCTCATGTAAACCAACTTGAATGCGGTTCATTTTTACATACGAACATTGTTGTCAATCTCTTCCTTACAAAATGGAACACAAGGATACAAGGGATAAAGTTATTAAAATAAAAGTAACCGCTACTAGATCCTCTTTTTGAGGAAGAATTCAGTACTAGACCCTTAAAATTCATTTTCTTTTAGTATGGGGTAAGGAAGATAAAACAAGACCAAAAATGAGAAGGGCGACTGTTTCTTCTCAGTTGCATAAACGATCAAAATCATTTTATTCTGACCTTACTAAAATGATTTTGCAATGAGAATAAAACAATCATTTATCTCTCGTAAAGTATGTACTCACTCAGTTAGACTGTTTCTTCTCATTGCATAAATACTAACACTGATTTTGTTTCTAACATTACTAAAAAAACATTTCACTTTAACATGAGATATAATTTTTTTCTTTTATTCATGTAAGAAACATTCTTTCAGGAGTTAGAGCTTCACAATGTAGCATTACGAAGATCGTTAAATGAGAGGTTGTACGTAATATGTCGAAAATGGTATTGTAAATAAGTTATATTGAAATTGTTCTACATTTCTTTCAAATTTGTTTCTAATGTGTTCTAGATTACTATGCATTTACGCTATTTAACAATGCCTACATCAATGCAAGTAACTCCATTGAGAATGCAAATGACACAAAGTACCTAATAACCACACACTCTGAAGTCTGAAGAACCACTAGAAGGATATACCAATGAATACCATATTCACTGACGAGAAAGTTTGCGATCGCAAAACATACCTTCTGTCTCTTGAGCCTTTCATTCTCCTCTTCGAGCCGTGAAACCTTGTTCTCCAGTTCATGCGTGTAAGCCTGTTGATCAAAAGATAATATTTCAAGAGCCATGGAAACGATATAATACTATATTCAAAACTCTGGAAAACATATTTCAAAGTGACCTGTTTCCTTGCTCGTGACCTGGCTGCTGATTCCCTATTCTTAATCATCCTCTTCTGCCTCCTTTCAACAGTCTTCTCAACCACATCACCCGGTGCAACTCTTTTTCTTCCAAGTGTTTGTGTGTCCGACAATGTGCCCATCAGAGCTGTTGGAGACATTGTCGTCTGAGATTCAGGATAAGTTCCATCCATTGTTGGGTTCGGAACAATAGTCAAAGGTTGTGGAACCGGTTGCCCGGGCATAAAAACTGGTGGTAGCTGATGCATTGCCGGGATCTGATATTGTGACCATTGAGCTTGCTGTTGAACATTCTGTTGTGGCAATGCCATTGAATCAACCCCTAAAACCGATCCTGAGCCCGAATTTTTCTTCCCTGGAGTCGGCTCAGCAACCACTCCGGCCTTAACCAAAAAATCCTCCAACGTCATTTCACCAAGAGTAATCTGCCTCTCGGTAGCTTTCGTATTAATATTACTATCCCTTTTATGCCACTGCTGAATATCCTGCCACACCTGATCAACAGTCTTCTTGCTCAGATCACCGGGCAGCGAACTACCCGAAGCAACCTGACCGTGTTGTTGCACCGCCTCGTAACCCGTTCCCCCTCCCATTCCTTGACTAGCCTCAACTGTCCATACAGTCTTAAGAAGCTCATCAAGATTCATACTACTTAATGGTTTCCCTAAATCCCCTAATTGATTTTGAACCTCATCAAGTGTTAAACTATATAATGATCCTTGCCTAGCCAAAGCATTTGGCTTTGGGTCTTGTGCTTGAGTTGCACCAACATCATTACCACCCCCACCCCCACCACCCCCCTGAGATCCCATCACAAGCACTACACACAAATCAATTATATTTAACACACAAAGAAACTATAGTTCTAATCTTTCCCAGTGATTCACATCAAATGACATTTGTTCCTTATGAACCCTATACAACAAAATCAAACCCATTTACCACTACCACTAATAATCATAAAAAACCCATCAACAGATTCAAAAATTAAAAAGTCAAGAATCGAAATACCCAGATCAAATTCAAGAAAATGCTAGGGATTGACAATGTTACCAAGGAAAATAAGAGATACCCATAAAGGGAATAGTCTAAATTAGCTTGCATGCAACAACATATGTAGAACATTTACCATATATGTGAGAACAAAAAACCCAGAAAGTATAATGTGCTGCAAAAACCTGAGACTCAATCTAAGTTACAGGAGAGAATAGAAGCAAAGACCCACATTCTATTCTATTCTCTCTAGAAAAATATACGTGCACTGCCTATATAAAATTAGAAATCCGAGACAACTTTCAAATAGGAGTAAATTAAAATATAATTAAAGAAATCTTAGCCCTTAGTTTTATATGCTAAGTATATGTTAAGTACTATTTATAATTGTGTGGAATTTTGACCTCCATCTTTGCTTAAGTCATTTTTTTATATGCATCTAAAAAATTAAATAATATTAAATTTGTGTTGTTACTCTATCTCTGAACATAATATACTTTTAAAGTCGTCCAAAAATAATATATTTCCTATATAAAGTAAATAGCATGGGTACAACTCGTACAAGTACAACAAAGAAGTAGGGACTGTTTTAATATACTCCACTTAAAACTATAAATTGGCTTTTACTATATAGTGTTTATCTAAGTGATTAAAGTACTGTTCTTTTTTCCTTTTAAACTCACTAAAAGTCTGAATCAATTTAACAAAAAATAAAGCATAAATAAATAAGAGAATTCAAGTAAAAAGACAGAAGTAAATCAATTGGATTTATTTACTGGAGAAGCCAACCTAGAACAAATAAAAAGTTTTAAAATATAACCACTTTCTTATGTTTATTAGTTTAAAAAAAAATAAAGACATGGGGTGAGTGTTTAAGAGTAAAAGGAACCCATAGCATTCCCACATTTGGCACTTGATTCTCCTACTTTCTTAAAACTTTACAAAACCTAGGCCCCAGAGACCTGGTCTGTGGTGCTTTACACATCTTTTCAGGCAAACTGTTATTTTATTGTGAGGAAAATGTAACATGCTAATGTGACTTGGCAGTGACCACAAGTGGTTCAGATGTGTATTTTTCTTAGCATAAACATTTAGTATTTGATATTCTTTAACCCGATTGATATATGTTCGAGTTTTGTAGCACGTGTAGAAGTAAGTCTGCGTATACTCTATTTTTTATAAATTTCGCTTATGAGATTACACTCAGTATGTTATTATTATTGCATGTTGTAGTGCCTCATAAAAAGGAGAAAGTGCTCCTTAGCAAAGACTGAGCTAGAGGTTTGAGCTTATGAATTCTAGATTTTAAAAAAATAACTTACTGTGTTAGGTAATTATTTATACATATTATAGTAAATTTTTAATACAAATATAGGATATGGGTTTGACTGATCCAAGATATGAAGCGTATGTGTTCCTATATTTACTTCAAATTAATATACAATAAAAACTAATTCATAATTAAATATTTATAGGTGTTTAGTAAAATGTTTTATTATATATACAGGATTTGTGCAAAACATAAGTTTTGCTTTAAATTCGATATTGGTCTGGGCCAAAGTTAATAGTTTTGCCAAATCCGTAAGTATATACAACGTAAATGTCCCCTTCGACCAACTAGTTTACCAATATGGCTGAAGCATATACTATCTATATACACTCTAATTTATATGTTGTGTATAGATATGTATATTATATGTATATATATGTATATTTAGTATAAATATATACTATTTACACTATGCACGTATTTTATAAACTAAATGGTCGAATGATATTTGATGATAAGTTATCTATATAACTATATATAGTTCCGCCCCAGCTCCCTGGTTCCTATATACGAAGAGTTTTCCATTTCAAAGCTCGAGTTTGAGATCTTTAGATAAATATGGACGAATCTCATTTATCTCATTGCAACCAAATATGTTGAGATATGTAATTCTCACAAAGCATAGTGAAATTGGCTACTTGGAAATGGAATCTTTCCGGTTTCACTTTTCTACTTGCTATTAGGCATTTTGATACTTTATAGTTTGAATATCATTAATAGGTAATTTCTTCTTTTATCATTACCTAATATGGAAAGGATTTCAACTTAGTTCACACATTTGTCACTTTTCAGTTTTGGCAATACTAAAATAGTTAATACACTTTGTATATATTATGGAAACTTGGGATTTTAGAATAGTTTATATTTGGACATATCTACAAATTGGCGCAAAGATTTATATTTATATATGTTGGTATAAAAATTCTCGAAAATAGCCGATATACCTATCAAAGTAGAGGTAAGGTATGCGTACACTCTATCTTCCACAGACTCAACTTTGTGAAATTTCACTGAATATGTTGATATAAAACATGAGGTTTAATTTAAATAAATTAAAACATCGCCGACTTAATATTCATATTAACATAGCTTTTTATCTTACTTTAAGAAGAAAGAAGAGGCGTGTAGGGTGTGACACAACATATAACATTAAAGGGTGATGTCATACTCTCTTGATTGATCAATGCGAATTGTTATTAAATGTTTTTTTAATAAGAGTCGTTTAAAATGTTATCGGTAGGTTGAGCCAAAATTTTCATTAAAATGATTTAAAATGTAAGAAAATTAATGAGATTTAATATTTACTATATACATAAAAAATTATTTTAATATTATAAATACTGATTAAAGGGGTCCGAATGAACCCTTACACCCTTTAGTTGTGCCGCTGATGGCTATGGAAGACCATGTGTGCTCACAATACATACGTTGTCTATATAATTTGATCGTGGTACCTCTCTTGATTATATATTCCCATTTAACAGGGTATGAACTATGAACTCACATGCAATATACTCCTGTATATCAGTACACCATCTAATTTGGAAGGTTTTATATTATATTGATTGCGCATACGTCACTTATTTGGTTATAGTTTAGAAAGAACCCTGTACGGAATTGACTGTCTACTATTTGACGGAACATTCTTTTTTCCAATTATCCTTTGAGAACCAGTTGAGCTGTCCATGCGGACGACGGGACATTCTTCTATTATGGAAGGTGAGATATAGTTAGAAATTGTGAATTTATGTGTCTTGAATTTTAGAAAAAAACGATTTATTGATTAATTGAATATTTTAATACAAATAGAAAATTTAAGCTAAAGCTACTGTCTATTGAGTTTTTCGGAATCCGTAAGCAGAAACGGTAACTCCGCCCATGGATGAAACCTCAAATTGTTCATGAGGTTGAGTTTATCAATTTATGAGCTTAGTTTATTTCGAAAGATCTTGATACTTAGTAGAGTGGAGAATGTTGCTGTCAATAGTTCAAATATAATAAGTTGTATATGTATAGGGTAAAATTCGTATAAGAAAATTGTACAGATTATAATATGACGCATGGAGCACGGTACTGAATCAGGATCACGCCAGATTAAGGCACTATCAATTAGGTACGTGTGGTATCAGGAGCTACACAAGCATGACTGATACTGTTGGAAATTTACTAAATGTGAAATTATGTTTATCCCGTTATTTATGACTCGAATAATTGAGGCCCCGCACGTCGAAAATGTCGTTTCTACACACGTTGTATCAATGATCGTAAATTTCCTTAGTGAAAGAGTATTGGTACATAACTAAAATATTTGAGACATGAAATAATGGACAGTTATTGGCCAAATAACAAGTATTCCACATTGGTAAATGAAGGAAGAAGTGTGCGACGTGTAAAGATGTAACGAGTCAGAAATCACCGCGGAGCCGCGGCGCCTCCAGCTGTTGCGATAATTCTATATGCTTACGCAAGTGTACGTATCGCTCAAGTAATATAGTATGTAAGACCGAGTTATCGTCCACAGAGATTGGTTTATCAATTACCGAATATTTAATCTATAGTATCTATTTGGTAACCGTTCTTTTGTTTGGATTTATGATTAAGACTAAAATTATAGTAAAGTGCAGAAATTAAACTAAAGATGATAATACTTTGGTTTGAAACAGTTATGAAGAAAATAAGGCTTTCAATCTCCTCAACTATCCACTCTTTCACTTATTAATGCAATACTAATGATTCTTCTTCTTATTAAGATAGCAGGCTAACGAACATGTTCTATATTCCGGTTAAGACATATAAAAACTCAACCTTATGCAGAAATCTTCTATATTTCTATGATAGATTTTACCACACATGAGAATTAAGAGCAATAACCTTAAATACTACACAAGTATCGGAGTACTTTCGTCCACGATTTGAACTTATGTCTAAACAACTATAGCATGTTCAAATCTACCTTTTCAGATCTTTATTTGAAATCATATAAGTTATGACAGTTAGTGATCAGTTAATTATCATACAATCATAATAAGTTGAATAGATCTTAACAATTGAAGAAGAAATCAATAACTATGCATTAATTCATGAAAAGAGTTTCAAGTTGATTCGACGGAAAATCCTACTAAAGAAATTAGCTCCTAGACATTGTCACGCTAAGAACTAATTTAATATCCAACATAAACTGAAATAAAACAAAGGAAAGAAAAGAACTTGAACAATTCGATGTCTCCAATTGTAGCTTGTAGCCTCCTTTCTTGCCTCCACAAAGTATGATATCTCCTTTTAGAATAATCCCTAGGTCTTATAGATGTAAAAATTACGTTTCGGACCCTTTTGCCCTTCAAAAAGTCAAATTTTCTGTCCCAGTTCCCGCGTCGGCGCTGTGGCGCTGCTGGCTGGCTCCATGGCGTCGAAACTTCTGCAGCTCTCTGGACTTTCAGCGCCATGGCCATGCATTCTGGCGCCATGGTGTTGCATTCTGGCGCCATGGCGCTGTCGACGATAAATTCCAGATTTCGTCTGATTTTCTTCTATTCTTCTCGGAACTTCTTGGGTTTTGCTTGTGCAATTTCATCTCAATTCTGTATTTCCTCCTTTAGGACCGCTGTGACTCAAAAGAAAGACAAACAACCGTAATACTATACTAAACACACACGAAAAGAGGAAAATACTAACTAAGAAAGGGACTCAAAAGAGTATATGAAATAGACTCAACAAACACTCACAAACTTACACTTTACTCGCCCTCGAGTAAAGCACTAAACAAAAACAAAAACAAAAAAAATCAAATAAAAGACTCTATGAAATAGATCAAGTAGCTATAGAGTGATGCCTCATAATCATGGATGAAAACTGAGATAATATATTAGATCATACATATCATGAATATTTAGCAATCTAGAATTTCAAGTTAGATATTTCGCAAATTCAATTATATCATAATCACTGGAAATACAAGTACCTAACCTATACGTGTCAATTTCATTCCATCTTTCCTAAATTTCTATAGACATGCTTACTTGCTATTCTCCACTAATTATAGACATACACATTAGAGATCATCAGGACTTTCAAGGGTTGTAATGTAGGCTTAGGTAGGGGTAGATAAAAGTTGACATTTAGGCTCAAATTACGTACAATAAACATTTTCATTCAACTCTTTTTTCCTTCTTTTTGACTTCCTTTTTAGTCTCATACCTATTTCCCCCCTCGTTTCTTTTGAAAGAATGAGACACGTTATAAATAACAAGCACCCCCAAACTTCAACTTTTACATATTTTTTATTGGGGTGCATCAAATATTTACTCTCTTTTTATTTCTTTTTAAACACTTTTCATTCAAATAATTTTTCATTATTACTTATGACACAACAAAAGAATCATAGGGTGTCAAACAAAGATATTATTTTAGGCTCAAAGGGGCTGACTAGTGATACAATTGATGTCAGGGTAGGTAATGAACGGTCAGAAGGGCTATCAAAGACTGCCTGAATCATTTTCCTAAACATTTATATCTTAACTATTTTGCCTCAAATAACAAACAAACAGGTTTTATAGATATTTTCAACATTTATTTGCACAATTGACAAGACATAGGCTAAGCACAAATATCCAAATAATTAGATGTCATGATTTTTTTGCATATCTAACTTAAGCACACATATTTTTGCTTTCAATTTCATTACATTATCCCACTTAATCCACTCAATATTTTCAACCACTATAACATACATGATCCATAAAAAAAATTATGACTCATAAACACATAAAACACAACCAAAAAGACAACAAAAAGACTCAAAACAAAATAAAACAAAATAACAAAATAAAATAAGACACCCCCAAACTTAATCGACACATTGTCCCCACTGTGTAAAAACTAAAATTAAAGGGCCAAGTTACGGACACGAAAACAGCAGTCATAACAGAGGTCTGGGAGTAAGGAAAAATTATTGTGCACACTGCCCGTGAGGAGCCGCGGTCTTTGATCCATGCACCGCAGCGCTAATTCCTCTGAAAAATTCCAGTGTCCTCCAATTTTTTGCATTGTTAACCCTTCTCCCTTCGAAGTGAGTCCCTGCCTTTATCTGTCATCCAAAAACATAAAACAAGAAACCAAGAAATCAAGACCGTGAGACTGTTCAAGATAAAATAAAATAATTAAAACCAAAATTACAATAACGTAATTAAAAACATTGGGTTGCCTCCCAAGTAGCATTGTCTTTAACGTCTTTTAGCCGGACGCAATTTTCTTACTCAATAAAGGGGGTAGAGTATCCCCTCCGTATATTCATTTCAGCACCATTCTCTTTCTCCTTCTTCTCTTCTTTTTCGCAGGGCTGAGTTTAGAAATCTTACCATCAAGTTCTTCATGCTGCTTTAATATTACTTCACGAGTCTCAGTACTTGTGAGGCTTTTCTCAGAGACACCCTTGTCAACTATTTCAATGGCAAAACATCTATCATTGACTTGAAGTTCAGTGGATGGCTTGAAAACTTTGAAAATCATCTCCTCATCTTGGACTCGGAGTTTTAACTCTCCTTTCTCAATATCAATCAGTGCCCTCCATATGGCTAGAAATGGTCTCCCAAAGATCATTTCTCATCTTCCTCTATATCAAGGATGAAGAAATCAACAGGTAAGATAAATTTGCCCACTTTCACCAATACATCTTCAATTATTCCTTGGGGATGCACTATAGAGCGATCAGCTAGCTGCAAGTTGATTGTGGTTGGTTTTGCTTCCCTCAAACCAAGTCTTTTAACCACAGAGAGGGGCATCAATTTGATACTTGCCCCCAAATTACACAAAGTCTGCTTGCATGTCACCTTCCCTATAGTGCAAGGTAAGGTGAAACTCTCTGGATCTTTCAAATTTGGGGGAAGTCTCTAATACAGAATAGCACTGCACTCCTCTGTCAGCACCACTGTCTCATAGTATGTCAGCTTCCTCTTCTTAAAAAGGATGTCTTTCATGAACTTCACATATGCTGGCATTTGCTCCAAGGCCTCAATGAATGGAAGATCGATATGCAGTTTTTTGAATACCTCTAAGAATTTCGAAAACTACTTATCTAGAGACTTCTTCTGCAGTCTTTGAGGGTATGGAATTCTGTCTGTATATTCCCTCATAACTGCTGGTGGAGTCTTCTCTAACATAGAGCGGTCATCAGTAACCCCCTCTTTCTCTGTATCAACTATCTCTTCCACTTCATTCTAATTTTCAACCACTGGTGGGGGTGCAACTTGCTCTAGCTCTAACTGCTTTCCACTCCTCAAGTTGATTGCTTGACACTGCTCCCTTGAGTTCATCACTGTGTTGCTATGGAGGTTTCCTTGCGGTCTGTCACTCAATTTTTCTGCTAACTGCCCCATTTGAGTCTCCAAGTTCCTAATAGATGATCTTATTTCGGTCATGAACTGGGTCTGAGAGTTGGTCAAGGTTGCAAATGAGGACCTGATTTCTGCCATGAATTGAGTTTGGGAGTTAGCCAAGGTCAACAGTGCTGCTCTTATTTCATCTGGCTTCTCTTGTGGAGCTGGTGGCCTGGGCTGCTGTTGTTGGATGTGTCCCTGGGGAGCTGGATTGGTCCGTTGAAATAGCTCTTGAAACTGAGGTTGTTGCCCTTAGTCATTCTTCCATGAAAAGTTAGGATGATTTCTCCACTCCTGATTATATGTGTTGGAGAATGCATTGTTGTAGGGCCTCTGAAAACTCTCAACTGCCTGAACATGCTGCATAGGAACATTGTTTGGATCCACTGCTGTGCACCTATCAAAAGTATGGGGACCCCCATAAATCTCACAACTCACTGGTGTCTGAACAGCTTTAACGGACATGGCGCTATGCTGCAACTGCTTCGTCAAAGTGGCAACCTGGGCAGTCAACGCAGTGATAACATCTAACTCATGAACCCCATCCAATTTCCTGTTGCTTGCTGATCTTTCATCGCCCCCTGGTGGTTGTTTGTGGTCATGTCTTCTAGCAAATCATGTGCCTCATTGGCACTCTTTCTCATGAATGTTCCTCCTGCTGCAGCATCAATAATAGTATGAGTAGTACCACATAACCCATTGTAGAATATGTAGAACATCATCCACTTCTCAATCCCATGATGCGGGCACTTTCTTTGTAAGTCTTTGAACCGCTCTCATCCATCATACAATGATTCTCCCTTCAGCTGATAAAAGTTATTCAATTCTCCTCTGAGCCTTGCTGTTATAGCATGTTCAAATCTCTCTTTTCAGATCTTGATTTGAAATCATATAAGTTATGAAAATTAGTGATCAGTTAATTATCATACAATCATAATAAGATGAATAGATCTTAACAATTGAAGAAGAATCAATAACTATGCATTAATTCATGAAAAGAGTTTCAAGTTGATTCGACGGAAAACTCTACTAAAGAAATTAGCTCATAGACATTGTCATGCTAAGAACTAATTTAATATCCAACATAAACTGAAATAAAACAAAGAAAAGAAAAGAACTTGAACAATTTGATGTCTCCAATTGTAGCTTGTAGCCTCCTTTCTTGCCTCCACAAAGTATGATATCTCCTTTTAGAATAATCCCTAGGTCTTATAGATGTAAAAATCACGTTTCAGACCCTTTTGCCCTTCAAAAAGTCAAATTTCCTGTCCCAGTTCCCACGTCGGCGCCGTGGTGCTGTTGGTTGGCGCCATGGCGTCAAAACTTCTGCAGCTCTCTGGACTTTCAGCGCCATGGCCCTGCATTCTGGCGCCATGGCGCTGTCGACGAGAAATTCCAGCTTTCGTCTGATTTTCTTCTATTTTTCTGGGGACTTCTTAGGCTTCATTTCTTGGGCTTTGCTTGTGAAATTTCATTCTCAATTCTGTATTTTCTCCTTTAGGACTGCCGTGACTCAAAAGAAAGACAAACACCCTAATACTATACTGTTACACCTCGTGAGTTTAAGACAATAAGTAAGGACGTAATTAAGGAAAATAGAATTCGAGTATTGGAAATTAATATACTTAAGGATGTGATTATAGAATAATTTTTGGTAATGACAAATGCGACGCCGGAAAATTCTTTTATTTATGGTGGTATATATACATATATAATTTCCGTTATGGATTAGTAAGGTATATAAGATACGACAATAAGAATTTAAGGCAACGAGTGTTGAGATTAATTGAAGGAGGGGTTAAGATTTATTACTTGGGGTTGTTTTTAACTAAGGGGCATTAAAGAGGGCCAAAGTGTAATTTTTAAAAACTATTTTCAGATTTGGATTTAATACCCAAACCCTTTTTCATTTCAATTCTATTTTCATTCTTAACACCCAAATCTTCATTTTTTCTCTCAATTCCAATTCGAAAATCTCACTATCCATAGCCAAGAATTTAAGTCACATTGCAATCTTCTTACTAGATTAATCCACCACAATTAGAAGCCAAATCTTGATCCAAAACAGTGGCCAAATCGAGCCACTGCCAATAACCCCTAGGTATCGGTTTTTGTCCAATTTTTGGACAAATTTGTGGATGAAAATTGTGTAGGAATGATGTAATAACACCATGGATGGTTGCATGTTGAATTGGAGTTAAAAAAATGAAGAATTGGACAAGAAAAGGACCAAAACAATGGCATTTTTCGCTGGGACAGTGAGCAGATTTTCGGGACTGCTGGACAGATTTTTAGTCAAATTTGGAAGGGAATATCTCCTATCATATTAGGAGTTTTTGGGTGTTTCAAAAGCCTAAAATGAATTTCGTCGAGTCTAGTTTCCAACGCAACAAACCTCTCGTCGATAGGACACTGGAGTAGAGAGTTATCGACGTTAGTCGTGACGATGGCTAAAAATCGGATGTTTTGAGGATTAAATTAAGGTATGAAAATTCTTCTTTCTATGCTATAATCAAAGTTGCATATTGTTGTAGTTGAAGTAATGGACTTGTGTTAGGAAGAAATCTTGAATTTAGACAATGCATATGGAATTTGGATGTTGAACCGAAATTGGATTATTTTGGGCATGCGTTGGATTTGTATGTTGTGTTGTAAATTCCATTACTAATTGCGTGTTAAAAATGGAATAACTTGTGAAGATTTAAGATGTGTTCATTATATGGAGTTGTTGGAAAATAAGTTGGATTATTTATTAAGGAAAGAGTAAATGGTTGCATGTTAAATGACCTAAAACTCATGAATAACTTTCGGACATTGTGCGACCCTTTACGGGCTGTTTTGGTGCCATATAATCGTTGTTACTATTATTGACATCGTCACTAATTATGTGTTAACAATTGAAAGAAGCATTGGTACTTGGTGATGTAATTAGTTATATAAGGTGACGCTAGACGAAATGGATTTAAGAAACCAAGAATGGAATTATGAAATCTTTTTAGACATTGTCGTAATATTTTGTATTGAATGAATATGGTAAATAGGTACGATAATCACCTTGATGATTTAAATTATTGTCTTTCATAAGTAACGAGAAAGGGGTTATATGACGGCGTATATGCGGTATATGGAGCCTAGTTAGATTACATATTGAAATTGTTGGATTGTTGGTTTGAATTGGATTGTTAGTTGGAGTTGAATTGCTGGCTGATTTGGATTGTTGGAAAATTGTGGATACGCACATAAACAAAGGAAATGCTGCCCAAATTTTTATAGAAATAAGGGAGCCGTTATTCATATAACTTACATTAGAAAATCAAAATTGACGAGCGTGTTATTCCTTATTATAAGTTGAAGCACTAGACGAGACGTATTCTAATATTGAGTTGATTAGTTCGACTAAAAGGTATGTGAGATCTTTCCTTCTTTCTTTTGGCATGATTTTTATGAAATGCAGTGGACGTGCTTAACTCCTACCATCGATTTTAAAAATGATTATTTACTAGTGATTATGATTTCAAGAATGAGTTTATGGTAATAATTTTATTGAGAGTCACATAATGATTTTAATTGCATACAGTTGCTCATGATATCTACTCGTGCTAAGTGTTACTATTTCACTCCACTGAGTTCCGGCAGTCATGTTAGGTACGCCATGCATCATTCATCGAGTCCTCACTAGAGGTCGAGACACGTTATATATATATATATATATATATATATATATCTGATTACATCGAGTCCTCCTGAGGGCCGAGACACGCTGCAGAATCTGATTCCATCGAGTCCTCCATAGAGGCCGAGACATGTTATCTGATTTTATATCTGATACATGAGCATGATGATTTATGATTCAAAGATACATGATATGATTTTCGACAAGATTCTCGATTTTATGAAATTTGATGACTCTGCTTTACTTGAAATGCTTGTTATTGATTTTGATTTCATGTTTTACATACTCGAGACATTATTTCGTCGACCCTTTCTCTTGGTGCGTTCATGCCGCAGTTCAGTGTTCGAATAGGTGACCCTCCGCCTAGGATTTATGTACAACGATTGGAAGCTCCTTTGTTCGAGCGGCTATTTTGGTACGCACCTTTATCTTTCGGACTTATGCATATTTTGGGCACGACGGGGTCTGTCCGTCATATCGATATTACATTCTTAAGTGCAGAAGCGATTGTGGGTTGGACGTTTGTACCTTGTTTTGGGTTTTGATGTTATTATCTCGTGGCAGCCTTGCCGGCTTGCTTATTTTGATTATATCTTTGTGCACGTGATGTTGGTTGGTGGCAGCCTAGTCGGCTAGCCTATTATGTCTGTTGTTTTGTTGTTGTTTTGGCAGCCTTGTCGGCTAGCCCATTTTAGGGAAATATTGTAAAAACAGCGTTGTGCTGCCGAAATTTCTATAGATCTCTGTATTAGATGGATTAAGAGTGACAGGTCAGTAATGACGTCCAATTAGGACGTTAGTCGCGGCCCGTCGGGTTGGGTCGTGACATATACTAAATACACACGAAAAGAGGAAAATACTAACTAAGAAATGAACTCAAAAGAGTATATGAAATAGACTCAACACCAGCCAAGAGTCGCAGCACTAAATGCTTGTTTAGCCACTGGAGTTCAGGCACCGCGGCGCCTCCCAGGCAGAGCCGCGATGCTTCAGAGGTAGAATGGTCGACGGAAAGCTGAAAAGTTTCTGACTTTTGGATTGGTTTGGAGCATTGATTCTTCATTACTTGGCACATGAATTCGGCCATTATTTGGCTGATTGAAACCTCTCAATAAGTGTCATTACATGACTATTGAATGTCATTAGTTGGCTAGATGAGAGGTCATCTTTCTCACACTATAAATTTAGGCCTTTGGCTCAATTGGAAGAACACACCAAAATTCAGATTTTTGATTTACTTCTTCTTCTTTAAGCTTTCTTTCAAACACTCAAAAAGTTCTTCTTTTAGTAAATATTTGAGTTTCCTTTGCTCACTTGTTAGTTGTTGTTTTATCTTGGGATACAAATTGCCAATTATCGTAAAAGGATATATACGGGGCAATATTGTCTTAAGAACAGAGTGCTAACACTCGACTCAACAAATTCTTGTTGTAGTTTACTTTCTGTTCTTGTTCCAGTTTGTAATATTTGTAACAATTTCTTACTTTCCGTTTCTTTGTAACCATCATTGTTCTTACAGATGCTGGTAATACAGAAGGCCGAGAGCTGTTTGAATTATAACGGACAACTGTTACCAAACTGGTCATACATCTTCCAATGAAGCTTTAGTGGTATTTATTGAGATACTGATTATTCAATTATTACAACATTCATTATCATGTATTAATGAGGACATATTTCGTGGGTTGTGTGTCCATGTATTTCATGTATAAATAGGACACATTGTCCCATTGTAGATCATCATATTCTGGTTATTACAAGATACTTGCTCATATTCTCTCGATTTATGTGATTTCATACAAGTTATCGTAGCTTTGCTTAGAAGTTGTCACAAGGCTCAGGCTAATCATGACTTTACTTTGTCTCATTATTACTTGTTTTCAATATTATTAATCTAGAATTTCTATCTAACGTTTCACTTGAGATCCAGGTGTCCTTGACCACGTATACAAATTCAATTGTATTGTTTTATGAGTAAATAGTTTGGCGCCCACCGTGGGGCATGGACAATTGTGGTGCCACAAGTGACCCCTCTACTAATCTATTTTTTTCTTTAAGTCTTATTCTTTGTTCAGATCAGATAAATGACAGGAATAGGAGAAAACAGTCGCAATGTCGGGAACAACACAAATAATTCTGGGCCAGATAGTTTGCTGATAGAAACCACGAGACGCGAGGACTTGATTCACATTTGGAGACGGACAGACTCGTCATAAGGATGTTTCCACTGACAAAATACCTGAAGAAAATATACAGAATCTTCGAACGCATGAAACCGTAATGAGTGAGGAGTTGAAGCATCTGAAGTCATATTAGTCATACACGTTAGTGGTAGAATATGGGATGAATGTGACCAAATTCATCTTGTAACTCCTAGCTCATTATTTATCCACATTCTTCTTGTGACTCACTTAACCTCTACACAATTATTCTCCCATTATATACACAACTGATTACCCACTCTCTCACTATTCATCTAATTCACTATGAAAGGGGGATAATTGGAAAAATCTAATTCACTATGAGGATGAATTTCTTTAGCTATAAATAGAAGTAATCCTTAACTTTTGGTGGGTAGAGAAAAATATAGAGTGCATAAAAAGTGGGCTAAAAAAGAGTTTTATTTAGTTTAAGAAAGGTGTTCTTTTGATGGAGATTTAGACGTAACATCTTGTTCAGAGTTTGTTGAGTTGTACGACGTGATCGGACTGTTGTATCATGCTATGGACAAGTCAAGAAGATTATTGCTGGATCGGCGAAGTTTTACTACCGTGAACTTAAATCTCCTTAAAGTATAGGCGTCTCACGGTCGACCGGTCGGTCGTCTGGGTTAAACCGGTTCGGACGATTACGATTTCTGGACCGGTTCATTCCGGATTTCGATCGACTGCTTGATTCCGGGTCGAACCGGAACGTTGTTTTTAAAAAAAAAAAAATGTAAACTAAAATCAAATTAAATATGTAATATAATATAGTTTTATATTTTATATTTTAAAGTTAACTTTGTATTTTACAGTTTATAGCTTTATATTTTATATTGTAGTTATACTTTTATTAATTTATTAAATTAGTAGCATAAGTTAACAACTAAAGAAATAATAAAATAAAAACCAATGATAAGATGTAAACTTTCGAACTTTCATTATTCATAATGTTAAAAAGAGTACATAATGAAGTAATAATAATTTTATTTATATATTATGCATCTTTCTAACAAGTTCTTCATAATTTATAGGTTCATTGAATTGTTGTGGATCCATAGCCATTAAATATGGAGTATTCATTTCAGTCTCGACTGTCCCGCTTCAGCCGTAACTTGTGCTCCCGCTTTCTAAAATATTGCCGATTTCTTCATCTTTCGGATCGTCAACGTCTACGTATCCTTGATTTTTTTCTCTGATCTGATCCAATCCCTTAAGCAGACTAAGACTTCTAATATTTTTTCGCTCAATGAGTAATGTGTGTCTCCTATTTGGTCTCGTGCTTGGCTGAATGCACTTTCAGAAGTCACTGTTGAGATATACACATTAAGAACATCCCGTGCCATAGCTCCAAGTACCGGAAATTTCATTCTGTTATCCTGCCACCATTGTAAAGATTGAAAGTTCTTCTTCGACTCCGTTGACTTTTGTAAATAAAATTGCATCTCATCACAATTTTGATTTGTGGTTGGTTGTGTTGTTGTTAAAGTGCTTCAAATGTCTAAAAATTCATTATCATCATCATCTTCATTGAATCCTGCAGATGTAGACATAGAAACAGAACTAGAAGGAAGATTAGTAGCAGAGTTGTGTAACACCTCATTTTAACCGGAGTCGAAACGGGATTACTGCTACATATGGTTGATCCCTAAAAATGTATTTTAAGGAGTCGCCACCTAATTATTATAGTGAATTAGGACACTTAATTTATTGCAATAAAAATACTGCAATTGACTTCCATTTAATGGTCTGCGAAATTAGTAAGATTCTGAGTCAGGGTTCTTTATTATCCTAAAGGGAAGGGGTTAGGCACCCTTTAAGATCCGCTAACTTGCGGTTGTTCGTTCAAACCTAGGTTAATTATTTATTGCTCTTTTTATTCTACCTATTCTAAGCATTTTACATAATTTACAATTTAAAATAAAATACAATGCAAAATAATAAAACTGAAATTACATGCGGCATAAAATAAACTCCGGGGCATTCTTTTGAAATGCATCTCCTGATACTGCATAAACACTTAGTAAAAATATTAGTAATAGAATACATGAATTTTAAAATAATAGCAAAATTAACAAACAAAGCAAATAAATCCGTCTTTTTATGCGTGAGGCCTTGAAAATCGACGGATTCCTTCATCGGCCAGATTATTAAAAGCAATAAAATAAATAAAACTTTCGGATCCGCCAAAACAAGTAATAGTTTTAAACACTGAGGGCTCGGATATGTAAAAATATAAAGTAGACGGCTAAACAAGTGCGGTGCGAGAATTCGCCTTGCACATGTTGGTTATCCTGTAAGTGGAAGAAATCATCCTTGCCTGAAAGCTTCATTTATTTTATTTTCCGTCTTTTGCAATCATGAGGCCTCAAAATCGACGGATAACTTTTTCATCGCCAAAGTGTAGTATCTGTTTCAAATCGAGAATACCAACGATGTAGCATTTGTTCTAAATCAAGAAATACATAAATCAAAGCGGAATTATCCAAAATCAATACGAATGATAGCAAAGCGAGAGCATTTCGACGGAGATGTCAAAACGTCGCCGGACACTCCAGCCAGATACCCAAAGATCAGAAAGTTCAATCCGTTAACAACATTAGCCAACAAACCAAAAAACGGTAAGCCAAACAAGGTTCATCGGAGTTTTAAAAACTCTGGCTAGATACCAAAAGTCTGAAAAAATCAGTCTTTTAACAAACAACAGCCAACAGATACCGAAAAACAAGAATCATTTCGTTCAAATGTTGATGGAGTTGTATTTTTCGAGCACGTAATCGTATTATTAGTAAAAATAATGAAGCGATCCAATAGTGTAACAGCCCAAGAACATCACAAACATGGAAATAATGATTAACAAAGACGTAACTAACATCGTGGCGATCGCGAGCACGAGTGTATGGTAGCGAGGTGATGGTGTTATCGGCCAGGTGTATGGTGGCGCGGGGTGATGGTGTTGTCGCGATGGGTCGAGTGAGTCGAGCGGCGGCTAGGTTCTTGGTGAGTCGCCACGGCATGATGGTGTTGAGGAGAGGTGTTGCTAGGGGGGTTCGCCGGCGTTGTGGGCTGCTGTGGAGTGTCGGCGATGGTGTATGTGTGTGTGAACAGTGGGTAGGGTTAACAGGGGGGTTCGCCGGTGATGGCGTGTGGGTGGTTCGCCGACTGAGGCGGCGGCGACGGGAAGCAGGGGCTTAAGGGTCAGGGAAAGAGGGTGATGTGGGCTGTTGTGTGTGCGTGGGTGAAAGTGAGGTTCGCCGGAGCTTGGAGCTCGGCGAAGCGCAGAAAGGTGAGGATGAGGAGTTAGTGGCCGAGCCTTTTCGAGTAAAATTGGGCTCACCCTTTAATGTCATACCGGAAAGATAATAGAACGGGCCGATTTTTGTGTTGGGAAAGTTTAATATATAAGGTAGTGTGTTATGGTTTGGTATTTGGGGAAAATAAAAGTGGGTATTGTTTTGGGGAAAATGAAAAGAGAGTGGTTGGATGAAATTAATAATAGTGTTGGATTTGACTGATTCAAATTGTGTCTGGATCGACTGGTTTGACAAAAATGCAAGGCTGGTTAATTATTTAAAAGAAAATTATTTAAAAAGATGCAAGATTATAAAAAATGCAAATGCCGACGCAATAATACTAAAATGCAATATTTAAGAAATGTTTAATGCCTGATTAAAAGTAAAACGTGGTGCCGATTAATTATTTAAAGAGATGTAAATATCATTAAAAAAACGACGGGATAACAATAATAAAAACAAAATATTAACAAAGACATAATGCTTAATTTAACATAAAAAGATAAAAAATGCAAAAAATGCTGATTAAAATGCAGTGTGCTAAAATACTAAAAATTGCAATAAATATATGAAAAACGGGTCAAAATTGACTGTCAACAAGTTGTTGTTATCATGTAATGTAGCATAATATTCATATAATTTAGTTAAATTAGTATCAAGTTTACCTATGCAATCAACTGAAGATGAAGTTTCTGTTGCACCTACTTCCATATAATTATATAAACTAAATATTAAATTATGACAATCTACTTTTTTAATAGAAGGATTTAAAACTGCACCAATACAATAAATATCAGGAATAGGAAAAAAATATTTTTTAAACTTTTCAAACATAACTGTAACATCAGCTTTATATTTTATATTTGATTTTAAACCATAAAGTAAATATAAAATTTCAGCTATATGAGCTAAACCATTACAAACTGTTGAGTAATACGATCCTGAAAATTCAACAGTAGCCGTGAAAATTTACGTAAAAAATTTAAAAGTTCAGAAATTGATTTCCAATGTTCGTCGGTTAACATATGAATCACGTTCTTACAATGAACATTTGAAACATGTGTTATGAGGTATTTATACTTGTAACATTCTTTTAAAAATAAATAAGTATAATTCCACCGTGTAACAACCTCAATGACATGAATTTTGGTCTCAAATTAAATTGCTTACATTTTTTTTAAAATTCTATTATTCTACTTTTTTCTATTATTACCCTGAAATAACTTCAACAACTCTTCGGACAAGAGCTAATTCAGTTTCAAATAAATCAAGACCACTTTGAACAATTAAATTATAAATATAAAAGCACAACGAACATGACATATATCAGGAAGTGGAGGTTGTAATTCCGCTTTTAAAAGATCTACATCAACAATATTATTAGATGCATTATCGAATGATATAGTAAGTACTTTTTGAAAAATATTCATACATTTTGCAACAATATAAATAGATATCCTTATATATTTTCCAGTATGACTTTGATCCTCGTCATACATAAAGAAAATAAGACGTTTTTCCGTTCTAAAATTTTCATCAATCCAATGACAAGTAATTGTTAAATAATCTCTACCGTTTAAAGCATGTCCAATGTCTGAAGTAAAACTAACTATGCATGGAAGGTTAGCGAACAAATGTTGCAAATAAATAACATACTCAGTATAAATTGTAAAAATATCGGCTCTACAAGTAGTACGAGGAACACATTTGAATAAAGAATTATATACTCTTTGAATATATGTAATTAAATATGAAGAAGAAGCAAAAGAAAAAGGTAAACAACCTGCGACAACCATTTTTGCTAATTCAATGCGATCCTTCTTTGGATCGTAGTTAACTTGCCCCCAGTTAATGGATTAATTTGTTGTTGACTGAGTTCTACATCAGGGACAGAACCCCACTGTATCAGATGATCTATTAATAAATGTCTACCTATAGTGTCCGTCCCCCCGTCACCACCCCTCTCTTATGTTTATAAGTTTTCCCACAAATATTACATCTAATTCTATCAGTGTTTCCAATTCTATCATAAAACTTCCACACTTTACTCTTTTTTCTCCTAATTGCTACTTCTGCTTCTGGTAAAGGAGGTCACCTCTACTAGTAGCATTAACCTTGACAGAAGGCACACTAGTAGGTGTAGGAGTTTCAG
The DNA here is from genome assembly GCA_029844215.1 of Przewalskia tangutica. Taxonomy (NCBI): domain Eukaryota; kingdom Viridiplantae; phylum Streptophyta; class Magnoliopsida; order Solanales; family Solanaceae; genus Przewalskia; species Przewalskia tangutica. The sequence continues at coordinate 122,033,493 of CM056730.1, read as the reverse complement.
TTTCAACAATATTATCTATATGAACATTATCATATTCATTATCTTCTATTCTAAAATCTTCTTGCATTTGATCATAATCTATATTTTGATTAGATGATGAACCTTTAGATTTTTTACCCCTTGAACTAGAATTAGATTTACGCATTTCCTTTAGCAAATTCATTATAAAATATTTAATTTAAATAATCAACAAATAAATATGATAATTTAATAAAATAATTAGAGAATGAAACGAGTGTACCAAACTTCAGGATTCAGAATTCAATTGAAACTCGAAGCTCGAAATCTTTCGTCTTGCTACTTTGAAATTAATAATAATAATAATAATAACTTGAGAATAGAGAGAATTAAGAGAGTATGAGAATTGAGAGAATTGTAGAAATAATTATGTAATAAAAATGAGAAGAATATAGAGTATTTATAGATTTTTTAAAGGGTAAAAATGTAATTAATAAATAATAAATAATAAATAAAAAACAAACAAAAAAGATTCCCCCCCCCCCCCAACTCCCCAGCCCCTACCATACCCACACAATGGTAACATTACCGTTGGGCAACAACCCAATTTTGTTTTAATTAACGTTACCGGTCCGGTTAACCGATAACGTTACCGATTTCCGTTATCGGTCCGGACCGGATTTTTTTCCATAACCCGTGCGGGTTGGGGTTGGGCCCAAACCAACCCCCAGCCAGTTAAGTCTTACCGGTCCAGACCGGACCGGGTCCCTTAGTGGGTCGACCGGTCTAGTTAACCCGGACCGATAACCGCCTATACCTTAAAGAGAGCGATATATCCGTTGTCTCAGTCTAATGATATTATTTTCATTTTTATTTTTCAATTGTAAATATACTTTCAATTATAATTTCACCAACCGTCTCAAACGAGAAGAGGCTCTAAAATTAATCAAAATATTCTTTGAACAATCATATAGGAATTTGCTGAAAAGTTTATGAACAAAAAAAACTCGTTGGTTCTTTCATTAGCGACAGGTGCATGAACTACAACTAAAAACGTCACACATTTTGGCCTACCATTACCATCTGTTTAGGTGACCCCAATTAGACCCTGTTCAGGCATTTTACTCAATTCTGCTGGCAAAGTCAGAGCTGCTTATGATTGATGAACACACCAAAATGTACTCAGTTTCATTTTATGTGGCTTATATTATTTTGAAAAAATATATCTTTTCATTTTAAATTTGCATTCAAAATTCACTTTAATAATTTAAGTTTACTGATATTTATTTATAACATTTGAAATGAAATAAGTAACACCCAAAATGCTGATGTGGCCAAAAAAACGGAAAGCGCGTATTAAGAAAAAAAGTGGGCTCCGCTGTCATCTTCTTCCTCAAAGCTGGGCTCCCTCTCTTCGGTCTTGCTAGCTCCGGCGAACTCCCTCTCTCGCTCCCTGTTGAACTTCAGCGAGATCACAAATTGAAGCTGGAGTTGCAATCCAATCCAGAAACGAAGATGTTCCGGTGAAGGAGAAGAACTGGAAGGAAGAGAGAAGACTGGAGAGAAAAGTTCTCTTTCGATATATTCAATGTACAACGTATTGTGCTCTATTATATACACTCAACTAATTATAAAAAATATTTGCTAACACCAAAATATCTACTAACACCAAAATATCTACTTAACTAACTAACTAATCATAACAAACTCTTTTAACTAACCGTATAACAATAATAATGTGCATTCCTCCTCATGGCACTATTGTGCACCTCTCTAATATTTCAACACCCCCTCAAGCTAGGGGATATGAAGATGTTCTTCATGCCTAGCTTGGATACTAAATAAGCATGATGAACACAGCTAAGGGCCTTTGTAAGAATGTCTGTGGGCACTTCATCAGATGGCATGTATGCAACATGAATAAGACCTTTTTGAATCCATTCTCGTATAAAATGTCAATCAATGTCAATGTGTTTAGTTCTCTCATGGAAGACAGGATTAGCAACAATCTGAATTGCGGATTTGCTATCAGTAAAAACCGAGACTGGAAGTTGAATTGGTACCCCAAGCTCCATATACAAACCAGTGAGCCAAATCACCTCCGCAACTGAGGCTGCAATGGCTCTATATTCAGCCCATGTTAATCTTCTGGACACAGTGGCTTGTTTCTTAGACTTCCAAGATATAGGAGAATGTCCAAACATGACTAGGTAACAAGTGATGGACCTTCTGATATTGACATATGAGCCCCAGTCTGCATCACAAAATACTTGAAGCTGATTACCACTGGAATTGGACAGAAGGATCCCTGATCCTAGTGCTTGTTTAATATACCTGATTAACCTCATACCAGCTTTCATATGTGATCTTTTAGGAGATTGCATAAATTGACTCAAGCATTAGACTGTATATGTTATGGCGGGTCGTGTTTGTGAGATATAATAGTTTCACAATCAGTCGTCTATAAACAATGGGATATGGCAATTCCAGATCAGGTGATGCGCGATTTATGCACACACTAAACGCAAGTGCACGTGTCGTGACAAGTAATATAGTCTAGAAGACCGAGTTATCGTCCTCAGGGATTAATGTCCAATTATCAACCTCTATTCTATGGTCTTTATTTGGTAACCGATAATTTGATGAATTGTTTATAACTAGGATTATAGATGCTAACTAAATTACTTTATTTTACTTCAGATATGGTGGAAATGGGCTTCCAAATTTCCTCAACTATCCACTTTTCTTACTTGTTAATGCAAATAATTATGATTCTTCTTCTATTTTGAGACAACAGGTTAACTAAGCCGTTTTATACTCATGTTAAGGTAATATAAACACTCAACCCCAATATAGAACTCTTCTATCTTTCGATGACAAGATTGACTATAAAGGAGGATTAAGAGCAATAACCTATTAAGCTACACAAGTATCGGGGTACTTTCGTCCACGATTTAACCTATGTTTATTCAACTACAACATATTCACAATCTCCCCTTTCGGTTTTCGATTAGAAATCATATAAGTTATGATAATTAGTGATCAATTAATTAACAAGCAATCAAAATAAGTATTGAATAAATCTCAACAATATTAAGAAGAAACCAAAACATGCATTAATTCATAAGAATGAGTTTCAAGCGATTCGATATGGGAAGCCCTAAATTAAGTTAGTTCCTAGCCATAGACATTCCAAGAACTAAACTAATATCCAACATAAACTAAAAGGAAATAAAATAAAGAACAAAAAAATTACACAAAAGTAATCTCCAATCTTGATCTCCAAGTTGTGATGAATTGTCAAAAGTGGGAACCCTCAATCTGACCTAGAAAGGTCCTTTTTATAGCCTAGAAAACGTTTACTAACTTTTCCTTCTTGGCCTTGTGTCATTCCCATTCGGATTTGGCAGAATTCTCGCCTCGGCGCCGAAACTCCTGCGACTCAGATTTGGGCGCCGTGGCACTGATGTCACTGGTTGGTGGCCACACGCCCGCTTTCTCGCCCGGGTTTTCAACTTTCTAGCTTTTGAGCTCCTAACCTCTGTTTACGCCTCTTTCGCTCCTTTTCACCAATGTGCCACTTTAAACCATTATGACTCAAAAGAAAGAAAATTTATCCTAAGACGACACATATTTGTACAAAAATGGGCAAAAGACTAACTAAAAGTGACTCAAAAGGTGTATATAAAATACACCGATCAAATACCCCCAAACTTAACCTTTGCTCGCCCTCGAGCAAAGATCAAAAGAAAGAAATAAAGACACGAGGGAAAAAATAGAATGACTCAAAGACATTGATCACTTTGCTGCATCATTGTTACTTAGAAAAGCATGAAGGTTAGCAGAATAATATGCAGGAACATATGACATGGATTTTTAGCATTCTAAACACATCAAGTCAGATATTTCGCAAATTCACTTTAATCATGCTCAATTGAAGTAAGAATACCTAACTATGCATGTTAATTTCAAAATCCTATGACATGTTTACTTGCTATTCTCCACTAATCATGGATACACATATTGATCGGTGTATTTTATATACACTTTTTGAGTCAGTTTTAGTTAGTATTTTGTCCCGTTTTGTACATATAAGTGTTGTATTAGGATAGTTTTCCTTTCTATTGAGTCAAAGTGGTTAAAATGGCCAAATGGCGGAAAAGGAACTAAAAGAGGGCAAAAGAGGAGATGCGGTGAAACAGAAAGTGGCGAGCGGTGAAATCGAACAGGCCGCGGCCTCACTGCGATCAGCAGGGCCGCGGCGCCCACTATTCAGAGAGGCTGCAGAAGACTCAGCGTCGCGGCGCCCTCAGACAGCAGATGCAGGGCCGCGACGCCTAAACATCCGAGAAGCTACAGGAGTTGCAGCGCCGCGGCGCCCTCAGACAGCAGATATCAGGGCCGCGGCGCCAAAACACCCGACGGATTGCAGAACTTCCGGCGCCGCGGCATGCGAGGGCAGCGCGCCGGAAAAATTAGGTTTTGACGAATTTACAGGCGGGCACGAAGGAAAAGAGGAGGCGGTTTTCACCTATAAAAGGAGAATCCTGGCGCTTTTAAGGGTTCCCTTTCTTGCACAACACAAGACTTTTGCTTGAGATCGATACCATAGTTTAGTAATTTCTTTTCCCTTTCTTGTTCTTTATTTCTAGTTTGTATGATGAACATGGAATTAGTTCTTGTCATATCAATGGCTAGGAACTAATTCTCTTATAGGGCTTTCCATGTTGAATTGCTAGAGACTTATGTTATAAATTAATGCATGCTTATGGTTATTTTTCTTATTGTGAGATCTATCTAATAATTGAGTTGAATTCTTGGTAATTAATTGACAACTAATTATCACTATATGATTTCTAATCAGATTCAAAGGGGATTGTGAATATGCTGTAAGTTGGGTAGACATTCTTAGATTGGGGATGAAAATACCTCAATTATTTATGTAGCGTTGATGAGAGGTTTAACAACCCTAATTTTGCGCATTGTGCGTGACGGTCAACTAGGTTTTTGTTCTTAATCCTCCTATAGAGTTATCCTTATCACCGAAAGGTAGGTAAGGTGCATCGCCTCTTTCTTCAACGTCGGATGTTCTTAATATCTCATTCACCACTTCAGTCGTCACAGGCACATACTGTCCTCTCACAAAGCATCTACCATTCACCCTCTCCGGAAAGTTAGCATAGAATTCTTTCACCATTACGGTGTTCTGTGGTGCTATTCTTTCCGGGTTAACAAATCTCTTCCACCCCATGACTTCTATCATCGCCCGAATAGGCTCATAGGCATCTCCATCCTCAAATGACTGAACTCCTATTGCTCTTCTTCCACTCACCCCTCTGTTCTCTGTTACATGATTATTGGTGGCCATGTCTTCTAGCAAATCATGGGCCTCATGTGCTGTCATCCTCATAAAGGTTCCACCTGCAGCTGCGCCAATGATAGTTCTTGTGGTCCCGCTTAGTCCATTGTAGAAAATATGGACCAAATTCCACAGCTCAATGTTGTGTTGTGGACACTTCCTCTGCAAATATTTAAATCTCTCCCAAGACTCATAGAGTGACTCTCCATCAGCTTGGTAAAAATTGTTCAACTCCTCTCTCAGCTTAGCGGTTTTGGACGGTGGAAAGAACTTTGCTAAGAACTTTTGTGTCAACTCCTTCCATGTGAATATAGAATCTGTAGGTAGGGAATTCAACCAAACTTTTGCTCTATCCCTGAGTGAGAAGGGAAAGAGCCTCAATCGGATGGCGGCGTCAGTCACGCCATTATACTTGAAAGTTGCACACAACTCCAAGAAGTTCGCTATGTGCATGTGAGGATCTTCCGATGGCAACCCTCCGAATTGAACAGTATTCTGCACCATACTCAGGATCACAGGCTTGATTTCAAAATTATTTGCTCTATTCTCGAGTCTGATGCAAGTTTGTGCTCCATTCACCCTTGACAGCACATAATCTCCCAAGCTTCTCTCAGCTTGGACCTGGACCCTCTCTTCCACATCCATTGGTAACATCCGGGGCATCCTTTGGTTAGGTTGATGATCACCTAACCCTTCGTTCATCTCATTGTTGTTCTGCAAGTCTCCCATTGCTATTAAAGCCAACATCTATTTGTTTCTTCGGTTCTGCTTGCAAGTCTTCTCAATCTTCAGGTTGAAGGGAACAAGTGTATCTGCTCCTCTTCTCCTTCACATAAACTAGATGTCTGCAACAGATCAAAATCAACAAACGAATCACGGCGCACGATTTCACGAATAAAAAGAGAAAAATATAGTAATAAAAAAAACCAAATTAGAAATTAGGAATAGATAGAATGATATTGAACTACGCCAATCTCCGGCAACGACGTCAAAAACTTGATGCGCGATTTATGCACGCACTAAACGCAAGTGCATGTGTCGTGACAAGTAATATAGTCTAGAAGACCGAGTTATCGTTCTCAGGGATTAGTGTCCAATTATCAACCTATATTCTATGGTCTCTATTTGGTAACCGATAATTTGATGAATTGTTTATAACTAGGATTATAGATGCTAACTAAATTACTTTATTTTACTTCAGATATGGTGAAAATAGGGCTTCCGAATCTCCTTAACTATCTGCTCTTCTTACTTGTTAATGCAAATAATTATGGTTCTTCTTCTATTTTGAGACGGCAGGTTAACTAAGCCGTTTTATACTCCTGTTAAGGTAATATAAATACTCAACCCCAATATAGAACCCTTCTATCTTTCGATGACAAGATTGACTATAAAGGAGGATTAAGAGCAATAACCTATTAAGCTACACAAGTATCGGGGTACTTTCGTCCACGATTTAACCTATGTTTATTCAACTACAACATATTCACAATCTCCCCTTTCGGCTTTCGTTTAGAAATCATATAAGTTATGATAATTAGTGATCAATTAATTACCAAGCAATCAAAACAAGTATTGAATAAATCTCAACAATATTAAGAAGAAACCAAAACATGCATTAATTCATAAGAATGAGTTTCCAGAGATTCGATATGGGAAGCCCTAAATTAAGTTAGTTCCTAGCTATATACATGTCAAGAACTAAACTAATATCCAACATAAACTAAAAGGAAATAAAATAAAGAACAAAGAAATTACACAAAAGTAGTCTCCAATCTTGATCTCCAAGTTGTGATGAATTGTCAAAAGTGGGAACCCTCAATCTGACCTAGAAAGGTCCTTTTTATAGCCTAGAAAACGTTTACCAACTTTTCCTTCTTGGCCTTGGCCCATTCCCATTCGGATTTGGCAGAATTCGCCTGCGCGCGACCACCTGGCGCGCTGCGCTGAAACTCTGCGGCTCTCAGACTTTGGGCGCCGTGGCTCGATCTTGCTGGTTGGTGGCGCGGCCTGTTTCTCGTCCGGGTTTCCAACTTTCTAGCTTTTTGAGCTCTGGAACCTCTGTTTCTGCCCTCTTTTCGCTCCTTTTCACCAATGTGCCACTTTAAACCATTATGACTCAAAAGAAAGAAAATTTATCCTAAGACGACACATATTTGTACAAAAATGAGCAAAATACTAACTAAAAGTGACTCAAAAAGTGTATATAAAATACACTGATCATCAGGCGCCTGTGAAGAAGTAGTAGTGTCTGGAATGGACTGAGCATGTTGATCATATGTCACTGTTGTGAGATTCAGGTTCATATCCATAGGTGAAGAGGCACCCTTACCACATGCCAGTCCCATGTCTGATATAAGCTTTAGTGCATACTTTCGTTGATGTATAAGAATGCCTTGAGAGCTTTTGCAAATTCTAACCTTGCAAGATGGCACCGCATTCCTCTATCAATGCCACTGTTTCATACTCAGCCAGCTTCTTCTTCTTCTTCTCCTTCCCAAGAATTCCTTCATGAATTTAAAATAAGTAGCCATTTGCTCCAATGCCTCAATGAACGGAATATTAATGTGCAGCTTTCTGAATACCTCCAAGAACTTGGAGAATTGCTTATCAACTTATTTTCTTTGCAACCTCTGAGGGTAAGGAATCTTCTCAGTTCCCTCACTGGGACTGTTGGAACTTTCTCTAACATAGGGCGGTCTTCAGTAACCCCCTCCTTCTCTACATCTACTCTGGCCCTACCCACGGTGGGATGTATCTTTATTCTAGCGCTTTCCATTTCTCACCGCACCGCTGACATCGTTTCTCTGGGGTTTATCTCTGTATTACTAGGCAGAGTACCCTGTGGCCTGTTGTTTGCCATCTTTGCTAGTTTTCCCACCTGCGTCTCCAAATTCCTGATAGAGGATATTGTCTCTGCCATGAACTGTGTCTGTGAGTTGGTGAGTGTCAACAGGGCTGCTCTCAACTCATCTGGCTTTTCTTATTGAGCATGTGCACTGAATTGTTGTGAAGATGAGGCCTGAGTGAATGGTTGCTGATTTTGATATTGGCCTCGAAGCTGGTTCTGCTTCCCTTGATCACCCCTCTATGAAAAGTTAGGGTGATTCCTCCACCCTGGATTGTAGGTATTTGAATAGGGGTTGTTCTGGGGCCTTTCGTAATTCCCCACTGCTTGGAATTATGCTTGCTCAATAGAGATGTTGTTGGGGTCTGCTGATGGGCACCTATCAAAGTTATGAGGACCTCCACACATCTCACAACTCAATGACATTTGAACTGCATTCACTGACACTGTGTTCTGTTGCAGTTGCTTGGATAAGAGAGCAACATGTGCATTTAGCGCTGTGATGGCATCAATCTCATGAACTCCTATTGCTCTTCTTCCACTCACCCCTCTGTTCTCTGTTACATGATTATTGGTGGCCATGTCTTCTAGCAAATCATGGGCCTCATGTGCTGTCATCCTCATAAAGGTTCCACCTGCAGCTGCGCCAATGATAGTTCTTGTGGTCCCGCTTAGTCCATTGTAGAAAATATGGACCAAATTCCACAGCTCAATGTTGTGTTGTGGACACTTCCTCTGCAAATATTTACATCTCTCCCAAACCTCATAGAGTGACTCTCCATCAGCTTGGTAAAAATTGTTCAACTCCCCTCTCAGCTTAGCGGTTTTGGACGGTGGAAAGAACTTTGCTAAGAACTTTTGTGCCAACTCCTTCCATGTGAATATAGAATCTGTAGGTAGGGAATTCAACCAAACTTTTGCTCTATCCCTGAGTGAGAAGGGAAAAAGCCTCAATCGGATGGCGGCGTCAGTCACACCATTATACTTGAAAGTTGCACACAACTCCAAGAAGTTCGCTATGTGCATGTGAGGATCTTCCGATGGCAACCCTCCGAATTGAACAGTATTCTGCACCATACTCAGGATCACAGGCTTGATTTCAAAATTATTTGCTCCTATTACTGGGAGCCTGATGCAAGTTTGTGCTCCATTCACCCTTGACAGCACATAATCTCCCAAGCTTCTCTCAGCTTGGACCTGGACCCTCTCTTCCACATCCATTGGTAACATCCGGAGCATCCTTTGGTTAGGTTGATGATCACCTAACCCTTCGTTCATCTCATTGTTATTCTGCAAGTCTCCCATTGCTATTAAAGCCAAAATCCGTTTGTTTCTTCGATTCTGCTTGCAAGTCTTCTCAATCTCCAGGTTGAAGGGAACAAGTGTATCTGCTCCTCTTCTCCTTCACATAAACTAGATGCCTGCAACAGATCAAAATCAACAAACGAATCACGGCGCACGATTTCACGAATAAAAAGAGAAAAATATAGTAATAAAAAAAACCAAATTAGAAATTAGGAATAGATAGAATGATATTGAACTACGCCAATCTCCGGCAACGACGCCAAAAACTTGATGCGCGATTTATGCACACACTAAACGCAAGTGCATGTGTCGTGACAATTAATATAGTCTAGAAGACCGAGTTATCGTTCTCAGGGATTAGTGTCCAATTATCAACCTATATTCTATGGTCTCTATTTGGTAACCGATAATTTGATGAATTGTTTATAACTAGGATTATAGATGCTAACTAAATTACTTTATTTTACTTCAGATATGGTGAAAATAGGGCTTCTGAATCTCCTTAACTATCCGCTCTTCTTACTTGTTAATGCAAATAATTATGGTTCTTCTTCTATTTTGAGACAGCAGGTTAACTAAGCCGTTTTATACTCCTGTTAAGGTAATATAAATACTCAACCCCAATATAGAACCCTTCTATCTTTCTATGACAAGATTGACTATAAAGGAGGATTAAGAGCAATAACATATTAAGCTACACAAGTATCGGGGTACTTTCGTCCACGATTTAACCTATGTTTATTCAACTACAACATATTCACAATCTCCCCTTTCGGCTTTCGTTTAGAAATCATATAAGTTATGATAATTAGTGATCAATTAATTACCAAGCAATCAAAACAAGTATTGAATAAATCTCAACAATATTAAGAAGAAACCAAAACATGCATTAATTCATAAGAATGAGTTTCAAGAGATTCGATATGGGAAGCCCTAAATTAAGTTAGTTCCTAGCTATATACATGTCAAGAACTAAACTAATATCCAACATAAACTAAAAGGAAATAAAATAAAGAACAAAGAAATTACACAAAAGTAGTCTCCAATCTTGATCTCCAAGTTGTGATGAATTGTCAAAAGTGGGAACCCTCAATCTGACCTAGAAAGGTCCTTTTTATAGCCTAGAAAACGTTTACCAACTTTTCCTTCGCCTCGCCCATTCCCATTCGGATTTGGCGTAATTCCGCCTGGCGCCACTGCAGAATCAGCGCTGCAAACTCTCCGCGCTCTTCAGACTTTGGGCGCCGTGGCGCCTGACTCGGGTTGGTGGCGCTTACCGCTTTCGTCCGGGTTTCCAACTTTCTAGCTTTTTGAGCTCTGGAACCTCTGTTTCTGCCCTCTTTTCGCTCCTTTTCACCAATGTGCCACTTTAAACCATTATGACTCAAAAGAAAGAAAATTTATCCTAAGACGACACATATTTGTAAAAAAATGAGCAAAAGACTAACTAAAAGTGACTCAAAAAGTGTATATAAAATACACTGATCATCAGGCGCCTGTGAAGAAGTAGTAGTGTCTGGAATGGACTGAGCATGTTGATCATATGTCACTGTTGTGAGATTCAGGTTCATATCCATAGGTGAAGAGGCACCCTTACCACATGCCAGTCCCATGTCTGATATAAGCTTTAGTGCATACTTTCGTTGATGTATAAGAATGCCTTGAGAGCTTTTGCAAATTCTAACCTAAGGAAAAATCTGAGTTCTCCTAAGTCTTTAATTTTAAAAGCTGACTGAAGTGTCTCCTTGGCAGCAAGAATAAGAGTAGAATCATTCCCAGTGATAAGCATGTCATCAACATACACAAGTACCACAACTATCTTGTCACCCTGTTGCTTAGTAAACAAGGAGTAGTCTCTATGACTCTGGACAAAGACAGATGAAACCAGAGCTGAAGTAAGCTTGATATTCTATTGTCTCGAGGCTTGTTTCAATCCATATAAGGATTTTAACAACCTACAGACTTGTGTCTTTCCTCCAGGAGCAGTGAAGCCCTCAGGTAGGGTCATGTATACTTCCTCATATAATTCTCTATGCAAGAATGCATTGTACATGTCCATCTGATGAACTTTCCATTACCTAGCTGCTGCAATGGATAAGACTGATCTCACAGTAGTCATTTTGACTAATGGTGAGAAAGTTTCTTGATAATCAAGACCTTCATTTTGGTTATATCCTTTGGCCACCAATGTAGCTTTGAATCTCTCTACTTCTTCTGTTGCTTTATATTTTATCTTGTATACCCATCTACATTCAATAACCTTCTTTCCCTTTGAAAGTTGCATTACCTCTTATGTCATGTTATCCTCTTGTGTCTGTATTTCATCTTTCATTGCACCCACCATCTTTGATCCTTTGTAGCCTCTGAATAGTTGTGAGGTTCAGTGTCAACTGAAACCTGTGCTACAAAACTTTGATAAGTAGATGATAATCCTGAATAGCATAGTCAATCAGAGATTGAATACAGACATGTGCTGGATCCACTCTTAGTAACATAATCACCGCGCTATAGAAGTCCGCTGGTTCGCTGCATTTTCTCACTCCATTCGGATGATGGTGCTTTATTTCATCAATTGTTCACCGTGTTCTTGTCCGCCATTCGAGGTATTATGAACATTGTCACAGTTTGAATCTGCACAATTTTGCACCTCTGGACTACTACATACAACTTTTATGTTCTGTGTATGGACTAAATCATCAAAGTTTAAATGCTCACGTGTCTTCATACATCCAAAGTCTCCATGCATATCATTTATAAAAGGAAAAACTGTTTCTTTGAATACTACATCTATACTCATAAAAATTGTTCTATTCTCCATATCATAGTTTGTAGCCCTTTTGAGTGGAGTCATATCCAAGAAGAATGGTCTTCATAGCTCTAGGGCCAAATTTATCATTCTTGATCAAAGTGATGGCAAAGCACAGACATCTTATCACTCTCAGATGCGAGAGTGATGACACTGTATTATATATCATTTCATAGGATGACTTGTCCCCCAGAACAGAAGAAGGAATTTTGTTCATTATGTACACAACATTCTCCACACAGAAACCCCAGAATTTATCTGGCAGATTTGCCTGTATCTTGATTACTCTTGTTGTTTCAAGGATATGTCTGTGTTTCCTTTCCACAACACCATTTTGTTGTGGTGTGTGTGGGTAGGAACTTTTATTTATTACTCCATGAGACTGAAACAGATCTCTACAAGTTTGATTAAAGAATTTTATCCCATTATCCGACCTTACCTTTTTAATTTTCATATCAAACTGTGTGTGTATTTTAGTAAAGAACTTCTTAAGTAAAGTAACCACATATGATTTTACCCTCATTAAGAATGTCCAAGTCCATCTAGAGTATTCATCCACTATGGTAAGAAAATATCTCATTCCATTATATGTCTCAACCTTGTAAGGTCCCCATACATCCATATGCAATAATTGGAATGGTATTGTCTTCCTACTATTACTTCTAGATAATGTCTTTCTTGTTTGTCTAGCAAGAGGACACACTTCACAATTCTTTAAAAAGAAAGAAGGATCAACATTCTTAAAACATAAGATTTTCTTCACTACATGCATAGGCACATGGCATAGCCTGTGATGTCATATGTCTCCACCAACCTGCTGAGAAACTTCCATGCATTTATTCATCTCTCCTGCACCATTCAATGTGTCCAGACATAGTATGTATATCCCTTCTTCCTCACTACCAATCGCTCTTACTTTCCCATATGAGAGATCCTGAAATACACAACATTGTGGAAAAAATGTAACATTGCAATGTAGTTCTTTTGTCACCTTAGAGACTGACATCAGATTGAACTTAAAGGTTGGGACACATAAAACATTCTTAAGAACATCACCTCCTCCTATGTGATAATCACCAATGTGTGTGATCTTGACAGAATCTCCAGTGGGCATTTGCACTTTTCCTGCACTTTCTATCACATTTTTATTCTGTAAGTATTTTTGACTACTAATCATATGGTTTGTTGCTTCTGTATCCACAATCCATTTTATCAGTCTCTTTATGTTAAGGTTGAATGTACCAGCCATGTTTGTCTTAGCACTTGTCTCTCCAACTGTTTTCTGCTGTGAAGCATATTGAGAAAATATTGATGCTGAATGGGGGTAAATTGTCCAGTAGCCATATATATATGTCATGCTGCTGCTGATATGTGTTGTGTCCATGTAAATATTGTGATATTCCATAGCAGTTCTGCATCTCCTTCCCTGAATGTGAGTGCATCACATGTTGACGACCTTGAACTTCACCTTCTTGTCCTGTATCTTCAAACTGCATATTTCCTCCTATCATAATATTTGCCTTCCTGAAACCAGTCTTTCCTTTAAAATTTTCTGGATATCCAATTAGCTTATAACACCCTTCCTGCACATGACATGTTTTGTGACAAAAGTCACATTTCATTAGTTTGTAACAATCCACTCTTAAATTCCCCCTACCATGACAGAAGTCACATATAGCATTTGGATCATATGCCTTCTTCTGTCTAGGTCTCCCAGTTTCATGTTTGGCTGTAAACATGACTGATGGCTCTATTGTGTCTTGTATCATCCTTTAGCTTTCTTCTTGGTTAATCATTACATACACTTGATTTAAGTTTGGCACTTGTTGAATCATTATCACTTGACTTCTGGCTTGACCATAACTATCATTGAGTCCCATAAGGAATTGCATCATTCTCTGGTATTGCAAGTGATCCACAAATTCTCTAGATTTAGGACAACATGAAGGTGTTGGTACAATTAAATTTTATTCATCCCAAAGATCCTTAAGTTTCGAGTAATACAAGGAGACTGATGCATTTTCTTGTCTCAATGCAACTATCTCCTTATGCAATTGGAAAGCCCCTGAACTATTAATTTTGTCAAATCTGTCTTTTAGATCCTCTCATATCATATACGAATCTGAATTGAACAACATTCCAGTGAGCAGATTTTTGCTCACATTTTCCATTAACCACGACACTACGATATCATTGCATCTATCCCAAAGTTTGGTTAATTCACCACTTAAGGATTCCCTCCTCACTGTCCCATCTATAAATCCAATCGCATTCTTACATAATAGGGCTAACTTCATTGCCCTATTCCATAGAGTGTAATTGTCCATACCTGTCAATATTATTCCCACTGACAGTGATCCCGACGCATCTGATGGGAATAAGTATAATGGATGATTGTGGCAATGTTCATTGTCGGTGTCGCAGCTATGTTGATCATATCTTCATCAATTGCTCCCATCTTTGTCGAATTTTGAATTCACAATTTGTAATTCTTCGATTATGATACTGAGTACCTGGATCTTTAAATTCTTCTTCTGCATGTGTTGACACCCAATTTTGACCCTCCCGTCCAGCCATTAACCATAAAATTACACTAATTTTTTAGGATTTTTTATAATAAAATACAACAATAAAACATTAAATACAGGCATTGATAATTAATTTAATAAGGGCATCGCGTCTTACGTAGAGTCTTAAGCATTTAGAGTCCCGCGCCTGCACTTATTAACTTTAAGCTTTGTCGTAATTCTTAAATAATTAATAAATGCATAAAATAAATAATTTAGCGATAACGTCGTGTCAGGTAGCATAGCCGCATTAATTAGTAATCATTTAAAATCAATTTTTTAAATCTAAATACATGCATTTAATAGCGTCGCATTTATAAAAGCTTTAAACAATTCTTAAAAAATCCTATTTGCATTTAGCATTTAAATAATTCAATCTAAGCTCATTTTAATTTTAATTTAATTTTGCAATAATGCATAATAATAAGATTTTTAAATAATAGCGTCGCATTCTAAAGCATTAAGCATTAATTAAACAACACGCCCGCATTTATTATCGTAATAGTTTTATAACTCGAAATTAGACTAATTTAGCACCTAAATAATTAGACTAATTTAGCACCTAAATAATTAGACTAATTTAGCACCTAAATAATTAGACTAATGTAGCACCTAGATAATTTTAAAAGCGCCTAAATAATTTAATCACAATTTATTAGTTTATTTAGCACTAATTAATTAAACACTACCTAATTAAATACCTAATTAAACTAACTAGCCTAAAACTAATTAACCCCTAATTAAAACTAATACCCCAAACACTTAAACTCTACCTTTACTAACTACCATTCGCCAAAACCAATAAAACAACGTGGCCCAAACCCGTCACCAACAACCTTTTATTTCCTTATCACCCCAAGCCCGATGTCGTTTCACTTCGTCCTCCACACGAAAACCTAGGCGCAAACCCTGTGGTTTCTTCCATCGCCGAACACCAGCGAGATTCTCGTGAGAATCAGGAGCCTCCTTACCACGCATAGCCAAATCTTCCTTCCATAACCAAACGAATCTTCCACAAATCCCTTCAAAGCGAAGTCACATACGAATCGTCCATAATAAAATCCCTAAATCATACGAATCAGCACCTATTTTTGGTAAACAATCACTCGAAAATCAGTACAAATCAACCCTAAAACCCGTCCTAGATTTACCATAAGAGCGAATCCCAATTAGGAGCTATAAATATCCAAGTCTTGACATGCAACAGGCATCGTTCAATCACCTCGACAGCATCTAAGAAACACAGCAACAGATAATTAGAGTCACAAGAAACAGGAATCTCGAAACCTTTTCTTTCCAAATCAATCAGAAATCAGCAGCTAAGCCTTGCCCCTATTCGCATCGCAAACCCAAAACCCGTCGAAACCCGACGACTTGATACGCTGCCCCGGGTCGCTGCCCGGAGAAGGTAAATTCGTCACCTCTTAATCCTACTTCTTGCAGTTTTCTATTTCAGTCAAATTATGTGCTATGTGGCTGACTAACTATGTTTAGTTAAGATTAGTGACTATCGGTATATCATGTTTTGTTTAATTGTGCTTAATGTCGTCGTTCGTTATTAGATTAGTTGTATATGCTTAACTGGATAAACGAGTCGTGTTAAGTCTGCTCATATACAAATCATCCGATTAACTTAAATACCGGTTTAAAGTACTTTTAACATCAGTATAGGTTGTTTTTGTTTGTTTAAAGCCGATATGGTCTCGATTTTGATCAAAAATAAGTTGGAAGGTTATCTTATACTCGATTGATACCTTTAAGCTAATAGGTTCAATACGATTGTATAGTAGTTTCAATGTGTCTATTTTGCCTTATTTTAGAATCTATTTGTGAAACCTATTGCGTCTCGAAAGTGGTTTAGTGCAAGTAGGGAATACCACTTCCTCTTTCGTATGCTGCAGTTGATCCTGTCTTCAAAATGTTCCTGTTTTCCTGCTTGGTTCTTTGGATCACACTTCTGAAACTTGTTAATCAATTATAGTATGTATCTCGATTGTTTCTCATGTTAGCCCATCGATTTACTTGTCCCATCCTGCCTTGGTTTGGGACCAAATGTGTCGACTCGTATATTATTACTTGTATGTTTAAGCATTAAGGTGTCTTGTAATTCTCTCCTTTATCGTCGGATCTAAACATGTCGATTTATATTTGGTATGGGATGTTGCACATATATGTCTAACTTGTCTACTATAAATATGTGTTCGTATCTTGGTTTCTAAATTGTCCATGTTAAGCATTTTCATATCGTTGTTTAAGCAACACTTTTAGATGTAGTCTTGAATACTTGCATTCATAAACTGCGCCTAAGTTGGCCCTCTTTGGCGAAAATGTTGCATACATATGTCTTATGTCTATCCCCCCTCTGCATACATCGACCAGCGCATATCTAGCACATCGAGCATTCTGCAGTCTGCAGTATACTATATGTATTTAGGTGTATACTTGGCTTGTTTTTCGCCTCGACCCATTGCTTTGCTGCGCATGCCACATTTCTTGCCTTATTCATTTGTTTTCTCTGTATGTTGTCTCTCTTGATAAATTACTACATTTTGGGGCACGCCTATCATTTGTTTCTCCTCTACCCGATTGGTCGCATACCATTCACCCTATTTTTACGCTCTGGCGATTTAAGACTGTTGCCTCTGTTGGCCTTTACGTGTGCTTGCTTCAACATAAACTGTGTGCCAAGTGCTTATTAGTTATTTAATTGGGCTCGTACTAATTCCTTATCTTTTCTTATTTTTTACATGAAACACATGCCTTGGAGCAAAGGGAGGAGTCTCAATACGAGACTCATCGCTATTTTCCCAAATGAAGATCCGTGCCTACATTCCTCGTTGCATCTCACATCTGATATCCTAAAGCCACAAGCGAAATGCTCTCGCTACCATTCCTTAGGGTCATTTTATTTTTTGCTTCCCCGCCCCGTTCATTTATTGTAATATAATTGTCTAACATTACGCTATTAGTAAAACATTTGGAGTAATTAAACATTGACGCAATAAATTAGAAGGTAGTTTGCCCCCTCTTAAGTTAATTGCCTAAATTATTAAACCATTTAATCACATAATTACTCGGGTAGCCTAGACATTATTTCCGCCATTAAATCTTAACTTGCACAACTAATCACATATAGCTATGATATTATTTTTCAAGATTTCTAACTCATTTGCTATAGCACCCATATAGAAATCTTATTTTTCATATTAAGAAAATCCCCTTAAGCATGTGTTATACTAATCAAGGTAGGCAAATGTGTATATTTAGTCAATTAGTCTATTTTTGCATTATATATTATTTAAGGCATGCTTTAAACTTTAGTAACATTTTAGCACCTTCCTAGCATTCTTTGTACTTTAGCATATAGCACCCTTTGCCCTTTCAATACTTTAAGCACCTTTTAAACATTTTAACATGCTAGCATCTATCTCCTAGCCTTCAGCTCTTTAGTATTTAGCACTTTTTAAGCACCTCTTTACACCTTAGCACCCGTTAGCTTTAAAATTAACCTCTTAGCACCTTTAAACATCTTCCAACATTTTAAAACCCTTTTAACTACTTAGCATTATTTTAACATCCAGCATTTTATTTTCTAACATTGCACTTTTTATAGATCTTTTACTTTGCATTTTTTAAAAATATAATAACTACCCTAGGTTTGACAGGACAACCGCAAGTTAGCGGATCTTAGAGGGTGCCTAACCCCTTCCCTCTAGATTAATAAAGAACCCTTACCCAGAATCTCATTAAGTTTAGCAGACCATTAAAATGGAGTTAATGTTTTTCTTTAAACTAGTTAAACATTTAGGTGTCCTAATTCACCCAAACTAATTAGGTGGCGACTCCGCGAACCCTTAGCCTTTTAGCACTTCTTAGCCCTTTGCAACATTTAGCATCTTTTGCACTTTTAGCCTCTTTTGCGATTTTAACATTCTTTTAAAGCATTTTCTATTTTTATTTTTCTAACCTTTTTAATTTGAGCAGAAGGAGTTTAGAAAAAATGCCGCGGCCGAAAAAGGGCGCGACAGAAATGGCGACTCTGCTGGGGATTTTAGGTTCTTAACCACAACAGATCTAGGATAATTATTTGGCAATTACTTTGGCATTTAATTTTTGTGTGTTGTATTTTGTTTTATTTTGGATTGCTACCGCTTTCGCTTTCCTTAAAGCGGCATTCCGCTCATATTTCTTCCACTGGAAAATTCACACAATCACACACTACACGCGAGGTGCATGGGTGCATCAAGAAAATTCTTTCTTCAAAACCAAATTTAGGAGAGTTGGTAATATCGTGGAGTGCGGTCTAACCGGTGGCGCGTAGCCTTCTCACTCGAGTAGTCCGCTCGAGAACTCTGCGTCTAGAAAAGCCAAATCTTAGCAAACTTAAGATAGAGCTATACCACCCTTATTTTAGGGCATGCGCATTTACCTTAGGTGGGTCGGTCCGCATCGACACCACAATTAGGAAAACACCAAACTTGTCGACGGGTTTCGCAACCCAACGATCAACCGATATTATGTGTAGCGTGACAATGACGGACAAATCCAAGCCCAATCATGACATGCTGAAATTGGGAAAAGTGCCGTCGTTTGGTCGCCATTTCCAACAAAGGCATTATAGTTGGACGACTTGGACAAACCCGTCATAATCTCGCGTAAGTGACGCGTTTAGGCTTACCTGCATAAAGAGGTCCCCCTGCATGTTAGGAAACGTTTGAATATGCTATGTGCAATATATCTGCTACATACTTGCAAATTATGTGCTTTATGCTAACATCGTTTGTTGCATTTTTAGAAAATGTATCATCCTCCCAGCGGTTCGTATTTGACTCAACAATGCCTGAGCATCCACACTTCACCAGTCAAGGCAAGAAATGATGATATGACCGCTCGGGGCGTCTGAGCCAAATGGTTTGGGAATTATTCCTGTCAGCGAAACAGAACCTTCAGAAGGGAGGAATATCACCAGTCAGGAGGAATGTATTGCACAGCTGCGACAAATTCGCGATATGCAGTTGAGATGGAGAGGCTACGGAATCGACCAACCTATCCATTAGCTTGAATACCCCTATGCGGATCAAAGGGCCACTACTTCACAAACCATCCCGGTCGGCCTCGCGCGCATATCTCCCAAAACTCTCCACAAAGGCCACCAACACCGAACAAACCGCCCGCCGCCCAACCTCAACCCCACCTTCAAAATGATCCTCCTACTACCCATATACCTCGGCCCACTACTTCACCATAATCAGCCCTAATCGCCAAAGCCAACCAATACCCACGCACCACACCCATTTACCACGGCCAAGCAACCCAGACGGTGACTTACGCAATGAAACCGACCTTTTACCGTCCGTCTTTGCGCGAAGGATCATTATGAAGAGATGGAGGGAAGTCCGAGCCAAAATGGGCGAGGCGTGGCCAAGAAATTCATAGTGAAAGAAGCGATTCGAGGCATGCGATCGGACAAAGGTCACGAAGGACTAGACTACGAGGACCTTTGCATGCATCCAGACGTGGAACTGCCTATGGGGTACAAGGTGCCGAAGTTTGAACTATTTGATGGAAAAGGGAACCCCCGTGCACACCTGAGGTCATATTGCGACAAGCTAATGGGGTAGGAAGAACCCGGCCATTATGAAGTTGTTCATTCGAGCTTGACCGAGGCACTAGATTGGTATACCGCCAAGATCCGCGGAAATGGCATTTGGAATGCATTGGCCCAAGATTTTGTGGGCGGTTCAGTTCAACACGAAACCGCTGTGGATAGGTTCTACTTAATGAAGTTGGAGAAGAAGACTACGAAACATTCGAGAATACGCCATGAGGTGGCGTTGAGGCGAAAGTGCAACCACCCACGTGGTGGAGAGTGAGATGACCACATTATTTGTACAATCTTTGAAGGATGCAACCTACTATGAGCGGATGATAAGCGTCGTGGGAATTTTGCGGAAGTTATTAGAATGGGCGACCGTAGAAGAAGGTATTAAAAGCGGTAGGATTACAAATCGCGGCTACAGGCAACTAATAATAAGGCGATTGATCGAGGACACTGAGTACTTCAGAGGAAGAAAGAGATTTCCCGCTTCCATGTTTGTACAAGAACGAAAACCAGAAGGATTCATAACAGAACATACCCAATCATACTACAACAACTACCACACACGGCTATATATAACACTCGCAAGCACCGCTTATCCCGCCCGCATAGATCCACCCATCAAGCCCGCCAATGAATAGAGCACCCAATGCACCGAGCAAATAAGAATTCAAGGAAAACCACCCAAAGTTCGCACCCACTAGTGAACCCATACCTCAAATATATGAAGGTTGCGGTGCAGCCTAATCCAACCGATTCGGAAGGATCACGACCCTATCCCAAGATGGTATGATGAGAACAAGCGCTGCGCGTATCACCCAATAGCCCAGACATGACACGAAGGTTGCCACTCCGCCGGGGACGTAATCGAGGCACCGATCGCAGAAGGGTAATTCAGCTAAAGGATCCTGCCCCAAATGTGCATGATAACCCCTTGCCAAACCACGGCCACGTCAATGTGCACCTGATAACCTTAGATGAGGAATACACTCCCCTGCCTACGCCCATTCCGCCCTCGAATCAGTCATTTATCCGAGCATGCACCACGCAGAGGCCAGAAGAGGGAGATAGCAGAGCATGAAGACCCAGCCATCCACGAAGCAGAGCATGAAGGCATATTGATTGGATTTGCACCCCTGTCTTGGTCCGCCTAGAGCCGGGATAGGAAAAACAATTTATTTTAGCAGAATAATTTATGAACTCATTTTTAAGCTTTAATAATGTTTTCTTTCGTTTTGCTTGTAATGAACTACGTTTGACCTGATTCCCTTAGTGGATACGTAGGCGGCCGTCTCGGCTTCGGTCCCACACCTAGAATTTTAATTTTATCCAATATTCGCTTGTAATGAACTACGTTCGACCTGATTCCCTCATAGGGATACGTAGGCGGCCTAAATCGGCTTCGGTCACACCATTAGGAAACTTTCCCTTTGCTTTGAAAATGACAAAGAATACACATAGCCTATAAGCAACTACATTGAGACCCATTTTAGGCCAAACCCCCTTTTCAAAGCGGGGCGGGGTTGCAAGTCCAAACAAGCCAGGCAAGCAGATATCAAGGAACAATGCACCAACGTCAAATATCAATCGACACACCCCCCAAAACTCACAAATTTTTCTTTGAGCGCAGTTCTTTTCATATCAAAGCGAGAAAGTGCAATGGCGAGAAAATACGGCAAAGTTTCTTCAGATAGCGTAAGCGAAAGCAGCAAAGGCAGAGGATGACAACAATCCAAAGTCCGCAGCAAAAGCAGCAGCAGCAGAAAGGGGCATCAACAATCAACAGTCAAAGTTCAGAGTTCCGCAACAAAACCTAGTGCATCAACTCGGGCATCAAGTCAAATTGGCAACCCACGCATCGCACACAGCAAAGGCATCATGGCAATTCGTCAGCTGCAACGTTCAGCATGTCCGTGCAAAGACAACATCTCAGGGACGACATCTCTACCCATAAAATTGCACTTCTCATATGTAGTTATCATTTCATTTAAACAGGTATACACTAACGTCTTTTCTCAAGCTCAGCTTGCAGGAGCATTCATTCTACGGGAAGCGGCCACGCCCGAACGGCGACGTTATCAACACAGCAAGTCTACGCAACGACGCCAGCAGCAACACGTCCAAACAACGACGTAATCAGCAAGTCCATGCAACGACGCCAGCAGCAACACGTCCAGACAACGACGTAATCAGCAAGTCTACGCAACGACGCCACGGCGGCCCGTCGGACAACGACGTAATCGGCAAGTCCGCAACGACGCCCGGCGGCACGCCCGCATAACGACGTAATCGGCAAGTCCATGCAACGACGCCCGGCGAACATCGCCCGCACAACGACGTGTCGGCAAGTCCATGCAACGACGCCAGCAGCAATACGTCCAAACAACGACGTTATCGGCCAAAGAAGTCACGCAACGACGCCAAGAAGAATACGTCCAGTAATGACGTTATCGACAAAGAAGTCTACGAACGACGCCAAAAAGAACACGCCCAACAAGTCCAAACGACGCCATCATCGTGATATCACGCAGGGCGATTTCTATACTCCGAAATTGCATTTCTTACGCATGCTTTATTATTCTGTCTTAGCAGTTATGCACTAACTCTTTCTTGAGCTTTAGTATACAGGGACAATTGCAGCAAGGACAACATACCAGCGTTCACAATCGCAACACGTCCGTGCGGGACGAAAATCGCGGCGTTGCAACATCGCATCAACACAACAGGCATCGCGTTTTGCAGGATAA
Source organism: Przewalskia tangutica (assembly GCA_029844215.1). Taxonomy (NCBI): domain Eukaryota; kingdom Viridiplantae; phylum Streptophyta; class Magnoliopsida; order Solanales; family Solanaceae; genus Przewalskia; species Przewalskia tangutica. The sequence continues at coordinate 122,010,304 of CM056730.1, read as the reverse complement.
CCTTTTCTATTCACAGTTACATTGTTTCTAAAATTATTTTGCCTTAGCAGTTATGCACTAACCGTTTGTTCAAGTCTTAGCATGAGCGGCGGGAGCACAACGTGGATTTTCTCTTCTGACCGGCAATGTTGGGGCGACCTTCCCAACGATTGGCGTAGCGCCTCAGCGTCGGTCCACTCGCTCACATCACCATAGAACCAGACCACAAGCCATGCAAGACACCGTGTTCAAGCGCTTATTTTCTTTTACCTTTTGCACCATAACCCAGTGTCATCATAACTCGACACTGGGACATCTTTAAGTCCGCGTTAGCCCGCCTTGGTGTTTTGACCACGGTAGCCCAGTGTCGTCATAACTCGACACTAAGATAGCTTTGAGTCCGCGCTAGCCCGCCTTGGTGTTTAGACCATGGTAACCCAGTGTCGTCATAACTCGACAGGCGATTTTTGATTTTTAAATCGGCCTTATCTACGCCCGGCATTTACGCAGCTCAAGATCGAGACAAAATTGGCTATGAGTCAACGTCTTTGTCCGAAGATTCTTCCATCATCTCCATACAAAGAGGGACATCTGTTGACACCCAATTTTGACCCTCCCGTCCAGCCATTAACCATAAAATTACACTAATTTTTTAGGATTTTTTATAATAAAATACAACAATAAAACATTAAATACAGGCATTGATAATTAATTTAATAAGGGCATCGCGTCTTACGTAGAGTCTTAAGCATTTAGAGTCCCGCGCCTGCACTTATTAACTTTAAGCTTTGTCGTAATTCTTAAATAATTAATAAATGCATAAAATAAATAATTTAGCGATAACGTCGTGTCAGGTAGCATAGCCGCATTAATTAGTAATCATTTAAAATCAATTTTTTAAATCTAAATACATGCATTTAATAGCGTCGCATTTATAAAAGCTTTAAACAATTCTTAAAAAATCCTATTTGCATTTAGCATTTAAATAATTCAATCTAAGCTCATTTTAATTTTAATTTAATTTTGCAATAATGCATAATAATAAGATTTTTAAATAATAGCGTCGCATTCTAAAGCATTAAGCATTAATTAAACAACACGCCCGCATTTATTATCGTAATAGTTTTATAACTCGAAATTAGACTAATTTAGCACCTAAATAATTAGACTAATTTAGCACCTAAATAATTAGACTAATTTAGCACCTAAATAATTAGACTAATGTAGCACCTAGATAATTTTAAAAGCGCCTAAATAATTTAATCACAATTTATTAGTTTATTTAGCACTAATTAATTAAACACTACCTAATTAAATACCTAATTAAACTAACTAGCCTAAAACTAATTAACCCAATTAAAACTAATACCATTGACTTAAACTCTACCCTTTACTAACTACCCCCATTCGCCCGGCCCAATAAAACAACCCGCCCAAACCGTCGGCCAAAGAACCTTTATTTCCTTATCACCCACAAGCCGATGTCGTTCCCTTCAACCGTCCTCACACAAAACCTGACGAAACCCTAGGTTTCTTCCATCGCCGCCAAGAACCAGATTCTGAGAATCCGAGCCTTCTTACCCACGCACCTAGCCACCTTCCTTCCATAACCAAACGAATCTTCCACAAATCCTTCAAAGGTCACACATAATCGTCCATAATAAAATCCTAAATCATACGAATCAAGACCTATTTTTGGTAAACAATCACTCAAAATCGTACAAATCAACCCTAAAACCCGTCTAGATTTACCATAAGAGCGAATCCCGATTAGGAGCTATAAATATCCAAGTCTTGACATGCAATGGCATCGTTCAATCACCTCGGCAAGATCTAAAAACACGAGAACGGATAATTAGAGTCACAAAAGCAGAATCTCAAACCTTTTCTTTCCAAATCAATCGAAATCGCGGCTAAGCGCCCCTATTCGCATCGAAACCCAAAACCGTCGAAACGACGACTTGATACGCCGGATCGCTGCGGAGAAGGTAAATTCGTCACCTCTTAATCCTACTTCTTGCAGTTTTCTATTTCAGTCAAAATATGTGCTATGTGGCTGACTAACTATGTTTAGTTAAGATTAGTGACTATCGGTATATCATGTTTTGTTTAATTGTGCTTAATGTCGTCGTTCGTTATTAGATTAGTTGTATATGCTTAACTGGATAAACGCTGGTCGTGTTAAGTCTGTTCATATACAAATCATCCAGTTAACTTAAATACAGTTTAAAGTACTTTTAACATCAGTATAGGTTGTTTTGTTTGTTTAAACTGCCGATATGGTCTCTGATTTTGATCAAAAAATAAGTTGGGAAGGTTATCTTATACTCGATTGATACCAGTTTAAGCTAATAGGTTCAATACGTGATTGTATAGTAGTTTCAATGTGTCTATTTTGCCTTATTTTCTGAATCTATTTGTGAAACCTATTGCGTCTCGAAAATGGTTTAGTGCAAGTAGGGAATACCACTTCCTCTTTCGTATGCTGCAGTTGATCCTGTCTTCAAAATGTTCCTGTTTGCCTGCTTGGTTCTTTGGATCACACTTCTGAAACTTGTTAATCAATTATAGTATGTATCTCGATTGTTTCTCATGTTAGCCCATCAGTTTACTTGTCCCTGTCCCTGCCTTGGTTTGGGACCAAATGTGTCGACTCTGGTATATTATTACTTGTATGTTTAAGCATTAAGGTGTCTTGTAATTCTCCTCCTTTATCGTCAGATCTAAACATGTCCAGTTTATATTTGGTATGGGATGTTGCACATATATGTCTAACTTGTCTACTATAAATATGTGTTCATGGTATCTTGGTTTCTAAATTGTCCATGTTAAGCATTTTCATATCAGTTGTTTAAGCAACACTTTTAGATGTAGTCTTGAATACTTGCATTCATAAACCTGCGCCTAAGTTGGCCCCTCTTTGAAACTGAAAATGTTGCATACATATGTCTTATGTCTATCCCCTGCCTACTGCATACATCTGACCAGCGCATATCTAGCACATCTGAGCATTACTGCAGCAGATCTGCAGGTATACTATATGTATTTAGGTGTATACTTGACTGTTTTTGCTTCTGTCTCGACCCATTGCTTGCTGCCTGCATGCCCCTGTTTGCTGCCTTATTCATTTGTTTTCTCTGTATGTTGTCTCTCTTGATAAATTACTACATTTTGGGGCCTGCCTATCATTTGTTTCTCCCCTCTACCAGTTGGCTGCATACCTGTTCACCCCTATTTTTCTGCTACTGGCGCTTTAAGACTGTCTCGATGCCTCTGTTGGCCTTTACGTGTGCTTGCTTCAACATAAACTGTGTGCCAAGTGCTTATTAGTTATTTAATTGGGCTCGTACTAATTCCTTATCTTTTCTTATTTTTTACATGAAACACATGCCTTGGAGCAAAGGGAGGAGTCTCAATACGAGACTCATCGCTATTTTCCCAAATGAAGATCCGTGCCTACATTCCTCGTTGCATCTCACATCGATATCCTAAAGCCACGGCGAAATGCTCTGCTACCATTCCTTAGGGTCATTTTATTTTTGCTTCCCGCCTGCTCATTTATTGTAATATAATTGTCTAACATTACGCTATTAGTAAAACATTTGGAGTAATTAAACATTGACGCAATAAATTAGAAGGTAGTTTGCCCCCTCTTAAGTTAATTGCCTAAATTATTAAACCATTTAATCACATAATTACTCGGGTAGCCTAGACATTATTTCCGCCATTAAATCTTAACTTGCACAACTAATCACATATAGCTATGATATTATTTTTCAAGATTTCTAACTCATTTGCTATAGCACCCATATAGAAATCTTATTTTTCATATTAAGAAAACCCCCTTAAGCATGTGTTATACTAATCAAGGTAGGCAAATGTGTATATTTAGTCAATTAGTTTATTTTTGCATTATATATTATTTAAGGCATGCTTTAAACTTTAGTAACATTTTAGCACCTTCCTAGCATTCTTTGTACTTTAGCATATAGCACCCTTTGCCCTTTCAATACTTTAAGCACCTTTTAAACATTTTAACATGCTAGCATCTATCTCCTAGCCTTCAGCTCTTTAGTATTTAGCACTTTTTAAGCACCTCTTTACACCTTAGCACCCGTTAGCTTTAAAATTAACCTCTTAGCACCTTTAAACATCTTCCAACATTTTAAAACCCTTTTAACTACTTAGCATTATTTTAACATCCAGCATTTTATTTTCTAACATTGCACTTTTTATAGATCTTTTACTTTGCATTTTTTAAAAATATAATAACTACCCTAGGTTTGACAGGACAACCGCAAGTTAGCGGATCTTAGAGGGTGCCTAACCCCTTCCCTCTAGATTAATAAAGAACCCTTACCCAGAATCTCATTAAGTTTAGCAGACCATTAAAATGGAGTTAATGTTTTTCTTTAAACTAGTTAAACATTTAGGTGTCCTAATTCACCCAAACTAATTAGGTGGCGACTCCGCGAACCCTTAGCCTTTTAGCACTTCTTAGCCCTTTGCAACATTTAGCATCTTTTGCACTTTTAGCCTCTTTTGCGATTTTAACATTCTTTTAAAGCATTTTCTATTTTTATTTTTCTAACCTTTTTAATTTGAGCAGAAGGAGTTTAGAAAAAATGCCGCGGCCGAAAAAGGGCGCGACAGCATGCAAGGAAAATGTCGATCGTATCGATCTATCTTCAATCGAGTCTTCGATCTGATCTGTGTTATATCACCACTAGCTTTGATACCATGTTGAACTTCAGTGAAACTGGAGTTGCAATCTAATCCAGAAACGAAGATGTTCTGGTGAAGGAGAAGAACTGGAAGGAAGAGAGAATACTGGAGAGAAAAGTTATCTTTCGATATATTCAATGTATAAACATATACAACGTATTGTGCTCTATTATATACACACTCAACTAATTACCAAAAATATTTGCTAACACCAAAATATCTACTTAACTAACCAACTAATCATAACAAACTCTTTTAACTAACTGTATAACAATAATACTGCGCATTCCTCCTCATGGCACTATTGTGCACCTCTCTAATATTTCAACACCCCCCTTCCCCGTTGTCTCCCTCAGATCCGTCACGCCGGAAAAAATTGGGCCGAAAAATTTCACTGTATTTTGCACCAACATGGCACCTGGACTTCTATTTCTTCCAACACAAACGTCATTGTTTACTTGGCGGAAAAAAATCGACCCTTTTCAATGTTTCTAAAGTCGAAAATAAAGATCTTTTACCGGAACCTTCATGTTTTCCGGCGATTGAGGAAAGAAGACCAAAGATATGCTGCCTCTTTCGTCTCCCTCTCAATTGTCATAAGGAAAAGAAAAAAAACCTTGAAATAATAAAAAAAAATGAAGAAGAATTAAAAATTTAGATATAATTTATGTGACTCTGACGTGGCTTTGACATGGCGCTGACATGTCAATGACATGGTGTGCGTGTATTACACCTCATATCGTGAGACTTGTATTATAATTTCAGGGTGATATTTATTTTATTTCAAATAAATATTGGGGGTAAATAAACGCTAATAAAGTAAATTGCTAAAGTGACTTTTTTCGGTGCAAATTTAGGAGTGAAAAAATGTATATTTTCTAATATTTTAGTTTTTGTGTAAATTCAAACATAAAATTTTCAAATTTTCTTCAAATAAAATATACATATTCTTCATGTTTCAATGTATATCGCAAAGTTTGAATAAGCATAGAATTTAAGAGAGAAAATAAGACTTTTGAAAGCTCAGATCACAAAAACGACATAATATTTTTGGTGGTATAAGACTTTCAAAACTTGGGTCTTAACATTTCATAACATTTGTGTACGGTCATAAAGCTTCTCATTAGGGGTATAATGAGAAGCTCAACCAACAACAGTTGTGATGAAATATTGAATATAATCACTGAATAAGAAGTCTCGAATTTGAGTCATTATATTAAAAACATTCTGAAACTTAATGAGCTTTTTAAAATATTTAGTGTGAATACGAATTAGTCATGACTCCAATGCAACATCAGATACTATGGAAAATCAAACAAAAAGAGCAAGATGTTTAGATTAAACTATTTTTAAATTTAGAAGTTGTCATTTTTTCTTAAACGAACTAAAAGAAACGTGTTAAGAAATTACATAAAATAACAATAATTAAAAATATCACATCAAAAAATTTATTTCAACTCTCCAATTAATAACAGTGTGACACGAAGCTGAACGAGGGAGCAGTAAAATATATAAATATGGCAGTGTCAATGGAACATCTTTGTCATGCTGCAAATGCAAGAGACAAGTGTGCAGAATGAGAGCTAGCAAGTGGTGGCTTATTAGCTCTACCCGGTATTGGCCTACTTCCCACATGCCCTGCCGTAGTGTGGCCCCTCGGGCGACCCAAATTTCACCCGCTGCGGCACAATATTTACCGCCTTCTCGTGCCGACAACTCAACAATCCACTCCCCTTCCACTTTCCACCTTCTCCGCCACTGGTGGCTGCGGCGGAAGCACCACCGCCGCCAAAATGTCTCATGTTCGACACATTGTCGAGTTCAGAGATGGTGGAGAAGTTTGTTACACTAGCACGATCGAAACCTTCAGCTGTTGTAACACTCCAATCTATACTCACTTCACTTGGTGCATAACACTCTGTAGCTGCAATGCTTGGGGTACCGCGCTCGTCGAGTGAATTTCGTTGCTGATATAATGGACATGACGTCGCGATTGATGTCGAAAAGCTCTCGATTTCAAACAGATCAGAACTGGCGTCGCTGGCGACATCGTCGTCCGCTGCGGTCACTCGAGAAATGGGGCTACCGGGGAATAGAAAGTTACATCGTTGATCTGTTTCTGTTGATTTTCTCGAAGATGGTTGAAAAACTTCGAGTGAATCTCGGGCAGGATCTTCCAATATTGGTGAAATGGAAATCAACCTTGTTGGTGGAGGTTTGATTCCTAATTTCGCTTGTGTTGAATTATTCAAAATTGGAAATGAAAATCCTCCAGCCGTTTCAGTAAACAGCCTGACTGATGGCAACACGCGTTGTTGGCAAGCAATTGTGCTACTCTCTGACTCTGATGATCTTCTCTGTATCGTTTCAATTTTATTCATGACAATTTCCGACGACAGTCTCTGAGGATGTATATTTGAGTTCAGAATTGCTGCTCTCTGTTGCATTTCTGTCGAATTTTTAGCTTTCTCAAGTACTACCTTAGGATTGTGTTTGCCGGCGAAGCTTTCAGAGCCAGTTTCTGTTCTAGGCTCCGAGTTAGTTTCCTCGACTTGCACAGATTTCTTACCAGAACAAGGGCATTTTCTGCAGAAAAACCAGTTACGATTACGAGTACTAAACGAACCTCTTTTTTTCTCGTTCGGATTAATACCCCTCAATGAAATTGCAATAGCACCCGGAGGATTCGATAGTAGTCCAGTTTGGCTATTCCAACTAGCTTCAGATGAAGCAGTTGGAGTAGCACGAAAAGAATTGGCACGAAAGTTTCTTCCGTAGCCATTATCTACGGAAGAAACTGATGAATGTCGAGGAACTGAAGTTAAGTCGCATTGTTCAACTAAGTTTTTTCGGGCTTCTGGATAGGATTCATTGCTTTCACTGAAATATTTTTTCGCATCGAACACGTTAATTTCGGAATCATCAAGGCTATTTTCTTCAGGTTTGAGATAAGAGGAAGAAGATGCATCTTTTAGGATATGGTTTTGAACAAAGGTTCTGTACTGAAGAGGATGTTCTGTTACACTAAGAACATCAGCATTCTGAGAGGATTTGTACTTTAAGGTTTTAAATGTTGTTTGGGAATCCATTTTATTTCTCCCTTTTCTGGTTTTTTTGTTGTACAACTACACGAAGGATCTAGCTAGTACTATTATTTATAACAATTCTTGAAAGAATATTGTTTTTGAAAATTCTCTTGACCATCTGGCATTTTATTTGGAGTTATAAAAGAATCTTCCTTTTTTTATTTCTTATTTTTCAGTATTTTGTTGTCAATGATTGGAAATATAGAATGATGAAAAACTATGAAAAAAGTGATCTATATCGCTGGGCGGACGGCCCACGATCGGGTTTGCGGGGTCGGGGCGGGCCGAGAAAAAGGGCTGGTCGAGTGGGCGCTGGAGAGTCGGGTCGGGCGGGACCATACATGTCCCGCCCCGATCCTGCCTGAAGTGGGGCCTGACGCTGGACTGCCTGGGACGACTGTTGGCGGGTTTTTTTTTTTTTTTAATTTTTCACTAAATTAAAATAATAAATTACTAAGTACTAACAAAGTAACATTAAGTATAACATATACTTGTCATATTATAGACTTATAGTATTATAATTTATAATATATTTATAAAGTATAAAGTATAAACTATAAACTATAAAGTATAAACTATAAAGTATAAAGTATAAAGTTATAAACTAAATAATTAAACAAAGACAAGAATAGTGTAAAAACATCCCAAGGTCATTTTGTGCCTTTTATATTATTAATTTCATTGAAATATCAAATATACAAGATTCAAAATTACATCAGAAGTATCGTTGTTGAAAAAATTGCAAAAGAGTGAAAGACATAGAAAAATTTAAAATTGCAATGAAATAAATTACCAATTTGAAAATATTTTTCTAATTTCTTTATAATTTCTTGTGGTTCTTCTGTTGGAATTGGTATATCTTGATCAAATTGTTCCACGCCGCTACTCATGCCTTCGATAAAATGTCGTTGTAGTTGTCGCCATCTTCTTCGTTAATCTCCGTCGATCGCACCTCCTTTGCTCCGCCGTATCCAATCTCTGAATAGTACCGCCATCTCCAAGTCGCTCCCGCTAATGAGTGTCAGGTTTCCTATTTGAAATCGCTGCGTAAAAGCGCTTTCGATCACGACGCGAATGTTCAAAATATCTCGCCATCATTGAAAGTGTGAAATGTCTTCTCATTCGCTCAATATTTCAAAGAAGTCTTCATTTCCTTCTTCATTGATAATCGCTGTAAGGTAAATTACCCTCGCAAAACAAAACATCGAACTCACTAATTTGGTTAGCACCGCTACCACCGCACATTTTATTTCTGAGGCTTTCAATAGAATTAATATTAGGCCTAGCCACAGAAACTGCTTGTCGTTTTTTAGGTTGTGTTGAAGAAGAAGATGATACAAAAGTCGGCCGTTACTAGCACTTTCTTGCTGGTAATGCCGATATACTTTTTTGCATTCATCTTCTACGCTATTCAACACTTCTTCTAGCGTTAGTTCAATAGGTGGTTCAACATTTAAATTTTTGGGAGTTGGAGGTGGTAGTACGTCCATACAGTATATATATTTTCAATAAGACTTTTACAACCCTCTACTTTAATAGTGTTTAATACAACACCAATAATATAAATAGGGAATAGGAATAAAATATTTTTAATTTCATAAACATTTTTTAATAGTCACAGATAAGCAGGTTTTTCCATATATTCTTTAAGAAGTAAAAATATTATAGCTATATAAAACAACATAGTTGAAATAGTAGGATAATATAAAGTAGAAAATTCTTTTGTTGCTCGTTGAAAATTTTCTAAAAATACAATAAGTTCTCTAATTTTCTCCCAATCAAGATTCACAATCATATCATTTGGATTTTGATTACGGGCGTTAAAAAGAAAGTAATAGGTTTTCTATAGTCATAATCAACAACTAGTTGGTCATATAAAGAATTCCACCTAGTTGGTACTTCTTCGGGAATTTTTCTGTAAGATAGTCCACAATCGTGACAAGTTTTTTATATTCTTTTCTTTGTTGAATTCTATTATTTTTAAAAATAAAGTGTATAGCAAATTGTATTTTTCAAGAATATCTTGAAAAAGTGAAAGACCATCCTTTACAACTAAGTTATAAATATGGCACGCATTTGATATGAAAATGTTTTGGAAAAGACGGAGTTAAAACATTTCTTAAAATACTAATAGCGTAATTGTTAGAAGATGCATTATCTAATGTAATACTCATAACTTTATCGGTTATTCCGTAATAATCGGATCAATAAATATTTTCAAATAAACTCACCAATTATGCCTACTATCTATATATCTATATGCTAAAATACGTTTTGCATAGACCATTTATAATTTATCCAATGACAAAGTTACCGTTAAATAATCATGGCGTTAGTACTACGACCTATATCGAAGTTAAAGCAACTTTGCAATTTAAATGATATAATGCATAACGTAAATATTGTTGATATTCATGCAAATTTAAATACATCTCTTTTAACAATTGATCTAGGAAAACCTTTATAGCGAGGATTATACATATCTCTAATATAATGAATAAAACCAGAGATTCAGAAATGAAAAGGCAAACCCTCCACAAGAACTAATTTTGCTGGTGCTTCCTATCTTTATGTTTATCATATTTGTGGCCTACAACTCCCGTCATGGGTTAATTTGACCTCAGATTTCTCCGGATCAGAGATGTGAACCTTGTCCCGATTGAGAGGACGTTTGTTCACCGCTTTTTCAATCATGTATTGGGCATGCAAGGCTTTGTGTTTTTGCAATGTGTGTCTTCCTAAACCCTGGCCCCACCATGACCTTGTCCAGCTTTTAAAAGAATAAACATTTTTACAAGTTTTACATACACTACTTGATTAGCTACGTCCTCACAAAATATTTCCATACAACTGATTTTAATGGTCGCTTTCGACTCGCCTCATAAGAGGGGATAGGAGGCATTTCACTAAGTGGGTGTATCATCATCTTCATTAATAGGTGTATCATCAACTAGAGTGTCATCTAAATTAAAATCTTCTTCAATTTCGGGATAATCATTTGTGTCAAGATCATATCGTATTTCAGAAACATTTCGGGATCTATAAAATCATCTTGTCTAGGAATAATCGAACAGAATACTAGAAGAAGTACCACTTTGCCCTTGTTACCACCCCTACTAGAAGAAGCGACTTACCCTTACCCAACACGCCTTAGTCCTTTCATTTTAATTATGCTAATAAATAGTTAAAGATAATGAAATTAAATGTGCTAAATGAAATAAAGACAAAATAATAATTTAATGAGAGAACGAATGTACCAAACGCCGACGTAGAGTCGACGTGTAATCGAAGGTTGAAAATTGAAACTTTGCTCGATAGATAATCCTCGCTAGTTGCCAACTTCACTCCCAATTCTCAAATTAATAAATAGATTGAATATGTAGACAATGTTGTATAGAGAATTAGAGATTGATTGAGAGATTAGAGTAGAAAGATTTGTGAAAATAATAAGAAGAGGAATGAGGTATTTATAGGGGTTAAAAATAAATATAAAGGGGTAGGGGTTGGGAGGAGGCCTAAAATGGCCGTTGTCAACTACAAAATGTAAAATGGCCGTTGGACAACGCTATTTTGTCAAAGGTCGAGTGGGGCGGGATTTGGGCGGGGTCGGGGCGGGATCGGGGCACTGGCGGTCGGGCTGGCGGGACCATACTGTCGCCGGTTCGAGCCCGGTCCGTTTTTTTTTTTAATACGGTGTCGTGTCGAGTCGGTGTCGGTCGGTCGGGCCGGGGCGAGTCGGCGCCACCGGCGACCTAAAAACCACGGTAATGTGATCAACTTTGTTTCAAGTTATGCCCATGTCAACTAGCGGTAGATATCATTTTCAAGTCCCGTGTTCTCATTAATTAGCCAACAACCATGGTTGGATATTGGAATTTTGTTACTCCTATTTATTATCTCTGTTTTAGGGATGACAATAGGGCGGAACCAACTTTGACCTATTAAGATTTTGATCCGTCATGCCTTGTTCCGTTTAGTTTTGTCCAAAAAATGTTTTGTCATGCACTGCTCCATTTATGTTAATTTTTATTTATTTCTTTGTTTTCACTTTTCAACATGATATTCACTACAATTTACTTTTCCAATTTACTAAGCTAAATCCTATCGAAAATAACACACAGTAATACATTTACGTGCACAGTGCAATTTACATACATATTTATATATACTGAATACTGATATATACATCTCTCCCCGATCCTGATATGGATTGAGACATAATTTACATATTTAAAAACTATATAATAAAATACTATAAGTCACAATAAATAACAATTTAAAATACTTAAAAGGCAAAACAACAACATATCTAATGTAATCCGACAAGGTGGATCTGGGAGGGTAGAATGTATGCAAACCTTAGCTCGATTTTTAGAGATGCTATTTCTGATAAACCCTCATCTCAAAAGAAAAATCAAAATACTTAAAAGGCATAAATTAGATTTTTGAAAGAAAAAAAACTCATCCCAAAACAAAACCCAGAAAGAATCAAGCGTTATCGAATCAAATTTTCAAATGCAGATGAATAAAATTAGATTTTTGAAAAAAAATAATAATCTAATTATCCAACATAAACAAAAAAAAAATCTTATTTTCCACCATAAATACACTAAAAACAGCAACAACAAAAAAAAAACTGATTTCTAACAGTAAAATAAATTCAAAAACACACCCAGAAAAAACCCACAACAAATCAACCTTTATCTAATCAAAATTTCAAAATGCATGTACATAATTTGAGAATCTTGGAGCAAAAAAATATAATTTTCCCACTATACAAAAAATATAATTTGTTTTGACATATTACTTGTCTTGTCCTATTACAATTTTTTGAAAATGTGTTTTGACCCGCCATGTCCTGACTCGTTAAGCCCCTAATCTGCCCCGCCCTATTTTTGCCCTGCCCCATTACCACCCCTACTCTGTTTACACAAGAATTTTTAGTGGAAATTTGGTCTTGTTGAGGGAGACCAGGAAAATTATTGATGTACGGGTCCGGCCATGAGATGTAACAATAATCTTGAAGAGGACCTTAAATAACGTGATTGCCCATTGGTTATCGTAGAACAAATCCTTTGTGGTTTAGACATTCTTCGAACTCCGCGTATAGCGGGAGTTTAGTGCAACAAATTATCCTTTTTAAGATCAAAATAATATTGTGTACATGGATATGGTAATAGACAACTAATATGCACTCGGCTCAACCCGCCTGGTGTTTCGGGTTGGCGTGGGGCGGGCAGGTTGAAAACAGATAAAATTGCTATACAGAACGAAGCAGGTTTGAAAGTTTTGCTGGTTAAGCCTTAACCCGCTCGGCCCATTTCCATCCCTAATTTTAACTAACAATATAGGCGGGATATATTAACAGTCTTTTAAACTTGTCAGTGAATTTTATTTAGACGCTGAATAATATTTTGTCTGAATGTGCACCTGAATGACATGATAAAGTGTTCATATTAGATACTTTTGGTTCAAATTTTGAAAAAATAATGTACATGTGTTCTCAAGCCCCTGTTAACATGTGTTCAGGTACTCAATTGATACAGATCATAATTGAAGTGTTTAAATAAAATTTATTAACAAATTTAAGAGATTATCGATATATTTCGGTATAAATATATATAAGAAATGTACTCATCCTATCACCCTCACCTGGGCCCCCCCCCCCCCCCCCACAGAGAGATATTTTTTAGATATGTCCTATTAGCCAAGACGATTAGACGAGTTAAAGAAGCTACTAAGATTTCGAAGATGATATTATAATTAACCTAGACAACATCAAAAACTCTATCTTGCTTAGATCTAGCAATAATAGATTGTACGCTGCTAATCTTATCATGATAGTATTCCCAAAAAAGGTGCGACTTAGATCTAAAAAGTCTCAGTATATCTTAAGACTAATGTCCTACCACGCACGTTATGAAACAACAATCTTAAGATCACTAATAAGCTGTCCGGGTCAGCTTGATCTGTTTGTACGCACCACAATATATGCATATGGAAAGAAATTATTTAATATTTATGTTTATTGAAATTTTAACTTGAAATTTTATCATAATTTTCAACTCATTTTATTGACTATTAGACTACATCCTCGGTAAGGAAAGAAGATAGTTTGAGCAAAAATTATACTAATAAAATAAAGAACTTTTTTATATAACCATGTGGTATTCGGAATTCGGGACTCAATAGTTGACAAATTCAAATCCCACCGCATAAAATCCATTAAAGAAGAAATTACTCGTTACCAAACATTTATTCGGACCCAAAATTTCTAGTTAAGGTAAAGGAATTTTGTTCACCCCGCCCTAAATATCGTGTATATTTTCCACTCGAGAAATGTTGAACGGAGCACACCCCAAAGTACCCCACCAACCTCAAACTTTCTTCCACCCCCTCCCCCAAAGGGTAATGGAAAAAACAATAAAGAATTAAACATCCATAAAAGCTGATTAATGGATATTCCTTGTCAAGACGGTAGGAATATGTTCTTTGCATTTTATTGATTATTGTGTACAATATATATAGTGTTACATGACTACAGAATAGGTAATTAAATCTTCCTAATTACAATTGAAATATAAATTTACTTAATATAAAAGATATATAAAATATGGTAATATTCTATCAGTGGTAATATACAAGATATGGTAATATTCTATCACACCTCCGCAGTTGAAGTGGGAGGTTCTTGTACACTGAGACTGGCTCAAAAATCATTAAAGAGTATGCGCGGAAATTCTTTAGTGAATATGTCAGCAATCTAATATCGGAAAGGAATATGAAGAACACGAACTTGTCCACAAGCAACTTTCTCACGTACAAAGTGAATATCCATTTCAATGTGTTTAATGCGTTGATGTTGAACGAGATTGCCAGAAAGATATATTGCACTTACATTATAACAATAAACCATTGTAGCCTTATGGATTGGGCAGTGAAACTCAAGTAGAAGGTTGTGTAACCAACAAGACTCAGAAACAACATTTGCTACACCTATGTACTCAGTTTCGGCACTGGATCGAGACATAGTAGTTTGTCTTTTAGAATACCAAAAAAGCAAGTTATCTTCGAGGAACACATAGTAACCCTACGTGGATCGAGGAGTGTCAAGACATCCATTCCAGTCAACATCAGAATAATATGTGAGACCAGAGAGTGAGGACTTGTACAAGTGAAGCTGAAATGAAAAGTACCTTGTACATATCGCAAAATACATTTGAGGGAATGCATATGTTCATCCATCGGGTTGTGCCTATGTAAGCATATTTGTTGCATGTCATAGGATATGGTCTCGTGAAAGTGGGATATTGCAACGCTCCTGCTAAACTGTGATAGTGAGTCATGTCGGCATACAGAGAACCCGAAGAGATAATGAGTTTGGAATTAGTGTCCACCGGTGTGTGTTCCGGTTTGGAAGACGTCATGTCTGCCCGATCAGGGATCTCTTCAGCATACTTCCTTTGATAAAGAAATAAGTCACCTACATGTCTCGTAACATCAATGCCCAAAATATAGCTTAGGGTGTAATCCTTCATAACAAACTCAGAGACAAAGAGTGACATAATGATCAGAAGATGTGGTGAGGATGATATCATCAACATAATATAGTAGGATGTACGCATTGTCATTACCCTTGCTATAGATGAACAGTGAATGATCAGATTTGCTATGTGAAAACCCGATAGATGATACAAAATCAGCAAACTGTTGGTGCACGAGGAGCTTGTTTCAGTCCTTAGATTGATTTCTTTAAAAGACATTTAAAAGACATTTAAAAGACACACATAATCTGGATGAATCGGATCCCTGAATCCCATAGGATGATGTATATATATAGTTTCATGAAGGTCTTTATGCAAGAAAGTATTTTTGATGTCAAGCTGATGAATGGGTCAATACTTGGACAAAATAATATTGAAAACAGTCTGAATAGTCGTTGGTTTCACCACCGGGCTGAAAGTTTCATCACAATCCACTCCCACATATTAAGACTTGTCATCACCTACAAGACGAACCTTGTGCCTCTCAAAAGAACCATCAGATTTTTTATGTTGAAAAATCCACATAGAATGAATAATATTAGCATCAGGAGGACGAGGTACAAGATCCCACATTTTATTTTTATTATATTCGTCAATCATTGCATTTTTTCAATTAGGATCGTACAAGGCATCTTTCGGATTACGAAGAACAGGAGAAGGGG
The DNA here is from genome assembly GCA_029844215.1 of Przewalskia tangutica. NCBI lineage: Eukaryota > Viridiplantae > Streptophyta > Magnoliopsida > Solanales > Solanaceae > Przewalskia > Przewalskia tangutica. The sequence goes on along the minus strand of CM056730.1, from coordinate 121,994,308 downwards.
CAACCAAAGTAGACAAGTTAAATAACTGTTTGGGTTTGAAAATATCGTTGCATAACATGGGTTTTCATTGTCTGTGAGTGTACCGCGGGAGGTTGGACATGATTGGAATGCGGTGATCGAGAAGTGGAGGTAGGACTAGGTGGACTACTGGAGTAGGAGGTGGAGCCGATAAGAAGTAGTGGCATCGGGGAGAGGGGGACTGACCAAGAGGCAACCAAGACAGAATGCCATGATGGGCTATTCTGAGGCTCTCGTTGTGAGGCTGGATGGACTATCCGCCTCAGGACGACAGTGGTGTCGGTGATGACTAATTTTGCAAGTGATGAATTAGAAAGGAATGTAGGCCATCATTTAGAAATTCATAGAAATTTGGGATGGAGAATTGAATTTGGAAAAGGAGAATTGGGACTCATCGAATGTGACATACCGAAAAATGATTATTTTTAGCTTGATAAGTCGTAACAATTGTAATCTCGATAATTGAGGGGGGGGGGGGGGGTTGCCAAGAAAGTTGCACTGGGATGACTGAGGTTGCAACTTGTTGATTTGTGTAGAAGGATGGAAGGAGTAGCATAGACATCCAAAAATTCATAAATGCTTATAGGAAGGATCTCGAAGATAGAAAACTTGAGTGGGATACTTGTGATTGAGATACTTATTTGAAAGAATGTTCAAGAGATATGTTGTCATTGATAGAGCGTAATGTCAAAGATAAGAGGGATAGAGGCGTGAGCAAGGAGGGTACGAACTAAGTTACTTATAGTTTTAATTATTAGTTCGGCTTTGCCATTTTGTAGAGAGGCGCGAGGACAGGAAATGAAAAACAAGATCGTGTTTGGCGCAAAAAGTTTGAATTGATTATTATCGATCTTTTTCATTGTCACATTGTAAACATTTAATATTCTTTTCAAATTATGTCTTAATGAAAGTGTTGAATGACGAAAAAATAGAATAGACTTGAGACTTATTACCAATGGAAAATGTCCATAGAAAGTTTGAATAATCATCTAAAAACAATATATAGTATCGATGTCCGACCGTATTTAAGATATGAGAAGTCCATAAATCACTGTGTATTATATCAAAAGGCATTAAAGTACAAGTGGATGAAGAGTAAAATGACAACTTGACATGTTTTCAAAAAAGACAAGATTCACAAACAGGAGGAGAAGGGACATGTTTATAATCAATAAATTTATTTTTGCTAAGGGGGCGTAAAACAATCTTCCGGATATCCTAATCTATTACGCCATAAAAAGATGACATTACTGCAAAAGTTGATGGAGAAGAGGCTAGATGGATGACGGATATGGTGATAGAATAAAGGTCCCTGGTGCTATCACATCTCAGTATTCACATCCCTTTCATAAAGTCAATTCACAGAAAAACCAAAAGGATCAAATTCAAGGAAAACATTATTGTCGGTTGTGAAACAATGCACATAAATTATATTTTTGATAAGTTTCGGAACATGGAGGACATTTTAAGGCTAACGGAGGGTGTGATGGTGAAAGAGATGATTGTTCATAACCTCGAATGGAAATGCCTTATCTACTACTAATAATAATTTACTATTTAAATTGCTCATATTGAAATTGTGACGAGAGAATACAATGGAATGTCGTCATATGAGATGTGGTGCCAATGTCCATGTACCAACAGTTGTTAGAACATTGATAGACATAATGTTCATAACTTCCATAATATCTATTGGTGCGTAGATTGAAGGAGGAGAAACATGTGCATTGTATGTTTGTTGTGGACGTGCGCCGAGGATGCCGAACTGGGCCTGTCGGGTCGGAGGTTGGGCCTAGGAGGACTTCGGATATGGGAAATGTGGAGCATCCCATGCCGGTAGGGCTCATGACGGGTAGGCAGCCCACAGGGAAATGCTGCTGCCACTGTTGGTGGTTGCCAGCCAGCATGAGCTACCTCCTACCTCCACTATTTTCGACGCTGCCGCTGTTTCTGGAATTTCTTCCTCTATTGTTATTCCGAGAACGTGAGCCACATGTTGGATTATTGGCTTTCCCGTGGGATGATTGTCGCCGTTGGTTAGTATGATTGTCGCCGGTGGTTACGAGAGCGGCATTGGCTGTGCTGGCATTAGTCGTTGTCCACTTTATTTTTCGAGTTTCTTCAAGGATGAGTCTCGAATGGCCCTCATAGAACGGAGACAATGACGTCCTTTGCTGGAGGATAGTTGCGACGCCGTTATAATTTTCATTCAAACCCGTAATAAGTTGCATCACTAATCATTGATTAGTGACCGGTGCACCGACGTTGGTGAGTTAATCTCCAATCATCTTAAGTTCTTGACAATAGGTTGACGCATTTGGAAAATTTTCTTGCTGAATGGCCTAAAATTGATTTTCCATATACAAGGCACATTATGTTTTGTTGTCATGAAAAATACTTTCTAAGCGCTCCCACATTTTTAGTACAGTGGCATCGGTTTCAATGATTGTATGTAATAAATCGTTCGAGATCGTGTCGTTGATCTATCGTAGGACAACCGCATCTAAGCGGGACCAACGTTCATCTTCATAATCATCAGGTCTTTCTAGAGGTTTTGATTTTAGTGGGATGATATGGTCGGTGACTTTGTATACACGATAATGAATCTTAAATAAATACTGAACTTTTTCCATCTCAAGAGTTATGAGAATGAAATTCTTGATGTTGTTAACTGCAAGAGCAGGATGAAATTTAGATTGTTCAGTCATTGAAAATTGAAGAAGAAGAGAGGAAAGTTGAAGAAAGAAGGGAGAGGGCTGCCGAGGGGGGGGGGGGGAGGGGCGACGTCTTAAGGAGAAAAAAAAAGCTAGGGTTTGGCTTCTGATATCATGTAGGAATATGTTCCTCGTTTTTCATTGATTATTGTGTACAATATATATAGTGTTACATGGCTACAAACTAGGTAACTAATTCTTCCTAATTACAATTGGAATATAAATTTACCTAATATAAAATATCATAATATTATGTCAACGGTAACATACCAGATATGATAATATTATATGAAAGACAAAAAAAAAAGATGAAAGAATCAAAGATGATATATTTAATTAATCAACGAGATCCCTTCAAAATTTTAGTGGATTTGATTTCGATACTTGTTCATGAGAAAATGCAAACCAAACTAGAAAAGATGATAGCTCGATTCTTTTGTTTAAATAACCTACATTTAATTGTCAATTTATTAATAAACTTTATATTTCAAGATTCATGTATACAAACTGAAAATTCTTGTATTCTTTTCTCTGGAATCGAATTTCTTTCTTTATTTGAGCATTATTAACTTCTTCTCTATCAATCATTGAGTTCAAATCGTTCAGAGAACTCTCATGCAAGTAAAATATATATAGAGAGAGAATCATTGTTTTAACAAATTAAAAATAAAGTAGAGTCACATAAATTAAAATAAAGAGTATTATGCCATTCTATGTGTAGCCCTTTCATCCAAACCTACCGTGTGTTGTAATCTAGACCCTCCAATGTGCCATGTAGCAAGACAAGGTTATTTTACACTTAAAAAAATTGAAGAACACTTGTTCTTGACATTAGTGCTCTCGGGTTTGGCATCCTCAAGGGAAGAAAAAATTTCGTTTGTGGTTCATTAGCCACAAGACTTTAACCCAAGGTCCCTAAGGATATTGTAAGGATATCTCAATAGAAAGATTTCGGAACGGTCGAATTTTTAGTGTTTGTTACCAGTTTTTCAGAAAAATATTATTCACTATGAACAGCCAGCTCGGAAAACAAAAAATGATCTACCGAACACAATCGTTTCAGCTTAAACTTTATATATGTGCTAAAGTGTCACATTTCAAGTGGTGATGTCACCTAAACTCGAAAGGGTTATCTTACACAAATTTTATATTAAAATGGGAGAAGAAAGTTAGAGATCATATAATTATAAGGGCGAGTTCAGATTCAACTGTTCTGACGTCTTTTGAATATAAACCCCAACGGAGCAAATATATGAGGCCCATAAGCCTTGAGGTGAGAACTGAAGATGGTTAGGACAAAGCGGATAATACATTGGCAGTTGAACTTGGATCGTTACGTTAAGAAATTTATGTACAAATATTGAATTTGAATCTAGTAACAAAATTGGGAAAATGGGTTTAGTCAGAGGTTGAGCGAAGATTTTTAGTTTACGAATTCTGATATAGAATGTGAACATGGACTCCTTATATGCACTTGGACAATTCTCACTCTACAAGTTAGCTTTTAGGGTTAAATTAGGCCCAATATCCATTCTTACCATTTCCAAATTAAACAGGGTCCCATATTTTATCAAAGTGAATAGCTACATATAATTTGCACACTTTCTGTCTCAGTTCATTGACATGAGAACAAAAGGCAAGCTATTTTAAAGATAATGATATCATCTTTGATTAGATTTTTCATTGCTATCTTCTTGTTGTCTTAGCCACTACTTTTTTTAAGCAATCATTTCTGGTCACATTGATTAAATTATTGCATATCTTCATGTCTCTAAGTTATGAAACAGATATACATTTCTTACTAAATAGTGTTTCCGCTACTGGAGAGTTGTTCTGGAGCATATTTTATGTGTGTTTATTTAGGTTTTAAGTGTTTTTTATTTGTTTAATATTAATTGTTCTTCATATCATTGCAAAAGGAGCCTGAACAAATAGAGAGAAAGTTGAATAAATTATTACATCCTTATAAACCTGAATATCTAAATAGTAAGTACCCAATTAGACCTCATAAAAAGACAAAAAGAAATAGAAATAAAGAATGAATGAATGAAACAATTGTATATTTTTTTCTACTGGCCAAATCAAAAGTAGGATCCTGAACAAACAATACAACTTGGTTCTAAACATCTTTGCAAATTGTAACAATTTCCTAGAAAATAGTTAATCTATTTTCTATCACCATCTGTGGATCAAATATATGATCTTTTTTTGTGTCCCCCGGACATAGTTGGATGGCAAAGGAGGTGAACTTAAAATCCAGCTGGAGGCCTGCATCAAGAGTTTGAATCCTGGTGGGAGCACTTTGCTCTCTTCTGGGATAGGACCTTGTAGGTGATATCAGTTGCTATGTTCTCAAACGCTGATCATTCAGGCACATTTCGCGATTAACTGGTAGTAGTGTTGAGGGACCGATATTACTATCTCCAGGAATAGTGTTGCGTAAGCCATGAAACTGGATATAAAAAAAATATATATGATCTTTTTGTTTTCAATTTGTGATGTAGCTGGCAGATTTGTCAATATATATGCACCAGCCAACCTGAATTCATTCTGCTCGAAGCCAAGTTGTTCAAAGATGATCTAGTTACAGTTATATGACAAAAAAAATTGATTTGATGAGACGTAGCTTTGCTATTGGTTAATATCTTGGTTGGTTAATGAATTTTATCCACTATAATATAACAAAATCACTCTATATGATCACGTTAAAGTAATCGAACTAGTAATGTCACTGTTGAGAATACAGATCTGTGCTGAGAACCAGGCCATGAACACCCGGTTCTCTTCTTTAATGGAGATCCAGATGTATAGACAAAGAGGTTAAGGGAGAAGACAGAGAGAATGGGAACCTTCTCGAATAGATCCAATTGAAAAGTGAAAAGTTAATCAAGTGATACAGAAGTCTGTAGGATATAAAATATCCTATATAGGGAAATGACACCCTTGCCCTTTACACGTAAAAGGACCATTTTACCCTTGTGACTATTCAACAATTATAATAATGGACATTACATTAGAACATTATTCTTCAACACCCCCCCTCAAGCTAGGAGGTATGAAAATATTTTTCAGTCCTAGCTTGGAAAGCAGGAACGAATGTTGTTGTCGACCAAGTGGTTTGGTGAGCAAGTCAGCAGGCTGTTGTTCCGAAGGTATGTACACAGTATTGATGAGACCAGTGCGTATCTTTTCCCGAATGAAATGGCAATCTATGTCAATGTGCTTGGTCCTCGTGGAAGATCAATTTGCAATATCTGAATGGGCGACTTCATTGCCTGTACACCGAGATCGTGTCCAATCGTAACACCAAGATCTTGAAATAGGCCAGCAATCCATACTACTTCTGCTACCGAAGCCGCCATAGCCCTATATATTCGCCCGCGAGCTCAGAAAGCGTGGTCTTGTTTTTTTGACTTCCATGAGATGGGTGAAGAATCATGCATAACCACGTAACCAGTGATTGATCTTCGACTATTCACGCAGAACCCCAACAAGATCATCAATACTCGAGTGAGGAATCAAATCGACAGAAAAATTCCTAGCCCAGTTCTCGCCACAAACTTGACAATTCGCATCGGCCTCCATGTGTGATACTTTAGCGCATGCGTGAACCGGGCCGAGACAAAGGTATCGCAAATGCGATATCTGGTCTAGTGTTGGTCAGGTACAGCAGTCGTCCAATAAGCCTTCTGAAAGTACCGGGATCTTTCAACATATCATCACAACTGGCTGGTTGAGGTCTAGTTGAATCTGTTGTTGATGCCATATGCTCATCAAATTCAATGGTGGTAAACTTCTGATTCGCATCCATGGGGGAATGGGCAGGTTTTGCACCTGCAAGACCCATGTCAGATATCAGCTCCAACGCGTACTTCCTTTGATGCATGAGAATACCCTTTGAGTTCCTTGCAAACTCAATGCCAAGAAAAAATCTTAACTCACCCAGATCCTTGACCTTAAAAGTAGACTGCAGTATTTCTTTGGTGTCCTGAATCAGAGTTGAATCATTCCCCGTAATCAACAGATCATCCACATAGATCAGAATTATCACAATGCTATCATTTTGTTGCTTGGTAAAGAGGGAGTAATCTCTGATGCTTTGTTTGAAACCAGATGAGACAAGGGCTGTGGTCAGCTTGATGTTCCATTGCCTTGATGCCTGCTTTAAGCCATAAAGGGATTTCTCGAATGATACACCTGCTTTCTTTCTCGTCTGCGGTTGTTGTGACCAAAACCATCCGGGATCCGTGATATACACCTCTTCATGGAGATCTCTCGCGTAAAGGCATCAGAGACATCCATTTGATGGATTGTCCACCGCCGTCGATGCGAGAGAGATCACAGCTCACAATGGGCCATCTTCACCACCGTGAGAATGTTTCGTAGTCCATCCTCCTTCCGTTGTAACCTTTGCTACCACCGCCTTGAACCTTTCAACCTCACCGCTTGCTTTGTGCTTTATCTGTACACCCATCGACATCCTATCGCTTTCTTTTCCGCCGTAATGTCACTAATTGCCAGTGCCATTGTCTTCGTGCACGGATTTACGCCATCGCCTCAACCCATCTGGGTCCTTACCGCCATCAATAGTTGGTCTGCTCAGGTCGAGGAGGCACAGGCAACAAAGTTCGATATCCCGCTGACAGTGAGAATAAGAAACATCACGTAAACAGGTATAAACAAGCGGAGGAATTAAGAGTTGTAATGTAATCTTTGTGCCAACAGAGGTCTCACGGTCTCACGATTTTCTTGCACCCTCAGAACATGGTGGCATTGTAGTGTCATGCTCTGTTGACTCTGTTGTATGTTGATTCTGACCAGGTATGCCCTGGATATCCTCATGCAAAGTGATCTGATGGTGAGGGGCCAAGTTTTCATAGCAGAACATCTCATTTGATGTAATGTGATTAACTTCTTCAATAGTGCTGCCTTTGAATGGAAAACATTGCTCCATGAACTGCACATCCCTGCTAACAAAAACAGTATTGTTTTTCATATTATACAACTTGTATCCCTTTTGAGTGGAACTGTAACCAATAAGTATGGACCTCACAGCTCTTGGGCCAAATTTGTCATATCTGGGTAGGGTAGTGGCAAAACACAGACATCCTAATACCCTAAGGTGATTAAGTTGTGGTGTCCTATTATATAGCATCTCAAAAGGGGACCTGTCTTTTATGGCAGTGGAAGGGACTCTGTTAAGCATGTATACATCATTTTCCACACAGAATCCCCAAAATTTATCTGGGAATCCTCCTTGTATTTTGATGGCCCTGGCTATTTCAAGGATGTGTCTATGTTTCCTTTCAACCACACCATTTTGTTGTGGTGTATAGGGACAGGAACTTTCATGAATAATACCAAACTGTGAGAAAAGGTTACTACAACTGTGATTAAAGAATTCAAGGCCATTATCAGATCTGATCCTTTGAACTTTGGTTTCAAACTGTGTGTTGACCTTAAGCAAAAAGGCTTTGATTGTAGAGAATACATCAGATTTTAATCTTATTAAGAAAAGCCAGGTCCATCTAGAGTAGTCATCCACAATGGTTAGAAAGTATTTCATTCCATTTATAGTTTCAACTTTATATGGACCCCATACATCCACGTAGTAAATTGAAATGCTTTAGTAGCTCTACTGTGACTGGTATTGAAAGGAACTCTAGTTTGTCTAGCTAAAGGACAGACTTCACAGTTGTTAATGACAAATTGATCATTCTTTCTAAAAAAATCAAGTTTCTTCAGGACTGCCATAGGCACATGGCAAAGTCTCTGATGCCAAATCACTGCATCATATTTTGCTGCTGACATGCATCTCTTCAACTCCCCTCCCTTATTCTGTACATCTAGAGAGAGAGTGTATAAACCATTCTCCTCATTACCAATCCCCCTCACCTTGCCAGATGAGAGGTCCTGAAATACACAATATTTTGGAAAAAAAAATGACACTACAGTTTAGGTCCTTAGTCAGTTTTGATATGGACAAGAGATTAAAATTAAAAGATGGTACACATAAGACTCCTTTAAGTATATCACCTCCACCCAAATTATACTCCCCAACAGTTGAGATTTTGGCTGAATCCCCTGTTGGTAGCTGCACCTTCCCGATCCTCCATAAGACAAGAAGTATGTAAGTGTCTTTGATCAGTGATCATGTGATTAGTGGCTCCTGTGTCTACTAATCATTTTACCAAACCTTTCGAGTGAGAGGCATACTTACCTGCCAAGTTTACATTGATGTGTTGGGGTTCCTTGCTCTCCAGTATAGCAAGAAGTTTCTGATGTTGTGCAGGTGTAAACTGGCTGTATGACATTGCTTCAGTTGAAATGAGCGAGCAGCGCCACGTGTGTTTGGTTCTCGCGTATCGTGTTGCCTCCTGTGACTAGATAAGCCTTTTTCCCTTTACTTTTGAAGTTGTCTGGATATCCATGAAGAGTGTAGCAATCATCTGCTACATGTCCAGTCTTCTTGCAATAGTCACACTTCATCAATTTATAGCAATCCACCTGGAAGTGCCCTTTGATCTTGCAGTGATCACAAAAGGCATTTGGGTTATAACTCTTCTTCTTATTTCCAGCTCTATTGCCTCCTCTGTTGACCCAATTTTTAGAGGTGGACATAGCTGATAGTTCCATTGCCTCATGGATTGCCCTACCACCGATCCAAGCATCATCCTCTGGATTTCCTCTTGATTCATCATAGCGTATACTTGATTTAGTGAGGGCACTGGTTGCATCAAGAGGATTTGGCTTCTTATTTGGCTATAGCTATCATCTACTCCCATCAGGAATTGCAACAGCCTTTGGTGTTGGGAGTGATCCACAAATTCCTTGGATTTTGGCAACAAGACGGGCGTACGATGGAGTCATACTCGTCCCCACGATCTTTGAGTGCAGAGTAATATAATGACACGGATGCTTGTCCTTGTCGATGTAGACAATTTCTTTATGTAATTGGAAGGTTCTAGAACTATTCACTTTGTCAAATCTTTCTTTCAGTTCTTCCCAGATAGTGTAAGAGTCAGAGTTATACAGCATTCCAGTGAGTAGATTTTTATTTACGTTCTCCATTAGCCAAGACACAACTATCGCGTTACATCGCTCCCATATTTGTGTCAAGTTTCCATGCAGACTTTCTTTTCGTACACTACCATCAATAAACCCTAACTTATTCTTTCCTAATAGGGCTAACTTCATGGCTCTACTCCAAATCGAGTAGTTATCCATGCCATTTAAGGTGATCCCAACAGATAGGGAGCCAGGAGCATCTGAGGGAAACAAGTACAGTGGATGATTGTGATCAATAGTGACCATCTCCGTACTTGTTTCTCCAGTATGTGCTTCAACTCTGCTTCCCATGCTAGGATCTCAATATAAAGGACAGTAACAAAACAATATAGAGGAATAGTCAGAAGGAAAAGAAAAAAAATACGAGAGAGTAGATAACCGTAGGGTAGTCAGAAATCGATAGATCCAGTCTTCGGGCTGAGTTTTTCCAACGAGATCTGCAGATCTATGAGTTCGTCATACCTTGCATGTGTGGTTCTTATAAAAGTGGTTCAATGGAGGCGAAACCCTAAGGAATCAGTCAAGAACAGATCTGTGGCCACGAAACCCTAAAAAGAAATTGAGAGTCGGATCGTTCGTCTTGCAGGCTCTGATACCATGTTGAGAATACAGATCTGTGCTGAGAACCAGGCCATGAACACCCGGTTCTCTTCTTTAATGGAGATCCAGATGTATAGACAAAGAGGTTAAGGGAGAAGACAGAGAGAATGGGAACCTTCTCGAATAGATCCAATTGAAAAGTGAAAAGTTAATCAAGTGATACAGAAGTCTGTAGGATATAAAATATCCTATATAGGGAAATGACACCCTTGCCCTTTACACGTAAAAGGACCATTTTACCCTTGTGACTATTCAACAATTATAATAATGGACATTACATTAGAACATTATTAATCTTCAACAGTCACTCTATAATAAGGTTATTAAACTCGTTCTGTATTTATAGGATCAAAAATAAAAATGGTTAAAATGTATAGTGAAAAAATATCAAATATTGGGTTTTTTCACAATTGTGAATTTTTAGAAGGATATTTTTTTTTGTGATTTTTCTCTTAGAAAACATATATAGTTGTGTGATTTTTTTTTTTTTGACGAAGGAACCCGCAGCCGCTACTCTTTCGAGTGCGCACAGGGTAAACCCCGGGCTGACGCAATAGCCTGCAAACCACGTCAGCCGATTAACCACACTTGGCAAGCCATGTGTGTGCTCAACCAGAAGGTTTACGCAGTGGATCGAACTCGTGACTTGCGGTCCCGCTCTTTCATCGCTACACCAACTCGCTACCTCATGTATAGTTGTGTGATTTTGATGAGAGAAGAGTGGGTGGGTGGACGAGGGTGGGGAATCATAAGTATATGATCATTTATCTAAAGACTGTCAAGATGACTTTTTTATTATAGCCGATAACATATCGTGACTTTAGAGTTATATTAAAAAAAAGTTAAATTTGAAGGAAGTTAATTCTATGTCTCATTTCATTTCAAGATTACAATATATATACAATATACATAAATTAATCTAGGCTAAGAATATGCTAATCATCCTAATTACATTGATATGATGGAGATAATTTGAATGTGATGGAGATCGATCTAGGCTAAGAATATGCGAATCATCCTAATTACATTGATATGATTGAGATAATTTGGATGTGATGAAAATAATTATGGATTAGGTCCATAATTATCTTAACAGTCCCCCGCAGTCTTAGCAGGAGGTTATCGTATGTTGAGACTGTCCCTGAAATCATCAAACAGTACGCGTGGAAGACCTTTCGTGAAAATATCTGCAATCTGATAACGAGACGGTACATGGAGAACTCAGACTTGTCCATGTGTAACCTTTTCACAGACAAACAAGATATCCATTTTTATGTGTTTTGTGTGTTGACGATGGACATGGTTACCTGATAAGTATATCACACTCACATTATCACAACAAAACACGGTTGCTTTTTCAATTGGACAATGAAGTTCTAAAAAATGATTACAGAGCCAACATGATTTAGAGATCACATTAGCTACCCCCGGTACTCTTCTTCAGCACTCGACCGAGACAATGTCGGATGACGTTTCGATGACCAATAAATGAAGTTGTCTTCTAAAAATACACAATAACCAGAGGTGGAAATCCATGTGTCCGGGCAGCTACCCAAATCAACATCTGTATAGGATGTAAGCCTAGAGATGATGGACTTATAAAGATGCAGCCCAAAATTAAGAGTACCCTTAACATGCCGCATAATTCGTTTAAGAGCCCTCATATGCTCTTCTTTCGGATCATGCATATGTAAACAAACATGTTGAATTGCATAGGACATATCATGTCTCGTGAAGGAAATATACTGCAATGCCCCTACTTAGCTGCGATAATGTGTTGGGTCACTGTATGGAGTGCCTATAGAGTTACTCAATTTTGCATTTGTATCAACTGACGTATGTGATAGTTTGCACGAGGACATGTCAGCATTGTCAATGATCTCCTCGGCGTATTTCCTTTGACAGAGAAACATACCATGTGCATATTGAGTTACATCAATGCCCAAAAAATAGTTTAAGGGGCACAAATTCTTCATAGAAAATTTCAAAGCAAAGAAGGTTATAATAGAAGGGCTAAGTGACTGAGATGACGCTGTGAGAATGATGTCATTGTTGTGATATTTCTAAGTGCTTACGCAAGTGTACGTATCGTTCAAGTAATAAAGATATGTAAGACCGAGTTTATCGTCCACATAGACTAGTTTATTAAGTATCGATTATCTATTCTATGGTATCTATTTGGTTGACGTTCTTTAGTTTGAGAATTATAACTAAGAATTATGACTAAGTGCAGAAAATAAACTAAAGATTATAATATTTTGGGTTTATAACAGTTATGAAAGAAATAGGGCTTCCAATCACCTCAACTAATCTGTCATTATATTCCGGTTAGGACATACAAGAGCTCAACCTAATGCAGAAACCTTCTATATTTCTATGATAAGTTTTACCACACAGTAGGATTAAGAACAATAACCTTAAATGCTACACAAGTATCGGGGTACTTTCGTCCACGATTTTAACCTATGTCTAGACAATTACAACATATTCAAATCTTACCTTTCAGATTTTTGATTCGAAATCATATAAGTTATGACAATTAATAGCTAGTTAATTATCAAGAAGAATAAATCAATAACTATGCATTAACTATATAAAAGAGTTTCAAGAAGATTCGGTGGAAAACCCTACTAAAGTAATTAGCTCCTAAACATTGTCATGTCAAGAACTAATTTACAATCCAACATAAACTGAAATAAAATAAGGGAAAGAAAAAAAACTTGAACTAGAGTCTCCAATTGTAGTCTCCTTCTTGCCTCCCAAAAGTATGATTTGTGATATGGTATATGGTATGGTATAATGAGCAGGGTTTTAGGGTTTTATACTTGAGAAAACTTGCACTTCAGACCCTTTTAACCCTCTGAAATTCGGCCCAAAAATTATATTTTCCACCTCGGCGTCGTGGCCCTGCAGGTTGGCGCCACGACGCCGAAACTCCTGCGCCAAAATCATACGTTGCAGGATATTTAGCGTCGCGGCGCCTGTGACGTCTTCTATCAGGTTTTCCGATTTTGTGTCATTTTTTCGTCCGAACTTCGTCAGATTTCTTCTATACTTCCCGGGATTTCTTAGACTTCATTTCTTGGCCGTTTTAGTGTGTAATTCCATCTCAAAAATAGTATTTTCTCCTTTATAATAGCTGTGATAAAAATGAACGAAAAACACACCTAACACCATACTAAACGCATAATAAAAGAGTAAAATACTAACTAAAAAGGACTCAAAAATGTATACAAAATACACTTAACAATCATCCACATAGAGAATAATATATGTCTTGTCATTTCCTTTCTTGTAAATAAATAAAGACTGATCGGACTTGCTGTGTGACAATCCCAGTGTGGATATGTACCCTGCAAACCTGTTATACCATGCCTTGGGAGCTTGTTTCAAACCATATAATAATTTTTTCAACAAGCAAACATAATCCGGATGAGTAGGATCTCGGAAGCTCAAAGGATGGTGCATGTTAACTGTTTTCCTGTAGGTGACCATGTAAAAAAACATTCTTGACGTCCAGCTGATGGATGTATCATGATTTGGACCGAGCCAGACTAAGAACAGTCCTAATAGTTGCTGATTTAACTACTCGAATGAATGTTTCACCGCAATTCACGCCAACCTGCTCAGACATGTCATCACCAACAAGACGAATTTTGTGTCTTGCAAAAGAGTCGTCATAATTCTTTTTATGATAGAAAACCCACATAGAACGTATGATGTTCATATTAGATGGTCGGAGCACTAATTCTCATGTCTTATTTTTAATAAGAGCATCATTTCGTCTAACATGTCAGTTTTTCAATTCGGGTCTTATAGGACTGCTTTGAGATTTTTTTTATAGTGGTGATGGTTGGACTGAAGAGGTTAGGTTATATTGATGCTTGGGCCGAAAAACCCTATGCATGTCATGGGTTTCAACAGTTCGAGGTGGGACCGAGACAAATGGTTGAGGCAGTGGGTTTTATGTTTGTGAACTGGGCTGAGGAGAGGTTCTATTTTGGGCTGGTGGAGCTGGGCCAAGTGACCTAGTTGGGGAATTGGATGAGGGAGCAATGGACTCCCTCATTTGGGCATGCCAGTCACTGGAACTAGGCTGGGCGGAGGTAGAAGAGGAGAAAGCTGTGGGCTCCTCGGCTCAGACTCGTCCAGTCTCATTTTGTTGTTAGGCCGGTGACCAGCCGAGGTATTAACGAGTTGGGCATGTAGATGGTGATTCAAAATTGCATGTATTCCAACGTCCAAAAATTTATATGAATGTGGGGACGCCACATGAGATTTAGCAAACGAAAATGTAGACTCATAAAAAATAACGTAACGAGAGATTATAATTTTTCCATTAGACATATCATTACACTTATATCTCCTATAATTTTGTGGGTATTCCAAAAAAATACAAGGAGTGGAACGGGATTGAGCTTGTTGGTTGTGGATGAAAACAAGGGATAACATAAATACTCAAAAATCCTCAAATATGTATATGAAAAAATACGATGGTATAACATTTGTATGGGTGATAGGTTTGAGAGTAGCTTGCTAGAAAGAATGTTTAAAAGATATGAGGTCATTTGAAGAACATGATAGCAAAAAGACGATGGTGTGGACGAATGCACAAGAATTGTGTGAATTAGGTTGTTGATTGTTCGAATTTTTCTTTCGGATTTTTCATTTTAAGGAGAAGTATGTGGATGTGAAAGACGCAAGGACATTTCATTTTGGTGATAAAATTCCTTAAATTGGTCATTTATGAATTTTCTCCCATTGTCACATTGAAAATATTTAATGAATTTCTCAAATTGGGTTGTGATAAAAATACTAAATTGTTTAAAAATGGTGAAGACCTGCGATTTCTATCCTATAGAAAATGTCCACAGAAAATTTGAATAATCATCCAAAATAAGCATAAAATACTTATGACCTACCGAACTTAAAATTGAGAATGTCCATAAATCACTATGCATGAGATCAAATGGCATAAGAATATTAGAAGCATATAACGTAAAAAAAAAATTAACATGCTTCCCAAAAACACAAGCTTGACAAACATGAGAGTCCATGAGTTTGTTACAATTAACAAATTTTATTATTTATAAGAAAATTGAACACTGGTGCTTCCGGATGTCCCAACCGGTTATGCCATAAAATGGGAGAAATAGTTGCAAAGGTTGATGGATTGGTGACTTGGTTGTTGGTAGTGTCGGTGATGTGATATAAATCCTCAGTGCTATTACATCTCATTAGTGGCATCTCCGTCTGAAAATCCTTAAGAGAAAGCCCAAACGGATTAAAATTAACAGAAACATTATCGTCAGTTGTAAAACGACATACAAATATCAAATTTTTAATTAGTTTGGGTGCATGTAGAACGTTTTTCAAATGTAAAAGTGGGTGAGGAGGGAGATTTAATTGTCCAATACCACGAATTGGAATTTCCTGCCAACTACCATTTGAAGAGCATGATACCAAAAAGACGATGGTGTGGACGAATGCACAAGAATTGTGTGAATTAGGTTGTTGATTGTTCGATTTTTTCTTTCGGATTTTCCATTTTAAGGAGAAGTATGTGGATATGAAAGACGCAAGGACATTCCATTTTGGTGATAAAATTCCTTAAATTGGTCATTTATGAATTTCCTCCCGTTGTCACATTGAAAATATTTAATGAATTTCTCAAATTGGGTTTTGATAAAAATACTAAATTGTTTAAAAATAGTGAAGACCTGCGATTTCTATCCTATAGAAAATGTCTACAGAAAATTTGAATAATCATCCAAAATAAGCATAAAATACTTATGACCTGCCGAACTTAAAATTGAGAATGTCCATAAATCACTATGCATGAGATCAAATGACATAGAATATTAGAAGCATATAACGTAAAAAAAAAGTTTAACATGCTTCCCAAAAACACAAGCTTGACAAACATGAGAGTCCATGAGTTTGTTACAATTAACAAATTTATTATTTCTAAGAAAATTGAACATTGGTGCTTCCGGGTGTCCCAGCCGGTTATGCCATAAAATGGGAGAAATAGTTGCAAAGGTTGATGGATTGGTGACTTGGTTGTTGATAGTGACGGTGATGTGATATAAATCCTCGGTGCTATTACATATCATTAGTGACATCTCCGTCTGAAAATCCTTAAGAGAAAACCCAAACGGATTAAAATTATCAGAAACATTATTGTCAGTTGTAAAACGACATACAAATATCAAATTTTTAATTAGTTTGGGTGCATGTAGTCAAATGTAAAAGTGGGTGAGGAGGGAGATTTAATTTTCCAATACCACGAATTGGAATTTCCTGCCAACTACCAACAATAATATTTTTATTACTGCTCATATTAAAATAAGACGAGAGATTACCTTGAGATGCTGTCATGTGTGACGTTTCCCCCGTGTCCATGTACCACGAATCATCGGGAACACTTATATTCATGTTGGTCATGACCTGTTCAATATCCATGGGGGCATAACTTGCGGAATATGGTACATGAGTTGCAAAAGCTTGCTGCGGACGAGACCCAAGAACCCCGAGTTGTCTAGAAGCGGGAGGAGGGTGGGCCTATTGAGCCTTGGGGTACGGGCATGGTGGGTCACCATCGCGGCCGCCACCCTACGGTGGGTATTACCCCACCGCCCGCTTGGCCGATCGTCGGCCGCTGGGTTTATTTTGGCCTTGTTATCCACGGTTGCCGCCGGCGGCGGCCTGTCCGCCACCAAGACCCCGTCCATTTTCACCATTATTTTTTCCTTTATTATTGTAATGATTTTGACCCCCTTTTTTATCCATTATTTTGTCGGTTCGAACCACTATCGGAACCATAATTTTAAGTGCCAAAATCATCATTATAAGTGTTTGTGGAAATAAGAGCGATACCGCATTAGTTGTCGCTCCCGTCGCCTATTTTTGCTTTCGGGTTTCTTCAAGAATTAATCTCGAACGAACCTCATAGAATGGTGAGAAGGGATTGCGTTGTTGAATGAACGTAGCCACACCATCAAAGTGTTCATTCAATTCCGCAATCAATTGGAGAACTAATTTGTCACAAGCGCACCAACATTTGAAAGTTGATCGGCAAGCATTTTCAACTCTTGACAATATGCGGAGATATTTGAAAAATTATCCAATTTTACATTGGTGAATTGGTTTTCAAGATATACCGCCTGAAAATTTTATTATCTTGAAAAATATTTTATAAACGCTCCTAAGCTTGTTAAGCCGTAGAGTCCGGTTCCAAAATGGTGTGCAAAAGGTCATTTGAGATGGTGTCGTAAATCCATTGAAGGACTATAGCATCTAAACGAGACCATAAATTGGTGTCAACAACGGTGATATCCGATGAATACTTGGGAGGAATAATATGTTTTATGACTTCGTATGCTCGACAATAGATTTTAAGCAACTCCGCCCAAGAAGAGTATTGCCCCTTTTCCATCTCAATGGTAATAGGAATAAAGTTCTTGACGTTGTTTACGGCAAGAGAATGATGAAATTTTTGTTTGTCGGTCATTGTTACCCAAGAAAATATAAGAAATTGGGAAGAGAAAAGATATTTTGGTGTTTAGAGTGAGGGAGATGAAAAACTCTAATTAGGGTTTGGTTAGAAGGTGCCGAAAAATAGGGTAGGGAGGTAGTATTTCGGCTAGGGTTGTTTTTTGTGAAACCCTAGAGTCCGGAAAAATAGTTTTCAGCTAGGGTTTAGTTGGCCGAAAGGTGGTTTTCGGGTAGGGTTGGGTGAGGCCGACCGGTGAGGAGTTAGGGCAAAAAAATAGGAGGTTAATTTATGGCTCTTGATACGGAAGGTAATTCAATGTCTCATTTCATTCCAAGATTACAATATATATACAAATATACATAAATCAATCTAGGCTAAGAATATACTAATCATCCTAATTACATTGATATGATGGAGATAATTTGGATGTGATAAAGATCAATCTAGGCTAATAATATGCTAATGGAGATAATTTAGATGTGATAAAGATAATTATGGATTAGTAATAAAATATTATTTAATTAGCATCTTCATTACATTTTATAGTGGATGAAGTAATATTCTAGTCGCCGAGTGATCAACTAATAAATTGAGATAAAAAACATGAGGTTTGATCAATTTAAATTTTAGAGGAGGTAAAAGTATTTGGTGATTTCTTTTCATATGTCTAAGTCTTGGTGGACAGAGTTTTCCAATACATATGGGAGGTTGCAGTTACTCAGATCAAACGTTGGTGAACAAAGTTATACTTATAGTAAGTTACAAATACCTCATAAAATTAGTCGATGTGTGCAACTTGACATGAAAATTACTATAAATATCAAGAATAATTGTGATCTCCAGAAAAAAATCAATGTATCTGCTAGTTTTCATTCGTTACACGCAGGGTTCGAACTATATATATAAAATGGAGGATCTCCACCAACCAAATCTTCATGTTGTTTGATTTGCAGTCATTGAACATGCAAGAAAACATTTCCAGTGTGTTTGGTCAGATAGAGAACATTCTTTGAGAAATGTTTTCTGTATTTAGTTGTAGAGTAGAGAATAGTTAATTTTCCATAAAAATACTCATTGAAGATTAGTAATAATATTACTCCATATGTCCCAATTTATATGATGTAATTTGACTGAACACGAAATTTAAGAAATAAATGAGAATTTTTAAATCTTGTGGTCTAAAAAAAACTAAAGATATTTGTGTGGTTATAGATCATCTCGTTAAGCGTAAAAAGTAAAGTTTAAAATTAAATTATTAATAAATAAAGAAATGTATCATTCATTTTTGGACTGACTAAAAAAGAAATTGTATCATATAAATTGGGACGGAGGAAGTAGTTCGATGACATATTTGAACCTTTTCCGTTGTTATTATCGTTATTACTTATTTTTGGTATGATGATGACGTGAGTAAAGTTTCATGGAGAAATTAAGATTCATATAATCAACCCCAAATTTATTTGGAATTGAGGTATAGTTATTATTATTTGCAACATATCATAACATAACATATAGCTGTATGTACTGTGCAAAAACAACTTGTTAGCAGATGATGGCAATTTTCAAGCTCTTCAACTAGATATTTTCCTGGGTGGAACATAGGCGATCCCTAAATTTAGCAACAATTTTTACTTAGATACTGGTCTCTTGATCAACTTAAAGTTGTACAAGAAATCCTGATACATGTATTAGCAAAACTTTTGTAACATATATGTAGATAATAACAAAGACAAATAAAATTTTGGCAAAAGCTAGCTAATTAATAGATATGTCGCCACATGGCCAATTTGAGGACAATTGTTAACTGGAGCGTGGATAATATAATTTGGGGACAATTGAAATGTCTGATACCATGTAAAGAATGAATCTTGAACCTAACTCAACCCAAAAGCTAACTTGTAAGGTGGGATTGTTTAAATCCATATAAGAAATTCATGCTCGTATTTCATATCCGATATGAAACTCTTAACAATAATAGTAAATCAGCTTCATGAGCATTATATTTTGAGAATAAAAGATGCACTATGAGTTGCCAATAAGTACAATAAAGACACACGGATATATTAGTCTATTACCATAAAATTCACCGATTATTCCTTTTTGGAACTAACTTGTTTAGTAAATGACCTATTTTTATTTTTCTTACAACATATTAACCTTATAGATTACGTTCTATCAATCTCTTTTGAGTAAATAAAAAATCTTATGAGAAAATGTTAGATCACGATCTAAAATTTGTAAGTTACTGCAAACATTACACAATAATATAATGTTTATTCTGTAATGATGAACAATATATATGTAAACATTAGAGCCGAATCTAACATTATCCGAAAGGATAATTTCTCAAGGCTATGTTTGCACAACTTTTGAAAATAGATAGTAATCTGAAAAATAGAGAATTGCATAAACCAGCCAGAAATTAAGAGGGAAGCTATGTCATTCTAGTACATCAGCTGAGAATATAAAATATTAATTACTAATTAAGGAAATTGCAGCTTTATCTGAAGATTAATTAGCAGAATTGCTTGCATCAACTAAATTACATAAATACGCGGACAGAGTAAAGATTTTTTTACGCTATTATGTAATTGTCAAATCTTAAGATTCTAATTATCTAAAGGTGCTAAATAAATACTTATACAGCACACAAGTAACGAAATACTAATGTAATAGTACTTTCTGGATTTCATAAAGTTGATCAGCATCTCTATCATACTTACTAAAATCCCATCTGTTGTGTAATTGAATATCTTTCCAGATTGTTTTATCCTGCTTTTTATAATATATTTTTGTCGTAATTTTTATACTGTTTTGATTGCACATGCTGAGGGTCTACCATAAATATTCTCTCTATATAGGAATAAGGTTTGTTTACACTCTACCTTCCCTAGACCCTGACATTTTATTGGGTATGTTGTTGT
This sequence comes from Przewalskia tangutica, assembly GCA_029844215.1. Lineage (NCBI taxonomy): Eukaryota > Viridiplantae > Streptophyta > Magnoliopsida > Solanales > Solanaceae > Przewalskia > Przewalskia tangutica. The sequence goes on along the minus strand of CM056730.1, from coordinate 121,973,486 downwards.
TGTGTAATTGAATATTCTACTTTATTATTTCTCAGTAAGTTCTTTAAGATCCGATCTCTGTTGTCTCATTTCCTAATTAATAGTAAGAGCTTTCACAGGATCATGGCTCTTAAATTTAAAGGGAAACAGACACAGATAGACATAACTAACAGGAAAAATTAGTTAGTGCAGAGAGAAATGGAAAAGTAATTACAGATGATAGTTCATTGTTTCCTAATTCTTGAAGTAGTTCCCCTAGGAAGACAAGCAAAGGGATACTTTAGCCTTTCCATCTTATTTATTGTGGCGCCAGGCCAGGCTGCGGGCCGACTTAGGATGATCATAGAGAAGGACTGACAAGCTTATAAGGAATGGGAGAAGAAAGTGAAAAGTTTTTAATTAAGACATCACATTAATTCATATGGTACATGCGTTTTTAGATTAATGATAGGGGTATTCGCACAAATGCCCCTATTTCGGTGTGACGACACTTTTTACGCGGTATAAGTTAGATTTCATTCGGTAAGTTTACATTTCGCTCGGCATATGTATAATAATATTCCACAAGTTATGCTGAATACGATAAAACTTTTAACTCTAACATAATTTGAATAAACTACAAATGCCCCTACAGAACTTGCTCCGAACAAGGTAAAAGTAAGATAATATTACATAATTTATGTTGAGCGAAGCAGGTCTTATTTTCATTAAATGAACAACAGAGCAAAAATTAAAGACCACATATCTAAAGGGCAAAAATTAAAGATCAGTGTGTTTGAAGGGAAATACATGCAAAAACTTCTTAATGATATGGTGTAGCTTTAGGTGTCTAACAGGGTCGGACCATTAGCCCCCTACGGAGTTCTTGATTAGGATCGATTCTTGTCCGGGTTCATCGGACCTCAAGCCAACCGATCCGGTCGCACGGATTCCAGTCGGCCGTGATTCGGTCGAAGCCCTACCGGTCCTGCTTTTTTTTTTTTTAATTTCTAGTATTTATTTTCTATAATATAAACTAAATTCAATTTAAATATGTAATATAATAATATAATATATAATTTAGTTGTATATATTAAAATTGAAACTTTAAAGTTAACTTTTTATTTTATAGTTTATAACTTTATACTTTATACAGTTTATAGTTTATAACTTTATATTGTAAATTTGTAATTATACTTTTATTAATTTATTAGATTAGTAGATATAAGTTAACAAATAAGTAATAACAGATTAACAACTAAATAGATAGTAAAATTAAAATTAATGATAAGATGTAAACTTTTGAACTTTCATAACGTTAATAAGAGTACATAATGAAGTAATAATAATTTGATTTACATATTATGCATCCTTTTGCAAGTTCTTCGTAATCTATAGGTTGATTGAATTGGTTATGCTCCATAGCCTCTAATCGAGTATTAATTTGATCCCGCCCGCCTCGCCTTCCAAAATATTGCCTATTTCTTCATCTTCCTGAGAATTAACGTCTCCACATCCTTGATTTCTTCTCTCGATCCGATTCAATCCCTGCGCACTAACACTTCTAATGTGCTTCCACCCAACGAGTGACGCGTGTCTCCTATTTGATCTCGTGCTTGGCTAAATGCACTTTCAGAAGCCACTGTTGAGATCGACACATTAAGAACATCCCGGGCCATCGCGTCAAGTACCGGGAATTGCCTTTTGTTATCCTGCCACCATTGTAAAGGGTCAAAATTTTTCTTCACTCACCGGCTTTTGCAAATAAAATTGCATCTCATCGCAAGATCGGCCATGGTTGGTTGTGTTGTAAAAGTGCTCCATATGTCTAAAAATTCTTCTTCATCGTCATCATCATCAATCCTGCAGTGTAGACACGCAACTGAACTAGAAGGAATATTAGTAGCGAGTTGGTGTTATCATGTAATGTAGCATAATATTCATATAATGTAGTTAAATTAGTATCAAGTTTACTTATGCAATCAAATGAAGATGGAGTTTCGCTTGACCTATTTCCATATAAGTATATAAACTAAATATTAAATTATGACAATCTACTTTTTAATAGAAGGATTTAAGATTGCACTAATACAATAAACATCGTGAATAGGAAAAAATATTTTTAAAACTTTTCAAACATAATCAGAATCGCATCTTTATATTTCACATTTGATTTTAAACCATAAAGTAAATATGAAATTTCATTTATATGAGCTAAAGCATTACAAATCGTTGGGTAATAAGATCACGAAAATTCAACGATTAAGTGTAAAATTTACGTAAATTTTTTAAAAGTTCACCAATTGATTTCCAATGTTCGGTTAACATATACATCACGTTCTTACAATGCGCATTTGCAACATGTGTTATGGGTCTTTATACTTATAACATTCTTTTAAAAATAAATAAGTATAATTCCACCATGTAATAATCTCTTCTGGCATGAATTTAGGTCTCAAATTAAATTGTTTACATTTTTCTTTAAATTCTATAATTCTATTTTTCCTATTATTACCCTGAATAATTCCAACATCTCTTTTAACAAGTTTTATTTCAGGTGAAAATAAATCAAGACCACTTTTAACAATTAAATTATAAATATGACAAGCACAACGAACATGAAAATATATCAGGAAGTGGTGGTTGTACTTCCGCTTTTAAAAGATCTACTGTGAGATTATTAGATGCGTTATCGAATGATACACAAAGTATTTTATTATAAAGATTATATTTTTGGGCATAAAAACAAATAGTTTCGCATATATTTTCCAAGATGACTTTGATCCTCGCCATACACGCAAAAGCAATAATACGTTTTTCCATTCTAAAATTTTCATCAATCCAATGACAAGTAATTGTTAAATAATCATAACCGCTCAACGATGTCCAATGTCCAAGTAAAACTAACGTGGCATGGAAGGTTAGCAAACAAATATTGCAAGAAAATAACATAATCATTATGAAGTCTAAAAATATCATCTAGTAGTACTACGAGAACACCTTTAAAAAAGGATTATATACTCTTTGAATATATGTAATTAAATATGAAGAAGAACAAAAGAAAAAGGCAAACAACCTCCGACAATCATTTTTGCTAATTCAATGTGATCTTTTTGGATCGTACTTAGTCAACCCCGGTTAATGGATTAAGTTGTTGTTGGCCGGGTTCTAAATCGTGACAGATTCCATTGTGCCGTATGATCGTATTTTATATGTCTACCTATAGTGTCCGTCCCCCCGTCACCACCCCCGGTCTTATGTGTATAAGTTTTCCCACAACTATTACATTTAACGCTATCGACCACAACTTTATCATAAATGAGCCACACTTTACTCCTTTTTTCTTGCATCGGGTCCTGGTAAAGGAGGTCTACGACTACGACTACGACTATCACTAGCGATGCAACATCGTTGTGAAGGAACACTAAGTAGGTATAGGAGGTTCTTCTTCTTCTTCAAGTTCATCAATATCATCTAATTGAACGTTATCACATTCATTATCTTCTATTCCAAAATCTTCTTGCATTTGATCATAATCTATATTTTGATTAGATGATGAAGAACCTACAGATTTTTTACCCCTTGAACTAGATTTACTACAAATTCCGACGCAATTCCCCTTAGTAAAGACATTATAAAATATTTAAATAATCAACAAATAAATATGACAATTTAATAAAATAATTAGAGAATGAAACGAGTGTACCAAACTTCGGGATTCAGAATTCAATTGAAACTCGAAGCTCGAAGTCTTGCGTCTTGCTACTTTGAATTTGAAAACTAATAATAATAATAACTTGAAAATTGATAATAAAGATGATTAAGAGAGTATGAGAATAAGAGAATTGAGAGAAATGTTGTGTGATAAAAATGAAGAAAATGTAGAGAATTTATAGATTTTTTAAAGGGTAAAAATGGAATTAAAATAAATAAATAAACAAAACAAAAAAAAAAAACAAAAAAATAGGGCCAACGGTCGAAATGACCGTTGGCAAGGCCCCAGCCCCCCTCCCAAGCCCAACGGTAACAATACCGTTTGGGCAAATTTTTAATTCTTTTTTTTTATTCTGGTCAAAACCTTCTGCGGGTTTTTATAACCCGTGCGGATTGGGGTTGAGGCGTCCAACCTCAACCGGTATGCCCTTACGGTCGGCGATCGGTTAAACTACCGGGTCAACCGGTCCGGTTCCGGGTCAACCCGGACCGGTTGACAGGTTTCGTGTAGCCCAAGAGACAAATTGGACCAAGGCGAATAATACTTGTTATGGACTTGGGACGTGACATATATGACAAACTAATGCAGTAGGTTCCAGAATTCAAGAAGTTGCTCCTTCAATTCCAAACAATCTGTTTCATTCACTACAGTGATGTATTTTGAATTGACAATACCTATGCAGGTATCTTGGAAGGTTTCATTTGGATTTTGCTATAACATAATGTTCCATTAGTACTGTATGAACACCGATAAGTCTATTTTGACAATTCAATTATTGTTTCACATCCTACAGTCAATCAACTATGGAAGCATCTTAGTAACTTATCAAGAAAGAGTCACCAAAAAATGAAGGGAAATCAGACGAGAATTGTCACACATTTGGTGAATGTAACAACTTAACTGCCACATACTGTAGCTGATTTCTCCAAAACAGGGCCTAAGTGTCCAATGTCAAACTTCAAGGGTCTAACGTGTAAAAAGAAAACCCAACTTTCAACCACTTAACTAACTCAAATTTCGCCTTAGCTTCCTGCAAAACATGTACAACTTTTCAAGCTACTTGTACTATCAATCATTTCACACTGTCTTTGAACATTCCCGAATGCAGATCATACTAAGAGGAGATGTTTCTTATTGTGAATTCTACAGTTATGAATATTAGATATTAATATTTAAAAGAAGAATAAGAAGGCCTACTAAAAAATATGGCGGAGCTAGGATCTTCATTAAAGGGATTTAAAATATAAAAAGATAAAACACACTAAGAATCCAAGAAAATTTAACATCTACTATATATACATAAAAAACAATTTGACCTTGTATATCCATATAATTCTTCGACAAGGGGATTCAGATGAACCCCTTGCACCCCAGCTCCATATTAAAACTCCAACAGAAAGTACCGAAAGTCGGCTGCCCGCACTATCATTACGTGTCACAACCTACTTTTTTCTTGTCTCCAAATTTCACTTTTGGCATTTGAAACTCCGATTCGTGACAGCTACTCATACGTGCCAAAAAGACTTCTTTCCCTTACCATCAGGTACCTAGACTTGCTAGCTACTTCTATAAGACTGGGATTTTTCCAAGTCTGCTTCCTAATAAGGATTTTTCTAAACCTATTATATGAAAGCATCGTAGGCGAATACTTCAGATATCTTCCTCAAACTGAGGGGAGTAGAGTTATGACCACTACTTTAGCTGATCTCTTATCTATCTAAAAGAAGGGGTATCGGGATGCCTATTGAATTTTTGCTTTTAACATTGGATTCTAACAAGGCTATAGTGCACATTATGCAACTGAAGATAAACTTAGTAAAGGAAATATGAGATATAAATGGGGAAAAGAAAAGTTTAAGTGGTCATTTATTGATCAAATATCTGAGAATCAGAACAGACAGTAGAAATAGCAAACTTGTATAAAACATTTATTGACAAACTAAAGGAAATTACTTCCACACAACACAAATAACAAACTTGAACACACAACAGAACAATGTCCAGATAACATTTCTCAGAACACTAAGCATATGCATCACGGTTCTGAATTAGATAGGCTTCAACAGCTTTGTACATTCCCAAGACTTTTTCCTTGCCTGCCTTGATTTCCTCTTCATTCAGCTTAAAATCGCCCTCCGTGTAGTATGTGCTCGTCACCTTAGAGATTGAACCACCATCCGGTGACTGCTCGAACTTCACCTCATAAGTTATTTTCTCAAGTCTTTCTACTAAGGCATCGCCTTCAATCAATGTGTACATGTAAACAATTTTCTCTTCGTTAAGCTCATCAATCCTGTACTTAATCTGACTTAAAATTTCCACCTGTAGAAAAGAAGCCACAGTCAGAAAATACTACAACAATAACAACAACATACCCAGTGAAAATCCCACAATGTGGGGTCTGGGGAGGGTAGAATGTACACATACCTCACCTCCATAGGTAGAGCGGCTGTTTCCGGGAGACTTTCGGCTCAAGACAAAGAATAATCAGGCAAAGCAAGCAAATCAAAACAGTCAGAAAATACTAGTGATTTAAAAGAAAAAATTACCTAAATAGCCATCCACCAACTACATAAACTAAAAATAGCAGGTGGATGTATATTATATGCATAATCCATGTAAAATATGTGTATAACCGTGTATAATCTATGTATATTGGATAGAAAAAGTACAGTGGAATCCGGCTGGTTCTCCAAAATTTGAAGAGAATTAACTAGGATGATTTAACCTTCAGGAAAGTTGATCTGTTTAATGCTACCGGTGCCTCCATTACCCTGGACAAATTCAATACTTTTAATAGCTTGTGGCATCAGCTTTGGCATCAAATTGTGAGAATCAACAATTGAGGCCTTAAAGATCCTTGATGGAGGAACAGTGGAAGTGTACTCATCAGTGAAGGATGTGATGGTCATTTTCACTATGTAGAAGAAATTTATAGCACAATGTATTTGATGAAGATTGAGCTCTTGTTTGATGCAAAAACATGGATGGCATCGTATTTATAGGTCGCGGTCTACAAGTTATTTATTCTTGAAATAGAGAACCTAGGAAGACAGACAAAATATTCTATTTCTTGTCTGGAATGTAAAGAACAAACAAATGGTATATTTTCCACATTCCAGAGTTCATAAATATATTTAGACTTGACTGAAGCCTTGCACCTTGTAATTGTAGAAAGTCATAAGGAACTTTACAAGAGCCATAACTTTGATATTTTTGAGGTTCTGAGAATCCTAGAAGTCCAAAGACATGGAAAACCAGACAACAAATGGAATACATTTGGTGAATGGTGAATTCTTCAACATTAACTATTAACACACATAATATCCATCTGCATAATATGTGCTTGTCACCTTAGAGATGGGACATCTCCAGTGATCGGGCTCAAACTTCACCTCATAAGTTAATTTTTCTCGAGTTTAGTCCGCCACTCCATCACCTATTATCACTGTGTATTTTATCTTCATTAAGCTCATGAACCTGAAATGAACTTAAATATTGGTATCAGCATCATTTTGAATTTAAAAAACCTGCTAAAGTTATCACTTCTATGACCAACACAGTTACACAGCTGACAAACTTGAACACAAGATAATAAAAACCAAATAGCATTTCTCAGAACACTAAGTATACATGTGCATCAGGGCTCTGAAGGAGATATGCTTCGACTCCTTGAGCTTGAAATCGTCCTCCGTGTAGAATGTGCTCGTCAGTCGTCACCTTAGCGATGGAGCCGCCATTAGCTCGAACTGAAAGTATGTATGTCCTAGAAACAATCATTTTAGGGACAAATGTACTTGAACACATTCGTATTATTAATGAGATTAATATATTTTGGCATTTTGCAATTATTAAATTATGATTTTGATTGCTTGTGATTATTCATTAATGTGCATCCCTTGAGTTTACGTTGTCATTTATAACGTGAGGTATTAATGATCGAATGTAACTCTCAAAATAACCTTGACTGTTGATCATTGAGAATGAGATATCAATGATATATTATAAGTCAATATGTGGTCTGCATCACATTCTTAGAGAATGTAGTATGTCTCACTTACTACTAGTATGATTACTGGTGATGGACACATAGATACTCTTAGAGGATATTTTTATACCCTGCTGATAAATTATGTCTAGAGTATTATCAGCATGTGGGAGATAGATGTCCTTTGACTTGAGGTCAATACACACCTAATTTGCAGAGTAATGTACTTTGATCCTGTCCTAAGCTTAAATTCCTTATAGGATAAGATATGACTTGTATTAGGTCCATTGTGATGCAAATCAAGGTGGTAGTTGAGCCAAGAATAAGATTCATTCCTCGATTGGATATTCGAGAGGAACACTCAGCTACTCAGTAATGTTAGGTCGACCAAGTCATTGGCCAATGCAAGAGACATATTTAGGATATGATCTAATTGTCGACTAATATAGATGAGATAAAGTGATCAAACCATTTGGAAAGACACTTGGCAAATCCTAAGCTTGATCGAGTGTGCTGCCCTAGTTTCCATCGCCCAACATTTTCGGCCAGCAGGCAGTATACCCACCTCTCGGTCCAGTCAGTTTTGACGTCCATACACCAATTCAGGTCTGTCCCATTTATATTCCAAGTCAAGGGCCCGTTACTCGTAGCCAATGAGGTTTCTTTAGACCAAAACAATATTTTAATCTCAACTCTAATGTCACTAAATCAGCCCTACACTACAACAAATCGCCTTAAATAGGGCGACTGATTTATACCAACAAGGACGACAAAAAAATGCCCTGGTAGTTAGAACAAAAAAATGCTACATAAAGTCGCTCTTTTTGAATCATAGGGCGACATATAAAGTCGCCCTTTTTGAACCACATCAAATAGGGCGACATATTTTCACTCGCCCTCCTTGAGACCCACAAAAAATGGGATTGCTCCGATCCGAAATTAATCCTCTTAATTAGAATTTAGACAATACTTAATTTTGTGATATCTGTATAAAATTTAGACAAGTAAACAGGTTGGATACAAATTTTAACATGTGACAAATGCATTTTTCAACTTTTTGACATACACACATCTAAGATGCAGCAAGTAACTGAACTGGTTATAAAGTCCAATATTGAGAATGAATTTGGGTCCAAAGTTGAAAAAAGGATCTAAATATTGGGACCAAAGTTACTATATTACAATTTTGGATAACTAATCATAGAATTAGTTATAGCTTGATTTTATTTCAACTAAATTTGAGATAAATTTATTTAGAGATTAATTCCGGATTAATTATCTATTAGTTTGGATTTGACTCAACGAGAGCGAGTGTATTGTTGTCTCCCTAATTGATAAAATTAAATAGGGCGACACTTAAAGTCGTCTTTTTTAATTTCACCAAATAGGGCGACACATAAAGTCGCCATTTTTTAACCACACCAAATAGGACGACATACAAAATCGCCCTTTTTGAACCACAACAAATAGGGAGACATATATAGTCGTCCTTTTTGAACCACATCAAATAGGGCGACATATTTTCACTCGCCCTCCTTGAGACCCACAAAAAATGGGATTGATCTGATCCGAAATTAATCATCTTAATTAGAATTAGTCAATACTTAATTTTGTGACATCTGTATAAAATTTAGACAAGTAAACATATTGGATACAAATTTTAACATTTGACAATTGTATTTTTTAACTTTTTGACACACACACACACCTAAGATGATGCAGCAAGTACCTGGACTAGTTATAAAGTCCAATATTGAGAATGAATTTGGGTCCAAAGTTGAAAAAGGGATCTAAATATTGGGACCAAAGTTACTATATTACAATTCTGGATAACTAATCATAGAATTAGTTATAGCTTGATTTTATTTCAACTAAATTTGAGATAAATTTATTTAGAGATTAATTATCTCTTAGTTTGAATTTGACTCAACGAGGGTGAGTGTATTGTTGTCTCCCTAATTGATAAAACTAAATAGGGCGACACTTAAAGTCGCCTTTTTTAATTTCACCAAATAGGGTGACACATAAAGTCGTCCTTTTTGAACCACGCCAAATAGGGCGACATACAAAGTCACCCTTTTTGAACCACAACAAATAGGGCGACATATATAGTCGCCCTTTTTTAACCACATCAAATAGGGCGACATATTTTCACTCGCCCTCCTTGAGCCCCACAAAAATGGGATTGATCCGATCCGAAATTAATTCTATTAATTAGAATTTAGACAATACTTAATTTTGTGACATCTGTATAAAATTTAGACAAGTAAACAGATTGAATACAAATTTTAACATTTGACAATTGCATTTTTCAACTTTTTGACACACACACACACCTAAGATGCACCAAGTAACTGGACTAGTTATAAAGTCCAATATTGAGAATGAATTTGAATCCAAAGTTGAAAAAGGGATCTAAATATTGGGACCAAAGTTACTATATTACAATTCTAGATAACTAATCATAGAATTAGTTATAGCTTGATTTTATTTCAACTAAATTTGAGATAAATTTATTTAGAGATTAATTCCAGATTAATTATCTCTTAGTTTGGATTTGACTCAACGAGGGCGGGTGTATTGTTGTCGCCCTAATTGATAAAATTAAATAGGACGACACTTAAAGTCGCCTTTTTTAATTTCACCAAATAGGGCGACACATAAAGTCGCCCTTTTTGAACCACACCAAATAGGGCGACATATAAAGTCGTCCTTTTTGAGTCACACCAAATAGAGCGACATATAAAGTCTCCCTTTTTGAACCACATCAAATAGGGCGACATATAAGGTCGCCCTGCTTGAGTCCCACAAAAAATGGGATTGGTTAAAGTTGAAATTAATCATCTTAATTAAAATTTATTCCAAATTATCAAAAAAAAGTTCGGATACGAATCCGATCCAAAAAATTTGGATATTCGATTTTTTTGGATATCCGAATTATTCGGATCAGAATCTGATCCGAAATTATCCGAAAATTGCGGATATCCGATATTTTGGATATCCGATACATTCGGATCTGAATCCGATCTGAAATTATCCAAAAATTGCGGATATCCGATTTTTTGGATATTCGAAATATTCGGATCCGAATCCGATCTGAAAATTTCGGATATCCGATTTTTTGGATATCCGAAATATTCGGATTAGAATCCGATATGAAATTATCCAAATTGTGTATATCCAATTTTTTGGATATTCGAATCCAATTTGAAATTATCCGAAAATTTCAGATATCCGAAATTATCCGAATCCGATCCGAAATAAAGACTTCTAAAAATGTTGCACTATTATAAATAATAAGTGTAAAAAAATAGACATCTTGTTAAAAATTGACTTTAGAACCGGCCAAGGAATTTATGATTATGAAGAGCATAAATATATCAAGTATTGATGGCTCGTCTTGTGGTAGAATGACACACTTCCACATAAGAGGTTCGGGTTCGATTCTAGACTGGGGTGTATTTGTAGTGATTAATATTGCATAACTAGTGATCTAGTGGTAGAATAGTACAATGTCACGGTTCAGACCAGAGTTCGAATCCCAGATGATGCATTTAATTTTTTCTCTTTTTTGAACTATATCAAAAAGGGCGAGTGTAATCTCCCTATTTGGTCATAACCAAAAGCAGCGACCTATTTGGTTCTTACCAAAGGGCGACTTGAAAAATTGACATTCTTTATCTAAGACAACGGACGTAATAAGACGACTAAAAATCGTCCCCTTTGATCTAAGGGGGCGATATTCCACCTAGAGAGGGCGACACACCCGCCCTCTTTGAAGCGATTTGTTGAAGTCCACGTAACCTAGTGTTTGCCTTCATGACCCGAATTGGAAAATGGTCATGGATGATGAATATAATGCTTTTATTGAAAATAAGACGTGTAAATTGATAGCCCTGTCCGCCTGATGTTAATGTGAGTCGTTCTATGTTGATTTTTACTCATAAGGGAAAATTAGATGGTTGTTTTGAGATGCATAAGGTTCGTTTTGTAGGTGATAGCAAAACTCAACAAGTTGACATGAATTGTGGAGAGACATTTAGTCCAGTGATCAAACCGACAACTATTCATACTGTTCTCAGTCTGGCACTCTGGCTCTCTCAAAAGCATGACCAAACATCATACTTAGAGGTGTTGACACCCAATTTTGACCCTCCCGTCCAGTCATTAGCTATAAAATTAGACTAATTGTGTAAAATAATTTTTATGATTTTTTATGATAAAATGCAGCGATAAAACATAAATACAGGCATAAATAAATAATTTAATAATGGCATCGCGTCTTACGTAGAGTTTTAAGCACTTAGAGTCCCGCGCCCGCATTAATCAATTTTAAGCTCTGTCAAACAATTCTTAATTAATAATAAATACATAAAATAAATAATTTAGCAATGACGTCGTGTCAAGTAGCATAGCCGCATTTACTAATACGCAAGAGAATCTCATAATCATTTGCATTTAAATAATTTAATCTAAACTCAATTCAATTTTAATTTAACTTCGCAATAATGCATAATAATAAGTTTTTAAATAATAGCGCCGCATTTTAAAATATTAAACATTGACTAAATAGCACACCCGCATTTATTAATAATTTAAACTCAAGCTCAAAGCACCTAAATAATTTAATCACATTTATTAATTTACTACTAATTAACTAATTAGATACCTAAAATTAATACACTTAAAAACTCTACCCAAATAAATACCTAATTAAGCTAACTACCCTAAATAATACCCCAGCCCATTGCCCATCCGGGACCCGCAGCCCACGCCCGCAAAGCCCACCCGCAAGCCCTCTCCCTTATCACCATCACCCCACCCAGCCTTCACTTCCCTCACTATAGCCCATCGTCCCCACTCCCTCCAAACAAGAACGAAACCCTACCCTAACCTAAACCTAAGGTAAACCGCCGCACCTTACCCTCGCGTCCCCATCGCCGCCAAGACCCTAGCTGAGATTCTCGCCTGAGAATCCGATGACTTTCTTTTCTCACCAGTGCCATTCAAAATCGTTACATACCATATTTACTTTCTAAAATTACACTCGAGAAAGCTCACAAGATCAGTATTAAATCAACCCGAAAATCTTGCAATAAAATCGCCCATTCTATGGCAAGAATCTTACAAAAATCAGCAACCCAAATCACCTTTAAAATCTTACCAAAATCAGAACTCCTGATCGCGACTATATAAATGGGTGATTTATACATGCAATGGCATGGGAAGAAGGGGGGAGAGTAGCAGAGCTCAGTCGGGGAGAACTCAGAGGGCAGTCGTTTAGCAATTGGTTCCTCCGCAGCATAGGAGTCCCATTAAGCATCCAGGGGAGTAGCATCCAAAAGAGAGTGGGCGTCGATTCGCGTCTTGAACAACGACGATCGAAGCGTTTTCTTACACATGCATTTATTAGCCTTCAACCCCGAGTTAGGATTCGGCGTTGAAATTAGCCACCTGGAGTAAGAATAGAAGTCAAAGCCCTTTTTAAATACTAGTCCGTAAATCGCACAAAACACGCTTTTCAATCGCATCGCAATAACGTCGAGGGCCGAAGCGACTTGATCTGTTGCCGGGTCGTCAGGAGAAGGTAAAGTCAAAATCTTCTCGATTTTATTCATTTTGTTGTGTCTCTTTGCGTTAAGTTTGTTCGTATTTGTGTCTCGATCGCGTGGTTTAAAACTGTTTGTTAATATGTTATTTGGACTCACGATGCTTAAATTCACTATGTCGTGTACTTTGTATCCTCTGTGAGTTCGTTTGGTATATGTGAGCAAGATTAAGATCCTATGAGATGTCCAGATTTTGGCCCCCCCCTTACATTCAATTATTAGTTATTTTAGGTCTGTCATAACCTGTGGTTTCCTGAATGTTGTGTCTTCTGATTGTTCTGGTTCCATTTACATGTCTATTAGATAATTTTGGGACCTCATATTGTTTGATAGTACATCTTATAGCAGCCGCATCATCTGTTAAATACCACTAGTTCATAATACATTTTCCTCTCTTAATATAGATTCGGCAGTCACTAGAGTTGTTGGTATATATATGGCAACTAGTATAGATATTAAATTAGCGCCCCTTTGTTTCACATTGATATGTTTGCCATTTGGTTTTAAGTCTATGTTTGTCTGAATACTGCATATATGAATAATGCCATATTCACTGTATGATGGTTGTTCGCTATGATTTAAAACATGTCCGAGTTTGCTAGGAGGTATATGTGATGACATTTAAGGAAGAATATATATGTCAGGCATCATCTCTCTATTCTTTTCCTCCATGATAGTATGGTACACATCCTATATATATTGCTATTTCCCCTGGTATGCTTAGGAATAATATGTGCATTATGGTGTATATTCAGTATATCATTTTGCATCCTTGTGTGACTATATTCCTTGGGCTTAGCCCACCGTCTGTTGCTCCCCTTTCCTTATTCACTACTCTTGGTGCATTCATGCCTACTAATCTGTTTTAAGTGCCTATCCTTATTCGTTTCAATATCAGCTCGGATCCTTGTGTATGTTTTTACACTAAATCATGGTGCAGTCCCTGTTGTATGTTCGCATATCTGTTGCGACTGGTATCTTATGTACATTTTCCTTCTATCGGCGATGCTAAAGTCATCTCATGTTTTGTCTGCTTTCCTCTATGCTCTACTGCCTGCCTCCTGAATCCTTCCCTTTAAAATCTGAAAAGATTCATTTCAGTTTGCTCTTTTGCCCCTGCATTGTCATGCAGCCTCATCGACATATTTGGGTCGAACCCACTAGGTTTACTTCTCGTCATTTGTCATATATTGCTCCTTACTGTTTAGTCATATGTGCCTGATTTTATGCTAACTCATTTATTATATTTGATAAAATTCGGACATATACTAATCCTTATCTTCTTTCTTTGCATGGCATGCATTGGAGTTAAACGAAAAGTCTCATTGCGAGACTCATCACAAAGCTACAACAAATGATGACCTACACTATGTGCATCTTCATCTCCGCCTCGAAAATTCCAAGCCACCGGCGAATGACATCGCCATTCCCTCGAGTCACCTTTATTGTTTTCTATTCCCGCCCCATTTATTTGTTGTGAATTAATTGTTCTAACATTACATTATTAGTAGTAAGTTGCCTAGAATAATTAAGCTTTGGGTCACCATTAGAATGTTAAAGAAGTCTTTTCACCATTGGAGTGCCTTTCTAATTAGTTTGGCGTTAGAAATCTACTTCCTTTAAGTTAATCATTCTAGCTTGACACACATTTCCTAAACTATAATTAAACCGCTTAGTCGCATAATTATTTAGGTAGCCAAGACATTAGTTATTAAATCCTAACTTAAGGAAAATCATTTTCTTTTTATAAATTCTCATTAGCACCCGCATAAAATACATGATCATTAATCTTTGCATGATATATTTTCCATCATATTTTTCGTCATCATAGGCTTTGCATTATTACTTCTATTATACTAAGCAACATATATACCGTATATATAATTTCATACGTCTTCTAACTACTTTCTAAGTGCATGTCTTCAATCAAGATCTACTTTATATATTTTAAACAAATCTTATATTTTATGCAGGCTAAATTACACTTATGCCTATAAATATCCTTTGCTTAAATACTTTAAAAACATGTACTCTTCTATAGCATAATAATCAACCCTAGGTTTGAGCGGACAATGCAAGTTAGCGGATCCTTTAGTGCTGACCCCTTCCCTTTAGGATAATAAAGAACCCTTACCCAGAATCTCTTTAAAGTTTAGCAGACCATTAAATGGAGTTAATGTTTACTTTAAACTAGTTAAACATTTAGGTGTCCTAATTCACCCAAACTAATTAGGTGGCGACTCCGCGAACCCTTAGCATTATAGCAACCCTTTAGCCTTTAGGCACTTTTTGGCATTTTACCCCTTAGCACCCTTTTGCACTTCTAGCACCTTTCTAGCACCTTTCTAGCACCTTTTAATATTTAGCACCCTTTACTTTTAAAATTAATCCCTTAGCACCTTTTTAAAACTTTTAGCATCCTTTTTAACATTTTAAGCATTTTTAACTATTTAGCATTTTATTTTCTAACGCTTTTATTTTAAGCAGGAGTTTAGAAAATAAATGTCGCGGTCGGAAAAGGGCGCGACAAGAGGTTGTCACTCCTTTATACACCTCTCAACTCTATACTAAGTCAAATAATTGAGTTGCGTGCAAAGTAGTCCAAATATCATACTTATTAAGAAAAAATACATAATTCAATCTTACATTCAAAACATTGTTAAAGACAAATTTATTTAAATAATTGTGAAATTAACTTCGAGACATGAATCATAAATTTTACTAATTCATCGTCGATTATCATACCATGTTTAATTTCATTAATTTATTCTTCATGGAAACCAAAACTTAAAAATAAAAGTAAAAAAGAGTTTTGCAAAAAGAATTGAAGACAAAAAAAGCTAATAAAATATTTAATCCGTCTCAAAATATTTATCATATTTTAAAAAAAAATCAATTTGACTAAATTTTAAAGTTAAATTAAATTAAATTAATTCAATATTTTCAAATTAAAATTTAAATATTTAAAAACTACATAAAAAAGATATTATAATTATAATTCTTTTTATATTAATATGATAAAAAAATATAACTTAAATTATTGGTTAAAATTGATAGCTCTTGAAAAGCGATTGCAAAATATTTTGGGGGATAGAATTTGCATAAAGCACAGTTCACAAAACAAAACCCTAGAAGAGAAACAGAGGTGAGCTTCAATGGGGACAAAGCGAAAATCATCATCTTCTTCAACCCCAAATCTCCAACCTGATGAAGCAAAACCTCAATCTTTATTTGATGATGAAGAAGAAGAATACGAAGAAGTCGAAGTCGAAGTAGAAGAAGAAGTCGAAGTAGAAGAAGAAGTCGAAGAAGAAGTATCCGAATCCGAACCCGAACCGGAATCGGAATCGGAATCCGACAGCGAAGACGAGTCGACGAAGCGAGAGACTATTCGTAAACTTCTTGAACCATTCAGTAAAGACCAAATAATCAACCTATTCAAAACCGCATCTTCAAACGACTCATCAATTCTTTCTCGGGTCACAACCCTAGCCGATTCCGACCCGACCCACCGCAAAATCTTCGTACACGGACTCGGGTACGATGCAACTTCCGAACAACTCATCAACGCCTTTAAACCCTATGGAGATATCGAAGAGTGTAAATTGATTACCGATAAAGTTACTGGAAGAGCTAAAGGGTACGGATTTGTGTTGTTTAAAACTCGGGTCGGGGCAAAAAGGGCTTTAAAGGAGCCCCAGAAGAAAATTGGGAATCGAACTACCTTTTGCCAGCTGGCGGCTGTGGGGTCCGCTGGGGGGGCTAGTCAAGATTCCGGTGGCCGAAAAATTTATGTTGGGAATGTTGGGCCTGATGTAGATAGCGCAAAGTTACAGGCTTTTTTCGCGAAATTTGGGGAAATTGAAGAAGGGCCATCAGGGATTGATGGGGTTAGTAGGAAATTTAAGGGTTTCGCGATTTTTGTGTATAAGAATGTCGAAGGGGCTAATAAGGCGTTGGAGGAACCGTTGAAATCGTTTGATGGGTGTCAATTGTTTTGCAAGAAATTCGTGGAGAATTTGAATAATAATGCTAGTAATAGTAATGTGAATCAAGGTGTGCAACAAAATGAGATGAGTTATGGTTATGGAGTGACTACTCCCGGGATAATGGGTGGCGTGAATATGAATGCAATGCCTATGCCTCTTTTGATGGGGCAAAACATGGGATTTGGGGTGAATCCATTGAGTTTAGCTGCATCGGGATTTAATCCTTCGTTTGGAGGGATCGGTGCTGGTTATGGTATAAATGGAATTAATCCAGTTGCTTTGCAGGGTATAGGTACTTACCAGGGTGCACAAATATGGCAGCCTTCTTATGGAGGAACAGCAACAATGTCAACAGTAGCTACACCTGCAAAGGATTCAGCAGGGTCGACCTATCCCTCTTCTTTGGGCCGCTAGGTAACGCCTTTTGAGCTTACGTGGACTTGATCTCCTGTAATATGATTCATAGTATGAACTATTTCTTGTTGTCTTAGATATTCTGCATGTTGTTATCAGTATCTGAATGTATATTTGAAACTGCCTTCTTTTGATTCGACTTTATCACTTGGTCTATTTCATGATTGTCAAAAAAATTATCTTTGAAAACTATAGGTTTAGATGATTGAGATACCTTAAATATTGACTTTTGTCATACTTATAAATTATTTGTCGAACTTGACTATGATGGAGCTTAGTTTGGGTATTTGATTAACTGAAATTTGTTTGCTTATTCTATTCTTAGTTCACTTATGGTCTTCAAAGTGTAACTGCAACATAGTATGTCCTCTGGTTACATTGATTATTTGTAGGTGGCATTTAGATTGACAGGTTGACTGCTTCTATTTTTAATACGCTTTCATGAGGAATTTATGCCTTGCTGCATTTTATCGAATCTTATTAACGGATTCACTTTTCTTGGTGCGTATGTTCCATCCGGTCCCTTATAAAATGCTCCATCTCGACCAATTGACCTTGTAAGTTCCGAGGGGATAGTCTAGGATATTAGAGTTAGCTAGAAGAATGTTCAACGAATTAATGCAATTTGCACAATTTTTAGAGAAAAATATAGGCTTGCATCATTTCTTAATTTGGACTTAAAGACTTTATCCCCAAAAAGTATTAACTTGGACTTGATGTAACATTGACTACATTTTCACCACCAAGTCCAAGTATGGGGAAATCAGACTTTATTTTCCTTATCAGAAAATAAACTTAATAATCATGTTAGAGGTTAGTAAGAAAACATGGTGAGTGTCGTCAGTTTCTATTTGGTAGTCGTTATTCATTATTCATCTGTAGTGCTCTGATCCTGGATAGTTGACAGTTGGAAACCGGAGGTTTGTGATGGTCATGGTCACACAAGTGCACTTGTGTTTCATGTTATTTATATGTCGTATTGGGTTCTATTTTGTTACCTTTCTCAAAAAATAATACTTAATTATATTGGGTTCTATGTTATAGGGCTTGAGCCGAGGGTCTTCCGGAAACAACCGCTCCTTTTTTTAATAACTGGAGCAAAATTGGTGTCTGTTGTAGGATCTTATGGGTCGATGCAAATACTATCCTCCCAACTTTTTAAAATGTCCTTGCATTTTGATTCATAGAGTAAGTTGATCTTAAGGTGTTGTGATCCTAGGATCCAGATCCTTAAGCATTGCATCTCTCAGCATATAACTTTTAAGTAATTGTCAGCCAATGGCTAGGGAAGTCATTGCCAAATCAGATCTTAAATTTCTGTCAGTATCATGCAGATTCAGTACCTTGTGGCTTGTGCTGCTTTTAATCGTAAAACACCATAATCATATAATGAGTCATGTCTTTACTGCCTCTATTTCTTATTAGTAATCCTCATGTTCAATTTTCAACTGGTCATTTGTGAAACTCTTCTCCTATAACAGATGTCAAAGAGTGGCTGGGGTATGGGTGAGAGTGGATGAAGCATGCATTCTGAGCTGCATCTTTCCAGACTCTTGTCACATTGAGAAAATTGCTGGAATTACCAATATTAGTAAAAAGTTCCCAAGAAGTTCAAAACCATAGGCAATTCATGCAGTCTCTACATTTTCTTCTTGCAAGGCCAAAGTTGTGTATTCTGCCTAAAATGCATATATATTAGCGTTTGGTCGAGTATTTCACAATTGAGTTGAAATGATAAGATCCATTTTAGTTCACTGAACAGTTTACCCGTTTTAAGATGTTTTTTTTACGCTAACATACTTTTGTCATTGCGTAGTAGATCTTTTGTTTAGGCCATCTTTCTTCTATATTTCAATTACATCTTAAGGGTGGTAGAGTTGATTCAAGGCAGTAATTGACACTACACAAGTACACAACTTGCTTAGTATCTTCATATTGAATCTACCATGCGTGATTACCGCATATATCGTGAATAACAGCTTATTGCCTGATTTTGTAATATAAGCCCGGTCCCCCCCCCCCCCCCCCCTACAATGTATAGGTCCAGTAGCGATTTGGATTTCCATTTAAAGTGGTTCGTCCCAAATAATTTGTATCCTGTGTAAACATTTGTTGTTGGATTTACTGTCTGTTTTAACTCAACACCATTTTGAACTTCCCTCTAATCCAACAGAAAGCACCAAACTGCTAGCTATAAGGTTACATTAGAATAACTTACAAATAGGTTGGATGTTTGATAAATCACAGAATTATTCAGCTTACCTAAAAGTTAGGCTGATTTGTGTGAAGTATGTAGTCTATATTGATTCATAAGGGAGCTTCTCAAATTATTCTAAAAAAGAAAAATAAACTTTATTCTGTTTGATATGTTGATATTGTCCTAATAAAGGAAAAAAAGTTTTATTTGGTAATCAAACAATAAAAACATGAAAAAAATTAATACCTGGTTACAATTTATGTCAGTTCAAGTAGTGTTTGGATGGGTTAATGATCCGTTCATTCTCACCCTCTCAGGTTCAGTTTAATCCGCTAATTTTACACCGCACTACCTTCTAGATAATCCCCAATTGTTCGTCACGTTTGTAACTACTACGATCAAAGATATCTCTGCACCCCACCAGACGATCTTCCAATCATCAATTTAATTTTTAACCATGCAAATGCCTTTATCCAACAGAAATAGTATAATGTAATTAAATTTGAATATAAGTAATGTAGTGTTGATCCTTGGCCATGAACTTCTCAAAAGTAACATATGTGACCAACGACTGTTTTGGAGCATTCAAATGTTAGTTTTTCCTCCATAAATCATTCATTATTTGGCTGCATTATTTGGTGAATTAAGTGGCCATTACATGGACACTTAAAGAGACCCTCTTACACTACTATATATTGAGGCCTTTGGAGACACACAACACTCATACTTATAATCAGATTTTTTGAAACTCTTCCTCTCTAAGCATTCTTTCAAACACTCCAAGGTTCTTCTTGAGAAACACTTGAGTTTCCTTTGCTCATTTGTTAGTTGTTGTTTTATCTTGGGAGACAGTTGCCCATAAACGTAAAAGGATATATACGGAGAAATAATGTCTTAAGGACAAAGTGAATATCACTCGACTCAACAACGCCTCTGTAACACTATCAAATTTAGTGTCTTTTGATTCCAGGTTATCAAAATCGGTTATCAAAATCAAGGGACTTGCTGCGAACGAAGATCCAAAGATTCAAGACTTCAAGAGTTCAAGGACGAAGATCAAGATCAAAAGCTTGTTGTTGTCACAATTCTTGTGGGCTTCAAGTTGCTGCTATTGTAATAATTATAGTTTACCCTTTCGAAGCACTAGTAATAGTTGTTTACTATTCTCGTATGTTACCCACAATTTCTTCATAAGAAAAGATTTTAAAATGTTTTCCGGTGTTCGGATATATGGTGAGTAAGACATATTCTCTAAGAAAACATATAGTATTATAACTATGGATACAAAATAATATTAGTAAATTGGAGTGTGTTTTGATGACATATTTGGGTACTAAAGTAAATAGTAATGGTTGAAAGTATTATTTGAAACCAGCAATATGAATTAAAAGTTAAAATAATTATAAATAAAATGAGTCTTTCGAAAGTTATTTTTTCGTTATAACAAACATCAGAACAATTTTCAAATCATACCACACACATCCTATAGTGTTGGGTGTAGTCCTTTCCTCCTTGTGTGAAGACTGAAAACCATGATAAGGACAACCTGCCTGCAGTTTTTCTGCAGATAAGGAAGTGATTGGAGAAACATTCTATCGAATCTTTGAACTTGTTAATGCCTCATGGTTTCATATATGTATGAATTTTCAGGATATTCACTGAATTAACTGAATGGCAAAACTTTGTAGTGTTAGTGCCAGCTTTTCAGATACTTAATTATAGAATAGCATCAAATTTTTTAATCCCTTCACGTGTGTGTTCATAGAGACCAAGGGAGGTGTATGACCCTTTTTGCCCCTATAATCTCCTATATTACTAGGAATGACAGTTATTTTTGAGTAATCGATAAATTATTGGTTTGAGTCATGAAATTAACTAGTTACGTGAGATAACGATAACAATAATGAAACTTGAAATTGATCAAATTCGTCTAAATTAGATAAATTAGCTAATAGTCAATTAAATTTGATAAATTTGCATTCGTAAACAAATGTTCTGATCCTTTTTTTCTAAAGAAAGAGGGCTACTTCACGAGCCGCTATTAATAATAGAAAGATAATATCAACTACTTAAACATCCATTCTTTTAGATTTTTTTGTCAATCAATTAATTAACTACATCTCAATAATAATTGAATAAATTTTTCAATGGAGTACGTGTTCGTTTTTCTTTTTCCTTGTAAGTGATTAGGTTCACTTAATCCAATCAGAATAGTGAATTAAAGGAGTAATTATTTCATGCAAATTAAAAGTATGCTAGATGTAGATGCCATCATGAAGCACACGTGTTAAAAGTAAAAAGAAAACATGCAAAAATTTTGTCCTCCTTAAATCACACTGTCAACAAAAGTATATAATAAAAAAAAAACGAAGCCCTAGATCAATTGGTCTTGAAGGCAGAGGTTATCCTCATTGGGTGGTGTGGAAAAGTTTGGTCACAAGTTCGAAACCCCAGGGTAACACTTAGCCTGCCTTCACCTCTTGGGGGAGTCTATCACACTTGCCATCAGTGTGGTTTACAAGCGTGATTTGGTTAACTTCGGCGTGAGTTTTTAGTGAATATTTTAAATTTTGGAGAAAGTCTCATTCATCCTAAAACATCTTCGGTGTATATTTTAAAATTCAAAAAAACTAAAAAAAATACATTTTGGTGTTGTAATGTGACGATTAAGACAATTTTTCCAAATTTTAAGGGCACATTTGGTACGTTGTATTAAGGTGGATTGTACTACAGTTATTTATCATTTTGAGCTATCTAACAGTGGAGTCCCTGATGTACTAAAAAAAATTAAAAAAAAAATACAGTTCATTATATATTAATAGTCTAATACCGTTCATTATATATTAATACATACAATTCAGTTCATTCTAATAAAATTAGTATAGTACAATGTGACGTACGAGCCCTATATGTTATACATGCTAAGGCACCTTCTCTATATCTTATGTGCCTTCAGTATTATTTGTCAGCTCGTATACAACACAATAAAATAAAATAAAGTAAATGCAAGATTTCTTATGTGCCTTCAGCATAAAATCGATTTCAACATCATAGTCTCTTTTATCTCTTTTCTTGTATAATTTCCCCTCCATTTTCATTGTTCTTGCTTATCTTTCCCCCCGTTTTTTGGTGAAACTACTTTTGAGTTTAAAAAAAGAAAGTAAATGTATATAAAGGAGAAAAAGTTAAGTGTAAAAGGGAGGGGGCAGAGTGACCATCAATTTCCATATTTAGAAACTTGATGAGTTAAGGCTTGTTATTTGGGATAGATAATCATTTTGAACTATTCAGGGTGGTGCTCATTATTCTAAAATTTCCATATACTTGATAATGAGTCTTTGGAAGATTTTATGGTGGCACCTGATACGGTGCATCGTTATATGATGAATCTTGATTTTCTAGAGATGTTTATTAAACCATATGTAATAAAAAATAATGTTGAAGGGGAGAAGGTGCCTTAACAAGTATGAGCCTTTAGGATTTGAAAAAGTTACCTCGATCGTCACATCACATCACATATGGCTCATGGATAGTAGAGTACCTTCAATGTAAATATATTTAACTGGTCGTTTATATTTAGACGTGAAAGTTGCACACTGAAGGTGCACTACGAGGCATGCGTTTTCACCATTTAGATTATGATTTTTTTAACATACCCATTTATTGAATTTGTCCCCAAAAAAACACCATTTAAATCAAATTCCCAAAACACCATCTAGTAGTACACAATTTCATTCAAACTAGATTTTCCTTTGAATTGTTTAATATACCCATATTGTAATACACTCTTTGCTCCAATTTATATGATTTACTTTTCTTTTTAATCCGTTCAAAAAAAAAAGAATGACACATTTTCTTATTTGCCAACAATTTAAGTTTAAACTTTACCTTTTACGCTTAAACGAGATGATTTATAACCACACAAATATCTTTGACTTATTTTAATCCATAAGCTTCAGAAGTCTTTATTTATTTTTTAAACATCATATAAATTGGGACGGAGAAAACTTATTAATAACGTTTATCAATTTTTATAATGAATTCAAATTTTATCTTCCCACATAGAGGTTCAGTTCACATGTTTTGTGTAGCTAAACTTTACATACTGTGTTCGTCTTCCGGCGCAGTCTAGGATTTCCGTGAAGATCCTAATGTAATTAGAGACGATATGTAAAGGCATGAAGGGTAACACTAAGTCAAATGTTCCGTCGATTGAAGGATGTAATTAGAAGGAGATTAAATATATGTTCGGTTGATAACCGGGACATTAAAAATGGAAAAGGGGCAGAAAATGGGACAGGACCGTGGTGCCTCGATTTAGGACCGCGGTGCCGAAATTACGTGTCGGCACCGCAGTGCCACTTATGTTGGGCCGCGTGCCGAGGCGTACTCGGGCAGACCGAACTTTACCCAGTTCGTTTTCTACTGGGCCTGGCCCCATAAAAACCCTAGAAGCCTCTATTCTCAACTATAAATAGAGTGTTTCCTCCTCCCATTTCAATACCCCAATTGAAAGAGACAAATGTTTTCTAAAGCTCTGTCGGAATTCTAACATTCTAGACTTAGCAATTACATCATAGTTTTTAGAAATTTGCAAATCAAGGGACGTTTGCCTGTGCACCCTCGGACTACACAAAGCATCAAGTTTCAACAGCTTGGATTGCGGATTACTTCAAAATGTAAGTCTTCGTTCGAAGTATTACATTTGCTTGTGTTTTATTTTACATTGCATATTCATATTACAGTTTGACCGTCAATACTATTAAATATGCCTACCATCCCGGGAGCTAGGGGTGCAAGTGGATTCATCTGAGTCCCTTCATCGTAAAATTATAATGTACAAATAAATAAATAAACAGATTTATTGTTAGTAAACATTAAATTCTTTGGCTTTTTCATGCATATACTTCTTTTATATTTTAAATCTTTCTTAGTGAAAATTTTGAGTATGTCTTATCATAATATATTCATTTTACTTTTACAACGTTATTATCTGGATTAATTTATTTCAATTATTTTATTAGATTTCTATTACTTGTTTCAATTATTTTATTGGATTTCTATTACTTCTAGTCAGTACATGTACCTAGTAACTCCCTTCCTATCAACACTTGAGAACCACCTTCCTTCGTAACCTTCTTTTTTCTCTCGTCTTTTTTTTCATTCATAAAAAAGACTGTACAAACCACCAAGAACTAAAAATGTTGCTTTCTGCCCCAAAAAAAAACATTGTTTCTTTTGCAGTATTTCAAAATAACTCTAATAGAGAAGAGGCAATTATAAGCAGTCACCAAGTTTCTTCAGTAGTGTTACAAACTAATTAATCCTACCCCGTTGGCAAAACAAAAAACAAACTCTTAATTAGCTTCTTTTGTTACTTCATGTAATAAACTTCTAAAAACCCACTTTTGTTTTTCAAGTAGCTCCAACTCCAAGAAAATCAATGAAGGGCATAGGTTTTACATCTTCATTTTGATGATGACCATAAATGTTGACATTGGTCATGTTGTTGGCTACTGACTCAGATGCAGAAATTTCTGAATTTGTATCTGACACATTACCACAACATCCATAATATTGATGATGATGACCTTCATCTACAGTATTTGCAATTGGTTGTTCCTTTCCATACAACAATTTTGGGTCCATTTTCACCTCTGGTTCATCTCTTGAGAAGCCTATATGGTTACATCCCAAAACACAAGAAAAGAACTTATTGTTAGGCCTTTGGAAATATTTGGTTGAATTGGGAAAAAAAATTGAAGTCTAAATTTAGAAAGTCTAATTGAAAGTTGAGAGTTGTGTTTGAACAAGATTTCAATTGCAATATTTCACTAATACCTTAAATATTTAAGTTCAGCATTTACCTTTAGTTAAACTGGTATTTACAGATGCTGATAGCATATAAAATATTTTTATACTATTAACATATATAACTTAAATTATTCAATATAAGTAATAAAGATCAAAGTTGAAAGTTAATCAAGAGGGAGAAAATGATTATACCTTTGTAAGAACCAATGATTTCTTGGTGGTGTTGATGCTCCACATGATGAGTAAATCTTGTCATGAGAAAAGGAGGAATAACTTTAGAAGGAGTAAGTGAAAGATCAGTGCAAGTTGAAGCTGATTGATGATCATCAATATTGTTGTTGTTGCTAGAAATTGTTGAATCACTTTTCAAACTATTGCTCCTTTGGATGATTGCATTATTATTAGGAGCAATAATTTGTTGCAAATTTGAAGTAGTTTTTCTTCTTCTATAAACACTGTTTTGTTCTCTGTGTTTTCTTGCCATTATGACATGCCAATGGTTCTTGACTGCATTGTCTGTCCTGCCTGGGAATAGCCTAGCAATCATTGACCATTTGTTGCCATACATTTTGTGTGCTGTTAATAGTCTTTCCTCTTCTTCCTCTGTGAATGCTCTTCTG
The DNA here is from genome assembly GCA_029844215.1 of Przewalskia tangutica. Taxonomy (NCBI): domain Eukaryota; kingdom Viridiplantae; phylum Streptophyta; class Magnoliopsida; order Solanales; family Solanaceae; genus Przewalskia; species Przewalskia tangutica. The sequence continues at coordinate 121,947,182 of CM056730.1, read as the reverse complement.
TTGATTCTTGGATCTAGTTGATTGAACCATCTCAATCTGCAGCTTTTTCCTAGAAAAAAAAAAAAAGAACCAAGAATTTAGATGCTTCGACTCCGGAGTTTAAAAAGTGAGTTCAGTGATAGGATTCAGAATTTAAACGTTGTGAGTTCTGAGCTGAGTTATATGAGTAAAAAAGTGAGTTTAGTGACAAAATCCAAAATATAAAAGTAAAAGTTGTGGGTTCTAGTTGAGAGAGAGTTTTGAAATGTATATTATACGAACCAGAAGGTCCATTTTCTTGACTAGCAAGTAGCAACTCGTCAAGAATTTTGGGAAGTGAGCATCAAGTAAAGCATATGACTTCGCTTCTAACTAAGGTTGGCTGGCTTGTTTCTCCTCTCAGTCGGTTACTTGGAGTTTTTTCTTTTAGCAAAGAGATGGAATCAACTAAGACTGAACCCTAGCCTCATTTTGTAGAGGGTCTGTAACCAACCATCTATCCCGTGAATAATTTTTCACTGATTAGGCAAGGAAAGGATTCAACTTTGACCTTCTATATCGGTGAATAATGTTCCACTAATTAGGTAAGTAAAGGATTCGCCCACATGAGCGTAGGTCAGTTGGTGATAGATTATCCGGAAAGGATTCAAATTGCTTGCGATAGTACTTGCGGTTGCGGATGAGCAATTAAGGGACGACAACTAAAAAGATAGCGGTTTCAAAACTCATTGTTAGATCCGCCGTAATGGGAAAAAAACGATTTTGATTGCCTCAAAATTATTTTGCAACTAAATACCTTTATACCATATGAACACTTCATTTAATCTATACTCAAAAATACCTAAAAAAAATCATCAAAACAAAAACGAAAGAAACAAAAAAATAAAACTTTCACTAACCTGATCTTCCTTCAAGTTTTTCAGCAATGAGATTCCAATTTTGTGGACCATATTGAGCAACAAGTTCTCTAAGTTTTGAATCTTCATGTGGTCTCCAATGGCCTCTAGCACATAACTGTGTTCCTCCATTATTATTATTCCTCATACTCAATAAATCATTTTCCTCTGTTTCAACCTTCAACTTATTTAAATTTGTTATTCCCCTCTCATCATCTTCCATTTGATTGAATCTCCAATGACTTTCTTCAACACAATGGACTAAAAAGTTCATTTCTTCAACAACACAAGAACTATAGAACCACTCTCTTTTTATACTACCAAAAAAGTTAATTTACAAAACCAAAATTAAAGATTCAAAATGGGTTTTTTCAGTTTTAGAAAAGAAAAAAAGGAAAAGTTTTTTTTTTTTTAATTAAGAAAAGATCAAGTTTTGATCAGAAAATTAGACTAAAAATGAGTAATCTCATTGTTGATGTGAGAGAGAGAAGGAAAGAAAGATATGAGAGCCAACAAAAAGAGAAGAGTGTAACGTTTAAAAGGACGAAGTGACGATGAGCATGAAACAGAATCGTCTTTTCACTGAGTATATTATAAGAAAAAAATAACAAAACTAGACAAGAAATAAAAAAATATAAAAAAGTGAACTTACACGATTCTCTCATTTTTCTAGGAATCAAAATTCTCTCGTTTTTCTAGGAATCAATTTTTTGCTTGATCCTGCACCATATTTGCTAAATAATCAATATTTTTAGCATTTGATATAAACATTCTAACCTAATAATATTAATTGTTTACTTTTAAATCAGTTGTTCTAACATAACTCTAGAATTTAGATATATCAAAATTTACACACACATCCGCGCAGGCCAGGTTAGTGCTTGAAAGGCAGAGTATCCTCATCGGATGATGTGGGAGTTTGGTCATGAGTTCGAACCTTAGCACGCTGGACTGTCTTCGCACTGAGAGCTTGAACTGCCAAGTGTGGTTTAAGCGGTGGCGTGGTTTGCGGTATTGCGTCGATCAGGGTTTAACCTATATGTATTTCGAAAGAATACCATGATTCCTTCGTCAACAAAAAAAAAATTTACACACACCAAATATTTATAATACATAACATGTATTTTTATATGCACTTTTATTATTTAATTACGATTAATTAGTACATATTTTAACTACAATAAATCACATAACCATAAGTTGAGTTGATTTAATGTGCTTACATGATGTGTGCAGATATTATCACAAAAGAAATCAATGATCGATGCAGGAAATTTATTTATATTTAACTAGAGGTATTCAATTTAAATTTTAAAAATAATATTTTTATTCCATATACGTGGTAGATCTAAATTAATCATATAAAAGTAGGTTTGGATATGAAGTATTTAAAGGAAAAACTATGGCCAAACCCAGTCGCCAAGCCACCATGTAGCTAGGGAGCCCGCGCTCCTTTAATTTTTTTCTAGTATACTACTAGTAATATTCATAATATTACAATAGAGTCCTCAATTTTTTAATTTCTCTTGGCTCCTCCTAGACACCTGAAACTTTTCCGGGCTCTCCCTAAATCAAAATTCTGACTTTGATCCTGACTGGACCATGCTCTTAACCAAAGTCACTGAAGAGGTAATACAACATATAAAATTTACATGAAGGTAAACTTTCTCTTTAATTTGCTAATAATTTATTACTTTCGGTTGCAACTAATTAAAGTAGGCGATAATTAAAAAGTGTGCGGTCGTGCGTGTGTACATGGAATTCAAGAACCGCTCGTGTGGGTTGGCGAGAGTTCCATTAACACACTGTTGGACTTGGACTTCGTGCTTTTTTTTCTGTAACTGCTCTTCCTCCTCTTTTTTCTCCCCCCTCTCGAGAATTTTGATGGAAACAGAATCTCTTTTGTCTTTTTCTCTACTCTCTCCTGTCTCTCTCCTCTAATATTTTGCTTTTTCTAAATAAAAAAATTCATGTGATATGACAATTAAATTCATTAAATCTAATGCAAAGGCTAAAAGAAAAGAACCTAATGCGACCCCTTGTACCGCTGTTGCATTAGGTGCATATCTAATGCAACGGCTGATGGACCTAATGTGACGGCCCTGTACAGCCGTCGTATTAGATATGCATCTAGTTTGAAGAGGCCTAGAACACCTAATGCAACGTCAGAAAGGACTAATGCGACGACCCTGGACAGCCGTTAGGTATGCAACTGGTTTGTCTTACTAAAATAACAAAATAAATAATAAAAATTACAAAATAAATAATAAAAAGAGAAAGATAATAACAAAAAAGTGATTATCATTGACATAAAAAGTACTATATTACAACATTAGACTTTACGAACAAAACAATTAGTTCAAGCAAATATGCATCAAATGTTCATAGAAACAGAGGGTACTGCAAATGTTCATCAAATGTTCCCATCCTCATCAACCTCGACACCAACAGTTATAAACAAATCAGTCACCACTTCATTACTTGTTGGACTAGGAGCCACTGCAAATTTGAGCAATCATCGGTATCTTTAAGCTCTTGCAGTGAATTTCTTACTTTACATTTACTACACAAAAAGGTTGAACCTCCTTCAAATGATTCAACATCTTCTTCTCCACCCCGCCTGAAAAATCTAAGCTGGTTTGAATGAAAAATCTAATCCACCAGGATGAGCTCCGCAATTTGGCCTACATAGACAGAAAAAGATAAGAATGTTAAATTTTCATGCTTTACGAAAAATGAGAACTGGGCTATATTAGCCAACAAAATTACTATCAATGCGAGCAGTTAGGGCATTATCAGCAAATAGAGAATGGTCCCATGTAATCAAAGTCAATACTGTCTCAGAGGCCATTTCTCATCCTACAAGTAGCTAATCATGACTCCATTATTTTGCAATCATACGCCTCCTTCAACTACTCTCTCTCTCTCCCAACAAGAACATAATAATTTAAGGAACAACAAGACTAACATATAATGTTTGGCTAAGAATTTTTTAACAGCAGTAAAGACAAATATTGACAAATTCTTAGTAGTTACACCAAGCACACATTATATAAATGAGAAATCAAGCCTTTGTTACAAATACCATGCCATGAATCTACTAGCAATGAAAGACTTTAAGCATTCAAGAGAAAAGAAAAAATATGAAGAGTGTTATTCATCTCACATAACAATACACCTACACGAACCACAAAAAATATGAAGAGTGTTATCCGTCCAAACCTATGTTAATTATATATTGGCTTTTTATTCTACCTATTCTAAGCGTTTTACATAATTTAAAATAAAATGCAATACAGAATAATAAAACTAAAATTAAATTCGACATAAGATAAAAATCCGGGACATCTTTTAGCCCTTTTTAGGCCTTCTGCACAAGATGATCTCCGGGTACCTGCATAAACACTTAGTAAAAATGTTAGTAATAGAATAAACAATTTTAAAAACAATAACAAGAATTAATAGGTAAAACTAAAAATAAATCCGTCTTTTGTACAGGGGAGGCCTTGGAAATCAGATGAAGATTCCTTCATCGGCCATTATTGCTAGAAACAATAAAATAAATAAAAAATTCGGATCTGCGCCAAAACAGTAATAGTTTTAAACACAGAGGGCTCAGATATATAAAAATAAAGTGGGACATCCTAAACAAGTGTGGCTGCGAGAATTCGCTCTGCCAACGCATGTTGGTTATCCGGTGTAAGTGGAAGAAATCATCATTGCCCAGAAAGCTTCATTTATTTTATTTTTCGTCTTTGCAACTGTGGAGGCCTCAAAAATCGACGGATAACCTTTTCATTGGGTTTTTATTGGTTTTCCCTGGACTGCTGATTTTCCAATGAATTGCATGCATAGACATTCTGTATTTATAGCTAATATTTTGGGTTCCAAGTTTGGTAGGTTTTGATATAGTTTTGGATCGATTTTAGTACACGATTTGATGCGATTTCTTTGTGATTTTTGGGAATATTCTGACTGATTTTGTGCGATTTTTGGGTATTGATCTTGTAAGCTTTTGGTTATGGTAAGTTTATATTTCGGGAAGATTTGTGACTGTATTTTTCGCGATTTACGGCGAGATTGTCGGGGTGAGGGAGATGAAGGCAGCGGCGTTTTCTTTTCTTCTTAGGTTTAGGTTGCGTTAGATTTTTAGGGTTATGGACGATGGGGGGTGTGAGGGAGAAGGTATAGGGGTTGTGGGCTGATGGGGGGAGGAAATAAGGGGTGTGGGCTGCGGGTAAATGGGCTGAAGAGGGTGGGCTGATATTAATATTGGGTAGATAGTGGGCTGGTTTTAATTAGGTATTAGTTTGTATTATTAATATAATTTAGGTGTATTATTTAATTAGTGGTAAATTAAATTATTTAAATTGTGGTTAGATTATTTAGGTGCTTTATTAGTCTGAGTTTTAAAATTATTACAATAATAAATGCGAGTGTGCTATTTAATTAGTGCTTAATATTTATAATGCGATGTCGTTATTAAAACTTATTTATTATGCGTATTCTGCGAAGTTAAATTAAAAATTGAACGGGGTTTAGACTATTATTAAATTATTTAAATGCTAAATGTATATATGATATTTAAGTACTGCTTAATGCTTTTACGAAAACTGCTGTGCTATTATTTAAAATCTTATTTATTGTGCATTATTGATCATTATTTAAGTTATGCTTGGGTTTAAATTATTACAAAAATTATGGAATTGTTTTTGCGTATTAATAAATGCGATTATGTTATTTAATACGACGTCATTGTTAAATTATTTATTTACGTGTTTATTATTATTGAATTTATTAAAATCAACAGAATTATGACAGGGATTAAAATCGATAAATGCGGGCGCGAGACTCAAAGTATTTAATACTCTTCGTAAGATGCGGTTCTATTATTAAATTGCTTATTTATGCCTGTATTAATATTTTATCGCTGCGTTTTATTATTTAAAAATTATTAAAAATTATTATTAAAAATTGGTGTAATTTTATAGTTAATGACTGGGCGGGAGGGTCAAAATTCGGTGTCAACAACAGGCACTGCGGCGCTCTACTATTCGAAACCCTATCAGGCGCTGCGACGCCCTATCATAGGGTCGCGACGCTGACGTCCTTCCAGAACGTATCCATGTTGATTTTCTAAAAATTGTCCAAACCCTAAATTCAATTTCGGGATCAGATCACATATCTTTTATCATCATCCACCAATATCAATAACGTACATATCTACCATCATTCATTTCTACCCATTCTTCGTCTTGCACTATGTTCGCAATGAACCGGTTTTCTGCACTTGGCTTAGTTCGAAGTAGAACGGAACAACTTCCTTGATTTAGCATATTTGATAATTTAGGGTGACATCAAAAGGTTAATCGTTTAGTCAAGGTATGTAGGATTTCAAGTAGCTTTGTTTTAATTCAGTTTAAAACAAATTTTATGTTCCCTTATTATTATCTTATTCAATTGTTATATAATCATTGAACCAGTCTGGGCTCTGATACCACTGTAGGATTTTGTTGGGTTCAAAATATATGAATAGTGCACTTTGAAAGTTTAAAATTTATTTACTTACCCAACAATTCAGTCTGGTATAGTTATATGACAATTGAAACATGTAATGTAAAACATAAACATGAACACTTACAGGTTGCTTATCTGGAATCTTTTACTTAGGAATTACACGTGATTCCCTTCGATTGCAAGCCCTTGCTACCGTGTATTACTCTGTCAAGAAAGTCATGAAATCTTGGCAGAGATTTGAGAGAGTTTCTTTTCTAAACTCTAAGTCTAGAAAATGATTTTCAACTAGTATTGATAATCCCAGAAGCAGCCGCTCTACCTATCAAGGTAGATGTAAGGTATGTGTACACTCTACCCTCCACATACCCCACGTGGTGGAATTTTACTGGGTATGTATATTGTGTAGTATTGATAATAAGGTTTTCAATCAATATAAATCTTATGGGGTAGTGTTGTTTATATAAGAGAGATTTAGTTACAAATCATATTAGAGTTGGGCTCCAAGCCTGACCCAAAATCGAGGTAGTGGGCGATCATTGTGTCCATTCTTTGAAGCGACGCATGACTCCTCACGTCTCTCGTTAATATATATTCAACACGTTTAAGTAAATCCAAAATCTAATTTTGACTTAATTAAATAATTTCCATCAAATAAAAATTATCCTATAATTATTAACAATTTAAATATCTCGATTCCAAATCGAATATTTAATACTTTCTCAATACACCCTTAGACCGAAAAGACAATCAACATAGTGTGACCCTATAGGCCTTCACATATCGACACTAATCCAATTAAGATCCATAGGGAATTCCTAGACGGCGTCGTACGACGAACTCAATATGTGAAGTACGTTTACATGAATCCAGCAAACATAACCTTTATGTGAGACATACTACATTCTCCAAGAATGTGATGCAGATCACATGTCGACTTATAACATATCATCGATATCTCATTCTCGATAATCATTACTCGAGGCAACTTTGAGAGTTACACTCTAGCATTAATATATCACTCTATTAATGACAACGTAAGCTCAAGGGATGCACATTAATGAATAATTACAAATAATCAAATAATAATTCAATAATCACAAATGCATAAATATATTAATTTTATTAATAGTACGAATATATTCAAATATATTTATCCCTAATAATGAACTTTCATTGTCTTACCAACACTAACATTATTATAACAAGTTAAACTATATAACTTAATACTACTATACTTTAAAGTTTAAACTAAAGTCGATCGGGAAAAAATATTGTTTATCGGTGCATCCAATGTCAATTCGACTCCAAAGTCCATAATAGAGGCGGAATATTTTATTTGTATTTAATGTGTAACTACGAGGGCTCAGTAAAAGAATATCTCTGTAAAGTAGTTCAGAAATAATTATTATTTTCTCTGTTCCACAATACATAATTATCTAGAAATAAAATGTTTTATTAAGCGATTGTGATAGTTTATTAATATACCCTACAATCATTAAAAGCAAATCAATCATTATATATTTATCTCATAAAAAATACTTTCAAAGTACTATGGAGCTTACGGGTAAAATGGAGAAAATAAGATTAAAACTACATTGAAAATTCAAACAATCAACTATTGGAAAAAAATCAAAATTTCTTAAATAATCATGTATTTTGAAACGAAAGGAGTATCTAAATTTTAAAAAAGACCCAAAAATATGTAAACAAAAACGCAGAGAGAGTATAAGGTAGACAAACGAATTGTGCAGAAATATTGCAGAAAAGACAGTGGGCTATATGATAAATTACGTATGATTCGACCAAACTTGGAATGGGAAAAAACATATGGTTCAAAGAACGGTTTCTTTTCAGCTTTTACTGTGATTCTGTTATGCTATTCTTGTAACGCATTGCTGGTCCTAAAAAGCCTTTTTATATTATTATTAATTTATTGTAATTATATATTTGGTTAAAAATATTCTTTTATTTTGTTTTTATCCGTTAATTTTACCGTCCGTTAGTAATTGTGAACAAAAATATTCATGTCATCTATAAAGTTAATACATTACCCCTATTTTGACGTATTACCCTAGTTTATATAGTACTACTGATGTCCCAATTTATTTGAAATCATTTGACTTAGCACAGAATTTAAGGGGGAAAAAAACTTTTGAAATTTGTGGTTCAAAATAAATCTTATATAAATGTGTGGATGTAAATCATATCATAAAGTTAAATTGTTTTACATATAGAAATGTGATATTTTTTTTGAGATAGACTAAAAAGAAAATAGTGTCACATAAATTGAGAAAGAGGGAATATTTTTGAGCTAACTTAAACATACTACTCTCTTCGTCCCAATTTATGTCGCACCATTTGATTTGGTACTGAGTTTAAGAAAGAAAGGGAGACTTTTAAAATGTATGATCCGAAACAAGTCTTATATAAATGTGTAGATGTAAATCATCTAATAAAATAAAATTATTTTCTAAATATAGAAATGTGACATTCTTTTTTAGAAAGATAAAAAAAAATGGTGTCATATAAATTGAGACAAAAGGAGTAATAAATTAAGGGATTATAAGTCAAATCAATAATAAGCTATAAGTTGGTCATTTCAGACTTATGATTTTTTTAAGAAATTAAAGTATTTTGGCCTAATATCACATAAACCAATCCAGAAATGGGTTGATTAGAAAATTATGATAATTCTTTGATTCATCTAGTAACTAAATATATAAACCGTTTCTAAATTTACTAGATCAAAAAGTTTATTACATTAAAAATGTATAATCTTAATGTCACATTCAGTAAAGATTTATTATACGTGTATAAGTTGTACTCAATGTGTTCGAACTTGTCCATCGATGTATTAGAAATGATACCTTGAGATGGTTATAAGGCCAAACACATTGCGTCTGCTCCACGAACAGAGAACTATGTTGGTTGTAAAAGATGTGAATTCATATGTCCAACTGATTTCTGAAGTGTTCGGATGTATTTATGACATGAAACAACTCGCATTACTATGAGTTCAACTACTTATAAGTACGTTCAGTTTAACTAAACCGTTACGATTTTGTTCATCATATTTTTGTAATCTCCAAAATATTCTTCTGAAAATATAATATTTAAGTATAAATGTATTCCATTTCTGTCATCCTTCATTTTTAAATAAAAAAACTCTTATATTCTTATAATAGCGTTAAAATATTTCAGCCATTTAAGAGAAAATATCATCATTACCTTTTAGATTTGCTATCTCCTCGATTTAACAGAAGCCCCTCAAAGATAAGGGTGGCTCAAGAACAAAGAAAGTGAAGTCATTGCTGTTAGAATAATATTATTAATGCTTATTAATAATATTATTAATGTAAAGATTCTATTATGGTATGTTGTAAAAAAATTAAATAAGAAATATTATTAGAATTAAATAAGAGATATTATTAGAATTAAATAGGTAATTAAATAGGAAGATATTAAGGAGAATATCACTCTTCATATTTATTGTATTACATGTATATATTCTTACCATATTGGATGAATAAATATGAGGAAAATATTCTATCATGGTATCAAGAGCTTAAGGAAAAGATGGATCTTCCTAATATCAAAAAAAAATTGTCTCTTTTTTCTCCAATTCTCGGCTCCTCCAATTTTCTATCATAGCCGAAAATTTGGAGTTTTGTTTTCCTGTTCATCGTGTTTTCCGTTGTTCGTTCATCCAACTATCATCAACATGTTTGAATCCAAATCATTTTATCACCCCGCTCTCACAGTATCTAATGTCAAAACTCATGTTCCCATAACTTTACAAATGGAAAATGTGCATTATGCGTCTTGGGCGGAACTTTTCAAAATATGTTGTCGTTCTCACCGGGTTCTTCACCACATCATTTCCCCGAAAAAAGACAAAGAAAAAGTTTTGACAACGGATGAAGACAAAGAATTATGGGATGTCCTAGATGCCACTGTTCTTGGTTGGATATATTCAACAATTTCCACTGATTTGTTGTACACGATCATGAAAACAGATTCTAAGGCAATTGATGCTTGGAATCGATTACGAGACATTTTTTATGATAATCAAAATTCCCGTGCAGTAGCTTTGGAACAAGAATTCTCCAGTGTTGATATGGAGGATTTTCCTAATGCTTCCGCCTATTGTCAACGCCTTAAAGTGTTGGCGGATCAATTAAAAAATGTTGGATCCCCCGTCTCTGACAACCGTTTGGTTCTACAACTTGTTGCCGGTTTGACAGAGGCATATAGCGGAGTTGCCACCGTTATCCGTCAAAGTAACCCGCTTCCTTTATTCAACAAAGCAAGATCTATGTTAATCCTAAAAGAACAAGGCTTCTCTAAAAAGGTTGCTAACACAACTGACTCGGCGTACATGGCCACCAATGATGGAAATAATGTTGCAACCCCACAAAATAACCGGGGTCAAAAAGGACGACATGAGAATAAAAAAGGTGGAAACCGCAATAGAAACGGAATACTTAATTCGTGGCGGATTACAGCGGCAAAGAACTTCAGCGGCGGGATCGGCAGTGGTGGATACTTCAAACAGCCACCACCAAGACCAGTGGACTCGCCAGTGGAATTGGGCTGGACCCCCTTGTCCTTACCCTACAACCAACTGGGCCAGGCCCAACTCCACATTTAATTACCCAACAAATCAACAACAGCCCATGATGTCTCCTGCACATGTCTTTGCTGGATATTCCCAGCCCACTGCTGGGCCGAATTCAAACAAGCCCAACAGCGAGGCTGGGAGCTGTTTCACTGGCGGGCCAGCACCATTTTCTAGGCCTGGCAGGAACTCAAGCGGGACATCAGTATTTTTTGGGCCTCAAGTGTGGAATGAGGCCCACTCAACAGTGGGCCAACCGACAGACATTGAACATGCCATGCACACACTCGGACTTAATTCACCCGACACGAATTGGTATATGGACTCAGGTGCAACGTCTCATATGACGTCATCCCAAGGTAATCTTACGTCCTATTTTAATTTGAGCAAATCAAATGGTATAATTGTCGGAAATGGCCATTCCATTCCAATAAAAGGGTATGGTTCTACTAAATTGTCCAAATCAAATCCATCATTAGCCTTGAAAAACATTATTCATGCACCACAATTAATTAAAAACCTAATCTCCGTTCGAAAGTTTACTTCAGATAACTGGATTACCGTAGGTTTTGATCCTTTTGATTTTACTGTGTATGATTTTCAGACAGGGGCGCGACTAATGAGGTGTGATAGCCAGGGAGAACTTTATCCAGTTACTTCACTACTACAACCGGACAAGAAACATTTTAATTTTGCTGTTTTTAATTTCAATTTGTGGCATGAACGTTTGGGACATCCGTGAGAGTCTGTTTTAAACTCTCTCAAACGCAATAATTCAATTTCATGTACACGAACTCTTAATAAGTGTCAATCTTGTCCTTTGGGTAAGCATATTCAACTACCATTTGAGTCATCTTCTAATTGCACTTTTCTGCCATTTGATACTATACATTGTGATATTTGGACATCCCCTATTTTGAGCTCTTCAGGGCATTAGATATTACTTGCTTGTTTTAGATGACTACTCTAAATTTTTGTGGACATTTCTCATTTCGAAAAAATCCCAAGTGTTTTATACATTCCTTATTTTTAGAGCATTCATCCAAAAATAGTTTGAACGGGATATCAAAAACATCCAATGTGATAACGGGCGGGAGTTTGACAATAGACAATTTTGGGATTTTTGCAAAACAAATGGTTTGAATTTTCGTTTCTCATGCCCTCACACATCTTCACAAAATGGACAGACGGAACGAAAAATACGAATCATAAATAACATTATCAGGACATCCCTTGCTCATGTCTCGCTTTCTCCTAACTTTTGGCATCATGCACTTCATATGACTACTTATTTGTTGAATATACTACCAAGCAAAAATACATCACACCAAACACCCCTTCAATTACTTTACCTCCGAGAACCGACATATTTTCATCTCCGGGTCTTTGGTTGCTTGTGTTATCCATTATTCCCAACCACCACCATTCATAAATTACAACCAAGATCTACTCCATGTGTTTTTTTGGGATTCCCATCCCATCATCGGGGATACTAGTGCTATGATCTATCCTCCAATAGAATTTTTATTAGCCGTCATGTTATCTTTGATGAAAGTCAATTCCCGTTTAGAAAAATCCATGAGTCACGATCTCCCACATACGAGTTTCTAGCTGCCGGGATACACCCAATTTTTACCCAACCATTATTCCATAGTTCAGTCAATGCCAAAACTAATGGGCAAAATTCTTTACATCCATTACCCGTGTCCTTAACAAATGACGCCCAACACACAGTCTTGGACACCAATACTCATTCTGGCCCAACTGGACACGGTACCTTCACAATACTGAGCCCAACATGTCACAGACCAACCAATGACACTTTGCCTTCTAATTCGACCCAAGCCACTGATCCAGAACCAGCTTTACAAATACCACCTTTGGCCAGTGGCGTCCAGTCCACTGGCCCAATAACGCGTCCGGTCACCCGTAGTCAACATGGTATTATCAAACCCAACACTAAATACAGCCTTCACACCCAAGTATCCAAATCACATTTACATTGTAACCATGTGTCTGCTCTAAAAGACCCAAATTGAAAAATGGCCATGGATGATGAATATCATGCTCTTATTAAAAATAGGACATGAGATTTGGTACCTCGTCCATCTAATGCTAATATAATTCGGTCTATGTGGATCTTTAGTAATAAAGAAAAATCTAATGATTCTTTTGAGCGGCATAAGGCCCGTCTTGTAGGTGATGGGAAGACGCAGCATGTTGGTATCGATTGTGGGGAGACATTCAACACGATGGTCAAACCAAATACTATCGTAGCGCTCACTTGTCTCTCTCTCCAGAGGATGGTCCCTTCACCAATTGGATGTCAAAAATGCTTTCCTCCATGACCACCTAAATGAGACTGTTTACATGCATCAACCATTGGGATACAGAGATCCAAAATATCTCAATCATGTATGCCTGTTAAACAAGTCTTTGTATGGTCTCAAACAGGCACCCAGGGCCTGGTATCAGCGGTTTGCAGATTTTGTATCACAAATGGATTTTTCACACAGCCGTTCCGATAATTCTCTTTTTATCTATCATCAGGATAATCATACGGCTTATCTTCTGTTGTATGTGGATGATATTATTCTGACAGCTTCTTCAGAATCCCTTCGCAAGAATATCATGTCTCAGCTTGGTTCATAATTTGTTATGAAGGATCTTGGTCTTTTACACTTCTTTCTAGGAATTGTTGTGACACGACATGCATGTGAGCTCTTTCTCTCTCAGAAGAAGTATGCATCTGAGATCGTGGAACGAGCTGGAATGGCTTCTTGCAAACCGTCAGCGACACCGGTAGACACAAAATCCAAATTAAGTGCCAGGTCTAGCAAACCTTATGCTGATCTAACATTGTACCGCAGCCTAGCAGGTGTGTTGCAATATCTCACATTTACCAGACCAGACATAACCTATGCCGTGCAACAAGTGTGCCTATTCATGCATAATCCGATGGAAGAACATATGCATGCCCTCAAACGCATTGTGCGCTACATTAAGGGCACTAAGGAATATGGATTACACATTTACTCATCTTGCATCTCCAAACTTGTTACTTATACGACGCAGATCGAAAGGTCGTCCGCATACACGACGCCCACATCTTCTTATTGTGTCTTCCTCGGTGATAATTTATTTTCATGGTCTTCCAAACGACAACCCACAATATCGCGCTCCGGTAAATGGCGAATACCGCGTCTGGTGCGATGTTGTGTCGACTACGCCGATTCGTAATCTTTTACTGAAGCTTCGTTGCCACGGCCGAAGGCTACTATGGTTTACTGTGACAACATTAGTGCGATATATCTCTCTGGAAATCCAATACATCATCAACGCACTAAACATATTGAGTTGGATATCCATTTTGTCTGTGAAAAAGTGGCTCGCGGACAAGTGCGAGTATTACATGTCCCAACGCGTCATCAAATCGTCAATATCTTCACGAAAGGGCTTCCACTTATTTTATTTGAAGAATTTCGGGACAGTCTCAGCATTCGGCGCCCTCCAGCTTCAACTGCGGGGGAGTGTTAGAATAATATTATTAATGCTTATTAATAATATTATTAATGTAAAGATCCTATTATGGTATGTTGTAAAAGAATTAAATAGGAGATATTACTAGAATTAAATAGGAGATATTATTAGAATTAAATATATAATTAAATAGGAAAATATTAAGGAGAATATCACTCTTCATATTTATTGTATTACATATATATATTCTTATCATATTTGATGAATAAAGATGAGGAAAATATTCTATCAATTGACTTAGTCATCAAAAGTTAAAAGATCATAAATACTCTAGAATACGTAATCCTATAATATAATATAATATAATATTTACTAATAAAAGATTCGTCTATTATAAACGGTCTTTATACCAACAAAGGTAGGGGACTAGGGGTCCGTGTGTATACATTTTATCCTCTAATTCACTTATAATATGTATTGTTGTTGTAATAAAATTATAATTTCCTTCTTTAATTTAGTTGAGGTTATTCACATAAGTTCATAATTTTCTTTTTTCTCATTAATTAGCATTTTTGTTTCACTTCTCCCTTTATATTATATGTTTATTCATTTTTTCTTGTTTATCATGTTTTAATTTTAAATTAGTCTCATTTTTATAAATTACCTATTTCTTGCATAAATTCGAAAAAAAATTCTTTTAAGTTTCCTTAATATATAAATTTTATAAAATATTACGAGTAAAACGTGAGAGGTGGGTTGGGTGATAGGATTTGTTTTCTGTTTTGGGTACGACGTTTGTTTTATGGGAAAGTGGGATTCATTTTCATCGTTTTTTGTTCTATATTTTAGTAAGAAAAATGAAACGGTCGTCACTTTTTCGCATGACGATGTTTTCCGTCATGCACACGTGCTTCTCAATCTTGTCCTAGCACGTGTGCCCATGTATGGACAAATATTGTGTCAGCCTCACTTTATTGGGCTTTGGCACATCAGCTTCTTTACACATTTTTGGCAAAAATGAATTTAATATTTTATTATATTTCTTGTGTTTATTTTCTAAAAACTTACTTCTTCCGTTTTAAAATGTTGGTCTAATTTTAATTTGATAAAATTTTAAAAAGTAGGTAAGACTTTTAAAAATTATAGTTTTTAATTAAAGATATTTAAAATATTTTGTGATCTTATAATCTTAAACATGTTATGTGAAAAGTTAAAATTAAAGAGTTATCCAAAAAGAAAAGAAACTTCTTTTTTAAACAGACGAAAAAAAAAGTAACAAAAACATTTTAAAACGAAAGGAGTAATAATTTCGCTCTTAGTTACTAAAGAAAACTAATCTATTTCTATTTCTATTCCTCGGCTGACGAACTTTGCAACAATAACATATCAAATATAATTTCATAAGTAGGGTTTACAGAAGGTGTGTATGCAACCTCATCCTTACCTTATGGAGGTAGAGATGTTGTTCTTGATAAACCTTTTGGCTAACATAAAACATATCAAAATCAAATATAAAAAAGAAATACAGTAGTGAGAGCCATACTAAAAATAAAGGATAAAGAAATAGTAACAAGAACAAATAATATGATAATTGACGCAAAGAAAACATCATGTAATAATAAATTGAAGAAAAAGAGAATAGTAATAACAATAGTCATAAAATACTAGGTTGATTTTATACAACTCCATCCGTTTCAAAATACATGTCTTTCTTATTAAAAATATGCATCTCAAACTACTTGACATTTAAAAAGATTAATATAAAATTAAATAATTTTATTTCCCATTTTACCTTTTATATTAATCACAATATTTAAGAGAACGTATATCACTGATGGAGTTGGTGTATATATTTAAAAGGGAACCAATAGTTAAAATTATACCCTTATTAATATTTTTTAAAGAAGCGTATAACTGAAAATACGACAAACTATTTTGAAACGATGGGAGTATGTAATTATCATATGCTCTATCAAATGTGATTATTTGGAAACATCGTAAATAATAAATTTGTCTTTCTATTCTTCTTTCACTTAAATGACATACTTTTATCTACAGTAAAGTTCGAACCCGTAATGCTCTAACCACTGGCTAGATCAAAATCACGAGGGATCGTTTGGTTGCTGGTTAGAGTTATGCATGTATTAGTAATGTAGAAATTAGTTATGCATGTACTAGTAATGCATGAATTAGTTATACATGTATTAGTAACGTGTAGTTTAGTTATGTACGATTTCAATATTCATGTATTAATTATTCTATATTTATCCTGTATAATATAATACATAGATTCATCCATAACTTATACATGTTTATGCGCAAAAATAAAAAAAGAATCAAACATTATATCATCAATCATATGTTTTATGTGAAAAAAGAGAAAAAATTAGCCCAATATTGTATAACTTATGCGAGATTCTATGTGGAGATCACTTTATCTCATTTTGTAACCAAACAATGTATAAAAATTATACAAGTTTTAATACATGAATCTAACCAACAACCAAACAACTCTTGAGTGGCTAAACCATGTCACAATGAGTAAATTTGAAATTTGTCAATAATATAGGGACTAAAATTACAATTTCATCAATTTAAAAAATACCAATATTCTTGTAGGTGGAAAATTTCATTTCTTCCACTCTGAATAAGTATACAATCTTACTTCAGTATAAATTCATTAGTATTCTGATTTTCTTGCGATAAAAACAATAATAATAATAATAAATTTAAGCACATCTCAACAGAAAAACCTCTACAATCTTATTTTCTTTAAGGTCATTATTAAAGCACAATAATTATCTACTAAACACTATATAACCAGTAACCACGTTTGCTTGATTCCCAAAATAATTATTGTTACAATCCTTTTATTGAAATTGCAATCATAGCTTCCTACTATTATAGTGATCCAAATTCTTTATGTCAAAAGATATAACTAAGATTTAGGAAATTGAAAAATGAGTAATGCCTGTTTCTTTTCCTTAAAAAAGAAAAGGAAATTAAGAAGCAATGATTTAAAAGGCAATCGAGATTAAAGAGCATCTAATTCAATAATGGGACTTTAAAAAAATTGAGAAACCCAATTTTATTTAAAATTTGTCATAAATATTAATTAGGTTTGTAATGTTTTTTGGATACATATAAATGAAAGGAAAAAAATTCCCTAAAAGTAATCTTCCAACTCTCAATTACCAAAAACTTTTCAAAAAACACATGACCTCAACATCTATTAGGTGTAATTTAATTAATTATAATAACATGTTAATATTCTATTTTCCTGGTTATTATATTAGACTTGTTATAAGGAGTTACATGTTGTAGGTCAATATAACATGACATTCAATTTTTTAAAATATGTCAATGTTACAATGGGATAGGGGAAGGTCGTCCTACGCAGTGTGCAACAACAATATCGACTCTACAAAGTCAGAAGCGAGTCATTTGTTGCCTTTCTCTATTCATTTCCTGAATAATAATTAATGTAAGAACGTGAAACGAGTACTTTTATATGCTTCAAGTTTCTCGTACTATTTCTAAATTGGTTGATAGATAGAATGATCTGTTATGATAGATCCAAAGAAAATTGTTTGGTTCCTAACACTTTTACTTCTTCAAAAGATTCTTGGAATGGGGTTGTTGAAATGTCCCTCTGGAAACAAAAGGACACCAAAAGCAGTCTTTGTTGAAAAGTGATCAAAGGCATCACTGATTTCACTCACTCTTTTTAACATATGTATACTGACATTTTAGACTTTTTCTCCTTTAAAAGCAATAAAGATACAAATTACATGTCATTGTAATAGATAAACTCACAAGAATCAAGGAAATTGCGGATTCAAATTTAGTATAAGAGAACCTTGGTTTAAAACAAAATGGCATTGCTTTATACCCAGAAGTGTGTAGCCAGAAGAAGAGAATAGCGATGCATGGTCACGAGTTGATCCTCGCATAAACCTTTCTTTGGCTGTACACACATGCTTGGCTAAGTTGTCGGTGACGTGGTTTGCGGTGAGCAATGCATTCACTGTCTTGTATTCGAAAGAAGTAGCGGTATGCCTTCACAAAAATAAAAAAAAACAAAAAAAAAACAACATTTTCTACTGGATGTATGTCATGTACCTGCTTTGGGGCCATCTAATTTGAATTTACGTCAAAAAGTTCCACTTTGAAGGCAAAATGCTCCCTTCAAAAGCAACTTAATCCATACAGCTTAAATTCGAGATTTTGGATACTAACCACTAGGGGGAAGCTAATTAAGGGACAGAAGTGGGTTCATCCCAAAAACTACATTGCACATATTGTAAGATGATATTAATTTCTTTGAGGAGTCTTTTAATTAATATCAAAGTATATATAGAGTATAATATCCATCCCTTATACAAATCCTAAACCTATACAAAAGAGGAATCATAGTCTTACCATAATTATATTTACACAATATATGAAAATATTCTAATTATGGGTAGGGAATATTGTAATTCTTATATACACGTTTACACGCCCCTCATCGGACCAGGGAGGAGACTGATAAACCGAATCAAGTCAAGAAATAACTGTCTGGGAAGTCCTTTGGTAAATATATTTGCATACTGATAGGATGATGAAACATGTAACACTCTGACATGGCCAAGTGCAACTTTCTCACGAACAAAGTGTAGGTCTATCTCAATGTGCTTGGTTCGTTGATGGTGTACCGGATTATGAGACAGATAGATGATAGAGATGTTATCACAGTACACAATAAATGTCTGACACAAAGGACACTGAAGTTCTAACAGTAAATTTTTGAGCCAACAAATCTCAGCTACTACATTTGCAACGCCTCTGTACTCAGACTCGGCACTGGAGCGAGATAGGGTAGCTTGTCGCTTGGCAGACCAAGAAATCAGATTATCCCCTAAGAAAACACAAAAGTCGGAGGTGGAGCGTCGCGTGTCCGGATATCCCCCAAAAGTAACTCAGCTTCCCCAAATCAGTCATTGCAAATTCGGACTTAAGCAAGACAACAATCTCATTTTTCAATCTGTCGGAGGAGACAGTAAGAACAATATCATCCACGTAAAGTAACAAGTAATCAGTGTTACTACCTCGATGAAAAATGAAAAGTGATGTATCACTCTTGCTGCATACAAACTCAATTGGCAAAGCGATCATACCACGCACGGGGGGCCTGTTTCAGGCCATATAGTGACTTACGGAGACGGAACACATAGTGAGGAACTGCTGGATGGGTGAACCACACGGCGGTGATGCATATCGCCTCTCGGATCCCATGTAAGAATGCATTCTTCACATCAAGCTGATGGATCGGCCAGTGTTTGCCCATTGCAGTGCTCAAAACTGTGCGAATGGTAGCCGATTTGATAACCGGGCTGAATGTCTCACCACAATCAATGCCCTCCTGCTGATTTGTGTCACTAGCCACAAGTTGTGCCTTATACCTCTCAAGCACTCCGCTGTCTCTGAATTTGTGACGAAATAGCCACAGACAACGAATCACATTCACCCACTTAGGTCTAGGTACTAGATCTCATGTGTGTTGTTTAGTTAAAGCATTGAATTCCTCAGTCATAGCTGCATTTCAATTAGGATCTTATTTGGCCAATATAGGGTTCTTGGAAATTGGTGAAATGGTTTGGGCAGACAAGTTAAATTGGACTTTGGGTTTGAAGATTCCATGTTTTGCACGAGTTTCCATTTGGTGAGTGGGGATAGTGGGAGGTTCCAAAGAGGAGGGATTTATTGGATACATAGAATGAGGGACATACGTCGTAGTAGGTACCGCGGCGCTGGAGGGAACAGTCGGCGGCGCCGTGGCGCCCTAATCAAGTGTCGCGGCGCTGGAGGACTGACAGACCTCTCTGATGTTTTGGCATCGTGGCGCCTCAGTACTGGGTCGCAGTGCTATCGACGGTGTATCATGGAACTCAGGAGTTTTGACGCCGCGGCGCTGACCCATGGGGCCGTAGCGCTGACGCTGAAGAAGAATTGCTATGCTCTAGTTGACTTCGGATAATGGGAGAGATGACAGGCTCGTCAAGAAAAAAGTAATTCGGTTTTTGGAACTTTTTAAGATTCGAAAATAGAAATGTGGTCTCGTCGAATGTGACGTGATGAGAGATGTGGATCTGACGAGTAGACAAGTAATGACATAGATAGCCCCTATGATTCGGCGGGAAGTCTAGGTAGACACAAGGAGTGGACCGGGGGGCTAGTTTGTGAGGGGTAGTAGAGGCAAAGTTAGGATAGCATAGACAACCGAATATTTGGAGATGATCATAAGAGGGGACTCTATGATAGAGAATTTCGGTAGGGGTCATATTGTGAAGGGTGCTAGTTGGGAGAATATTTAGAACGTATTCTGACATTTTAGCAGCATAGACCAAAAAAGATGGAGGTAGGGAGGCATGAATCAAAAAAGTGTGAATCATATTGTTAATGGTGCGGATGATTCTTCCAGCTTTACCGTTTTGTGAGGAGGTGTGGGGACAGAAGAAGCGAAAGACCATGTCATTATTGGTACAAAACCGGTGAAACATAGAGTTATTGAATTCACGATCATTATCGCACTGAAAAGATTTTATGTCTTTTTCAAACTGTGTTTGAATGAATTTTCGAAACTCAAGAAATTTGGCAAACAATTTCAATTTAAATTTGAGAGGATACAACCAAACAAAGTGAGAAAAATCATCTAGTAGGATAAGATAGTATTTATGACCGATAAAACTAGCAACATGTGATGTCCATAAATCGGCATGTATAATATCAAAAGGTGCAAAAGTAACACTAGTAGATGATTTAAATGGAAGACTCGTATGTTTTCCTAAAGAACAAGAAACACAATTTTGGGCAGGCCTCCCATTACAAGAAATGAAATTATTGCCTCTAAGAAATTGAGGATGTACCATAATCCTTTACTGGAATGCGGTGGCCACTACCAACTGTCACAAATTGAGGATGCTTGAAACCAAACAGTTTGGGAATATTACCTGCAGACCGGGTGAGGTGAGATATGGCTCCGGAGTTCATATACCAGTTGTTGTCAGGCTGTTGCATGTTGAGACTGCTGAAGGCCTAACCTATCTCAGTGGGTGTCATGATGGACGAAGGCTGCTGGAACTGGCCGTGCATGAAGTGGGCTTGCTGCGGGTACTGAACTTGCGGAGGGTGGGCGGGGCCCATGACCGTAGTGGGAGAAGCGGTAGTGTTCTTTGGTCTTTGGAGCGGCGGCGCCGCGGCAGACGGATCTTGTTAGGCGCGTGGCGCTGACTGATTTGCGGGCCTGTTGTTGCTCACGTCTTCGCTGTCCGCGACCCCTACAACGACCACGGCCTCCTATGCCGCGACTTTTGCTACCCTTGCCACAACGTTCCTGCTGCGATTGAGAGTTTTCTGGCGGCGTTTGATCTTGAGGGTGTGTTTCGACAGCTAACGCCTTCTGATTGTTCTCATCCTGCTTAGCACGGCGAGTCTCTTCGAGCAACAACTGCGAGCGAGCTTTGTTAAAACTGAAAAACGGATTTGCCTGTTGAATTATGGCGGCTAACGTATCATAGTCACCTTTGGGATGTCCTTCAATAAATTGCAGCACCAATTTAGTGTCCGAGACAGCCATGTTGACGTTGGAGAGTTAATCCGCTAGGAGTTTCAACTGTCTGCAGTACTCAGTCATGTTGGAGAAATTTTCAAGGGGTGTATTGTTAAACTGTTCCTCCAAATACAATGCACGAGTGTGCTTGTTATCTTGAAAGATTTCCTCCAAGTTCCATAACTCAAGGGTTGTGGCGCCAGATTTCATGATAGTAAGAAGGAGATCTTGAGAAATACTACCATAAATTCACTCTTTGACGCTGGCGTCTAGACGACGCCAAGTAGACTCATCAAACTCCGGAGGGCGCAGAATTGTATCATCGATATGATCAAGCACGTTATAGAGACATGCATGATTATGAAACAGTTTAATTCAGGGAGAATACTGACTGTTTTCTTAATCAAGAAGAATGAGGATAGAGTTCTTGATGTTTGTAACAGTTAGAGCAGGATGAAAAGAGGATGATGACATGGTGGTGGGATTTGTAGAGGTTGAAGCATCAGAAGTATTGGGAGATTCATCAATAGCCATTTAGAGAAGAGAGGAATAGAGAGAAAAAGCAATAATTTTAGGTAGGAGATGGGAGGGAGCCGTGGCGAGAAGCCCGAGGGGGGGTTCGGCGGCTGCAGAGAAAGAAAAATTCTAGGTTTTTTTTCTGTGTTAGGCTCTTGATACCATGTAAGATGATATTAATCTCTCTTGAAGAGTCTTCTCATTAATATCAAAATATATATAAAGTACAATATTTATACCTTATACAATAGGAATCCTATGTCTATACAAAAGAGAAATTCTAGTCTTACCATAATTATATTTACACAATATATGAAAATATTCTAATTATGGTAGAGAATATTGTAATTCTTATATACACGTTTACACATATAATATCAATTATTTTAATGTATATAAAGTATATGTTGAATTCTTAATAAAAATTCTGCTTTCACAGTTGCCACCTATCACGACTCTTATTGCTGATTAAAATTTTCTTTTTTGGAAAATGGTGGGCTTGACTCATAGGAGTGAAGATGTAAGATCTAGTATTGGGACCATGGGCGTAGGGGTGGCAATGGGCGGGTTAGAGCAGGGCACGCCTTGACCTGCTAAGATGTTAACTCGCCCTGCCCTGCCCTTTTTAGCATTTTTAAAAAAATTGTCTTGCTCTGCCCCGTTAAGTCATGCACCGCCCTGCCTTGTTTATGTTTATGAAACAAGACACAAACTTAAAACAGTCATAACTTCTTATCCGTAAGTCGAATTAATCTCCATAAAGTATCAAACTGTCGAGAACAAATAAAATTATAACTTTTATTCAGCACAAACTTTCAGATTCTCTACCGATTTATACAGTTTTTACGTTATACATTCTTCCCTTTCAGATTTTGGTTGATCCGAGGTAGAAACTTTAAACAGTGATAACTTTCAAATCGTAAGTCGGATTTATCCCCGTAAAGACTCAAACCGTCGATAACGGATCAACACAAACTTTCAGATTCTTTACCTATTTGTACAGTTTTTACGTTATACATCCTGCCCTTCCAGATTTCGGTTGATCCGAGGCAGAAACTTTAAACAGTGATAACTTCAAATTGTAAGTCAGATTAATCCCCGTAAAGTCTCAATATGACCGTAACAGAAAGATGTACAACTCTATAAAATTTTATCCAATTCTAACATGTACAATCCATCGTAACAGATTATAATTTAACAATCCAAACTAGTTAGAATTTTCTAAAAATTATAACCTATTAGCTGCCCTGCCCTATTTAGAATTTTCTAAAAATGTGTTTTGATCTATCCCGCCCTGTCCTGTCCCGTTTAAGCATTGCCCTGCCCTGCCCCGTTTAACGTTTGACTTGTCCTACCCCGCCCTGCCCTGCCCCATTTGCCATCCCTACATGGGCGAATTTATTGTAGTGGCTTGGGGAGGCCACCGGTGGCGGATCTACATACAAGAGAATTTCCAGAATTTTTATTTATTTATTTTTTTAATACAAAACGACGTCGTTTTGTTGTCAATAACCACAAAACGACATCGTTTTGTACTTTACCAACATTGTCTTTTTTTGCTACGCAAAAAATTATTACTTCGTATGTTTACACCATCAGATTTTATTGCCTGGATGCCACAACACCCGGGTAAAACCTTAATATATGGTTAGTTATTTTACATAAATAGTCTAAATAATGTATGAATGGCACCCAAAGCCAAAAACTTACTTAAATGCCAAACACCCACACGCGAGGTGCAGGATTGAGCCTCTGTAGGGATATAGTGCCCTCCTTTTCTTTCTTTTATTTCTGCTCCTTTACTTTCTTTTATTTCTGCTCCTTTACTTTCTTTTCTTTTATTCCTTCAATTTCCTCTCTTTACAAGTTCATTTTTATTATTTATTAAAAAAAATCATATAGCTGCTCCCTTTTTTTCTAGACCTTTAAAATTTTGTTTAAATGTGACTCAAATTATTTTCTCTTTTTATCCATGTTATTTTTTTTTTAATTCTTAAATTCTTTAGAATGATGGCATTAATATACATAATATTAATCTAAGTTATATATAGATCAGAGTAAGTATTTGCTAATATTTTTTTTTTACGTTTTTAATTACATTATTCAATAGAATTCATCAAGAGACTTAGATAGACTATTTGGTTTAGTGATCACATGTTTATTTATGTACTAAAAATCTCGTAAATCATAGTGAATTAATTCAAAATGAACCGCACTGACCCGATATGATCTGACCTGAATAAATTCAAACGACTATATGTAGACTCTACTTCAATATTCTTCACTAACTATTGGACTTAATAAAATATAGTGGCACCCGTACTCATTAAATTCTGGCTCGGCCAATGATTTGGACTTAGTGAGTTTACTAGATACTCCTACTTGACCATTGAATCAAACTCTTTGACGTTAAATAAGTAGTTAAGATGTAGATAGTCAAGTTGTATTTAATTAGTGTCTGGATATTTAATGGACAAAATTTAAAGTAGGTACAAATATATTTTTTTCAATTGCGGGGCCTACCATGCTTTATTTTTATAAAGAAAAAGAAAATTAGACCTGAAATTGCCTATGATCTTGACTTTAGGGGGTGGAGTGAAGTTGAAAGTTCACTTCACATACATATACCAAGCCATATGACACTTGAAATCTTTAAAAATATTATTTTATCATGTTAAATTCTTTAAAAATAAATTATTTTTTTAATATCCGACCTGCAATCATTGACACTTTAGGGAAATAATTTCTTACTTACTTCTCTTGTGTTGCAATATTTTTGTTTTATTATTGATTATTTTTTAACATTTATGAAGTTTAGCATTATCAAAGTTAATAGTGTGTGTTATGTAGTAAAGCAATTAGTAATATCGGATTAATTTTAAATGAGAGATAACTACATCTTTTTTTTTTTTTTATGAAGGAACCCGTAGCCGCTACTCTTTTGAGTGCGCTTTGGATAAACCCCGAACTGACGCAATAGCCTGCAAACCACGCCAGCTGTTTAACCACACTTGGCAAGCCATGTGTGACATAACTACATCTTCAAGAGGCACAATTGTGTCCAAAAAAAAGTTGTAACCTTGAAAAAGGAACAATACCAAGGTTAATTACTTAGGTAATCTGTACATTAAGAATGACAAAGTTGTAAGTGGTATGATATAATAAAGAAATTAAAAAGAAAAGTACAAAATACTATGTACATTGTAACTTAAAAATCTTACACAAAAAAATTCTCCTAACTGTTTCATTCCAACATTTTACTGTTGTTCTTGGTATTGTTGCTGTGTTTATAGGAATCATCCTCTGAACTCTGAAGTATTATAATATAATGTACGAATAAGTAATTAAATTGGGGTCCAAGCAAGTAGTAATTAGTCGAATTCAATTGATCATTAATATTCTTTATTGGAATATTTAATTATTGTCACAATCTAAGTCTCGTTCTGTTAAATAAAAACAAAGATGCCAGTTTTGATTCTTTTTTTGTTCTCCTCAGATCCTAATCATATTTCCAAGAAATAGTATTACTAATATTGAAATATAGAATCGATAAACCCTAAAACCATTCAAAATTAGGTTCATGTTCTTTGATAATAGCAAATGTTCCACTTCTTAAAATACCACCAAAAATACAATTAAAAAATAGACAGCATAGTTATCCACAAGTTGGTTACCTAATTATATTCTTCCGAGGAGTACCGTCGTGTGTTGTAAACGAAATATCATATAGTGGGGCGACTAAAAAAAAAATTAGCGCTCAAATAACTATATTACAGTAGCAATTTACGTTCTTTAAACACTTTTGAATTGCTCGGAAAAACATATTTTTCATCCGGGTTACAAGGACCTTCATTGATATGAACACGTCTAACTTCATCACGTTGGCCAAAAGGATATTCCAAAATTTGAGCTCGCTCAGCGGGATCATAATTAATAGAATTGATATTAAGCTCTCTCGGCCTAGCGCACTTTGAAGTTTCTCGTTCACTTGAAACCCCGACATTTGTGACATGTTCATTTTCCAAAGGTTTAGTGAGTTCTTTTGTTTTAAAGAGCGAACTAATCTCTTTTGTGATTTTGATATTTGTATAATATTCTCAAATCTGACAAAAAATCAAACATTTAAAATAATCAATCGCTTAACTAAAATTGAATTGGGACCACAATATTACTATTATAAATTAAATATTTCTAACAATTCATCAAACCCAATCAATAAAAGAATTGATTTAAAATTAATTATTTTCCTAATTTTCAATCATAATTAACAATTCAAATTAAACTGAAATTTTTTATTTACTAGTAGTCAATTTTTTAACAACAAATTAACAACTTTTTTTTAAATGAGGGTGGGTCAGGGCCCAGGCTGGCTCAAGGATTAGTCCGCCCCTGATCGTAAGTACTAAGTGTAACCAAAACAACAAAAAAAGATAATTAAATTTAATGACATTTTGAACTGTTTCCCGTCTCAAAGTATCTATCATTTTTGTCTCCTCGAAATTTAAATTATGTAAATTTTGACCAATATGTTAAATTATATTTTTCTTTGCAAATAATCAATAACTAACTCTCGAAAAGAGAGAGGCCACACTTATTTTGCGAGGGAGGTAGTACAGACTAATTCACTATTTATGTGCTTCGAAAAATTAATAAGAAACTATAAACTTAATACTTTTGTTAATCTTCCGCTAAAAACATCATGATAACCTCTTAAATCAACAGTGTCGGCTAATTATTCCACTAAAAATATTATACTAATGTTTTTTCGAATTTATTAATAAGTATGATATTAACTAAGCTCTTGCTAATCAAACTGTAGTCACTGTCATGGTAGTTATTTAACAATTTGGATTATTATTCTTGATTCAAACTCATGGATTTGGAAAAAATATCTGTCTTTATTCTGATTTTCTAGCAATATGGTTGTTATTAATTAGATTAGACTGCTTGAAAGGGACGTCGTTTAATAAAAATTTGGCATTAGTGTATTGCCAAAATGATTAATGTATTTGTGGGGTTAAAGAATAAATGATGGCTATTTTTGTCGGTGGAAAATGATACTATATTGACAAATATTAGTATACCATAAAAGGTAATGACGAAATTGATAATTTACCTAATTCTTGTTTGGTTTATTATGTGATCGTACACATGTTTTTTTGTATTAAAATATTAAAGGTATATGATTCTTGTCTTGAGAGTAATTAAGTAAGTGACAATCTTTGACAAACAAAGTTTGAAATCGACTCTCACAATTTAAATGAATGGTGACGAGCGAAAGGTAAAATTTTGGATCAGTTAATATGCACATATTCATTTGTTATTTAATTTAAATTATATACATTGTTAGCATACAAAATACACAATTCTCATGTGAATATGATATGCATAATTCATTTAAATCCAAACGCATAATTTGCTCGAGGTTATAATAATGCAATATTTTGTTGCCAGTATATTCCGTGGGAAATAGTGTGTAGTAACAATGAAATGAGAATGTAACAACAACAACAAAGTTAGAAATCTGAAAATCAACAAAAATAATTGGCTTGTTGAGTCGACTGAATTCTCAATCTATCCTTAAGATAATATTGCCCCGTATATCCTTTCAACGGTGTAATGACAACTTATCTTCCAAGATAAAACATCAATCAAACAAATGAGAAAATGGAACTCAAGTGTTCGCTTAGAAAGAAAGATCTTTGAGTGTTTTGTGATTGCAAGAGAGGAAGACAATTTCAGAGAATTGTTAAGTGTCAATGTGTGTTTTGCAATTGTGCCAAAGACATCAATTTATAGGTAGATGATTATGTCTTCTCAATTAACCAAATGAATGGCCATCAATGTCAAGTAATGACCATTGATATTTAGGTTAATTAAGCCTAGTAATGGCTGAATTTAATAGCCAAATAATGAAGAGTAATTGCTCCAAAGTCAGCCCAAAAATCAGTTTCAATTCGCCTCCAACGGACTGAAAAACAGTCGAAGCGTCGCGGCGCTTCACGTCCAGTAAGTCACTGGAACTAAAACGTCATTTAGAGTCGCGGCCCTTCGGGAAGGCGAATTGAAACGACATTTAGAGCCGGGGCTCAGGAGAGGCGCGCTACTCCCAAGCACCGCGACATCTTTGTTATTGCACGCCCGCGGCGATTTCTGACTCGTTTCATCTTTCACAATTCTTTCTTTCATTTACCAACGTGAAACCATTTGTCATTTAGCCAATAACCACCTATTCTCTTACGTCTCAAACAATTCGTATACGTACCAATATCTCTTCCATTTAAGGAAATTACGATCCTTGAAACTTTATGTGCACGTGTGTGGAAACCAAGTTTTCGACGTGCGGGTCCCAATTGTTCGAGTCATAATTAATAGGATTAATTTTATTTCACGTTTAATAAATTTTCAACATATTTTGCACAACTAGCTAATGCAATACTGGTAGTCTTCTATATAGTAATTCACATTATATAACTTATGCTAGAATTTATATATTATTTTTAGTAGATCGTAGAATATGGAAGTAAAATCTTTTCGCATTATCAAGTCATATTTATCTGTTGTAACAATCAGATAATTTATCTTATTTTTCAAGGTTTTAAATCTGCAGTCTAGGAAGAACACTTGTTGATATTCTCTAGATGACGTTATAGTATATTTTTTTTTATATGATAGTGTATATAGCTCAAACGAACGGATAATATGTTGGGAACTCATGGGAAACACATTGCATGGTTTTCCCTTCAAATGCAGCGTCTTTAATTTTTGTCCTTCAAAATTGAATTTATACCTAGTAGGACATAAGCTCTTTAAGAGCGAGGCATGATTCGAAAATATAAATTTATGTCTCCCAAAAAGGTTTTCTATTTTGAGGAGGTAAAAATTAAAGTCCAACACAGAATAGGGAATAAGTGCCAATAGGTGCAAGAACTAAAGTATGATTTGGCCCACTAGACCATTAAGATTTTCACATGGGCCTCGTTAATTTAGGAAGTCCAATACAAAGACATAAATTTGCGCTGAGTGGCCTTCAAAAAGACAATATTCCATCTCATTGTATTCTTGAAAGCTATTAAGACAATATTCTTTTCACACCACAAACATTACATATTAAGCACATAAATAACTGCAACTATATGATATATGAATATAAAAAATCTCCTAAGCTATCCGTAGCTTAATATTTTAATTATGAAGTGTTGATGTCAAAATTAAATTGAATAATCATGAAGCTAAGTTTGTTATATTTAACAAAATTTATAAGTATACATAATGCATTTTTTTTTTGCCACAAGGTAAAACTAGTTGAAGCCTTATATAGAAAAAATAAATTGAATAATCATCGAGCTAATTTTGTCTTGCTGGGCAAAACTTGAAAGTGTATATGATGGGAGATTTTGCCTCGAGGCAAAACTAGTTGAGTTTTATATTTTTAAAAATATAACTTATGCCTTGTCTGATATAAGTTACGCATGTTAAATTAATTTCTACAGAACTATGTCGGACAAGACATATGTTCTATATAACTTTGTCTGAATATGCATAATTTCTATTAAATCTTGTCTTATGAAATAGTTACTACACAACTTATGTCTGTTAACTTAATTTTTAAAGAACTATGTCGAATAGGTATAGGTTCTATGTAACTTTATCCGAATAGACATAGTTTTTATGAAACTTTACCTTGTAAAATATTTAGTACTACACAACTTATGTTTGTTAACTTAATTTCTACAGAACTATGCCGGATAATGCATAAGTTCTATGTAACTTTGCCCCAATAGACATAGTTTCTATGAAATCTTGCATGTGAAATAGTTACTACACAACTTATGCATGCAAACTTAATTTCTATATAACTATGCTGGACAAGGCATAGGTTCTATGTAACTTTGCCCCAATAGGCATAGCCCCAATGAAACCTTGTCTTGCGAAAAAGTTACTACACAACGTATGCATGTTAACTTAACTTCTACAGAACTATGACGGACAAGGCATATGTTCTATGTAATTTTATCCGAATAAACATAGTTTCTATGAAATTTTTTCTTGCGAAATAGTTAATATATAATTTATTCCTGTTAACTTAATTTCTACAGAACTATGCCGGATAAGACATAAATTTTATGTAACTTTGACCGAATAGACATAGTTTATATGAAACATTGCCATGCGAAATAGTTATTACACAACTATGTCTTTTACCTTAATTTCTACATAACTATGCCGGATAAAGCATAGTTTCTAAATAACTTTGCCCGAATAGACATAGTTTCTATGAAACATTCATTTGCGAAATAATTACTACACAACTTATGCTTGTTAACTTAATTTCTACAGAACTATGCTGAACAAGACATATGTTCGATGTAACTTTGCCCGAATAAACATAATTTTTATAAAACATTGCCTTACAAAATAGTTTGACTTATTTGGCAAAACTTCTAAGTGTATTTAATGAAAAGGTTTGCCTCGAGGCAAAATTAGTTGAAATTTTATTTTAAAAAATTAAATAATTATCAAGCTAATTTTATCTTATTTGGCAAAATTTGTAAGTGTAAATAATGAGAAATTTGCCTTGAGGCAAAACTAATTATATAAATCTTGTCATACTAATTAAAGCTTATTTGCCTCGAAACAGTAAAACTCTGGCTTCTCTCTTTCTCTATAGTACTCTTTTATATTGTAGTATATGTCTATTTAACAATTTTAATTTCTTTTTAATTTTTTTTTGGGTTGTCTACTCTTCCTCCTCAGAAGCTATCCCCAAATCTCCTGCAAATGGGTGTTTTATTAATTTAATAAAATCCACCTTTGAAAACTCCATAATGACTAAACTATGTGTAGTTGATATATCTTTTGTATTCTTATGGTGACTTAAAATACATATCTTAACGGTAAAAACACACACCTAAATTATCATATTTTTGCGAGTTCCATTCCTCAACTACCGGTTGTTATCTTCTCCTACATGAACTATCATCATTAATTCTTTTTTCCTACCTGAACTATCACCATTTATGTGTTAAAATACATCTCGAAACTAACTTGGCTACTATCAGTTGTTCACTTTTTCTATATGAATTATCACCATATGTTCAACTAGGTGTATTTAAAATACATGGATAGTGATAGTTCAGATAGAAAATAAAAATAATTGATAGTTGAAATGTGAAACTCGTAAAAAGTTCGAACGTGTTTTTGACCATTATCTCTTTATATTTCCAAATTACTACTCCTTTTGATCTATAAAACTATTTTTTTTCCCTGGAACAACTTTATTTTATTAATGCATAAAGGATTCCAAATGTCCAAAGAACATTATTGTAGCATTTACAACCCAACTTGAGAAAACACTCCCAAGTGACTATGTAAACGTGAAAACTTATATAAACTATAAGGCATGAGCTACTAGATTCCAAGTCCTAAGAATATATATAATATTTACAACATCAAACAAAGTCAACAATTTCCAAATATCTTCACATGTTGCAATTATTTTTGCCCATCTCCTTCTTAATCATTTGTAAAACATTTTTTTGCATCTGGTAATTATTCTCAAACCACTTTTAGCTGATGAAGTACTTTTTTATTTTTCGCTCGGTGTTCGTCACTCATATTAAGACTCAATTAAATCTCGATTTGCGCTGGTTAGCCTCACATTAGGGGTAAAACTTTCTCACCCGTTGTCCAGTTGCATGTATTGAAGTCTGAATTCACGCCGAAAAGTTCAATATTAAGAGTAAAGTGCTCTCTAATAAAGACAACTTCTACCCAACAAGACTTGAACTCGAAAACTCTGATTAAAGAATAAATAAATATTTACCCCTCCATCATAATCATTATTGGTTGTTGATGAAGTGTTAGGCCTAATCGTTAGTTGATTAATAAGTCAAGTTGAAGTTGTTCAGACTAAAATCACATACTAAATTAAATTCCATAGAAATGTGTTTCCTCTACTAGTGTGTGTGTCGAAAGGTGTCAATTTGTACCAATTGCATTGTACTAATAGAATTTGTAAATTATTAAATTCAAAACGTTCATTTTCATTTGGGTCAGAAAATAAAAGTACTACACTGTAAAATAAAAAACATGATACATCTAATCACAATTATGAGAAAATTATAGTACTGATCTGTTAACTAATAAAGTTGATATACCCCCAAAAAAAGAGCTTAATATATGAGTGAAGAAAACCCCGGAGGCTAATCCAAGTAGTCACTTCACACTTTACTGGCTTACTGCTATGACTTCAGAGAGAGAAGCTGCTCTTCTTGCTGTTCCTTCGGATTCTCCAACCATGTATTCATTTCTCTCTATTTTATTTATTTGGAATGTTAATTAGCTTTGTTTATTGCAATTGTTAAGATTACCATATCTATATAGAATGAGATAATTGACTATTTATGTGTAATTGAATAATTCTCACTATACGAGCTAGCTTTTGTGTTTGAGTTAGACCAAAATTCATTCAGAGTCAGTTCCAGTTAACGAGTTCTGGTCGTGCGGGAAGTGTTAAGACTTAGTACACATCAGATATGAAATGGAAACATAGATTCCTTATATGTACTTGGACAATTCTCACGCTACAAGATCTCTTTTGGGGTTGAGTTAGGCGCAGGATCCTTTCTTTACATTAATTGATTTTTTTTTTTTTAAATTGGTTCTTGATTTTCAGATTTGATAAGATCATTAACAAGGAAATTCCAGCAAATATTGTGTACGAGGATGACAAGGTATATACTGTCACTTGTGTGTGTTTATTCTTTTCAGATTGTATGTGTTAGGACTCAATTCAAATGTTTTACATAAATTCTCCACCTTAAGCAGGGTTTAGGTATAAAAGTAAGGATAGTGTTTTGGTGGTATTTTTGAGTATTAAAGTTGTTAACAATAAGTGTTTTACTAAGCTAGTGATATGGAGGAAGAGTTAGAGTTGGATATTTGTAAAAGAAAATGATGGCCGCCAATAGTGATACTAGTGATCTTACTTGTTTTGGTAGAAAATATTTTCATCAGATAACATTTATTACAATTCGAGGTGACCAAAGGCTCGAAACCATTTTCATTTCTAACATACATACACATAGTTGAATACTAGTTCATGCTCCAAATGGGAACCCTTGCTAATTGGGATAAGATAACCACTTGCACATAATTGTTTGTCTTGTTTGAGAAAGCTGTTAATTCCTTATGTCAGGTTTTTCTAATTTACTTAAAATCTTAACCTAGATCAATGTAAGAATGAAATAAGCACAGCGGAAACTACTTACTTTCCATCTTTATGGCCTTCCGTCTATTGCCTCCCAAGCAATATCAAAGGAATCGATGAAGATGACTTGATTGACTTGCTCGCACGCTCAACCGACAAATTACTTGACTAGTGAGTCCTTCCAAAACTCTTGAACTCTTTCTTACTTATTTCTGTCTCACAAATTGAAGGCAGAATGTCTAGTCTTTTATGGAGCAAGACTGTGGAGAATCATGAGTCCAAGGCTATGGAGACCCAACCCATTTATAGCAGTGTAAACCCTTAGCAGGACTATAAATGCTGAAAGTCATAAAAATGGAATAAACCAGAAAGATTCCATTTTCCTTATTTAGCCTAAATTTATCACTGCTATTATTTTAATCAACTATAATTGGTCCATTAACAATTATAATTGATTAACATTATTCTACATGTATTTGTGTCCAAATCCTTATTGAAATACGTATAATGCCATGACTTAATTAATCACATTGTTTGGCATATTTTAATCATTATATAAATGTAATCTTGCGACAGTATTTGATATCATAATCATAATGCACGTATGTCGACTTAATTATTGTAATTAGGCGTCTCTAAATCCAACAATCTCCCACGTGGACAAGTGCGACCTTTTGATTATATATCCTTAACTTTATTGCATGCAACTTTTCTCTTTTTACTTATCGTATCTCTTAAACAATTAGTCCGTCAATTATGCTAACAAAGGACTTAGCGGCATTTGTCACATTTATTCGCAACTAAAGCGACATAAATCACGCAACATAATCGAATGACATGAATCTGATTTGGACATATAGTTTAGAAATTACACGCAAGTGTGATTAGACGTGCCTATTTCTAATTGAGTCACCTAACTTTACTGTATGAGGTCAAAAAAAAACTTAAAACTTTAAAGAGAGAAATAATGAAACTGAAACCGAATGCACCTTGTAAATTACATTACAAAGAAACTTAAAACATATTCAAACTTCCACATTTTCTAACTATCCTAAATGATATAACACGTGAAGCAACGTGTTAGTGAAACTGGCAGGTGGTAATCCTTTAGTGAGAGGATCCAGAATCATGGAGTCTGTACCTATGTGTTCTATACATAATTCATTATTCTGCACTCTTTCTTTTACAACCAAGAACATAATGTCGATGTACTTCGACTTTGACGAACTTCGGTTGTTGGTTGCGTATAACACTGCTCAATTGTTGTCGCATAATAATTTGAGTGGTTTTTGAATAGAATCCACAATTTTCAGCCTTGTGACGAAGTTCTTCACCATACGCCATGATTAGATGTGAAAGCATGAAACAAATTCATTTGCCATAGTGGAGGAGGCTACCAATGATCGCTAGCACTCTTCCATGACACGGCACCTCGCCATCGTAAAGATGTATCCGATGTTGACTTCATGCGTCGACACATCCTCCAAAATCGAATCGGTATATCCAATGGCCTCGAGTATTCCGATCTCCGTCGTGGCGTATAGTCCCTAGTTCTCTTTAGGTATCTCAACACTCGCTTGGTTGCCTTCCAGTGTTCCATACCTGGATTACTTAAATATCTCCCTAGCATTCCAGTAATGAACGCAATATCCGGACGCGTGCATACTTGTGCATACATGATGCTACCTACGGCTGAGGCATAGGGAATATCTTTCATGATGTTTTTATCTAAGTCGGTTTGGGGACATTGTTTTAGACTAAACTTATCTCCTTTTGATACAGTAGTATCTCTTGGTTTACTGTTTTGCATGCCAAATCTGGTTAGAATCTTATCGATATAGTTCTGCAGGATATCCTTAGAATACCTCGAGGTCTATCTCTAAGTATTTCAATCCACTAGAACAAATGATGCATCACCAAGATCTTTCATTTCAAAGTTCTTAAATAAAAATTCTTAGTTTGATGCAACATGTTCTTATTATTCTTGTGAGCAATATGTCATCTACATATAAAACCAAGAAAATAAATTTACTCACGTAACTTAAGGTATATACATTCATCTACTATGTTAGACTCAAAACCAAATGAGCTAACAACTTTGTGAAACTTATGATACCG
The DNA here is from genome assembly GCA_029844215.1 of Przewalskia tangutica. Lineage (NCBI taxonomy): Eukaryota > Viridiplantae > Streptophyta > Magnoliopsida > Solanales > Solanaceae > Przewalskia > Przewalskia tangutica. Next base: position 121,911,255 of record CM056730.1, on the reverse strand, counting down.
TTGTCGAGATGCTTGTTTTAGCCCGTAGATAGATTTCTTAAGTCTGCAAACCATAGACCTGCGTCACCCGATACAAAGTTTTTCTACCGCTTCATATAGATCATATCATCGATATCACCGTTGAAATGTCGTCTTTACATCCATCCTACAAGTTCTAAATCATAATGTGCTACAAGTGCGATATAATCCTTAAAGAGTCTTTCGATGAAATTGGAGAGAAAGTCTCTTTATAATCAATGCCTTCTTCGTGTGAAACCTTTTGCAACAAGGCGTGCCTTGTAGTTTTCAACATTGCCTTTAGAATCGCTTAGTCTTAAATATCCATTTGCAACCAACGGGTTTCTTGCTTTAGCAACGGAACAATATCCCAAACATCATTGTCATACATAGATTTCATCTCGCCATTCATGGCATTAATCCACGTTTGAGAGTTGGAGCTTTCCACGGCTTGTTTGATATTTTCGGGATCATTTTCAAACATGCCAATGTCGAACTCGTATTCTTGAAGATATCATAATCCTTGATTGTGTAGACTTTTCTCTCAGTAGATCTCTAATTGGCACGTGCTCTAGATTTTCTTGAGGTTCATTTACAACTTGATCTTGACGGGAGGAGGAACATTATTACCAACTTCAGATCTCCCAGCTCTAGGCCGTCAACATTGATTATAGCGACGGGGTTTAGGTTGGATTCAGTCCATTTGTGTTCTCTATTCCATGTTGAGTTTCTAACGAGTTGTTTGAGATGATGAAATTTGCACATTGTCAAAAGATGTATTTCTAAGCGTGTCGAATTTGAATAAAACCAGTCTTTGGTCCATAGTCTCATTCTCATTCGTCTCTTCTTCTTCAAAAATACTATCTTTTGTCATATCCCCACAAACTCATTTTCCTCAAAAATTTCGCCTTCCGACTAAAACTATATGTTCTGTTGGATTATAGAATTTATACCCCCTAGATCGTTCAGAATAGCCTATAAAGTAACAACTAACGGTCCTTTCGTCCAGCTTCTTTTCACTTGGCTTATAAGGCCTAAGCATGGACATCCCATACTCTCGAATGATTCAAGCTAGGCTTGCGCTGACCCATAACTTTCGTAAGGTCTTGTTAGTTGCTTTAGTAGGCACTCTATTAAGTATGTATCTTTGCGATCTTTAAGGCTTCTCCCACAAATTCTCGTGTAGAGTTATGCGGCGATCATCTTCACCATATCTTTAAGGGTGCGATTTGCGTTCAAGAACACCGTTCATGCGGTGAACTCCGGCGATATCTTGAGGCACAATTCCGCATTCCTCTAAGTATTTTGCAAAGGGACCTTGACGCTATTCTCCTGATCCATCATAACGATCGTAGTATTCACCACCACGATCAGAACGAATGGATTTTATATGTTTGTTGAGTTGTAAATCAACTTAGTTTTGAACTTTATGAACACGTCTAATGCTTCCGCCTTTTCTTTTATTAAGTAAATATGACCATATCTTGAATAATCATCTATGAATGTGATAAAGTACGGTGACCATTTCTTGTAGCCTTTGGAAAAGGACCACGGATATCGGTATGAATCGATTCTAAGACATCATCCCGTCTTTTACATCATACTTACGTTTATTAGTTTGTTTTCCCTTTATACAATTTACACAATCATTTAAGTTTGTAAAATCTAAAGGTTGGAGAATATCATTAGACACAAGACGTTCTATCCTTTTCATAGAGATATGTCCTAATCGGCATGCCATAATGTTCTTTGATTTCTGAAGTTAATTTACGTTTTCTATTATCTATATGCGGTGCCTCTGAATGTGAAGTGTCTATATCTAGAAAATAAAGATTATCATAAGAAGACAGGATACGAAGCGAAGCTTAGAATTTTGACCTGGCCGAAATTTCCATTACTAAATGAACATACATAGCCATTTTTGTCCAAATAAGATACATAAATTAGGTTCCTTCGAAGGATGGAACCACTAAAGCATCAAAACTTAAATAAAATCATCTACATAATAATCTAAATTTTCCAATGCTTTTCACTTCTACTTTATTTCCATTTCCTACGTAAGCGTAGTGCTCTGCCTCGAACTTCATGCGATGGCTTAGCGACCTGCGTCGATATCACGATGTTAGGCGTTGCACTGAATCTATCCACCAAGTATATCTAGATACGTAACTTAAATTAACTTGAACAAACTAAAGCAAGAGGCACGCTTTCTTTGCCAACCACGCATGATAGTTGGAGCGAATTTCTTTGTATGCCCAGTCTTTCTGAAGAAGCATATCCTTTCTTCCAATTATCGGAGTATCCTTTTTGTTCTTCGTCGCATCTTTGCTGCACTGCCTTGGTGGGTTCGCTTTCTCGATGAAACTTGCGCTTCTTGTCTTTACCCAGGATTAGATGTTACGACATGAGCACTTTCTCCTTAGTCATTTCGTCTCTCTTCCTCTGCGCACTAACTGAGCCTCAAACTCAGGTAGTGTCCACATCTCCCTTTGACAATTATAAGTCATCTTGAATTGACTAAAGTTAGATGGGAGAGACAGAAAAATGAACTCAATGAGAACCTCATCAGAGATGTCATAATTATGCCCTATTAAGGCACGTTGCAATCTTGTCATCTCAATAACATGCTCTCTAACCCCTTCTTTTTCCTTGTATTTTATTGTTGCCAACTTCACAAAGAGTGTACTAACTTCAGTCTTTTTACTCTTTGTGAATTTCTCTTCAAGGGCCTTAAGGTAATTTGAAGCGCCGGTTTCTGTATCAGGTATTATGCCTCGAAAAGTCTCATGGATCGTTTGCTTCATCACCATTATGCACATGCGATCTGAATGCTCCCATTTTTCAATATCAGCCTTCTCTAAGGGAGTTACCTCATCCTCTTTATCAGGCTTGGGGCAATCAAATCTCAATGATGTGTCCAATTGCATGATCCCTAAGACTAATTTCAGCTTTTCCTCCCACTGTTTGAAATTGTTCCCCATGAGGGGCTTAATTTGACTTAGATTTGACATTATGTTTAGATCTGAAAATTCAAGAACAAGGAAATAATTTAGATACGATGCGTCACGATTTGATCCTTAAATCATAGTTCTAAAATCTATCTAAAGGCATGTGTAAAACTATTTGGTCCATAAAATCTTTACCCAAAACACCATTCAGTAATGAAACACCTTTGGGTGCAATCATTTCCTTGAGTATTACGGTGTAGTGAATAAAGTACAACCATGTCAATCAACCTTTGGGTCAAATTAACATATTCATGAACTAATGACCAGGCCAGTCAACAAAGGGAGGAGGATCACAGACGGATCACTTAAGCTCCTAGCCCCTGATGCTTTTCTAGACATCACTAGTCCATGTGTGTTGCAACTTATCACTACCCTTATGCACTAAACAATTTCGTGAGCGCCAACCTCCTTTGGGAAAGCTAACACTCACATCACATCCATTTTTAACTTGTCATGAGTCATCTTTGCAAACGTCTTAAACAGAGCGGTTCGTTTGCGAACATCAATGCTTGACTAATGTGAAAACAACACATGTATACCTAAACGCCTTTAACTAGATTTCAAAATAGCGCCTAAAACCTAATCTAGGACGTACCTATAGAATCTACTCGTCCTAAATAGAATACAACATCTTATAGCACTTTTAAATCAGAATATACTAATTTTATATGTCAACTATATTCATCAAAATAATTATTAGGTTTTAGTAAAACTTTAGCAATTTTCAACAATGATTACCTTTTAGAAATGCTTCAATAATTTATTTAGAAAATACTAAATAATTTTATGCCAGAATTAGCATTAATAGTGATCAAATTATAGCATAATAAATAGCATTAATATGCCATAATTAGCATTAATGGTGATCAAATTATAGCATAATAAATAGCAATTAATATGCCATAATTAGCATTAATGGTTACTAAATAATTTTATGCCAAAATTAGCATTAATAGTGATCAAATTATAGCATAATAAATAGCATTAATATGTCATAATTATCATTAATGGTGATCAAATTATAGCATAATAAATAGCATTAATATGCCATAATTAGCATTAATGGTTACTAAATAATTTTATGCCAGAATTAGCATTAATAGTGATCAAATTATAGCATAATAAATAGCATTAATATGTCATAATTAGCATTAATGGTGATCAAATTATAGCATAATAAATAGCATTAATATGCCATAATTAGCATTAATGGTGTTCAAATTATAGCATAATAAATAGCATTAATATGCCATAATTAGCATTAATGGTTATCAAATCCTAATAATTATGCGAAATATAGCATAATACTTAGTAATTCTAGTAATTATAATTATTACAACGTAAATTACAATTACTTACAATTATTCCTAAGGTATGGTAGCCGAAATAACTAACTCAAATTAATTCTTTATGACCAGATTCGAAAATTCAAGTCTGAATTACTTTCTCTAATTCGAATTTAAAACCTTAATTATGTTGCATAATTAATCCTTTCGAAAGCAGATCAGGGCACTTTCGTATTTATTCACTCAAATCAATAAATTATGCAAATTAAAAAATTAAAATCTCAAATAAAAACTTCTCCAAGATCGTACGAAACGCAAGGATGGGTTCAAATTCAAGATTTTAATTCAAAACCGCATAAAATAAATCAATTAAAGCAAAATTTTAACAACTCTTTTTGCAACAATTAAATTCGATATGAAAAATAGAAAGCAATTAAAACGAAATTACAATTCTTACATATCCTGGCTCTGATGCCACATGTTAATTCCTTATGTCAGGTTTTTCTAATTTACTTAAAACCTTAACCTAGATCAATGTAAGAATGAAATAAGCACAGCGGAAACTACTTACTTTCCATCTTTATGGCCTTCCGTCTATTGCCTCCCAAGCAATATCAAAGGAATCGATGAAGATGGCTTGATTGACTTGCTCGCACGCTCAACCGACAAATTACTTGGCTAGTGAGTCCTTCCAAAACTCTTGAACTCTTTCTTACTTATTTCTGTCTCACAAATTGAAGGCAGAATGTCTAGTCTTTTATGGAGCAAGACTGTGGAGAATCATGAGTCCAAGGCTATGAATACCCAACCCTTTTATAGCAGTGTAAACCCTTAGCAGGACTATAAATGCTGAAAGTCATAAAAATGGAATAAACCAGAAAGATTCCATTTTCCTTATTTAGCCTAAATTTATCACTGCTATTATTTTAATCAACTATAATTGGTCCATTAACAATTATAATTGATTAACATTATTCTATATGTATTTGTGTCCAAATCCTTATTGAAATACGTATAATGCCATGACTTAATTAATCACATTGTTTGGCATATTTTAATCATTATATAAATGTAATCTTGATAAGATTTGATATCATAATCATAATGCACGTATGTCAACTTAATTATTGTAATTAGGCGTCTAAATCCAACAATCTCCCACGTGGACAAGTGCAACCTTTTGATTATATATCCTTAACTTTATTGCATGCAACTTTTCTGTCTTTACTTATCGTATCTCTTAAACAATTCCGTCCATCAATTATGCTAACAAAGGACTTAAGCGGCATTTGTCACATTTATTCGCAACTAAACTGACATAAATCACGCTGCCAACATAACTGAATGACATGAATCTGATTTGGACATATAGTTTAGAAATTACACGCAAGTGTGATTAGACGTGCCTATTTCTAATTGAGTCACCTTAACTTTACTGTATGAGGTAAAAAAAAAACTTAAAACTTTAAAGAGAGAAATAATGAAACTGAAACTGAATGCACCTTGTAAATTACATTACAAAGAAACTTAAACCATATTCAAACTTCCACATTTTCTAACTATCCTAAACAGATATAACACGCATAGAGCAACATGTTCGTGAAACTGCTTGGGTGGTAATCCTTTAGTGAGAGGATCCACAATCATGGAGTCTGTACCTATGTGTTCTATACATAATTCATTATTCTACATTCTTTCTTTTACAACCAAGAACATAATGTCGATGTACTTCGACTTTGACGAACTTCGGTTGTTGGTTGCGTATAACACTGCTGAATTGTTGTCACATAATAATTTGAGTGGTTTTTGAATAGAACCCACAATTTTCAGCCTTGTGACGAAGTTCTTCAGCCATACGCCATGATTAGATGCTTCAAAGCATGAAACAAATTCAGCTGCCATAGTGGAGGAGGCTACCAATGACTGCTTAGCACTCTTCCATGACACGGCACTCGCGCCATCGTAAAGATGTATCACGATGTTGACTTACGCCGTCGACACATCCTCCAAAATCAGAATCGGTATATCCAATGGCCTCGAGCTGTTCCGATCTCCGATACGTGAGCATATAGTCCCTAGTTCTCTTTAGGTATCTCAACACTCGCTTGGCTGCCTTCCAGTGTTCCATACCTGGATTACTTAAATATCTCCCTAGCATTCCAGTAATGAACGCAATATCCGGACGCGTGCATACTTGTGCATACATGATGCTACCTACGACTGAGGCATAGGGAATATCTTTCATGATGTTTTTATCTAAGTCGGTTTGGGGACATTGTTTTAGACTAAACTTATCTCCTTTTGATACAGGAGTATCTCCTGGTTTACTGTTTTGCATGCCAAATCTGGTTAGAATCTTATCGATATAGTTCCTCTGGGATATCCTTAGAATACCTTGAGGTCTATCTCTAAGTATTTCAATCCCTAGAACAAATGATGCATCACCAAGATCTTTCATTTCAAAGTTCTTAAATAAAAAATTCTTAGTTTGATGCAACATGTTCTTATTGTTACTGGCAAGCAATATGTCATCTACATATAAAACCAAGAAAATAAATTTACTCCCACAGAACTTAAGGTATATACATTCATCTACTATGTTAGACTCAAAACCAAATGAGCTAACAACTTTGTGAAACTTATGATACCATTGTCGAGATGCTTGTTTTAGCCCATAGATAGATTTCTTAAGTCTGCAAACCATAGACCTGCGTCACGTCTGAAAGTTTTTAATTTACGTATAGATCATATCATCAATATCACCGTTGAAATGTCGTCTTTACATCCATCTGATGAAGTTCTAAATCATAATGTGCTACAAGTGCCAATATAATCCTTAAAGAGTCTTTCGATGAAACTGGAGAGAAAGTCTCTTTATAATCAATGCCTTCTTTCTGTGTGAAACCTTTTGCAACAAGACGTGCCTTGTAGTTTTCAACATTGCCTTTAGAATCCCGCTTAGTCTTAAATATCCATTTGCAACCAACGGGTTTCTTGCCTTTAGGCAAACGGAACAATATCCCAAACATCATTGTCATACATAGATTTCATCTCCTCATTCATGGCATTATTCCACATTTGAGAGTTGGAGCTTTCCACAGCTTGTTTGATATTTTCAGGATCATTTTCAAACATGCCAATGTCAAACTCATATTCTTGAAGATATCGTAATCCTTCGATTGTGTAGACCTTTTCTCTCAGTAGATCTCTGGTCGCACGGCTAGATTTTCTTGAGGTTCATTTACAACTTGATCTTGACGGGAGGAGGAACATTATTACCAAATTCTGAATCTCCACGGGCTCTGGGCCATCAACATTGATTATAGCGATGTGGGGTTTGGGTTGGATTGAGTCCATTTGTGTTCTCTATTCCATGTTGAGTTTCTAACGGAGTTGTTTGAGATGATGAAGTTTGCATTGTCAAAAGATGTATTTCTAAAGCGTAATCGAATTTGAATAAAACCGGGACTTTGGTCCATAGTCTCATTCTCATTCGTCTCTTCTTCAAAAATACTATCTTTTGTCATATCTCCCACAAACTCATTTTCCTCAAAACATTTCGCACTTCCTGACTCGAAAACTATATGTTCTGTTGGATTATAGAATTTATACCCCCTAGATCGTTCAGAATAGCCTATAAAGTAACAACTAACGGTCCTTTCGTCCAGCTTCTTTTCACTTGGCTTATAAGGCCTAGCTTATGGACATCCCATACTCTCAAATGATTCAAGCTAGGCTTGCGCTGACCCATAACTCGTAAGGGTCTTGTTAGTTGCTTTAGTAGGCACTCTATTAAGTATGTATCTTTGCGATCTTTAAGGCTTCTCCCACAAATTCTCGGTAGAGTTATGCGAATCATCATCTTCTCGCGTATCTTTAAGTGCGATTTGCGTTCGTGACACCATTCATTGCAGGTGAACTTTGGCGATATCTTGAGGCACCTGCATTCGTTCTAAGTATTTTGCAAAGGGACCTTGACGCTATTCTCACGATCCATCATAACGATCGTAGTATTCACCACGCGTCGTAACGAATGGATTTTATATGTTTGTTGAGTTGTAACTCAACTTCCGCTTTGAACTTTATGAACACGCGTCTAATGCTTCCGCTTTTCTTTTATTAAGTAAATATGACCATATCTTGAATAATCATCTATGAATGTGATAAAATGCGGTGACCATTTCTTAGCCTTTGGAAAGGACCACGGATATCGGTATGAATCAGTTCTAAGACATCATCCCATCTTTTTGCATCATACTTACGTTTATTAGTTTGTTTTCCCTTTATACAATTTACACAATCATTTAAGTTTGTAAAATCTAAAGGTTGGAGAATATCATTAGACACAAGGCGTTACATCCTTTTCATAAAGATATGTCCTAATCGCCAGGCCATAATGTTCTTTGATTTCTCATGAGTTAATTTACGTTTTCTATTATCTATATGCGGTGCCTCACGAATGTGAAGTGTCTATATCTAGAAAATAAAGATTATCATAAGAAGGCGTGATACGAAGCAGAAGCTTAGAATTTTGACACAAACCTGGAAATTTCCATTACTAAATGAACATACATAGCCATTTTTGTCCAAATAAGATACATAAATTAGGTTCCTTCAAGGATGGAACCACTAAAGCATCAAAACTTAAATAAAATCATCATCTACATAATAATCTAAATTTTCCAATGCTTTTCACTTCTACTTTATTTCCATTTCCTACGTAAGCGTAGTCTCTGCCTCACTTGCGATGGCTTAGCGACCCTGCGTCGATATCTCGATGTTAGGCGTTGCACACGAATCTATCCACAAGTATATCTAGATACTGAACTTAAATTAACTTCGAACAAACTAAAGCGAGGCGTGCCTTTCTTTGCCAACCACGTGATAGTTGGAGCGGAATTTCTTTGTATGCCCAGTGCTTTACGGAAGAAGCATATCATTTCTTCGAATTATCGAAGTATCCTTTTGTTCTTCGTCGCATCTTTGCCTCGCAATGCCTTGGTGGGTTCCTTTTCCTCGATGGAAACTTGCGCTTGTCTTTACCCTTAGGATTAGATGTTACGACATGAGCACTTTCTCCTTAGTCATTTTGTCTCTCTTCCTCTCGCACTAACCGAGCCTCAAACTCGGTGGTGTCCACATCTCCTTTGACAATTATAAGTCATCTTGAATTGACTAAAGTTAGATGGGAGAGACAGAAAAATGAACTCAATGAGAACCTCATCAGAGATGTCATAATTATGCCCTATTAAGGCACGTTGCAATCTTGTCATCTCAATAACATGCTCTCTAACCCCTTCTTTTTCCTTGTATTTTATTGTTGCCAACTTCACAAAGAGTGTACTAACTTGATCTTTTACTCTTTGTGAATTTCTCTTCGAGGCCTTAAGGTAATTTGAAGCGCGGTTTATGTCAGGTATTATGCCTCGAAAAGTCTCATGGATCGTTTGCCATCACCATTATGCACGTGCGATCCGAATGCTCCCATTTTTCAATATCGACGCCTGCAGGAGTTACCTCATCCTCTTTATCAGGCTTGGGGCAATCAAATCTCAATGATGTGTCAAATTGCATGATCCCTAAGACTAATTTCAGCTTTTCCTCCCACTGTTTGAAATTGTTCCCCATGAGGGGCTTAATTTGACTTAGATTTGACATTATGTTTAGATCTGAAAATTCAAGAACAAGGAAATAATTTAGATCGATCGTCACGATTTGATCCTTAAATCATAGTTCTAAAATCTATCTAAAGGCATGTGTAAAACTATTTGGTCCATAAAATCTTTACCCAAAACACCATTCAGTAATGAAACACCTTTGGGTGCAATCATTTCCTTCAAGTATTCTGGTGTAGTGAATAAAGTACAACCATGTCAATCAACCTTTGGGTCAAATTAACATATTCATGAACTAATGACCAGGCCAGTCAACAAAGGGAGGAGGATCACAGACGGATCACTTAAGCTCCAGCCACGATGCTTTTCTAGACATCACTAGTCCGTGTGTGTTGCAACTTATCACTACCCTTATCGCTAAACAATTTGTGGCGCTGACCTCGCTTTGGAAAGCTAACACTCGCATCACATCCGTTTTAACTTGTCATGAGTCATCTTTGCAAGCGTCTTAAAGCAGGCGGTTCGTTTGCGAACATCAATGCTTGACTAATGCGAAAACAACACATGTATACCTAAACGCCTTTAACTAGATTTCAAAATAGCGCCTAAAACCTAATATAGGACGTACCTATAGAATCTACTCGTCCTAAATAGAATACAACATCTTATAGCACTTTTAAATCAGAATATACTAATTTTATATGTCAACTATATTCATCAAAATAATTATTAGGTTTTAGTAAAACTTTAGCAATTTTCAACAATGATTGCCTTTTAGAAATGCTTCAATAATTTATTTAGAAAATACTAAATAATTTTATGCCAGAATTAGCATTAATGGTGATCAAATTATAGCATAATAAATAGCATTAATATGCCATAATTAGCATTAATGGTGATCAAATTATAGCATAATAAATAGCAATTAATATGCCATAATTAGCATTAATGGTTACTAAATAATTTTATGCCAAAATTAGCATTAATAGTGATCAAATTATAGCATAATAAATAGCATTAATATGTCATAATTATCATTAATGGTGATCAAATTATAGCATAATAAATAACATTAATATGCCATAATTAGCATTAATGGTTACTAAATAATTTTATGCCAGAATTAGCATTAATAGTGATCAAATTATAGCATAATAAATAGCATTAATATGTCATAATTAGCATTAATGGTGATCAAATTATAGCATAATAAATAGCATTAATATGCCATAATTAGCATTAATGGTGATCAAATTATAGCATAATAAATAGCATTAATATGCCATAATTAGCATTAATGGTTATCAAATCCTAATAATTATGCGAAATATAGCATAATACTTAGTAATTCTAGTAATTATAATTATTACAACGTAAATTACAATTACTTACAATTATTCCTAAGGTATGGTAGCCGAAATAACTAACTCAAATTAATTCTTTATGACCAGATTCGAAAATTCAAGTCTGAATTACTTTCTCTAATTCGAATTTAAAACCTTAATTATGTTGCATAATTAATCCTTTCAGCGGATCGAGCACTTTCGTATTTATTCACTCAAATAAATAAATTATGCAAATTAAAAATTAAAATCTCAAATAAAAACTTCTCCAAGATCGTACGAAACGCAAGGATGGGTTCAAATTCAAGATTTTAATTCAAAACCGCATAAAATAAATCAATTAAAGCAAAATTTTAACAACTCTTTTTGCAACAATTAAATTCGATATGAAAAATAGAAAGCAATTAAAACGAAATTACAATTCTTACATATCCTGGCTCTGATGCCACATGTTAATTCCTTATGTCAGGTTTTTCTAATTTACTTAAAACCTTAACCTAGATCAATGTAAGAATGAAATAAGCACAGCGGAAACTACTTACTTTCCATCTTTATGGCCTTCCGTCTATTGCCTCCCAAGCAATATCAAAGGAATCGATGAAGATGGCTTGATTGACTTGCTCGCACGCTCAACCGACAAATTACTTGGCTAGTGAGTCCTTCCAAAACTCTTGAACTCTCTCTTACTTATTTCTGTCTCACAAATTGAAGGCAGAATGTCTAGTCTTTTATGGAGCAAGACTGTGGAGAATCATGAGATCAAGGCTATGGAGACCCAGCCCTTTTATAGCAGTGTAAACCCTTAGCAGGACTATAAATGCTGAAAGTCATAAAAATGGAATAAACCAGAAAGATTCCATTTTCCTTATTTAGCCTAAATTTATCACTGCTATTATTTTAATCAACTATAATTGGTCCATTAACAATTATAATTGATTAACATTATTCTATATGTATTTGTGTCCAAATCCTTATTGAAATACGTATAATGCCATGACTTAATTAATCACATTGTTTGGCATATTTTAATCATTATATAAATGTAATCTTGCGACAGTATTTGATATAATATTCATAATGCACGTATGTCCAACTTAATTATTGTAATTAGACGTCTCTAAATCCAACAAAAGCTACTTTCGAGATGTTAGACAATAGACCATATGATTGGGACAGTGTTAGTAAAAAAATGTTTTCTTATATAAACTTCTGAAAATACAAGCAGTTGGTCTTTGAATACCACTAGGAAGCTGTTATAAGTTCTAGACTATGAGGAGTGGATATAATGATTCTTAATGCTATTGCTATGTGAGTAGGCCACTCCAATTAAACGTGGAAAAGATTCAACAAAATGGGCTTTGAATTGTGTTCTTCTAATCCAAATTTCCATGAGATGTGAAGTGTGTTTCTTTTATGGTGATTGTTTTAACTCGTCATTTTAATGACATGGGTAATAGAGAATGGACTATTGCCTTTTCAAGCATTGGCTAACCTTTGCTTGGATGTTGGTAAATATCGTCTAATTTGTTACTGTTATTTTGGTAAAATTTTAAATTTCGCGGCGGAGCATGTTTTGCTTTTTAGGGCCCTGTCAGTACTTTTATCCACCGCTTATGGTATGAGTACATTGATTTTGTGCATCCATAAGCTCATGTCTTTAAGCTTTCATGTCAGTCTGTTCCTTGATGCACTGTATTTTATATTTAATTCTATATTTTTATGCTAGGTTTTAGCTTTCAGAGACATAAATCCCCAAGCTCCTGTGCACATTCTGCTTATTCCCAAGGTCAGAGATGGCTTAACTGGACTTTCCAAGGTATTCTTTTTTCTTTATCTTCTTGCTTGTTTCTTTCTGTGTTATTTTTTAATCAGTTGTTTCTTCTGTGGTCATTCATTCGGTAGTTACTTGTTTTTTACTCCCCTTCTTCCTGTCTTTCTTTCTTGCTTGCTTTCTTCTGTAAACTGGACAGGCACATACAATTAATATCACATCCAAGGTTACTCATTATTTATCATGTATTTTTGTCAATCATTTGCTTTCTTATTTGTGGTTTTTGGTCCTGAATCATTAGATGGAGTTAGGAAAGTTTTTTTTTTCTTTTAATTAATAGGCACAACTTTTAGTAAGTTTCTTTATCTTTTAATTAATAGGCACAACTTTTTAGTATGTTGCTGATAGTTGTTGAAAGCTTGCACACAAGAGTATAATGAAGCACTGCATTTGCGTATCAGAATATGAGACACAAATCTATGAGAAAAGAGAAAACTGGTGATGCTTTGAAGTGATTGCTTCACCAGAGTTTTTGGTTTGAAGGCTAAAGGTTTACTCTTTTCATGTGAGTGCACTTCAATATGATTATCCTTGCTAGTTGCTACGTCTGATTAAACAAAGTATTGAAAACGAGTAAAAGGAGATCAAAAGATTTAGAAATTAGCTTTAGCACTGAGCTGATTAAGACTCAGCATTCCTTGGAGCTGCTCTTCAGTGGCTGAGAATAAAAAACTTTGTAGAGCTGCTACCCAGCATTCCTTTCTCTCTTCTTTGTTTTCATTTTACGTATTTAACGAGAAAAGAGAATAAAAGAGCTTGTCAGACTTGCAGCATTCCATACTTCTCAATCACTTGGGGGATGATCGCCTCGTTTCTTGCTTGCTGTCAAACCTTATTTGTTAGTTCGTTTCTTGCTTGCTCTCTTTGTTATTTTTTCTCCTCTCTAACCTGTATAGGCACTATGCAACTAAATCCACGCCCCATCAAGGCATGGGCCTAGACCAAGAGTAACGAATAAAATGAAATTAGATAATATATAATTAAATTACAGATGTTGAGGGAGAGAAAATTCACTTGATTGAATTATTTGGATTACTTAATCATGAGAAAAACTCAAAGAAGCAAATTACGGAAAGAAGAGAAGGATACCTTAGCAGGTTATATGGAAAGAGAAGCTTATGAGACTCTTGTTGGATTTGGAAATGACTATGTACATTTGAGAAATTGCTTCTTGTTTCTCGTTTCTTTTATACAAGAATTCATGCTTGTATGGAAAATTGGGTGCATTTGGTAGAGAACTATATTTTTGTGTAGGCTCAGTATCGTTTGGCATACTTCTTGTCTACAGGAATTTCCCAGCATTAATAAAATTACTTTATCTTATCTACCTAGATCCCACTTTGTGGGATTTCACTAGGTATGTTGTTGTAGTATCTTTCCCCAGAACTGTATACTTATTTGCTTAGGTTTTTGGGATTCTTGTAGCCTTAATCAATATATGGAGCTTCTGTCCTTGTAATTCATTATAGTTCTTTCCACTCTAGTGTGATGTTCGAATACCTTCATGATTGATGATTGAAGAAATTGGTACCTGTAGCACCTGAGAATGGGAGAGAAGTGGGACCCCATCATGATAGAATGAGGGGAAAGTGCATAATGTCAACTTGGACAAGTTATGAGTTTGAAGATGTTGGACCAGGAAATGGTGAAACTTTATTAGTCGTTCTACATTTGGTTCTTTGGTCCTTTTACATAATAGCTGGGGGCCTCTTGAAAGATTTTAGTACTATTGACTTTATGCTGCTACGTGACATGCAAATATTTCTTTAATCAATCTAGTATTGCTTCCATATCAAATAATGTCATCAATTCTTCACAAATGGTTGAGTTGGTCCCCTTTTTAGTATACTCTTGTGTGTTTCATCACCGTTTTTTAAATAATTTTGTCAGGCTGAGGAAATGCACTGCGAGATTCTTGGTCAACTTCTTTACACAGCAAAGCTTGTTGCGAAACAGGAAGGTCTTCTCGAGAATGGGTTCAGACTCGTGATCAATGATGGGCCTAGTGGATCTCTGTAACTTGCTTTGTGCTCCCCCTTTTTCCAGTTAAGAGTTCCATTTAAATGTATATTAACCTGAAGATTGATTTGTCAGGCCAATCTGTTTATCATCTTCACCTTCACCTTCTCGGGGGACGACAGATGAACTGGCCACCCGGCTAAAGGAAGTCGAGATGAATTCCAGATCTCATGGAGTATGGAGATTTCATTGTCACGACCCGACCCGACGGGCCGCGACTAAACGCCCTAATGACGTCATTATGCTCACCTGACACCCATAATCCAACTAACACTAAGGCAAATATGAAATCCGGCAGCATAACGCCGCAACAATAACATATGCCAGAATAGGCAAGCCGACAAGACTGCATTTACACAAGAATGTACCTGCCTCCTGAGGAGTCACAACTAGCCAACATAATATAACATGCAAGCCGACAAGGCTGCCACCAAATAGTATCACGTATACACGGGAACATCCCAACACAGATTACAACAACCTGGCTGACCAAAACAGGTTTGTAACTTCTACATAAGTACAACCCACAATCGTCTGACCACTTAAGGAGGATAACGACATGTATTTGGCGACAGTCCGTCGTGCCCCTATATATATGCAAAAGTCAAAATAATAGGGTTCTGTACCAAAATGACAAAGCTCTGAATCAAAGGAGTTTTCCAAACAACTGAGCAGGAATCTAGACCGGAGGTTCACCAAACTGAATACCTGTACCTGCGAGCATGAACGCAGCCCCCCGAGGAAAGGGGGTCGATGCGAAAGAATGTCTAAGTATATGAAACATAAAGTACAAAATAGATAATCATAATCGTCAAAAGCGTCTAAGACATGTAAGATTAAGTGCCAAGCTAACTGTGCTATAGAAAATAGAGAATCAATTGTGCCTTATAAAAATGAGAGTAATGAAAATCAGTTCTTACCTTTTTTTAAAATATGCAAGTCATGCCAAAATCAGGGACTCTTACCCCCAGAATATAATAGCACGGGACTCGAACCAGTCTAAGTATATATGTATAATATGGGACTCGAACCCAAATAAGTATATATATATATATATATATATATATATATATATCGTGGGACTCGAACCTACGTAAGTATATAGAATAATAAACCGGGAGTTGAACCCGCTTGGGACTCGAACCCAAGTAATATAATAATAATAGCCGGGACTCGAACCCGAAATATACGATATGTTGCCGGTCCTATGTGTGAGGGACTCAGTGAATGTGTAATAAGACTTGACACAAGTAGATATCATGAGCAACCATATGCAATTAGAAATCATCTTTTGACTTTCGATGGTATCATAATAATAAACTCTTTTACTGAAAATCATAGACACTTATTATAACAATTGTCCTTTAACACTAACTTTGTAGGAAATCATGTACGTCTGCCGTACTTTTATTAAAGTCATGTCAAATGAAAGTCTTTCACAAAGTCATGCCAAAAGAAAGAGGATAGTCTCACATACCCCTTAGTCGAGCTAATCAACTCAATATTAAGATACGTCTCGTCTAGTACGTCAACCTATAATAATGGTAATATGCTCGTCAATTCTATGACCACTTAGCATACTTTATATAGAATGACGACTTTCTTATTCTACAAAAATTCGGGCAGCACTTCCTTGGTTTATACGCACAACCACAATTTCCAAACCAAGCCAGCAATACCAACAACAAGTCATAACACAGAATATAACCACAATACTCTCAGATATTCTATTTATGTCATCACAACGTATTCCTTCTCTTTTATATTTAAGCCATAACATAATTACAACAAACCAGGTGATTACTACACCTATTTATCAGGTCACGTTAACGCAGTCCACTTAAGCAGTCCAATCTTCTAGCAACATAGAGAGTTCAAGAATGTGAAATAACACATTTCCACACCTTAATTCTTTCAAGACATGAATAAGTAACTACATCAATCATATATACATATTTATAACTTGTATCTTAAGCACTAAAACAGTCCATCAATTCTAACAATTAACAATAAGAGTGCGAGTCCTTTAATTGCAACATAATACCTTTTTACATTTTCCATAACTCTTTTCTTAACTTCTTAGAATCAAATTCATCCTTCAATACTTTTATATAACCAACTACAAATTTAAACATCAAAATTTATTCTTCAATTTCATCATGCAATTGGTGATAATACTAACAACAACAACATTCAAGCTCCATGGACACAAAACAGTCCCACAAATCAGTAACTACCCAAAATAATCACATGCAACCTCTTAATTCCAATTCTTCTTTAACATGAGTTCATATCTTCAACTACAACAATATACAACTACAATTATACCATAAAGATAATGATTTTTACCTTAATTGATGCTCAAAACAGTCCCCCAAGTTCAAGTTCTTGCCCGGCCGAATTACCCATTGTTTTATCGATTTTTCTTGCCTAATTCTTCACTTCTTCAACTTCAATTCAACATGCATGAATCCCACAATGTTAACCCATCATTTTTATGCATTTTCTTCCCCAAAATCGTGTTCGAAAATCTGAAAAATCTGGGCCTAAAATCGGCCAGCAGTGCCGAAATTCCTCACTGTTCTGTCAGCTGAACTTGTAACGTCCATAATTATCTACTCTGATGTCCTATCGACGAGCGGTTTATTGAGTTGGAAACTAGACTCGACGAACTTCATCTTAGGCTTTTGAAACACCTAAAAACTCCTAATATACTAGGAGATATACCCCTTCAAAGTTGACTAAAAATTTGCCCAAAATTCTGCCAAGCAGTTTCTGATTTTCTGCCCCAATTTTTGGCTTAAAACTTTGGATGGAGAGTTTATTTTGGAGGAGGGAAATAGGAAAGCTTCAATTGTATGAAAATGGGGATTTCTTGTTGAGGGAGGGGGGAAAATCGCTGGTGAGGAGAGGGAGTGAGATGAGGGATTTCAATTAAAAAGAAAAGAAGAGTATAGGTTTAGTTAAAACAAAAATATGAATTTCTCTTATTACACTTAGGTCCCTAAAATACTATATTTTAGTCCCTCATTGTCTATTTAAATTAAATCAATCCCCAAATAATAAATCTTAATCTCACATCTTTTAATCTTAACTTCCGTTTCCTTTAATTCCCGGGAATTCCATAAGATTTTGTATTCTTCATGTCGTAGTTCTTATGATATGTTACTAACCCATAACGGGAATATACAACAATCATTTTCAATTTTCTTGTTACGCTCGTTGTAACAAAAAAAATTCCTGAATCACATCCTTAAGTATATTAATTTTCTTAGTGACGTTCTTAATTATCGCCTTAAATTTACGAGGTGTAACATCCTTCCCCTCTTAGAAACATTCGTCCTCGAATGTTCATCATAGGTCTCATGCTTGAAAAATTTCGGCAGAGTCTCCTTTATAACTATGCCTATCCACCATATTCAGCAACCCAACAGATGCCACACAGGGCCACAATATACATCACATACATCATCTACCAAATAATAGTTAAGTAAGGAATCAAATTACCCGTGAATATTTAACTGAATCTCATGTAACACCTTGAACAAAGTTAAAGAGCTTCCATGCAGTACTGTATTCCTTCATTTTCAAATTTGCTTTAATATTCCAGCTGGTACTACCTTGTACACTTACTTCAATTTGTAATGGCATATAGTGTTCTACCATATCTGTACTGTATGCTTAACATGACGACAATTCATGTGTATACGGTATACCTGCTGCATTGCTACAATAGCTCCATATAAATTTGGCAAGCTCCCTTGTAAGAAACAAGTGATCTATCATTTCTTGACGTAAAACATTATATCAACATCATCTTGATACTATAATAATTCCAATATTTTGCAACACTTTATCCACTGGAACTTTAAATTTTCACATTGTCCACAGGAAGAAATATATCTGGAATGACACTCTGTTAACCCACATTTACCTATATACATCAGAAGATATGATCTTTATCTCAACAAATCCCATGCACTTGACACAGTAAATTTACTAGAACTTGTCATCATCCACCGAGGATTATCCACACGGTGTATATCAAATATGTAGTGACATGTGAGCAAATGTTATCTGGTAGATACTACCCTAACCTTGACAAATCCCATCAATCCCTACGTAGCAATTCTTTGATATCCTCCACTCTTTCTTCAAGAAGAAACTCTGATAGTAGTACATAGTGTAATGTTTCTAATTTGGTACGATTATCCATTCAAATCACTCTTTGTTTCCCACCATATTCCTTGTTTAATGTTCTCCCTTACCTCAAGACTCGTTTTCAAGACCTGAGAACCATCTTTCCATTGCACATATTGAGAGTAATGCTTCTTAGAGTACATGTTCCCTAGAAAGTTAGCCCATAGAGAGTTGGTGGTTCTAAATCTCCATCATAGTCTTTCACACAATTCCTTGATATATTAAAATGAGATCCTCATGCAAGTACATTGTTAACCATGTAAAACCAATGTCTAGCCTTAACATCATCCTTACTATACACTAGAAGGACATCACAAACATTTGACGTATCTCCTTGATCACACATTTTGCAATTCACCAATTTATAACCAAATAAGGAGTTGAACTGAATTACATGGAGGCACAAGGAACAAGGGAGGATAACACAGGCCCTCAACATATCCTCTAGTATCTGAATAATACGTCGAGGATGGAATACTGTGCTAGAACTCACCTGCGTCCCCAATCCCTCCTGGAATGATCTCCAAAAGTTTCCTTACTCCATCATAATAGGGCAGTCTTGACATTCTTCAGTTTCGGTCTAAAAGAAACGAAATCATCCTAATCGTAAATTCGTAATCAGTGTGCCATTTTTGATTTAGCGCCTATAAGAATGTTTCACATTCTGTCCAAAACTTAAGGAATCTAAATGGTTTACTCATATGCATAAATTGATTCCACTAAGTTAACAACTAAGGGACATGGTCTAAACTTGTTCTTATTACATGTTCCACCTCCAATTGTCCAAACCAATCTAATAAATAAATTTTTGCCATCATTCTATCGAACATCTTAGAAGTGCAGTCATTATCAGCTCTTTCATCCCACCATCTAAATCCAATCTCAAACAATTCACATGAGTTAGTACAAAATGCAAAAATCTTCATACTCTGCAGGATATATATATAGGAAGATCGCCTATTGTCTTCCTTTCATTTACAATAATATTGAAATCCTCACTAACTAGCCAATGATCCCCCATATCGTCAACAATACAGTATCAACTATCCCAGAGAACAACCTTTCTAATGCATCACTCTTTGCATATACCATAATATATCTACCTACTTCATGTAACTCTTTCATCTTTGAGTCCTTAAGTTTGCCATGTTGATTACCCCTTATATTATTTCTGATTAAGTTTCTCTGCTGATTAATATTTAGGATAGACACATCCGCTTCCACTGCAATATTCTGCTCCACATTGGACATCATTATCCCATCTTCCTTTAATATTACCGCGTTACTATTATTAGAATTGGTACACATCTCCTGTCTCTTGTCAACATTCCGCTCTTCATTAACTTTTGCTGATACAAAAGCTCCTTCAACCTATTCTTTAGTAGTAAGAGTTGCTTTTGATTTTTCCATCAATTGCGGGTTTTCGATGAGTGTTCTACTTCTACCACCTTACCATTATTGTCTTCCTTATTCTATTTATTACCATATTCTTCCCCAAGTGACACTTGTTCTATCCTCTTGTTGGACTTACTAACTCAGTAGTATCAGTAGTATCCTTGGCGGCATCAACATTTGTCACCTTGGCTACATCACTCTGAATATCTATTATCACTTCGTCGAATTCATCTATATCTTTGTACCGCTCTTATCTGTTTTCCACCCTTCTATTATTATGCAGAGAAACTCGGGATCCAACATTTACCTATTAAAGTACCTTAACTTGAGTCTTTATGCCTACTTCTCACCCACTTAACCCAAGAATGTTCATATAGACTGGTTTCATGAAAGGCACCTTAGAAGCGTAGGTTATCAACTCATTCTTGATTAGTAAGTCTTCTATACACCTGCGCACGCCACTCATCATAATCTGCTACATACTGCTTAGAATCTCTTATCTCAGTCTTAGCGACATGACACTTCACTCTTCCATTCCACTTTTAATACCCAGTTGAAATCACTCATTATTGCCTATGGTCCTTGTATCTGGCCATATAATCTTCCAATATGTATCCACAGTTTTCTTTTAAGAGCCACATCATTAAACGCATACACCAAAGTCATATGAAAACTTTTCTTTGTACCCCTATGTGTTACCCCGCAGTGTATCAATTATTATGTACCACTCACAAGACCACCGAGATCTTCGACTTAGCTCCCAAAGGTAATCCACCCGGCCCGTTGAGCCAAGCTACTTGTTAACTCTGGGTCCCATCCGTCCTGCCAAGAACTCGAACCGCCAACTCCGTTCACTGCCAGTTTAATATCTACCTCATAGAAATGATGCTTCCACAATAACCATATTCCTCCATTTGGATGGTCAGTAAGATTAGTACTTAAAAGATCACCCACTACACAAGTTAAGCGAGGTATTATGAGTTTCTTCCCTTTTTATCCTTTGGTTCCAAGAGACCAAATAGTCCCATCTTAGCATTCTGCTTGAACTAATGCATTGAAACCGTGCACAAATACAAACCTCAGTTACCAATCCTTCAAATAACTCCTCAACTGAAAATATGAACTCTAGAGGTTACGATATTGAAAATGCTTGACACAACTAACCAATAGGATGCTCATCATTCCCAAGTTTTAAGTCATTTGCGAAAGAAACTCAATTATTCCCTATGTCCAATACTTCCCAGTACACGGTCCAAAGTAGGAAAAATACGTTCATTCCTGTATATCAATCTTATTATTTCGGAAGTAATAGCCTCTTCTTATTCTTACCTGGGAACAATATTCTTTTACAGTTTCCTATCTTCACATAGTCCAACAACATGGTATACCATAAAACGGTCACAGATTCTAACAATTAGAGTTCAAAATTTAATTAGAGGTATGAAGGAGAAAAAAGTAGGTAAACTTCATTTTCTATCTTTGGAAGGAAAAGTTCAATCTCTGTAACTATAGAGCAGATAGCGTAGCATAATGGAGTACCAATTCGTAAGATAGAGACTACTACAATTCATTTCAGAAGTCGACACCTTATTCATGGTCTGAAAGGGATCTTTCACTACTCGTAATTATAAACAACTTCATTTCTTTTAACACTTGTTCACTCATTTCTTACTTGTCGTACTTTTTCTAATTCCAACATATTCTAGTATGCATACGTAATCTCGGACATTGCTCCTGGTTCCAATCCCTGATGATACCATCTCCTTAAGTGATGAATTGTTAACTTATTCTCTTATTTGGTACGTAAAAGATTCTGAAGAGTTACCTTACATGGCGTTGACCTAGTATCTCCAAACCTGGTCATCATACTTCTATTCAAACTCTTTCACTTCCCTTATGGCTTGACGCACCAAGTCAAGTCCGAATAACTCTATTTTCCCTTCCGAGCCACTGTCGATGTCTTTCGAGACATAGCTGCAACCAAAATAATTATTAGGAAGAGGGGGGAGATTATCCTAATGACATAGCTCTATTGCACGATCTTCGAGATGAAAGAGTAAAAACCAATCCTAAATGTTCGATAGCCTCCTGCGTATAGGTATGGTGCACAACATACCCATACACAAGACTCTACTAGACACGGTCTGTAGACATTCCGAGGACTAACTGCTCTGATACCATTTCTGTCACGGTCCGGCTCGTCGGGTCGGGTCGTGACATTCATCCTATCATCTATTAGATGTGTAGCACTTGCTAAAAAAAACACTCTCATTTATGTGTAGCAGTTAATGAATCAAACTGGAAGATTGTGCTATGCCCCTATGAAGAGAAATGAGACTCCTCCCGACAATTATGCTATTTATCAATAAGAGAGGTTTCTCTGCACTCTTGCATAATAGGATTACCTAATGATTTTATCTCATTCTGGCGGTATGTTAGATTATTTTTTTTAATATGAAATGGAATAAAGATTGACCAAGCTAGTTAGGAGTGTAACCACAATTAACTAGTTCTGAATAAGTACTTGTTTGGCCTAAGAAGTGTTTTTCAAGTTGAGAAACACTTCCAGAAGCTTGGCCAAACAGGTACTAAGTGAATTACTAGTCTGATCAATTTGTGATTCGAGTGAGCTCCGGTTGCATGCAACGTAGAATATGAACACACATTACCTTCTTAACTTCCTATTGGATCATTGAATAATGCTCGATTATGTATTTCTTTGCTCTGAAGCAACACATTTCCATATCAAGACTTAAAAGTAAAAAACTAAATACAATATTTTTAAGAAATGAAAATAGGATAGCGTTGAGAATTATCTAATTATTATTTCCCACTTTTTGAATAAAAACAATTACTGTTTATATATATAATATGTTCATTCCTTGAGTTTGTGTCACGAATATATCAAGTGATGTACACATAAAGTATTTGATAGAGGTTTTTAATAGATGTTGCGTGAAAGGAAACGTGCAGTTTCATGTCCCCATGAATACGTAACAAAGTTGGCAAACATTCTTTTGGTAACAATTAACAAATTAACGAAAAACCTGTCCAAATATGCAAGTTATTCCCTACTCCATATAAGTTTTGTCCCAACAAGTTCTTCAAATTCTAACAAAGAAAGAAACTGGACGATCATTATCTCAACTTGTCCAATATTGACATGCTTTAATTTTATAGCTAGATGTTATCTCCATAATAATTTTCATGAAATTAAGGGTGTGCTCTATGAAGTAAAATATTTCTTAAAAATAAGTGAGTTTCTTATTTATATTCATTATTTATGATGTTTGGTAAGTAATCATAAAATAACCAAGATCATTTATATATAATCTTGACAACACTAAGGGGGTGGGGGTCGGTTGGCGGAGTGGGGGTGGCGACGGGTGAGTTAGAGAGGCGAAGAGGAGATAATTAGCATGAAATATCCTTTAACAAACTTGTTTCCCTACTCCCAACCAGGGAAGCCATCTTCCAATGTAAAGAACTTGTTTTTCTATAGAAGATAAATATTTTGACCAACAAGATATGAGAAAATTGAAAAAACATTTTCCTCCGTATCAAACATACCCTAACTCTTATGTATGATGGTGTAAAATATACTTACAAAATCATGTTACTTAAAAAAGATAGTCACATGTAAACTCTTTATAAATATATTGATTGTTTATCTTATACAAAATGGTAAATTGTTTGTTATCACAAGTTAAATGACATCGACAATTTAAAAATCTTTACAATGTTAAATATATGTATAATTAAAAAATTCTCATAAATAAATTTATATTTTGTTTGATAATTATATATTACTCAGTCAGAATAAAATTATTTTTCCATGAGAGCAAATATATATATATATATCTTCCTAGTTCCTACAATACCTTAGTTTTATATAGAAACAAAACAACTAAACGTGTAAACAAAATGGCATTGCTTCCTCTAGATTCTTAAAGTACAAACTCAGAAATTGCACCTCATAAGCAATTAATGACTTCAAGAAATGAAACTTTCAAGCAATAATAACTAAACTTTCTCTATAAATTTGGATTCCATCAAACCACAAAAAACCATCTCAACATTGATAAACTACAATCAAAGAGAGTCCTTTAAGTTCATTTATTTGTGAAAAAATGAAGAAAGTTGGTAAGAAATTGGCAGTTCTAGTAGGCTGCAACTATGAAAACACACAATACAGGTCAGTGGCGTAGCCATATAGAGTGAAGGGTGGGTCCATTGAACACCCTTTATCGAAAAACTATACTGTATATGTAGATAAAAAATTATATATATATATATATATATATAGTTTCGCTAACTTTTAAACAACTTCGTTAAACTTTGAATATTTCTTAACGAAATTTTTAGTTTCACTACTGTTAAATTATAGGTTACATGGATGTCACAACGACGTTTTAGCCATGAGAGAAGTGCTTGTGAATCGATTCGGGTTCGAGTCACAGCACATTGAGCTGTTGATGGATAAATCAGGCAGCCCTGTGATGCCTACTGGAGCTAATATCAAGAAAGCACTTAACAAGATGGTTGATGAAGCTGAACCATGGGATGTTTTATACTTCCATTTTAGTGGCCATGGAACATTGACTGGAAAAAAGAACCGAGAAGAAGCCATTATTCCTCTTGACTTCAATTTTATTACTAGTAAGTTAATTTCTTGATCTTATCTAATCTATAACTTGATGAAATAGTAGGAACTTTTGTGTCCTAGAGATGGAAATTGTTAAAGGGTTAATTTCTTGAATGGTCATCCAACTTCATTATGTACTATTTTAAACATAAGGTCACCAAACTAAATTTTGTCACTAAAAGATAATTAAACTTTCCCTATGTTGCTCGTAAAATCAAAACGCCGGAAAGTGCTTCACGTTCTTTCTATTTCATCCAGTTTTATTCTAGAATAGACGACTAATTCCATTCAGTTTATTCTAGAATAGACGACTAATACTAAAATAATAAGTGAAGTAATCGTCATTTGATCGATAGACTTGGACACCAAACCTTCATGGCCAGCCCATTCTTAGTCAATATGTTTATATTTACATATTATTACACAAAAACATATATTTGACATCTGTTGACATTCGGAAAATAGTAATACTGACATGATATTAGATTAATTAGTATTTTATATGAGTTTTATATTTTTGGCAGATGTGGACATTCGAAAAATAGTGAATCGCGTACCACAAGGAGCAACTTTCACTATCCTTTCAGATTCTTGCCACAGTGGAGGCCTAATCGACAAAGAGAAAGAGCAAATTGGACCATCTCATCACAAGCCAAAAAATCAAGAAGAGGGAAAAAATAATAACTACGCTTCAGTCCTAAACAAATTGGGATATGTATCACAATCTCATTACAAGTGCAAATCCATCCCTCATGAAACTGTCTTGGAACATCTCACATCCTTAACAAACATAAACACCTTAGATATTGGAACACACATGTTACAACTCTTTGGAAATGAGGCTAGTGTTCTGTTTACTTTACCCCAAGTGGAGTTAGATTTATTGAAGCCTCTTAAACAAGATGAGGGTATTTTGCTAAGTGGATGTCAAGCTAATGAAACAAGTCAAGATGTTGGTGGAGGTGAAAGTGAAAAACAAGCTTATGGGGCATTTAGCCGTGCAATTTTAATTGTGTTGGAGAAAAATAGTGACCCTATTAGTAATAAAGAGCTGGTGTTGAGATCTAGGGATGTACTGAAAAATGATGAACATGTTGTGACTCAACATCCTTGTCTCTATTGTAGTGATGAGAATGCTCAAGCAGTTTTCTTGAGCCAATGCTGAGGTCAAATGCTATTATAATGTTATTGAATATATCATGATGTTTGAGTTATACATATAAAATATATAAAATTTGTCATTGTCATGCGCATCTCCAGCAACTTCAACGAATGCAGTAGAAGTACTATTTTTAATATAATTCCTTTGTTGGATGATGTTTTATACGTAATAATCTAACATCGATTTTTTTATTTTTTTTATTTATTCAAAGTACACAATATTAAACTCGACATGCAACATATTAGTTCTGAAGAACCTCATGATATAAAGGTTTTCTAATATCAATGCTAAATAAAAATATCATTGAATACTACACAAACTGGCGATCTAAACTTGCATAATTGAGTCGTCACGTTCGCTTACTCGTTGAGAATATTTACATATTAATTCCATCACAATTTATAAGTGAGGATACTATCGTTGACATTTTTGTCAAGCATAAAGTCTAAATAGAGACCCTGACTTCTAGGAGATGTCACATTAGCTTTCTAAAGAAAAGTGAAACTCAACGATAGTTCTTGAATTTTGTCAAGTGATGAAATTTCATTTTTTCGGTTTGAATTCCAAAATATTGCTACTCTCTTCTGTCCATAATAAGTGAATTTTTTTTTTCATTTTGATCCAAAATAAATGTCCGTTTACATAATCAAGATGAAAGATACACACGAGAAAATAAAACCAAAACAAATTCAAATAAAAAAAAACATATTTTTGAAATTTTGTCGACAATACAACAAAAGATTGTATACTTGCCAATACCTGGCCAATAAAAAATTATTCAAGAAACAAATTATCTATATGATGCATATATTAAAGAAGAAGAGTGCACAATTAGAAGTCCTACAGAATTTTTTAGGCAATACTTGTTCATCAACATTCTTCTTTTAATTTGTTTGTCGTCAAGAGGCTTCGGAAAACATATCACTTCCTCCGCATTATAGACCTCCTTCTGTTGAAGTTATTAGTGTTGATCATAGTTGTTAGAAGTTATTAGTGTTGTTAGTTTGTTAGTTTGTTAGTTGAGGGGCATTATAGTCATTTCCCGTTGAGGGGTATTTGTGTCTTTTCCCATTTCCCTTATTCTGTTCTTTACGTTCATATAGTGATACATTTTTGTTTCCTTCTTCTTCATCAGAAATAATAAGACGAAAACAGAAGCTCTGGTTTTGGAGCCCAAATTGTTTCTTCTTTATCTTCCCTTCGATTCATGGTCAATTAACATGGTATCAAAGCCATAGGGAAGATCTGAAGTTACATCACAGGAAGAACAGGGCAGAAAGCGCAGAAACAAATCGATTCAATCTGAGATCCAAAGTTTCGATTTAATCGGGTCTAAATTGAGGTGATTCTAGCTCATGCAATACCTATCTGTTACAGATCGAGGTAAATCCAGTTCATGCAATACATTCTCGTTACAGTTCTGTTGAAATCGAGGTGACCGGTGTCGTTGTTGTTCGTTTCAATTACAACTAACCTGCTGCAAATCGATTTATCTATGGAAAACATTTCGCCGAACATACAAGTTAATGGACCACAACCATCCGTTATATTTGAGTTCATCAGACACGCCTGGAGCTGTACATGTCGAAATACAGCTTACAGGAATGGAGAATTATACACTATGGAGTCGCGCGATGCAATTGAGTCTGCTAACTAAGAACAAAATTGGTTTTATTGATGGAACAGTGAGAAAGGACATGTACGAAGGAAATATGATGAAGCAATGGGATCGTTGCAACGCAATGGTGATTTCGTGGATTATGAAGAATGTTAGCAGAGATCTGTTGAGTGGAATCATGCGGATCTACCGCTTCTTGATTGGCGAGATTTAAGGAAGCGATTCGATAAGGTTAACTTGTCGGTATACGATTGAAGAAGGAGCTTGCTATGCTCAACAAGGAGTGTCGCCATGGCACTACTACTCTAAGATGAAAGATCTATGGGATGAGATTGATTCAATAATACCCCAGGCGTATGAATGTGGCGATCCTAGAGCCTACATCGAACATCGGCGCCAGAGGTTACTAGAGTTTTGATGGGGCTAAATGATGGCTACAATCAAACGAAGCCACATTCTACTATTAACACCACTCACAGTGTCAATGCGTATCTTTATGATTGCGCAGATGAAGTCAAAAATCGACTTGGAAGATTTGGAGGCAATGACTCGCAGATTCTATGGTGATGTATGGAAAATCGACTTATCACAAACAAAGGAAGCAAAACTACATCGGTTTACGTACTCTTGCCAAATGAAGAACACTAGAGAAAATTGTCGTAAATTGTTGTTGTTACGTGACTATTGCAGAAAGCAGTGGCACATTGCGAGAGAAGTGCTCTGATTGGTTGGGTATTCTGCAGATAATAAAGAAAGAAAGAAGGTAAATGTGGCGTGCGAGGATTAAATGTGACGAACTATCCAGATCAACGTGTTCACTTTCGGGTCGACAAATATCTAAGTCACGGTGGAAGAGGACGGCGGGGCGGCGATTCTTTGCCAAGGTTCATATGGCGAGTAACATTGCAACTCCTAAGCACGCACGTTGGATAGTTGATTCGGGTTCACGACCACGTGGTCGATGAGCACAACCATGATTGAAAAGGAAGATAAAAGAGGCCTGGTAAGGTCTGATTGCCCAGCGGTGGTGTTCTTGAGATCACACAAACAGGAAACTGTAGGCTTAAGAATGGTGATGTTATTGAACATATGTTATGTGTTCCTGCTTTCAAGTTTAACCTCATCGCCGGTTTGAAGCTAACCAGGAATTGAACTTGTGCAATTTTTCCCGATTTCTTTGTCTTTGCGGGATCTATTTACTGGGAAGGTCAAGGAGACTGGTAAAGAGGTTGATGGCCTATACATATTGGAGTCTGGAAGGAGTTATGGAGAATCGGTCAGAGCACATGTTGTTATATCAACTGCAGTGACCAAAACTGAGTTAGAAGCAGAGTTATGGCATAGAAGAATGGGCCATGTGCCATTGAGTATGCTTAGAAAGTTAGTTGTCTTTAAGAATAAATCAGAATTTTCAATAAGTCATTGTGAAGTGTGTCCCTTGGCTAGACAAACAAGAAAGGTATTCCTTAATAGCAATAGTAGCACTGATTTTGCTTTCCAGCTTTTACACTTAGATGTATGGGGACCATATAAGGTGTCATCTTACAACAATATGAGGTATTTTCTCACTGTCGTGGATGATTATACTAGATGGACATGGATTTTTTTGCTGCATATGAAATCTGATGTAGTTACTATGCTTAAGAAGTTGTTTGTAATGATAAAAAATCAGTTTGACCTCACTGTCAAGGGAGTTAGAACAGATAATGGGACAGAATTTCTGAATTCTGCCTGTTCTGAGTTGTTTGATCAGTTGGGAATTATACATCAAAAGTCTTGTCCATATTCTCCACAACAAAATGGGGTAGTTGAAAGGAAATATAGGCACATATTGGAAATAGCTAGGGCCATCAAGATACAAAGTCAATTACCAGATGAATTCTGGGGTGATTGCATTGAATCTGCTGTTTATGTGATTAATAGAGTACCTACTGTTACACTAAAAGGTATTACACCATATGAGAAGTTATTTGGGAAGGCACCATCCTTGTCCCATTTAAAGGTGATAGGGTGCCTTTGCTATGCTTCCAACTTGGTAAGGAAAGACAAGTTTGAACCTAGAGCCATTAAGGCTGTTTTACTTGGGTATGCTGTTCATAGAAAGGGGTACAAGTTACTGGACTTGACCACTGGAGCAGTGTTCATCAGCAGGGATGTGACATTTCATGAAGCAATATTCCCATATAAGCAGTTTCCAGAGAGTGGGAATTCAACAATACTTTCTCCAAATTGTACTTCTGACTTGTATATTGATGATGAGCAGGTACTTCCTTGCATTGTGCCAACAGAAAGAAAGCAGTCTGCAATTCCTAATATTCATGCTTCTGTGTCCAATGCTCCTATGATTGCTGAGCACATTCCTGTACGTGTCTTACATTCTATGCTTGCTGAACCTGTTCACTCTGAAGACACAATAGATTCAGCAAGGGATTCAGAAGTTGAAGCTGCAGATACCACAGTAATGAGAAGAAGATCTACCAGAGAGAGGAAAACACCAATATGGCTGAATGATTTTGTCCACCCAACCAACCAATCTGGGTGTGCATATCCAATGTCAGATGTGATGAGCTATAGTGGGTTGGCTGCTTCTTACAATTGCTTCCTGGCTAAGATTTCAGTTGACCATGAGCCAAATTCCTTTCATGAAGCAGTCAAGGATCATAGATGGGTTGAAGCTATGCATTTGGAGATTAAAGCCCTAGAAGACAACAAAACTTGGGAGATTGTGGATTTGCCTAAGGATAAAAGACCCATTGGTTGTAAGTGGGTATTTAAAATCAAGTATAAAGCCACTGGGAGGTGGAAAGGTTTAAAGCAAGACTCGTAGCCAAAGGATACAGTCAGAAAGAAGGCATTGACTACCATGAAACCTTTTCCCCTGTGGTCAAGATGGTAACAGTAAGGAGTGTCATCTCGCGTGATGCAAAATTTGGATAATTCAGCAAATGGATGTGTTCAATGCATTCTTGCAAGGGGATCTTAATGACGAGGTGTATATGAGTTTGCCGCAAGGGAATGAACACAAACAAGGAAATGTATGTCGACTGCTCAAGTCCTTGTATGGACTCAAGCAGGCATCTCGACAGTGGAACATCAAATTGATTGCTGCTTTGGTTTCATCTGGTTTTGTCCAAATCAAGTTTGACTATTCTTTACTCATTAGAAGAAATGGAGACAAGATTGCCATGGTCCTGATTTATGTAGATGACCTCCTTTTAACTGGAATGATAAAGAGACTATTGATGAGACAAAGAGCATACTACAGCACCACTTCAAGATTAAGGATCTTGGAGAGTTACGATATTTTCTGGGTTTTGAGTTTGCTAGGAGCAGAGAAGGAATGGTAATGCATCAGAGGAAGTACTCCTTGGAGCTAATTGAAGATATGGGCTTCACAGGATCGAAACATGTCTCTTCACCAATGGAAGCTAACTTGAAGTTTACTTCCACTGCTTATGATACTCATCTCCAGAAAATGATGCCTACACAAGTCGAGAAGGCTGGATCAGATGATCAGTTGCTGCAGAATCCAGGGGAATACCAGAGGCTGATTGGCAGATTACTCTACTTAACCAACACGGGCCAGATATTGCCTTTCCGATTCGGTTCGAGTCGTTCTTGCGAGCTCAAAACGATCTCACTTCGGCGGTGAAAGAGTGCACGATACATCAAAGAGGCCCCAGGTATGGGAGTGTTTATTGCAGCAGAAGAGACCTGCACACTGTCGGCATATTGTGATGCGGATTGGGCTTCGTGTCCAAATACCAGAAGGTCAGTCTCGGGGTACCTAGTCTACTTTGGATCTTCTCTTATCTCCTGGAAGTCCAAGAAGCAAAGCTTTCGCGTAGTTCATGAAGTGAGTATAGAAGTCTCGCATCAGTAGTGGCTGAAATTGTTTGGATTACAGGGCTGTTTTCAGAATTAGATGTGTCTATACAATTGCCAGTTTCAGTCTCGTGCGACAGCAAGTCAGCGATTCAAATTGCCAATAATCCAGTTTTTCATGAAAGGACTAAACATATCGAGATTGATTGTCATTTCATTCGGGAGAAGATTCAGCTAGGATTGATCTCCACTCGACACGTTGTGTCGGACAGTCAGCCTGCCGATATCCTTACTAAGGCTCTTCTACCTGGACATCATTCGCATCTTGTTTGCAAGCTTGGTTTGAAGAACTTATTCTTACCACCTCGCTTGAGGGGGGGTGTTGAAGTTATTAGTGTTGATCATAGTTGTTAGAAGTTATTAGTGTTGTTAGTTTGTTAGTTGAGGGGCATTATAGTCATTTCCCGTTGAGGGGTATTTGTGTCTTTTCCCATTTCCCTTATTCTGTTCTTTACGTTCATATAGTGATACATTTTTGTTTCCTTCTTCTTCATCAGAAATAATAAGACGAAAACAGAAGCTCTGGTTTTGGAGCCCAAATTGTTTCTTCTTTATCTTCCCTTCGATTCATGGTCAATTAACACCTTCATACCCATAATTCTATTGCGTTGCAACACAAAAAAATATAATGATCTATTTGAACGATGGCATATCTTCTTATCATACATATACAAAGTAGATGGAACAATAAATTGTGATACTTAGACTCATAATTCTGACTGAAAAAAAAAGAATGATGAATTCTAAGTATAGTATCGGTTGGAAATTTACTAATGTGTAATTAAGTTTATTCATTATTTATGACTCGAACAATTGGGGCCCCGCACGCCGGAAATGTCGTTTCCACACACGTGCACTCGTAGTGCCAAGTATCGTAAATTTCATTAGTGAAAAAGATATTAGTGTGTAAACAAAGTGTTTGAGACATACAATGATGGACGATTATTGATCAAATGACAAGTATTCCACGTTGGTAAATGAAGGAAGAAGTGTAAGATGAAACGAGTCAGAAAGGGTCGCGGAGCCGCAGCGCCAACCCGTCGGAGTCGCGACGTCGGAGGACCGCAGCGCCTCCAAGCCAGCGCCGTGACGCTAAATGAGAAGTAGCTACTGGAGATGCGGCGCTAATTCTGCAGCGCCACATCGCTTCTGAGGTAGTGATTGTGCAACGGAAGTCCAAAAGTTTGGCTGATTATGGAGACGTTTTGGAGCATTAACATGTCAGTTTTTCCTCCATAAATCAGTCATTATTTGATTGCATTAGTTGGTGATATAAAGGGTCATTACATGACATTTAAATGATCATTACATGGGCACTTGAAGAGGCCACTCTTACACTACTATAAATTGAGGCCTTTGGCTCAATTGTTCAGTACTTGTACTTGCAACACTTAGAAATTTCTGAACTTCTTCCTCTCTAGCACACTTCAAACACTCAAAGTTCTTCTCTAGAAATACTTGAGTTTTCTTTGCTCATTTGTTAGTTGTTGTTTTATCTTGGGAGATTATTGCCCATTAACGTAAAAGGATATATACGGGACAATCTTGTCTTAAAGACAGAGTTTCATCACTCGACTCAGCATAGTTGTAACATTTCCTGATTTAGTATCCCTTGATTTCAGGTTATCAAGATTCAAAGAGCGTTCGACAATTGGAACAACGATCCAAGACTGATTCAAGAACTCAAAAGTTTATTGTTGTCACTATTCTTGTTTACTAGAAGCTTGTGGCTATTGTAATCTTTATTGCTTACCCTATCGAAGTACTTGTAATAGTTATTTATTATTCCCGTTGTTGCTTTATTTTCCAATAATTTTAAGACAAGCTTGTATTAGTGCTCGAAAGATGTTTGCCAGCAGATATGGTCTCAAATCTGGATGTGGTTTTCTTCTTGAAAACAGTTCTGTTGACAGTTCTGTTAACAGTTCAAACATTGTCTATGTCAACAACCGTGCTTTCAAATCTGGTCCTAGTTTTGTCTCTCTCTTTGACGATAGTTACAAATCTATTTCCATCAAAAGTGAGGTCTCTGTCTCTGATGCTGAGCTTCAAGATACTGCTGATAGTCATGCTAGTACGGCTAAGGATCAAGGAAGAGTTGCGGTCACCACTCTGACAATGGTGGAAGCAAGCGCTCACGAGAGGCGGGGGATGTCAACTCGGACAAGAGGAGAAGGCTGAAAATGTGGTTCTATCTTGCATCAGAAGGCCTATATTTGTCCCAAACAAAGGATCCAAATTATGGTAAGGAGGAAATGAACACTCAGTCCAACAAAGTGACTGACGTGGGCCAGAATCCAAAAAGGTTTAAGTTAATTATCATTCATTGTCCATAATGTGTTTAGATAATTTCTGAATAAAAGCGTGTAAAGCAAGGCTATGAATATGAAAGTGTTTTCATTAAAAACTTATGTTCCCTACACTCTAAAATAAAAAATTGAATCTCTCTTCTTCTCGGTTAAAGATTGGATATTGGAGAACAAGACTTAAAAGATCCGTTCTTTTGGGTGTAATTACTAAAAGTGTGTAAAGTATGTTCGCACGTATGAATGATAGAGATCCACTGATTGTGCGAAAATTGTTACCACTCTTAAGTAAGTCCTAGGAATTGTCTAGGCACCAATCTCAAAGGAAGAAGGCTAAAAGATAATGAGACGTTGAACTTGTCACACTATATGACAGAAGATCCTTAAGTGATAGGATGATATTGAACACTCATTCGTACAAAGCCTACGAGCGACTGGAGTGGGCCAGAATTTTCAGATCTTAAACGATCTGAAGCCCAAAAGAAAGGCAGAAAAAAAAATTGGACACTCAGCCAAAACAATTGGAATTAATCATGTTTGGTTGTTGGGATAACTTCTATTCAATCTTATCTATATGGAATAAAAGTTGAAATAAGTTATACCAGGTAGAGAATATATTTAGTTATCTTATCATATATCACTCAATCTCATCTACGTTAAATAACTTATATCCCGTACCAAACTAACCCTTAATTGTACTGTGAGGAATTGAAATATTTTTCAGTAGTTGGAAACGTCACTGTGAACTGTCATACTTTTTGCGATTCAAAATTGTTTAGGTCACGTTGCATGTGCAAATGACGCGCACAGTACTGTTTGTTATTTTCTCGATTTGATTTTCTCATCAATTTGATTAATCTTCACATGTTAATAAGGCATCGTTTGGTTTATATACTAATTATATAGCTTACTAGAATTATTTATTTTATGTGAGAAAATCACTACCCGTAACAAAGTGATTTTTAGATGCGGAATTGAAGTTTGAGCGACAGGTTCAACTCGATCCAATAGATTTAGCCAAAACAATATTTTTGTGTTAAAATCTAGTGAATATGTATATATAATTTATTTAGATTGCAACAAGCTTTTTTAAATATTGGAATTCACAAATTCAATATTCTGGATTCGTCTTTAATGGATTATTATGCATGATTAATAATGAGTAGATTGTTATACACAAATAAGTTACTTCAAAAGTACATTTTTGTCTTTATATATGTTAATCCTCACTTAGCTAATACACATATTCTTATTTAATATTATATCCTATCTAAAATAATATGAAAGCCAACGTGCATACACGGTTGACAAACCGTGTATATCACATTCCTAGCTCGTATATAATTTATCTTATTTGTACAAGTGTAATTATGATATTATTCTTCTATTAGGAGAATGCATTATAATTGTATTAGGAAAAGGTAGATTTATTTTTTATATTTAGATATTGTATGTCATGTATATATAGTAGACCTCTTCATTAAAAAATAATAATCAAGGGATTATTCTTCAAAATCCATAATTCTCCTCTTGGTCTATCATCATGTCTACCTAAAAGAACATGTTTCATCTTGTCCTTACAGTCTCCCACATCAAAAACCACATCCCTATCGTTATTGAGATGGAAAACATCCAATATGTGACGTGAGCAGAATTATTTAAAGTTCACACACGCTCACATAAAATCATTCATCACATCATCCATCGAAAAGTGCAGAGGCGTGCCTACCGCCAACGATTTAACCTACGTTATGGGACGACTCTTGATGCTACAAGATCAAAGGATATATTCCACTATCTCCACGGACCTTTTACAGACGATTATTGAACCCGACTCCATGGTGATGGAAACTTGGAATAAGATGATCTGTTGTGAATTTGATATTTATCTCTGTTACGTATCTTCCGTCGTTGTCGGTCTACGAGGGTACGTCGTGTACTCATGCTACACTTGTTGCATTCTTTTTGGATGCAGATACAACACTTATACCAGTTCAAGACTTCGAGTTGAATCTAAGTTGGGGGACTTTCAGTATTCATGTGAGAATGCTACCTTTTGGCATGTCTTGGATGCTTACATCTTTTCATTGCCTTTTATCCGAGAGACACATTCATACATTTGGACTATGTTGTTTAGGCGTATGGCCTATGTTGTCCTTTATTCAGATTTTGTATTCGGATTAAAGGTCTTGTATTATTGACCATGTCTATGGAGTGTTGTATTATGATTCTCAAATTTATGTTCTGCTTTTACAAAAATATGAGATAGCTTACTTAATATTAATATTTTCCCAATTCTTCTTGATTTTATTGATAAATTTGGGAAGTGATTCACCTACCTTTGGAGAATGTGTAGGTGTCATCACAACTCTTGAAAAGGGGTCGTGACAACTATATATATACAACATGAAGGAGTTTTGGAACTCAACCACAAATTCAACAACAACTACATATTCCAATGAGAGATAAGTTTGAGCGCAGTCCACACCTTTTTGTCAAGAGAGCCATATGTCCATCAACAAAAACCTTAGCTTATCAAGAATCCATCCATCAAATTATCTTGTTGTAGTAGTTAGGTTCTATCGTGGTTCTGTTTATTTTCCTTTGCAAGTATTGGTGATAAGTGTTCGTTGGTCATATTTTGTTAGTAGGAGATTATAGACGGACTGTTGAATAAATAGGTCCCTTAGGTTTTACAAGGAAGTTGTAATCCTTTTTATCAGTTTAGTTATTGTGAAGATTTTGGGTAAATTTTATAGTAAGATACGTTGTGGTATTTTACTTCCTTGAGCAAGCAGTTTTCCACGTGAAACATCTTGTGTTGATTATTTATTTCCGCTACATTACCTTCATATGCAAACTATATGTCATCTGCATATTTATTGTGATTTTTAAATGTATTTATAAAAAACTAAAGTTAAAATAGTGAAAACAATTATTTATTTAATTGTTTAAATTGAACAGTAATTAATCAATAAATATTTTACTCCATTTAATTAAAAAAATTAAATAGATAATAAAATTGCATCTCCGTTATCAATTCAATTTAGTTTTAATTTCAATCATTTACAAATATGGATAACAATTACTTAATTAGGGTTACAATAACAATTACTTTGGCTTCAAGCCGGAACCCTTAATTAACCTAACTAGTCGTGGCTGAGTGCTAAGGATTCTCAATTTCACTCTCGATCCGAAGAAAGGTAAGTCTTCACCCTTTTACTCTAAATTCCACCATTTCTACGTCTTTATGCATGTGTTTAGTTTATGGCTACGTGGTTGTTTAGTTAGTAATTTAACTATGCGATTTGCTTGCCAAATCTCCGGGAGCTCGAAAAAATTATATACTCAAATGTGAATTTTATTCGAAAAGAAGCAAACTTTATCCACAAATTTTATTTCAGTAATTTACTTGAGTTTCAAGTTCGATCGAGAGAGAAGCCTACTACTTTAATATATCAGAGTATCCGGAGAATAGATTGGAGATAGCAGATGATGGTGAGAATAGTTTGGAATAGGCCACGAACTAAAAACCAATGTGCATAACTCAAGCTCGAGACAGTAGATTCACGTGTACCCATTGATTATATGCTGGATCCCTATTGATGAGGACTTCACTCCCAAAAAGTATTTGCTACAACTTTGGAATTCAAAAGCAATTTGGAGTCTAGCACTTATTAACTTGTGCTTGTTAATTGATCAGAGCTTTTATATTTCAGATTCTCTGAGTTAAAGGAAATGGATGAAGACGAGATTGAGGTAGAGGAGTTTGGATTCTCGAGAAACTATTTCCTTGCTAAAGAATTGGGCTCTTCAAAGAAAAAATCTGCTCGGAAGCTCTCAGAAATTGATCTGGTGGACGAGGAGGTTTGTGTTTCTCTCATTTGTTTATATTATTAGTTGCTAATCTCACCAAAAATCAAACTATGTGGAGTACCACTATTTCTACTACTAATTTTGCTGCAGGGGGTGAAAACTTAATATGGAGATGTACTTTTTAAAAATTGTTCAACTGTATATACGGCTTGAGCTGATTGCATCCACTGCTCAAACACTACCTTCATGTTATGTAGTCTGCGGTATTAGTGACAGTTCATATGTATTTTTATCTTCTATCTTTAAGGGTTAAAGAAGGTTGTTATTGGCTACATTTGACAGTTGCACTATGTTTTTTTTTTGATAGATGCCATCTGATTGTTTCTTCCGTCATCTATTGTGGTTCAGTGAATCTGGCAATTGTCGTTTGATTATTTCTTCTGTGATCTACCGTATAACTAAAATTTGACATCAGTCTGTCTAATGTTGACTAGTATTATCACTGAAAAATTATTATGTTAAAAAGGCTTTTCCTTTATACTCCCTCTGCTCCATAATAAGTGTTTTTTTAGATTTTTCATTTTGTTCCAAAATAAGTGGTGTTTTAGAGTTTCAAGAAGAAATGGATCCTATTCTTCCAAAACTACTCTCGTTTATATAATCAAGAATCATTAAGTAGCATTTCTTTTCTAGACATTTAATTAGGGGGTAAGATAGTAAAAGCACTCCTAATTTTCTAGAAGTGAGCACTTTCTTAAGGGGTATGCATAAATTAAAAAAAACACTTATTATGGAATGGAGGGAGTAGTATATAGCATGGGAGAAATGGAGAAAAAGAGTATCTCTTCCGAGAATACCTTTGCTAGACCCAAATAGATTGGATGACTCATTTAAGTAATTGCTATCACTTGATGTAATTTAAGAACATGCCCTGTTTGTCCTATCCACAGTATTTCAATCAATTCTATCTTTTGTAGAAGTACAATAGGAGTAGTGACATGTTCTTTTTCAGCCTAACACATAATATTTCGGATAAGCATAAGTTCAGCTTAACAACTCTAACTACGCACAAGTATTAGCTGTGAACCACCTTTTAGATTTATTAGTATGTTAAGAGGTTAGACAAAATTTGTGATTTTTGTAGTTAAGGAGAAAATAAGGGCTGATTTGTGATTTGATACCTTCCAATAAGTGCATGAAGATACATTTACAAAAGAGATATACTACTTCAATATGCAAGCTGTGATCATTCACGTGATAAAACTATCAAGGAAATCCATACTTGACCGTTGAACTAAGGCAATAAAGATAGGATCAATAAAAAAACAGTGTACAATACCCTCAAAGATGAGGGTTTATGCACATTCTCCAAATTATACTTCTTGTCCATGGTTGTGTGCTCAAACATGAGAAAGAAGTCCATAACAAGGATTATTGCATGCAGGAACTAAGAGAGGTGGCAGCTAATATTGAACCCAAACATGAGAAAGAAGTTAATGATTTGATCAGTAGCTACAAAAGTTTGTATTCAGAATGGCTTTTCGCGATAAGGTCAGAGTCCTGATGTATAAACTCTACGCTATGCATTTCGGATAAGTTTTTAACTTACCTTTTTTTTTAATTAGCTATCAAATTTAAACCAGGAAGGTTTTTCTTTCTATTTTTTATTAATTTGATCTGATAGGTGTGGCTTTGCACTTTTGATGTATGGCTTCGGATCAAAGAAAGCTTTGATTGAAGATTTTACCACAAGATCTTTAACTGAGTATTCTGTCGTTGTCGTCAATGGATATCTCCAATCTATAAATCTTAAACAGGTATTCATCTATTGTTTTCTTCCTTGTTTAAAAGTGCTGCTTTCTCGGTACCTTTTTCTAGAAACATTTGTGTAGAAAGTCTCAAATTCCACTTAGCAAATTTTCTGAAAAATGAAGTTATAGGCACATATATCAGGTCTAGACAGGTTATGACAAGAACACTCATCACGGCAGGAGCATTTGCATATTGAGCTGTGTTGAGTTTGTTTGGTTGCAAGCTTCCTGCTTTAGTTAGCACTGACTATTTTTTGAAGTTCATTGTTATCTGGTGTAGTGGTGCTAATGGCTTTAATGAGAGGGCTATAACTGAAGATTTCACATTGGCTTTCCCAATAAGATGGTTATATGACCAGATTCACAATCCTTAAACAATTGAAATAGACTACCAGTGGTTGAAAATAAAGCTGACTGCTCCCTTTTTTTGGGTGTTATGGGGGCTATCAATACTGGAAACACCAATAATTTTGCCACAATTCATGTGGTTCCTGGTGCATGGTCACTGGGACTTAATATGACCAGCAATTTCCTTTTTCTTAAGTTACTATACTTATTCAAAATATCAACCATTATTGCAGTTCAAAGCAGCCTCTCTACTATGATATCATATGACAAGATCTCCATGAGAAGTACATTACCCGTGTTGCAGGCACACAATCTTTCGGAGTAATAATAAGAGATCTGCTGTTGTTGATTTTTAATTTCAGGTGGTGATAACACTGGCTGAGCTCCTCTGGGAACAATTAAAATTGCGACGGAAGACTACCTCAGGAAGTCTGTCTAAAACCCAGCAACCATTTAACACCAGATCCATGGCTGACCTTCTTGCTTTTCTAGACAGACCAGACCTAGAAGTTGAGGAGTGTTTTGTTTGCATTCTTGTTCATAACATTGATGGTCCTGGATTACGTGATTCTGACAGCCAACAATGTCTTGCGAGCATTGCTGCTTGTTCTCATGTTCGTATGGTTGCTTCCATTGATCACGTCAATGCTCCTCTTTGTAAGAGATCTTTAAACATGTGTGTGAGCTTTTATATAATTGGATGCATGCATGTGGAGATAAGGGATGTCTTGAGGTGGTAGTGTAAGGGAGTGTTTTGTGAAGTCTTATCTCCGTGTCTTGCATGTACTAGTGCATTTTGCTAATTTTACGCATTTTAAGAATTACTAGATTAGTGCCCTTTGCTAATTGCTACTTAAATCTAAATTTATAGCAGTTTAACTGTACCATCCCTTTGCTAATTGCTACTTAAATCTAAATCTATAGCAGTTTAACTGTACCATCTGATGCTGAAATGTCAACTCTGATCATTTCCCTTAATTATCTCTCTTAATGGCTGGTGTTCGAACTCTGTTTATTATTTGCATGTCACATTGAAAAAGGTCTGACATTTACTGTATTGGCTGTCATATATGCCAGTGTGGGACAAGAAGATGGTTGCTACACAGTTTGACTGGTACTGGTGCCATGTTCCTACTTTTGCTCCGTACAAGGTTGAAGCAATGTTTTTCCCTTTCATCCTCGCTCATGGGGGTAGTGCACAAAGTGTGAAGACAGCTTCAATTGTCTTACAGAGTCTGACACCGAATGCTCAAAATGTTTTTAAAGTTCTTGCGGAGCATCAATTGGCCCATCCTGATGAAGAAGGCAAGTTTTTTCATACTTTGGTTTCCCATTTCTATCTCCATTTCCATGTATGTTGATGCAATTAGATCTATCTGCTTTTAGTCATGCCTTAAAGTTGGACATGATTCTTCTCAGGTATGCCAATCAATAATTTGTACACTACTTGCCGAGAACGGTTCCTGGTGAGTAGTCAAATTACTTTGAATTCACATCTGACAGAATTTAAGGACCATGAGTTGATCAAAACCAAAAGAAACTCTGATGGTCAAGATTGCTTGTGTATTCCTCTTACAAATGAAGCCCTTCAGAAACTTATAGCAGAGATCATTTAATAGAGTTTCTAATACAAGAAGAGAAATTACTCAGCAGCAACTTTAAAGCAGAAGCATATTTATGTATCCCAAAAATTCATGTGTAAAAAAGTGCTGCTTTTCACTTGTTCGTTAGAATTGGTCTTGTCCTCATCTGGCTTTTACTCAACATGTTTGATATCCGTCGAATATGGAAAGCCTATCAAGCATCTTATAGAGGGTGAATATACGCTACTCCACAATCTCCGGGTTTCATGCCTATATGATTTGTGGGTTTGTAATGTCGCTATAGTAGTAATTTCTGTTGATCATCTTCTTATCTGTAGATTCAGATCTGTAAAAAGGCTAATCTGCTTGGAATATATTCTGTTTCTGAACGTATTTTAAGCACCGTGTAATGACTCTTTAATTATTGGAATTCTTTAAGCCATAACAATTGTATGGGAATAAAATTGGCATACCTGTTTTTAAGAATGTTGACAAAACAGTACCCTATTTTTCCCCATATTCCATACACTTTTTAAGATTACATAATCACAATCATTCTCAGTCCAAGTCTTATTCGAATTATGACCAGTCCCCCCAAAAAAATAGACAAAATAGGAAACGAGTGGTCAACATTGTACGTGCCCCCAAAAGAAAAGGACTCAAAACAAAAGTACTTGTTTTAAGTCTCACTATTATTCAATAATTTAAATGAAATAATTAACCTTCTCTTAAATAATTTAAATTTTTAGACGAGATTATGTACGGCTATTTACAAAATGGGTGAAGAGACGTATTTTATGAGTATGTTAATTCGGCGTGGAAATAAAGTAGACCTGGAAAAGGCTTTAGCAATCT
The DNA here is from genome assembly GCA_029844215.1 of Przewalskia tangutica. Lineage (NCBI taxonomy): Eukaryota > Viridiplantae > Streptophyta > Magnoliopsida > Solanales > Solanaceae > Przewalskia > Przewalskia tangutica. The sequence continues at coordinate 121,868,532 of CM056730.1, read as the reverse complement.
TTTTTATAGGATATACCAGTAATGATGATTATCACTTTATCTTTTATGTTTATGTGAGCACTTAAATCTTTCATATCAAATTGGGTTCGTAATCTTCTCTTAGGCAGCAATTGCCACTAACCAATAGAGCCATAGGAGTGGTTCATAAGTTAATTCTGAAGCCCTAAAGGTGAAAGGACACCACACAATTGCGATTTCTATACAAAAGTTTAACTAGACTATATAATGATCATCTATCTATTGCATGACTCTACAATCTGTTCATGATGTTAAAAGGTATAGACAACTTGCCAAGTCTTGTGTGGAGCGTGTATTCACAACTAGTTGCATGCATAAAATATGCTATTTGATGAATATATACATATATATTGTATAAATGGAGGCAGTCCAACAACTTCAGCAGGAATTTTTTCACATCAACATGGAGGATTATACGAATGTCTCAACCTATTGTAAAAGGCTCAAGGAGTTGTCGGATCAACTCAAGAATGTTGGTGCGCCCATCACGAATGATCGTTTTGTTCTTTAGATGGTTGAAGGCCTATCCGAGACTTATAATGGCGTTGAAACTCTTCTTCGTCAAAACAATCCTCTCCCGCCGTTCTACCAAACACGTTCCATACTCACCTTAGATCGGATTGGCTAAAAAGGCGGCAACCGGAGCCAATTCCGCCATAATGGCAGCCACGTTCGATGACCCTCACTCATTCTCGGACAATTCTAGCCAAACTGTAATAATTGTGGTGGCAAAAAGGGCCAAAATTGTAAAAATGATGGTAGAAATCTCGGCGGCGGCGGTGGCAGTGACGGCAACAGTGGTAACAGACCGACGGGTAGTGACGGCAGACAGGGCACCGGGCCACTGAACCCATGGCAACAGCCTGAGCCGCTGGGCAATGGCCCCGGGCCATGTCGTGGGCCAATGGGCAGTGGCCCATGCCACCCTGCCGGTTCCAGCGAATTGGGTCAGGCCCAACTACACTCAGCCGAAGCAGACTAGGCCAGTGAACAGTAACTGGCAGCGGCTTGGGCCTCGGCCTCAGCAGGCCTTCGTTGCTGTCGGCCCAACATCAGTTCCGATTCCCACAAATATCGAGGTAGCAATGCATACATTTGGATTAAATTCTCCGAACGCAAATTGATACATGGACACCGGGGCTACCTTTCATATGACATCTGTGCTAGTTAATCTCTCGTCTTATTTCAATTTGAGCAAAAACCGTGGCCTAATTGTTGTTAATGATCATTTAATTTCAATTGGTGGTTATGGTCACACAAATTTATCTCCCCCGTAACCACCTTTAGTCTTTAAAAATATTCTTCATGCTCTTCAAAATTTCTGTTAACTTTGACATTTTTGGATTTTCCGTAAAGGATTTCACGATGGAAATACCTCGATGTAATAGTCAGGAAGAGCTTTATTCAATCACCACCCCTTCCACTAATCTGTTGGGATGGCAAGGAGTATCTAGACAAGCTCTCGGATGGAATGCAGAACTTGAATGGACTGGTAAATTTGTGACTGGAAAGAATGCAAGAGCTTTGATGTACAGAATGGTGCTGGAAAGCTGTGTGTATTCCATCTGGCAGGAAAGGAATAAACCGAATCTTCCAACAAAGTGCTGATCGACCCGATTGGCTCTCGTTCTGATTTGGCGGAAAGGTGAAAAGCACAAAATCAAGGCCTCAAGAAGTGGTATGTAGGTTTTTTTTGTTTCTCATCCGGTGTCCGATACCCTCGTTCGAGTCCGACTAAACCTGAATTCCCATCGGAAAGTCCCACATTGGGGTATAGCGCTCCCTAACAAAGGTGCTCCGTACCTAGGAGGTTGTTTAAGGATGAAAGAGTACTTATCACTCCACCACAATCCTTGTTGGTGATGGTGCAGGAGATACATTATAGAAGTGCCAGGTTTCCAAAACTGGGTGGTGTGCGGAATTTGAATTATTATCCTTAAGTAGCAATGGGAGAATGTTGATACGTGTAGCTGGGAGTACACTGAGTTACTGGTAGGGCTTTCTTGTTGTTTAAAAGTTGGGGATGTGTCCAACTTTTCTTTTAGGTTTTCGCTTTGAGTGTAAATATTTTCCCTTGGTATATAAAGATTAGTTAATGACCAAAAAAAATCAGGCATTCTTGAAGCAAAGTTATTTGATTCAGGGCCGTTTAACTTTTGATGTTTATTGGATTCGAATACGCGACTTCTCAAATTCGAACACGCGACTTTTCGCTTGCTAATGACTTTTGAAGTAAACCTTAAATCGCTTGCTAATGACTTTTGAAGTAAACCTTAAACCGCTAGGCTACAGCTCCCATGGATAAGATTGAAGACATGTTTAATACATATCTTAATATGTGAAATCAATAAAAAAATAAAAATTCTGGGGCAGAGTCGCGGAGGCCCTACCGGCCGGGGCCTGTGCGGTGGCGCCACCTTGACCGCCTCAGGAACGGTCCTGATTTGATCCATCACTTTAAAAAGGATATATGTATGTATACACACACGATTTAATGGTTATGAGAAATAATTACAGTTATATATTTCTATATCTCGAAAATCTTAATCACACTAAAAATTATTTAGAAAATAGAATTATCTTCTTCTTAGAGAGAGAAAGAAAAGACATATGATACAAAGGAATCCTTCCAACCGTAGATTGACCAGTAGACTAATTTTGGCCAAATTCTTGTATCAATCTCCATAAATCTTTTTTTCTTATTAATAATAACATTATAGTGGAAGACCAAAAGGTAATAGAAAAACGTTGAAATAAGAAGAAAAGTAAAGGTTAGAAAGTGGAAAAGGGAGTTATTATCAAGCATTTGACTGATACAAGTAAACAATCAATGGATATGAAGGGACACTTGGGGTATGACTTGTTAGTACAAGTGACCAGAGCAGCTGGCCAATAATTGTCCCTAAGACTTCAAAATAGTGAAAATGAATGTGGGATACATATAATAGGCAAAAGTATTAACCATATAATTTTATATTACTTTATTTGATTTGTTAAACAAAGAGGGTTCATAGCTCAGTGGTAGAGCATTTGACTGCAGATCAAGAGGTCACCGGTTCGAACCCGGTTGGGCCCTTCATTCATACACTTTTTAAAAAATAAATATTTTCTTCAGAGCATTTCCGAGTAGGTGCTGGTCTGGATATATAAAAAAAGTCTTAGTGCGTACTTTCTGTTTGGATTTCTGCAACATTTAAGACATTTCTGTCCAAGAATCATGAGTGTATTCAACAAATCATGAACAGGATAACAATGTTTAGGGACTAATGCATCATAATTGGGGCACAAACACAATACATGTCTAGAAAGTCACTTTAAAAGTTAAAAGCACATGATTGCTTACCAAACTTCAAGCATGACTACGGATGTCTTAATCTCATTTCTCGTTGGTACTTTCAGTTCCATGATGTTTTAATAAATTGAAAGATGCATCGCATCAACACCTAATGTTCTGACCTTTCAACAGCTTGTTTACCCTCCATGGCTCGCAATTTGATATATTTTATCGAAATTCCGTTGACTCATTGCCTCTTTGTCAAATATGGCATCGGATAGAATAACTGATGTCAAATATCGAAATTCCGCCGGTCTTTGTACATCCGGAGACTCCCCATTATGTTTGTCGTCTCCGTAAGTCACTGTATGATTTGAAACAAGCCCAGGGTGTGGTATGAGCGCTTTGCTACTTACGTTATGAAGATTGGGTTCGTATGCAGCAAGTGTGATCATTCTTTATTTATTTTTCATCGAGGAAGTAACATTGCCTACTTGTTATTATATGTAGATGATATAGTTCTGACTGCATCTTCGAATGTGTTGAAAATGAGATCATTGCTCTGTTCAAATCTGAATTTGCTATGACAGACTTGGAAAAGTTGAGTTACTTTTTGGGGATTTCTATCACTAAATCTGCAGATACTATGTTCTGTGTCAGCGTAAATACGCCGAAGAAATTATGTACAGGGCTAAAATGACAAACTGCAAGATCATGCCTACTCTGGTCGACTCGAAGTCGAAACTCAGTGTTGTTGATAGGGATCCAGTGTCCGATCCCACCATTTATAGGAGTCTCGCAGGTTCGCTTCAGTATTTTACATTTATATTGCTTATGATGTTCAGCATGTGTGTTTATTTATACATGCCTCCATGGAGCCTCACTTTTCAACTCTTAAATGTATCATCTATACGTTAGGGGCACTCTTGATTATGGATTGCATCTCTACTCCTCTGCACCGACCAGGCTGATATCATATACGGACACTTATTGGGTAGGTTGTCCGGATACGCGGCGTTCCACGTCCGGCTACTGTGTATTCTTAAGAGATAATCTCATCTCATGGTCTGCCAAGCGGCAAGCCACACTCTCCCGATCGAGTGCAGAAGCAGAATATAGAGGAGTTGCAAACATTGTTGCTGATATCTGCTGGCCCCGAAACCTCCTCTTGAAGCTTCATTGTCACTTACGTAAGGCGTCTATGGTTTACTGTGATAACATATTTGCGATCTACCTATATCATAATCCGGTTCAGCATCAGAGAACCAATCACATTGAGATGAATATACATTTTGTTCGTGAGAAGGTTGTATAGGTCATGTTAAGGTGTTACATGTGTCTTCTTTGTATCATTATGCAGATATCATCACTAAGGGACTTCCTAGACAGTTATTCCTAGACTTCAGATACAGTCTCAACGTCCGGCCTCCTCCCACTCCGACTGAGGGGGTGTGATGGCAAATATATTATCATATTCTGTAATTACTATTAGTGTGTAATTATGTAAAATATAGATCCTCGTTCAATTAGGATTTCTCTTGTACACACTATATTTATATTTGTATTAATGAGAAAGACTCCTCAAGGAAGGTTAATACAATCTTACAAACGGTTTAACATGTCTACACACCAATAACCAATAAGTTTTATCGATAACTTTCAAACCCGATACGTAGCCCTAAGGGGAAGGGGGTGATTTTGTTGCTTTTGTAGTTTATTTTCTTCAAATTTCTGGGCTGAAGATACAAAATTATGAATTTTAGTTTAAGCTTTACCACTTTTTCTTTAATTTTATTTTAAATTCTATCTGAGCAGAGTGCTTACTGAATTTTAGCTGAAGTAATGAGAAACTTCCTGAAGTTCTGATGCAAAATACTCAGTTCTTAAATGTTTGGCTGTGAGTGTTCGATGGTATTATCATCCTTCATCTTTTTGACACCAACAAATGAGTCCGCCTCTTTAAAAAATTATAATAGTTTTGATTAAATATCATAAAACTTATTTAGATTATTTAAAAGTTTTAATTGAATATCACAAGTCTTATTTATCTCAAAATAATCTTTTAAAATCCTTATTGAATACACCCCCCTTCATCTATCACTACTGAAGAAACAGGGATTAGCGACATATAAATTTTATAGCTAAATAGAAAAATTCGTCACTAATTCTATTTAGCGAGTAACTGATTATCAAAATATTATGTTAACTATGAACATTTTAGCGATAGATTAAAAACAAAATTCACAATTAATTCCAATTTTTTTTAAATGTATTATGTTACAAATAAAATTCTTGAATAGTGTAAAATAACAGTAGTATTAAAGACAACACCTTCTATCAAAAATGGAAAATTGTCCGAATCGTTCAGCTTGCTGGGCGAAGGTCGAATTCGTGGCCCTAGGGTCACGGGTTCGATTCTCACTAGGACATCGCTCTCCGGGGCATATACTTGTGATTAAGCCTGGGCGCTAAAAGCCGCGCGGGCATGCTGCAGTGTGGGTTTGATTCCCTCCAGACAGTCCCTGTGAGGGGGTCAGACCTTGTAGCATTGATCCGTTGGACGCAGTTAGACATCGACACGCGCACATCCCGCGATTTACCAGTGGTGGGTGTCAAGAGCTTTCCATCGCCTCCGAGAGTCAAAGACAAAGTGCTTGTGCAGTGCTAGCGATAGGGAATGAGGTTCGATACAGGTCATCAAAAAAAAAAAAAAAAAAGGGAAAATTGGATTGCTCAGTCACGTGTTTAAACTCATCATAACAAATATATACTGTATCTTTTGGTACGTTTTTCTATGCTAAGCATCAATCTGCACTGATTGATTGAAGATAATTGATATCCTCATAGTCATGTTGCAAGGGAAACCAAAGATAATCAATTTAACTATTGATTATTGAGGATTAGTTTAACCACATCATAAATGACTATTGAGGATTAGTTTAACTATATCTATAAGGGAAACCAAAGATAATTGATTTATTTAAACTTGTATGTTCGAAAACTGCATTAAATTAAACAAAATGGAACTTCACACGTTTGTTACTATTTAAAGAGGACTATGAAAGTTCAATAAGAAATAATTGGATCTGAATACCAACTAAAGTTTTTTAAGTGAAAGTTTTTTTTTTTTTTGATGACGGGGAACCCGCAACCGCTACTTTATTACAAGTGCGCACTGGGTAAACCTTCGAACTGACGTAATAGCCTGCAAACCACGTCAGGTAAACCACACTTGGCAAGCCATGTGTGACAGGCTCAACCAAGAAGGTGTTGACAGGGGGAATCGAACTCGTGACATTTCGGTCTCGCGCTCTCCTACTCCACCAACTTGGCTATCCTTGCGGGTGAGTGAAAGATATTTCTCTTCGCACTATTTATGGTGTAAGGAGGGTCATTCAAAATAGAAATAAAACCACATGATTCAACCAAAGGGAGTATAATTTATAACTTCCCAAACATAGATTTGAAGGATTACTAAATCATATATTAGAGGAGAAAATTAGAGCTCATAATTTAAAAATACAACAATAAAAGTCAAAGCTGGAATTGTAAGCTATTTAGCCAAATATACGACCCAAAAAAAAATAGCAAGAGAAATTCAGACAAAAAGAGGAAATTGGAGGCAATAAATTCTCAAGCTTGATCATTTTGAGTAGACTCTTCAGAAGATTTCAAGTAAAATCGATTGAGTCGTTGTTTGGCTTTTGATACCTGCAACATGATTTTTAAATGTTCATAATATAAATTAGTAATGTTTGTAAGTAATTATTATTATACACAGAAAAATTGCATATATTTAAAATTTTGATTGATCTTAATATACCTCTCCATCCCAATCTGTTTTCCATGTCATGTAGCATAATGCAGCTGATTGAGTAACTACTCCACATATCATTCCAATCCATATACCCTGAAAAAACAAGAAGAAGAAATCAAAGAGATGATTTCGGAATAAATATACGAATCATCGGTATCCATTTGACGCTATTCAGGTCCGTTTCATTCCAATACTAAATAATATCGTCTATTAAAAGCACATCAGGAGTTCTTCAAGATGCTCTATCAAATAATATATTCCTACACGTCGCGTTAAATGAAATCTTATTTCCCCAATATATGCTAAGTTGCACTATGGCAACATAATGCTAAGGTCTTCAAAGCTATGTTACACAGTTACACTGACTCTTCAAAAGTGTTGACGGATGAGCGTCGGATCCTCCAAAAGTAATCTATTTTTGGAGGATCCAACACCTGTGCGGCAACATACTTGGAGAGTCCGAGCAACATAACCTTTAAGCGCAAGAGGAAAGTCTAGAAAATCTTGATTTAAGTGAAAAATTTACCTTCACTTGAAGATGGGCCACATATCCAAGCAATGCTCCAATAGGTACTCCAATCAAATAGAAGCAACACAGATTTATGATTGCAACTGTGCTTTGTAAACCTGCTCCTACTGCCACACCTGATCACAGAATTTTCGAAGTGTCAAGAAAAACTATGAAACACATAAAAAGATCATAGATAAACTTCATGCATAAAGAAATGTTTATGTGAAACTGTAGCCTAAAGGTTAATAATTCTAACAATTGTACATTCTTTTCTTTTTTTGGATAATCGTGGTGTCCGGGTCAGCTTGAATTGCACCTACACTATTGTATATTCACAACATTTTGAACATGTTTAGTAACTTTTACAACTTATAAACTTTTTGTCGACTTACCTGAGAGTACAGGATAAATGCTATTGAGCAAAATCGAGAAAGCGAGTAAAGTAGAAAGGTCTGCCACGCTGTCAGTGACCGCCTTCTCATCACTGAATAAGTATCCGAGCTTGCTGCCAAAGATCAAGCACAGAACCCAAAAGAACACTCCGATTATAAGTGAAGTGCTCACTAAGACTTTAATAGAGAATTTTGCAGCCTTAGCATCTCCTTTCCCGAGTTCATTTGCAATCCGGACACTGTACGAGCAAACAACGAAAGGAGAAAAAATCTAAGTGGGAAATGGATACAACACTAGTTGGAACAAGCTATCGATGATTCATAGGGAAAGAGTCACATACCAAGCAGCTCCAAGGAAGCCGAGGCTTATCATAAACTCCCATCCGTTGATATTGAGGCTGCAAAATTATTTTAACCGATCAGTATGTTCTGTGTGCGGCAACCAAAAAGACGTAAATAAAAAGGACCAGCTACACATTTAGCCGGTCGGCCGAAAATATTACATCCGCTAGCCAAATATACAGAAACCATGCAACTATTATGCATAAAATATGTATTTTTATGTATATTATACATTAATATACAGAAATGTATATATATTCCGGCTGTCATGTTGCTGACTGGATATACAGTGTAAAAAACTAAAAATCCCAAAAAAAAAAAACGAGAAAGAAAATCTCACCAAATAGAGAAGGCAGATATAGCAACCTCTGCATTCTTCATATATCCTGCCAGCAGGACTAGAACAGCATTGTACCATAGCTCTAAGCTGTGAAAACAACAAAAACCAAGACAAATTAACCCCTCCGATAGAAGCTAATTTCAGATTATAAAATGTGTTTAATGAGGTTTAAACTGAGAAGAAAATGTAAAGGAAAAGGATTTACCAAACCATGACACCAGAGGATATTGAGAGCTTCACGACGGGTAGTATATCTTTCAATGCTGCTAATGAGAATCCTTTCCATGTGTTAGGGCACCAACCTCCTAAGATGTACACAAACTCCCCTACAACTACGAACCACGAGGATATGCTCAATGCTATCATGGCACCAGGGACTCCATAGTTTAGCTTGATAACCAGTAGCCAAGACAACGGAATGTGAATCACAAATTGTGCTATAGATAGCCATGCAATAATCATGTTCTTCTGTTGTGCTTGAAGGAACATCTGGATCGTCAAGCTAAATACGAAGTTGTAGACGAAGGGAATGAACCAGTAGGAAACGTATCCAGCAGCATCCGCGATTGATCCCTTCTCACCGAGTAGCTTAAAGATTGCAGTGGCAAAGATGAAAAACGGAAGCAAGACCGTCAATGTAATGAAATCAACAATCCATGATCTTTGCAAGTAGATTCCCATCATATGATATTGTCCTGCTCCATATGCTTGCCCACAAAGAGTTTCAGTCGCGCTTGACATTCCAATCTACCACAATAAAGGCAAAATTCAAGAAATCGAAAACTAAAATAAACTAGCCCATGACATGCCCGAGTTCTCTCAAGTCGAAACTCTAAATTGTTGAATTATGTGACAGTCTCATATAAAAGTTTAAGTTGTTAGACAAACACACCTAATTATATTATGACTCACCACACCTTGTTACATGTGGACCTGATTATTTTCTTGGGCCAAATACGTGAAAATGTTCTTTTGCTCTTTGGGCGGCCGTGAGAATATTCAAAAGTAGAACCTCTCCAAACTCTGATATCATGTTGAATTGTGTTACAATCTCATCTTTTTGCTTAAACTGTTAGACAGATGATACGTAATTCTATCATGTCTCAACACAAGTCGGATAATCCTTACATGTCACATGACCTACATGTCTTGTTTAAATCTGCTCTACATTATGTTGTTATGTTTGTGTTTATACAATAAAGTGCATAACTTCCTACCCAACAACTTGAACAAGCATGTGATATATGACGAACATTGTACAATTTCTAGACAAACAAAGAACATAATTATCAAAGATAACAGGAGCAAACTTACCAGTATACCATTGACGAATCGCACTGTAAGAGTTTGTACAAGTGCATAAGCAGCAAGGTCTAATTCACTAATGTGTCCAACGAATGATTGTGTCACCACTATACTTCCAAATGAAGCTACTCTTGATAGTACTCCTGGCAATGCAACTCTCCATATCTTCTTAGATTCATCGTAGATCCTCCCTTTTAAGTTTTCATCAACCTTTTCTACTTGTGAATCAAGTAGCCTCTCCTCCACACCATTATCCATGGCTCTGAAGGAAGTTACAATCAAAAAGAGGACTCAGATTTCAGGGAACGTTAAAAGAACTAACAACTTATGTTACTCGGACAGTCGGACTTCTCAATAAATGATGTGTTGAAAGCGTGTCGGATTCTTCGTAGATAGTGCATTTTGAAGGATCTGACACGTGTGCGGCAACACTTTTGGACAGTCTAAGCAACATAGCAGCAACAAGCATGGTTTCTTTTCACTATACCCCCTTTAAGTTATAGTTTATTTTTGAAACTAACCGAAATACCACAAAAACAAAATAATTACCCGCCCCATGTCCCTTCTAAACTAATTACCCGCGTACCCCTCGCCCAAAACTATTTACCTGACATACTCCTCGCCCAAACCCCCTCCATGATATCATCAGTATATGTATCGTGGAGAACTAAGAGATGGACAGAAGCAGTCCTCTGTGATACTATCTCAGTATATTTATATACTACAATGGTATCATGGTGATAAGCACAATACTATCTCAGTATATGTATATACTACAATGGTATCATGGTCCTCCATGATACCCTCACAGTATATGTATATAAGACGATGGTATTATAGAGGTTTTTTCATGAAAAGTATGTTTTTTTTTAATACATAAAGATGATCATCCAACCAACAATCTTTCTATTAATCACTTGTTACCAACAATCTTTCTATTAATCACTTGTTACAAAGTGAAGTTTCAGATGTTAAAGGGTTCTCCTTTCTGAAGTACACTTTTGTATTCTGGCAGAGCCCAATTATCATATAGAGCAAAAATGTATTATTAAATAAAATGATACTCTTTCTTAAAAATCGTTTGAAAAAATATTTTTTATATTTTAAAACTCATAATTATAAATTTTTATTTTACACTTAATGACATGTTAGTTTATCATCAGGAGCAACCTAGCTTAGCAGTTATGCGTTCAAATAGACTTTATATATATTTAAAAATTCATTAAATATTTATATTTGACTATTAGCACTATTATTATTGTATAACTTATAACCGTTATAAAAATTCATAAATCATGAATCCGTCTTTAACTCCGTTATATGATACTTATAAAATAAAAGAAATGAACGAGAGTAAGAATTAAAATAAAATTGTCAGAGGCCATATATAAAGTTGCAGAACAGCTGTAAGAATGTGATTAATCTAAAAAAAAAATTGTGATGAGCATTATGAAATATCTAGAGTAACAATGCTCACCATTAGTTTATGAGGAATAAACAAAAACAATTTCTTGGTGTAGAGGAAGCCACGTGAGTCACACAGATGTCACGTGATGCCAACCATATATCAAGATTGAACTAGCTATAAAGACTTATGACCCTACTACAATTATGATGAATAACCCTTGGAGTCTATCATCATTACGTTGCTCTTAGGTTGTTGCTATCGTAGTAGTTAATTGCACACCGTTTCTATTAATGCTTGGACCACTCCCCATTACCGTAAAAATAATTAATGACGAGCAACCCGCAGCTATTATCTTTCGGCTAGTCATTTCTGTTAACCTGAGAGCTTAAAAATAGTTAAAATAGACAATTCCTTACGTACAAATGTATACTCTCTGTGTCGACAATATTCCCAAATAGTTAAAACACAAATATATATATCAATAATAATAACAATAAGTACTTACACGGTGATCTAGAACCATGCATATCATGGTTAAGTAAGAAATCAAAGGCAGAAAATATATTTAATAACAATGATTTAATAATAAGAGTTTAAGTATATTTTATAGCATTCCGGACATCGGGTAGGAAAAGTTTGATATAAACACAGTGTGCGAGTGTATCATTTTACCTAGAAAAACTTCTTGTTCTTTTGATATAAACACACTTGTTTTTAATGGACCTACGCATCTCAAATTTTAAGAAAAAAACAGCACAGTGTATTAAGTTTCCGCTACGTGCGATGTCAGAAAAAAGACCGGATCACAAGAATATCAAATTCAAATTAGTCAAATTAATCGAACCTGTAAATTTCGATTGAAAAAAGAGTGTAGCACACAAAAGTAGATTAACAGGTAAGTAATAATGATTCTTTTTTTTTTGTTAAGAAAGCTTATAATTTTTAAAAGTCACTTTTTAAAACGAAACCAATAGCATAAATCTTAAATCCCAAATTTATTAATCTATTTTTTTTTGTCAAAAAAAAGATCAAATAAAACCCCGCAAATATTGCTTTTTATGGAAGAAAAAGAGAAGCACTTACATTTGTACTGATCAGTAGATACTATTATATGCTTTTGCTTGGCTTAAAGTGATTCCACTTTTAGTGGAGTATCTAGAAGTTTCTGTTACTTTCGCCGGAACCCTGTCACCGCCGTGTCGAAGGTGGAACTCAACGGAGCTAGGTGGAGGAGAACGGCGGAGCCACCTGACTCCGAGCAAAGTAGCCGATCAGATTTTGTAGAAAGTGCAGCTCACCAATGATAGGAGTACATATTTTTATAGGTGTTTTACTCGAGGAAGACAACTTTTCTTTTCTCATTATTTTAGTAGTAATTATTTAAAAATAGTCAAATACTTTTTAGGGCCGGTTTGGATTGGCGGTGGGCAAAAGTAATTTATGTTTGGATGCAACAATGTAAAAGTGATTGTTATCAATAAATGATGTTTTGATAGTTTTGATCAAAATTATTTTGAATGTAGAATTACAAAATGGACATTTAGTCAATACATATAGTACTTAAATATTAGTAGAATATTATTACAATACTAATTTAAAGTGCAAATAGTATTTAAATATTATTACAATACTAATTTTGCATGTACTCTATAATTTGGTTGCGGACTAAAATCTCGAACGTGATCCATCTCTGATGAACAAGCTACATTAAAAACATGTGATTGATCCAGATGATGTATGATAATCATCATTGTGAATGATTGTGCTTTCATCTTCATAAAGATCAAAATTAATATCCATTTTTGTATTCTTTCTGATAAAGTTGTATTGTTGCGATAACTATTTGAACCTGTGTTTCAAAATTGAACATGGTCATGCGACGCAAAATTGCAAATCTGTTCTTTCATACCCCAAAAGTTCTTTCTATTGTGGACCTTAAACTTGAGTGGTAATAATTGAATACTTCATTATGATTTGCATACCCGTTAGAACGCCTAAAATCAGGAAGGTGATAGCGTTCACATCTATAGGGATCAATGTACCCAATTGGTATAGTAATATTTGGAGTATTTGAAAGAAGACAATAGAAAAAGGAGAAGGATAATCCTCGTATAATCGGACAATATTAGAATATTTGAGGAGTTTAAAGTTTCAATCTGCAATTACACATGAACAAATGTCAATTTTAATAGTATATTTGATTTTTAATAATTAAACAGAACATGAGTAGTATATTTGATTTTTTTTTAGTAATTATTTCTAGATATTTAAAGAGGGTAATGAAAGTTGTATATTTGGATTTTTTTTTAGTAATTATTTCTAGATATTTAAAGAGGGTAATGAAAGTTGTATATTGTTGTTGATAAAAATTAAAGAGGGTAATAAATAAAATGGTAGAAGTGCTAGCACTTCTGCAGAAACTACAAATTTTAGCTTGTGCCACTTCTGAAAAGTCAAATCAAACATGTCAATTTTGCCATTTTTACGAAAGTGGGTACCCAGAAGCCAATCCAAATAGGCACTTAGTCTATTTAAATTCGTTTTTCTTTTGTTCCCAAATGTTCTCGCTACTAATTCAGATTCGCACTGCGTATGGAAACAACAATAACAATAACAATAACATACCCACTGAAATCTCACAACGATGTGGGTCATGAAAGGGTAGAGTGTACGCAGACTTTAACTCTATTTTGGTAGGTAGAACGGTTGTTTCCGGAAGACCATCGACTCAAGACAAATCATAATCACAAACAAAACAATCAAACCAAAGTAAGAGAAGCGGTCAGATTCAGACAAGAAATTAAAGCGGTATGAACATGCTGATAACAATATCGAATACGACATAATAGCATATTCTAACAAAAGGAAACAGTAGTTAACGCAACTAAATAAGATAAACAATAATTTTTTCATAAAAACATTTTCTATCAAAAAAAATTTATATCCAAAGCTCGATCACAAGACATCTGACTAAGAAAGAATCAACTCATCATCTGGAGTACCAGTCTCATAAATTGTTTGAACATACGTATTATTTGTAAACAATGAAATGTTTTAAAGTGGAATAATGATTTTCAGTTACAAATTTTCTAACTTCTTTTTGAAGTGCAATTCATATTTAAAGTATAGTTATTTTCAAATACTTCTTTCCATTTTACTTCAAATACTAGTAAAACTCCAGTTAAATATTGTGTTAACCGATCCCATGGTATATCATAAGATGTTTTTTGAGTGGATGAATTCATATATTATTTTTTATTTACTATATTATATAATCGATATTGATAGCGTTTATATGAGTTTTTTCTTGTCTTAGCTGATTTCGAGGTTCCCACTGATCGATTATACATACTTTTAGCACGAAATTACTTTTGCTCCTTTTGATCGAGTGCTATTTATGTAAATTAAAACTGAATAGTGGAAGAAAAGATAATATTATATCAAAGTTTAAAATTTCAATAGCTAAATGAATATGAATATTTCAGAATGATCCAAATTAAAAAGAGTTAATATGAATGGGACAGAAGGGCAATTACTTACGAATATAAATTTCTCAAAAAAGAAAAAAACAAGTTAGAAAGGAGAAAAATATGAACCATCTTATAATTGGGAAGAAAATTCAAAATCCACGTGTTTTTTCTAAGTAATGGAACTTAATTAATTATGGAGTATTTGATTATCACCCACATAATCTAAAAGTGTAGATGTGTACAAAACTTTGACCATTAGGTGTGTGTAAATATTCCAAATTTAAAGAGTGTTAATATGATACAGGGACGGAAGAATTGCATTAATTACTTACGAATATAAATTTCTTTAAAAAAAAGTTAGAAATGAGAAAAATATGTACCATCTTAATTGGGAAGAAAAATCAATATTCATGTGTAGGGTTATTATCGGTCTGAATACTCCCGGTAATTATCCGAGAACCGGATCGATAAACTCGGACCGAAACCTTATCAGTCCGAATACGAGTACCAGAAAATTATCCGGATCGATAAGGAGCTGATTCAGTAACCCGGTAATATACCTGGTAATTAGCCGGCCTCCCAGCCAGTCCCCCAGTCCCCCTCAACCAATCCTAATTATATTTAACTGCAATATCCCCTAATGTTGGACTATTTTACATGTTTTAAGAATATATGTGATGTAGACTTTATGTTTTAATTTGAAGCATTGACATAAAAATATAGGTAGTGAGAGAAGAAAGTAAAGTAGTTGTAAATTGGTGAAACTTTAAATGGTCATGACTTTACGCTTGGATGTCCGTTTCACCTAATTATTTTTTTGATTTTGCGTATTTTTTCGATTTCTCCATATACGTCAGCCAACCGATTTCTCCATATACGCCCGTCTTGCCAATTAATTTCACTTTTCCCCCAAATCGTTACTAATTTTTCCTTTTCTTTGCTAAATATCTCGCGATATACAATAGATTTCAACGTCCAAATTTTGTGGTAATGTGTCCGAGAATATCAATTTCAGTATTGGAAATTCATTTTTTTTTTAAAAACCAGGCCCCGGCCCCGACCCGAAAAAATCTTACCGGTCCGGTCTGAGAACCGGACCGATAAAGTTTTGGTCCGGTCCAGGATTTCGATTTAGGACCGAAACCTTATCGGTCCAATTCTCGATCCGGACCGATAACCTTATTGAGACTTTGATCATTATGTGTGTAGACGTGTACAAGACTTTGATCATTATGTGTGTGTCAACGTTCCAACTACTGCACTAGTACATGTACATGCATATATACCTTTTTTGACAAAATAATAACAAAAACAATAATATGATAAAAAGTGATCATGGGAATCAAAAGGCATAATAATTTATAGAGTTAAATAAGAAAGTTTCACATAAGTAATTGTTTTTTACAAAAATAAATTTAATTGAACTTTTTATTGACACTAAGGGAAGTCAAAACATATAAATAAGAGAAAGTAAGAAAGATTTAAAATTGTAGTTTGATATCCAAATTTTATATGTGGCCAGTGGCATAATACTATCTAGAGTTTTACATTTATAATTTTTCATATATGTGAACTCTTTATTGGACTAATTTTTCAAGTCAAAATAATGCCTTCAAAAGTCTATAATTGATTCTTCATTGAACACTTTATTGGACTATATATAGGGCTCGTTTGGTACGCTGGACTACACTGGACAAAAAAATAATATAGTGTTTGATGGCGTTTTCAGTCGGATCGGACTGTACTATTTTTATTTTTAAAAATAGTACACTCCAACTGCCATTTTGAGACCTCCCCGGGACTGTACTAAAAACAAAATACAGTCCATTATATATTAATACTCTAATACCGTCCATTATATATTAATACAGTCCAGTCCAGTCCATTACAATACAGTACAGTCCAATATAAAATATTGAAAGTATATGTATGTCCTAGAGACAATCTGTATTAGGACAAAATGTACTTTATACACATTCGTATTTATATTAATGATGATTAATATTATGACATTTGCATTTGTTGAATTATTAGTTTATTATTTATAATATTCTATAAATGCATCTCTAGAGTTTACGTGTTTATTAATGATGTGAGGATTAATATTATAACGTAACTCTTAAATCGCCTCGACTAATGATCATCAAAATTGGGATATCGATGATATGTGATACGTCGACATGTGGTCTGCATCATATCCTTAGGGAATGTAGTATGTCTCACTTGCTACGAGTTATGGCAACTCGTGATGGACGCATGTATACTTGTTGGAGTATTGGTATACCCTACTGATGCACTGTTTGTTATATGTTTAATGTCTCATCGGTGTGTGGGAGATAGAAGTCCTTAGACTTGAGGTTGATACGCACCTTATTCGCGGAGTAATGTACTTGGATCCTGTTCTAAGCTCAAATACCTTATAGGCTGAGACGCGGCTTGTTTTGGGTACGTTACGAAGTGGATTAAAGGCGGTAGTCAAACCAAGATTGGGATTCATTCCTTGAATGTATATTCGAGAGAACACTCAGATACTCATAAAATATTAGGTTGACTAAGTCGTTGGCCAACACAATAGACATGGCTTTGATATGGTCCTGTTGTCAACTAATATAGATGAGATATAATGATCAAGCCATTTTGATAGACACTTAACAAATCCTAAGCTTGATTGAGTGTGTCGTGAATGAAAGGATTTTATCTTCCCACGTATAGGTTCAGTTCACATGTTTTGTGTAGCTAAACTTTACATATTGAGTTCGTCTTCCGGCGCAGTCTAGTAGTTCCGTGAAGACCCTAATGTTATTAGTGTCGATATGTAAAGGCCTGAAGGGTAACATTAAGTCAAATGTTCTGTTGATTGAAGAATGCAAATAGAAGGAGCTTATATATATGTTCGGTTGATAACCGGGACATTAAAAATAGAAAAAAGGCAGAAAATGGGACAGGACCGCGGCGCCTTGATTCAAGACCGCGGTGCCAAAACACGTGCCAGCACCGCGACGCCACTTATGCAGGGCCGCGGTGCCGAGGCGCGTTCTGGCAGTCCGAATTTGACCCAGTCCGTTTTCTACTAGCCTCGGCCCATGGGAACCCTAAAGCTTCTATTCTCAACTATAAATAGAGGGATTCCCCCTCCCATTTCAATACACCAAAACCAAGAGAGTATTCTCTTCTAAAGCTCTGCTGGAATCCCTAGCATTCTAGACTTAGCAATTACATCAAAGTTTTTCAGAAACTTGCAAATCGAGGGACGTTTGCGTGTACACCCTCGGACTACACAAATCTTCCAGATTTAAAGAGTGCTATCTACAAAATGTAAGTCTTCGTTCGAAATATTACATTATTGCTTTGTGTTTATTTTACATCATATATTCATACTATAGTTTGACCGAATGTCGGGTTTGAAACATAAATTTTCAAATTTCGCTGCGTGTACGAACCCGTAAAAATCAGTCCATTGCGACGTACCAAACGAGTCCATAGTGTTTCCCCACCTTTTTTAGACAGAAAAAAAAAATCAATTCACATTAAAGCCTAATGGTAGTTATAACATAATTACGTGCTAAGTTCGCAATTATTTTTTATCTATCAATCACTAACTAAAATATTTGTGTTTTCTCTGTTTCATCTAAGTGTTTGATACATATGCTAGAATTTCATAAATTATATATACAAAATTTTCACTCACACAAATTAGCGCGAAACTTTTCTTTTATTGACAGTAAAATCAACCTAAGATCAAAGGAACTCTAACAATTTCATCAAGAAATTTTAAGTTCCAATGTTAATAGAATTTTCTTTAGAGAGATAAAAAGGAAATTGTGAAATTAAAAATAAAACAGATTTTGAACAACAGTTTATGATATCCCTAATTCTAATAAATCAGAAACTCTAACAATTTATTGAGGAGAGAGATATAAAGAAGCTGAGAAAAAAGCTTTATTAATATATATTAAATTGGAATTTTGAAATATGTGTTCCCTAGGTCAAGGACGTCTTTGGGCTCGTTCGAGATGTGTTACTGCACATGGCCCCCGAAATACAAAAAAAATTAGGACCCTTTTTTCATTTTTTATTAAGTAGTATTAGTTAGAATTTACTGTAAAGACTCATAATTCGCAGGTCTTAGCCCAATTAAAAGCTCACTTTTACGAATTAAAATATGACCCTCAAAATGTTTGAGACAGTCTGCCTACTTCACTTTCCAATACGAGGGATTTCGCCTTTTGCTCCCAAGATTATATATAATATCGTTCATTAAATCACTCGAACAAGAGGACTTGTCGTACTTTAATTTTTACTAATTAATAAAAAATATCTTTTTTTTTCAACCTAAAAATATTCTCTTAATCATGGTGAATATGGGACACATTAACATAAAATTTAATGTTAATAAATTAGAATTTATAATGTCGTGTTTGTCTTATTATATTTAATTACTCCAACTGTCTCAAAAATAGTAGAATGGCTAGCAAATTATAAAAATCCATTCATCTAATTTTCGATGTAAATTCACATATTAATTAATTTATTTGTTTTTTTAAATCAAAATGCTTACAATTTCATATACGAATCTAAAATTTGAAATTATGAATTCTTACGACAATCTCAAATTAATATATAATAAAAATAGAATTCAATATTCAATATTTATAAGTGAGTCCAGTCAGCGGGAACCCTCATTAGTCTCTAGATGAAGGATGAGTGAGTTAGGCAGACAACTTCAAAGACGGGACCAGTAACCTAATTTAATAATTTTTTTAATATAAATATATAATAGCAAATCTATTGAATTCACGTTTAACTCGATACTTTAAGGTTGGATCGCCTCTATACATGTTTGTAAACTATATAAAAGTACTAAACCAACAAAGTTTATAGTAAAACATGAAGTGTACCAAAGGATAATTATTTAAAATAAAGAAGGCTTCATATGAAATACTTAAATATTCCTATTAAAATGAAATGTCCCACCCTAGATCCCACTGGTCCTAGAAGGAATCATTGCAAATTCTTATGGGATAATTTCAAATAAATCCCTTGAAATTTTTGGTACCTCCACAAAAGTCCCTTAAGAACTATTAATTGAATAGACATCCATAATTTATCTGATAGGCATGTTGGTTTATTATAGATTGACACTAAATACTTCGTTTCTTCTTAGTATGGGAAAAAATTAAATCACGTTTCTTCTACTTATATATATATATTTGACACTTATATAAACTTGACTTGGCTTATGAATGTGTGAAATTATAGATCTATTATAGGAATGTTCTATGTAACTTCTGAAACTTAAGATCCAACTTGCAAATGTTAGAAAAGTTTGTGGCTTCCATTTCTTTCAAACTATTAGTATATTAAGTATACGTTCATAGTTAATAAGAAGTTTCCGATTTAAATCCTTATATAGGATCGTTTTAGACCCTAAAATATGATTTTTCAAAGCAAATCTAAATTAGTTGTCTTCAAAGCGGATATCGAATATCACGTGTAAAATATATAAAAGATCCAAGAAGCCTTTCTATATAATAGAAAGTGGTGGCAAAATTAGCCCAAGCCTAAATGATCCGTCCAAGATTTCATGGGTTTGAGCAAGAGTGATTTTGATGATGGATTGGTTTGGGCTAGCCCAAGTTGACTCATCATAAATCAACAACTCAAATAAGCCCATGGTGATGTCCAAACTTGACCCATCAAAATACTTAATTTTAATGATTAAAGTTCTACTATAGATTAAGATTTTTATTTATAAATAATTTTTTTATTATTATTTCGGAATAATAAAAATACACAACGCATCCCAACCACACTACCCATCAACCCTACCCCTCCCCTACACCAACCCCCACTCAAGCACTTAACCACCATCAAATCTCTGCCCCCTACATTGCCTACTCCACCCCACCCATCCACTTCTACCGTCCTACTTCATTCTCAAATTTCTATTTTATATTTTTTTACTTTTATAAACAATTTATAAAAAATATGAATTTTTTTCTTATCTCCCCCTACCCCCACCCCCACTCCATCCTCAATTTTTTATTTCATATTTTTGTTACTTTTATAATAACAATTATTAAAAATATGAAATTTTTACTTACCTTCCCTACCTCTCCCACTCCTCCTCCCGAGCCCTACCTCCACTCCACCCCACCCCATCCTCAAATTTCTATTTTATATTTTTTGTTACTTTTATAAAAAAAATAGTTAAAATATGAAATTTTTTCTTACCCCCACCTCCACCTACACCTTCCCACACCCTCCCTCCCCTCCCGCCCTACCCTCCACCCCATTCTCAAATTTCTATTTCATATTTTTTGTTACTTTTATTAAAAAATATATTAAAAATATAAAAAAATTTCTTACCTCTTCTACCCCATCCTTAAATTTATATTTCATATTTTTGTTACTTTTACAAAAAATAATGTTAAAAATATGAAAATTTTCTTACCTAAACCTACCCCTCCCCCCCTCCGCCCTACCCCTCGATCCCCACCCAATTCTCAAATTTCTATTTCATATTTTTGTTACTTTTATAAAAAAAAATAAAAAATAAAATAAAAAAAAATCTTACCTCCCCTCCCCACGCCTATCCCCTCCACCCCACCCCATCCTCAAATTTATATTTCATATTTTTGTTACTTTTATATAAAAAAAATAAAAAAATGAAATTTTTTCTTGCCTCCACCTACCCCTCCCCCCGCCTTTACCCCTCCACCCCCCCCCATTCTCCTATTTATAATTCATATTTTTTGGTACTTTTATAAAAAAAAAAAAAAAAATAAGAAAAAATTCTTACCTCCCAACGCCCTACCCCCACCCCACACCCCACTACCCCATACCCCCTCACCCCATGCTCAAATTTTTATTTAAATAAAAAAATTATTAAAAATGCGAAATTTTTTCTTACCCCCAAACCCCACCCCGCCCTACCCCATACTTAAATTTCCATTTTATATTCGTTTTTTACTTTTATAAATAATTTATAAAATAATTAAAAAAAATCTTACCTCCCTTCCCCCGCCGCCCCTACCCACACTCTACCCCATCAATCCTCACCCCATTGCCCTACCCCATCCTCAAATTTTTATTTCATATTTTTTTTTGCTTTTATAAAAAATGAAAAAAATCTTAAAAATATTATTCTTATTTTTAAAATAAAGATATGAAAAAGTCAAATATCATACAAAATAAAATAACATCATAGAAGATAAGTTTGAAATTTGTAAAAGTAATGAGTTAAGTTAGACAAATTGAGTTATGACCCATCATTTAGCCCATTTAAATTTTGGACGGGTTAGACACTGACTCATCTACAACTTCAACTTAAATTGACCGGCTCAACTTCAACCCACACAGCTCATGTGCGACCTCTAATAATAGCATATAACTTCAGAGGCAATATATATTTTTTCTGAACGAAAGGTTCCACTTAGAACTAAAGGTTTCTATAATAGGATTTGAGGAAGAGTGAGTATAATGTAGATAAATTATGTTAACGCAAGTATTAATAATTCTAAAGCTCGAAGCTTATCAACATGACAAAGATTCTCTTTAACATTTTTTTATATTTCAGAGAATCTTAAAAAATGAAGTTAGGTATAGATTTAGAGTTCCACTGAGCAGACAGGCGGCTTGCTGTTGCTGTCAGAATAAATAATTTTTGAGAGAAAAAAAGGAAATTATTAAAGAATATAACTGGAAAAAGAGTACCATAATTCACGGCATTTGAATAATAAGCCCCGGCCACAGGCGAGTTGATAAGTAGCAAAGGTGATTGAGGTACAATCACTTCGATATCGCGAGTTTAAATCACGCAGAATACCTTTGAAATATGGAATGACATTGTTGGGTTCGTCTCACGGTGCTCTCATCGGAGACTACTACTCGTGCATATCACTCAATTTACATTTCACCTGGCCAAGAGACCTCTGATGCAGATGGGAAATTTCGCGTTCGAGACTTTCCCCTCGTCAAATAAAGAAATAGTTGGTGCAGTCACTTGTCCTCACGTGGCTGCTTTCTGACTTCATTTTTGTTTCATCCATTTTTATATTCAACAAGTATATCATAATCTAATATGATTATTACTATAGTTTGTATATATATATATATATATATATACACTATATGAATACTCCCTCCATTCCTAAATAAATAATATTTTAGACTTTTTATTTTATTTCAAAATAAGTGATATTTTAGGATTTTAAAAAGAAATTGACGTTATTCTTCATAAATTATCATTGTTTATATGATCAAAAGGCATTAAGTAGTTTTTCTTTTACTAGGCATTAATTAAAGGTAAGTTAGTAAAATACTAGTTTTTTTAGGGGTGATCAATTTCTTAAAGGGTGTACGTAAGTTAAAACACCACTTATTTTAGAACGGATGAAGTATTAGTCTCTCCATTTTAATTTATGTGATGTAGTTGACTGAACACAAAATTTAAGAAATTTGAATCTTGTGATCTAAAATAAATCAAAAATATTTGTGTGGTTATATATCATCTCATTAATCTCATTGAACATAAAGTTAAATTTTAAAATTAAATTATTATCAAATAACGAAGTATGTCACCTTTTTTAACTTACTAAAAATGAAAATGTGTCTTATAAATTGAGACAATGAAAATAATAGAAAATTAAAGGAATGTATATTAGTTAAATTGAAAAGGTTACACGTGTCAACTCTCCTACTCTTATAGTGTCATTTAGGATAGAAAGAAAAGAACACAAGATTTTTTCCTTTTTATCGCCTTTTCATTTCTTTCTTCTTCTTTTTTTATTTTTATATTCGTGCTCGACTTCATGGCCAGTAGTCAGAGATAAGAAGAGACGATCTCTCAACACAATTACCAGTAAATCGCGGGATATACTCCAATAATCAGTATTTGAAAACGGACAACTAATAGCACCTACCAGAATTAACCCCAGAAGAGAGCAGAATACTCCCATTGAGAATCGATCTCACGCTGCAAGTGTCCAGAGCGCCTTAATCCCCTCTTTTGCCATTGGAAGATTACCCCTCCAGTATAGTTCTGTCCATTATTGCTCTTCAATTAAGCAGTGAATGTAAGCACACGCACACGAGCAACATTTAAAAGTTTGGATGATTTTGCTTTAGTAATCCTTCAGATCTTATTTAGTAGTCCCTCTGCACTTAAAAGATTGTCTTAGTTTGATTTAACATGAAATTTAAGAAATAAAAGAAGACATTTAAAATGTGGTTCAAAATAAACCTTAGATATTTATGTGGTTGTAATTCATCACATAAAATAAAATTATTTCTAAATATAAAAATATGCTAATTTTTTTAAGATAAACTAATAATAAAAATAGAACAATCTTTTTAAGATTAGAGTAGTAGTGTTTCTTTAGTTATTCACTTATTCCAACACTAAATCAAGCCGTATATATCTGATACGATTTTTTATACTAATATTGTTGGCGGTTTTTGTACGGTTATAGTGATAATATTTTTCTATTGGAGAAATTTGTTTGAATTCAATCTTTTCGGTCAACCAGTGGCGGACAAAAGCAGTGTTTTGAGAATAAAAAAATAGGAGCTTTCGAATAGTAGCATATGCTACTTTTCATAAGCTAGAAAATACAGCTTTGCCCAAAAAAGTAGAACATATCAAGTGAAATCCACAACGTGGGGTCTGGATAGGGTAGAATGTACGAGACCTTATCTCTATATTGGTAGGTAGAGCGGATGTTTCCGAAAGATCCTCGGCTCAAGACAAAACATCAAGACACACAATTTAAAGTAGTTCGAATTTCACCATCTACTTTTAGAACCTTGGGTTACATTTTACTATGCCAAGAATTTTGATTAGTACGTGCACTCTAGTGGCAATAATAAAAGGGAACTCAAAACACTACATTCCTCTAGATACGCCTGTACACAGAACAATATCTTACACCTCAAATCTCTCCATAGTCATCTAATCCCTGAACACCTAAATCAATAAAAGTTTACACTAACCAATTACATCAATAGCTGGAAGCTACAAAAGTTTGTCCGAATTCCATCCTTGCTTACGATTTGAAGTTGAAACTCATCAAGGCAGACAATCTCCATGTATAAGTTCTTCAGGCTTCAGCAAAGCAGCTCATGCATTATCGTGGCATCTTCTCAAAGACACTGCTACCTCTTCATAGTAAGTGTCAGTTATTCAGTTCATTTCCCAACTTTCTGCTGCTCTTCACACCAGAGATGTGAGAATTACGATATGTGGCTAAATGACAAGCCGGACTTGCAGCAATGAAGACTTCCCGCATTGAAATTTAAAAGTTCCACCGATCTAATTGAGATTTAGCTTCAGCCATGTCTTTCTGAGCCTTCTTCCTCCGATAAAAGATTGGGCAACCTCGACTGGTCAAAATCAGGATGAATTTAGAAGAATAAAGGGGGAGAAGCAATGAGAGGAATAACTAGCAATAGCAAGGGTCTATTATTGTCGGAAATCAAACAATAGAGCTTTAGGGCTTGGATTGAAATGTTAGCAGCCAGCATTTGCAAGGAAATCACAAAATATTAAGAAAATATCCATGATATCAAAAGCCATATATCAGTAAAAGTAGAAAGCTTCTCGAACCTAGTGCATAGGACATCCTGATGGAGAGAGCCTTGGCATTCTTGGCATTGTGTCCATAACCTCCCAAAAAGATTCTCCAGTTCAGCCACTGCATTTAATACAGTTGTACACATTTAAAAAGCAATCTTCAGGAAGTTCATACCCCTCTGTCCTTCCTTAGATATCTGAAAAGAAATTCCTCCCCACTTCTTAGAAAATGAAAAAAAAGATTTATAAAGGGCATGGAGATGAATTCCTAGCATACCATTAGCCACGGATCTGCAATAAAGTTCAGCATCTTTTCCTTTGCAGTGATTGCAGATAGTTCGATCAGAGCCACTGGATGAAGGAGCAGAGTAGTTAATAAACTGTTCTGCAACATTTACTATTATCTTTTTCCAAGAGAGAAGCAAGCAATACATCCACTTAGCACTTGTCGAAGAGAGAGAGAGAGAGAGAGAGAGAGAGAGAGAGGCTCTGAAGTAATACAAGCAAAATTGTTTGCAGGCTTGTAAGAGCTTCACAATGCTATTATCTCCTTGGGCCCACTTCACCTTAACCTTTTTGCCCGAGAAACACAGTAAATTGGGACAAATGATCATTTCATGAAACAGATGCATGTATTTGGAGATGAAGCAAACATAGGTAAAAGGTCCATCAACAAGAAGCTTTTCTACAAAATGGCATTATATCCAGATTGAAACATATTAATCATTGCCAAACTCTTATAAAGTCGTTTGTCTCAACATCACCACTTATTCATGTCACCAAGAAAGCAAGAAATTCAGCAAGGTATGGCTGCTACACTGACTCTTCCAAGATACTACAACAACAACAACAACAACAACAACAACAACAACAACCCAGTGAAATCCCACAAAGTGGGGTCTAGGGAAGGTAAGAGTGTATGCAGACCTTACCCCTACCTCGAGAGATAGGGAGGTTGTTTCTGATAGACCCTCAGCATAAGGACAAGCACTTCACTGCAGTCTGAAACACCGACTCTTCCAAGATATCTTACAATTTCAACAGGAACTTAAAATTAGCAACCGAATAATTTTAGATATACAGCTTGAAGGTACACTATCGGCAGTGCTCCTAGCAAAGGTTGGAACTGCAAATCCTATGTCTGTACCTCACAAGTCAAGGAGAGTGTTGAGAGGAAGGATTGATTTTCCTTAGAAATAAAACAGAAGCTTCTCTTGTAAAACCTAACAGGATAAGAAAGACAACAGTGTACCTGATTACTGCTTTGCATCCAATGCAAGTGAGTTGCTTCTTGGCAAATCTCATTATACCACTGTTTGAAGGGGTTGGAATTGAGATGGATCTTATGTGACTTCCTTGAAGAAGCTCTTTATTTGCATTTTTCAGTATTGGCTCAAAAATCCTCAGAAGTGGCTGATATAAAACACTCCTTTAAAAGCAGTTAGAATGAGTATGTTAATTAAAAGGAAAAAACAAGCCCTACTAACCTTACTAATTTGATTATCAAGATAGTAATGAGGATCTATGGGTATGTTGTTCTCTAACACGTATATAGGGTCCTCTGACTTTTCATATGCCTGCTTGTCATAATATAACCATGATCTGATACAAGCACACAGAATGTGGAGATTGTAATCACATACTAAATCAGTTGGACGATTACCTTGGCACCTCTTGCAGCTTTAATGATGACATAAGGTACTCTATCACCAATACTAGGTGCAGTAGCAGCATCTCGCTGTCAATCAAAACAAAGTTTTTCATCAATTTCATTTGTTATGGTGCACTGAAAGCATAAGAATCCTAGAAATGTTGTTTCTGCAAGCTCCGCGATAGCTAAATGGGCAGATCATTCTGCCATTTGAATACACTGTTACAAGAGAGCAAGCAAAACGTCGACACTATAGAAAATGTACATCAAAATGAATGTCAAATATGGGAACATAATTTAGATGGGAAACTTAAAACAACTTAAGTCGAACAACTTTCAACCAGCAAATACTTGTGTGCAAGATGCTACACATCGATGTTCACAGACAAAGGACACAAGTAATTGAACCCTCATGAAGATATCCCCCAACTTTTTAAGAAATATACAAATAAATTGAGTTTACCAACCTTGCGCATTCTCTCTGCAAGTTCAACATGTGCTGCCTTTACTTCATAATCATCTCCAGTTTTCGTCAGACCCTATTAACCTTCAGAAGTTAGAAAATGCTAATCTCATAAACTAACAATTTCTAAAATATTCAAACAAGTTGCAAGAAGCAAAAGCTCCAGGTTCGCCTGATTTATGAGTATTCTCACCTTAGTTATAACCAATAGAGACAGATCCATGCGGTTCATTAGAAGATCTGAGATAGTATTCTTGGCATATTGAACAGCACCGGGAACATCTCTTTCTACTAGTAATTTATTAAGACACTCAGTTACAAGATTCTTGACTAAGAGACAATTATCCCTCCGAACAGTTTCAATCCCTGGTGAAAATTGGTAAAACTGTAACAATTTATCAAACACAATATGCACCTAAGAAATGAATAATTTGAATAAAGTAAGAATTATTACATTAGAGGTAACACATTTGGTTTGCTAATTTTTCAAGGATAATAAAATGAATATAGGTTGGCATTGAAGGTGACAGAAGTTCCAAAAACTGAAGATGAAAAGGCTAGGCATCGACAAAGCTCACCTTTAGCATCCATTTTGTCATGTTTGTCCGGATTTGTCCATAGAAGGCCAGCATATCTCTTCTTGCTAATCAGCAGATATGGGTAATAAATCTTCTCAAATTTTAGTCTTATTGGCTGAAAATCAATATGCCACCACCAGCAGAAGGGCGAAATGAAGAAAGAAGAAATTTTGGCAGAAGAGGAGATCAAAAACAACATCAATATACTGATGAGAACACATCTCAATACTTAAACATTTAAGGATTCTATTTTATAGCAAGGAACCTCACAAGTTAACAAGTTTCCTCACTAGAATACCATAAACCATGATAAATTTACAAAATTGCATCAAGTTGAACAAGTATACTGATACTACTTATCAAAAGAAGTTGAACTGATCGAGCACAGAAAGTTTTCTAGTTTCTGATGCTTTTTCACTTATTCCTCTTCATGATATATACCCTGATCAAATATGATATAACCATGAAAAAACTAAAACCACCTAATGGGCAATGGGCATCATCAAATAGCAATAACTGACCAACTGATTAGAGAATATAAATACTTCATGGACAACTGTACCCGTGGCACGTCTTACAGTTTAAAGAAGGCTCAGACTTGTTTCAAGAGAAAATGATAGAAACAGAAGAACAAGAAAATGCACTAAAAGTTACCTATCCAATGTTCTAAAAAACGCTAGGCGGGACCAGGGCGGGGAGCGGCCGCCTAGGGCCTAGGCGGCTAGGCGGAGGCCTAGGCGTTTTTAAAAAAATATATATATTTTACATCAATTGTATATATATACAAAATGGCATCACATTTTTTATTTTATTAAGCATTAAGTATTTCTTAATATTATATTTTTATTATTATTACATTGTCATTATTTTTTTTGTTATTATCATTATTCGTATACTTTTTAATATCATAATCATATTTTTTCTAAATATTCTATGAAAATAGGCATCACATTTTAATTTAATTAAGAATTAAACATTCCACAAATATTATATATTTTTTATCACATTGTTATTTTTTGTCATCAAACATTTTCTAATAAACCCTTTTTTATATTTTTAAACCCATTTTCTATTTTCCTAAACATTCTACCCAACCCAAAATAATAAAAGCCCAAAACAAACCCCCCTTTAAATTTTCAGACCACCCCCATCAGCCCAACTCCCCTTGGCCCAAAACCCTTTCATCTCATTAATCCCCCCTCTTTAACCTAAACCTACAAAAAAACAAAACATAAAAAACCTAGCCTCTCTTTTCACTCTCAACTCCCCACACCCCCTGCCCCACAACCCATCTGCGCCGCACCCCCACCTACCCCACACCCCCACCTGCGCCGCAAAAAAATTGGGGACTGGGCCGCCTAGCCCTAGCGCCTAGGGCAAAATATGGTAGGCCTAGGGGCGCCTAGCGCCTAGGCCGATTTTTAGAACATTGTACCTATCTGAAAAGGTGTTTAGATACTACTGATTTAAAAAAAGGTATTTAGGTACAATTAAATTTACTGATTTAGAAAAGCACCACAGGTTATCTACCCCAAACCATACCTGCAATGAAATATCATTTTAATTTATGGATGACATGCATTCAGCAGAAAAAGGAAATCATGTTCCCTCAATTTCTAGAAGAGGGTTATCAACGGGATTCATATAGAAGTAAAAGATACCAAAATTACGAAAACAAAAGAGAAGGTTAGGACTCACTTTGATAAACGTCCCGCTAATGTAATCAGCAGCTTCTCTGCCCAGTTTCATAGCCTCTTCCACTGTAGGCACACCAAACTGTACCATCCCTGCCCACCTTCTCATCTACTCAATTGTACATTGTCCATATTCTCGCATTAGCTTTTTGATAAAAAAATAAAAAAAAATAAAAAAAATTGCTTACCTGATCGCCTTGATAGCGTCAAGATTCAACCTTACCCAGTTGAAAGTTCAACATCTCCATTTACCAGAAACTGGGACATTTTAAGGATTCACTGCAAGAAAATGGCAATATACAGGAAAAAAGCAGGTCAACTAGGTCTTCAGTCCAAAGTCCAAACCAAGAATGCAAGCGTCAAGAGCCAAAGCTACAAAGTCGACGCTAATCAACCACTCCTTCCCTAAAACTCACTAAGTTTTCTTTGAGTGCAGGATCTTCATATCAGCAAAGGCAGGAGTACAACAATAAACCATGCGGGTTACAAACACACAACATCTATGCAATGACGCTATCTCAACCCAGACGGGTCACAAAGCAGGTACGCCCTTTTATCTAAGCCTATGCAACGGTTTCATCTATGTTTCGTCTATGCAACGACGAGCATTTGCATCGCGTCTATGCAACGACGTCATTTCATTTAAGCCTATGCAACGGCTTCATCTATGTTTCGTCTATGCAACGACGAACATCTGCATCGCGTCTATGCAACGACGTCATTTCATAAAAGTCTACGCAACGACTTCATCTATGTTTCGTCTATGCAACGACGAACATCTGCATCGCGTCTATGCAACGACGTCATTTCATCTAAGACAATGCAACGACTTCATACATGTTTCGTCCATGCAACGACGTCATTTCATGTAAGTCTATGCAACGATTTCATCTATGTTTCGTCTATGCAACGACGAACATCTGCATCGCGTCTATGCAACGACGTCATTTCATTTAAGCTTATGCAACGGCTTCATCTATGTTTCGTCTATGCAACGACGAACATCTGCATCGCGTCTATGCAACGACGCTCTTTCATCTAAGCCTATGCAACGACTTCATCTATGTTTCGTCTATGCAACGACGAACATCTGCATCACGTCTATGCAACGACGCCCTTTCATCTAAGCCTATGCAACGGCTTCATCTATATTTCGTCTATGCAACGACGTCATTTCATAAAAGTCTACGCAACGACTGCATCTATGTTTCGTCTATGCAATGACGAATATCTGCATCACGTCTATGCAACGACGTCATTTCATTTAAGCCTATGCAACGGCTTCATACATGTTTCGTCTATGCAACGACGAACATCTGCATCGCGTCCATGCAACGACGTCATTTCATGTGAGCCTATGCAACAGCTTCATCTATGTTTCGTCCATGCAACGACGAACACTGCACTGCGTCCGGAAACGATGTCATTTTCATTTCCTTTGCATTTTGACCTCGGGAACAAACACCCTAGAGGCATTTCAGAAAACAAACACTCTGTCTTTTCGAGCATCCCATCGCAATTGTAACCCAGTGTCATCAAGATTCGACACTGGGACATATTTTTGAATCGGTATTCGTCCGTCCATAATTTTAGCATCGCAGCAACCTAGTGTCCTCATAATTCGACACTGGGACATTTTTAAATCTGCGTCAGCTTTGCTTTTTATTTTCGCATCACAACGACCCAGTGTCATCATAATTCGACACTGGGACAATTTTGAGTCTGCATCAGTCCCACTTTTGAGTTCTAGTTTATAAAACAGGACAAAATTGGCTACAAGTCAACATCTTTGTCCGAAGACTCTTCCATCATCTCCGTACAAAGAGGGACATGCTGTTGACAGTCAATTTTGACCCGTTTTTCGTATATTTATTGCATTTTTATGTGTTTTAGGACATCGCATTTTAATCATCATTTTTGCATTTTTATCTTCTTTTTTATTTCTTAAATCAAGCATTATGTCTTTGTTAATATTATGTTTCTATTATTATTACACCGTCGTTTATTTTAATAATATTTGCATCTCTTTAAATAATTAATTGACATTCCGTTTTAATTTTAATTAGACATTAAACATTTGCTAAATATTGTATTTTATTATTATTGCATCGGCATTTGCATTTTAATAATTTTGCATCTTTTTAAATAATTTTTATTTTAAATAATTAAACCGTTTTGCATTTCATCAAATCAGTCCCAATTCGAGGCTTAATTCGGATCAGTCAATCCAACACCCTTTTTATTTTTTATTTTAATCCAACACTCTTTTATTTTCCCCCCAAAACAATACCACACTTTTCATTTTTTCCCCCAAATACCAAACCTTAACCCTAAATATTCACCCTATAAATAAAACACTACCCCATTCTAATCTTTTTCAGCCGCACATCTCACCCTCCACTCTTATTTTCCTAACCTCACCATCACTCTCCCTCACCCTCTCAAACACTCAGCCGCACCTCACCTCTCCCCTGTCCCCTCAACTCGTCAACCAACCCACTGCCCGGAGTTTTATTTGATTTTAGCTTTATTATTATGTATTGCATTCCATTGTAATTGTAAATTATGAAAACTGCTTAGAATATGTAGAAATAAAAAGACAATAAATAATTAACCTAGGTTTGAACGGATAACCGCAAGTTAGCAGATCTTAAAGGATGTCTAACCCCTTCCCTTTAGGATAATAAAGAACTCTGATACAGAATCTCATTAATTTTGCAGACCATTAAATGGAGATTAATTGCAATATTTTTATTGCAATAAATCAAGTGTCCTAATTCACTTAAATAATTAGGTGGTGACTCCTCAAAATCAGCTTTATTGCTCCATCCAGGGAACCGCACCAAAGAGCAACGTTGCGGATACCGTTCAGACCCCGAGGTCAAAAACGGGCGCGACAGATGGAATCCAAGTTGCTGTGTCCCTTTTGAACTCAACTCTTCACCCTACCACCATACTTAAGCTTTTCATGTTGATTTCTAACATCTAGTGTAATATGATAGCATAGAAAATACTAAAAGAGAAGCTATAACTTCGTTCTATAAAGGAATGGCATAAAACTTCTTTAAACAAATAGAAACAGAAAAACAAAAAGAAAAATACTACAACTGGAGAAATCCACTAAGATGCAACTTCAACTCATATTTGTACCAATATATTTTAAACAAAATAAATCTACGTTCCAAATTGTGCTTGGTATCAGCGTGCTTCACCAAGCTTCCAACCCTCATAACACTCTAATTGTTTTTAATAGAAAAAACCAAACTACTCCCATTTCAAGACATGCATTTGTACCTATACGAGACTATTATATTACTTGAAATGCCAGAATCATATCTTCTTTTCCAAATCAATAGCACCATATCTACTACACAACAACGAGAATTGCAAATGCATATGGAAATAACGTATTAAACGCTGACAAACCTTCCTTGGTGACCCCGAATATTCTTAAAATGGCAGCCGGACCAGAAGAATTAGGCAGCAATTCTTTTTGTCTCTCTCCGATAATGTAGTCAATTTCCAGCTGTTGAAACGCTGAGAAAGGACCACCAAATTTCAACAGAACTTTCAGAATGCGATTCGCGAAAGTTAGAACTCGTTGAAACTAATCGATCTATTTTGAAACCTTTTTGTTTTATCTAACTTTTTACTTTCACTGTATTATTATAAAGATCCACATGTGTATCTTGCTGTCAACTCAATATACAAACTTTTTATTGGAAAAGTCAAAAAGCTTCATTAATATATAGAACAATTTAGTTACATGAGTACAAATCAAGGAAAATATAAGAAAGTTCCAAGTTAATAAATAAAAAGTACAATTTTCTTACATATGCTTTGTGTCTGAGAGATGTAAGCTTGAGAGAGATTAGGGCGTTTCCATTTATGAAGGCGCTCATTTAGTGAATGGCGTTCTTCGAGTTCACGAAGGACCTGTGAATCTTCTTCGTACTGAAGCAATGTTTCTTCGAGAAAAACATCCTCATCTAGGTCTTCTTCTTCCATGGCGGCGTGGTGTTTAGGCGACGGTGTCGGCTTCGCCGCCGCTTGTGCCGCCGATCGCTTCCTAGAGTTGCCGTTGTTCATGAGGAAGAGGGTTTAGTTGTGTGCAAATTCCCGCCAGTTTATTGGGTATATGTGAACGGAGGAAAGAAGTGGAAATTGTACTTTTGGTACCTAAGGTTTTATATGAATGTCAATGTGGTCCCTCAAGAAGTCAAGGTAATAGATAAATGGAAAATGTTTGATGTTGAATTTGATTTAGTCATCGGAATCTGGAAATGCTAGTTATATCCTCAGTTTAAGGACGCTACTTTTTAAAATGGAGCTTTTCTCTTGGTCGATTTTTGAATTTTGAAAGACATAGAGTTAAGGGAAAAGGGGCATATTTGTCCTCCAACTTTGAGAAAAGGGGCATATTTGCCCTCCGTCAAAGTTGGGGGACAAATATACCCCTTCTGTTAATAAACCTCCACCATGTGGGCATATTTGCATAACCTTAACTGCGATGCACAGGTGGAATCCACGCGTGAATGACATGCGCCACTGGATGACGACGTAACCCAAATCGCAGAAAATTAAAAGGGAACAAACCAGCGATTTCTTCACCATTTCAATGCCCTAAAAGTAAAACACATCAAAATCGCGACTTCATCTTCCCCAAAACACTTCCATCGATTTCATGCCCTAAAGCACATTCAAACCGCGACTTTATCTTCCCTAACATAATTTCATCAATTCGAAGCTGACAAGGTACGAAATTTCATCAATTCCAATCTACTAATCACTTTCAAGAAGGTTAGAAATTTCTTAATTTATGTCTTACTCGAATTGGTATATGCTTCTAAGTTACCATCGGAACTGAAAATTCCAATCTTCTTCTTATTCTACTTCGAAAGTTTAGAAATTTTTATTGTTTGAAGATTGAAGTTCTTTGCTTCTTATTCTACTTCGAAAGTGTAAATTTGGTTCGTCGATGAGTTTTGACAGTCTTTGTTTCGATTAAGTTATAGTCGATAGTGTTTGTTTAAGTTTACTAGTTAATACAATTGTGTCGTCGACATATAAATGTCTAATCGACACTTGAATTTCTGCAAATTTTTATTGTTTGAAGTTTATGTGTTAATCGATACAATTTTTATTGTTTGAAGACTTAGAACCAATTGTCGGGTAACTGTTAAGTGCATACTTGAAAGTTTCGAAATTTTTATTGTTTGAAGATTGAAGTTCTTTGCTTCTTATTCTACTTCGAAAGGGTAAATTTGGTTCGTCGGTGAGTTTTGACAGTCTTTGTTTCGATTAAGTTATAGTCGATAGTGTTTGTTTAAGTTTACTAGTTAATACAATTGTGTCATCGACATATAAATGTCTAATCGACACTTGAATTTCTGCAAATTTTTATTGTTTGAAGTTTATGTGTTAATCGATACAATTTTTATTGTTTGAAGACTTAGAACCAATTGTCGGGTAACTGTTAAGTGCATACTTGAAAGTTTCGAAATTTTTATTGTTTGAAGATTGAAGTTCTATGCTTCTTATTCTACTTCGAAAGGGTAAATTTGGGTCGTCGATGAGTTTTGACAGTCTTTGTTTCGATTAAGTTATAGTCGATAGTGTTTGTTTAAGTTTATTAGTTAATACAATTGTGTAAATCGACATATAAATATCTAATCGACACTTGAATTTCTGCAAATTTTTATTGTTTGAAGTTTATGTGTTAATCGATACAATTTTTATTGTTTGAAGACTTAGAACCAATTGTCGGGTAACTGTTAAGTGCATACTTGAAAGTTTCGAAATTTTTATTGTTTGAAGATTGAAGTTCTATGCTTCTTATTCTACTTCGAAAGGGTAAATTTGGTTCGTCGATGAGTTTTGACAGTCTTTGTTTCGATTAAGTTATAGTCGATAGTGTTTGTTTAAGTTTATTAGTTAATACAATTGTGTCGTCGACATATAAATGTCTAATCGACACTTGAATTTCTGCAAATTTTTATTGTTTGAAGTTTATGTGTTAATCGATACAATTTTTATTGTTTGAAGACTTAGAATCAATTGTCGGGTAACTGTTAAGTGCATACTTGAAAGTTTCGAAATTTTTATTGTTTGAAGATTGAAGTTCTATGCTTCTTATTCTACTTCGAAAGTGTAAATTTGGTTCGTCGATGAGTTTTGTGATCTTTGTTTGATTAAGTTATAGTCGATAGTGTTTGTTTAAGTTTATTAGTTAATACAATTGTGTTTATGTTAAAGTAAGAAATGTCTCAAGTTAGTTGTTCTTCACAGGAGGTGTCATTGTGGTATGATCGAATCAATTTATTTCGTGGACTAATTCAAATCCCGGAAGGAAATTCTTAAAATGCCCCAAACATAAGGTAAGTAATTTCAATCTAATACTTTGTCGACTTTTTTTGTTTGTTTGTTTTTGTTTTCTTCTTCTTCATTTTTTGCTTATAGAAGTTCTTGTGGATATTGGCAATGGGAGGATGAGGAACATATTGAAAGTTTCTCTGGCGAATTAATGTAAATGCGTTGGATGTGTTTAAGAATGTAATAGCAGATTTGAAGAGTGAAAGAGATATGTTGAAAGCAGAAATCGTTGCGTTGAAGAGTATAAATCAAGCTGAAATGAACAAAGTTTTGAAGATGCGTGTGTTTATGATGATTTCATGGGCGTTATTTGTTGGATTTGTTGCGGCATCGATTATGAAATGATTATGTATTTGTAGTTGAGTAAGAACTTTTAATTTTATGTTTAGGAATTAATATTTGTAGTTGTGTATTGAAGTTTAATGGCAGTTAAATGTTATTGAAGAATCATTCTCATTTCTTATAGAATTTTTTGAATGCTATCTACTGTAATTGATCAGTTAGTATGCTATCTACTAATTGATCAGTTACTACGCTATCAGTTAGTATGCTATCTCCTGTAATCGATTTTTTGAATGCTATTGATGCGCGTTAAGATGCACACACTTTAAACGCAAGTGCACGTTATCGTATCAAGTAGTATAGTCTTAGATAAGACCGAATATCGTCCTCTAGGATTAGGGTTCAAGTACCAATTATCTATTTTCTAGTATCTATTTGGTGAATTAATGAGTGATTGGTTGTTTATGACTAAGAATTATAAAAGTTATTTAAAGTATAAAGATTTACTTCAGGAGTGATGAGAATAGGGCTTCTATGTATCCTCACTATCCGCTTATGTTACTTACTAATGCATTACTTATGGTATTCTTCTTTTGGAAAAAGCAGGTTTACGAAATCGTTTTATACTCCCGTTAGGGTTATATAAACACTCAACCCCAGTATCGTTCCTTACCTACCTTTCGGTGATAAGGGTAACTTTATAGGAGGATTAAGAACAAAAAGCTAGTTGACCGTCACGCACAATGCGCAAAATTAGGGTTGTTAAGCCTCTCATCAACGCTACATAACTAATTGAGGTATTTTCATCCCCAATTCAAGCCTGTCTACCCAACTTACAACATATTCACAATCCCCCCTTTTCAGAATCTGATTAGAAATCATATAGTGATAATTAGTTGTCAATTAATTACCAAGAATTCAACTCAATTATTGGATAGATCTCTCAATAAGAAAAACAACCATAAACATGCATTAATTTATAGCATAAGTTTCAAGCAATTCAACATAGAAAGCCCTATAAGAGAATTAGTTCATAGTCAATGACATGACAAGAACTAATTCCATGTTCATCATACAAAACTGAAATAAAGTAAAGAAAAGGAAAAGAAATTACTAAATTAATGGTATCGATCTCAAGCAAAAGTCTTGAGTTGTGCGAAGGAACCCAAAAGCGCCTAGGGTTCTCCTTTTATAGTGCCAACCGCCTCTTTTCCTTGAGCTGGCGATTTTCGTCAAAAGACCTAATTTTTCCACGTCGGCGCCGCGGCGCCGGAAGTTCTGCAATCCGTCGGATGTTTTGGCGTATGCCCGATATCTGCATCGGCGAGCCGCTGTATCTTCAGCTTCCGGATGTTTAGCGCGCGCCTACTTTTCTTTGTCACGAGAGCGCGCATGCGAGTCTTCTGCAGCCTCTCTACAGATAGTGGCGCGCGCCTTTGATTGTAGGGCGCCAGTGCTGGATTTTAGCCTCGTTTGCCACTTTCTGCTTTCACTGGCGTCTCTTTTGCCCTCTTTTTGCTTCTTTTCCGCCATTTGGCCATTTTAACCACTTTGACTCAATAGAAAGAAAAACTATCCTAATACGACACTTATATGTGCAAAATGGGACAAAAGACTAACTAAAACTGACTCAAAAGGTGTATATAAAATACACCGATCAAATACCCCCAAACTTAACCTTTGCTCGCCCTCGAGCAAAGATAGAAAGAAATAAAATAAAAGACTCAAAGACACAAAAGATAAAAGACTCCCTGTCATTAATCACTTTTGCTGCATAAATGTTAACTAGAAAAACATGAAGGTTAGCAGAATAATATGCAGGAACATATAGCATGAAATTTTCAGCACACTAAACACATGAAGCTAAATATTTCGCAAACTCATATTCATCATGCTTAATGGAAGTCAATATACTAAATCATGCATATAAATTCAAGAATTCCTATGGCATGCTTACTTGCTATTCTCCACTAATTCTGGATATGCATAAAAGATATCTTCAGGACTTTAAAGGTTGTAATGTAGGCTTAGGTAGGGGTTGGTAAAGATAGGCATTTAGGCTTATTTTTCTGTACCATAAGCTCTTTGGTTTTTCAATTTTTCCCTTTTTCTTTTGATTCTTTCCTTCACTTCAATTCTATCCTTCCCCTCGTTTGTTTTGGGAGAGTGAAGTGTATTATACTAATAGCACCCCAAACTTAGGCTTTTGCCTCTTTCTTATTACTTTTCATCATGGGTCATCAAACTTGTTCACTCTTTTTGTTTCTTCTTTTTAACACAATGTACTCCACTATTTCATATTTTCACTTATGGCACAATTTGTGGGAATATAGGGTGTCAAAGAAGAAGTTTCAAATTTAGGCTCAATGGGGCTGACTAGGGATATTTTTAAAGTACAGGATAGAAAAGAATTGGCTATAAAAGAAATGCCTGAGTCATCTCCCTAACACGTATCCTAACTATTTCACCAAATAGCAAGCAATCATAACACATAAGCATTTATCATTTAGCATGCATAACTCAAGCAAGAAACTCCAAATAGACAGATTCTGTGAGTTTTTGGCATATCTAACCTAAGTGTTTAGATAGTTGCTTCAATTCCTTTACATTATTCCACCTTACTTCACTAGGTGTTTCTAGCAACTACAGCATACATGATCTTTGACAGACAATTATGACTCAAAAAAGAAAAAGAAAAATTTGTGACTCAAAATAAACATAAAACAAATAAAAAAGACTTAAATAAAACATAACATGACACACAAATAAAACACCCCCAAACTTAAATCACACATTGTCCCCAATGTGTGCAGACTCAAAGAACATAAAAGAAAAAGACACTTACAACTTTGGCTAGAATGGTGGTGGTGGCGGTGGATAATATTTTGAATTCCGTGAGGGGAGGAGCATTCTTGGTGTTTTGATTTGGCGATAGGGTCTTCGGCTCGGGTTGTCTTCCAGAATGCATCTTTTCCGTTGTGGCGCCGCGGCGCGAAAACTTCTGAGCGTCTTATGATCATTTAGCCGCGCCGCGTTGGGAGCGCGCGCTATGGCAATTTTTTATGGGTATCCTTTGGCTTCTCTTCATTTTTCGCCCTCTACATCCTTGGCTTTCACCTGTCAACACAACATAGACACAAGAACCCAAGACCGTGAGACTGATCAAGATGAAATAAAATAAAATAAAATAAGAAATTGAAATAACATAATTAAAAACATTGGGTTGCCTCCCAAGAAGCGCTGTCTTTAACGTCTTTTAGTCGGACGCAGGTTCCTTATTATTTTAAGGTATGAGAAGTTACCAAGTTCATGTATTCCATTTCATTGATCAGTAGGGTTTTAACCTCTGTCCGCTTACTGAAGGCACTCTCCTCTCCCTTTTATTTCAATCGCCCATACGGGAATACTCTTTCTACCGTGTATGGTCCCATCCAACGTGATTTTAACTTGCACGAAACAATCTCAACTCGAGTTGAATAACAGCACATGTTGTCCTTCTTGAAAGTCTTTTGGTATCAAATTCTTATCGTGCCATGCTTTCGTTCGTTCCTTGTAGATCTTTGCATTCTCATAGGCATTGTGTCGGAATTCATCTAGTTCGCTTAGCTGTAGTAGCCTCCTTTGTCCTGCTGCCGTGGTATCCATGTTTAACTTCTTCATTGCCCAGTATGCTCTGTGTTCCAACTCTACTGGCAAATGACATGCTTTACCAAAGACTAATTTATAAGGTGACATACCAATTGGTGTTTTGAATGATGTCCGGTATGCCCACAATGCGTCATCCAATTTGATAGACCAATCTTTCCTTGAGCCGTTCACCGTCTTTTCTAATATGCTCTTTATTTCTCTATTTGATACTTCGCGCCCATTAGCTTGAGGGTGGTAAGCGGTTGTAGTCTTGATGGTAAACTCCATATCGGGAAAGCAATGAATTCGGTGTCTATTGCAAAATGGCTTCCGTCACATGAGAGCTCTTGGGGTGCCGAACCTTGTGAAAATATTCTTTTGGAGGAATTTTTGAACAGTCTTACTGTCGTTTTCTTTGGTGGCCACTGCTTCTACCCATTTGGAAACATAGTCAACTGCCAGAAGAATGTATTGATTCCCAAAGGATGGCGGGAATGGACCCATGAAATCGATTCCCCACACATCGAATAGTTCTACTTCCAATATCCCTTGCGAAGGCATTTCTTTTCGTCTTGAGATGTTCACTTTTCTCTGACAATTGTCACATCTCTGCACAAAGGTATGGGCATCCTTAAAGAGTGTTGGCGATAGAATCCGCGTTGCAATACTTTTTGCCGTTTTCGATGCCCCAAAGTGTCCACCACACGATAAGGTGTGGCAATGGTTGAGAACCTGGTGCATCTCTT
Organism: Przewalskia tangutica; assembly: GCA_029844215.1. Taxonomy (NCBI): domain Eukaryota; kingdom Viridiplantae; phylum Streptophyta; class Magnoliopsida; order Solanales; family Solanaceae; genus Przewalskia; species Przewalskia tangutica. The sequence goes on along the minus strand of CM056730.1, from coordinate 121,827,669 downwards.
CCTCTGGTATACATCGCCTGATGACTTGGTCGGCACAGTGTTTGTATAACAGTGGTTCCTCCCAATAGTAATGCTTTACTTCTGAATAAAACCTCTTTACTCATTGCCTTGACAAGCACAGGGCAATACCTTAGCTGCACGAAAGTTGACAAAATCAGCGAACCAAGGTAAATTAGAATTCATACTTACTCGGAACAATTGTTCGTCTGGAAAGTGATCATTTATTTGTACATCCTTGGTGTTCTGGCTCTCTGTGTTTTCCAGTCTTGACAAGTGATCTGCAACTGAGTTTTCCGTTCCTTTCTTATCACGAATCTCTACGTCAAATTCTTGTAGGAGTAGGACCCATCGGATGAGGCGAGGCTTCGCATCCTTCTTTGTCATCAAGTACTTTATAGCAGAGTGGTCAGTGTATACTATCACTTTATTTCCAATCAAGTAGGGCCTGAATTTCTCAAACGCATATACTATAGCCAGTAATTCTTTTTCAGTAGTTGCATAATTTAATTGTGCGTCATTTAGAGTTTTACTAGCATAGTAAATGGATCTAAATACCTTGTCGATTCTCTGTTCAAGCACTGCTCCAACTGCATAGTCGCCTGCATCGCACATGAGTTCAAATGGGAGCTCCCAATTTGGTGCAATGACTATGGGTGCTGAGATAAGCTTCTCCTTGAGCGTTTTAAATGCGGATAAGCATTCTTTATTGAAGTCGAAGGCTACCCCCGTCATTAGCAATGTGGAGAGGGGCTTTGAGACCTTTGAAAAATCCTTGATGAATCTTCTATAGAAGCCTGCATGTCGAGAAACTTCGACTCCTTTTGTTGATCTTTGGAGGTGGTAGATTTTCGATCACCAAATCTTTGCTTTGTCTACCTCAATACCTTGGCTTGATATTTTATGCCCCAAGACGATTCCTTCTGTTACCATGAAGTGACACTTCTCCCAATTTAGCACAAGGTTAGATTCTTCGCACCGGCTTAACACTGCTTCTAGATGCCTTAAACATTCATCAAATGATGCTCCAAAGACCGAAAAGTCATCCATAAAGATCTCTATAGTCCTCTCTACCATATCTGAGAAAATTGCCATCATACACCTTTGAAAAGTTGCAGGTGCATTGCAGAGTCCAAATGACATTCTTCTAAATGCAAATGTGCCAAAAGGGCAAGTAAATGTTGTCTTTTCCTGATCTTCTGGGGCTATTGCAATCTGGTGATACCCTGAGTAACCATCCAAAAGCAATAGTAGTTATGCCTGCGAGTCATCAACATTTGATCTAGGAATGGCGGCGAGAAGTGGTCTTTTCTAGTTGCTTTATTCAACTTGCGATAGTCGATCACGATTCTCCATCCGGTGGTATTGTTATCGAGGAATGAGTTCGTTTCTTTCGTTAGCCACCGTTATTCCACCTTTTTTCGCACCACTTGTCCGACTTACCATGAGCTATCAGATATGGGGTAAATTACTCCTGCATCGAGCCATTTTAGGATTTCCTTCCTTACTACCTCTTTCATATTTGGGTTCAGTCGCCTTTGGGCTTCGATGGATGGTCTGCTCTCCTCATCTAGACGGATCTTATGCATTACCGTTGATGGACTTATCCCTTTTATGTCTACTAATGTCCATCCAATAGCCCGCTTGTGATTCTTTAGTACTCTTAGCAGTTTATCAATCTCTTCGGTGGATAGGTGGCATGAAATGATCACTGGTAGGGTTTTTTTTCCACCTAGGTATTGGTATTGTAGATGATTGGGTAGGGTTTTTAACTCTAACTCTAGGGCCTTCTCTGTGGATGGTAATGATCTTTCTGGTACCTGTCCCAGCTCTTCATACTTCTTTGTCCTTGTATCCCATTTTTCATAAGCATTCATCCAATTTGCATACTCCATCAGATATGGATCGTCTCTACTATCATCATCCCATGTGGTCAGTACTTCTTCAAGCGTATCATCATATTCGAACTCTTTGTTTGACATTGTCTCTTCGATAGGATCAATGGCTGAGCAGTTATCTTTGGCCTCTGGAAAATTTGCTGTTTGAAGAACATTGAAAATCACCTCTTCTTCATCTACTCGAAGCTTCAATTCCCCTTTGTGAACATCAATGAGAGCCTGTCATGTGGCTAAGAAGGGTCTGCCCAGTATGATGGGGATTCCATCGTTATCTTGTATGTCTAAGATAACAAAATCGGCGGGGAAGATGAATTTGTCCACTTTTACTAATACATCTTCGATGACTCCTCTCGGATGAACAATTGAGCGGTCAACTAGCTGCAAGGTGATGTTTGTAGGTTTGATTTCTCCCGTTTCTAGTTTGCAGAAGACTAGATAGGGCATCAGATTTATGACTGCTCCCAGGTCGCACAGTGCCTTTTGACATTCAAACTTTCCAATAGTTCATGGGATGGTAAAGCTCCCAGGGTCTTGTAACTTCTGCGGCAGTTGTCTCTGTAGGATGGCACTACATTCTTCAGTTAACATCACCGTTTCGTAATCCTTTATCTTCCTCTTTTTGCTAAGCACATCCTTCATGAACTTGACGTAGCTCGGCATTTGTTCTAATGCTTCAGCAAATGGGATATTGAGTTGCAATTGTTTGAGGACCTCTACGAATCTGGAGAATTGCTTGTCAAGAGTGCATGTTTTTAACTTCTGGGGATATGGTATCATCACTTTGGGTGCAGTTGCCACCGCTGGTGCTGCTTTCTCAATTTCTGGGTTATGGGAGCGGCCAGTCTTAGCGCGCGGCGCTCACCTTCTCTGCGTCTCGGATGCGGGGCCTCACGATCTATCTCTGCCTTTGTTTGAGAATCCTCGGCGCGCGACCACGATCGTGGCGCCCGCGCGACGATTCTTGCGAACTTTCTCTCTCCCCTGATTCGGCATCCTTCAGGTCAATTGCCTGACATTGTGTTTCCTTATTGCTTATCCCAGATGCAGATTGCTCTTCTTGCGGTTCACTGTTGAATATGACCGCGAGTTCTGCTATTTGCGTTTTCAACTTCTGCATGGCCATTCTTGTTTCGTCTATGAACTGATTTTGGAACCTCGTGAGACTGAGTATAGTTTCTCGTAATTCCTCCCTCTGTTCCTCTATGGTTGGCTCTCTATCATATGGACAGTAAAAATCCATATCTAAAGTGTTCCTGAAACGAATCAAAACCAACAAAAAAATATCACGGCACCTCGAATTTTCGTAATAATTAAGAATAAAAATAAAAATAAAAGACCAAATTAGAAATTAAAAATAGATAATTTTGATATTGAACTAATGCCTAATCCCCGGCAACGGCGCCAAAAACTTGATGCGCGTTAAGATGCACACACTTTAAACGCAAGTGCACGTTATCGTATCAAGTAGTATAGTCTTAGATAAGACCGAATATCGTCCTCTAGGATTAGGGTTCAAGTACCAATTATCTATTTTCTAGTATCTATTTGGTGAATTAATGAGTGATTGGTTGTTTATGACTAAGAATTATAAAAGCTATTTAAAGTATAAAGATTTACTTCAGGAGTGATGAGAATAGGGCTTCTATGTATCCTCACTATCCGCTTATGCTACTTACTAATGCATTACTTATGATATTCTTCTTTTGGAGAAAGCAGGTTTACGAAATCGTTTTATACTCCCGTTAGGGTTATATAAACACTCAACCCCGATGTCGTTCCTTACCTACCTTCGGTGATAAGGGTAACTTTATAGGAGGATTAAGAACAAAACCTAGTTGGCCAATCGCGCAATGCGCAAAATTAGGGTTGTTAAGCCTCTCATCAACGCTACATAACTAATTGAGGTATTTTCATCCCCGATTCAAGTGCATCTACCCAACTTACGAGATATTCACAATCCCCCCTTTTCAGAATCTGATTAGAAATCATATAGTGATAATTAGTTGTCAATTAATTACCAAGAATTCAACTCAATTGTTGGATAGATCTCTCAATAAGAAAAACAACCATAAGCATGCATTAATTTATAGCATAAGTTTCAAGCAATTCAACATAGAAAGCCCTATAAGAGAATTAGTTCATAGCCATTGACATGACAAGAACTAATTCCGTATGTTCATCATACAAAACCGAAATAAAGTAAAGAAAAGGAAAAGAAATTACTAAATTAATGGTATCCAATCTCCAAGCAAAAGTCTTGAGTTGTGCGAAGGGAACCTTAAAAGCGCCAGGGTTCTCCTTTTATAGCCGCCAACCGCCTCCCTCTTTTCCTTGAGCTGCCCGATTTTCGTCAAAAGACCTAATTTTCCGTCGTGCGCCGCGCACGCATCTGGCGCGGAAGTTCTCTGCAATCCGTCGGATGTTTTGGCGCGCCCGATATCTCTGCATGCGAGGCCGCGGAGTGTATCTTCAGAAACTTCCGGATGTTTAGCGCGGCCTCGCTTTGCGAGGCGCCCGCGTGTGAGTCTTCTGCGCCTCTCGAATAGTGGCGCCGCGCCCTGCTGCGAGGCCATGTGCTGGTGCCGATTTTAGCCTCGTTTGCCACTTTCTCTGTTTTCAGCTCTGGCATCTCCTCTTTTACCCTCTTTTTGCTTCTTTTCCGCCATTTGGCCATTTTAACCACTTTGACTCAATAGAAAGAAAAACTATCCTAATACGACACTTATATGTGCAAAATGGGACAAAAGACTAACTAAAACTGACTCAAAAGGTGTATATAAAATACACCGATCAGCTATCTACTGTAATTGATCAATTAGAGGATTATCGCCAAACCAGATAGATTCCTTGTGCTGCATTGAATATTATACTGTAGAAAAGAATGTATTGTTACATTTTCTTGTATAATTTCATTTGAGGCGAAAAGCAGACTCTGCAATCTTTCTATGAAAGTGTAACCGCTTATTCAGTGTTTAAAATTTACTTAAGTTTCAGCTAATCCAAACGGGGTCTAAGGCATTAGCTTATCAATTATGGCGGAAGTGGAAAGTTAAAGCATTTAAATTCACTACTAAAAAACTACCTCTGTTTTAGAACACAATTATCCCCCCTTTGTCATGGTATAAAAAAATTGCCATCACAATCGCCATCAACTTCACCACTAACATTTGCACTAGATATACCACCATTAAAGTTTCAGCTCTAACCGTCCACCACAGCACCAAACTCAAATGAAACCAAATTAGAACAAAGAATTTTCTTGAAATTGGATATACTCCAATACAGTGAACAGAGGATTCTGCTATGCTATAAACAACAACATGAACAAAAAAAAGTGCAGCAACCTCTAAGCTATATAACAGCAACATGAACAAAAAAAAGTGCAGCAACCTCATGGCCAAGGCATCAGTAATTCATGTCTTCGTCATGTGTCGGACTGCCTATTTCTCTTCCATGTCTTTAATTTCTCTCTTATAACAAGAGCCTTGTTTCGTGGTTGATAAGGCAAGTTGGTTGGCTCACTCATTGAAGTAGAATCACCAACGATGGATATTTTTCTTGTTGGTGTAGCTGATATTTGTTTCATCCTTTCAAGTATTCTAGTATTTGCCTCCGAAAATGACCTTGGCCTTAATGATGGTTCTGCTTCTATCATAGCGGTGGTGTTGCTGCATTGAGTTAGACGTTCTTCTGGTTCTGATGCTACAAAACTTTCTTCTGGTTCTCGTTCTGCTGCCGGGAGTAAATATGTGATGTTGTTGCTGCTTTTATTCCTTGCAAGTTGTTTCCCTTTACTAGCCTGTTGTTTAAAACAGGACAACAGCATGAACAATTTAAAGCGAACATCAAGATCGGCTAAAGCGAACACCACAAAGAAGAACTAAAAATTTTAAAAGCAGGGCGGCTAAAGCGAACACCGGCGAATTAAACGAGACACGGCGGCTAAAGCGAACACCACAAAGAATAACTAAATAAAGAAAAAGACGGGGCAGAACATATTTGCAACTAAAAATTGAAAAACGAGACACCAGCAGCTGACTGAGATGTGTAGAGTGTTACCTTATCACATCCCCTTGCATTGTGTCCACTGTGATGACATGTAGAACATGTCATAGGTTTTCCTTTCCTTGAAGCGGACCATTCACCTTGTCTTTTCAAGTTTTCCTTCCTCACTCTTCCTCTCTTAACTTTGGGTCGACCCACCATCTTACACATTGTATTAACTAATAAACTTAAACAAACACTATCGACTATAACTTAATCGAAACAAAGACTGTCAAAACTCATCGACGAACCAAATTTACCCTTTCGAAGTAGAATAAGAAGCATAAAACTTCAATCTTCAAACAATAAAAATTTCGAAACTTTCAAGTATGCACTTAACAGTTACCCGACAATTGGTTCTAAGTCTTCAAACAATAAAAATTGTATCGATTAACACATAAACTTCAAACAATAAAAATTTGCAGAAATTCAAGTGTCGATTAGACATTTATATGTCGACGACACAATTGTATTAACTAGTAAACTTAAACAAACACTATCGACTATAACTTAATCGAAACAAAGACTGGCAAAACTCATCGACGAACCAAATTTACCCTTTCGAAGTAGAATAAGAAGCAAAGAACTTCAATCTTCAAACAATAAAAATTTCTAAACTTTCAAGTATGCACTTAACAGTTACCCGACAATTGGTTCTAAGTCTTCAAACAATAAAAATTGTATCGATTAACACATAAACTTCAAACAATAAAAATTTGCAGAAATTCAAGTGTCGATTAGACATTTATATGTCGACGACACAATTGTATTAACTAGTAAACTTAAACAAACACTATCGACTATAACTTAATCGAAACAAAGACTGTCAAAACTCATCGACGAACCAAATTTACACTTTCGAAGTATAATAAGAAGCAAAGAACTTCAATCTTCAAACAATAAAAATTTCTAAACTTTCGAAGTAGAATAAGAAGAAGATTGGAATTTTCAGTTTCGATGGTAACTTAGAAGCATATACCAATTCGAGTAAGACATAAATTAAGAAATTTCTAACCTTCTTGAAAGTGATTAGTAGATTGGAATTGATGAAATTTCGTACCTTGTCAGCTTCGAATTGATGAAATTATGTTGGGGAAGATAAAGTCGCGGTTTGAATGTGCTTTAGGGCATGGAATCGATGAAAGTGTTTTGGGGAAGATGAAGTCGCGATTTTGATGTGTTTTAGGGCATTGAAATGGTGAAGAAATCGCTGGTTTGTTCCCTTTTAATTTTCTGCGATTTGGGTTACGGGTCGGGTCATCCAGGTGGCGCACAGGTGGCGTCCACGTGGATTCCACTTGTGCATCGCAGTTAAGGTTATGCAAATATGCCCACATGGTGGAAGTTTATTAACAGAAGTGGTATATTTGTCCCCCAACTTTGACGAAGGGCAAATATACCCCTTTTTTCAAAGTTGGAGGGCAAATATGCCCCTTTTCCCTAAAGTTAAAAGTGTGATCCGGTGCACTCATGCTTTTCCTTTAGCATGCACTCGAGGTTGGATATATTAGATGGCCGATGAGATAAAGGACCATTTTGGTAAACGTGAGAGGTTGATGACCAATTGATATATACTTCAAATGTTAGGAACTAAATGAAACTTAGCCCCTTTTACTAGGTAGTAAATATGCAATTTACGTCACTTACATGAAACATTCCATCTGTTGAACATTTGTTATATCGTTCTTGTTCCTACTAAACAAGTGATATAATATTAATCAGTACATTTTCTATAATTAAAAAAAATTGATCGACTAATTCCACGTCATGCTTCTCAACCCACTTACCATCAGGTCATTCCCTTGTGTCAATACAATTTTATAGTTTTTATAAACTAAAAAAATGTTTACAAATGGGATTGTAAACTAAGTTTTGCTTCTTTGTATTTTATAATTATGTATCATGAAAAATTTAAACACGAATAAATGTTCAAGCTGACCTGTTTGGTATGACGGAGACATTTTCAGTATAATATTTGAGAAAATATTAAGAAATATTTATAAAAGATCTAAAATAATGGTGGCAAATCGATCAGTGTTGTGGTGAATTTCTTTAATAAATAAGTTATACTATAATATCTAAGCATTAGTTGGAGCAGTGCAATTTTTCACACAAAAACAATTTCCTCTTTATAAAGAGCAGAGCAACGGAGAGAATTCTTTGGCTAGAGAGAGTGACGTTCAAATTCAAGTCACATTTGCACATGACATTCAGCCCTTGTTTCCAGAATATTACAACAACTACACCTCCATCCCAAGCTAGTTGATGTCAGCTATATAGATCCTCACTATTCGAAGCCTAAAAAATGATGTTTAAGACAACACACATAAGCCAACTGACCTAAAATGATGTCCTCTCAAACAAACAGTAATTCATGAAAATTGAAAGGTATACCAACAAAAACCTAGCCCAACCTCAATCAATGCGAGAATGCATTCTTCTGTTGCTTGTACAAAAGTTACATCCCTCATCTGGTAGTTAGTTACCTCCCTCCTCAACTGTCCCTTCATCACCTGGTGTTTCAGCAGTATCTTCCTCACTCTTCTCATCAACTTCGGTTTGCTCCTCTTCTTTAGGCTCAGTTGTCTCTGGCTTTGCCGGCCCTGGGCCAGCCGACACCTTCACCATTGAAGGACGTAAGAGTCTGTCTCCAATTCTGAAACCTTTGCGATATTCTTCTATTACAACACTTTCTTCAAATTCTGCGGAATCCTCGCGCATTATAGCTTCATGCAGCTGATCATGGGGAGACCAGTCAATACTAAATAGAGACAGGTAATACAGTTTCATCTTTTGGCATAAAACTATAGAAAAGGTTTCCCCAACATTACAATAACAAGGTGTACGCAAACAGATTTCAATGTTAGATTGTTATACAACTTGAAGGAAACAAATTCTTGTTTCGATCCTTCATGAAAGAATACCATAAGTCTATACATTGTCAACTCACCGAGTTGGCTCAAAAGAATGCTGATTTAGATTGAGCTTAAAATCAGGTCCAGGTCTTCTTAAAAAACGAATAGAAGTTATACAGCTTTTGAAAAAGTACATCAATAATTCGACTGAATTTTGAGCCAACTCGGGAACTGGCCTGCATAAAGGCAAGGATCAAATAGAAGAATCACTGAGTGAACAACAGAAGAAGGCAGATCAAGACTTTGTTTCTCATAACATTAGAACCTATATCTACCTATCTATTCAAACAAGCACCAAACGTAAGGAAAGAAAACAGCTTTAAAATAACCAAACATGTATCTATGTTGGAATACATCTGTATTTTAAATAGAGGCATGGTTTTCAGAAACTTACCAATGGGTCGAATAGCTTCCCAACTGTATCCACAGACTCAACACCAAGAGATCCAAGGATTTCCGAATATTGTTTAGAAATGCTCTGATAATTATTACTAATTTTCTCCTCTCCTTCTGTTGCCACCTTGATTTGCATTTTTGCTCTCTCAAAATTGTCCAGAACAGACAAAAGTTTCTCGACAACTTCCCCTTGTGCATTCGTCACAAGAGAAGCTCTTTCTCTCTCTGTTCTCTTACGGAAGTTGTCGAAGTCGGCACTAATTCTAAGAACCCGGTCCCTCTCACTTGACAATTCTTGAGTCAATGAGGCTACTTTTGTCTGAAGTTCAATTTTCTCATCTTCTATGGACTTGAGGGAAGTTTCTATCTCTGCAACTTTTGAATCGTCATTATTTGCTAAAGCATCTCTGTACAACTGCAATGAAGCTGCAACGACTAATGAAGTTTCCTCTGCAGCTGCATTGTCCCCCTCATCCGAAGCTTCTTCAGCAGCACCATCTAAATTCTCCTGTTCAATGGTAAGGAAATACACATTTCATTACACTTTCAATAAGTGGGCAAGAGAATTGGAAGACTTGGAACTCCGGTATGTCAAGTTTTAAGTTAAAAAGGTAAACCACAATAGCCCTAATCAGCTTTACTCAAAACATACATGCCCACAAAATGATATAAAAGGATGAAGAAACAAACTAATAGACATATTAAACACTTCATATATTCTTTTTGTGATGGTAGTGTCCGGGTCAGCTTACGCGCACCTCAACTATTCTACCGCATACCTGCTAACACAGATACTAGGTAATTTTGTGCACCAAGGCTTGACTCTTGAGCAGAAGGGATGAAATCACCAAGTGTTTTTTGCCTCCGCTGAAATTTGAACCAGAGACTCATAGTTTTCCACCCATTTCATTGACCCTTAGACTACGCCATTGGGTGTTTAAACACGGTATGTTATTTCATTTGTATAAACCCACATAGATATGCATGCTATACAGCAGGAGAAAAGCATCTAACAAGACCCGGTACATGGTAGAGGAAAACTATTGTCTTTTTATCACTCAGTTTAAGCCAAATAACACTTGATAAGGAAAAAGGGGCAGCTACAAGCCAATATTAACTGTCGAATACAGAGTCTTAAATGAACTCCGCATATGTGAGCTGCGAGTAGCAGGTAAACCCTGATAGAGAAGAGGGAATTGCAGTAGGTTACCGACCAGCATCAAAAGTTATAATATTCCTGGCATAAAATTACAAGTGACTAATATAATGTTCATTTGCAACACAAAACTCTGATCACAAATGTAATGTTTGAACAACTAATAAACTGACTGGTTCCCGGTTTAAGGCCTAGCATAACTAATGCGGCGTTTGGTTTTTGGCATTAACACTTGATTACTAATACTGGTATAACTTATGTGGGAATCTATGTATTATTTTATGCGTGACAAAATGTAAAACAGGAATAGTGTACTAGCAATACCAAGATAAGAGTATCTAAAGACAAATGTTCATAAAGTGGATTCCATGCATAACAATTCTTATTATTATTCACTATATAACAATCCTACATCGTTATTCACCACAACAATTCATTTATTATAATTTCTCTATAACTAGATCTAGACGTGAAATCAAACGACCCCTTAGAGCTATGCAGCTACTGTGGAGAAGTAAAGGTGACATCTCACATGATGATGCAAACACAGGTAACATCATAAGAAGACATCTCACTTGTTATCCACATGCATAATCACCTAATCATTAGTGCTTCTAATGCACCTAGGCCAGAGATCAAGCCCAACTTTACTGAATGAATCGACAGAGAACAAAGTAAAAGTTTTCCAGCCAGTAACATGAAGATTTACTCTGTATCAAATGTTATACTTTTCTATCTAATAGACATATTAGTTGTTTTTTATGGATAGCAGTCACACCTTTTTACCTTTCTTCACTTAAATACTAGACTTGGCTCGCCGCCAAAATACGAACTCATGACGTGCACTTACCAGCATTTTGTTACCTTTGCTATTGTACCAAAGCCTGGGCGCAGATGATGTGGGACTATGTTCAAACAACTTAAAAAAAACAAAATACACAAAGTGATTTTTTCTTATGTGTCTAAGCCTTGATGAGCCGATACCGGGTGGAACAGTCAGTTGCATGCAAGCTGACCCAAAGACCACCATTTTAAAAATACACAAGGTAAGCTCGTTCCTCCTGTATAATATGTGTATGTCAGTAAAATAAATCCAGTTGTCAATTACACTGCACCTGATCAGCTACATGTGTAGAAGAAGTAATAAGTTTACAGGAAAACCATTCCAGGGAGTATAATCCCCAAATTTAATCGAGACCGAAGCACTCATAAATACCAATTATTCATTCTGCTTCAACTCAAGATAGAAATTCAACCAGAAAATACATCTCATTCGTGCCCTAGAAATTCACTCTGGTTTGGAATCTCATGTTGCAAGGTCCATGGACATGTCTTTTTTTTCTAAGGTGCAAGGTCCATGGCCATATGTCAACTCTCCTCGGAATGTCTGATGCCATATCACATAAATTTACCCAGTAGGGATCAACAAGAAATCAGATCAGATCTGGACTTTGTTAACTCTAACCAACCAATCGTCACAGTTCTTCCTGCCAGCTGTCATTACCCAACAGAACTTCAAGGTTTTCTTCCAGCCCTGTTTTCAGAGAAACTACCTGAGCATAATGTTGAGTGAAGTCTTCTTGGGAGATGTTTTTGGTGATCAACCCCTCTGCCAACAAATCTTTAAGCTTCACAGCTGTGACAGAGCACCCTCTAGTAATGTCAAACTTAGTGTTGACCACTGCCGACTTTCTCACTCCTTGCAAACCTTCTAATAAGCGTAACAAATGAATGCACGGCTTAACACTTCGAGCATCAACCATGACACTGATCACAAACCTTTTCTTGTGTTCAGGATTTCAGGATTTCTCTGACTTGGCATGTTTAATCACCTCGAAGGTTCTCCTTCTCACTGTGAAGTAGGTCCTCCAAGGTAATGCCCCACAATTATGGAAATCATTCATCTTTCAGATACCAGATAAATGTACCTTTTGTAGATTGAAGTTCGATTAAGATGAAATTTGAGGCATAGTGATTGATTAATTGACTTTCACTTGAAAATCCCTATTGCAATCATAATATTGCCTAAACTTTTTTGGGGATTTGTTGCAATTAAGGTCTATGAAAATCCTAAGTCTGTTGACCCTTTTGCACTTTCTAAAGCAGAAAGCACAAGCTACATTTGCTAACATTTAATGGATAAGCTCCTGCAAGAAACAGAAAGTAACCTACTACCATATAGAAAGGAACATAAAGAAAAGTACCAACTTAAGTAGTCTTTCACTTGGTCCTTAGACATCACTACATAAACAAAACAAGTGCTTCTTAATAACCGTGAAATGCCAACTCGTCGTTTCTCCAAACTCCACAAAAAGGAAGAGGACAATGTAGCGCCCAATGGTGTGGTCTAGTTATCAATGATGATTCAAATCCCAGCCACAAAAGAAATATTTAATTTCTCTCATCAGTCTAAGACTTGTGGGACAGAATGGCAAACTGACCCTCACAAAATGGAAGAGGATAACATAACCGTATCTACTTTTGATGGAAGCTCGAAAACACTAAATTCATTTGGAATTGTCCACATAGTGTTAAAAGAGCGGACTTTTCATAACTCAAACCCAAAAGCTAGCTCATGAGATGGGCAATTCTAACAACCGTCTATTCTCTCAACCAATGTCCTGTGTAATGTTAAAATTAGGCCTTAATTTAGCCTTTAAGATATCAAAAACAGATACGAATGATTCAAATAGGCGCGTTAATTGAGCGGTGCCCATAGTAAATTCAGGCTTGTACACATCTAGCATCTAGGACACATAATGTAGGATAAAAGTGTTGTACCTCCTGCTCGGATTCTTGTACCACCTCCGGTTCCTCAATCTCCGTTTCAGCAACCTCGGTAGCATCCTCATTTGAAGCAAATATAACAAATTTCTCAACAGGCCGGTGCGGAAATTGAACAATTGGGTTAACGGAGTGGTGAATACGACACCGTTTAGGGAGTAACGGAGTCTGTTTCCGTCCACATCGAGAGTAGGATAAGAAAGTGATACAATTAGGTTTCACGGAGGGGTAAGCGGCGGCGCTGACGGTGGTTGACGGCGTCCTTAAGGTGGTGGTGGGGGTTCTGAGGAGGGTGGTAGACATTGTATGGTGCAGTGGAAATGGGGGGGGGGGGGCGGGGGAGATAAACCAGATAAGCCGGCAGGGTTTTAGGTTCCTTTGGGGAAATTCCCCACAACAAATAGCATACTCATAAAATATGATCTTTTACCCTGGTCAGATCCTCGCGATTCACCGTTAAGTAGCTGTGAGCACACATCAGTAGTTTGCTGTGTAGTTAATCACTAACGTGGTTTGCGGTATTGCATACACCCGGGTTTACCACGCGCACTCGAAATAGTAGCGGCTGCGGGTTCCTTCGTCAAAAAAAAAAAAAAAAAGAGCGCGGGACCGCAAGGTCACGAGTTCGATCCCCTGTATAAATCTTTTTGGTTGAGTCTGTCACACATGACTTGTCAAATGTGGTTAAACGGTTAGCGGCTGCGGGTTTCTTCATAAAAAAAAAAATGATCCTTGTTCATTATTTAATTTACCATCATAATTTGAATTTTCGCCGCGTAAGTATAATTAAAGAAAAAATACTCTCGAATTCTCGCTGCATAACACACAATAGTTGTCATTCCATATATTTTAGTTTTTTTTCGACGGAATCATGTACCGCTACTCTTTCGAGTGCAGTGGTAAACTCCGGCCGACGCAATAGCCGCAAACCACGTCGGTGATTAACCACACTTGGCAAGCCATGTGATGACTCAACCAAGAAAATTTATGCAGGATCGAACTCGTGATTCATGGCCCCGCGCATCACACTAACTCTTCTGGCCATTCTCATGGTCATATATTTTAGTTTTGCTTGATAGAGTTGTTGATATTTATTACTAGTGAAAAATAAGAAGTATTATATAAACTTAATTGTCTCAAATACCATCATCGTTAAAAAAAATATTCTACAAAATAACTAAATAAGTAACTTAACCCTTCATTTTTTAAAGTGAAGGGTGTTCGTGTTCCCTCTTTAAATAATTTTCAAACCTCTTGACAATTAAACAGTATAATTATTTTCTCTCAATTACATTCAATTATATATAAATCGAGCAATTACTTATGACAAATTTATTACGGGGTCATTTGGTAGGTTGTATAAGAATAATATTGAATAGAATTTATTAATAAAGCTGAGATTAGTTATGCTTGTATTAATTATGTAGGGAATATTTTTTATTCACTGTTTAATTTGTTGTATTAAAAGTAACATGCATTGCATTTTTTTAAAAGAATTATAAAATATCCTCAGTACTAGATTATTTCAGGGATTTCAAAGACAATTATGTATTTAACTATGCTTACTCATGTATTAAAAAAATTACATTACTAATAACATGATTTGCTATTCATTAGTTATGCATAACATAATAGCACCAAATAGGATGTAGGTTGGAAAAAAAATACCAAACGAGATATTAAACTACACAAAGTTATGTATCGTTTTATCTAATGGATCATACCAAACGACCTCTAAAATGATGTAATTACACTTGATCTTGAGTTTATGAGGACATGAGGTTATATAGATATAGTTGTCAGTTGAGCTTTCCTAACCTATCCGGTAGCATTAGCATTAGCAATCTTGTTCTTCAGCTTTGTGTTTCTTGTGCTCAAAGTTGTGTGTTATTTGGTTTCTTCTGGATATAATATGCAACTACCAATTTGCATTATTGATACAAAACATATTTACTCCGCTCCAATTCTTCACTAGCGAAAAATGGAGGGCGGCAACATTTTAGAAACGATGGGGGTGGAAATCATGGGAGTAATGTCACCAGTATCCATATGCATGTTCCTCGTCGTCCTAATCGTCTACTCCCTTACATCTCCCTCCGAACAAGTCATCCGTACAGCTGCTAACCTTGTATACCTCGAATCACCCACCGACACAACTTCCCAAAAACTCCAAGGTGCTCTCTTAAACGCTGTCGTTTTTATACTCCTCATAACCCTAGTTACATTCCTCTTAGTAATTCTTTATTACTATCGTTTCACTAATTTCCTCAAATATTACATCCGTTTTTCCTCTTTTTCGTTCTCGGGTCAATGGGCGGGTCAATTTTACTAACCCTAATTCAACATTTCAATATCCCAATTGATTCTTTGACATTTTCAGTACTACTTTTTAATTTCACGATTTTAGGGGTTATTTCTGTCTTTTCACAAGGAGTTCCGATTTTGTTGAATCAAATGTATATGGTTGCATTAGGGATTATTGTAGCAGTTTGGTTTACGAAATTACCTGAATGGACAACTTGGGTTGTGTTAGTTGCACTTGCTTTGTATGATTTAGTTGCGGTTTTAGCACCCGGTGGACCGTTGAAGATGTTGGTTGAGTTGGCTTCTAGTAGGGATGAGGAGTTGCCTGCTTTGGTTTACGAGGCCCGGCCTAATGTGGGTTCAAGAATGGGGAATAGAGGATCAAATTTAGGGCTTTTGTTAGCCGGGTTTACGAATGGTGACCCCATTGAGCTTCGGGTCATGTCGAGTCGTGAAAATGTGGTTCATAGTGAAATGGTGAGTGAAAATGTTATTATGAATGAAATGAGGAGTGAAAATGAAGAGATTGACGGTGTTAGAGAGGTTGAAACATTACCATTGATCGATAGTACTAATGAAAGAGACAGGTCGAGCCCCACTGGCGAGATAAGGGAAAGTAACGGGAGTGATCGGAGTCGGGGTCAGACTTTGGAGAGGGAAATTGAGGAAGAGGAGGAGGAAAGAGGGAGAGGGATAAAGCTTGGTTTATGAGACTTTGTTTTCTATAGTGTGTTGGTGGGGAGAGCTGCTATGTATGATTTGATGATTGTTTATGCGTGTTATCTCGCTATTATATTTGGTTTAGGATGCACACTTATACTGTTAGTTGTGTGTCGACATGCCTTGCCAACGCTTCTTAAATCCATTGCTTTGGGAGTTATATTTTACTTCTTGACAAGACTGTTGATGGAACCGTTCGTTGTTGGGACTTCGACGAATCTTTTGATGTTTTGACTCCTGATTTGTGGAGGAGCAAATTAGATAGTACAGGATATATATTATGGTCTAAGACATACATTTCGGTTTCGCAGAAAGCTGATTGCGGTGTTTCAAGGTTCTGAACGGGAAGGGACAATTCAGCTATATTTTGTTATGATTTATCTGTAAATTGCAAAGATATTGAGGTTTGTCCCGCTATTGATTTTCTAACTGATTTCATTTTACCTAATATTGTTAAGAATGTTATAACTCATCCCATTTGAAGATGGGATAAAAGATGTATTCGGTACACTTGACTTCTAGTATATGATTGATAATTTTAAGTAACTAGCTATGTATTAACTATTGCTGTAAGTAGTTTTATTGCTTACGAGTTGCAGTACTACTGGTAACAAGCTATGTATCGCCTAGATGTGTTATTTTTCTTGGATTTTAGCATAAATCCGAATAGAAAGGGAATGGACTGCTACATACAACTAAAGAAAGGTTGCTCTATCTCTTGATTCAGCGACTCAAAATAACAATGTTCAGCATAATTTTTAATGTAGTGGTAGTTTAACTATGTATGTGGTCAATGTTCTAAAAAACGACTGGGACGGCCGCCTAGGCGCCCCCAGCCCGTCCCGGTTTTGCCCCTAGGCGGCCCAGTCCAATTTGTCACTACGATTTTATCCCCAAATTGTTTGCCCTATCTTACCGCAAACAGAGGGGCGCGATTCACGAATACAAAAAAGCCCTAAAAATATTCAATCAAGCTTCAAGGTTAGTTCATTCTTCTTTTACTTCATATTTTCTATTTCTTCTTCTTTCACTCTTCAATCATCATTATTTTGATTTTTGCTCATGTTGTTCGTCTTAAAGGTACTTTAATGATTTATGAACTACTTAATAATGTATTGATTTTATGATTTATATATTTTATGCATATATGATATATATACAATTGATGTAAAATATTAAAAAATTAAAAAAAATACATCCCCCTAGGCCCCCGCCTAGCCATCTAGGCGCTAGGCGGCCAGGCTCTGCCTAGCGTCTTTTAGAACATTGACGTGGTCTCTACAAATTCTGCTTACTTTCCTGGATTGGAAAATCCATCTCTACAAATTATGCTTAAGGCAACCACTCGTCGATGCTCCATGCCTCCTTCTCTTTGATTGGATTTCTCATCCTTTTTGTATCACATTGTTACCCCTTAATGCCTCACTCGCATTATACACCGTCAAGGAACAATGCATTAATCCTTGCCCGTCGTGTCATCCGGCTTCCTAGAGCTAGATCACGGGTATGACAAACCATCTACACCAATTGAGCTTGTATTCTCACCAACGAAGACCATACTCCACCCAATATTTTTAATCAAGTGAACCCTTCTCTCGGCTCACCAAATTATGGTAAACACCATTTCATAGACCCACACCTTTCCTCGTGTAGTCTATCTCCATTCGGGACTCAAGGCAAGCATATTCTAGACGTGTTTCACTTCCTTCTTCGTAGTCCTCGAACATGACTTAAATAAAGAGTCAAGGCAGCAACTCATCCACCTAAATATCGAACACACCTTGTCCGAATTATATAAGCAAGATCACTTACAAAGTGAACCCTTCACACGGCTCACAACACCATGGAATAACATCTACGGAATATGTCCACAATCTCCTCTTGCGAACCAACTTCATGAGACAAATAAGGCAACATTTGTCGATTAACTCCCTTAATTTTCTCAACATGACTTTGAACAAGTCAAAGCAGCAACATGGTCCCATTTCCTCCACGAAATTTGACCATCAATGAGCACAACTAGCCCGCAATTCGTCCATCCTTTAAGTAGCTTCTCCCACTTCTTCACACAAGAATGAACATCATGTTGAATATATCATTCAACATCCTTGGAACAGAATCATACGCTCTAAGCCATTGGTCTGCATCTCCATCTCCTCGGCAAGCATTGCAATTGAAAGTTACATCTCCTCCACCAACATTTCCTTTATGGAATTCGGCACCAACATCGGGAGTTTGACACCCCCTTAACCTTGTCCACCTTCATTTCCAACGTGTAATCAGTTTACACATGGTTTAGATACTGACTCATTTGCCATGTCTATTAAGGAAATTAATTAATTCCCTAACAAACCCACGAAACATAAGCTAAGGCCGCAACAACACATTCTCCTTCAATCCCGTGTTTGTCATGCTTTCGGTTTGTCAAACTTTAATCCACTTGACACACAACAAATCCAACAACCCATCACGATTTTGGACCCTTTTAAGTTCTCATATGTTTTATTGCCTCACCATGTCAATACCACTCAAACCCATAAAGATATGGTAAATTTGGTTCACCGGACACACTTTTCATGTCCAACATTAGGGAAGTAAGTTCACTAATGTTTTCCCCCGACCCAAAACAATGTTAATACTTAGGATTTTGTCACACCACTGATCCAAATCATAGCATTATCGACTCTCTTCACCAAGCAAGTCCTTTCCCGCCATTGTTCACAACAACGGTCTCAACTATTCTAAGCTTCATTACCCGAACCAAAGGAACCTTAAGGAACATTTTAAACACCTTTAAGGAACCCTTAGGCTCTGATACCAAATGTCACACCACCGTTATGCTACTAAAAATTTTGCCTACGACGATGTCCGACAATTAGCAACTACATTTGCCAACTCAAGCCGTCTTCAAAGTTCACTCAACATCAAGTAAACTTTGGCGCTTTGCGGAAGCCTTTAAATATATTGAAACTCAAAATATAAACTTTGGGAATGAAAGGATAACACACAAAACATTTACAACAACATGCCTAACTTTGTTTTATTTCTCACTCGAACAAGTACAAATGACACTTTTATGTTTTGTACACTTGGTTTAGTCGAAGGGACAAAACTCGACTAACACTATACACGTTTGGAATCCCTAACTCAGATTCTCATTGGGAGACTCAACTAGACTAACTCTCTAAACCTCACCAATTTTCTCTCAAGTTTGGATCCTACGCGATCCTCACTTTTGGGTTACATTTCGGGTGATCCATCTCTTGGATACTTAGACCCTTTTCTGGATATCTAAACTAAACTGACCCTTAGTCTATTTATAATAAAGGGGAGGGGCATCACAATGCTTACAAAGGGAACACGAAATCACACTACAACACCATTAACACATTACACACAATGTGTTAGTCATGTCTTCATCATGTTGTTGCTTTGGCCTAAAGAAAGGGGAAGACATCTCCACGTGTCATCCTCTCATTTTACACCTCATGGTCTTGACTTGGTCATCTCCACAAGCACCAAGCTCTTAACTCAGCCGCACTTGCACACAACCAATCATTTACCACATTTTGTACACTTCCCGGTTTACCTCGACCCTGTCTCGGTAAAACGTGTCCACGAGCAACTCCAACGATCATGTTGACTTGGTCTCGGTTTGGTAGTGACCATATAACCTTGCGGGACACCCCCAAACAAATCGCACCTCATTCCATGCAATGGTTTGACCCGGATTTGACTATGAACCTGAACCGCATCCGAAACCCGCAACAGCATTCCGAGAAACTAGGATTGACTTGCTCTTTGAATACTTGTTCAAGCTCAAACCCTCTTCGATGGACCAGACCACATTTAATGTCTTAGACCATCTTCCATGTCCTAAGGAACCATCCACACAACCCGCATCAAGCCCCTTGATCATATGACATAACTTTGTGCCTTGGACTTTGTCAACTTGTCTCTTTGTGCCTTCTTCGTTTTGTATGACTTGGCCACGTGTTTCACCACACCTCCTCGTGCTAACACTCTGCCTCAAGTCTTTATACATGTGTTGGAACACCTCTCTCATGTTCTTCACACTTACACGAACCTTGTCCACATCTGCAAGCCACAATACACGTTCCTTCTTTCTCGGACATTGGCTAACAACTTGGACCTTGTCAACTCTTTGACCGTCCATCAACAATTAGCCACTTTCTTGCATTTCTCATGTCATTGCATACTGCATGTCTTGTGTATGTTCCACATCTTTTTCTAACCCGCATGATCTCTTCACCACACGGTCACTCAAGAACATTCCCTCACTCGGAATTCTTGCCTTTCACCCAACATTGTTTCCATTCCAACACCTACTCGCATGGACTGAATGTTAAAGGACAATGTATTAATCCTTAACATTGTGTCACGGCCAAAGTTGTCTAACTCACACACTTTGCCATTCGTTTTGCCTTTGTCACGAGTGTGACAGATGCCATCGTGGGTTCACCTTGGAAATAAAGACGCAGAGAAGCTCACCGATCTGCATTTCTCTGGCGACTAACTGACTTGAGAGTGAACTTTGTTGTCACTCAAACTGAAGTTGGTGCATCTGTTTATGGCAAGTTTCGAGTTAAAGAATTTGTTTCTCTGTGGACCTTGACAATATCTCATTTGGATTGGGTCTTATCCTTTTATGCATTTAGTTTGAAGAATGTGGAGAATAAATTTAAAGTAAACTGAATTTGTTATTGCTCTAAGTAATCCTAGTAGATGTACTTCTAATAGCTGTTTTTTTGTAGCCAAGGAATAGAAATCAAGAGAAAATGGAACAAATAGTATATTATTAGGCGATTTTCACACGCGCAAAACGCAAGTGTACGTATCGTTTCAAGTAATATAGTCTGTAAGACCGAATATCGTCCACAGAGACTGGTTTTTAAGTACCGAGCATCTATTTTGTGTTATCTATTTGGCGAACGAATATTGATTGAGTTTTTTATTTAACTATTGGAATGATTGCAAGAAATAAGTAAACTAATTAGGTTGTATTCAGATTATGAAGGAATTAGGGCTTCCAAAACCATCAACTATCCACTTTATTCAATCCTTAATGCGTTCTAGAATGATTCTTCTTTCGGCTAACTAGACTGTCTTATATTCCAGTTAGGATATATAATCACTCAACCCCAGTGCAGAACCCTTCTATATTTCTATGATAGGATTTACCACATATGAGGATTAAGAACAGTAACCTATAAAGCTACACAAGTATCCGGGTACTGTCGTCCACGATTTTAACCTATGTCTATTCAACTACAGCATATCCAAATCTCTCCTCTCGGTTGTTGAATCGAAATCATATATGTTATGATAATTAGTGATCAATTAACTATCAAGCATTCACATCAATTATTGAATAGATCTTAACAACTGAAGAAGTAATCAAACTATTGCATCAAATCATGAATAAAGGTTCAAGTGAATCATAAGGAAAGTCCTAATTAAGTGTTTAGTTCCTAGTCATAGACATGCTACGAACTAACACAATATCCAACATAAAACTGAAATAAAAACTAAAGATAAAAAATTACGAAGATTAAAGTCTTCAATTGTTGCTCCAAGTGCCTTGTGTTGTTCTTGTGTTCAAGAATGAACTCCTTTCCTAAAAATTGATCCCTAGGGCTTTAAATAAATAGCTTTTCATTTTAGGCTCAAAGGGCTGACTAGGGATACAATTCATTGTCAGGGTAGGTAATGAAAGGTAAGAAGGGCTAACAAAGAAATGCATGAATCCTCCCCCTAACATGTACATTCTAATTATTTCGCCTCAAATAGCAAGTATGCAGGACATTTTTCGCAATTGACATACACAGACTAAGCATACAATATTCCAACTAATCAGGTTTTCATGAATCTTTGGCATATTTAACTTAAGCACACAGATTTTTGCATATCATTCCATTACATTATCCTACTTAATTCACTAAGCGTTTCAAGCAACTACAACATGCATAATAAAAACAATTATGACTCATATAGACACATAAAAGACACAAATCAAAGACTCAAAACTATAAGAAAATACAAGTACCCCCTCCCCCCAAAAAAAAAAACTTAACTGACACATTGTCTCAATTGTGTATGACTCAAAGATGAAACAGAGACGACTTACAGACGTACATCGGCTCAAAATAGTGGTGGTGACGGCGGATATTGCATTGTGACGGTATCTGTGGGAGGAGATTTGGTGATTCCGGGCCTTTTCATATTTTTGGGGATCGTGGAATCGCATCGCAGATCGCTCTGTGGCCGCGATGCATAAAAATCGAGGCTTTCTCAAGATTCGACCGCATGATCTGCAGACTGCATGACGCGTGACTCGATTTCGTGTCTTTTCGCCCTTTCCTTCATGCTCCATCTTCTGAGTCCTTCACATGGCATCACAACATAACAAACACACCAAAAGTGAGACTGTCCTAATTAAAATAAATTGCAAAATTTAAACATTGGGTTGCCTCCCAAGTAGCACTGTCTTTAACGTCTTTTAGCCGGACGCAATTAATCTTTACTAGTGCCTGGTGGATCCTTTTGTGAACGGCTTGCAATCTGAATTGTTATTTTTGCCGGTATCACTTCACTTACACCATTTCTATAGAACACAGAAAAGGGTAGTACTTTTATGCTTGCCCCTAAATTGCCCAATACTTGCTTGCATTCAAAATTGCCTATAGTGCAAGGAATAATGAAGCTCCAAGGATTTCTAGACGTCTGGGGGTTCTCTTGAAGGTATGGACTTTCTGTTTGGGGGTCAGCAAAGACATCTGGTGGTGTTTCTTCTGGAATGGGTACAACAAAAAGGAACTCCAAGGAATCCAAAAAGGTGAAAAATTGGATTTCAGTAACCCCTTCTTTCTCTACACCAACTACCTTTCTCAACTCCTCAACAGCTTGGTGTGGTTCAGGCTCCCCACTTTGCTTATCATCTCCCACAATGGTGTCGCTAGACAGATTTTCTTGAGGTGTATTGATCACCATATCCATCAGTTGCCCTATTTGTGTCTCTAAATTTATGAGTGACACGCTGGTCTCAGTCATAAACTGAGTCTGGCACTTGGTGAGCCTGAGTATGGCTTCCTGCAGCTCATTTCGATCTTCCTGTGGAACCTGTGGGTTAAGCTGTTGTTGATGACTCCACTGCCCCTGATAGTAGTAGTAATTCATGTTTTTTTTTTTTTAATTTACTAACTTTACCTACAAAATAAGAAAAACAACAAAAAGTGATAAAAAGATGCTCGCAGAACAAGTTAGAGTTAGAAACTTGTTCTTGGAGCAACCAAATTAGAAATAAAATAACATGTCCAAATATATACAAACCAAATTAGACATAAAAATAGATAGTTCGATATTAAAAGCACGCCAGTTTCCGGCAACGGCGTCAAAAACTTGTTAGGTGAATTTCACACGCGCAAAACGAAAGTGTACGTATCGTCTCAAGTAATATAGTCTGTAAGACCGAATATCGTCCACAAAGACTGGTTTCTAAGTACCGAGCATCTATTTTGTGTTATCTATTTGGCGAACAAATATTGATTGGGTTTTTTATTTAATTATTGGAATGATTGCAAAAAATAAGTAAACTAATTAGGTTGTATTCAGATTATGAAGAAATTAGAGCTTCCAAAATCATCAACTATCCACTTTATTCAATCCTTAATGCGTTCTAGAATGATTCTTCTTCAATGTTAAGATAGCGGTTAACTAGACTGTCTTATATTCCGGTTAGGATATATAATCATTCAATCCCAGTGCAGAACCCTTATATATTTCAATGATATGATTTAACACATAGGAGGATTAAGAACAGTAACCTATAAAGCTACACAAGTATCGGGGTACTGTCGTCCATGATTTTAACTTATGTCTATTCAACTACAACATATCCAAATCTCTCCTCTCGGTTGTTGAATCGAAATCATATATGTTATGATAATTAGTGATCTATTAACTATCAAGCATTCACATCAATTATTGAATAGATCTTAACAACTGAAGAAGTAATCAAACTATTGCATCAAATCATGAATAAAGGTTCAAGTGAATCATAAGGAAAACCCTAATTAAGTGTTTAGTTCTTAGCCATAGACATGCTACGAACTAACACAATATCCAACATAAAACTGAAATAAAAACTAAAGATAGAAAATTACGAAGATTAAAGTCTCCAATTGTTGCTCCAAGTGTCTTGTGTTGTTCTTGTGTTCAAGAATGGACTCCCTTCCTAAAAATTGATCCACATGGCTTTAAATAGGTATCAATTTCATGCCCTAGGGACCCTATTTCCCTTGGCCAATTCCAACTCGTAACGAAAAATTCATTACTGCGCGTCTGCAGTCGACCGCGTGCAAACTCTGCACTCTAATAAATGGCACCGCGATTACATGCAATGCACGGTCTTTGAAAGTCTCGCGAGTTTCTGTTTTTTGGCACCGCGTCCGCCTCTGGCACCGCGCTTCTTTGATTTTTGAGTCATCGATTTTCGACTTTTTTCTGCCTCGGGACCTCCTTTTATGCCCAATTTTCGTTCCTTTTTGTCATTTTGTCTTTTTGAACCGCTGTGACTCAAAAGAAATAAAAAAACCCCTAAAACTGTACTAGACGCAACGAAAATGGATAAATACTAATCGAAAATGACTCAAAATAGGTATATGAAATATGCCTAACAAACCCCCAAACTTAAACTTTACTCGCCCTCGAGCAAAGAAGAAAACAAAACAAAGAAATAAAATAAAAAAGACTCAAAGACTCACGTCAAGCAGTTGCAAAATGTCACTTTGAAACATATGAACATTAGTTAGGACAATATGTAGGAATAGATGTAGCATGCATTGAACAATCTAGAATTTCAAGTTAGATATTTCGCAGATTCATTTCAGTCATAATCACTGAAAGCATGAATACATAATCTATGCATGTCAATGTCATTGTATTTTTGTCAAGGTACTATAGCATGTTTACTTGTTATTCTCCACTAATCATGGACATACATACTAGGGATCATCATTACTTTTCATGGTTGTAATGTAGGCTTAGGCAGGGGTAGATAAAAATAGGCATTTAGGCTCAAATTACGTACCATAAGCGCTTTTCATTCAACTTGTTTCTCTTCCTTGATGTATTCTTTTTAGTTTATATCCATTACTCCCTTTTCTCTTTTTGTTGAGAGCGGAACATACACATTCGCATTGGCCCCCCCAAACTTAAGCTTTTTCATATTTTAATTTGGGTGCATAATTTATTTTTGTTCTCTTTTGTATTTCTTTTTCACTTTCTTTTTCCTATGTATCATCAGTTATTGCTTATGGCACATGAGGGAATTGGGGTGTCAAATAAATAGCTTTTCATTTTAGGCTCAAAGGGCTGACTAGGGATACAATTCATTGTCAGGGTAGGTAATGAAAGGTAAGAAGGGCTAACAAAGAAATGCATGAATCCTCCCCCTAACATGTACATTCTAATTATTTCGCCTCAAATAGCAAGTATGCAGGACATTTTTCGCAATTGACATACACAGGCTAAGCATACAATATTCCAACTAATCAGGTTTTCATGAATCTTTGGCATATTTAACTTAAGCACACAGATTTTTGCATATCATTCCATTACATTATCCTACTTAATTCACTAAGCGTTTCAAGCAACTACAACATGAATAATAATAAAAATGTGACTCATATAGACACATAAAAGACACAAATCAAAGACTCAAAATTATAAGAAAATACAAGTACCCCCCAAACTTAACTGACACATTGTCTCAAATGTGTATGACTCAAAGATGAAACAAGGACGACTTACAGACGTACAACGGCTCAAAATGGTGGTGGTGGCGGCGGATATTGCATTGTGACGATATCTGTGGGAGGAGATTTGGTGATTCCGGGCATTTTCATATTTTCGGGGATCGTGAATCGCAGATCGCTTCTGTGTACCGCGTGCATAAAATCGAGGCTTTCTGAAGATTCGGCCGCATGATCGCGGTCGTCTGCGCGGTGCTGACTCGATTTCGTGTCTTTTCGCCCTTTCCTTCATGCTCCATCTTCTGAGTCCTTCACATGGCATCACAACATAACAAACACACCAAAAGTGAGACTGTCCTAATTAAAATAAATTGCAAAATTTAAACATTGGGTTGACTCCCAAGTAGCGTTGTCTTTAACGTCTTTTAGCCGGACGCAATTAATCTTTACTAGTGTCTGGTGGATCCTTCTGCGAACGGCTTGCAATCTGAATTGTTATTTTTGTCGGTCTCACTTCACCTACACCATTTCTATAGAATACAGAAAATGGTAGTACTTTTATGCTTGCCCCTAAATTGCCCAATACTTGCTTGCATTCAAAATTTCCTATAGTGCAAGGAATAATGAAGCTCCATGGATTTCTAGACTTTTAGGGTTTTTTTTGAGGGTATGGTCTTTCTGTTTGGGGGTCAGCAAAGACATCTGGTGGTGTTTCTTCTGCATTGGGTACAACAAAAAGGAACTCCAAGGAATCCAAAAAGGTGAAAAATTGGATTTCAGTAACCCCTTCTTTCTCTACACCAACTACCTTTCTCAACTCCTCAACAGCTTGGTGTGGTTCAGACTCCTCACTTTGCTTACCACTTCCCACAATGGTGTCGTTAGGCAAATTTTCTTGAGGTGTATTGATCACCATATCCATCAGTTGCCCTATTTGTGTCTCCAAATTTCTGAGTGACACGCTGGTCTCAGTCATAAACTGAGTCTGACACTTGGTGAGCTTGAGTATGGCTTCCTGCAGCTCATTTCGATCTTTCTGTGGAACCTGTGGGTTAAGCTGCTGTTGATGACTCCACTGCCCCTGATAGTAGTAGTAGTCCATGTGTCCTTATTTTTAATTTTTTTTAATTTACTAACTTTACCTACAAAATAAGAAAAACAACAAAAAGTGATAAAAATATGCTCGCAGAACAAGTTAGAAATTTGTTCTTGGAGCAACCAAATTAGAAATAAAATAACATGTCCAAATATATACAAACCAAATTAGACATAAAAATAGATAGTTCGATATTAAAAGTACGCCAGTCTCCGACAACGGTGCAAAAAATTTGTTAGGCGAATTTCACACGCGCAAAACGCAAGTGTACGTATCGTCTCAAGTAAAATAGTATGTAAAACCGAATATCATCCACAGAGACTGGTTTCTAAGTACCGAGCATCTATTTTGAGTTATCTATTTGGCGAACGAATATTGATTGAGGTTTTTATTTAACTACTGGAATGATTGCAAGAAATAAGTAAACTAATTAGGTTGTATTCAGATTATGAAGGAATTAGGGCTTTCAAAATCATCAACTATCCACTTTATTCAATCCTTAATGCGTTCTAGAATGATTCTTCTTCTATGTTAAAATAGCGGTTAACTAGATTGTCTTATATTCCGGTTAGGATATATAATCACTCAACCCCAGTGCAGAACCATTCTATATTTCTATGATAGGATTTACCACATATGAGGATTAAGAACAGTAACCTATAAAGCTACACAAGTATCGGGGTACTGTCGTCCACGATTTTAACCTATGTCTATTCAACTACAGCATATCCAAATCTCTCCCCTCGGTTGTTGAATCGAAATCATATATGTTATGATAATTAGTGATCAATTAACTATCAGGCATTCACATCAATTATTGAATAGATCTTAACAACTGAAGAAGTAATCAAACTATTACATCAAATCATGAATAAAGGTTCAAGTGAATCATAAGGAAAATCCTAATTAAGTGTTTAGTTCATAGTCATAGACATGCTACGAACTAACACAATATCCAACATAAAACAGAAATAAAAACTAAAGATAGAAAATTACGAAGATTAAAGTCTCCAATTGTTGCCCCAAGTGCCTTGTGTTGTTCTTGTGTTCAAGAATGGACTCTCTTCCTAACAACTGATCCCTATGACTTTAAATAAGTATCAATTTCGTGCCCTAGGGACCTTATTTCCCTTGGCTAATTCCAACTCGAATCAAAATTTCAGATCAAGACGCGGTCGCAGTCGCATCATGCGTCAAACTCCCGCAGCTCTGAATAAATGGCACCGCGGTTCGCAGTCGATCATGCGTCAAACTCCCGCAGCTCAATAAATGGCACCGCTGTTCGGCTCAATGCACTCGCGCTGAAAGTCCTGCGGGTTTCTGTTGTTTTGGCACCGCGGTCATGCCTCTAGGCACCGCGGTGCTGTTGTGGTTTTTCCGAGTCATCGATTTTCGATCTTTTTCTGCCTCGGGACCTCCTTTTATGCCCACTTTTTGCTCCTTTTTGTCATTTTGCCTTTTTGAACCGCCGTGACTCAACTTATCCCATTATCCCATCTTTCATTTTTCTGTTTGTTTAGCCAGCATAGATCTTTCAATAGTATTGGTTTCTCAAGATTGAAGTCAAGTTGCTTTTAAACTTTTTAACTGTGGTATCCAACTTAGCGTTTGATGTTAGATATATCTGTTCCAGATGCGGAACCAAAAATTTTAGCAAGAGTATTCAAAGAATGCTAGAACGCAACATTTATCACACGTCAAGGGAACTACTCAACAATGTATGAATGTGCAAAAAGTTGTTTTCCCTGCCTACTAAATGCACAATCATGTCAATTTCAAATGACTCATTTCTGTGTCTTGAAAGGGTTACTATATACTATATAGTGATCCCTTCATAGCATCTATGCAATTGTAGTGGTCAGTCCCAATTCGGTCTGGCCAATTTGGAGGGGCTGGGTCAAGGGTGTCTTGTCGCTCTGTCTGCATCCGCAGGAGGTCTGGTCGGGTGAGTCATTTTTTTATTTGTCTTTAAATTAAATAAATAAATAAATAACACACATACACAACAAGATAATTTAATAAAAACATCTCAAGGCTGATTTTGTGTCTCTTATATTATTCGAGTAGAAGTATGATTTTTTTTTGTAATACAATTTCAAAATTGCAATTTCGTGATATTGAAAGTTGCAAATAAATAACTTAGTAAAATACTAAAATTACAATTAAAAGAATTACATTTTCTAGTTTTTTTATAATGTCTTATGGTTCTTCGGTTGAAATTGGTATATCTTGGTCAAATTGGACGACGTCGCTTGCACATCCGTCGGATAAGATTTTGTTGTAGTTGTAGTCTTCTTCTTCGTTGATCTCCGGTTGGCCGCACCTCCTACGCTTCCCACGAATCCAGTCTCTGAATAGAACTGCAATCTCTAATGAGTCTCCTGCCAATGTATGTCTGTGTTTCCCTATTTGAAATCTTTCCGCAGAAAAGGCGCTTTCGGACGTTGTTGATGACGCTTGAATGTTCAACACATCTGGGGTCATCTTTGCTAGTGTTGAAAAATTCTTCTCATTCTCCCTCCAGTATTTTAGCAAGTCTTCACGTCCCTCTTCATTTTCAATTGATTTGTACGGTACAACACCCTGCAAAATAAAAATATCAAACTTGCTAATTTGATTAGAAACGATACCACTAAACATTCTCTGTCTGAGGCTTTGAATACTAGTCGCAAAAACAGCATGTCGTTTTTGAGGTTGTGTTGGAAGAAGAAGATGACATGGAAGCTGGTTGGTTGCTAGCACTTTCTTGTTGGTAATGCGTATATACTTTTTTACATTCATCTTGAATGTTATACAACACTTATTCTCTACTTATTTCAACAGGTGGTGGGTCATTTAGATTTTTAGGAGTTGGAGGTGGAAGTGTATCTATGCAATCGTAAATAGTTTCAACAAGATTTTTACAACTGTCTATTTTAATAGACGGATTTAATACAGCACTAATAAAAAATATTGGGGGAATAAGAATAAAATATTTTTTAAAATATTTTTTTAATAGGTTCCTTATAAGCTGGGTTTTTCATATATTCACTAAATAATATAAATATTAAAGCTATATAAAATAACATTGATGAAATAGTAGGATAATAAATTCCGGAAAATTCTTTAGTAGTAGCTATATAAAATTTCTCTAAAAAAATATTAAGTTCTAAAATTGTATCCCAATCGGAATCTATAAGCATATCACTAGGATTTCGATTACGGACGTTAAAAAATTGAGTTATAGGTTGTCTATACTCATAAGCAACACGTAGTTGGTTGTATAAAGAATTTCATCTAGTGCATACTTCTTCGGGAACTTTTCTGTAAGCTAGACCACAATCGTTTTTTATATTCTTTTAGGATTTTAAAAAATATACTTTATAGCAAATTGATTTTTTGCAAGAATGTCTTCAAAAAGTTTTATAACATCCTTTACAACTAAGTTATAAATATGACATGCACATTTTATATGAAAATGATCTGGAAAAGATGGAGTTAAGACAGTTTTTAATAATCTAACAGCAGAAATATTAGAAGAAGCATTATCTAATGCAATAGTCATGACTTTATCAGATATGTCATAATAATCGCAAACAGAAGAAATATTTTTTTGAATAAAAATACAAGTGTGCCTACTATCTATAGATATATGCTAAAATACATTTTTGCATAGACCATTTATAGTCTATCCAATGACATGTTACAATTAAATAATCATGATTGTTAGTACTACGACCTATATCAGATGTGATAGATACTTTTTCAGGGTAATGATATAAATAATAACGTAAATATTGTTGATATTCGTGTGTCAATTTAAAAACATCTCTCCTAACAGTTGATCTAGGAAAACCGTTATAAGCAGGATCGTACATTGATCTTATATAATGAATAAAATCAGGAGAATCAGGAAATGAAAAAGACAAACCCTCCACTGCAATTAATTTTGATAATTCTTCCCTATCTTTCATTTTATCGTATTTAGGGCCTACAATCGCTTCGCCATAGTGGTCAATTTGACCAGACTGATCCCGCGCGCGACAAGATGCTTGTCCTGACTGAGAGACCATTGTTGACTCACCCTTCACTTGAGCCTTATATTCATCCCACCTAAGTTTGTGTTTGGTATTCAAATGCGTAGTTAAACCTCCCGTCCCGCTCTGACTTTTTCCTGTTTTAAATTTATAAATATTTTTACAAATTTTGCATGTAGCAACTTGATTTTGTACGTCTCTATCAAAAAAATCCATACATGTGATGTTAATTTTCGTTCTGGTGGGTGTCGTCTCATACTAGGGGGAATATGAGGCGTTCCAGTTTGAGGTGCATTAGTTGGCGTGTCATCTAGATTAGTTGGTGTGTCATCTAGATGTTCTAAATTAAACTCTTGTTGATTTCCAGAAAATAGTTCAACGTCTAAATCTAAATCTAATGGTACTTCAGGAAAATTTTGAGTATCAATAAAATCATCATGTCTAGGACTAGGAGGAATAGGATGACCAGAAGAAGGACCCTTGTCCTTGTTACCGCTACTAGTAGAACCAGAAATAACCTTACCCAACATACCTCGGACACCTTTCATTTTAATTTATGCTAATAAATAGTTAAAACTTTAAGACAATGAAATTAAGTGCGCTAATTAAAATAAAGAAACAATAATAATTTAATAAAGGAACGAATGTACCAAACGTCGACGTAACGTCGACGTGTAATCGAGAAATATTGAAAATTGAAACTTTGCTCAACGGATGATCCTCAAGCTAGTTGCCAATTTCCAAATGAATAAATTAAATTGAATATTTAGAAGACAATGTAAAGAGAATGAGAGATAGATTGAGAGATTATTAGAGAGATTGTAATTGTAGGAAGATTTGTGAGAAAGAATGAAGAGAAAATGAAGTATTTATAGTTGAAAAAATTGGGTTAAAATGTAAATATAGAGAATTGGCCGTTGCTCAACGGCTAGAAGAGAGAGGGGAAAAATTGGTCGTTGTCAACGGCTAGAAGAGGGAGGGGGAGGGGTTTTGGGATAGATCGGGGTCGAGGCTGGGGCGGGGTAGGGTCGGGGTCGGCTTTTTTGTCGACCGTCTGCACGATATCGAATATCGGTGTCTGCATCGAATATCGGTATATTGATACCGCTACCGTGGGAGTGGGATCGGGGCGGGGGCGGGGTGGGGTCGGGGCGAGGTTGGTATACCCGCCCCGTTGGACAGCCTTATATGCAAGTAATATATTGAACTGCCTTTTTTTTTACAGGGTTGCATCTAGTCGTACTTTTACCCAAGATGGTTCGAATGTTGTTGTAATAAAAATAACAGTTTGATTTTCAAGCTAACAGAAAAGTCATGAATACTTCTGCACACTTTCCATAATACAAAAAAACTTTTTTTTTTATGACGGAAAACCCGTATCCGCAACTTTTTTACAAATGCGCACCGTAAACCCTGATCGACGCAATACCGCAAACCACGCCACCGTGAAACCACACTTGAATGCCCATGTGCGACAATCGAAGGTGTTAGCAAGAAATCAACCGTGGCGGCCTTCTGCTTCTTTACTCTTCTACCAAACTTTGCGGGTATACCAAAAACAAAATTTTACTAATAAACATGGGATAACATAATCCCTTTATCCACTCTCTCTCTCTCATAATCCCTTATACATTCTCTCTCATAACATAATCCCTTATCCATTCTCTCTCTGTGTCTCTCTCTCAATTTCAAAAAGACATTGTGCAATTTTGACAGCAATTGATGATCTCAGCTCAGCCATGTGCAAATTACAATAGCTTATTTCTGTTTCATGAGGTATCAGATTCCATTGCTTCTTCGATTTCTACACTCAAAAGATCACAAAGAATATTGTTAGAGAAACTTATCCCGACATTTTACTACGTACTAACTGCAACAAATACTTCTCTGACAGAATGACGAAATTCAAGTCGATGAATAATTACACAGAAACAATAGTGTAAATTACAGAAATAAGAAGATATGAGGCATGAGATTGAAAAATATGCAGCAAAGTTAAAAATATTTATTTCATTTTCTCGTATGTAAAAGGATTCAAAACAGATTCATAACTCACTGACTGTCCTAGATAAGTTATCCACAGTAACTCAAAAGGAATTCTAAATCAAGTAGCAGTGTGAAAGTAGAGAATCATATTTAATCCTATCAATTGAAACAAGGAAAAAGGGGGACCAAATTTATAAAGTGAAGGCAGTAGTAGAACCTTGTACTACATTTCTTTAGTTAAATAGTTTGGTCGTTAATCTCTATCCTAGAGTAGTAATAGGATGGCTGATCCTAGGAAGTCCTCGTGCAATTCTGGAGTAATTGTAAAGTTAACTCCGTGTGACCTATAGGTTATGAGTGAAGGACAATTATGAAGTAATTGTAAAGTTAACTCCGTGTGATCTATAAGTCATGAGTTCGAGTCATGGAAACAACCACTAATGCATGCATTAGGTTAGACTGTCTATATTATGACCATTTCTCAAATTCTGCTAACAAGGAATGCACTATGCATTGGACTGTCCTTTTTTTCCTGTTGTTAATCTCTATGCAGTTTCAATTAACGAAAAGTGTATAGATAGTGATGGAGAAAAGGAAGAGAAGTCATACTTCAAAATTTCACATCTTCTTCCGAAGTGCCTCCCTAACTGCATCAAATGCATATATTGCATCTATCTCAAGACTGCAGAGAAATATATATCAACGTTCAGCGATGTTTCGAGAAGGTTTTAACTTGGTCAAAACTGAGGTAAATAACTTACATAACAAACACATTGCGGTAAATAAAAGCACAAAATAATGTTTCAAAGAATCAAGTTGTCAAGTGTAGTTTAAAACTAAAGACGTGACATATAGGCTATAGCTCCTATTTGGTCTTGATGACACAAATATTCTAACTTTTTAATTGTAATTCACTTATTCAGTCAAAACCTACTATATATATCCAAAAGAAAACAAGTAGAGACGAATCAAACTTCAAATTGCACGGAAAATCAACTGCAGCTGATATAGCCTACATAACAACATACCAACAAACCAACAAATATACTGTAACAAACTGCAATATCTAATTGTTCACATTAACCATACAATTTAAAAGTATATGTTTGAGATACTCCCTGAAGAAATAACTGGGCATGATGTTATAGCTTTTTTGTGCTCGCATAATTGATAATAATTGATTTTGACACAAGTCAATCGACAATCATTCTACTCACCTCGTGTTTCTTGTGCATACGAGGCACATTCCTTATGGAGACCATCTCATTACGCCCTTATTACTAAACTGAGGCTCTTCATATCTCATGCTAACCCTTCGAATTTTCAAATATTCAACTGCAGTCCTTGACAATTCACACATCTCTCTATTGGATCAAAGGTTAAGATCTTATATTTGGGGATCCTTCTCTCTCGTTGGGATCCAACCAACTTTCCTCATCTTCTGCAACCCATGCACATTACTTCACTGACGGCTAATTGTTAGACTCACTTCCGATAGGAAAACTGAACTACTTACCTGAACAGGGAACTAAATTACTTACATGGACTGAATTACTGGCATAATCTGTCTTAACAACTCAACTTCGCTCGCACGACTAGTCTTATGGAGACCCATTTTTTATAACTCTAAAAGACTATTCTTCTGTAATTTCCTCTCTTACTGTCTAGCTGATTTTCTTCTCTCAGTGTCACTGTACTTCATACTTATCTTAAACTCTTTAGGTTTTAACACACATTCGGTGTGTTTAAACTGCTACTCACTCATCAGTGTTAACCTAACTAAGAAAATCAAATCGTGCCTCTACTAGCTCCACTGAAATTGCTAATTCATTACATCTACTCAAAACTTACTTACTATCTCTATTTAACACCTGCTAGCATCATATTCTCTGATCCTGCTCTGAATAACTAAAGTGAAACATATGGTTATTAGTGACTTCCCTCATCATTCGATCCCATTCTACGGTCGAATACTATATTTTATGTACTATAGCCATGGATCACACTTAAGAAAATTTCGTCTGTCTTAAATGAAAATTGGAACAACTAACCCCAAACTTTCTATACACTTCAAAATCATATCAGACTATATACATCCATGTAAACACTTAATCACATAACCTTAGAGAAAAATGTCACATCTTAGCATCTCATAGTAATATCTACTTCTTGTAGTAACTTGCTAACGTCCTACTCTCTAGTTCTGATCTGAATAAATTTGCACAAATAAAATTCTATTCCCTGAAGTCCAATATCGCCTGCTCTTGGTTCTCATGTCGTGCATCGTCTCTTGTTAGTCACGTGCATTGGTCGTATGAAAACACGTTCTGTAATATCACGTCTTTTTTCCTCCTATGTATTTTTTCCTTAAGCTCTTTTTTGGTCAAACCTATCGTGAGTCGTTTATGATCATTGCGGCTAACTTCATAACATGTTACCTTGTAAGGTCTTAAATTTGAGCTATCATCCTCACACTTGTAGCTCCATGGTCCAGAAAATCCAAATAAACTTATTTTATAGGATGTAGAACATATGTATACTATCATGAAGAAACTTGTCCTTAAAATGGTACCATCACTTGATAAATACATCATGCCCCATTTGGCATGTTTTGGGTCATCACCCGGACTTGAAAACATGCGAAGATTTTGCTATAGCCACCGTTACTTACACTTTCTTTTAGCACTCATAGACATCACTATACACTTTCAAGTCTCAAGAATCTCGATACACTAAAAAATTGAAAGGGTGGTAACTACATAACCAAACATTGGTGTACTGAATAATCATAATATTGCTAACTGAAACATTGTATAACTGATAACTGAGGTTAGCTAATAACCATAAATCATGATAATTGCTTCCGCACTTTTTGCTAAAGGTTATGATCTAGTATGTAGTACCCAACACCAACAGTTGCACATTGACAGCAAGCACCTAGCACACACTAGTAGGAAGAACACCAATAAATATATATATATATATATATATATAAGTCTTAACACAAACCCACATTTAATGACGATTGGAACCTAAGACTGTTAGACTCATCACCTTCACTTTGACTTGGTAACTAATATAATCACATAATTCGCATGAATTGACCCACTAGGTCTAAAAAAAAAAAGTAAACATTTGAAGTGATTTTTTCTCTTTCTTTACTTTTTTTTTAACATAATTTGATATTCTTGTACTATCATTAATATGACTTCCTCTAGAGTTGAAAAACATAATCATTGAGTATTGGAATGATACAAGTCCAAATGGAGCAAGATAGGATATCAAGAATTCATATAATCGACTCAAACTATGGAGGACTACCCTCATATAAAATGGATGCAGGGAAACACGAAAACGAATAGGGAGGAGAAAGGAAATTGCCCCTTAATGGCAATTTTGATGGCAGTTTCGAGGAGAAACGTCCGCATGTTATAATCAGCGCGCTTGCGATAATCAGGCCGACTATACCCATAACTAGAACTATTCTATAACTAGTCTGATAATTACGGTAATTGTACTCGGCGATCATCGATCAGAGTCTCGTAGGCTTCAGAAACTTGCTTGAATTTACGAGTGGCGTCTTCCTTTACCTGCTGTGGCGAATGTGTGTGCTTGTCGGGGTGAGTTTCCATACGATCGCTTGAATTTCTTCCTTGTTCGCGCTTCGTGTTAACCCTAATATTTCGTAGTAATTCATTTTTTTGTTGCTGTTTTTAGCTTCTTTTTGGAGGAGATGGAGATGACGGTTGTTGGGATTTTCCGTGAAACTTCTTACTTATTTGAATTGCGTTTTACATCTAAATTTTTCTGTAGGAGAAGTTTTGAAGTCTTGTCCACCAATCAAAAGACCCATCATAAAGACTTAATGCTCAATTTACTGTTTTTTGTCACCAAAATGGAATGTCTTTGCGTCTTTCGTGTCCACATATATCATCACAAAATGTGAAAGCCGAAAGAAAAATTCGAACAATTAACAATATAATTCGCTATCTTCTTGTATATTCTGCCACACCATCAAAGTTTTGGCACCATGCACTTCAAATGACCATATATCTTTTAAATATTCTTCCTAGTAAATTGATCTTCAATGTGTCTTCTACACAAATGTTGTATCATCATCTCCCGTCTTTTACACATTTGACGGTGTTTGTGTTTTCCTTTGTTTCCATCCACTCTCCTTAACAAGTTGCATGCTCGTTCAACTTCGTGTGTGTTTTTGGGATATCCATAAAATCATAGGGGATATAAATGTTATGATTTGACGAATGGGAAAATAATTATCTCCCGTCATGTAATTTTTGATGAATCTAAATTCCTGTTTGCTAAGTTTCATGTGGTATCCTCACCTTCATATGATTTTTTAGACAACGGAATACATCTCATTTTACACCACCACCTTAATGTCCAAACACAAGTGGAACCAACCCACTAAAATACCCAATATTTTCCGGCCCAACCTCAAAATGGGACTGGACCAGAGACCACAACCTTGTTGCCGATGATCTCGGCCCAGTCCTGTTCCCGTGACAGGCAGACCCAAGTTGGGAGGCCCAATACTACCTTAACCGCACCCTTAAGTCAGCCCAATACCGGATCAGCTACTCATGCTCCCCTGGGCATCAATACACCCCATCTGCCCATTATCATACTCCTAACTCCTTCTACACAACCAATGATGGAACAACCTCGGACCATTGAAATCCGTGCCATGCATGAGATTTTTGGCCCAAACATCATTTTAACCTCCTATACTCAGTTCAACCTCACCTCTACCAAAAAATCCCAAAGTTATCTTATCCAATCCGAATTGGAAAGCTGTCATATTTGACGAATTTAATGCTCTTATTAAAAATAAGACATGAAAATTAGTACCACGTCCGTCTAATGTGAACGTCATTCGGTCTATGTGGTTTTTGTCATATAAAGAATTCTGATGGTTCTTTTGCGAGATACAAAGCTCGTCTTGTTAGTGATGGCATGATGAAGTAGATTGTGGCGAAACATGCAGTCTAGTAGTTAAGCCAACAACTATCAGGATTGTTCTCAGCCTCGCTCTTTCCAAATCTTGGTCCATTCATCAGTTGGATGTTAAAAATGCATTATTACATGGACACTTACAGGAGACAATGTACATGCATCGGCTGATGGATTTCCGAGATTATACTTGTCCGGATCATGTTTGTCTGTTGAAAAAATCCTTATATGATTTGAAACAAGCTCCTCGCGTATGGTATAACAGGTTTGCAGGCTTTGTTTTCAAATTGGAATTCTCTCACAACAAGTTCGATCAGTCGTTGTTCATCTATCGGAAGGGCACTGACATGTCATATATACTTCTATATGTCGATGATATTATTCTCACAGCATCAACCATCTCACTTCGCCAATCTATTATGTTCATTCTTCCAACAGTATTTGCAATGAAGGACTTGGGTCCTTGAATTATTTTCTTAGCATTGTCGTCACCCAATATGCATGTGGTATGTTTCTTAGTCAAAAGAAATACGGTGAAAAAATAATTGACAAAACAGGGATGTCTTCCTGCAAACCCTCACATACTCCAGTTGACACGAAGGCAAAATTGAGTAGCGATGCCGAAACTCCCTACATCGATCCTACTCATTACCGTGCTTAGCAGAGGCCTTGCAGTATCTGACTTTTACACTACCAGATCATTCCTTTGCGGTTCAGCAAGTTTGTTTACATATGCATGATCCGAATGAAGCACGTATGAGGGCTTTCAAAAGGATTATACGGTATGCTAAGGGTACTCTCCATTTCGGCCTACATTTATATAAGTCCTCCATCTCGAGTCTTTCAGCCTACACAGATGCGGATTGGGGTGGCTGTCCAGACACACGTCATTTCATTTCTGGTTATTGTGTGTTCTTGGGAGACAATCTCATTTCATGGTCATCCAAACGATAATCCAGACTGTCTCGATCAAGTGCACATGCAGAATATTGAGGGGTAGCCAATGTGGTTGCTGAATCCCGCTGGCTCTATAATCTACTGTTGGAGCTACATTGTCCGATTGAAAATACAACAATGATCTATTGTGACAATGTGAGTGTGATATACTTATCCGGCAATCCTGTTCAGCATCAACGCATAAAACACATTGAAATGGATATCCTATTTGTCCGAGAAAAGGTTGCCCGTGGACAAGTCTATGTTCTCCATGTACCGTCCTGCTATCAAATTGCAGATATTTTCACGAAAGGTCTTCCGCGCGTACTCTTTGATGCAGATTTCAGGGACAGTCTGAGCATACGTGAACCTTCCGCTAAGACTGCGGGGGACTGTTAGAATAATTATAGGCATATCTCATAATTATATTTACTCTCCTTTAATCAAGATATTGTAATATATTGTAATTAGTAGTATAATTAATTAATCATCAATTAGGAGGATTGTAAGTAATTAACATCTTATATTTTAAGTACAATTAGATTAGTACTAGAACTTATAATTGTATATATTACTTACAATTGGAATTAAATAATCAAGGAATCAATTCTCATATATTATACAATTTATGTATGATTATGTTGTATCATTGGATTAATTTCATGCATGGCAATTGAAATTATCACTTTAAAGTAATTAAAATTATCAATTATAACAGTAAGGTCATCAAAATTTATACACTGTAATGACAAAACATATCATCAAGGTTATTTTACTATATGAAGTTTTTGTAACTTTACTACTGTATTATATTTATAGTATGTACAATTATGTTACTTTAATGCAATAAAATAGTTTATTACTTTATTGTTAGAGTAATTAAATTTAATTACTTTAATGTGACAAAAATAATTTTATATTTTTATTATTACAGTGAGTAAAATTCTATAATGAAAATTAATTTTAGTGTTGCCGCAAGTGGAGTTTAGGCTTGCAATAATCAACTACCAAACAATCATCAATAAAAGATGCTCCATGCCATGATGCCTCCCCACAACTCTTGATAAATTCCACATCAAACCTAACGTTTCAGAGTGAAGGTCCTTAATATATGTTTCTAGATTTTTGGGAGTTTTTGCAAGAAAATAAATAGATTATTGGGTAAATAATTTGAAAAATAAATTAAAGAGGGTGTAATAGAAGGAAACCAGAAAGCAAATAAATTAGAAATGCAAACTGCAAACTCTGCGTAATTATTCTCTCGGTTATACTTTAATGGTCACTTTAACTCTTTAAAAAAAAGTATAAATTACTCATATTTAATAAGAGTAGATTAATCTTTTCTTCTTCAATATTGTGCATGTTTTTTATTATTAAAGATATGATTAAAAATAATTATCAATTTTAATCTTCTATTAAATATAGTATAAAATGAAGCCAATCTTCGTGATAGAATATTCCACTTTATCTCATTAATCTTATGATTATTTTATCACCCCAAATGAGATAAATTAATCTCATAATTATAAATTCGGTATTATAATCTTGGAATAATTCAGTCCGCGTACCACACGAGCCCATAAATAAACCCATAGAGACAAGATGCCTTGTAAAAGTTGCGTTCCTGTCCTGTTGACAGCAATTAAACAACAATAACTTAATCAGAAAGCAAGAAAAACTAATGATCACCCTCATTCCTCCCCACTTCAAAAGTTACATTATTAAAAGAACTTCATATACAACTTCTCCATCATTCTTTTTGCACTGTAAATCTACCCACACTTAGCTGTCTAATAAATTATTCCACTAGTGGCATGTCTGTTACTTTATAAATCTCTAATGGAATAATGATCCTTCAATTAATTGAAGTTGGTCACATGAATTCTTGATATATTTTTATTCAAAAAAGTCTATGCTATTAAAAAGATTCAATTTTATTTGAATTTTTTAGACAAACTATACAAATGAAGGTCCCATTGGTGGGATCTCAAGAACAGAACCGAAAGTCAAGAAAAATAAAAGAGGACTGAAAGAGAAAGGTACAACTTTTTCTTTTTCCTTCTTTTGATACCTTCCTTTCTCTTTATTTTTAGCTTTTACACATTTGAACACTAAATACAAGGACCCTTCAATCCAAAAAATATAATTAGCCTTTTTTTTAGCTAAGTTGGAAAAAAAAAAAGTTGAAAGCTTGATTGGTTGTTGGGTTGTTTGTGGAGAAATTGATTTTGATCTGTACTCAAAGAGCAGGTATGAATCTTGAATTTTTTTCCTGTTATTTCAATTCAAGAATAGCTTAGGGTGTGTTTGGTATGAAGGAAAACATTTTCTTGGAATACAAGTGAGTTTTT
Organism: Przewalskia tangutica; assembly: GCA_029844215.1. Lineage (NCBI taxonomy): Eukaryota > Viridiplantae > Streptophyta > Magnoliopsida > Solanales > Solanaceae > Przewalskia > Przewalskia tangutica. The sequence continues at coordinate 121,786,323 of CM056730.1, read as the reverse complement.
ACTTATTTTTTAGCATGCATATGTAATCTAGCAAAATACTATGGGGTGGGGTGGGGTGGGGTGGGGTGGGGGTGGGGTGGGGTGGGGTGGAGTGGGGTGGGGGTGGTGGGGGGCATGGGATGGTCTCGAGTTGGGGGTTGGGGGTGTTTGGGAGGTGGGGAGGAGATAATGTAACTACTTCCGTTAGAGAAGTCATTTTCTCATTTTTAAGCAACTTTGTGGAAATATTTTTCAAATTTTTGACTAACCAAACATGTGAAAATTAAAAATGTTTTCCTCCAAACCAAACACACCCTTAGTGATTTTTTCATATTTTCCTCTTTCGTTGGTTCCTTTGTTGTGTTGGAATGGATTTATTTATGTGTATTTTTCATTTTTTTGATGCAGTTTGAAACTGTGAAGTTTCTGTTCTTGGTAAGTTGATACAAGGGGGTTGAGTTGTTTCCTGTAAAGTTTATATTTGTTTTAATGTTTTGACTCTTGAGAACTATTAGAAGTATGGGTGTTGGATTGTTAGAGATTGGAGTTGAAATGAGGAGAATTTTGATGTATTCAATTAAAAGATGTTATATACAAGTGTTGAATCATCCATTTCTTGTGAGTTTGTTGTGTTTCATAGCATTTTTGTATAGATCTTTCCCATTTTTGTTTTCAATATTGTTAGCTGCATCACCAGTTCTTGTTTGTACTGCTGTTTTGCTTGGAACTTTACTAAGTTTTGGGCAGCATAATATACCCGAAATCGAAAGGGAAGAAAAAACAACAACTCATGATATAGTTCCTTTGAGAACTGGGGTATTATATGATACTAATATTGAGAGTGAAGATAGTTACTATGTGGAGAGATACACGGATAACGAAAGGGACCTCATAGAGCAGTCGATTGATGAGATTAGTGATCTTTCCCCTCTACTCGACGAAAGGTCTCGAGAATTTCAATTTGGGGGCGGGGTTGAGAATGAAGAGGATGAAGAAAAACATGGTGATGGGGATCTTATGGAGAGTCAATACTCTCCGATTCCAACGGTTGATGAGGGTTTTGAGGAAGCATCGAGGGAGTTTTATGAGCAAAACGATGAAAAGAATGAAGAGAAAGACGATGATGGGGAACTTATGGAGAGTCAATACTCTCCCATTCCGATGGTTGATGATGAGAGCATTGACTTTGACTTTGATAGATCAAATTCCTTCAATTCTAAAAGGGTGAATCTTAATTCTCTTCCTGGTTCCCCTTGGAAAAAGGAGTCAAAGGAAGAGCAAAAAGAGGAAGAACAGGAGGATGATGATGATGAGGATGACGACGAGTCTTTTGATTCGGAGTCTGATCGAGCGGAAAGCTCTTCTCCAGATGCTTCATTGGCTGACATTATTCCAATGCTTCACGAGCTCCATCCGCTTTTAGATGAAGACACTCCTCAACATGTTAGTTTGTTGCATGATGTTTCTGATGCTGCTTCGGATAGTTCCGGTAAGACCACTGAGAGTGAAAATGAATCTGATGATGGTTGTGAAAATCAAGAAGAGGTAGAAGTTGCGGACAACGAGAATGAAGATGGTGAAGATGAAGAAGGAAAGCGAAACGAGGAAGATAAGAGTAAGTCAGCTATTACATGGACAGAGGAGGATCAGAAGAATCTAATTGACTTGGGAAGCTCCGAGGTCGAAAGGAATCAGCGGTTAGAGAATCTAATGGCAAGGAGAAGAGCACTGAAGAAAATGAGGACGATGATGACCGAAAAGAATTTGATTGACTTGGAAAGTTCTGATCTTCCGTTCAACATTCCCTCCATTTCTACAGCAAGAAACAATCCGTTTGATGCTTCTAATGATAACTATGACCTTGGACTTCCACCAATCCCGGGGTCCGCTCCATCTATTTTAGCACCAAGGCGAAACCCGTTTGATCTTCCTTATGACTCAAGCGAAGAGAAACCTGATCTTATGGAGGACGAACAAGAGTTTATAACATTTCAAGCAAAGGATCCGCTTTTCCGGAGGCACGAAAGTTTTATCGTAAGACCCTCAATCTTTGGGCTGAGCAGGCAAGACAAGCAAGATATCCACTTGAGACCTTATTTTGTTCCCGAGAGGGTGGCTTCAGAAGGAACAAGCTACTCGCCGTTCCAAAAACAATCAAGTGAACTTAGTGATTCCAAGGTGATTTCTGTTCCTGAAACAGAATCACTAAGTTCAGTTGAAGATCTGGAAGACAATAACCTCGTCGAAGGGCATGTAAGGCACGAAAGCCTTGATGAAGAAGAAATTGAATGCCAAGACCTCGTAGATGAACATATCTCCGAGGAGCCAGAGCTGATGTATAAAATAGAGCATACTTCTGAACATGTCAGACATGGAAGTCGATCCTCTGAAGAAGTAGAGTCTTTAGTGCAACTGGGAACTCTGGAAAATCATCATGACGTAGAAGAAACTTTGCTCCAGGAAGGAAGAGCGACGGAAATTCAATCAAAACCAGAAACTTCTTATCAAAGATACAGCAGTCAATCTAGCTCCTCGTCGTTGGCGGAAGTGAGTGAAAGGGTCTTTGTTGATAAAGAAGGAGAAACGAGATCAAGTTTAGAGGAGACAATGTGGCATGTTGAACAAAATGGGATCTCCAGGCAAGCTTCATTTGATGGACCTGATTTCCACATCATGAGCACTTCAGTGGACCATACTTTACGCGGACAACCTATTTATGATTCCAGTCCTTCTGCTATTAGGGAAAACATATTTTCAGCCTCCTTTTCTTCAGATCAGCATGTGGAATCTGAGGAAAATAGGCAGGACATTGAAAAGTCCGTTCCAACTAATGAAGAAATTTTGGCACCAGCAGATGAGCTTGATGTTGCAAAGGCAGAGATTTCTCAAGATGATGAAGTCTTTGGCAGTGCAAGTGCCCCTCCACTGCCTGAGTTTGTTTTTGGTCAGGCATCTACCGACTCAAAATTATCAGAAAATGAGGATATTGTGTATGAGGAAGGAATTATTCAGCATGAACAACGGCGAATTATTTGTCCAGCATTGGACACAGATACCCATATTCTGTCTCAACATGCTGAATACCAGGCAGTGGAATCCCTTCCAACATTTGATGATCTCAGCTCATCAAATGTTGTTGAAAATTTGGCTACTGATGATCACACTGAAGTGGATGAAGAGCTGGTGTCTGTTGGACATCAGTACACTTCTGTAGAAAAGTCCGTCTCTCAGCTTGAAGAAGAATTGGCACACTCAGACAAATCCATAGATGAACAACTCTCAGAGAATCGGGAAGTAACGGTAACAAATTCTTTTCATCACTTTTATTTTATGCATTTCCTTTTTTTGCAACTTTCTTTCTTCAGTAATTTTCATTTATGGTTGATCTTAGAAATCTGAAATTACTTGGTTAAACTTTTACCTGTAATTGCATGACTGCTTCTAAGGAAAAAAGAAATATCTACTTGATTTACAAAATAACAACGTGAAGATTTATAATTTACTTTACCTGAACTGGTAGCAATAACTAACTGCAACTTAGACTCCTATAATAGTAAGAGCAACAGTCCCGAACCAAAATTGTCATGATATAGATGTTGCCTGTTGAAGAATAAACTATAAGCTATGCTGCTCCGATACTCCAAAAATGCCGCCACACCCATGTCGAATCCTACAAAAAGATGCATCATTATGTTAGAAGCATTAAAAGTAAACAAATATGAACTGAATTTTGTGATGTGGAAATCCAAGTTGATCTGGCTGAGTCAGTGAAAGAAGCACTGCTTGGCTAGGACTAAGTTTGTATATTTGAGGAATATATCATTCACCATCTGGACGAGCAGATTGCTGCTGGTTATTGTCTACTGTTTCTTCACAAGTCTTAAACTTTTCGGGTGGAGGGTGGATAAAGAACATTAAAACTTCTATTTAATTTGTGATAGGATTAACTATTGTTTCTCTTATTTCCAAACTGATGCATCAACAAATTATTATACCCCTTACGTCATAGCAAGTTTATTTATTCTTTCCTTCTCTCTTTCTTTTTCCTTTAAATGCTTCTAGTCGGGAATCAATCCTGGTAAAATCTAAGTGCATCTTTTTCTGATAAAACAGGAGCCACCAGCTATCCTGGTTGAGTCAATTGAGGAAGCGAGCACCACTGAGAACTTGAATGCTTCAGAAATCCATGACCTTGATAATGGAATTCCTATTATCAGCTCCCCACGTACTCCCGACTGTATTTCCAATCTGCATGAGGTTGTTGGGCCAACAGGTGCTGCAGGTCTAAAAAACATCTTTCTCGATGAGGTGGAAAATGATAACCAGATCAAGGTCTTGGAAAACTATGTATTGCCACCAGAAACAGCTGATTTTCACCATGATGAGCAATATATAGTTGAAGAGACGGATGGTATTGAGGACATTGATGAGGCATTTCTCTATGAATTAGATGCGGTTGGTGACTTTAGCATCCAGAATGAGCTTGAGAGACTAATCAATTCCACTGGAGAGGGTTTGTCTGCATTCCACACTGTTGATTCTGGCACTACAAAAGTTTCTGAAGTGGCCTGTGCTGAATTTCATGAAAGAAATTTTCTGTTGCACCCCGAGATTTTAAACGGATCCACATTTGAAGAGATTGATAAGCACGAAGAAAAGGAGCGTGCTTCAGAAATGCAAACATCTGGAATAAGCATTATTGATCATATCGATGCATCTCATACAGAATTTGCTGTAGGAGAAGTTCATAATGCTGTTGATCCTAGATCAATTGAAGGAGGGCTCCCCGAGGATACTGATATTGGACTTTCAGATCCCAAGGAAAAGCTTAATTCGGATGCTCAAGAGATAGTTCTGAAAATGCCTGTTGTTGAAGCTCACAACTCTGTCTTTGAGGTAGAAAATTCAAAATCTACTCAAACAGGAGTGACTGAAATGCCTCAAGAAGTTAAAGTCAAAGAGGAAACTGATTCTGGTATGCCAGTACTGGAAGCACAAACAATTCAAGATATTGAGTCGGCGTTTTGGCAAGTTTTTGAGAAAGAAATGGAGAAATCTAATGTTCTTGAGCAATCTAATGCTCAAAATTCTGGAATGCCAGTGCTGGAAGCACAAACTGTTGAAGATATTGAGTCAGCATTTAGAAGTACTTCTGAGAAAGAAATAGTGCACTGGAATGTGCTCGAGCTACCTAATGCTGAACTAGTAACTGATGAATCTGGGAGCTCAGAGGATGCAGCGGTGTCTGAAGCATCAAATTCAGTGCAGGAAGATTCTGGAATGGCAGTGGTGGATAATGAGTCAGCATTTAGAAATATTTCTGACAAAGAAATGCAAAACTCGAATGTGCTTGAGCTACCTAATGCTGAACTAGTAACTGAAGAATCTGGGGATTCTGACGATGCAGCGGTGTTTGAAGTGTCAAGTTCAGTACAGAAAGATACTGGAATGCCGGTGGTGGAAGCACAAACAACTGAAGATATTGAGTCAGCTTTCAGAATTACTTCTGAGAAAGGAATAGTGCACTCGGATGTCCTTGAGCTACCTAATGCTAAGCTTGTAACTGAAGAATCTGATGATTCTGACTATGCAGCTGCGTTTGACGTGTCAAGTTCAGTACAGAACGATTCTGGAAGGCCAATTGTGGAAGCACAAACAATTGAAGGGATTGAATCAGCATTTAGAACTACTTCTGAGAAAGGAATAGCGAACTCGAACGTGCTTGAGCAACCGAATGCTAAGCTTGTAACTGAAGAATCTGGGAGTTCTAACAATGCAGCAGAAGTTGAAGTGTCAAGTTCAGTACTGGAAGATCCTGGAATGCCAGTGCTGGAATCACTATCAGTTGAAGATATTGAGTTAGCATTTAGAAGCACTTCTGAGAAAGAAATAGTGCACTCGGATGTACCTGAGCTACCGAATGCTAAGCGTGTAACTGAAGAATCTGGGAGTTTGGACGATGCAGCGGTGTTTGAAATGTCAAGTTCAGTAACGGAAGATTCCGGAATGCCGGTGCTGGAAGCACAAACAGTTGAAGATATTGAGTTGGCTATTAGAAATATTTCTGAGAAGGAAATAGAGAACTTGAATGTGCTCGAGCTACCTAATGCTAAGCTAGTAACTGAAAAATCTGGGGTTTCTGATGATGCAGCGGCGTTTGAAGTATCAAGTTCAGTACAGAACGATTCTGGAATGCCAGTGGTGGAAGCACAAGCAATTGAAGATATTGAGTCGGCATTTAAAATTGCTTCTGAGACAGAAATAGTGCACTCAGATGTACGTGAGCAACCCAATGCTAAGCTTGTAGCTGGAGAATCTGGAGATTCTGACGAAGCAGCGGTGTTTGATGTGTCAAGTTCAGTACAGGAGGATTCTGGAATGCCAGTGGTGGAAGCGCAAGCAATTGAAGACATTGAGTCAGCATTTAGAAGTATTTATGAGAAAGAAATAGTGCACTCGAATGTGCCTGAGCTACTTGATGCTCAGCTTGTAAATGAAGAATCTAGGGATTCTGACGATGCAGCGGTGTTTGATGTGTCAAGTTCAGTACTGGAAGATTTTGGAATGCCAGTTCTGGAAGCACAAACAGTTGAAAATATTAACTTAGCATTTAGGCAAATATCTGAGCAAGAAATAGAGAAATCGGATGTTCTTGAGCAACCTAATGTTAAGGTTGTAACTGAGGAATCTGGGGATTCTGACGATCCAGTGGTGTTTGACGTGTCGAGTTCAGTACATCAAGATTCTGGAATGCCAGTACTGGAAGCACAAACAGTTGAAGATATTGAGTCAGCATTTAGGCAAATATCTGAGCAAGAAATAGCTGAGAAATCGGATGTCCTTGAGCAACCTAATACTGAGCTAGTAACTGAAGAATCTGGGAACATTGTAGCTGCGGCTGAAGTGTCAAGTTCAGCACTGGAAGCACAAACAGTTGAAGATATTGACATGGTATTTAGGCGATTATCTGAGAAAGAAATACAGAAATCGAATGTTCTTGAGCAACATAATGCTGAGCTAGCAACTGAAGTATCTGGGAGTTCTGACAAAGCAGCGGTGCTCGAAGTGTCAATGCAGTTACCAATTCTTGAAACAAGACCAACTGAATATTTTGATTTGGATCATGAAAAACTTTCTGAGAGTGATGATGAGAAGCTCTTCCATCATGATTCTGTTGGTGGTGATGAGCCAGAATCCAAAGGCATGGGAGCTTCTTCAGATTCACAAAACATCGAGACAGACTTGGCTTTGAAAAAAGTTTTGGAAGGAACTCTGAACTCCACTTCTGAAGGTGAGTCAGCAGAAGCTAAGCCAAGTGGAGCAAGCTTATCTAATGATATCGAATCAAGTGTTAGAGGATCTGAATGTGAAACTGGAAAAGGAGATCATGAAGTTGTAGTAAAAGAAGCCAAGGCATTTACAGCTGAAAAACCAGAACAGGCTGTTGATATGCCTACCACATCTGACGTTAAAGGCAAGAAAGACAAACTCCACAAGATGGGCTCGAGTTCAAGCTCAAGCTCTGATTCAAGTTCAAGTGACTCCGACAGAGAATGAAGATGCTCAGGAAGATTGACAAAAGGAGTTAAAGTTGGTTTGCTTTTGTGTTTATTGCATTAGTAGTTTGGATTGCATGGTTTGGAGTGGCTTGTGAAATGGACTCCTTCAAGAATGAGTTTTTGTTTTTTTTCTTGAAGCATTCTTTTCTTCTTATATTCCCCCTCCCCATCTTTTCAGCAGTTTTTGGAGATTGTTGGAAGAAAAGCTTTTGTTGAACTCGTATATGGATTTTGTAATTTTTGGTATGAAACAGTTTATGTTTGACTGTTTTCCTTGAAAGTAATGGCAAGCAAGATTCATTGCCTTTCTTTGTTGCTTCTTTTTGCTGTTTTCTTCACTTTTTAGTTCTTTTAAGCTTTCTTGCTTGGATATGCATTTAAGAGGTTGTTTGGTTTGGCGCACCAAGTTATACAGGGACTTTTACATGAAGATACATAATCGTTGCATTGTTTAGGGCATATACTTTGGCGGATATTTGGTTCATAGCATTAAAAATGAGATAGCGATGCATAATCTTTGCTCAGTCCCGTTTTACGTGATACATTTTCTTTTTAGTTTGTTTAAAAAAAGAATGATATATTTCTCGTGAGAACTGTTTAATCTTAGCATTTACATTTTACTCTTAATGACATGACTTGTTAGGAGTTGAGACTTGATATAAAAGTTCATTTTTTTATAAGAAAAGAAAAGTAAATAAAAGAATGGAAGGATGAAATAAAGGTAGTTTGATTTTCTAAGTGTTTTATTAGTGTAAAGCTAATACTCGTCGTATAAGTTATTACATGTTGAATCATTAAAAGATACTAACACAAGTATTGCTGTATAGAAATATACTGATACTGATATTATTTATACCGGACACAAAACATCAGCCAAACGCAATTCACAATATTATATAATTGTAAATTCTAATTTTTATAGCAATATTAGTTTTCTAATGACCCCTTAATGTATCTCATACTGTTACGCTTATTTAAGTTATGACAACCAATCTCATTTTTCTTATATGGATGAATTTTACCTTCAAAACAATTTTGAGAACTCTTTCAACAAGGAAAAAGAAATCTTCATAGGGTTTCTTCATATTATGTTTGGAGTACTTATCAAATAAATTGCAGCAATTGAACAAGTTAATACTTTAGTCCTTCCATAAATTCAATTTGCAAATCCATCAATCAAATCTCTGTAATTGTTCCATTAACAAATAGGCCCTTCTAAACCCACTGAACAATTTCATTAGACATTAAAATATGAAATACATTTAACAGTTTGGTAGCAGTATATATAGTGACCGTTTTACACATTCATTAACTTACTAATAACCTACATACATATCATATCTTTGCTTAGAGTTACAACCTGGACACACAGTAAGTACAACAATAAACAACATTCAGGGGAGGGGAATATGTAAAACTTCCACTGAAAGTGGCAGTTCTTCTGGACCTATTCGATCAAGTTTCTAAGAGCAGTTGGTGTCATAGCTAGCGAGTCCCAACAACTCCGGACCTTCAAGTCGAGGATTGTGCTCAAAGCTGCAAATTAGAAGTTAACGAAACTCATCAGAAACAATGAACTAGAATGTGGTATCTTATACAGGAATAAGTAGGGGATGACCCTGAATTAAGACATCAAGAAGATTAACATGGTAAAAGACTACAACGCAAGCCCCGAGGACTTAGTTCAGGCGGCAAAGGTTGATGGACTTGTGACTTAGATCACATGTTCGAGCCCTGCGCCATGCAAACTAAACCTGATATTTACGTGGAGACGGGTAGATGGGCAGGCCCACTATCACCAAGTTGCAAAGGCTGCAGTTGGCCCTAGATGGATTTCTCGGTCATAAAACAGAAGACTATACATAGCTTTAAAGCTATACAAGTAAGGCTCCACATATGACACATGGTACCACCAGTGAAGAAGCAGTCTCTTTACCATATTAAAGAGGACGATCGCTTTCTGAAAAATATACTGAAAAGTTTATTCATCTGCTTGCCTGGCTTTATATATTTTTTCAGTACCTCTTTTCCCTTTTTTTTCTTTTAACACACACCCTTCCCCAAATAATGACAAAATCTAATATAAATACATATTGAAACGAGGGAATTAAGGATCTAAAGGAATACACAAAAAGTGAAAAGGTAACCACGAAGCACATAAATTGACTTGAGTTGCAGATATAATTAGCATACCTAAAGAACAAAATAAAAACACAGTTGGGCTTCCTTTGGCTTTGAAGTAAATGTGTGTGTGTACCTTGAATTGATACCTACCAGAATGCTAATTGAAATAACTGGAAACCTTGAAACTCTTTTTGGTTAGTATATTACTATCTTAAATTAGATGTTATTTAAGGCCTCTCGACAGATCAGCTGTTCTCAGATAAAGGTCACATATCCAAATCCTTAACAAATAAGTTCTCTTAATTAAAAACAAATTTTACAAGTCACTGTTTCCGATGTCATTATCCTAACCCTTCCATAAGTCCAAATTATGAAGCCCAAGTTTAACTTAGATGTAGGGAATTTAAGAAGATGGTCTTTTTTAAAGGTATGATAGCATCGAGCATACAGAGACATGATTACTATTAGCACCATTGCTGTTCAATAATTATACATGTAGAATATACATGGAAATCTTACTTGTTCAGTGGAATATGCTCAAATGGACCAGAAGTGGGAATTGTTCCACACAAATTGTTGTTTGAGACATCCCTGAAAGAAAAAGTGCAAAAAGTTTAAAATCTATGTTGCATAATAATAATAATAATAATAATAATAATAATAATAATAAATAATAAATAATAATAATAATAACAACATGTACTTACACGACTTTCAGGCTAGAAATACCAGAAAGTTCTCTTGGGATTGGTCCTGTTAGCTTATTATCATTCAGACGCCTGATAGATTAGATAAAAAACTTTCAATCAGCAGAAGAGGATTGTGCAATAACCAATTCACTACAATCATATGTGCTTAGGTATATACAATAAGGAAGGGAGAGGGGAGATTTCACTCAGGACTTCACTAACTAATTTAAGGTCAAACTGAAACTGAAAATTTTGGTCAAAAAAGAGAAGAGAACTCTCTAAGTAGCCCAAGTAGGGCTGGAAAAATGGTTAAAAAAAATAAGTGACCATCCAATCCGACCCATTAGACATGGGACGGATAACTGACTTTTTAAAAATGGATCAAATATGGTAATATATTATCCACTAAAAATGGAGCTACTATAGATATCCATATTATCAATACCCGCTTATTATTTTTCATGAGTTCTTGATGTTTGGGAGTACATTTATTTTGGCTTTTTGCTTGTATTATCACCTGACTATGACTATTCCTGAAACCATGGATGATATGGGTCCGGGGAAGGGCCGGACCACAAGGGTCTATTGTAAACAGCCTTACCTTGCATTTTTGCAAGAGGTTGTTTCCACGGTTTAACCCACTTTTTATCCGTGTTAAATATGGGCGGTCTGATATTTCATCCGTCTTTCTTTAACCCGCTTTCGACCCTCCCATTTGCCACTCGTAAGCCCAATAACAGAATAGCAGGCTTCTTTTTCTCCCCCCCCCCCCCCCCCCCATATGTAAAAAGTACACATGACTGGAACAGAATTGGGAAACATCACAAAGGAGAACTTACAGGAAAACAAGACTTTTCAACTTTCCAAGTGAAGTAGGAATTGTCCCTGAAATATTGTTGTTGTACAGATCCAGACTAATAAGTCTCTTCAAGTTACCGAGCTCTTTAGGGATGGTTCCTTGAATATTATTTTTGTAAAGCTCCCTGAAGCAGCAAACAATTAAATTATGGCTATGACTCCTTGAAAACCAATAGAGTCATCGACTAGAAATGGCAAGTTAATTCAAGATATCAGATAGTTACTTACAAATACTGCAGATGTTCAAGCTTTCCAAGTTCAGGTACCAAATGACCAGATAATTTCGAGTTTCCAAGGTCCCTGGAGAAACATTAACACCCAGAGATATTTCAGACTTGTAATTATCACGATGAGAAAATAGAGCAAACTACAGCTATGTTCCTCTTCTGAGTTGCACCACTTTTTTGGGAGAATAAATATTAAAAAAAAAAGGAGGGGGGGTGGGGGGTGGGGGTAAAGAAAGTTTATTCCATTAACCTGCAGAGAATACATAGGAGGAGACATGAAACTTTAATCTTAGGAAACCAAATTAATTTCAGAAATTTAGCATCTCAAAACTAATTAAAAAGGATTTATTTGTTATAGTTACTATTCCTCTCAGGATAAATGTAAATATAACGACTACCGAGTTGGAAATTCACATGATTCTTCATACACGAGGAATGTCAGGCTGAGCACCTCAAGTTTTTTAAATATGTGAGAGACATCATGGTAACAAAGATATAAGAAAGTTTCTTGCATTTCAATAAATTAGTTTGTGTCTCATTCAAATTTCATAAGTCATCTGTTATGTATCAACTATCAATCAACTCAACATAAAAATCCACTAGTACCATCAGGTGTTCCAAGATCACATATGATACAGGAAATGCAACTCTAAGACATACAAACAATCATAAACACCCAAAATTTTGCCAATAAAATGATCATTTGATAAAATAAAAAACTACATAAGCAAATGACCATGCTTGCTCCAACTTTTCATAAAACTTCAATAATCCCTAACAGAAATGAATTTTAATGCCCAAGGGTTCGCCCCTTTAAAGCAAACAAAATCTAAAAGGTGCAACCACATACAAATCGACCAATTTCCCAAATATAACAACACCCAAAACCATTATTTAACAAACAAAATTAAAAAAGGATGACATTTTTGGGACTTACACACGAGTGACATGATTATCACCGTTACAAGTGACATGAAACCAAGTACAAGGGTTAACAAGATTCGGATCCCAGCTTTGGAGCACGTTATCCGGGTCGGATAAGCTCCGACGAAGAGCATACAAAGCATCCCCTTCTGAATTTCCCTTTACACATACAGCCAAAGCAAGTAAAACTGCCAAGAAACCCCATGATTTCAAGAACGAAAACAAAGCTGCCATGGTTATACCCACAACCAAGAAAATTGTTGGGTTTTGCTTAGATTTTGATGTAGAATTTTTTTGATGAAAGTGTGGGGGTAGTAAAAGGATCGGTTTTGGGAATGACAGCAGCTTGGTGCTGGTGTTGGGTGCGCTAGGGAATCTTTTCTACTCTCCACTTTGTGTATTTATTAGCTACTCCATACCCCTTTTTTTCCCTTTGTTTTCCTTCTATTATATTTTAATTTGTATTGGGTAGAGTTTATTTAATAGGAAGTGTTTCCTGCTAATAATATCTTGCTGTTAATGGAGAAGAACTACTTCATAGTTCATACTCTATATTCCTCTACTTTTTATTTTTTTAGATGTTCTATATCTGTATTAGGATCTAATTTTGATTTTCATTCATACCGAAAAAAACTCATATTTGAGATAAAACACTTTTTAATAAAGAATAAAATGCTTCTTAATAAAGGATATTTTGTACTTTTTAAAAAAAAAATATGGGGTTCGATATTCATATTAGAGCTAAACTAAATTTGAACTTACGCAGAAAATTTCATATTGGATGAATCGCTTACTAACAAAGATAATTTTATATTCAAGGCTCGAACTCAAGATCTCTAATTAAGAATAAATGAATATTTATCATTTCATTATAACTCTTGTCGGTCTTTTTACCATTTCTATAATTATATTGTAGTGTCCTTTTGATCGCTAAAAAGTGGATAACAATTTATCTGTAGCGTATTTATATTAAATTAATAAAATGAATCTTAATCGTTAAGAATTATAAGGGAGATATATAGTATTTAATCATGGTAAGTGATAGATATACAATAACATATTCAGTGTTATTCCACACGGTGAGGAGGATACACGAGACCTGTACTATTACCTAACCCTCCAACCTAATTCGCGACCTCTACAACCTCCTATATAAGATCATGTCCTCAGTAAGTCACAACTGCGTCATGTCTTGCCTAATCACTTATTCCAAATATTGTTTCGCCTACCTCGACCTTTTCTGAACTCATCTAAAGACAACCTCTCACACCTCCGCAATAGGACCTCCGTGCTCTCCTATGAACACATGTCCGAACCATCTCAGCCTAACTTCCTACATCTTATCCTCCACCGAGGCCACTCTCACCTTATCCCGGATAACTTCATTTCTAATCCTATCCTTCCTAGAATACCCACACATCCATCGCAACATCCTCATCTCCACCACGTTCATCTTATATGGGACTTCTTGACTGATCAACACACAACCCCATACAATATAGTAGGTCTAACTATCATCCTATAGAACAAGGTCTTTAAATTTTGCACCTTCTTATCACACAAGACTCCAGAGGCGAGCCTCCATTTCATCTACTTGTCCCAAGACGGTGTGTGACATCGTCATTCAGTCGCTCCATTTTCTTGGATAATGGACCCAAGATACTTAAAACTTCCTCGCTTTTGGATGGCCTGTGTCACAAGCCTCACTTTCACGCCCTCCTTCTGTGTTGTATCACTAAACTTGCACTCCAAATATTCTGTCTTGGTTCTGCTCAATTTGAATCTTTTAGACTCCAAGGTATGTCTCCAAATCTACAACTTAGCATTAACTCCGTCGTGAGCCTGTTCAATCAAAATTATATTGTCCGCAAATAACATATTTCATGACATCTCCCCTTAAATTTTTCGCTTCAGTTCACCCAATATTAAGGATGCTAAGTGATGGATATGCATTTGAAAAATCCAAATCTTGTATTTATTAATTTAATATAAATATTCTATATGAATAAATATTACACAGAAATGATGGTGGTATGATTGAAAATTTATCACTTAATGAAAAAAGTTGTATTCAAACTTTGAAAATAAAAAATTACTTAATACTAGAAATTTAAATTGCATGTCATCCCTTAAAAAACTCGAGTTTATAACTTGATTATTTAAAATCTTTCAGAATGAAAATGTTTTCCTACCTTATACTCATCGTCGATGTGAGTTTGAACTTTGAATTAATAAATTTTGAATATGAAATGCTTCAATAAAGAAACAAAACAATTATGACTCAATTCAAAGCCAGTGAATCACATAAACTTTTATTTATTTACATTTTTATTTATTGTCATTGCATTGTCCGTTCTAAATGAAAGGAATGAGATAGGCCGCTTACACACGCTTCAAGTCTTCTTTTGTTGATTCAATAGCAAGCAGTCTGAAAATTAGACTGAATAAGTTTTAGTGTGATTAAGCCGGGGCCAGGATCAGAAGCTCTTTCATTTCCTGAATATCTATGAAAAGGGGATTGAGAACTATAAGACGAGCGCTAAAACGCTAGCACAAACTACTCCCACAAACTACTCTCACAGACACGCATGATGGGGGGGGGGACAACTATGCCGCCACTTTTATCAGATATGGGTCCGGACGACTTACATTTCTCTGCTTTCATTATTCGAATCTCAAATTATTAAAAAGTTATTTTAAAACTTGCTAACATTATTAAACAAAATAGAGTATATTTCAATTGTATTATACACATAATATTTTCAAATTTAGCCAAATTAAATTATGGATTTAAGTGGAAAGGATCACTAGATTGACCAGTACAAGAAATGAGTAAGATTATAATTGGTGGCAGTAAAAACAAAATTTGCTATGTGCTACTGAGAAGGATCAATCATTAGATTTTCAATTGACTCAATTGTTTCTCTAAAGACTTTTAGCTACCGTCTCGCCATATATTTTGGATCAAATTTTAAAATTTTATCTTTATATATTTATTTGGTCATATATTTTAGAGCAGATTTTGAAAATCTATTTTCTAAAAAAATTCAAATTTAAAAAAAAACGGGTCTTCCACTCACAAAATATCAAATTTTTAAAAAGTAAAATGCATATCTAAACACAACTTCAAGTTCAAAAAATCACAACTTCAAAAACTCAAAATTTCAAGTTTCAACTTCAAACTCTATGGTCAGACCGGAGCGTCATCTCCCTGTTCCCCTCCTTTTTTCTTAAATAAGAAGTATAGTTTATAATATATTTTAAGAAATTATTTGAAAATAAATCTTGCAGTGTCATAAATGTTCAAATAGTTTGTTATGCGTAGACAACCGTTATAGTAACCGGTTCAACATAATATAACAATTTTGGCTCAAACCTTATATTTATATTAAAAAAATATTTAATAAGTATAAAATAATTTATTCAGAATCCGATAATAAAGAAATTATAGTCAAAACATATAAAGTAAAATTCCTGAAATTACCTTTGATTACTTGTATAGGTTAAATATTTTAGAAGTTAAAATACAAGTAAAAACTAAACGAAATGTTCGAAATACTTTTCAAGTAAAATATAATGATTTTTTCCCTAGATCTAACTTTTTTTATAATTAATGTCAAATACAATCTCATCTTATGTTATCAATTTTAACTTGATTTGAAAAAAAGAAGAGAATACAGTACCTTCCCTAAGCACTACGTTATACTACTGTTTATGTTTTTTTTTTTGGTTGTGAAGGCGATCCATTGTCTTTAGGTGCGTCTGGGATAAATTTACGTCTGCAGCGATGGCGCCACGTCACCAATTAACCACACTGTAATTTCAATGAGAAGGTTTATGCAGGATCGAATTCGTGATCTTGCGGTCGTACTCTTCTTCTGTGCCAAACACTCTTCTTGCGGGTTATTGTTTATGATTTGAAAGCATTAGTTAGTGATTTGGCTTTTTCCTTTGATTATTAGTGTGTTAGGAAGACGTTGCCAAGTCAACTTTGATATAAATGTTAGACTTAGGAGTATATAATATAGTTTCCAAATTGATGGTCCCATTTTCTTTAACGTGTATTTTACTGTCAAATTAATTAACTCATCAATATGTCAAAATTATTTATTTTCTTGGTCCAAATTGGAGGCCAAGACTAAGGGTCAACGAAGCATCTACCTACCAAACTTCCATCATAAAAACCATAGGAATTAATTTTGTTGATCCGTAGGTTTCTTTGGCATAATTATTTTGGTATCCGAAATTTATTAATACTACTAATTAAGATTTGTAGGCTATATAAAGGGTACATTTCATGATTTGAATATGAAATCTTTGATTAAGAGTGAAGTGATATCCTCCGTCATGTCACACCACTTAATGGTAGTTCCTTAAGATGTTTTTTTGTTTGTATAATTTGGTATCGGAAATTACTGGTCCGACTAACTGAGTTTAACGTTCATTATTATAAAAGAAAAGTGATTTGTATCATGAGTTCTCCATTCTCCTTTTCAAGGCTCGAGCTCGTGACATCAAATTAAAGGCTATAGTGACTTTATCCATCCCAATTATCCCACTACACCCTTTGGTGATGGTTCTTTAGGATGTTACTTCTGTCTTATCAAATATGTACATTTTAGACTTTCGTTTGATTTCTAATGATTTTATAAATAAATAAAGATGCAAAAAAAGTGTGAAATAATTCCTTTTTAAGAACTAATAGGCGTGACTGATTCGTGATGAAAAACTAATAAGTCTGAAATAATTTGTTTCTTAAAAAAGAACTAACAAGTCTGACTGATTGGCGAAGAAAAACTAGTAATAAGTCTTGAGTTGATATGCCAGAGAATTTGAAATTGTGATTTATATTTATAGTAAGAAATTAAAAACCAGATTTTGCCTCTCCCAACTTGCCTAAATCATTTTTTAGTTTATATTTTTATATGAATCTTACAAGCGCATAATTATTACAACATCAATTATATTCCGTAACGCTACACCTAAAAGAAGTCTCTATTCACTATAATAAGCAGTTGTAGCTCGAGGGGCACATACGAGTTGATAAGTGGCAAGGTGATTGAGGTGAAAACACTCCGACGTCGCGGGTTCGAATCTGTGTGGTGACAATTCTTTTCTAAAATATTGCAAGGGTTGTTCTTTGAGTTCGTATCCGTTGATCCTCTCAGGGTTGTCGACGTCGCATATCCTCGATTCTGATCCGCTCTGATACAAATAGGGGATTTCGCCTTCGGGACTTTCCCTCATCAAAATATAATAAGCACTTGTATTAACCATCAACTTTTTAATAGGTATATTACCCACCCTATGTCTAGATATAATAAAAAGATGGAGAAATGTCAAATATACCCCTAACGTCTGATTTATCTTGCATTTGTCTTCCCTTTACCTATCAGTCCATAAAAGTGCATCTTGTATTTTATTTTATATCAAATATGTCCCTCCTAACAACAGTTTTTCATCGCGGAAGAATTGATCCGATTTGGCTAATATGGTTAAAGCCATGTAGGATACATCTGGACCTTTTTAAAAAGTTTAAGAGTATATTTGAACATTTCTAATTCCAAATACAGACGAAAAATTATTCCTCACGACGGAACATAAGCACAAGCAAAGTAACAACAAAAGCAAAACAAGAAAAACGGTCAAACCTGATCAAAAAAAATAAGCAGTATGAAAATGCTGATATCAAAGCGAATAAGCCATGATAGCACATTCCGAAAAAGTAAGCAGTAACCAGCACATGTAAATAGGCTAAACAAAGTACACTAAATGACACATTGAAGCAAAAATCAAACTACAAGAGACTATAACGCAATATTGCGCCTACTCGTATGATAGACTAAGCGGACCTACAATAATAACACTACAACTACCAGTTACTAAATAGGACTACGTTCGACTACCTACTACCCTTCTACCATAATCAGTATCTTCCACAACACCCTATCTAAGTTCATCTCCTCAGTAAGTTGCACCTGCGTCATATCCCGTCTAATCACCTCTCCCCAATACTTCTTCGGCCTACATCTACCTCTCATGAATCCGTCCATAGCCAATCTATCACACCTCCGCACTGGGACAATTTGTGTCTCTCCTCTGCACATGCCCGAACCATATCAACCTCGTTTTCCGCATCTTATCCTCCATCGAGGCCACTCCCACTTTGTCCCGAATATCATCATTTTCAATCTTATCCCTCCTTGTATGCCTACACATCCATCTCAACATCCTCATCTCCGCTACTTTCATCTTTTGGATGTGTGAAGTCTTGACTGACCAACACTCCGTCCCATACAACATAGTCGGTCTAACCACCGCCTTATAGAACATGTCTTTAAGTTTTGGTGGCACCTTTTTATCGCATGAGACTCCAGATGTAAGCCTCAATTTCATCCACTCTACCCCAATACGATGTGTGACATCATCATCAATCTCTCCACCCCCTTGGATAATAGACTCGGGGTACTTGAAGCTTCCTTTCTTTGGAATGACCTGAGTACCAAGCCTCACCTCCACACGTAGCTCAAGGTCGCTCCCGTTACTGAACTTGCACTCAAAGTATTATGTCTTGGTCCTACTCAGCCTGAACCCTTAGATTCCAGAGTCTGTCTCCAAACCTCCAGCTTAGCGTTCACTCCGTTGCGAATTTCATCAATTAGGACTATGCCGTTTGCGAATAACATACACCATGTCACCTCACATTGGATTTGTCGCGTCAGTTCATCCATCACCAAGGCAAATAAGAATGGACTAAGAGTTGATCCCTGGTGCAACCCCATCATCACTTGAAACTGCTCCGAGTCTCCTCCCACTGTCCGTACCCTGGTCTTGGTTCCATCATACATATCCTTGATCGTCATCGTGTACGCCACAGGTACACCTCTAACCTCCAAACATCTCTATAGAACCTTCCTAGGAACATTGTTGTATGTCTTCTTGAGGTCGATGAAAACCATATGTAAGTCTCTCTTCCTCTCTCTATACTGCTCCACCAACCTCCTAATAAGATGAATGACTTATGTGGTCAAACGCCCCAGCATGAATCCAAACTGGTTCTCGAAAATAGACACACTTCTTCTCACCCTCATATCTACGACCATTTTCCAAATTTTCATAGTGTGGCTTAGCAGCTTGATACCCCTAGTTACAACTCTGAATATCACATTTGTTCTTGTACAATGGTTGTATTCCACACTTCCATTCTTCGGTATTCTCGTCGTCTTAAAATGATGGTAAACAACTCAGTCAGCCACTCCAAACCTGCCCTGTCTGCGCTCTTTCAAAAGTTAGCTGAGATCGCTCGTTCCCTGCGCATCCTGCGAACAACACCCTTACCTCTTTAACCTCAATGCTTCTACAATACCCAAAATTCTGGTACCTACCAGATTGCTCCAGATCTCCCAGCTCGATGTCTCTATCTCCTTTTTCGTTCAAGAGTTTATGAAAGTAAGATTACTACCTCCGCCTAGTATGTGCATCAACCACCAATACTTTGCATTCTTCGTCCTTAATGCACCTCACGTGATCCAAGTCACGGGCCCTCCTCTCTCTCGCCTTTGCTAGTCTGTACAACTTTCTATCCCTCGTCTTTCTCCTCTAATTCCACATACAGACCGTTCAAAAGACGTCGTTTTCGCCGCCATAATCGCAAGCTTTGCCTCCTTCCTCGCCATCCTATATAGTTCCCTATTCGTCCACTTCTCCACCTCATCCTTGCTTCCTACTAATTTCGCATACGCCGCTATCTTCGCTTCCACCTTCTCTTGAACTTTAACATTCCACCACCAGTCCCATCGATGCCCACCACGGCTACCCCTCGAGACCCCAAGCACTTCTCTAGCTACCTCTCGAATGCAACTGGTCGCTCTGTCCCACATAACAGTAGCATCCCCACTACTCCCCCATCTCCTTTGTACTAGCCATGGTCAAACTCTCTCATTTGATTCTTAACCTGTCATCCACAACCCTAGTCTTCTTCTCCATCTTGATCTCCAAATCCATCACTGAAAACTTATGTCGGATTGTAAGATACTCCCTCGGAATAACCTTGCAGTCTTTACAAAGACAGCTGCCAACCTTCCTAAAGGGCAAAAAGCTTATCTAAGTCTTTACGCAGGCTATATCAATCCTCTTCTTCTAAAGAATCCTAACTAGCTCTATGGACTTTCACGTTAAAGTCTCAATGTTTCAAGACCCTATTCTCAGCCTAGCATCTCCTTACCCAACTTATCCCCCCTAACCCTCGCCCCCGTCTCCGACCGAGAACATGACCCTAGTTTACCATCAGTTACCAAAGTCACTAAGGCAAATATAAAATAATAGACTACTCAAACGTTTACCCTAAAACAGGAAGGGATCAAAGTGAAAGTACAAGTTAACAAGAATCTAGAGGCAAGTAAAATCACTACGCCAGGATTGATATAACTAAAGACAATAAGGGTAAATGCAAGAACATAAAGTCACGAATCAGTACAGCGAAGCGACAAAATTTAATAATAAGGATTAGGACAAAGAATGGATACGGGCAACCGGAGGTACCAACTCCAGTTGAATCGAACTTGTTTGCGGTCGAAAATCACTATTCACCGACACCAAAAGTACTGTTCAGTTGAGTTTTCACCAAAAATTCGAGTATCTGTGTAGATTAAGGAGAAAAAAGAACAAAAAGAAGAAGAGAGAAATCAACAAGAGTCGGATCTGAAGCTAATCCGTTGGAATGAGAGTGATACTTTTTTTTTACCTTCCACGAGCGCAGTGACTGAGGCTTCAGATCTACTCCCCTTTCGAGTAAACAGAAAGCAAGCAAAGCAAACTAGTGTGGTTGAGAGAAATACAAGCAAAACGAGACTGAAAGATTACAATTGCAAATACAAGAACAATAAATATCAATGAAAGGGTAAAAGAACTAATTGTGAAACAGCATTGGCGGCTAAGGAATCTTGGGGTATAGAGAGAAAGATCGATTATAAGAGTTTCTACTTTGCCTCACTGGTAAATGAAAAATTGGGCGTGCATGGATGTACTTAATTGATAAAAAAAAATAGATCTGGAATTTTTTGTAAATAACTTTAACGGCATTTCAATCATTTTACCCCCCAAAAAGTGCTTCAACTTCTCACGAAACACACCAACTGAAGTTAATTAATTTTAACACTTTTATCCAAAACAGGTAAACTACTAACTTATTTATAAAATTAATTTCAGCACCTAAAAGCGTGGAGTACTTCTAATTAGCTAACACAATGTTTGGCTCTTATAATGCCAAAATAAACCATCCAAATCGAGGTAAAATAAAAGCAAAATGCGAATAAAAATCTCAAGTCCATGACAAAAACAGATGACAGAAATATAGCTAGAGATGAACTGCTAAACAATGGAAGGAAGAGAGGTCATCTTCCATTGATTTCTTCTCCTTCATCAATATAATCCAGAAGCGAAGGTTTGGAAGACAACCTTTAGGCTCTGTTGGCATAATCACTGGGCTCCCCATTGTCATCTCTGAAATCTTCACCTGCACCAACAGGGCTATTGACATCACCACTTTCAGTTCGGTTGCTGGTACTGTCAGAGGCAAGTTGATCACTGTTGCCAAAGCTGCTAGTGAAACTGTTGCTCGCAGTGTCAGTGTTTCCACTGCTGTCAAAGTTGTCACCACTTGAAAAGTTGTTGCCACCACCACCTGTCCCAAAGCCGAAACTGTTTTCTCCATTTCCGTAATTGCCAGCAACATTAGCATCACCACCACCAGCGGCAGCTTCATAATTACTTCCCCCTCCATAACCAGAGGCTCCATAATTACCCCCACCACCATAACCACCACCTCCACCGCCACTTCCATAATTACCGCCACCAAACCCTCCACCACCACTTCCATAATTACCGCCACCAAACCCTCCACCACCACTTCCATAATTACCGCCACCAAACCCTCCACCACCACCACCACCCCCGTATCCTCTTGTCCTGTCGTTAGCTATATTTACCCTAATTGTCCGACCATCAAGCTCCTGAAAGATGCATTAAAACAGTAGTCATAATCTAACCAGCAAACAGAAATGCATGGATGCATACAGGCACGTCCAAACATCTGGATAAAACAATGCCAGATACCATGAAAGAACATTCCTTCGAATGTATTCCCATCATATGAACCCAAACACAAAGGACACACATGTTTTTTTTCCTGGAGAAGCCAACATACCTGTTGGTCCAAAGCCTGGATAGCAGCGCTGGCATCCTCATCACTATTGAAAGTAACAAAGCCAAATCCCCTAGATCTTCCGGACTCGCGATCATAAATGACTTTTGCTGCAACGAATTGAAACTTTTTAAGTAATTCCAACTAGAAACTAGTGTCCAACACACATGACTACATATACAGATTCGTTTACATGGCTAAATATGAATGAGCAAGTATTTGCAACTCATGCATACACGGAATTATAATACAGCTTCAAACAGTAAAAAATGGAGAAGTAATTCTTCCATTAGTCTAAGCGACTTCATTTACCAATTCCAATCAGCAATACATTACTTTTTTGATAAGTCCAATCAGCAATACACCAATTGTCACTCCATCACTAAGGCCCTCCTTTGGAGTTTGGAAACAAAATGAGTGTGCTTTTCAACCTTACATAGCATCTGTAAATTCGTGTTGAGGGAACATCCACTAGAAAAGTACCCCAATACTTTGTCAAATATTTTTCCTCGAAATTACTCAAGCTCTGCTACACTCTTTATTATGTGCAGTAACCATCTCCATTATAATGAAAACAATGCACTAGCATGCAAACACATGTGATCATGAGAAAGCATGGCTGCAGCTGTCTAGCTTTAACTACAAGGACTCTAAATGAAAATTTTGTGAACTTTATACAAGCATAATAGTTGATTTCTATAGTCTGAAATTACATATAGCTTTAAATTAGACAAACCTTCAACGACTTCTCCATACTTGCTGAAAGCTTCTTGAAGAGTGTTGTCGTTCGTGTTCCATGAGATTCCTACATTGTCAAACTAGAGGAAGTCAGCAGACATTAGAAGAAATGTTACTAATACTGTGCTTAGCATAAGAGAAACTACATGCACCTCCCACAAAAAGTTTTGAAGAAGACATGCATCTAATAAGTTGAAAAATTGAAGGTTTAGATGCAGTTATGTCATGATTGATGTGCTGCTTGCTAACAGCCTGTCGAAGAATGTTCCCAGCTTTGCTAAAGAAAGCCATTCCTGAAAAGGGGCAGACCACCACAAATCAGTGAGTTAATGAAAAAGGTAAGTGTGAATACCATGATTAAGATTTTGACTGGGGAGCATGCTGTTTATCAACTCACAATCTTTCCATTACTTATACAACAACAAAAACAACGACAATGACGCACCCAGTGGAACCCCACAAGTGGGGTCTGGGGAGGGTGGTGCGTATGCAGCCTTACCCCTACCTTGTGAAGGTAGAGAGGTTGCTTATGATAGACCGTTATGTAAAGCATATCAAATATCAGGTATGAAAAGGAAATAAAATAGTGAAGAAGCCATGTTGAAAATAATGGAGAAAAGAGCAGTAGCAACAACAAATAATACGATAACCGAAGCAAAGGAAACAACGGGTAATAATAAATCAAAGAATTGGATAGTAGGAGAGTCATAATAATAAATTGAGAAGGAAAACTAGATCAAGCTCGACTACTTATATAATATTCCAATATGGCACAACAACTAAGCTACACAAGAACTTGTTTCGATATTATAAATAGTCAAGTACCTCTAGATTAAGAGGGGGTGGGAAACAAAGCAACTGAATATTCCAAGTAAACTTTAGTGCCCTCCGGGACTGGACACATTCATTCCCAAAGTAGAGGAGAACAAGGAGAAGGAACAATTTTCGGCAGCCTTCAAAAGGTACCATTTAAAATTTACAATTTCACAGACCACTACTTCTATGATTCACTCCCTAATAATTAAAGGTGAAAGAAATGATTGTTAGAGAAGTTAGTTATATTGTTCTCTAATACACAAGCAAGTGCATTTATCAATAAACCCATTTGGATGTTACGGATAGTAAATTTAGTACATATATGATGCTTAAAGTTGAGAAGATAATAGGTTGGACTATGTTACAACAACAACATACCTAGTGTAATCACACGAGTGGGGTCTGAGGAGGGTAGAGTGTACTCGGACCTTACCCTTACCTTGGGAGGTAGAGAGGCTCTTTACACTACTTTGATTTGCCAGTGCACAAAAACCAGGACAAAGGTAAAAAATGAATGGGCAAACTTCTCTTTTTTCTTTTTTGTAATATAGGGTCGGAAAGACACCAAGGATAAATATTTGAGGTTCTACACCACTTATCAAGGAAATTATTCCACATTCTACACCATATTCTCCTGTACTTTTCCAAAAATTGGACTACTAAAACTCAAAGAGCAAACAATACACTCAACAACTTCGAAACCATTACTACAGTCGGACCTCTCTATAAAACCATCTTCTATAACATTTTACTATGAACCTATGTTGCTTGGACTCTCCAAAAATGTTGCCGTACCCGCGTCAGATTCTCATAAAATGCAACTACTTTTGGAGCCCATCAACATTTTGAAGAGCATGAGCAACATAGCTACCTATGAACGACAAGTTTTCTTTGGAACCGATTTTTCATGTCATGTTATATTATATGTTCTATATAACAGTATTTAGCTTTTTCATGTCATGTTATATTATATGTTCTATATAACAGTATTTAGCTATAACAGCAAAACAATATCAGGACAAACAACGCCATGTTTAGAAAGGTTTGATCGCATACTAGTAAAATATCTGCATAACAAACAAAAAAACTAGTAGAAATTACTGAGATTAACATTAGCTTTTGACCTTACCTTAAGCATATAATCATAGCAAACTAATCTAGAGTTCCTATTTTAACACTAAAAATTACTGGAAAAGGGGATTAGGGTTTCATACAGAACAGAAAGTATAACGATACAAGCAAAGAGACACGGCAAGAGAACAAACCTTAAGCTCGGTTTCGCCGGAAAAAGAGATTGGAGAAGAGAAACTTTGGCCGGAGAAGACTGCCGTAATTTTGAAAGTAGGGCGGAAATGATCATTAAATAGGGTAATCAATATTTGGGCTCACCACGACCCGCTAGATGAAACTTGGGCCTGTTAGTTTAAAATCCGCTGGAACTAGTAGTACAATTCGCACAAATTCCTTATTTCAGGGTTAATTTTGTCCTTCGCCTAAAATTTCTGGATTCTGGCCTAGACAAAAATTGGAAAATAAAAATCGCTGAAGGCAAACTCTGTCATAAGTAAACTCTAACTTTAGACAAAGTTTGCTTTTATACCTGAAGAGTTTACCAATGTAGAGTTTGCCTTATGCTAAGACAAATTCTGTCTTGCGATTTTTTTTTAATTATTTTTACTGAGCAGGGGTTCGTACTCGAGATCTCGAAATATTTTTTATCACATTTTTAAAGCGAATGACAAAAATTAAAGACGAACAATTTAAGGGGCAAAAATTAAATAGTTAGTGCATTTGAAGGAAGTTCGTGCAAAAAATTGGAACATCGGGCCCAAATTTTTTTTTCCCCATATCTGCATTCTTTCTTATATTTGGGGCATACACTACAATCTAACTGGGCAAAATAATGTAAATGTAAAAAGATCTTAATGTTTCACTGGTTATTGTGCATTATAAGTTTCAAATGTGGTTATTGTGCACTATTGGCTTGTTTGGTAGTGGTATTGGACTGTACTAATTTCATTAGATTAGACTTTAATAAATAATGGACGGTATCAGACTATTAATATATGATGTACTGTATTTTTATTTTTAAGATCAGGAGACTCCACCGTTAGATGGAGTCTCAAAAAATGAATCAGTATCTATTTCTAGATAAGATCAAGTCTGAAAACGCCACCAAACATCAGAATTTTTTTGTCAAGTCTGATTCGAACTTTATACAACGTACCAAATGTGCCCTATAAGTTTTAAAAGTCCATTGTCGATCAAGGTTGGTTGCAAAAAGAAATTTAGTACAGTACAGTATAAATACTCAAATCTATTTTTAATATATTGACAAAAAAATAAAATTTATGATCGGTTTCTCTACAATACTCTATCTACTTGTGATCTTTCTCTCTAAAACTTTAGTATATGTTTACATTTTTAGTTTCAATCTACTTGTCCTTGCTTATCAGTGATCGAATCACGTAACCATTTTAATTTCTTACATAATTTAGAAAGATTGCATAATCTAAACCACATAAATCCCTAGCAACAACAAAAGTATCTTAGATCTCCTTATTATAAATTATTGAAAACTACGTGTATCTTGTATTTAGTTTTGGGTTTTGTGGACACTTGGATATATCTTGTCTTAGTTAATTCCTAATGAAATGACAAGCATGATGTTTAGTAAGATTACATACAGTAATTGTTTTGGCAATGTTTGTCACATCTGTTAATCTCTATCCACGTCAAGTTTGAAACTGAAATATTCTATTATTAAGGATGACAAGATGATTTTATAAGAGTAATGGTCTTTTTCACTACTATCTGTGATTTCTTAATACTCAAGAACTCTTAATATGATAAAACAATGCATAAATTACTAAGTATCAATGATCCAGAAACACGGATAAGTGATTATAAGAAAATTGGAAAGTATAAAAATTTCTGTGAAAGTTTAAGTAGTCAATTAACTGAGCTATTAAAATTTTCCGATTAAGATAATTTGATGTAAACATTGAATAAAAAATCTTCTTATTTTTTTCATTTTAATATGTTCGATTAAAAATATAAATTCTTCCATCCATTCCCGTAAAGGGTAAAATGAGCTTATATGATTTAATAAGAGATATAAAATGAAACTTCAAAGTTCAAATGCAAGGTTCTTGTTAATGACTTTTGAGGTAGTACCAACGCTAAGGACATGTTTGGTACAGCTTATTAAAAAGAGTTTTTAGAAATAGAGTTTTTAGGAGTTAGGTGTTTAGTTATCTAAAAAAGTGTTTTTGGCTTAAAAATTGACAAAATCAACCTCTACTTCTAAAAGCCCAGAATTTAAGCTTTTGGAAATAGAAGCCAAAAGTGCTTTTGAAAGTCAAAAACACTTTTTCGATTTTCAATCAAACACTCCAATTTTTGGCCAAAAGTGTTTTTGACCTTCCAAAAGCACTTTTGGCTTTTTCAAAAGCTCAATCAAACGGGCACTAAATATGATTATTATGGGTTTGCATTTTTATTACACCCCGTAATTTCAGGACATGTATAAGAGAATAGACGGAAGAACACCAGACTTAAAATTTGAATGAAAGAAAGAATTGTTTTCCGAGGGAAAAATCTTCCGAACCTCGGGAAAGAGAAATGTTTGTTAATGAGAATTGGGTTCTCGAATTTGCTATTTGAGACGTCTATAATTTATCGAAACTATGGAAGTTTATTTTTTCAGAGTTGGATACGTGGGGCCCACCCGAGAGATTTTACATTTTTGTGGGGCTCACGAGGTTTCCGATATTTTGACCAATTATGGAAATTTCGGGAAACGAAATATTATGGAACAATGGGAGGGCGACACGTGTCACCCTCCACATGGTCATCTTGACGAAAATGCTAAGAAAATAATAACCAATTGACTTGATAATATTGACTAAGTCAAGATAGCTTGATAATATTGACCACATCCTAGCCTTCCATTTGGATTAATCCTAGCCATTGATGTAATTATATATACTACTACTACTAGTAGCAAGACAATTCAAGACTTAGAAAAAAATCAAGAAAACTTTCTTGTTCTTTAGAGGGCTCTCGGCAATGCCCCTATTTCCCACACAAAAAATTTCCAATTGTGGATTATAAATCCCAATATTCAAACCCAAGGTTCCTAAAGGTATTCTAAGGTTATCTCAATAGAAAGATCCCGAAAAAAACTATGTTTTCACGTTAGTCGCAAGATGAAAACCTAAGGTGTTCTTCAACTTTGAAGTTGGAAATTGAAGAGAAGTTGGTTATGAGCTTCTAAGGAGTGCTTGGAGCGTATTGGAACGTAAGAAGATGAGCTAAAAGTTGCTAAGGATCGACTTTTACGCTTGGATATTTTAGGGCTTATTGAGGTAAAATCTTCGTCTTCTTAATGTGATTAAAGATTACGTGTTTAGTAGTTGTTAAATGAGCATGTGGTATAACTATTGAAGTTTGAAAAGATTTGGATCATGTCGACATGTTGAAAACCGAAATTGGGCATATTAGCCTTTAATGTTGTAATCAATTTGGTCGATAGTTACAATCGTCGCATGTTAAGGAAGAAAGGATTTATAGTTGTTGTAATTGTTATTATGTATATAACATGTTGGAATAACAACTTGGATTAAAAAGGAATTAAACGGAAATCGACATTGTTGTTGATATTGATGGTAGCCAAGAATGGCTTAAGTTGTTGGACAGTTTTATATTAATTGTGGAGCAGAATTTTACACGTCCTGTTAGGCGTGTAATCCCCTTTGAATTTCTGAATTGTTGAGCCTTAAATGTGGCATTTAGTTATTGATTTCCGGGCCTTGAAAAAGGTGGAAATGTACGTAGAAACAAAGGAAGTGCTTCCCGATTTTCCGTAGAATTAAGAGTCCTTATACTTAGAAATATTCTACGTTGAAAGCTAGTAGTTGATGGACGTATTATGGTCATTATAGGTTGACATTCTACGTGCGGCGTATTCAACTTGACAAGTGGTTTAAGTCGAAGAGGTATGTGGAACTTTTTTTATCTCTTGAGCATGAGTAGTTATAAATGTATAGTACGGTTGACGTACGAGATTTAAATGAATTTAATTTCATTTGGTATCCTTGACTTGTTTAAGAATGTCCAAGTTGGTTGAGTTAGAGAATTAACTCACTTGTTTTAAAGGTTAAAGATGTCTTAATTTCTAAAGCATAAAGTTAGTATAACAACTTTATGGGAAGTTAAAAGAAATGTTTATTCTAATAAGGTAAACAAAGATTTCTTGACTTGAAAATGTATAGAATACTTGATTCGGAAAGTATTGATTTCTTGAACTATTCTAAGTTAAGAAACTTGATTTCTAAAATTAAGAGACTTGAAGTATTCTGAAAGTTATGTAACTTGATAACAAAGTATATGATACTTTTGTTTTGAAAGAATAAGTCTCTTGGTTATAAAAAGAATGTAATTGTCTAAAACATAAAGAGTTATAACGGCTTTATGGGAAGTTAGTTATAACGACTTTATGGAAAGTTAAGAGAGTGTCTACTTGATTTATAGGCACGAGTTGCCTAGGCTGTGAAAGTAGAAGTTACTTGGTTTTAAAGGTAGGGCACCAGTCGCGGGCCCGGAGTCGGGTCGTGACAATTTTCCTCTTGATTGGTAGTCTCAACATTTTTATAACTGAGATATAGTCCAATATACAACAACAACAATAACATACTCAGTGTAATTAAATAAATTGAGGTCTGCAAAAGATAAAGTATACATATTTTATTCTAACTGAAAGAATTAATCTCTTGATTATTCTTATTGATAAAAGACATATATATACAAGTTACAATATAAGAATCATATTCTTACTTTACATCTAAATATTTATTCTATAAGGAGATTAACTATACAACTATGGTAATATTACAATCCTAATTAAGGTATAAGGCTAATTCTAATATATACCAAATATACATAAAATCCTCCACTGCCCGTGTCTGGATTACGTCGAAGGGCCGCGACGCTGGATAGTTGGGCATCTGTTTAACACCCCCCGCATTCATAGCATACGGTTTTCGTACGCGGAGACTGTCTCTAAAATCTTCAAAAAAGACCGAGGAAAGATCCTTGTAAAGATGTCTGCAATTTGATATCTGGAAGGGACATGGCAGACGTGTAATTGTCCTTTAGCTACCTTCTCTCGAATAAATGAATATCCATCTCTATGTGTTTAGTACGCTGGTGCTGAACTAGATTACCGGAAAGGTAGATAGCACTTATATTGTCACAATACACCAAGGTAGCTTTCTCAATAGGACAATGAAGCTCTAAAAGTATATTTCGTAACCAACATGACTCATAAACCACATTGGCTACCCCTCGATACTCGGCCTCTGCACTTGAACGTAAAAGCGTGAATTGACGTTTGGCAGACCATGAGATCAATTTATTACCTAAAAACATGCAATAGTCAGACGTAGACCGTATGATGTCAGGACAACCACCCCAATTAACATCTATATATGAGACTAGTGTAGACGTCGACGAAGGATACAAATGCAAGTCATAATCAAGTGTTCCCTGAATGTACCTAAGAATGCGTTTGAGCACATTCATATGTTCAACTCTGGGATCATGCATAAATAAACACACATGTTGTACGTCATATGTAATATCAGGTCGTGTGAACGTAATATACTGAATGGCGTCTGCAAGACTACGATAGCAGGTCGGATCCTCATAGGGAGAGCCAGCTGCAGCACCCAACTTGGGTTTAGTATCAACTGGAGTAGAAGTGGACTTACATGATGACATCCCAGCCCTTTCAATCATCTTTGATGCATACTTTCTCTGTGATAAGAACAATCCACCTGCATGACGAGTGACAACAATCCCCAAAAAATAACTCAATCGGCTCAAGTCCTTCATGGCAAACTCAAAAATGAGCATTGTCATAATAGACTTTCGCAGAGCATCAGAAGAGACAGTCAAGATAATATCATCAACATAAAATAATATATAAGTCATGGAAGAACCCCGACGATATACGAATAATGAATTATCAGACCTGCTGTGAGAGAAACCCATAGTCGAAACATAGTCCGCAAATCTCTTATACCAAGTCCGTGGAGACTGCTTAAGCCCATACAAAGACTTTTTCAATAAACATACATGATTAGGATATCTAGTATCCCTAAACCCCAAGGGATGATACATATACAATGTCTCCTTGAGATCACTGATCGGTGTATTTTATATACACCTTTTGAGTCATTTTTAGTTAGTATTTTACTCATTTCATTTATGTTTAGTATAGTATTAGGGTCGTTTTCCTTTCTTTTGTGTCACAACGGTCAGAAATGGAGAAATGGCGAAAAGGAGATGAAATGAGCATAAATGAGATGGAATTGCACACTAAAAGGGCCAAGAAATGAAGCCTAAGAAGTTCCGGAAAATATAGAAGAAATCAGACGAAGACCGGACGAACAAAGGACGAAGAAACGAAAAATCCGGAAGAATGCCGTCACCGGCGCCGCGGCGCCTGGCAGCAGCGCCGCGGCGCCGACCACTGAAGATGTTCTGAAACGCCTCTGATTTTCAGGCGTCGTGGCGCCCGATTGCAGGGTCGCAGCGCCGACGCGGGATTTCTGAGTTTTTGGGCCGAATTTGACACGTTTTCATAATTCAAAAGGGATAGTTTTTCCTACCTACATATTCCTTAACCCTTTACCTAAAGGATTTCATAACTTTTCCTAAACCCTTTACCTAAAAAGATTTCATAACCTTTCCTACCTACATAATCCCTAACCCTTTACCTAAAAGATTCTTGGGCTATAAATAGTCTCTACATCATTAGAAGAAATCATCCATCACCCATCCCATCCACCATCCTATATTCCATTCCCATTCCATTCTTCATCCACCATTCCATTCCATTCCATCTTGTAAATATTCACAACACAATCCTTGGATGCTAGAAGGCTTGGAGACTTGTTCTTGAGTATTTTTCTTTTCTTTCTTTTTCTTTGTTTATTTCAGTTCATGTATGGAGATTATATTAGTTCTTAGCGTGACTATGGCTAGGAGCTAATTACTTTATTAGGGATTTCTTTGTGATTCACTTGAAACTCTATTCATGAATTAATATATTAGTTTGGTTTCTTCTTCACTTATTTAAGATTTATTCAATAGTTGTTTTGATTGCTTGATAATTAACTGATCACTAGTTATCATTACTTATATGAGTTCTAATCGAAATCCGAAAGGGGAGATTGTGAATATGTTATAGTTGAATAAACATAGGTTTAAATCGTGGACGAAAGTACCCCGATACTTGTGTAGCTTAATATGTTATTGCTCTTAATCCTCCTTTGTAGTCAATCTTGTCACAGAAAGGTAGAAGGGTTCTCCATTGGGGTTGAGTGTTTATACTACCTTAACATGAGTATAAAACGGTCTAGTTAACCTGCTATCTTAACGTAGAAGAAGAAGTTAGTCTAATTGTATTAAGGATTGAATATAGTGGATAGTTGATGATCTTGGAAGCCCTAATTCTCCATCATAACTGATTTAAATCAAAGTATTTTCATAATTAGTTTATTTCCTGCATTATTAGTTTAGAATTTCAACCCAATTAACGTTAACCAAATAGAAAGTAAAGGATAGATAATCGATACTTGAAAATCAGTCTCTGAGGATGATATTCGGTCTTATCTAGACTATATTACTTGTCACGACACGTGCACTTGCGTTTAGTGTGTGCATAAATCGCGCATCAATCACCATGTAGGAAATCATTCTTCACATCTAGCTGATGAATGGACCATGATTTCGAAAGAGCTAAACTGAGCACAGTACGAATGGTAGCCGGCTTGACCACTGGCTAAATGTCTCACCACAATCCACACCAAACTGATGAGTCTTACCATCACCTACAAGCCGAGCCTTATGCCTTACAAATGAACCGTCAGAATTTTTCTTATGAACAAAAAATCACATAGATCGAATAATATTAACACCAGATGAATGAGGTACCAACTCCCACATCTTATTATCAATAAAAGCATTATATTCATCGGTCATGGCGATTTTCCGATTAGGGTCATTTAAGGCAGACACAGGATTACAGGGTAAAGTTGATTTAACAACATTAGAATTTAAATTAAAATATCTTTTTGGTTTAAAAATATCCCTTTGACTGCGGGTGACTGGACCATGACTCGGGGCTGGATTTGGTGAATTTTGGGAATTTTCTGCAGGCATTTATGGCTAGACCGTCGGAGGCATCGCGACGCCTTGGTCTAGGGTCGCGGTGCCTTCGTTCCAGTTACTACTGGAAGTTTGGCGCCGCGGCGCCTCCTCGAAGGGCTGCGGCGCTGACGACGATGAAAAAACAGGTTGGTCACTGAAAGTGTGATGTCGTGGCGCCTTCCCGAAGGGACGCGATGTTGACGACGAAGGTACTGGAATTTGGGTACTGCCTGATAGACACCGCGGCGCTGGAGACGAACTTTGGGACATATCCGAAAAATAACGAAGAATATATGGGGAGATATCATCATCCAAAAACTCATACGAATTAGGCACAAGTTTTTCTACTTTAGAAAAATGAAATTGGGACTCATCAAAGATAACATGACGACTAATGATGATTCGTTTAGAAGACAAACCAAAGCATTTATAACCACAGTGATTTGACGGATAACCCAAAAACACACAAGGGGTAGAACGTGTCTGAAGTTTGTTGATTGTGGTGGTTGGAAAAGTGGATAACATAAGCATCCAAAGATCCTAAGATGAGAATACGAAAGAGTTTTGTTGTATAATACTTGAAGAGGGGTTGAATATGTCAAACCTTTAGAAGAAAAAATATTAAGTAGATCTTTAGCCATTTGTAGCGCATGATGCCAAAACAATGGGGGAACGGAAGAATGAACCAATAAGGTGCGAATAATGTTATTAATGGTATAAATTTTTCGTTCAGCTTTCCCATTTTGTGAAGGCGTATGCGGACAAGAAAATCAAAAATTTATCCCACTTTGAGCACAGAATTCCCTAAACTTTCCATTGTCATACTCTTTGTCATTATCACATTGAATATTCTTTTTTTTTTCGTTCGAATTGAGTTCTTATGAAAACTCTAAACTTTACGAAGATGGAAAAAACTTGTGATTTTTTCGCAATTGGAAACGTCCATAAAAATTTAGAATAATCATCCAAGAATAAAACATAATATAGATGACTCATAGAACTGAGAACTGGAGAAGTCCATAAATCGCTATGAATAATATCAAATGACATTGAAGTATGAGAATTCGAAGCTACAAACGGTAACTTAATATTTTTTCCTAAAGAACAAGATTGATATTTTGGAGTACTACGCGTACCTTTACAGGAAATAAACTTATGTCTATCTAAAACAGATAAAATAGACGACCCCGGATGACCTAGACGAGCATGCCATAAGGAAGGAGCAAGAGCTGCAAAAGTGGATGACATGGCTTGACGCGAGAGGCTGAGACTTGGTGTGATTGGATAAAGATCCCACATACTGTCACCCTCATGAGAGGACTCCCCATCTTGAAATCCTTCACAGAAAACCCAAACGGATCAAAATCAATAGAAATCCAATTATCAGTGGTAAATTTACGGACGTACACCAATTTTTTAATTAGTTTTGGGGCATGAAGGGTATTTTTCAAGACAAATGATGGATGAGGAGGGGACAAAGTTTCATGACCATAACCCTTAACTGGAATTGAATTGTCATTACCAATAATTATACCACGATTACTGCTCAAATTAGAATAAGATGAGAGAGTACCTTGGTCGGATGTCATGTGGGTAGTGGCGCTTGTGTCCATGTACCAATTAGGGTCCGGTTGAGTCAAGCCAAGCGTGTGCATTGCGGTTTCAATGTCAGTTTGTGTGGGTCCTATTGCGTGATGGGCTTGAGGGGGCCTAGGCCTAAGTATTCCGGACTATTGCCCTGACCCATAAGTTGATCTGAAACCCGGAGCCTGACCCGAGAACTGACCCTGGAAGAAGTTGGGCTGTGGCGCTGACAAGGGATGAAATTGTGGCGCCGCGGCGCTGTACTGAGATGAGACCCACTGCCACTTTCCAGGGCCCACTGTGGGCCCCAGAACTATTGCTGATGACTGCCCGTGGTGGCTGACCCGCCACCGCCACTATTTTGGTTGCCTCCGTTGTTGCTGTCGCGATTTTTGTCATTATTTTTCCGATTTTCTCCCTTTTTACCACCACCGTTGTTGTGATTTTGGGTCACGTTGGCGGAATTGGAAGGGGAAAATTTGAAACAGTCATCATTGACGACGGGACTAGCTCCTATAGACGCCTTTTTTAGCCAAACCCGTTTCTTCCAAAGTGAGCATGTATCGTGATTGATAGAACTCTGGAAGGGGGTTACTTTGACGAATAATCGAAGCAACCCCGCTATAGGCCTCAGACATACCGACAACCATTTGAAGGACGAGACGACTATTAGTAACAGGAGCACCCACGTTGTGAAGTTGATCTGTCAAGTCCTTGAGTCGTTTACAATAAAAAGAAACATTAGGAAAATTCGCCATAGCAACTTGCAAAAATTTCTGTTCAAGTATAACAATGCGGGAATAACTGTTATCTTGGAAAATATCACGCAATCGATTCCATGCAGTCATACCCGTGGATTGGGGCTTCATAATCGTCTGTAAAAGGTCCATGGAGATAGTAGCATAAATTCATTGGAGAACCTTTGCATCAAGTGTGACCCATAATTTTGGATCGTCTGCTTTGGTAGGCACAACCTATGTAGTCGTCGTATCACCCTCCGTATGAGTAGGTGGAGGAATGATGTGGTGAAAAACCTGATGTGTCATAACATGAATCTTGAATAATTCTGCCCACGTCCCATATTGAACGTTTTTTAGAACGCTCTTGATGTTAGAAACTGTGAGGGCAGGATAAAACGTGTTTTTATCAGTCATGGTGAATAAAACACGAAGATTCGAAGAAGGAAATTTGTGAGGAAGAAGAGAGGAGGCTCAGATTTTTGGAATTCCGAGGGGGGGGGGGGATAGTGTCACGGTTTTCAAGACTTGTCAAGAACAAAAGTGAGAAGCGGAAGCAAGAAAAATAACCTAGGCTCTTGATACCATGAAAAAATTAATCCCTTGATTATTTTTATTGATGAAAGACATATATATACAAGTTATAATAGGAGAATCTTATTTGTACTTTACATCTAAATCTCTATTCTATAAGGAGATTAACTATACAATTATGGTAATATTACAATCTTAATTCTATAATATACCAAATATACATAAAATCCACCATTGCACGTGTCTGGATTAAGTCGGAGGGTCGCGGCGTTGGATAGTTGGGCCGCGCGCTGGGCCTCTGTTTAACACTAACTTGGAGATAGAGAGACTAGTTATTTTCGATAAACCATTGACTCGAGAAAAATATAATCGAATGTAATATTCAGAAAATTGAGCTTTCTTATAACTTCTCCGGTGAAAATCTTAAGAGTTTGGAGCGCTTTTAGATACTCGTCATATCTTTGTTAAAGATAAATCCTAATTTTCTCTGGTTTAGGTTAAGAGACGAAGTAAATCTAATTATTAATTGCTTTAGCCAAAAAAGTCTAGAAATCATGAGTCTTTGGAGTATGCTCCTAATTTTATTGTAAACTTATAAGTTTCCACTAATAAAAAAGAAAGTTAAGGCAGCGCAGAATCAATAAATATAAATAATTTTGTGGGAGCAAAGAGAATATATATTTTTCAAAAGAAAAGGGAAAACGGCACAATCCTACGTGGCAGCCACTGTTCGTTTTAGTCAACGTAAGCCATCCGCGTAGGAAGCGCGTAACCGCGTACTCCCTAATGGAAGAGAGAGAATTTTTTTTAAAAAATTTTATTATTCTTTTGTTTTTTTATATTTTAAAAAAAATGGAATTGATAATTCATTTTTTAAGGAAGTAAATGAAAAGATCTAAACACATGTGGCATGCAATGAGTGGTTCCTAAGATGAATATGGATCTAATTGTGGTACTAAACGTGCACCTATTTTGTTTTCTTTATGTCCGGTTTACTTTTATGCTACTCCATTCGTATCAATTTATTTGAAGGTCGATCAGTTCAGGATAAAAATATGAAATTGATTCTACTTATTTTTAATAATCATAATATATAGGTATATTTTGACGAATGAAATCATTTTTTATCTTGTCTAATTTTATATGTCGGATATATACATCATAGTATCCACATTTTTACAATGCTCATCTTGTGGATGTGTTCGATTTTAGCAATCTAACATTTTACTCTCTTATAATATTATCGGTCTAACTGTTCTATAAATATTAAGTGAGAAATGTAGCTAACTTTCGTTATCTTTTATAGTTTCCAATATATTTCCAAAGACAAGTTGATAACTCACTTAGTGAAATATGTTTTCATAATTTTTTGGTCTTTATAAGTTTAACATTTCTATAATTCACAAAATTATTATTTACATAAATCTTGAGGGGTAAAGCGGACACATCGAAATAGATAAACCAATCACTATCCGTATATAATGTAGGGAGTCTTTACTAATTTTGTTAATTTATTCTTCACTTTTTGACAATTCGTTTCTTTTCATTTTTTTTTTATATTTACCATGAAAGCTGTAGTTTGTAGTATAAAAGCACCAATCATCTCATAGTTCCGAAATCAAAGAGAATTGCAAAGACTTATCCAAAAAACAATTATTATTATTGTTATTGTGTCTGAAATTGTAGAACAATCTAATGGCGGATCAGTTGACTGATGATCAGATCTCTGAGTTTAAGGAAGCCTTTAGCTTGTTCGACAAGGATGGAGATGGTTCGATTTTCTTTTTCTCTTTAAATGTGTATATTTATTGTGTTTGATGCCTGTAATCATGTGTCTAATCAGGTTTTTCTTCAGATCTGACGTTTAATTGGTTGATTTTAGGTGTTAATCAGTTGGTTGTTTGGATGTTAAGGTAACAGATTGATATATGAGAATATTCAATTAGGGTCTGTTTGAAAAGTCATCTGGTAATTGAAATTGGTGTAATTACACAATATTGTATAATTAAGACGATCTGTTTGTTTGTTTGTTTGTCATAACGTAATTACAAGCGTACTGTTTGATTGAACAAGTGTAATTACACAATCAGATATTTTAAATTTTAAAAATAAAAGTTAATTATAAACAACTAAACGTTAATATTTGACAAATGTATGTTTATATAAGAAATATTACTTAATTTTATCTATAGCTATCTATTCAAAATACATATTATTTCGAAACATAGAATTCAATAATTATAAATTTGTAACTAATATTGTGAAAAAATTTGATACGTACAAAATAAATAATACTTTAATTGAACCAATTAATAAGAGCTTATAAATATACAGACATTTTGCAATAACATTACGGACAACATATTGACAAAAAAATAAATATTTATAATCATTGATATTATTTAAGTGTTAAAAAGTAATCTATTAATGATAACACCATTCAATATAAGTTAAGTTTGTACATAATATCATCCTACAATGAAATTCAACTTTAATGATATCATTAATTATAAGTCAAGTTTGTGTATGATTTATTCTTTTTAAGATTAGGAGTGTATTTTTTTTTTTTAAATAAAATAATAACATAGCTAAGTGAAATGAAAAAATAAAGAAAAACAAATAAGAAAGATAACATAGCAAGTGAAAGTGGTGCATTTACTCTTTTCTTCTGTTTGTGTAAATAGGGGAGTAGCTCGCTGATCCAATGTTATGGTCAGAAAGTGTGATTAGGTCTTTTCCGTGCAGTAAGCTAATTGTGAAGTTTTGTGTAGGTTGCATAACGACAAAGGAGCTTGGGACTGTGATGAGGTCGCTAGGACAGAACCCCACAGAAGCTGAGCTTCAGGACATGATAAACGAGGTGGATGCAGATGGTAATGGAACCATCGACTTCCCAGAGTTCCTAAACCTCATGGCCAGGAAGATGAAGGATACCGACTCCGAGGAGGAGCTGAAAGAGGCATTCAGAGTTTTCGACAAGGATCAAAATGGCTTCATTTCCGCTGCTGAGCTACGCCATGTGATGACTAACCTTGGGGAGAAACTCACTGATGAAGAAGTTGATGAGATGATTAGGGAAGCAGATGTCGATGGTGATGGACAAATCAACTATGAGGAGTTTGTTAAGGTCATGATGGCCAAGTGATTCCACCATCTCCTGTTAAAGTTTAAGTTTAGACTTGTTAAAAATGTGAAAAGGCCAGAAAGTATTTCATTGGATAGGATCTCCCTAGTATAATGTATTTCTGTCTTACCATCTGGATGTATTGGACCTTGAATGAATCTAATGTTCTATTGTAAGGGCGATGTAATATCTCTCCTTTTTTACTTTGTCGATATTCTTTGACTGTTGTGTACTTCTTTGATCCTCTTAGTATATATAGCAAAGGACTGTTGTAAATGTAAAAGAACATTAAGGTTTTCACTTGCATTTACTGAATGGAGGTAAAGATCACGTGGGTTATTTGCTCATCACGAAGTATCCATCATGTATTAGCTAGTCCGACGTTGGCTAGCTAGCCCGTCAATGAGAGCAAGTTCACACAGCAAACACAGTTCACATATAGCGGATTCTAACTTATCTAGGACTAAGGCTTATTTGTTATTTGGCCATACTTCAATAAAAGAATAGCTCTGTACACAAAGCACTCCGCCTTCACGCCGAGTCCAGATAACAGTCTCCTTTTACAATGTTAGCTGTAGGGGCTAACGGAGAAGGCTGTTGAAGAGGTGTCGCTCCAGATATCAGTGTCTTCTGATCAACGGTACACAATGAAGTGTGTGTCTGGCCAACATTTAGGGCTGTAGTTGACTCGGAAATAGATCCTGTTTTTAACTTAGTCTCGGTTTAGCATGAACACTGGTATAAAGCCTGACAACAATAACTATGACTCAATCCCAAAAGAGTTGGAGCCGGCTATATGAATCTTCTCAATTCATATCATCATACTAGATAAAATAGAAGTAAAAAATAAATTAAATAATAATAGTTCTCTAAAAAGTATATATGAATCTTTCTTCCTCCATTGTGCCCTATGATTAGGTAATTCTACATTGGCACCAAGAATTTTTGTCTTTCGAGACAACTTCCTTTCATGTGATTTTAGATCTACCATGTCCTCTTTTAACACCTTCACTTATCATAGTTACAACTTACACACATACAAACCCGTGCATCTGTAGGTCACCTACAATGCAGGACATGTCCAAACCATCTCACCTTTTCGCAATTCATCCTAAACTACAAAGAAAATGATTTTTTCCCTCTACAAAGGGACAGAGGAGCAGAAAAAAATAAACATAATAAACTATTGATTCTATTTATCTTTGTCTCCATGTTAGTAAAATAAACATAATCAGAATTCATTTAATATAAAATAAATATCAAGTAAAATTAATTTTGTAGTGGAACACAATCTGACTTATAAAATTGATCAAAATACAACATAATACTCCATAACATATAACAACCGTATTAGTTGTGATATTTAATTTAAATAAGGAAAACATTTGTACAAAATATAATTCTAAATTGATTGAAATTCTAAATTTTAGAATTTATTTAAATAAGGAAAACTTTAATACTAGAATTTATTAGGACAATAATTCAAATTATAATTTTGTCTAATATATATAGACATAAATAATAATTTAAGAAAAATAGTAAATGCTAATTTCTGTATTATAGAGTTTTTTTAATAAAAGACAAAAAAATCAATCAACATTTTTAAAATCATTCGTATTTTTAATATAATATAGATAGATTATACTGAACTACTAAAACAAACAAAACAAAAATACAGTTAATAAAGAGCCAATTTTATAAACTAAAGGGGAAAATTATTAAAAAGTACCCTTAAATAAACAAATACAGTATTTATTGTATATGTCACTGAAAAAAATGGAAGAATTTTTTGAAGGCTTGTTGGCAATATGTGATGTGCAGATGATGTAAAGGGCATTTCAGTTAAAGTTTCATT
This sequence comes from Przewalskia tangutica, assembly GCA_029844215.1. Lineage (NCBI taxonomy): Eukaryota > Viridiplantae > Streptophyta > Magnoliopsida > Solanales > Solanaceae > Przewalskia > Przewalskia tangutica. Next base: position 121,745,155 of record CM056730.1, on the reverse strand, counting down.
TTTTATCTCCATAATGGAAGGTATTAACAAAACCCTTTATTTTTTGTCTACTCTTTGACTTTGGCTTTGTTTTTTTTTGACTGAAAATTGACTTCATGTGGAAGAATAAAAGTCAATTAAAGTTTCATTTGTTGGTGATTTTTTTTTAATTTTAGTGATAGGGGTTTTGACTGAATGTAGTCTTTTATGTGAGGAATGAATAAATGTTAATCTTGGAATTGGGATATTTTTGAATTTTTTGTGATGGTTAATGGTTGGTGAGTTGTAATATTAGTGATATTTTCTTGAATTCTTTGATTTTGGGTTTATGAATTTTTCGAAAACAACCTTCCTATCTGTCAAAAGTAGTAGGGGTAAGGTCAAAAAGTAACCTACCCCTCCAGACTCGTGGTGGGATTATACTGGATACGTTGTTGTTGTGTTTTACTAAATGTAGGCTCCACGTAGAGAAGGAACAAAAGCTAATTTATGAATTGGGGCTTTTTCTGAACCTTTTTGTTGGGTATTAATTGGTGAGTTTTGTAACTTTAGAGTGGTCTGGTAATGAAATTATGGGTTGATCCTCTTTTTTTTTTGGTTTTCCACCCTGGGGTCGACTAAATTCGGATTTGCGCCGGGAAGTCACACATTTGGGGGGTGCGTGGGTAAAACGCTTGCTAATAAAGGCGACTCTGTGCTCAGGGTACTCGAATCCGAGACTTCTGGTGAAGGACCCTTGTTAGTGGTTTGATCCATTTATTGAAAGAAAGAAAAAGAAACTATGGCTTGATCATTGACTGGAGTTGAGGTTTTCGTTCTTAATCTCGGAAGTATGTAGTTCTTGATTTTGTTAAGTTGGATTTAGGCTCTGTTTCGAAGCGAAGGGGGGAGGGGGGGGGGGGGGGAAAGTTAATCATAAAAATGCACATTGAGATTCTTTTTACTTCAGAAAAAGGAAAACATTCCAATTATTTTTCTGAAATGCCTAAAGAGAGCGTAATTTGAGGTGGAGCAAGGATTTTGAGTTTATGGGTTCTGGATTCTAAAAATACCTAGCTTTGGGTTTTGATAAATTATTTATACATATATGTGAATAATTTAACGACAAAAACAGGGTTTAAGCCAAAGCTGCTTTCTGCTGAACCCGTATGCGAAGTTATAGCTCCGCCCGTGAGCATAATGATTACAGAGAATTTTTATAGCAGACTCAACTAATTTGGTTTTGAGGTATATTGATTGGCTTTCCTCTGTGGATCTGTTACTTGTATTGTGAAAGGAAGAGGCAGAAAACTACATGCCCTTCTAGCATACATTAGGAAAAAAGTTATCAAATAAAAGCACGATCCTCATGATTTAATTTTTGTTTAGATTTATAATGTTAGAGGAATTGGAGCACGTAAACTTGGAGATGTATAAATCAAAATCAGGGAAGGCAGTACACTCTCTACCCTTCTCGTTTGCTGCCAGTAAACAGTAATGACAACTATGCTTCAATTCTAAACTACTTGGGCCGGTTACATGGATCCTCAATATCCACTATGCTATGCTTGGAACCATTTCAGTTGAGTCATTCAAATGATTTGTTTCTAAGGACAAACTAGGGGTTTTGTACCTCTAGAGGTTCTTTGCTTTTATTTACTAACATGCAGTTCTCTAAACAAACTCTTGGCAAGCACTGGACCTATGTATGTTACGAACCGACTAAGCTGTTTTATTAACAAGCAAAAAAATATAATCTTCTGCTAAATTCTTGCTATCATGGAGAAAGAGCTATAAAAGAATACCATTCCTGTGTTTTTCCGTGAAGATGGTATGCCTAGAGAAAGCCGAATAAAAATCTAGAGGCTATGATCAATTAAAAGAAGGGAGAAGATTACAAATTTTGGTGGGGTTTGTCTCACGCTTAAAGGAGGTAGAATCCTTTCAATGATGAGATTCTCTTTGGACTAGGCAGATCTCTTAGAGTTTCCCAGCACTGTTATTAAAAGTCATTGATTTGTTCTTAAAGTGACAGCAATGCTTAGCAAGGGATTATTTCCTCTTGGGTGAAGCGATGTGCTTCTGAGAGATCCACGCTTCAGATAGTGAGATGTAGAAAGTGATCCAAAAGGTTTTCTTTGCAGGCTCGTGGACAACTTCTGGGAAAAGTTTTTTGAAATTTCTTTCTGTAAAGAAAAGCTTTTGCAGAAAGAAAGTATGTCTGGATAGTTGTATTAGTTTTTTAAAATTATTGAGTGTTTTTGAGCTATCCTTTGGGGGGGGGGGGTGGGGGGGGGAACTAAAACCACTTTATTTTTTTATTAAAACATTTTTTCTGAATAAATTTTGCCAAAGTTTCTTGAAGGAACTTAAACAAGCACACTTTTGGACTTATTCTTTTGCAAGATTTCAAAAAGATTCCATTACAAATGTCATCATTGGATCTAGCTACAACAACAAAACAACTACTATATTTCAGTCCCAAACAAATTGAGTTCAGCTATATGAATGCTCATTGACCATGTTTTACCATTGAATCAGACTTTGAAAGAAAAAGGGCGGAAAAATAGAGCTTCTATTTGACTACTAGACTCCTCTCCATTCTCCTTTTTTGTGTGTGTTTTTTATAACTACAGTGTCCATGCGCTTAATTGCTCCTCGACTATTCATTTGCTACCTGGTACTTTCAATTAGCAAAGGTACTGAGTAACTACCAAGACAGTGTGAAGAAATCACCTAATCACCTGATTTTTTCTGTTTCTATTGGAATTCGACCTATCGTCTCCCATAACTCCTCTCTATTACTCTTTGTTGTGGTCATGTTCTTCTCGAATTTGTAGTGTGCATATTATCTTATTCTTATTCTACTAGTTCTTGTTTTGAGCTCTCTTGTACTCGTCTCTTGTACTCTCTTAGTACAGTTACTAGAGCAATTAAAACATGCAATTGAATGCAACAAATTGGTTTCTTCTTGTTGATTGGTTGAAAATTAGAATCAAAGTTATGATTGAAGTTATCTTTGTATGGTCATGTTGTAATGACATTCTAATGATGTTTAATATAAGTTGTTGGATGAATATTATCGTTATTGTTTATATGATGCTGAAATTAGTTAATTTTAGTTGCCATTTGATGTAATTGATTCATTGGCCTTCTCATTATTTTGCGCTTTTCATCTTTAACAATGTTGCTCCTAAAGTCGGTGTTTCCCAAATGTCCTCGTCCCATATTGTTGTTCTGCTTTCGACTTAGTCTTGGATGAATGAATAATTGATAATTCTTCATGTTTTTCTCTTTGTGCAATAACATCTCTTGCATTCATAACCACAGTAACCTTTCTCTCTTATTGAAGTTGAGCCAATCATTTTATTGAAATAGGCAAGGAGTGTGTGTAGTATAAATTATATCGGATGCATCCACTTAGAGCACTAGGTGCATTGTTGTCAACCAATAATGCCTTTGGTTATATTAGTTAAAGAATGATCCTCTTACATGTTGAAAATATTATCTAAGCCTCACATCTAAAACTAAAAGTGAGAGGCTGGATTATAAATTTATCATCTTTTAATAACACCATTGATCCCTTGCGGTGCTTTGTTTTGCTGAGTACGCAAACGTATATGTTGTTTCTGTAATGTTTTATTTTCAAGTATTGTAGAAAGATTCTTATCAGTAAATTCCTGGAAACACACCTAACTATCAGCTTCTGATTATCTGTACTAAAATTGACAGGTGGATCCCCAGATCAAGAATCCGTGGAATCTGGGATAAAAAAGTCCAGTATTTCTTCAGGTGGGAGGGTCCAAGATCGCAAAGAATTTCTCCGTAGGTTTGTAGATAGCGAAAGCCTAATTGGAAACCTAAAGACATGGTATGAAGAAGTAATCGAAAATTCAGCACACGAGGAACCTCCTTTTGATGTTCCTTTTGAATTGATAGATCTTCAAAAGTTTGATTATGCTTTGGAAGGAGTTCCATTTCAACAGCTGATTCGAATGCCTAGAGCTATCTATGACTCAGCTTCTGGTGCTGTGGAAGCAACTGCTTATCTTGCCCTTGAAGATTTTCTACATGCAAGTGTGAAGGGTTTATGGGAGGCATTTTGGGGTCAGGATGAACCTCTGCCTTTCTATGTTTCTAGTATATACAGTTCAAACTTGAGATTCTACCAGGCTGAAAAAGCCATTGCTAAAGGGAGAGTTGGAGGTCTTTGTGCTACAGCTATATTGCTAAAGAACCTAAAGCATCCACAAGGGAAGTGGGATGATATTTTGCAACTTGCTATTCTAAGGCCTGATATTGGAAGCTGTGCTACAGTAGAGAATGACTGTAAGCCTTCTCTCTCAGTTTTAGGTGAAGCCTTATTCTTTACGATACGTGTATTGCTTGCAAGAAGCCTTAGCAGATACAATATTCCACTCAGTTTGAATTCTGTTTTTGTTCTTTTACTCGACTCTCAATATGGTGGGGTCATGAAAGTTGAAGGAGATATAACCAAGTTGGAAATGGATGTGAATGATATTTATGGCTGTGCTGCTGATTGGATAAGAAATAATGCTTTAATTACAATCTCCCCGGTTGATAGAATCTGGACCAAGCTTGGAAATGCTAATTGGGGAGATATTGGTGCTTTACAGGTACTTTTTGCTACTTTCCACTCGATCACTCAGTACGCTGGGATGTCAAAGAACTCAGTTGAAGATTTGGCTGCTGACCACAGTTCTCGTCTTCAAGCAAGAAGAATTGAAAGGCAATTGTGGGATAGCTGGTCAAATGGAAATGATTTATTTCGCCTCGAGCAGCAGCATAGTGCCTCACCTGAAATTGTAGAAGTGCGTGAAGAATCCGTCACATTGGTGTCTGAAAAGTCAATGAAGCTGGAAGTAGGTTCTGTGTTTCTGATAGACGATTCAAACTGGCAGAAGGGTTATAAGATCAACGAAGTCCTGACCGACGGAGAAATTCCATATTATGTCGCATCTCCTGTTGAAGATCCAGGTAAGGCTTTATTTCTGTATGTAGGTTCGCATCCTTCTCAGCTGGAACCAGCATGGGAAGATATGAAGCTATGGTATCAAGTTCAGAGGCAAACTAAGATATTAAAAATTATGAAACAAAATGGTTTATCTAACAAATATCTGCCTCAATTGAGTGCATCTGGCCGGATAGTTCACCCTGGCCAGTGCAGGAGACGAAATGGTGGTAATTGTGATTACTCATGGTGTGGGACCCCGATTCTATTGACTAGCTCAGTGGGCACAACAGTTGCTGATATGGTTAGATTTGGCCAATTTGGTAAAGATGAGGCTATTAGATGTTGCCATGACTGCCTATCTGCCCTTTCAGCAGCTGCCTCAGCTGGCATTCGACATGCTGACATCAGACCTGAGAATGTTATTTTTGTTACATCTGGTGTGAGGCAGCCGTATTTTGTTCTTGTTGGTTGGGGACATGCTATTTTAGATGAGAGGGATCGTCCTGCAATGAATCTCCATTTCTCCTCTACGTATGCCCTTCAAGAAGGGAAATTGTGTTCAGCTTCCGATGCTGAGAGTCTGGTTTACATGCTCTACTTTTCATCTGGTGGTGATATGCCTGATCTGGATTCAGTTGAAGGGGCATTGCAATGGAGGGAAACCTCTTGGTCAAGAAGGCTAATCCACCATAAGCTTGGAGATATTTCTGCTGTGTTGAAAGCATTTGCAGATTATGTTGATAGCCTTTGTGGAACGCCCTATCGTATAGACTATGATATCTGGCTTAGAAGGTTAGAGAGAGATATTCGTGAAGAAGATCATGGAAAGGAGATTGATACATCAAGCTAGAATTTTCTTTTTCTTCGGCGCTGAAGCCTCCCTGCATTTCTCTGACCATATTTTGTGTCTGTGGGACAGCCTTTCAGATTATTCGGATGCACTGGAAGTTTGTTCTACAAGTAACCAATTGAATTATTCTTGGTCTTCAATGGTCGGACGAGAAACTTTATATTGCCATTTTCGGACTTGAGGAGTAAATCAGTGGTTCCTACATCTCAGTGATTATATTTTCTGTTTAATTATCGAGCTGCTCCTGGTTTCACTTTCACAGGCTATTTGCATTCGAAATGCTCAAGAGAATTCTTAGGAGTAACGTTGGATTTATCAGCATTGAGTGATCACAGAGATGTATTTTCTCACAGATGTGATTATGTCTTGTAAAGATAGGAATTAGTGAGATTGCCCTGAACTGCTGTGTAATTGTTTTGCTTACAGATATGGACAATGTTCAATATCTCATTCTTTGTGAGACTCCATGGTTTAGTTGAAATAGTCAATTAATCATTATTCTTTTGTTCATTGGCATTGTTATTTCTTGCTTATAGTGAAATTCTTCTTCATATTTTGCTTTCTTCCAAGTAAACTATTTATAAAAACTCCTTGATATGCACGGGCTCAAACTAGGGGCGGACCTGTGATGTTCACGCTTGTTCACGTGAACAAGCGTGATTTGTTTTTTGCAGTGCTATTTTCCACTTTTGAACAAGCACAACATCCTCATTCTCTTATACAACGCTGTGAATTTTTTTCCGAACAACCACTTCAAACGACGTAGATCTGCCACTGGCTCAAGCGCATGTAAAAATGTTGGAATTGGTGGATAATTTTTTATGAATTTTGGATTGATAATATAAAATAAGCTTTTATTAGTATCAGTAAAGTATAAAACTCAAGTATGTGATTTTTAAATTTTTAGTTAACGTTGCTGTAAAAATATATATTTGTGAATGTTCTTTCTTTTCGAACAACTTTTATGATTGTAGATTGAAAAAAAAAATCTTAAATCCTAATAGAGCTTAATAGATTTCTTAGATAAAAATTAATCTGATCTTGTATTAATTAATAAAATGTAAATGTTAACTTATATTTACACAAATATCTCAATATTATAGGATACATTTCTAAAATGTAGATGGAGTTCTACGGTTAATAATAAATTTCAGCATATTTCTTAATTTTGATGTTAAGAAAATAAGGCCATTTAAAATCTTTGTTGGGGGATGTATAAAGATGTTGCTATAGAATAGATTGACTATGCCTACGAATAGGATCAAATGCTAGTAGCTTCACGTACTCATAGATCTCTCTGACATTATTTTTATTGTTTTTTAGAATAGAAATTGTCTTCTAACTTTAGAATATTTATGAGAACACATGTAGATAACCATGTAATAAAAGAACAAACCAAGTCCCCCGGGCACAATCTAATGGCAAAGGAGGGGACCTTAAGGCGACCTGGACACTTGCAGCGTGAGATCGATTTCTAGTGGGACCATTATGCTCTCTTCTGGGATTGATCCTTGTAGGTGTTATCAGTTGTCCTTCTCAAACATTGGTTATTGGAGCACATCCCACGATTGTCCGTTCTCAAACCCTGGTTATTGGAGCACATCCCGCGATTTACTGGTAGTAGCGTTGAAGTACCGATACTACTATCTTCAGGACTAGTCTGACGCAAGTCGGGAATCTAGATATAAAAAAAAAGGGGCACAAACGAAACATGAAAAAGTGATGATAACTATTGTAATGCATGATGACATAATTAAAGGGTAATTTTGTTAAGGTACTCAAAATTTTATATAGCAGTTACAATGTGATTATTTTTAGGCCAATTATATTATTTATTTTTACGGAAATGACCAAACTGCACCCCGCAATAAGCAGACATGTTGACACTTGACAGAGAGGAGCCTGCTATTCTCTTTTTCACCGGAATGACCAAACTGTCAACAAAAAAAATTAAGCTATCATTGTAATTTAACATGTTATAGTAGGGTATTTTTCCTTCTAATTATGGTAGGTTATTTATTTATAAACAACATTACTTGCAATTATCTTTAAATGACCAGATTGTGTAAATATATTTCTATCATCGGTGCATAGAACACTCTTCCCATAAGCATAGACTTTTTACCACTTTCACCAAGAACTAAATCTGTGTTCCCAAATATAAGTGATGATAATCCCTTTACGCAAAGTTGGACACCAATTCTGCATATTGAAACTAGTGTAGTGTTAAACTTGGATTGCATTTGCTTTCCATGACTATGTTGGAGTTGAATCCAACACATACTGAGGTGCCTGCTCTAGAGAACATTTTGGAAATGCATCTTATACACGCATTTCTCAATCAGTCCAAAAAAATTCTGCCAAGTTTTAACCTAAATTTCAATAAACATTTACTATGAGGGTGTTTGGATTTACATTCTAAAATAGCTTATAAGCTAAAAGCTAAAAAATACCCAACTTTTGACTTTAAGCTTATTTTTGTACTTTTTTGACCTAAAAATAAGTTTAAGAACACTTTATCTTTCCCTAACACCACATTTTAGCTTAAAAGCTATTTTAACCAAAAAATCACTTAAAATAAGCAATCCAAACACCCTCTATATAGAATCCCCTCCATATAGTAGTAACAGTGTTGAGACACAAGCACAGGTAGTACAATAAACTGTAAAGAGCGAAGAGGGAGGATAATTTTTCTTTGATTCGAGATATCTTCAAGGAGTAATTCTTCACTCAACCAAGGCAATCTGTGGCAATATAAAGAGGAGAAAATGATCCTCAAACCGAGATTAAAGAGACCAACTGCCATTCGTCAAAGGTAAAAAACTGCTAAAAACGAGAATTCCCCATATGAGAACGCAATCTATCCTCTTGATCTTAGAAAATTACTTGTACAGATTATAGTTTCAACAGTTATAAGCAATAGCAAATCTCTTTCATCACTAAAAGCATTCGTCATACAGTTGCCAAATTCTAAACATGGCAGAGCAAGACTATTTGACTCAGCTGATAAAAGGTAGGTTCGTGAATAAATAAACACTTTGTGCCACTTAGTCTGCATCCATCTCTTCAAGTGCAGCTTTAGCTGCAGCCTTCGCTTCCTCTAACAGATCGGCAGGAACCTATGGCAACATCAAATAGCAGCAGGAGTTACTAACCGAGTTTTTATCTCAGTTAACATCAAATAGCATTCATTCACCATTATGAAGTACATGCACGCAGACAAAATAAAAGATGGAAAACTTGTTGCCAAAAAACAACAAAAGAAATAACTAAGCTAAAAAGAGTTATTTGCTTTAATATCTCCTTTTTGCTTGTGTGACAGGTGGTCCAAGCAAAAAAAAAATGCAGAGTGAATACAAAGATACCAGCTCCTTATTGAAAGTGTACTTGAGAAGGATCCTGAATTACCTTCTGATGCTGTCGGTTAGACTCATCACACACCCAACTCATTTCCAGTTCAAATGCCTTGTCCTTTGCCTCATCATGTACTCCGTAAATTCTGGTTTGAGATAGAACATATTGTCAAAAAGTTGAACAATAAAAGCATGCAACACAAACTACTATAAATTATCTGGAAAAAACTATAAATTGATGCCTCAATTCTTGCAACCTACAGATAAGCATAGAGTTACCACTTCATCGAGAACTAAAATTGGTGTTCCAAATATTAAAGATGATACCAAGAACTAAAATTGGTGTATCCAAATGTTAAATATGATACCAACATCCCTTTAGGTTGGGTTAAACAAAAGTTGTGCATATTGACTTTCACTTACAACTAAACAATATCATTGTAAAGCTAAGATTGTGATTGGCTCCTCAAAAAATATTTAAAAAAACAAAGGTTGGGAGAACTGGACCATGTTCTACAAATTGATTTGCAGGCAGTTCTCAATGTCAAAACACAACATAAAAACACAACTAGATCACGTGCTTGCATCAGTGTCAGATTTCAACAAAAAATTCAGAAATAAAATATTAGCATGAATCAAATTGTAAAGTTCAATGAGAACAATTACTTACATTTTGGCTACCTCAATTACCCCTTGCCGACACGTCATTTCAGAGAGCTTCAACTTTTCAATTTCTCTGCAAAGATTTTATTTCAAAATGGCATTAGTGTACATAAAAGTAAATTTGGTGGCAGAAATAACCAAAAAATCCAAAATAAGGCAAAACTTGATTGAATAAAACCCAGCTTGATCACTGTTTTTAATCTTACATGTATAAAATAGCTAGTCTCCTTCAAGTATACTAACTATACTAGTGAAATATTTAGCTGGTACTTCTAACATCATCAAGATACTATCACCAGACCTTTAAAAAATCTGAAGAGACAAATGTATGGCAATTCTATATCTTTTAAAAAAGTACAGGCACATGGGGACAGTGTTTCTGACCTCTCTCGTATAGTGTTTGGTCAGGGTACACATCTCACATCTCCTACTCTTTATGTTTACTTTTGAACTGTTATACATCTTTGAAATTTAATATAAGCATGTATGCACAATACCCTAATTTACTTGTGCTGACCTCTAATATAGTATAGGTCGGTAAAGAAAACTGTTTTTGTCCTTTTGGAAGCCATTAGATTTTCTTTTGGAAAGGGTAACAAAAAACCCCATAGCAAGTTTCTACTATAGAAGAACATTGAAGGCTTTGAAGCTGTTATAAATTTTAAGAATTTCACATATTCAAACTGCTTTTGACTATGTGCAATTCACAGATATAGTCTCGTTGTCTATGACACAGTTCAACAAAGCATGAAACATAAATTACTATTAATTAGCCTTGTATATCATATAAAGGGTTATGAAAGAAAGCAGTTGAATAACAGTAGGAAGATTAGTTTAATAGGTAGCATAAAAAAATAAAAAATGAGAAGGGACACACAAATCAAAGTTCTAATTTACATTCAAGAAAGTTAAAAGTTACATAGAATAATATTTATAATTCAAACATTTCACGTCGTCCCAAAGAAAGCGTGTAAAAACAAATGGGGTTATAGATCTCTCTGTTTCTTTCTTGTGCGGATAGGTAAATAAAATCTTCTTGCCTAATCAGACAGAAATAGAAAATAGACTATATGTCCTAAGCATACTGGGCCAGTTTAATGATATAAAGATTTCGGCTAAGGGTGTTTAAGTGACTCCTATGATGAGTGATGACCAAGTAATTCTCATAGATAATGGGTGTTTTTATGATGGTAAACTCGAGAGGACATTCCCATTGTAGTCAAAACCTCATGGAGTCCAAATAAGATGTCTACACGTTTCAATTACAATACCTCTGACAAACTTAGGAAAGAAAATATAATTGAACTTTTTAAGCACTGCTTTTAGACGAGTGTTTATGACCATAATAGTATGGGTAAACAGCATCAAGTGAAAGCACAACTAATGTATCAGGAAATCGACTTTGATACTATGTACATAATGAAGTCAAGGAAAACCTTACTTGAAAAGAAATTTAGTTCTGCTTTTTAGCCCAAAAATTCCTGTTAACAGTAACTTTCTTTGTAATTTCTGGATCTTTTAGTTCTATTTCTAAACATAAATTAATCGAAGTCCCAAGCTAGGGCAGATATTAATCAGTTTAACCTTTTCGTGAAGAAAAAAATTGACCTTCTCTTAGGAGCAAAGGGAGTACAAAACAATGAACTTAGTCATTCTCTTGTGGATGATAATGGACAGAGCTAGAAAAGCCAACTGCACAGACCCAAGAATAGCACCCATAGGACTGAAAAGGCTGACCGAAATTTTAACTTGGAATATTCCGTGCAATCCCTTTTTGATAGTTGAAAGTAAATGCGAACTCTTCACTGACATCACAAAAGCCATACTAGATTGTTTCAAATCTAAAATTTAGGCTGTACAGAAGAGATCTACACTTACGTTTTAGCAGCTTGTCTACCCTTCCCAATAGCTGCACCGAAGTACCTCTACAACAAACAACAGAACATATCAACATCTTCAATTAATAAGAGTCGATCCAAAGCAAGGAAAGAGAAGCTATCTAGCTGTTAAAGAAAACATAATAGCAGGCTACATGGTGCAAACATGTAGCAGTTAAACAATGATTCAACTCACATGGGAGACACCAGACGGCTCAACCATGTAGAGTTGAGGTTCATCTCTATCATAGCCTCCAAGGATCACCCCACAACCGAAAGGCCTATAACAAGTAATACTCCACTAATTCAGGTACAAAAGTAAGTGTAAGGAAGACATTGAGAGTATCAAAACAGCAAAAGATATTCCAACATACCTGAGCCACCAATAAAGTGTGCATAAATGTACATAACTAGCAACACGTTCTGCAAGCTCTTTCAACGGAATTGGTTCACCATATACACTACACATTACAAACCCAGTCAATAGAAGAGCCAAAAATTAGGGTGGTGGTATAGGATGACTGCAACAACAATTTTCAAATGTTGAGTGGGGAAAAAACTTTCATCACCATCTAGAGTTCTAAGACGAGGCTCTAAAATATTTTGACTTTCATCTACTAATGAAAGAAACATATACACTACATATTTGGTAATGATAACAAAAGAAACAAACCAAAAGCCCCGTCAAATCCAAAAGCTATGTTAATAAATATCCCACATGACAATGTTGATATGTTTCCTAAATAGAAAGCTGTTAACAACAGGATCTGTTTAAGTGCAAATAACTCTTTGCTGGAAGTATCAACAAAAGCAGAGAGGTATCAGACAATATCTCTTTGACACAATAGTGACAATAGAAGAGACAGAAAAATGACTTAAATACCACTTTATCGCACTTTAGTAATACGAAGGTGCTTCTGAAAGAAAAAACGTAAATCAATTCAAATTTCTTTAGTCTTGAGTAGCTTCATAGTAGAACTCTCGATCTGCAATATCTTTCACTGATCTGATGTGTAGGACTCTAGGTTGAATATAGATAACTAGATAGCTATGGATAAGGGGCAGATTTTCCAGTTATATTCTTACAACCACAAAAAATTGAATAAATAATTCAGCTGCAAAAGCTCACTCGATGAAGAGACCTTTGCACTTCAAAGCTGTGACACTATGCATAGATACTTCATTAACTTTCGTCCATGTGACACACTCACATTTATGGAGTATGACACTTTCCCTAACACTAGTCAAAGACTCAAATGCATCATACAACTTAATTTATTCCATATAGAGTGAGTTAAATCTTTTGACCATCAATTACAACAACAAAAACAACATAGGTCCTAATCAATGTTCCTTTCAAAAAACATAAGTAGAAAATGACGTGTGAAAAAAAACTTAAAAGTCAATAGGAAGCACAAAATTGGTTCGCAATTTTCATAGATTTCAAAATGTCATATGTGAACTCCCATGAATGCTAAACTACAGGAGAAACAGATGTAACCGCACACACACATGTTTAGACTTTATAGATAAGGTGGCAAGAAGCAAACCTTTCAAAGCTGGTTGCTTCAGATTTTGCACGGGCAACAATTTGCCTCCCATCTGCAGCCAACCCTGCAACAGCCTGTACATAAAGAAAAATCAGCAAAATAGAATGAATTGTTACCCAAGAATCAACCAACAGAGCATTGGTTCAAAATTTTAACAGTGCCATGGGTCCTTTTTTCAACTTCAATTGATCATTTGATGATGTTCTGTAAATTTATACCTATAACAAGTTAATAAACTGTAGCATCGTCCACTGTCACCACTAAAACCATCTTAGTTTAATTTATACGACAAACACCATTGAAGAGAAGGATGATAGAGATTAGAGCCTAAACCTTTTCTCACAATTAGTCTGATGCAAAAGAACATAAACACAGAAAGCTTTCATCTTTAGCCAAACATTTGACAAACTTAAAAGAGAACCATGAAACAAAGATAAGTAGGAGAATCAGAGAATCTCTAACTTTAGAGAACCCCAATATGTCTTCAAAGACAAATTATTACATATTGGAATGACAATAACCACAAAATTGAGCAGTCAGATATAGAGGGTTCATATAGCCGACCTAGTCCACTAATTAAGGAATGAGGCCTAATAGTTTATTTCCTTTTGTTTCTTTCAAATTAAGTTGGTGGTCAAGCCAGCTTACTCACAGCTCGAGTAATCCACCAATACTTGTCAGCAAACTATATCCCAACGCTTAGGCAGATGGAAGAATTGAGCTAATATCACCCTATGGCTCAGGTATAGTACTAGTTATTGTACTAGTAGTTGCATTGTCAGCCAAAAAAGGTGCTTCTCCAATGTGAAAATTAAGGGAAAATTCAAAAATATACAGCACAACATAAAATATTACATCACACAGCCCAATATACAATATTATACAACATCCGGAGGGAGAGCATTATACATAATGTATCAACCTTGTATAAAAGGTATTTACACACAAATAAGGGCTAAACCAAGTAACAAATGGGCCACGTGGCGTAAATATTATCTCCTAGTAGACATAGAGCGTAATTTTCCCATTAAAAACACGTTTTCAATCAAATAATTCAAATATCACATAGGAGATTAACTAATAAATCAGTACAACAAAAATCAATGACACTAAACATAAATATTTAAGCAAAAAAAACAATTTACCATGCCAGAATGGCGATGAACGGAATGAATCCGACGATTAGATCCCGGCAACATCATTTTAGACGCAATCAGCTTCTCAACTCCCTACATTTCCAAAAAAACAAACATTATATCTCAAAACCCTAAGCCTAACCCTAACGTAAAAACAAATAAATAAATAAATAAATAAATAAATAAATAAATAAATACCAAAATGATTCCATCCTTGCATTTGATTCCGACAACAGTACCGCTGTTGTCTACGGCTTTTCCAGCGTACTCGATCTGAAATACTCTGCCGTCCGGCGAGAATGTAGTCACCGATAGGTCATAACCAGTTCCAATGCTGCTCATATTTACGTTTTTACCCTTTTGTTGTTTTTTCTACTGATTTGGTTTTATGTTTAAACTTTAAAGGAGCGTACACAGGAAGAAGGAAATAGAGTTTTCTTTGTTGTCAAGACAGAAAATAGTTGGAAGAAGAGGGGAATTAGTTTTGTTAAAATTCTTAATTGGGGAATAGACTTCAATTATTTTTACCTATGAGGAGACTATACAGTTCGGGGAAAAAAACTCCAAATTTTTATTTCTCTTTAGTAAACAAAAGAATTGATTCAAAATATTTGAAGTTAATCAATAAGGCATGCATTATTTCTATGTAGTTTACTCTTACTAACTACTTGCTACTTACTTAAGCCGAGAGTCTATCAAAAATAAATTTTTTTATCTTTTAAAGTATGAATAATGTATGAGTAATTCTATCATTTCAAACTCATTTATGAGATTACCTGAATATATTAGTTGTTAAATTCTACTCTTACTATTCTAAAAAGATATATTTTCATTAATTATTCGTTTAATAAAAGGATAAAGATAAAGTTATCACGTATTCATTAATTAATTAAACAATTTTCTTAAATAGGTGTGTTGAATACATACAAAAGTATGCGTTGAATTCAATTGTCAATATACATTTTTGTATACTAAACTAATATAAATACAAACCAAAAGTTGAAAAATTACTAGTGATTACACTAATATCACCAAAGGATTTTGTGCATGAAAAAATCATTGATAGGGAGAGTTCCCTCCAAATAAGCTCTATGCGACACGAATTTGAATGAATCGGGCTCCTACGAATACCTAACATCAGATGAAAAAAATTAACACGTGAAACACCATATTTGTGTATATTTGTGAGTTAAGGTAAGTTACGAACTCACCACATTCCTCAACATATGGTTTGAATATGAAATTTTGAATTATTTGTAGTTCTATATCTCAATAGACAAACCACTCAAACATGAGATTCTTGAGTTTATTGGAATCAAGAGGTAGTTCATAGGTTTGGTTCATTTGATATGGGCTAAGACCGCTACAGATAAGTTGGTTCATTTGATATGGGTCTTGTCCAATGAAGGTTGTTCATAGCCAGAAAATTGTGTGATTGCCTTTTTATACGGTCTGGTTTTTAATTTTTGCCCCTTAATTCGTTGGTCTTTAATTTTTGTTCATACTTCTCATTTAATAAAAATTTATGGGCTAAAGTACCATTTATTCGCGGGTCAACTAAATCAGAGATTCTGAGTTCGAATTTCCAAAAAGACAAAAAATAAAAAAAAACGCAAGACATAATTTCTGGCCAAAGTTATATAGACATAATTTTTATACAACTTTGGTTGAATAGACATATTTTCTAATAAAATCTTGTCTTGCGTTTTTTTCTTTTCTTTTTGACTCTGGTGGGATTCGAATCTACAACTTCATAGTTATTTTTAGAGGCATAATTACATATAAAATATACCCCTTAAGACATAATGTATATACAACTTTGACCGAATAGACATATTTTCTAATAAAATCTTGTCTTGCGATTTTTTTTCTTTTTGACTCTGTTGAAATTTGAACCCACAACTTCAAAGATATTTTCGATCATTTTCTTAGGCAAATAACAAAAACTAAAGACCACCAATTCGAAGGGCAAAGATTAAAGACCACCCTAAAATAGGGGCAATCGTGCGCATTGCACTAAATAGGGTCGTGACAATGGTCCCACAAAAAGAGGAAAAAGTGCATAAATAGCCAATTTTGAAATCATAATTTAATTCATAATCAACAACAACAATATATATATAGCAGTGTAATTCTATAAATGATGTGGGTAGAATGTTTATGGGGTATGTTGGTAAGAGTCGTTAGGAAGTATTTGGAGTCGAGTTGACTTTGCTAATTAACTGCACGAATGAGAATAAGTATCGAACAAGTCATTGCAGCGTTAATAAAAGAAAATGTATCGACAATCAATTACATTAAAATGAGTAGAATTCTCCATCTGCATAGAAACTAAGATAAGACAAAATTGTATTACATTATCTAGATCATGACTGCTTTAACAAGATCACTATAAACGAGTATAACCTATTCACAACTCATATGAGTATAAGTTACTTAAATTAAAAGAGTTTATGTTACGAAGTTTTAAGACTATGAACCTTGATTTCTAAAAAGGTTATGAGACTTTACTTTTCAAGTTATGGGACTTGATTCTTAAAGAAATGAATGATTTGATTTAAAAGTTTGGTTGCCATGAATTATTTCAAAAGTTAAGAGGCTTGATTTCAAAAGAGAATGTAACTTGAGTTTTTAAAAGAAGAAGTTTATTGATTTAAAAAGAGGAGTTTTAAGATTTTTTTTAAGTATGTAAGTACGTAGTACTTTTGAGTTTAATTTTTCCTAAAGTAATAAGGAATAAAAGTGTCTTAAGTTCTCTAAAGTGAAAAAGTTGTTATAATAGCTTTATGGAAAGTTGTTATAACGACTTAAGAAAAGGTGAAAAGATGATTTAAAATGTTATGTAAAAAGACATTACCGCGTCCCAGGAATGGACCGGGCAGTATACCTTTATGGGCAGACTATATGACATTATCGCGTCCCAGGAATGGGTCGGGCAGTATACCTTTATGGGCAGACTATATGACATTATCGCGTTCCAGGAATGAGTCGGGCAGTATACCTTTATGGGCAGACTATACGACATTATCGCGTCGAGAATGGCCGGGCAAGATACCTTTATGGGCGGTATACGACATTATCGCGTCGTGAATGGGTCGGGCAAGATACCTTTATGGCGACTATATGACATTATCGCGTCGTGAATGGCGGGCGAGATACCTTTATGGCGGACTATATGACATTATCGCGTCGAGAATGGTAGGCAAGATACCTTTATGGGCGGTATATGACATTATCGCGTCGAGAATGGCGGACGATATACCTTTATGGGCGGTATATGACATTATCGCGTCGAGAATGAAGCCGCAATATACTTTTATGGGCGCACTATATGACATTATCGCGTCGAGAATGGCCGGCGATACCTTTATGGCGCACTATATGACATTATCGCGTCGTGAATGGGGCGAGATACCTTTATGAAGCGGTATATGACTTTATCGCGTCCCGAGAATGGTAGGCGATACCCGTGGGAAGATTTTTACGAATTCGCCGTGTCCCGCAAATGGGTCGGGTTACATTATCACGTATGGATAATCACAATGAACTCGAAAATGAGACGTCACTCCATAAAGGGTCGGATTATGTTATGCAAGATACGTAAGTTATATGTTTATGAACTTGATGATTTTTCCTAAGTATGTACGTAATAATTTGACTATAACTTTTATTGAAAAATGAGAAAAGATAATAAAGTACGATTAAGTTCACGAGATGGTAATAACACGGTAGGATCTGGTATTTACCCTTTTTATACTTGCCTCTGTCATTATTTTGTACAATTATGATTGTTTATTGTACCTTATTTCCGTTTCATATTCGGTACTTGTAGTACTTGTTGACACCCAATTTTGACCCTCCCGTCCAGTCATTAACTATAAAATTACACTAATTTTAAAACAATTTTATAATAATAAAATGCAGCAATAAAACATTAATACAGACATAAATAAACAATAAATACGTAAAATAATAATCTAACACCCGCGTTTTAATAATAGCATTCATAAAAGAATTAAGAAGTCCTAATTTTATTTAATAAGTCTTAATAACGACATCACATTATAAAGTATTAATCATTAATTAAATAGCACGCCCGCATTTATAACAATTAGGTTAATAAAACACCTAAATAATTTAAGCACAATTTAATTTACTACTAATTAACTAATTAAGCACCTAAAACTAATACCTTAAAACTAACCTAGAACTAATACCCATTTAACTAGCCCAATTCCCATCCCTAATTATTAAAATCAGTCCACCACTCTACCCACCGCAATTAAACATGACCAAGACCCGGACCACTTATTTCTCTTATCGACCGCTTTACCTTACCATCAGCAGCCCTAAAAGAAAAGCAAACCTAACGACCGCCTCCTCACCTTTCGCCATCGCCGCAAGACACCAAAGATATCCACGAGATTCTCGCCGGAGGATTCGGGGACCTTCCTTCACCCACGCGCACGAAGCCAGCCCTTCTTACCATAACTAACCAAATCGTTTACCTTATCAACCCGATTCGAATCACGCGAAATCAGTGACAAATCAATCCAAAATAAGCAGCCAAATCGTCCTAAAATCGCACCATATCAGCACTTAAACCTTACCTAATGGGGAACTCAAACCATGGCTATATAAGCACATGCAAGGGCATGGGATTTGGGGGAGAGGGAGGAATTCAGAGGAAGGAAAATAGAAGGAAAAAAAATCAGTGAGCAACTAAGTCATTGAGAGATTCAGAAATCGGGGAGCACCCAAAAACCGATAGGCATCGATTTGCTTCCCCTCGCAGTAGTCAAACACAGAGCAGACGAGATCGAGGAGGGGCATCGGTCGAACACGAGGCGAGCGGGAGTCAATGGCAATAGTCGTGTGCGTAGGAGGTTAGGAGGTCGTGATTGCCAACCCGATGTCATACCCGATCGTATCTTGCTTTCATTCACATATGCTGGAAAACTGCTTAGTGTCTCATTAAATATGCTAGTCTGAGTTAATGTAAAATATGCAGCTGGCATCTTTCTTCTCCTCATAGGTGTGTTGTATTATGTTATTAATGAGCTTGTTTACCCCCCAAAGCCCATAAGAGGTCATTTGATACTAATTCAGCCAATTGTTGCTTCTGTAGGGTAGCTATTTGCTTGTCTATTCCCATATAATATGTTTAAGTCAAATTAAGAAAGGCTGGCGCATGGACTTGATAAATTAGTTGGGTATCTATCTGTCGGTCTAGTTAACTATCTGCTTTGTCTCTAAATGTGCCTCAAGTGGTCTTAAATGATTCTAATGCATGTTTGTGAAATTCTATTAGTCCGGCCTGTTTGTGCTTCATAATAGTTTGTCCTAGGCCCATAAAGTATTCATTCTTGACTCTGCACTACCTATTGGGGTCTGCCCAGTGTTACTGCCCACGTCTCCCATATCCTGCAGCCCATTAATGACAGTCTACTGTTTTGGGCCCGTTGTATTCTGCTTTGAATTACCGAGGATAAAATAATTTCATGTCAATGTTACTTGCATTATTAGTCGGTTCCAAGTATATTCTAATTCCTTATTTTTTTATATATTTTGCATGAAACGTACCGGAGCCGAATGAAGAGTCTCATTGCGAGACTTATCGCGACTTTCGTCAAATGAAGACCTGCATCTATGTTCATTGCCGCATCTCGCATCAGAAAATTCCAAAATCACCGTGAAATAGCACGACCATTCTTGAGTCATCTTTATTTAATTTTTCTACCGCTTCATTTATTATTTAATTGTCTAACATTATACTAACATTAGTACACATAGTTAAACTTTGAGTGCCATTAGGAATTAGTTCGACGTTAGAAATATACCTCCTTTTAAGTTAATTATTATAGCTTGACACATTGCTTAAACTATAATTAAACCATTTAGTCGCATAATTATTTAGGTAATCAAGACATTATTTACCAAATCCTAACTTGAGGAAAATCATTTTTTGATAAATTCCTACTAACATTCACATAAAAAATATATTTATAAATCGTAGGATCGTTAACCTTCGCATGATATATTTTCACATCCTATTTGTTAAATCATCACAGGTTTTGCATTTGTTACTTCTATATTATACTAAGTAACATATATACCCTATAGCATAATTTCATATGTTTTCTAACTACCTTTTAAATGCATGTCTTCAACTAAGATTAGCTTTATGTATTTTAAACCAATCTTGCATTTTGCACTTACGCTTATAAATATATTTTGCTTAAATACTTTAAAACATACATTTTCAATAGCATAATAATTAACCCTAGGTTTGGCAGGACAACCGCAAGTTAGCGGATCTTAGAGGGTGCCTAACCCCTTCCCTCTAGATTAATAAAGAACTCTTACCCAGAATCTCACTAAGTTTAGCAGACCATAAAATGGAGTTAATGTTTTACTTTAAACTAGTTAAACATTTAGGTGTCCTAATTCACCCAAATTAATTAGGTGGCGACTCCGCGAACCCTTAGCATTTTAAAACACCTTTTTTAACACTTTAGCAACCCTTTTAAATTTTTGCACATTTTAAACATTTTAACATTTATCATTTATTTTCTAACATTTCTTATTAAGCAGGGTTCGTTAGTAATCCCGTTTTCGACTCCCGTTTAAAATGGGGTGTTACAGTACTGACCCCCTTTGGGGGGATGCGTTCATGCCCGCATGTGTTAGGTACACAGGTTGGTGATCCTCGCTCTAGGATCTCTGTTCAGTCTTGGGTAAAAGTTTCATTCACTCCGGAGGCTTATCTTTGGTTCGGATCTCTGGTATTGTCAGTTGTTGTACATTCAGGGGTATGGCAGGGACCTGTCCCTTCACAATTGCTATGTCAATACTCTTAGAGGTCTGTAGTCATATCTTGTGGGTCACCTTGTAAAAGAAAAATGATGTAACTGTTTGTGGCTACATATGTATATATATGTCCAGGGAGGTAGCCTTATCGGCTAACCTGTTGTTTATTTTTTTTTGTTGATTTATGTTATAAGTTTGATATATGTTCCGCTGATTATATCTGATGTATACCTGTAAGGGTGCCCAGGTAGGGCACCAGTCGCGGCCCGGGGTTCATACGTTCATACGTAGGACATGCCAAAAGAATGAAGAGGTTCACATACCTTATTGACGACTAACCAACATGATAAGTAGAATACGTCCTCATTAGTACTTCAACCTATAACCACAATAACACGTCTATCGACTTCATGATACTAGTGTATGTTATACCACATAATGACTCTCCTTTCATATAAGAATTTGGGCAGCACTTCCCCTATTTATACGTACTTTTCCACCTTACAAATAAGACCAATAACATCAATAACCAAGCACTAATTAAGGGCATAACCAAAATAACAACCAAGGTGATTCACACACCTATTTATCACGTAAAACAACCCCTTAATCCTTACTAAAACAGTCCATGAAAATAGTCCATATTTCAACAACAATGAGGGTAAGATATGAAACCTTTCTACACCCTCGTTCCTTTAGGACTTACATTAGCAATTTCCACATTTAAACATGCATAAACAGTGACTAAATTTCCAGCATATACACGCATAAAACAGCCCTTAAAACAACACGACAATATCCAACCGTTTTAAGATAGTTTCGGCCAACACAATAATCCAAAGCCCTTTCCATAATTCCTTATAATCCAATTCAAGTTCACTTTAATCTAAACCATTTCAACTTTCAATAACAAGATTTCCTTCAATCTAACATGCACTTAGTGACGATAATAATAATAACAACCAACGAATCCAATATAAGCAAAACAATCTACTAAATCGGCTAACATGCCAAATGTCACATGCACTTCTTATTCTCCATTTTACTTAACACAAGTTCATCTCTTAACTATAACAACATGCAATTTCCTATTACTTCAAGAGGAAGAAGAATTCTTACCTTCACTTGTAGCCAAAACAGTCCCAAGTCTCGGTCACCACAACTTCCTTTTGCACCACTTCTTCAAGTTACACTAACAAATATGTATCCTCTACAAGCTTGTATCCATCTTGATTTCATGTTTTCCTTCCATAAAGTTCATAAACAAGCTTAGAGTTTCAAGACACTTTTCGGCCAAACTGTGGTTTAAAGTTCTTGGAGAGTTAACTTGGCTTAGAACTTAGGTAGAAGACTTAATCTTGGAAAAGAAACTAATTTGTTTTTCACTTGTCTCGTGGTTCGAAAACTTGGAATGAGAAGGAAGGGATAATAGCTTGTTGGAGAAGATATTTTATGATACACAAAGTCTTGCAAGACTTGTATAGAATTGGTGTATGTAGCACAAGTGGAGGGGGACCCACTTGTCCACTTGTCTTTCCCTTGAAGAAAATATCTTCCACACTTAGCCAAAATTGAGCAAATTTTCGATGGACCCACATTATCAATGTCAAGGCTTCATAATACAATACTAAGTCCATAAATCCATTGGAAAGAATTCAACTACGAGTAAATAAATTTTCGTCATCACATTTGTATCAAAATTTTCCATACTAGAAAATGTAATTATACTTTCCTTCCAATATTCAAATCTTATTTCCATAATTATGTTTTCAATTAAACGCTTTGAAATTACGGGGTGTAACATCCTCCCCCCTTAGGAACATTCGTCCTCGAATGTTCATCAAAGGTCTCAAGTTATACAAATTTCGGCATAGTTTTCTTTAACTAAACCTATCAACCCATACTTGTTAGTGTCAACACCGCGGTCCTGCAGCTTTCTGAAGTTTCAGCACCGCGGTCCTATTCTTTGGCACTATTGTTCCGGAAGTCCTGCAGCCATGTTTTAATAGACGTGTTAAAATAAGTCATTACAGCGTTGAATGAAAAAGGTATCGACAATCAATTATATTGAAATGAGTAGAAAGCCATCTGCATAGAAACTAAGATATAACCAGTTTATTTTACATTTGCTAGTTCACAGCTGATTAGATAAGATCATTATGAATAAATTACTCACGGCCTATATAAGGATTAATTAGGCAAATTAGGATCGGTTATCACCATTCAGATGTTTCCATAATGTTAGCCAGATGAGCGAGACAAATTTAGATTATCATGTGGTACAAACAACAAGCGGTATGTGAACTATCATTTTTTCTTTTGGCATCATTATTTATATGACATGGGTGTACGACGAACGTGCGTAATTCCAAAATATCATGTACCAACCATTTGTAATGAACCTTAATTTTAGAAAAATCAAAGGCACTTGTCATATCTTTTCTTTTAGAAAACTCAAGCACTATCATGTCATGTAATATTAGGGACTTGAACCCAAAAGTACTATGTACGTCCACCGTACATTCATTTTATAAAAAGAGTCATATCATGTATCATTAGGGACTTGAACCCAAAAGTACTATGTACGTTCACCGTACGCTCATTTTATAAAACACCAAGGCACTATCACATCCTGTATAAATCAAGACACTTTCACTTTTAAAATAAAGGCACTTTCATATCATATACTACTAGAAAGTAGAACTCAATGGAATCTTGTACTCGCATCATGGATAAAGGTGTCTAACGGGCCGAATCGGTCCGTACCGATAGCCCCTTACCGGGTTTAACCGGTTACCGGTCCGGTTCATCGGACTACCGGGCCAACCGGTCAGGTTCATTACCGGATTTCAGTGCCTGCCGTTCGAACCTGGCCCCAATGTCCGTTTTTTTTAATTTTTATTTCTAGTATTTATTTTCTATAATATAAACTAAATTCAATTTAAATATGTAATATAATAATATAATATATAATTTAGTTTTATATATTAAAATTGAAACTTTAAAGTTAACTTTCTATTTTATAGTTTATAACTTTATACTTTATAGTTTATAGTTTATAACTTTATACTTTATCTTTATTTTATAGTTTACTTTATACAGTTTATACTTTATAGTACTGTTATAGTTATACACTTATACAGTTATACTTTATAGTTTATAACTTTATATTGTAATTATACTTTTATTAATTTATTAGATTAGTAGATATAAGTTAACAAATAAGTAATAACAGATTAACAACTAAATAGATAGTAAATTAAAATTAATGATAAGATGTAAACTTTTGAACTTTCATAATGTTAATAAGAGTACATAATGAAGTAATAATAATTTTATTTACATATTATGCATCCTTCTTGCAAGTTCTTCGTAATCTATAGGTTGATTGAATTGGTTATGCTCCATAGCCTCTAAATCTGGAGTATTAATTCCAGTCCCGCCTCCGCTCCCGCCTTCCAAAATATTGTCTATTTCTTCATCTTCCGGAGAATTAACGTCTCCACATCCTTGATTTCTTCTCTCTGATCTGATCCAATCCCTTAAGCAGACTAACACTTCTAATGTGCTTCCACCCAACGATAGTGACGTGTGTTCCTATTTGATCTCGTGCTTGGCTAAATGCACTTCGTAAGCCACCGCTGAGATCGACACATTAAGAACATCTCGGTCATCGCAAGTACCGGAATTGCCTTTTGTTATCCCGCCACCATTGTAAAGGGTCAAAACTTTTCTTCTGGCTCACGACTTTTGCAAATAAAATTGCATCTCATCGCAAGATCGACTTGTGCTTGCTTGTGTTGTAAAAGTGCTCCATATGTCTAAAGATTCTTCTTCATCGTCATCAGCATTGAATCCTGAAGGTGTAGACACAGAAACAGAACTAGAAGGAATATTAGTAGCAGAGTTGTTGTTATCATGTAATGTATCATAATATTCATATAATGTAGTTAAATTAGTATCAAGTGTACTTATGCAATCAAATGAAGATGGAGTTTCTGTTTTACCGACTTCCATATAAGTATATAAACTAAATATTACATTATGACAATCTACTTTTTTAATAGAAGAATTTAAGACTGCACCAATACAATAAATATCAGGAATAGGGAAAAAAATATTTTTTAAATTTTTCTAACATAAGTGTAACTGCATCTTTATATTTCACATTTGATTTAAACCATAAAGTAAATATGAAATTTCAGCTATATGAGCTAAAACATTACAAACTATTGGGTAATAAGATCATGAAAATTCAACAGTAACAGTGTAAATTTACGTAATTTTTTTAAAAGTTCACCAATTGATTTCCAATGTTCGTCGGTTAACATATACATCACGTTTTTACAATGCGCATTTGCAACATGTGTTATGGGGTCTTTATACTTATAACATTCTTTTAAAAATAAATAAGTATAATTCCACCGTGTAATAATCTCTTCTGGCATGAATTTAGGTCTCAAATTAAATTGTTTACATTTTTCTTTAAATTCTATAATTCTATTTTTCCTATTATTACCCTGAATAACTCCAACAGCTCTTTTGATAAGTTTTATTTCAGGTGAAAATAAATCAAGACCACTTTTAACAATTAAATTATAAATATGACAAGCACAACGAACATGAAATATATGATGAAGTGGTGGGTGTAGCTCCGCTTTTAAAAGATCTACAACATCAGTATTATTAGATGCATTATCGAATGATACACAAAGTATTTTATTATAAAGATTATATTTTTGGGCATAAGAACAAATAGTTTCGCTTATATATTTTCCAGTATGACTTTGATCCTCGTCATACGCAAAAGCAATAATACGTTTTTCCATTCTAAAATTTTCATCAATCCAATGACAAGTAATTGTTAAATAATCATAATCGTTTAATGCATGTCCAATGTCTGAAGTAAAACTAACTAGGCATGAAAGGTTAGCAAACAAATATTGCAAAAAAATAACATAATCATTATGAAGTCTAAAAATATCGGCTCTATTAGTACTACGAGGAACACCTTTAAACAAAGGATTATATACTCTTTGAATATATGTAATTAAATATGAAGAAGAAGTAAAAGAAAAAGGTAAACAACCTCCGACAATCATTTTTGCTAATTCAATGCGATCCTTTTTTGGATCGTACTTAGCCACCCCACAGTTAATGGATTAAGTTGTTGTTGACCGGGTTCTAAATCAGAGACAGCATTCCATTGTGTCGTATGATCGTGTTTTATATGTCTACTTATAGTGTCCGTCCCCCCGTCACCACCCTCTGTCTTATGTTTATAAGTTCTCCCACAAATATTACATCTAACTCTATCAGTATCCACAACTTTATCATAAAAGAGCCACACTTTACTCCTTTTTTTTCTTGCTACTGGTTCTGGTAAAGGAGGTCTATGACTACCACTAGCAGTACCAACATTGACAGAAGGAACACTAGTAGGTGTAGGAGGTTCTTGTTCTTCAAGTTCAACAATATTATCTAATTGAACGTTATCATATTCATTATCTTCTATTCCAAAATCTTCTTGCATTTGATCATAATCTATATTTTGATTAGATGAAGAACTCTGACTTTTACCCTTGAACTAGATTTACTACGATCCGACGCAATTCCCCTTAGTAAAGACATTATAAAATATTTAAATAATTAACAAATAAATATGACAATTTAATAAAATAATTAGAGAATGAAACGAGTGTACCAAACTTCGGGATTCAGAATTCAATTGAAGCTCGAAGTCTTGCGTCTTGCTACTTTGAATTTGAAAACTAAGAATAATAATAACTTGAAAATTGATAATAAAGATTATTAAGAGAGTATGAGAAATTGAGAATAAGAGAATTGAGAGAAATGTTGTGTGATAAAAATGAAAAAAATGTAGAGAATTTATAGATTTTTTAAAGGGTAAAAATGTAATTAAAAATAATAATAAACAAAACAAAAAAAATAATTTGAAAAAACAGCCAAACGGTCGAAATGACCGTTGGCACACCCCCCACCCCCACCCCTCCCAACGGTAACAATACCGTTTGGGCAATCGCTTGCATTTTTTTGTTACTGGCCCGGCCAGCATTGCTAACCGATAAGGAATCGGTTTTCCGCACGGGTCTAACCTCTGCCCGCCGTTTTTTCCTAACCTGCGGGTTGGGTCAGCCAATCCAACCCCAACCCAGATGCCACCGTCCGGCCGGCCGCATTTTCTACCGGATCAACCGATCCGGTTCCGGGTCAACCCGGACCGGTAGACATGTATAATCATGAATACAAGTCCATGAAATTAAATATACTGCATGAGCATCTTGTACTCGAATCATGGATACAGGTCCATGAAATCAAATATACCGCATGAGCATCTTGTACTCGCATCATGGATTCATGTTCATGGAATCAAATATAACCGCATGAGCATATTGTACTAGCATCATGGATACATGTCCATGGAATCAAATATAACCGCATGAGCATCTTGTACTCGCATCATGAATACATGTCCATGGAATCAAATATCACATTGTCGGTAGAACCAAGGTACCAATATATCATGTACCAAACATTCTAATGAACTTCCATTTTATACAAACCAAGGTACCAAAATATCATGTACCAACCATTTGTAATGAACCTCCATTTTATATAAACCAAGGTATCAAAATATCATGTATCAATCATTTGTAATGAACCTCCATTTTATACAAACCAAGGTACCAAAATATCATGTACCAATCATTTGTAATGAACCTCCATTTTATACTAACCAAGGTAGCAAAATATCATGTACCAACCATTTGTAATGAACCTTCATTTTAGAAAAATCAAAGGCACTTGTCATATCTTTTCTTTTAGAAAACTCAAACACTATCATGTCATGTAATATTAGGGACTTGAACCCAAAAGTACTATGTACGTCCACCGTACATTCATTTTATAAAAAGAGTCATATCATGTATCATTAGGGACTTGAACCCCAAAGTACTATGTACGTTCACCGTACGCTCATTTTATAAAAACACCAAGGCACTATCACATCCTGTATAAATCAAGACACTTTCACTTTTAAAATCAAGACACTTTCATATCATATACTACTAGAAAGTAGAACTCAATGGAATTACACACGTTCGTCGTACACCCATGTCATATAAATTATCATGCCAAAAGAAAAAATGATAGTTCACATACCGCTTGTTGTTTGTACCACTTGATAATCTAAATTCGTCTCGCTCAACTGGCTAACATTATGAAAACATCTGAATGGTGATAACTGATCCTAATTTACCTAATTAATCCTTATATGGGCCGTGAGTAATTTATTCATAATGATCTTATCTAATCAGCTGTGAACTAGCAAATGTAAAATAAATTGGTTATATCTTAGTTTCTATGCAGATGACTTTCTACTCATTTCAATATAATTGATTGTCGATACCTTTTTCATTCAACGCTGCAATGGCTTATTTTAACACGTCTATTAAAACATACCCAATTACTTATTAAACCAGTTTCAACACTTAATACTTAACAACACCGCTCATATATGCCTTAATAAGGACTCAGGAACGATTTAGACATGCTTTCAGCATAGAATCAATAACATGAATACTCCTTAACTTCTAAGAGTAGAATAGCTTTTGAAGCGATACCACAGTTATGGTTCATACGTAGAACATGCCAAAAGAATGAAGAGGTTCACATACCTTATTGACGACTAACCAACATGATAAGTAGAATACGTCTCCATTAGTACTTCAACCTATAACCACAATAACACGTCTATCAACTTCATGATACTAGTGTACGTTATACCACAAATGACTCTCCTTTCAGATAAGAATTTGGGCAGCACTTCCCCTATTTATACGTACTTTTCCACCTTACAAATAAGGTCAATAACATCAATAACCAAACATCAATTAAGGGCATAACCAAAATAGCAACCAAGGTGATTCACACACCTATTTATCACGTAAAATAGCCCCTTAATCCTTACTAAAACAGTCCATGAAAATAGTCCATATTTCAACAACAATGAGGGTAAGATATGAAACCTTTCTACACCTTTCTACACCATCGTTCCTTTAGGACTTACATTAGCAATTTCCACATTTAAACATGCATAAACAGTGACTAAATTTCCAACATATACACGCATAAAACAACCCTTAAAACAACACGACAATATCCAACAGTTTTAAGATAGTTTCGGCCAACACAACAATCCAAAGCCCTTTCCATAATTCCTTATAATTCAATTCAAGTTTCAACACTTTAATCTAAACCATTTCAACTTTCAATAACAAGATTTCCTTCAATCTAACATGCACTTAGTGACGATAATAACAATAACAACCAACGAATCCAATATAACCAAAACAGTCCACTAAATCGGCTAACATGCCAAATGTCACATGCACTTCTTATTCTCCATTTTACTTAACACAAGTTCATCTCTTAACTATAACAACATGTAATTTCCTATTACTTCAAGAGGAAGAAGAATTTTTACCTTCACTTGTAGCCAAAACAATCCCAAGTCTTGGCAACCACCACTTCCTTTTGCACCACTTCTTCAAGTTACACTAACACATATGTATCCTCTACAAACTTGTATCCATCTTGCTTTCATGTTTTCCTTCCATGAAGTTCATAAACAAGCTTAGGGTTTCAAGACACTTTTCGGCCAAACCGTGGTTTAAAGTTCTTGGAGAGTTAACTTGGCTTAGAACTTAGGTAGATGGCTTAATCTTGGAAAATAAACTAATTTGTTCTTCACTTGTCTAATGGTTCGAAAACTTGGAAGGAGAAGGAATGGATAAGAGCTTGATGGAGAAGATATTTTATGATACACAAAGTCTTGCAAGACTTGTATAGAATTGGTGTATGTAGCACAAGTGGAGGGGGATCCACTTGTCCACTTGTCTTTCCCTTGAAGAAAATATCTTCCACACTTAGCCAAAATTGAGCAAATTTTCGATGGACCCACATTATCAATGCCAAGACTTCATAATACAATACTAAGTCCATAAATCCATTGGAAAGATTCAACTACGAGTAATTAAATTTTCGTCGTCACATTTGTATCAAAATTTTCCATACTAGAAAATGTAATTATACTTTCCTTCCAACATTCAAATCTTATTTTCATAATCATGTTTTTAATTAAACGTCCTGAAATTACGGGGTGTAACAGGCAGTGACATCGGTCTAAATGATGGTGTGCAACAAATCATTAGATATCGTGATGTATATCCACTGGAGAACAACTGCGTCTAACCGTGACCAGAGTGCATCATCAGAAGTCGAATACGATGGTACGTTTGTGGACTTCAGTGTGGGAGGGATGATGTGGTCGATAACTTCGTAAACACGATAATGAATCTTAAAAACTCCGCTCATGAGGAGTATGAACCCTTTTCCATTTCAAGAGTTACATGAATGAAGTTTTTAATGTTGTTTATGACAAGTGCCAGATGAATTTTGATTTTGTCAGCCGTGAAAGAGGAAATTTAAGAGGAAGAGGGAGGGAGAATGGTTGGAAAAACCAGGGTTCCGTCATGGGGAAAAGAGGGGGAGGTCGAGAGAGGTCGGCGTATAGGGTTCCGACGTGGGCTAGGTGCCTACGTGGAAAAAAGGTGGCGGTCGAGAAGGTGTATCAACGGTTATGATAGTATTTGTAGTTTTAGGCTACTGATACCATAAATGAATATTTTCCCTTGATTTTATTGATGAATGATTTTAAATATATATAAGGTTACAAGAATATTTACTTTGATACAAACTAGGTAACTAATTAACCTAATTACAAAAGGATTATAATTCTACCTAAAATAGGAGATATATAATTAATGAAAGAATATTGAGAAATATTCTATTAGTACACCTAAACCTCTCACTAACTGTCGTTTTCTAAAACATTGATTCGCTATAACAATCATATTTTATGTGGAACTGATCTTTCATGTTATGTTATAGTATATTTTCTCTAAAACAACATTTCACTATAGCAATTAAAAGATATCAGAACAAATAATGTTATTATAGAGAAATTTGACTCTAATTCAATCAGTTTGTTAGATTATTTTATACTCCCTTCTGCTAATATAATTATCGAATGTGTATGTTCATGTAAGAAATCACTTATAGTTAATTTATTTTGCTTCAAGATTTTTTTCTTTTTGAAAATGCTAGCCATTATAATATATGGAGTAAATCGACAAGTCTAATTATCAAATTATACTCCATGATATATTATATCAATTTCCCTAGCAAAAGGATAAAACTCTTCCCTTCTTCAATTCTCAATTTTTGTAAGATATTTTATTTTTAAAGTTCTTATATTATTTAGCGTAAATTCTGATTACCTCTTTTATCTTTTTTATTTGTGTAATAGTATTATGAAAAAATTACGCAATAATATATATAGAAGTTGAAATTCAGTATATCTCTTTCTTTCTCCTTCAATTTTGAATTTCAAAGCCTAATTAACAACAAGATTCTTTCATAGTGCACTTTAACAAACTATGAAATTCAATAAAGTGATTGACATGATTAAGAATCTAGGTTAACACAATTTGATAATTAATTAAATTTCTACTTAAATGTTAAGCACTAACCATATAGTTTAAATCATTAATTAACTGTCATAAAAAGTATAGAAAGGAAAGGTAATTAAGTGTAGTATTGAAACTAGATAAGAATGTCTTAATTATGACAACCAAGACATGAGGGGTCATTATAATTTAACTTATCTGATGGAATTATTAGGATACCATTTGAATCAATATGAATGCGATTTCTTCACATGATAAAACATTAACTAAATTCAAATATTAAATAAGAAAGGGTAATACATTTCTATTGTATATTTTGAAAGTTGGAGGAAATTATGCAACTCAACTTTTATTTTTCCTTTGGAAAGGTTTAAATAAGTTCACATGAGTCTATGATTAAAAATTGACCAAAATTAATACTATTTCTAATTGTTGGAGGATATTATGTAATTCAACTTCTATTTTTGGTTTTTTTCCTCGGATCTTTACACATATAACTTCTTTTTATACACTAATTATATATGATTATAAGCATATTTTCTTCATTCCAATTTATGAGATGATGTTCGAATTTCAAGAGTGAAATAGATTATTTTTTATTATAATTTCTTATATATCTTTTAAATATTTTAAATTATTAATTATAACTTAAAGTAAGTTTTCATATATGTAATTTCATTCTAAAAATTTATAAAATTTTATGTCTATCAACATTAAGAAATTTGAATCTAAAAAGTGAAAAATATCACATAAAAAAGTATTATTATAAATAAATTTTATATATATATTATACATCTGTCGATTACTTTTAATTTAAGAGGTGAGGTGGGTTTTTTAGTTAATTTTCCTCTCTTTATTTTTTCTTTCCTTCAGTTCATAATAATTTAAGCATATGACAAAATTGGACCCCGCACTCACAAGAGTGCCAATGGCACTTACCAAGAATTAGCAGAATTTCTACTTTTTCTCCAAACCCAATATAGCATTCCCCCAGTCTCACCCAAAACTACTACTCATCACTTTCACACACCCCACCACCAAACCCCCAAGTACCCCCCCCCCCCAAAAATAACTTCATAAAAACACTTGAACAAGCAAAAAGATTGAAACTTTATGCAAAATGGACCAAGAATTGCAAAGAAATTTAATTGAACCTAGATACTTTAGAGGCTTAAGTATCCCTTTTTCTTTTTCTTTAACTAGATTAGCTTCTTCATTTAATTTTCAACAAAATCAAAGTTCTGATGATGATTATGGGTATTCAAGACCCATTGTGGTTCTTGATGTGATATGGAATTTGGCATTTGTTTTGGTTTCTTGTTTTGTGTTATTGACAACTATTGGAGAAAATCCTTCTACTCCATTAAGGCTTTGGATTGGTGGCTATGCACTTCAATGTATCTTGCATGTTGGTTTTATTTGGATTGAATTTCAAAGGAGTTTTGATGATTTTGATGCTATTAATTTTGATGGGGTTTCTCCTTTTTCACTGTTTCACAGCAGGTAAAACCCCCCACTTCAATCTTTCTGATTTTTAGGTTTTTGGTAGTTACTAGGAGGTTGTGGTAGGTTGTAGAGTGTTGTCTCACTTTTTCATGCAGTTTATTATCTTTCGATTTTTGTTACTATCTAGTGTCGCTTGCTATTGGCCATACTGTTTTGTTGTAGTTACTGTTCCTTTTTCTTGTTGATCTGCCTTGTTTTTGCTTTATCATGAGCCGAGGGTCTATCAGAAACAACCTCTCTACCTCCAAGTTAGGGGTAAGATTTGGGTACACTCTATCCTCCCACAGACCCTACTTGTGGAACGACACTGAGTATGTTGTTGTTGTTGTATTGTATTCAATTTTTAATTAATTTTTGGAGTTTTTAATCTGACTGTATGGTTTAAATTTTGGTTGTAGTTGGCTTGTTGCATGTTACACTTTACCTAGGAATATGTTCATTCTGTTTTCTTTTTCCTCTTTATATCATTTGTATTTATTGTTTACTGCCACTCTATGGTTTGTTCTATAATTTTCCTATTATATTTTTCTATTTGCAGTAAGCTTTTTGGTTTCTCCATAGGGTTTGTACTGGAGTAGGGGTGGATAGTTCATAATTGAGGGAACCCTTAGAAATCCATCACTTAGTTTGACTAGTATATTTTATATTTGTTTTTTTCCTCTTTGGGGTTCTGATTTTATTCAATTTTTGTCCTATAACTTGGTTGTCATAGTTTTCTTAGTTTACTGACTTCCCAAAGAATAATTATTGGGATGACAGTATATTATACCTTTAACAAAGATGAGGAAGAAATATATTTTTTTAATGAAAATGTGTGAAAGCTTATTGCAAGATCCATTTTTTGGCGGTACTTATTACATATATCTCAGATAACGTCTATCTAGGAGTGATTATATCAAAAGACAGAAATTTCACAGGGCTTCCCTTCATTTGAATCTAAAATCCTCTTTGAAATAAGTGTAGCCTCTAGTTTTGTGAGTGTTTTCTTTAACATTAATAATTACTAATTTATTTGATAAACCAAGTCTAGGGACTTTTTTCTCAAATGGTCAAGTTTGATGGAGATCTCCAGAGTTAATAGCCTTGTTTGTCCATGTAGGGATAAGTGAGACCTAGAACCTCTAGTTTTAGGATCCTTAATTTGCCTTCGAAGACAAGTTATTAGTAGGAGTAAATTGGGCTTCAATAATCAGTAGAGCACAATTGAATATAGAGGATTCATATAGCCGACTTAGATAAGTTTGGGATTGAGGCATAGTTGGTTGGTTGATTGATTGATATATCTTAAGGTCTGCGTACACTCTACCCTGCCCAGACCCCACTCGTGGGATTACATTGTGTATGTTGTTGTTGTATCTTTTCAGTGAAAACTCTAACGAAAATAGTGCTGATTTATACTTAATTGATCTCAACAAGGCAAACAGAACTATAATGTGTTATGCTGGGGCCTCATTAGTGGAATCTACCTATAATGTGAAACTTTTCTTCCCCAAACTTTCAACGACTAAATTAGGATTTTTTTTGGAGAAGATATGATTGATAGTCTTTTCTCATCCATTGCGTCTAGCGTGAACTATCCTTTTCTGCTAAGATTTTGATCTTCCATCTTACGAAGGAAACATGGGAGGAAAATAGTAATGATTTCTTTACCCGAATTTTGGGGTGCGAGATTATATCAACATTCAGCTGTGGTTGTTCATATGACGTATCAATACGCCCAAGCTTCTGTTTCCATATGTAGTTTGCAGCAATAACCAATCCACCACTATGCTTCCATAAAAGAATGAAAATAACAGAAGAAAAAGGATAAAGTTCAATTAGTTTGTTGTTCGTGAAGCTCAAGAGACGGAAAGAAAGAAAAGTTGCTACTGTGTTGTTTCTTTCCTTCCCAAAAGTATCTGGAGTTCATACTTCAATGCTACTTCACTTTCCAGAACCTTTTTAGCCCAATTGTATAGATACTTTTCATTGCTTTAGTCCTAGAACTTATGGACTAAAGCTCAAAATTCTGATTGACCTTTACTATTTTGAGTGTAAAATATTATCATCTTTAATGATGATAGCTATGTTTTGAAGTCACAACATTTTATCTTTTTAGCAGCATCATGAAGAGGCTGGAATCAGTCAATACTGTGATTTCATCAATCTGGTGGGTATTTGGCTTTTACTGGATTGTTATGGGTGGCCAGACACTTCTGCAAGATTCACCTCGTCTTTACTGGTATGAGCCATGCTTCTAGAATTTGAAGCTTTTTACTTTGTAATTACTGCTGTGAGCCATGATTTCCCCTTCCTCCCTTCCCGCCAAAAGCAAAAGAAAAATTCAGAAAATATACAAGGTGCGTGCTTGACTAAATAGAAGGTTCCCTAGAATATGTAGCTGAAGAAATAAGTGGGTATTGTTATTGTATGCTTACTTCACTTTCAATCGACACAATTATGTTATTTCTCAACACTTCAACAGTATGGGTGCGATACTACTTTTATTTCCTTTTACAATATATCTAAGGGTGTGTGTTGTGGAGGGGGGGTGGGGAACTTAAAAGTATCAGTGTGTTTGATGGCTTAAGTAACAATATCCTTAAAATGTTGCAGGTTATCAGTTGTTTTCCTAGCGTTTGATGTGTTCTTTATGATCTTCTGCATTGCGATAGCATGTCTAGTCTTCTTCGCGCTCTTTTGTTTCTTTCCGTTTATCGCAACAGTTGCATATGCCATGAGACTTGGAGACGGAGCATCTGAAAATGATATCAAGACTCTTCCCAAGTATAGATACGGTCAACCTAATACTTCAGGGAACCTTGTAAACATGAAGACAGGAGAAGACCACTTAATATCACAGTTCAACAATAGTGACTCTGTACCTGAGCTTGCTCTTCAACCAGATGATTCTGTAAGCATGTCTTCCCACTTCTCCTCCATTTGAATCTTTTCTCTTAGTTTATCTTATACACACTCAATTTTTCCCACTTTGAAATAAGGATTAGAGTGCAAGTATTGAGGAAAGTACACTGTGTAAACTTTTATTAGAAACAGAGAGAGACACAAAATTTAGAGACTCTGGAAACACCAAAACGGAAAGAAAAGAGAACTTTTGTTGTAACTGTGGATTCTTTTGAAGTAATTGAAAAAGGAGATTCTACTATGAGTTGGTTCGATATCATTGAATGAAAGAATCTGAATTTTCTCAGATATATTTGGTGAGGGCACTATAGTATGTGATTTTATCTAAACATGTGAGCTTTTCGTTCTGAATCCATCTCAAATATTTGTTTATATGTCCCATTCATCAAACTGTTATTCTTTCTTTACTGGATATTTCTGCATATAGATTTTAGAGTGGAAAAGATGGAAGTAACAATAATCTTTCAGTCTTCCTTCATATTGAGATGAGTACTTTGATCATTGATATCCACCTTTCTTTCCTGAACCTATACCAAATTCTAATCATGCTTTTGAAAAAAAAAATTGCTACTGATATTAATTTCAAGTATGTATTTTATGTATTGTGAGGATTCACCATAAAATCTACTAGTTTTACACGGGCTATCAGCCTACTACCCTCCTGCTTTATCCGGACTTGTGACCGGTAATGTAAGGAGAGCTCACACAGGGATAGCTGTCATCGTATATCAAACTATATTCCTTTATATTGCTTTTTTACCATAGTGGCTTACTTTTCATGTGAATATTGTTTGGCTTGCAGGAGTGCTGCATCTGCCTCTATAAATATGTGGATGGGGTAGAGCTGTGTGTTCTTCCATGTAATCATCATTTCCACCATGGATGCATTAGCAAATGGCTAAGGATAAATGCAACCTGCCCCCTCTGCAAGTTCAAAATTCTTAGGGGTGATTCTCTAGTCTGACTATTTGCCTGACAGAGAGTTGAGACTATACAGAGATGTAATTTTATAATGGCCTGCTGATTTTCTGGCAAATGTAATGTAAAATGAGCCATTTTAATGTATTGTCTCACCCTCACTATCTTGTCATTAAAAAACAATCTTCTCCCCCCACCCACCCAACTCCTTCCCTTTGCTAGCCGTTGTATATTTGATTAGTAAACTCCTTTTTCAGCTCAGTATTGATAATAGAGTTTAAGTTCTATGCACTAACAATGTAAATTATAACTACTGAGGAATCTCTAATATGCGTTTTAATTGATAAGATGATAAAAACGGTAAGTAACGTATGATATTTTAAAAATTCTTGACACTGTCCGTGTATTTAACTCATGCCCTTGATGATATGATAGTGTGCATAATCTTGCCAATGATATAGCTGATATGTGGGCACTTGCAAGCAAATTCTATCAACCACAAACTGGATAAAGCTATTTCGTGGACTTTTATTTGATAAAAATGCTCTTAGGTGTGACTAGTGAGTGGTGCACCTTTTGCTTTTTGGTCTCCTCAGTCAGTTATCCAAATGTTCTACTATGATAGATTCTACTTTGGTCTTTCAACCAAAGTTATTGTACCTTGCTTTGAGGATCTACAGATTTGTTACTGTCAGCCCATGATTGAATCTAGACTTGGAGTACAGATTTATCCTGTAAATTGTAATATGCATCCGGAACTAGAAGTCATAATCTGCTCTAATATCCAGAACTCGGCTTTTGTCTACGATGCATTTAACTCATCCATCATGCTTTGCGTTTTTACTGCTAGACCAAAGCCATAGTGCACGATTAATACCAATTTCCAGAGCGAGTAATGTGCATACTAGGATATGCACGATTAATACCAATTTCCACAATTTCCAGAGCGAGCAATGTGCATAATAGGATATCCCAATGTCTATACTCTATAGTAACCAAGCCTGTCGGAGACTCAATGACACATTACACAGATGGTAAGAAAACTCAACTTCTTTTGTCCCCTAAATTTAGTGGTGATGGTGAGAAGGCCAGGGGCAGCAAAAGGGATCCCCATAACAGCAAATAATGAATGGACAGTCCTGGAATATGTTCCCATGGAAAGTGGAAATTTTCTGAATCAACATCAGAAATAGTTCAGGACAATAACTACAAGCTCAACAAATAACATTCCATCACAAATCAAGAAACAAATTGGGAAAGAATCTAATTAAATTCTCAAAATTACAAATACAGATTGAAGAAAATGATCTTAAGGTTACAGTATTTCAATATCAGAATGCGAGAAAGCAGATAAACTTGCAAGACATTTCAGGTTAAGCCTAAACATTCTTGTTTTTTTTCATCTTTGAAGGTGGCCATCGCCCTTTCTTCCTCAGGTGGCGCTTCCTAACGAGTCTCTTCCTCCGTAGTCTAATCTTCTTTGCCAACTTCATTTTCATCTTCTGTTCAGCCATTTGCTGAAGCTTAGACTCCAGAGGGAGATTCTCAACAGGTACACTTTCCTCATTTTTTTCTGGTGAAGGCTCCGGGTTATCAGAACCGACACCATCAATCTCCGCAGCCGCCTTAGCGATCAAAGCACCTCTCATTTTGAAAATAAAAGGTGCTTGAATATTACCATTGGCATATGACTTTGTTGTCAGGGTAACATGATTGTTGCAGAACCTGGAGGCTAAATACAGAATAGATTATAACGTTCAGAACCTTTTAGAGTGTGGTCACGTGAACAACCAAAAAGACAATCGAGCATACATTTTTTATTTTTTCCCTTTCTAATATTCAAGAATCTATATATATTTGAAAAGAAGTGCCCCAACTTCATGTCCTATTTTTTTCAACCCATTTTCTCCTAGATATAGACTTTCCATCAATCACCTAACGTTTGTTTGAATAATACTTTCTATTCCGTGTAAACTCATGTATTATGAACATATCCTATGTTTAGAAAAGTCAAGTGATGTATGTGCACAGAAAGACACACTAATTTTGATGGAATGCATAAACGAACAGTGCATCATTAGAAAGGGAAGGACTTGATCAATCGCAATCATATGAAAGGCATACATCAACCTCAAAATTGTTTGATACACTGCTGTCTATATATATATATATTGAAAACTGAAATAAATAAAAATATATTTTAAAAAAGGAAGTGTTGGATTGACACTACAAATCTAAGATGAGCCTAACAGTGCCCTAAGCCAAAATAGAGAGGAGAAGAATGTTGGAAATTTACTAATGTGGAATTAAGTTTATCCCATTATTTATGACTCGAACAATTGAGGCCCCGCACGTCGGAAACGCCGTTTCCACACACGTGCACTCGTAGTGCCAAGTATCATAAATTTCATTAGTGAAAGAGATATTGGTACGTAAGTAAAATGTTTGAGACATACAATGATGGACGGTTGTTGGCTAAATGACGAGTGTTTTACGTTGGTAAATGAAGGAGGAAGTGTGCGAAGTGTAAGATTGAAACGGGTCAGAAAAGGGCCGCGACACCACCACCACCAGGGCCGCGACGCCGCGGCGCTTCCGAGGCAGTGTCTGTGCGACGGAAGTTCAAAAGTTTGGCTGATTATGGGGACATTTTGGAGCATTGAAATGTGAGTTTTTCCTCCATAAATCAGTCATTATTTGACTGCATTACTTGGTGGATTGAATGACCATTACATGGGCACTTGAAGAGACCCTCTTACACTACTATATATTGAAGCCTTTGGCTCAATGGGAGATACATACACTTGACACTACACGCAGATTTTCTGAACTTTTTCCTCTCTAAACACTTTCAAACACTCAAGGTCCTTTGCTCATTTGTTTGATGCTGTTTTATTTTGGGAGACTATTGTCTATTAACGTAAAATGATATATACGGGACAATCTTGTCTTAAGGACATAGTGAACATCACTCGACTCAGCACAATTGTAACCCTTATTATTTTAGTGCCTCTTGATTCCAGGTTATCAAGATTCTAGGAGGTTTCGGCAGTTGAAACAAAGATCCATGATTCAAGAACTCAAGAATTTGTTGTGGCCATAATTCTTGTTGGCTACAAGTTTATTGCTTTTGTAATCCTTATTGTTTACCCTCTCGAAGCACTTGTAATAGTTAGTGACTATTCCAACAAAGAATGCAACTATCTAATGGGCTTACAGTTCCGACCATTCCTATGAAGAAGGCCGAAAGATGATCAAATGTTTAGCCACACTCTCCGCGGAACAATCTTATCAGAACACTCTCTATAACCAATCAAGAAGACATATCGAACGAACGAAAGAAAAAGTTAACTCCGCACACCTAGAATTAGATAGACCCTTAACTATAGATTTGTGAATTCCTGGGATTGGCCAAACACATACCCGGCATTCTTGATACAACAACATACCCACCCCACAAGTTGGGAGTGTGAGGAGGGTAGAGTATACGAAGACCTTACCCCTAATGCTAAATAATTCGTCTTGTAAGTCAAATTAGGGGTTCTTTAATCAATAACGAAAACGTGAAAACAAAAGCCTCAAATTTCCCTTTTGACATCTAAATGGGCAAAAAAGAAAAGCTTTTGAACAGCATATATCGAGTAACCAAAGGACAAAACAGTCAAC
This sequence comes from Przewalskia tangutica, assembly GCA_029844215.1. NCBI lineage: Eukaryota > Viridiplantae > Streptophyta > Magnoliopsida > Solanales > Solanaceae > Przewalskia > Przewalskia tangutica. The sequence continues at coordinate 121,704,439 of CM056730.1, read as the reverse complement.
TACAATAAAATTGAATTAATTAAAATCAAGAAAACCCACAATTGGAAGTCCCTTAGACAAGGTCTTAAGAATTAGCCCGAAATCAAATTCTTTAAAGAGTATTCATTGGAGCAATAATATACTTACATGGAAATGCACAAGTTTGTGAAAGAAGAAGAGAGGGAGTTGTGGTGGTGAAGATAAGAAGAGCCATTGCTCCTGCTTTGAGCAACTTTGTTTTATGGATAAGCGATTACTATTACACGGATATATATATGAGTAGAACACTTGAAAATAATTGATGTGTTACATAAGGGATTGAAAAGGGCCCAATGTGCTAAATGAGAATTGAGCTTTAGTTGCCAATTTTTACCTTTTCTAAAATTGTCACCGGTACCATTAAACTTAAAAGGCTTGGTTCACCACCCCGAAACCAATTGAGCTACGCCCATGCAGGCTAAACTTTTTTAACCCGTAAATAATTTTATGTAGGGGGAAGGGGATTGCAACGTGCGAATACAAATCATCATCAATAAGGTAAAACTTCGGATAGCTAAATAACTAAGCTACTAGATACTTACCCATTCTCGGAGCTCACTAATCCGACTAACTCAACTTCATAACACATACGTTTTTTTCTCTTTATTTTTAGTGCTTGAATACGTAAACCTTTGGCTAAGAGTGAATAAATCACATCCATTTCACCAAAAAGTGTGATATATTAAGTAATTCTTGATCTAACTTTTGAAATATTTGTATTAATTAGTTATTTTGTTTATACATGACATTAGTGGTACATGAAGTAAATATTAGAAATAATAGATGAAACTTTAGTTTGAAACAAATTACATCCTAGTGTATGTGATTTCGACGAATGTCAAAGAAATCACTTACATTTGAGAATAGGTTAAAGGTAATCTCTTAAACATACTTTTAACGATAATTATGATAAGTTCCAAATCGTGCACACCAACAAATGTGTAATTTAGTTATATAGTTATCTATTGGAAAGTTATCTAACTAAGAAAACTTAAATGAAAAGATATAAACGATAAGGATTCAAATAAACTCAAGTGAATCATAAAATTATGATGTATTTTTGCGAAAATTAACCGATGTATTTCCGTGAAAATGACAAAAATAATCACCTGTGAGAGTACATTAACCTCTCTATAATGTTGTTTGTCTGAATATTTTCTGAATGTTATAGATTATAGAGAACGAATAAAAAACTATTTTTTGCTAAAGCAATTACAAAATATTTTTTTGACATAATATAAATGTTAAGAGTCCAACATCGGAAATAGAATGAGAACATGAACTCCTTATATATATATGGACTTGGACAATCCTCACCCTACAAGCTAGCTTTTGAAGTTGAATTAGGTTCAAAATTCATTATTTACATGATATCAGAGTCAGACTCATTCCAATTCTTTGTTCACCGATGTTGGGCCTCCAAATTATATTGTCCACGCTCCACAAGGTCTAGGCGTGCGGGGGAGTGTTAAGAGTCTCACCTCGGAAATGGAATGGGAACATGAACTTATATGGACTTGAACAATCCCCACCCTACAAGCTAGCTTTTGGGGTTGAGTTAGGTCCAAAATCCATTCTTTACAATAAAAACCGATTAAAAAAAAGAACTTATCTTTTGTAGCAAAATATTGTTATAGAGCATGAATGTTTTATAGAAGTCTTACTGTAAAAAGATATCGGTACATTACGTAGGAAAATGAAGAAAAGAAAATGGAAAATATTTGACAACCATGGATAATGTATGGGTCATGCCTCCAATGATATCAACGCTAATGCAAGCAGTCTCAAAGTGAACCGTAAAGTTTTATTATATGGTCTCTGATCATCACAGTGTGCTTGTCAATACATAATCACGACTAAGATATAATTGTTAATCGACTTGCAGTTGGGAAATTCAGCAGAATCTCAAACATGAAACGACGAATTTAATAACTCAATAGCCAGAACACTTCCAAGACGAAACCAGCCAATATAGCAAAAAAAGGACAAATCCCTAACAACACTTCATACAAAAATCTTATTCCTTGTTCAAATGAAAGCTAAGCAAATATATTTAGGAAGGGGGGAAAAATCATGAAAGAAGGAGCAAGTGTGTCGTTCAATTAATAAAATAAGATACATCATCTCCAAGTACAACTTACGTCTTGTAAGCAACAGCCTGAACATCAAGCTGTCATCACAAGTCATTGACAAGAAACAGGAGACGGTATTACAAAAGACGCAACTTCATCATGCTGCAACAGGAAAATGCCTAAAAATGGTAAATCATCTATAAGAGGCAACTATCTAAATGAACATGTTCAGCTCGGGCCTACTGAAGACATTGTTTTCATCATCTTCCAAAATAGGATAAGAAGCAACAAGGGCATCCTGAGCACCAATATAGAGCGAGTTGTAAATCTTCCAGTAAACTTCCCTAACCTTCCTTGCTGGATGGAACAACCCCTGTAGACAATAGTTAAGGACTACGGCTGCTCCCAGTGCAACTCTCATTCCCTCGATGGCTTCCATGACTGCATTGATCACATGTGGAGAAGTCTCGAAAATGTTTGGCCATACATAGTTCAAAAGGTGGACAAGTGCATCTTCACATCCAAGACCAGAAACTCCAAGAGCCATGTGCTTCACAGCAGAGGCAGCAGTCTGCCTATGTACTAGATCTCTGTCCATAAGAGCATCTTCAAGTAATGGAGTCACAGCATATATATAGTCCTTGCCCATTTCTCCAATGTACTCAAAAAGGAAAGAGAGGGATTTCAAGACACCATTCTGGACATTAAGCTCAGGGACGCGATATTCGTTCATCAAAGCAGGCAAGACTGTAAAGGGAGAACAGGTTTCTGCAACAATAGCAATTGCGACAGTGGTGCAGACACGGTTCTGACGTTCCTGCACCTTAAGATTGTTCAACAATGTTGCAAGCACATCCTGGGGCCCAATGGCTTTAGCAATGTAGCCAAATGTGTTCACTGTTGCTCGACGGATACCCTTCTTGTGCGCTTTAAGCATCTCAAGAAGCTCAAAACAAATTCTCATCCACTCCCTTGCAGGAACAAATTCAGCACCGCGGTCAGCAATTCGACCGACAAGGTCAATACAATTCTCCTGGACTTTCTCATGACGATTCTTCAAGATAGGTGTCAACCGAGGAAGCAAATCCTTAATTGGAGGAGTCATTTTAGTCATACCAATAACATTCACAATAGCCTTGAGAGCCCCCAGTATAGATCCTAAAACCTCTGGGTATTCTTCTCCCAAGTACTCGTACAATACAACACCAAGATGGCCCATTAGTTGCTCTTCCCCACACTGCTTCATAACTACGGCAATTCTGGATATCAGATCTGCAGCTTGCTGTCTCACCTTCGCACTCTTGTTGTTAAGTCTCCATTTTATGGTACCACAAATCTGAGGAAGGTACGGCTTAACTCTTTGGCCAAGGGAATTTACAACAGCACCAAATCCGTTAAGCATCACATTGGCGTCGTCACTGGTTTGCTCTTGGAAGGCATAAAGGATTCCATCAATTAACAGTTCTTCTAATCGAGCATCAATATCAGATGCACCAAGATTTGCGACCACCTTCTCAATCGTCTCCATAACCATTCTTCTGTATGGTTCACTCTCATCTTTCAAGTCTTCAACAATCCTCCCTACTATATCAGCAACACCAGTTTTGTTTGCTATCTCCACAGTGGTTTCAACAAGCTGCTTGTAGTTTCTGCGGTCCAAAGCCATTCTTCTGACCCAGAAATTTCTGAAGAACTCTGGAAGAATGTCTTGTCGAATGTAATCTGGCTCCACGCCTTCTGTGCTCACACATTGCTTCACCACTTTCAGCACAATTTTCTTCATCTCCTCGTCAGGTGATTGAAACTCACGAATAAGGACAACCATAACTTCTTTGGTATAGTAGCTGGCATATACAGCATCCATAAGAGGAATGATGAAACCTATAGACTTCAAGAAGGCAGCCAAAACCTTGCCACGATGTGATCTGATACCCTTCCATAAGGGCTTCAAAACGGAATCAAAACTCTCAATACCATATGGTGCAGCAGCTTCAGCAAGAGCAGCCAGAGAAAGAGCTGTAATGGTCCTGACTTTCTGGTTCTCATCATTAAGACCATGTTCAATAATTTCCACCAAAGACCTTAAATGTGGAAGAACAGCACAACCGATGAGAATAGCAATCTGCTGAACAATCTTAATACCTGTATGACGAGCCTGCCAAGACTTCTTACTCTGACAAACTGCTTTCAGGAATGGCAGCAAAGCAGGAATACCAAGTGCAGACGCAACAACACTAAAAGCTCGAGCAGTTGTGTTCCTGACATATTCATCAATGTTGTCAATATCTGGACGCATGGCAGCAATCATAGTCGCCAAACCAGCTGCCTTGCTAAGATTAGATATGATTTCCCTCCCTTCAACACGAGCATAATAATCTTCATCAATCAGCAGAGGTTCAATCACGACAAGAATCTTGTGCACATAGGGGCGAACCAATTCATCCAATTTGTAGAGTACCCTATCAATAACCTTAACCAGCAAGTGCCTTTCTTGGTCTTCCAGTGTGGGTTGCATGAGCAATGGCAGGATCCGATTGAACAAGGGCCCAGCACCAAATTCTCTGGCCTTATCAGTGAGCTGTCTCAAAGCAGTTTTCCTCTGAGGGGGTGTGCCATTTTTAACCTTGAGCAAAAGCTTCATAATCTTTCGCTCCTTCTGCTCGTCAGGAGACAGCTCCTCTTCATCATCCTCGTTCAACAAAGAACCAAAATACTGGTAATCCTCGGGCTTCATAAATGGCAAACCACCTGGCATTTCTTTTGGTACATCAAACTGTTGACCCCGATTTTCCTCGGGAATAGAATACAGGGGAGTCCCTATAGGAGTGGGTGTGGCAAGAAGCTTCCTCGCAGGTGTTCTAATGGGAACATAGGATGCTGGAGGATCCAAAATCTTATAACCTTCCTGAGGAAACATGGCATCAAGCTCCTCATCAGTTAAGGGTCGATTTCTCTCCTCAATGTCCTTCTCCCACCTCATCAGATTGTATTGTTCAGGAGTCATTGGACCACGCAAATTAATGGCACCAGGGGTTGGTGTAGCTAGTTCAACTCCACCAACAGGAGTAACACCCGGTGTATAAGCTGCTGCCGGGGTAGCACCTGCCATGGGAGTCGCACTTCCCATAGTGGCTGGAGTCTCATCCCATCTTGACCTCTGTCTTTTAGGTGTTGGGGTAGCAAGACCTGCCAGCTTCGGTGTAGCATCCCAAGACATACCAGCTGGGGTTGCACCTGGAGTAGCACCTCCAGCAGGGGTAGCATCTGAATCACCAACCCTACCAGGTGTGGGAGTCTCATCCCACCTATTCTTCTTAACTGAGGGAGTTGCATCACCGACCCTGCCAGGTGTCGGGGTTGCATCCCACCTTCCAATCCCAGGAGTCGAGTCCGGCAAGTCCCAATCTGAACCAGCTTTCGCCTTCTTCGCACCACCCTCATTATCCTGAGATTGATCCCATCTATTCCTCCTCTTCTGAGCTGGCTTCTCAACCTCCTCTTTCTTCTCCGCCGCCTTTTCCTGCTCTTCCTTCTTCTTCTTTGCTATCTCCTTCATGAGCTCTTCCTTCTGCCTCTTCAAAGCCTCCTCCTTCATGACATCTGCATACGTCCTCACTTCCGGCCCCGGGGTCTTATCCAAGAACGGATCATTCCTCTCAGGGGAAATAACCCGATTCAACCTCCTCCTCCTATAATCATCCTCCCTATCAATAATCTTATTCGATTTGTTAAACCCACTCGGCTCATCCTCTTCCCCCGCACCCCGTGGAACCTCATTGAAAAACTGTTTCGGGGCAGTATAAGATGCCATCTTTTTAGCAGTCTCATTCTCTGATTCAAAAGTATCATCATCATCATTCACCGGAATGGATTTCTCATAACCATCAAATTTGCTCGAGCTATATAGATCAGTATCAAAGGTCACTGAAGTCATAGAAGCGAGCTGCTGCTCCATCTTCTTCCTCTCCTCTTGCGTCTTCTGAATCTCATCATCCATTTTTATATATACTCAAAGCAAATTTTCCTACCAACACTCAACTTCAAAACCTTAATCCTAACTGAAGATTTATGCCACCAAACAAGCTGAATCAGGGTAAATAAGAAAATACGCCAAAATTGCACTACACAAGAACCTGAACTCACAAAGAAAATTGAACAAACTGTCAGGACATTAGCAAATCAGTTTGAATCTTCATACAGTTTCAAATTAACAGAAAAATAATACAACAAGAACATATCCAGTATAATCCCACTAAGTGGGGTATGGGGAGGGTAAGATGTACGCAGACCTTACCCCTACCTTCGTGGGGCAAAGAGGTTGTTTCCGATAGACCGTCGACTCAAAAAAAGAACGTGTTTGATGCAAGATAACAAGTAAAGATATGATATCACAGCAGTAAGATACGTGCAAACGAGAAAACAAATACTAACACCCATAGAGAAAAGAAACTAAGTGATTAGTATTTAGATACTACTAAGCAATATAATACAACAAAAATGATAAAACAAAATCTAGGGATTTCAATTTTCCACCCAACACTCAAAACTTCAAAACCCTTAATCCTAACTGAAGATTTATACCACCAAACTAGCTGAATCAGGGTGAATAAGAAAATACGCCGAATATGCACTAAACAAGAACCTGGACTCACAAAAAAAAGAATTTGAACAAACTATCAGAACATTAGCAAATTAGTTTGAATCTTCATACAACGTCAAATTAATAGCAAAATAATACAACAAAATGATAGAACGTAATCTAGCGCTTTTAGTTTTTACTCAAAAAAAAAAAAAAAACTAACCCTAACTGAAGATTTATTGAATCACCAAAGCAAAGCTGATTCAGGACAAATAAGGAGATATGTTATCAATCCACTAACTAATATACTTGAATTCACAAAGAAAACTGAGCAAACTATCACAATATTAGCAACAACAACAACATACCCAGTGAAATCAAAGTGGGTTTTAGGGAGACGTTACTCCTGCCTCCCAAGGAAGGTAGAGAGGTTGTTTCCGGTAGACACTCAGCACAAGGACAGACAACTAGTACATTAGCAATAGTATATAGTATTACATAATGAGTTTGAATCTTCATACAATTTCAAAATAATACAAGAAAAATGATAGAACAAAATCTAGGGATACCTGATAGAAATTATATTATCGGAGCCCTAATAGCAGGATAATGGTGATAGTCCTAGTAGCACACTAATGGCGTTTTACGTATTATTGAAAGAGATACACTACGATACTATGGAACAAAAATCCGGTAACCGCCTTCGTGGGTCGGGTCGGGTGAGTTCATATATGGACTATCCAACCCGCTAAAGGTGGTGGGTGGAGATGGTGGGTATTCACGAAAATTAAAAAAATCAAACTAAATCAAAGATCGAATCATAATAGTAGTAAAAATTTCAGAGGAATTTAATTTTTAATTTAAAAACTCAAATAAAGTTTAGTTTAACTTTGATTTTAAAATAAAATAACCGAACCAAACGATTATATATATATAAATCCCGCTTTTGTGTAATAGTCAGCAAATCACACAGAAAAGATAATCCATACTAATCTAGCCTGTATGACGAGTTCGACCCAAAAGACAAATCCTTGTTATCGTAAGCAGGTCATATATATCGTTAGCAAGACAGTGCTAAGCCAATTACTCTTTATATGTAGCTTCAATCAAGGATAGTAATGTCACATATTTTATGTACCCCGACAAAAATTGGACAAAAATGATAAAAATAAAATAATAAAAATTAACTTAATTGGTTTGATTTAGTTTCAACATTTTAAAACCCACTTAATTGCTTTAGTTTCTTTTATAAAAAAAAAACGGACTCAAACCAAACTATGAACACTCCTAGTAGGGAATACTGATGTTTTGATTTTTTTGGGTATTTGTTCTTTTGTCCCTATTTTGTGTTTGTCTTTAATGTTTGGCCTCTCAAATGAAATTTATGTCTATTGGAACATAATTTTTTTAAGAAATCCGACACAACTTGTGCTGGATTCTTTAAAGAATTTATGCGCCAATAAGCATAAGTTTCATTTAAGGGGCAAAAATTAAAGATCATCCCATTTGAAGAGCAAACTGCGCAATTAAATGATTTTTTTCTTTTCCTCCGGGACCTAGCATTTAGCAGATCTCTCTATAACGTTATTATTTTTCCGGATATTTTTTGACTGCTATAACAAAATGTTGTTATAAGGGACATTTAGCTCAAAGACAAGTTATACATGGATTACTAGTGCAGTGATTAGTAATACATGATTTTTTTTTATTGATTTTGGTTCTATCACACTAAAATTGGACACAAAAGATATCATTTGAATATTTATTTATTTTAAAAATTAAAAAATAATTTGTTACAATTATAACCTTGAATACTTGGCCTTTGTAGGTTTTTTGGAACAAAACAAGGCTGATTTTGTCATTTTAGCTTTTAATCCATGTATAAGCTATCCATGGATAAGTTATCCCACGGTGGTTGTGGTATAAGATAATACGTTCTTTGACGTATTAAATAATTCTGGTATTAGTTATACATGCCCTGAATGTCAACCAAACATAGTACAAAATAATACCACAATAATATCATGACTATTTTATCTAAGACCTCTTACCAAATGAGCTCTAAAGGGTAGTTTGGTAGCTGGTTAGAATTATACATGTATTAGTAATGTAAATATAAATTATGCCGGTATAGTTACACAGGTAATAATAACGCATGTATATTAGTTATGCAGATATTAGTAATGTTGGTATTAGTTATGCATAAATTATTTCTCTGGATATTGGTTTGTTATATAAAAAAAAATATTATATATTTTTTAAAATTTAAATATTTATTTACAACAATACCTAGTGTATACAGTCTAATGATGGTAGGATGTACACAGACCTTAACTCTATCTTTGTGGGGTAGAGATGTTGTTTCTGATAGACCATCGGTTCAAAAGAAAAGTAATCGATGCAAGATTGCGAGAAAAATAACACCAAAAGAAGAATATATAAAGCAAATAAAGCAATACATAATAATACACACCTAAAGAGTAGAGATCTACGTGATGCGTAAATAATACTACTAAAAAAAGTAGAAGAAGAAATGAAGGGGCTAGCCCAACTATCTCACTCACACAATGCGACACTACTTAACTACCCACTAACCTTCTACCCTAATTCTCAATCTCCAAAGTTTCCTATCTAAGGTCGTTGTCCTCAGTCAACTAAAGTAGTGCTTTTGTCCTGTCTAATCACCTCCCCCAGTTCTTTTTCGGCCTATCTTTACCTCTCATAACTCCTGCTACCGTTAATTTCTCACACCTCCTAACTGATGCATCCTCACACCTCCTCTTCACATGTCTGAACCATCTCAATCTCAATCTCAATTCCCTCATTTTATTCTCCACGGAGACCACTCCGACCTTGTCTTATGTAACTTCATTTCTAATCATATCTCTCCTAGTATGACCACACATCCATCTTGAGCATCCTCATCTCCGCTGCCTCCATCTTCTGAATGTGGACGTTCTTGACTGACCAACATTCCGCCCCATACAACAATGCTGGTATAACCACCAATGTGTAAAACTTACCTTTCAGCCTTGGCGACACATTCTTATCGTAGAGCACTGCGGAAGCCAGTTTCTATTTCATTCATCATGCTCCAATACCGTGTGTGATGTCATCGCCAATCTCCCAGTCCCCTTGTATTACAGACACAAGATACTTGAAGCTTCCTTTTTTTAGCTATAGCTTGTGTCTCGATCTTTACTTCCACATATGCCTCCTGCATTACGTCGCTATACTTGTATTTCATGTACTCCGTCTTAATCATGCTTAACCTAAAATCTTTAAACTCTAAAGTCGTCCTCCAAAGTGTTTCATCAATAAAAAATATGTCATCCGTAAATAACATACACCACGACACCTCCTCTTAATTATGTTGTGTCAATCTGTCCATCACTAAGGTAAAAAGGAACGGGCTAAGAGTTGATCCCTGATGCAACCCCATCACGATTAGAAAGTGTTATGAATCACCTTCAACTGTCCTAACCCTAGTCATGACACCCTCGTATATGTTGTTAATTGCCCTGATGTATGCTATAGGCACACTTCCAGACTCCAAACATCTCCAAAGAACCTCTCGAGGAACTTTATCATATGCTTTCTTAAGATCAATGAACACCATGTGTAAATCTCTCTTTTTGTCCCTATATTGCTCCAACAAATCCTGACAAGATGACTAGCTTCCGTAGTTGATCGCCTTGGCATGAACCCGAACTGGTTATCGGATATAGACACAACTCTCCTCATCCTCCTCTCGACCACCCCCTCCCATATTTTCATAGTGTGGCTTAGGAGCTTTATACCCCTATAATTATTGCAATTCTGAATGTCGCATTTATTCTTGTACAACAACACCATTGTACTCCACTTCCATTCATCTGATATCTTAGTCGTCTTAAATATAACAATAAACAACCCAGTCAACCAATATATACCTGCCTCCCCCGCATTCTTCCAAATGTCCACCGAAATCTCGGTCGGCCCAATCCTCATCTTTCAAATAGCCCCCGAACCTCAACAACCTTTATGCACCTACAATATCCAAAATATTTATTTATAACTAAAATTAAAAATTATATTTTTTTACAAAAAATTAAAATATTATATTTTAAAAATATTTGTTTAAAAAAGGAAAGTATTTAAGTGGAAGTGATAAGGTTAATATTGTCATTTTAATTTTCTATTCATGTATTAGTTATTCCACATTCTACTCCACATAAAATACTACATAGATTCCCTCATAACTTATATATGTATTAGCTATGCGGGTTTATAAATTCAAATCAAACGTTGTACTAAATTTATACATTAATAACTAACTTCCTAACTAGCTACTACACGCGTTATAAGTATGCAAAAATTAATACATGAATAACTTACTTCTTGTCCAGCTACCAAACGACCCTAAGAGTATTGTAATATAACATAAGATGAAAAATTGATTAAAAAAATCTTTGCCATAGTAGTGATATTTTATTACAGAGAATGACTATTATAGTGAGGTATGTGCTATGTGCTTTAATAATATTTGCTTGTTGTAGACCCGAATTCAATAAGTGACTACAAGCCAATGAAGTGGATTAATCTCTCTGTGGTACCTTACACATTCAGAAGCATCATTGGCAAGTGAAAAAAACCAAAACAATGTTATAAACAGAAGAATGCATTGCACCATAAATTTAAAATGTTCGCAAGACTTCTCTCTACAATTCTGTTTCTTCTTAAATTAAACGCTCTATTTTGTTACGCGAAAACACGAGATATACACAATACCTACTTTCATAACAAATGCAATAACAAATTTGTAGTCCTTGTATAAGCTAGAACTTTTTGAAGTTGATTGAAGAAGTTGCAAAAGCAATGCAACATATGGCTTCTCTTTGTCGCCAACAATGAACAATAGACGAATCCGATGATGATTTACCATTGTGGATTATCACAAGTACTTTACCAATAGGAAGATGACAACAGCTAGAATAACGATGAATATGACCAAAAGGCACAACCAAGTACAACCGCCTTTTGTGCGTTTATTCAAAAATGCCAATTTCCTTTGCACCCTCTGTTTCAAAGGACAATGAAAATATCACATTAGCTTGAGCGCGACAAAATCGGAGATTTCACTTCTTAAGATGGCAGACTGGATTCAAATTTCAAAAGATGCAAAAATTAAAAACATCTAATTTTACCAACCACAGTTTTATATGCTAGTGCACCTATTAGCATTTTGATTAAAAATAGTCTGGTGCACAATGCATCACGTGTTAGCAAGGTCCGTATCCAAAGGATGTGATGTAGACAACCTACCCTAATGCAAGCCTTAGTGATTGCTTCCACGGCTCAAACCCGTAGTCACACGGAGACAACTTTACCATTTCTCCAGGGCACCCCTTCACCTCTAGCATTTTGATTATCTTATAAAATCTTGTTTTACTCTCTATTTATTAATCTTGGTAGCATTGGTTTGAGTAGTTATAATACATTAATAAACTATTTAACTTTAGCAAAAGCAAAACTACTTTTCTTTTGTTTTTGTATATATAAGAATGAAATAACCCATGTAACACAAAACAAAGCCAAAAAAAAGTCAATTTGACACCATATTGAAACAAGCAATACCTGAAGCCGGGAGTTTGTTGTATCAACATGGTAATCTAAGTTATCCTGCATATCAGATAAACGTTATGCTACTAAAATATAGTAAACAGAGTTGGATGAAAGAGATGGAGATGCTTTCAAGTGTCAGACAAAAACCATAAAAGGTTGAGTACGGGAACTTTTCGCAGTGATATTACCCACCAGTAGTGCAGTGTGTAGGTTCAGCTCCTCATTGATTGCTAATGCAACATGTTTTGTGCTTGTCACACTCTCCTCCAATTTATCAAGATCCTCATCCTGCTCTGTTTTAAGTATAAATCAAAAGACAACCACATCAACTAAGTTTTTTAAAGAAAATACAGAGAGCATGTGATTCTTAGTGTACGAGGACATGCCTTTAATAACTTGACGTTGAAAACCTACAAGACCCTGGTTGTCGAGACCAGTTGCCCTACTGATAACATCAGGTCGCTTAGTTTCTGGGCCAAGCAAGCTATCCCTATTTGCAAGATTATTCATGTTGAGTGTAGTTGCCATCTGATTAGCTTTTGTAATCATATTATCAAGCATGTCATGACGACGTTTCATCTCCTTTTTGGTTCTGTTTACAAGTAAAGAGCCATGAATAAACCTCCAAATGGTTGTCAATTAAAAACAGCAATTATATCAGCTGCAAAAGTAGCGAAGCATCTCACTTCTTTGTCCTGTCTATTTATCCAAAAAGAAAACTTCATGCATTGAGTTGATTTAAATTGTTCCCAATTTATCTAAGTGGACAATTTTCATTATATGCTTGTTAAATAATTGTGCAGCATTCTGAGCATAAGAGGTGCAGATATTGATTTCAAAAAATACTTTTAAGCTATAATAGCTTGCAGCAGCTGTAAGATAACACAATGAAAAGAAATTATATTATGGTAACAAGATTCTAGATACTGATTATATCCTCCTTATGCATCCACCTTGTTTAAGAAGAATTAAAGTTCAATGCACCTGTAGCTTCAGAAGATGATTTTTTTTATTATATCATTTGTATACTGACCTTCTCCCTTACCCCCCCCCCCCCCCCCCAATCAAACTTCTTCACCTGCGTGACCATCTCCTCAGGCAACAACTCCAGCAATCCAGCTCTTCCTATTTGACCCTCTTCATTCTCTATGCCGCACTCCGCCCCTACTAAACCCAGTCCTAACATGTCTAGCAATCATCAACTCACTTTTAAATTTGTAAGTATAACTAATAATGGGAGAGGTCATATCTCCCATCTGAAACTGGAAGGCATGAATGGAATTTCACTCTAAAGCAAAAGCAATAACTTGAGAAATAAGTCATTTTACATCAAACTGTCTTCACAGGGAACCAATACGAAATTTTAAATAAAAATAAGGGCATAATTTTCAAGTCAATGACACTGCAGCCTTGTGCGCAAGCTATAAAACAGAAATGTCGAAGGAAATCCGTGAAGCAACAAAACAAAACCTTACTTTGCCATCTTTCTGTTTATGCCTGGGTACTTTTAAGGATTTCATTTTTGACTGAGAAATACGTTTGGGGCCAATTCTTAGGACCAACTGCAGTTCTCCGGATAACGGGCTCGCCCCTCTATCTTTCTCTACTTAAATATCAGGCTTAGTTCACATGGCAGGGTCTTGAACAAGTGACCTAAGTCATAAGACCCTCAACCATTGTTACTTGAACTAAGCCCCAGGGGCTACTTTATAAGGATATCATAATAAATTGAAAGATGATTTTTACATAATATAATCAAAAACCATATAGAAGTCTTTACACAGTTTTCTTACAAAGGCTGCTTGCTTGGGAGTGTTGGCAAAAGGGACTGGAGAGTATCAAGCCTTGTTTTTAATATAGTGATTTTTCTACGAGCTGCAGATAGATGACGCTGTGTTTCAGGACCTGAAGATGGCAAAGAGCTCCTCGCAGAAATCATGGAACCGACTTCATCCGCAAGTTTTGATGCTTCATTGAATTCTCGCATCCATGAGTCAGCAGACAATGCCATAGCTAGCTTAGAAATCAAAATCACATCTTAAGCAGAACATTAAAAAATGAAAGTAATATTACTTTCGACTCTTGTCCAAAGTATAACAAGGATACTTAATAAGCTCTATGACCAAATTGAACGTCCAAGTCTGATTGGGACCAATTAGTGACAACAGAAGTCTGAAATTGGGAATTGTATATGGGACCAGAGGCTATCATGTTATTTAGGAATAGCTAGGAACACAAAAGAGAAAAGGAAGGTGGGTTCCATGAAATTTCTTGTTGGGGTGTAAAATATTGGTGAAATTTTCGTTTTCAGAAAGATGCGCACAATTATAGATGACATAAATGATATAGGCAGCTATTTAGCTTAAGACAAGGGATTACATTATTTGAAGTTAAACTTCGAGCTGCTTCCTGTAAGGAGTTAGTTTTCAATAATTCCATTGTAAATTCCAAGTTATTAAAGACAAGTTGTAACATATGCAAGAAAAATCTAAGCTGCAAACATCTTTATAAAATAACATCTCAGACTTTTATAAGCATGCAACATAATATCAGCATCCTAGTTAGCATTCAGTAATTCTAGAGTAAGATTTAAAGAGTACAACATCAATCATAAACTTGAGTATAGAAAGAAAGAAATCTGACCTTTCACAAAAATGATGTCAAACAAGCTTTGTTTAATTTAGAGCTTTAAGCTGACTCGCTGAAGAACCCCAATATTTCCAGAGAACTTCTTATTTGCAGTCCATGCCTAACATAAAGTATATAGAGATAGATAATCTTAAGATATGAAAGAAACTAGAGTAAGAATCTGAGGCATATATTCTGAATAAGTTAACGCAATAACGGTCATGATAATGTTTGTTATAAATAAGCATCTTAGTTCTGCCTCGTCTACACTGAACGTACAAGAGTGAAATAACCTAAACCAAATGATTGGGAAGACAAACTCTTGCCAGGAAAGGGAAGTTTTCAACCACACAATATCAGGTTAAGTGACATGGTTATTGGGCTATTGAATATAGCAGTCATTTCTGTGATTTGTCGAGCAATACCTTCTAGAGTTGTATGCTCATTAAACAATGCGAGATAAGATTCTTATAGGGTTTGATAAGAAAAAATTATAAAAGCGATCAGAATATGTAAATGCATCGTTCAAGAATCTACTGACACTGACCAATAGGAAAAAGATATGAAGGATGAATTTTCTAAATGAATTAATAGGAGCTTTGCAGCATTTGTGAGTTGAAACTGATAACCAAAGCAACCCTTTGTTTCTGCGAACAGTACTCATTCCGGGCACTAATATATGGTCTCAGGACCTTAAATACCTTTCAAGGAAAGGCAACTCATTTTATTGAGTTCATGTCCACTGTGATTGGGATTAATTATTCTCTATATATCTTAGTTTACTAATTGGATCAGTATCATGAGTCTTCCAAGGTTACACTGCCCAAATACAATAATACATACAGCTATAAAACAGTATTCTTGAATTTGCTCACGTGCGGAAGAATTATATCATTATCACCTAATAATGCAGTAGCTCCAGGTAAGTCATAGTTAGACAAATCAAACAAGTTTGAGATTGTGATAGCCATAGTTCAGCAGGTGGTAAACTACGGTTTTAAGAAATAAAGTGAATGTGTCTCTAGATATAATAATTCCTAGACTCGGTATTCTGCATGAATGACAGAATGAGTATCCTGAGAGCCAGGGGCCCAGAACCACATTCTCAGCTTTGAGTTCACTGACCTCTGATTGGGATAGGGAACAATTACCAAAGACATAGACATCACTAGTCAATCAGTTTATCTTCTATGGCTTCACAAGTAAAAAGAAAAAGAAAATGTAACAAAAGAT
This sequence comes from Przewalskia tangutica, assembly GCA_029844215.1. NCBI lineage: Eukaryota > Viridiplantae > Streptophyta > Magnoliopsida > Solanales > Solanaceae > Przewalskia > Przewalskia tangutica. The sequence goes on along the minus strand of CM056730.1, from coordinate 121,688,305 downwards.
ACAGGAGTAGTTTACATTGAGTGGGGACCCTTTTACTGTAGAAGTTATGTCAACATAGTTTTCTAGCTAAAGAAGGGAAGACTTAATAACCTCAAATGACAAGTACTAGTATCATGTCCAATTTTTTGCTCCTCCTTTTATGTCTTCCCTGTTTCCTCTTTGTATAAGTACCTTGGTAACTACACCAGAGTAATAAAAAAGTTGAACCACCACAAACATCTAATCCGCCATTTTACTATGAATGTAAGTCTCTTTAACTAAGTGACAATATGTGAAATTTGTTTCCCCAACGTCACTCCTATAAAGAGAAGACCAAGTTTCTGGTATAAGATACTCTAAGATCAGCTGTTGATTAACAAGGATAGCTTTGCAAAATCTCTTTCTTTGACTATAGTTGCTATGGAACCCCAACAGTAAGTTCATATTAGTATTTTATCTTTTAGTTGATAAAATGGAATATAAATTTGTTTCCCCACTTCCATAAGTTTATAAGACACCCTTTTTATTGGTAAACATGAAGTAATTTGCTTAGCGATTAGAAAACACCAATATCAAACAGTATCAGTGTCTTGTAGCACTTTCAGAAAGATACTTACTCTGAAACCAAAATGAATTAACCGCCCTGATCAAGCATTGTCTGAGAGAACTTCCCACAAGTGTGAAAGGCATCATTAATGTTGACAAATGGGATCTGCTAACTTTCAGAATCAGAAACCAGAATAATGCTCACTTCTACTTTGATCCTCCTTGATTTCTTGACAGATATCATAGCATAGGACTGCATTAGGATAATTGTACAGCAGTTGATACTTAACACCAACTAAAGATAGGTGTTAAATATCAACTGCTCATAGGTATTCATGCATCATTTTACAGTAATTACATAGAGTCATGTTTCCCCCTCCCACAGGCCATGCATCATATAGACATTTATAGGAACAATGTATATATATCAAAAAATTGTGTCGATTGCCCTTCATATGGGCAGGTCTTTGATTTTTGCCCCTCAATTCACTGGTCTTTAATTTTCCCCCCCTACTTCTCATTTATGAAAATTTATGAGCCAAAGTACCATTTATTTTGGGTCAACTAAATCAAAGATTATGGATTCGAATCCAGCCGAGGCAAAAAAAAAAAGAAAAAAATCGCAAGGCAAAATTTTCATAGAAATTATGCCTATTAGGCCAGAGTTATATAGAGACTATGCCCCTTAAGGCATAATCTCTATACAACTTTGGCCGGATAGGCATAATTTCTATGAAATATTGCCGTGCGATTTTTTTTCTTTTTGACTCTGCTGGGATTCAAACATACAACCTCAGAGGTATTTTCGGAGGCACAACTACAAACTATGTCCCAGGTATAATTTCGATACAACTTTGACCGAATAGGCATATTTTCTAATAAAATTTTGCCTTACCAATTTTTTTCACTTTTTGACTCTGTTGAGGTTCAAACACACAACCTCAAGGTATTTTTGGTCATTTTTTCGGCAAAGGGCAAAAATTAAAGACCACCCTAAAACAGGGGCAATCGTGCGAATGGCCCTATATATATCATGCATCAAACTGGGACTGTCCAGTTTCATATTCATAAGGGTAAGGTTTATGCCCTCCCTTTCATGTAGTTTGTTTTTACAAATTAATAAAATACCACCCAGGTTCTGATTTTGGAACTGGGTGGTTCCCCTAAATTAACTGGTTTTTTTCATTTTAAGACATGCGGTCCAGTTGGATCAATGATTGAGCCAATCAGTCATATAAATTGTAATTTGTAGGGGTAGTTGGAATCACACTATATCTTATTTAGTTACTAAACCAACTGTATACTACAATCTCAGTTACTACAAAACTCACAAGTACTTTTTCTTGAATCCAACTCAGAAATCCCTAATTGTCATAAAGACAAAACTAATACCAAAAGAAATATCTTAAAAGATAATAATGAGTATTAGAATAAATCAGGTCTAAATAGAGCAGAATGTATATTGATAATTCATATATCCGAACTGAGTTAGTTTGAGATTCAGATAGTTATTGTTGTCATATTCCAACTCTTAAGTGAGTAGTAAAAGCCTAACATCAGTTTTTTTATAGTTGTAAAGGAGAACTGATGACCTATTACAATAACTAAATAGTTAACGTACTTACATCATTAGAAACTCTTAATAGTTTCTGTTAACTGTTTCAAATGTAATATAAACTCTTTCTGCAAGTACTGCAGAAACTACCATTGAACTGAAACAACTAATTCGTGAATCCAATCTACCTCCTAACCATACATTAACGCCAAATTTAAGCTAGCGTTTGGCCATAGATTTTGGAACAAATTTTAAAATTTTATCTTCAAATATCTGTTTGGCCATAAATTTTGGAGCAGATTTTGAAAATTTGTCTTCAAAATATTTTCAAGTTCACCAGTTTTGGGACTTCCGCTCACAAAACTTCACTTCCGTTTGACCATATATTTTGAAGTTGAAACTTGAAATTTGAAAATTTGAGTTTTGAAGTTGTGATTTTTAAAATTTGAAATTGTGTTTGGACGTGCATTTTACTTTGAAGAAATTTGAAATTTTATGAGTGGAAGTTCCAAAAACTAGTCTGGACTCTGGACCAGTTTTTGGAGCTTGAAATTCTTTTGAAGACAAATTTTCAAAATATGCTCCAAAATCTATGGTCAAACAAATATTTGAAGATAAATTTTCAAAATCTATGGCCAAACACTAGCTTCAAGTTCTTTCAAAGTATAATGTATGTCCAAACACAACTTCAAGTTCCAAAAATCACAACTTCAACAACTCAAATTTTCAAGTTTCAACCCCAAAATCTATGGCCAAGCGGGAGCTAATATACTGGCTCTATTTAAGAACCCCACATTTGGCATCATCACAATTTCCATATTAACTATATCAAATACTACCAAATTAACAAAACCCAATTCAGACATAAGCTAAAGCTTTCCAAAAAAAATAAATCTTTTCGCTAATATTCTTCATGGGGTTTATCAAGAACCAAAAACAACAAGAAAAGGACAAAAAACCCATCTATAATTCATCATAAAAATTGAATATTTAAGATTCAAAATAAGAAAAATAAAGGGTGTTGAAATTTACCTTCGAACATGAATTAATTATCAATAATTTGATGATAATTTTGGATCAATATTCCATATGAGTTCTGTACACGATCATTTCTCCTTTACTTTTTTTTTTTTACAAATTGTTATTGGGTAAGGGTCAAAAGGAATGAGGGAAGGGAATCGATTGTCCGTTTGGGAATAAATTACTGCTATGGATTTGGTTATGGTATTCCAATAGTGTAGGCCTTGGATATCGTGCAAGCTCTTTGATTGGATTGGGAGAAAGAAATTGAAGGGTACAATGTTGCTGACCAATTAAAGTGTGTGTGGCACCTTATATTAATTACCCTGTACCATACACGTCTAGAAGATGCACACGTGACATAATATTATAATAATAAGTTTCTTGGAAACATTTTATTCGGGGGTGAATCTATGATATTTATTAAGGGTTTCGAAAACAATAATAAAAGTTAAATATAAAAAATAATGTTGTTCATTTATTCACGAGCAAGCATAATCTCTTATACATTTATTTTTTCATTTATTTTTATACTTCTCTTTGTTTGTGTTTCATTTTTTAAAGAAAAAAAATACAGTATTTGAAGTTAAGTTGAAAAACTGTATTTGGATATTGAAGTTCGGTTTGGTGTGCATTTAACTTGAAAAAGTTCAAATTTTGTGAGTAGAAAAAGTAATTCACTTGAAAAAAAGGGAAAAACTCATCTAGGTTTGGATGGTCCATTACCTATGGTTTCATAATGTACAATATTCTATTGTGTCGGATTGTAGTACTGTATTAATGAATATAATATTTGGATAGATTGTATTGTTTGTTATGATTTAATAATATTTTTATTGTTTGATTTGACGATATGAGATTGTATAATAACGTGTAAGTTTACTAAAATACCCTTCATCCTTAATTACAAACTAGTTTGATTTTTTGAAAGAAGGCAAAGTTTTCTATGGACAAACAGCTCCTTAACACTCTGTTTGGATGGTTGTTTCAATGTATCGTATTTTATTGTATTATATTGTGTCGTATTATATTATTTTGATTGATACAACGTTTGGATAGATTGTACTATTTTCCTTCGTGTAACAATGTTTAAATAGATTGTATCATTTTCATTTGTCACATAATTTCATACATCAACAATTTGAAGGATAAACCTACAAAAAAAAGTTTGGTAGGGATAGAGCTACCATAAAAAGGCAGAGTAAATGATAAAATAGAATTAGTAGATAATAAAATGAGAAAGAAAGATAAGGGTAACAACGTGATAACACCAAATTGGTCGTTACATGAGTCTTTTTGTTGTTACGTAACGATACATTAAAATTAAAGTAACAATCAAAACAAACATTGTATTTAAACTAACAACACAATAGGTAACAACCATCCAAACAAGCTATAAGTACTGTTGGAGCTTGATTTTGTTGTACAAGATTTTAGTTGTGATAGGAACTGATGGAAAATCAATCAATTAGTCACATTTGGAGGAAGCTGCTCATATTATGCTTGCTGTTTCTGTTTGTAGCATATGTTTGCCAATTTCCATTGTGTAGAGTATCTATAAATTTAAATTGTTGAAATGCCTTCTGAGGGGAGCTAGGATTTGAAGTTTAGGGGTTCGGATTCTGATTCTTTTAAGTTATTGAGTTCTAAATTAATAAAATTTCACATAAATCATGGATTTCTAAGACAAATGCAGAATTTGGACCAAAACGTACTACTCTAGCTCCGCCCCTTCTTTCTAAAGCGTTGTGTATCATAGGTTTAGATGAAAGAAAGAGAAATCGGAGATTGAACAATTTGTCTTCAGTCTAAGTCATTGATTGATAGTTGGATAAAATTTTCAATTCCAAATCAATCTTTTTATTTTTCTTCTCATTTTTGGGTAATTACGTAAGTTTGGCATATGTTCCTTGTAAATTGTAATAAGAATTATTTTGCTAAAGATTTGGCTTTTTAAACCTTCTTTAGTGATAACCTTGGAATTCCACTTTCAGAAGTTGTTTTTCAGTGCTTCACTTGATCTCACTGAGTGGAGTGCAAAGAGAATATATTCCGGAAACGGATGGGACTTGAAATTAGCTCATAGTATTTGGATACTGTTTAACAAAACCAGCAAAAGCAACTTTCTTCTATAGATATGGAAATATAGATTTTTAATTGAATTCTGCAAATAGGTCGATGGGAAAATCAAAGTCTCCACCTTGGATAGAAATGATGTTTATTCTTTTGTTAACGAAAAACAAACTCAAAGGAAAGAATAGTTCTTTCTCGCTCAGAACCTAAACCGCACTATGCTCCGCTTCAACAAATGAGAGTTTTATAAACAAAAGAACAGAAAACTGGACAAGATTTATCACAAAAAGCTCATTTCAATTTTACGAGTGCTGTCTGATTTGTTATCTCGATTAGAGGCTAATGGTTCATGCATGAGTATTTACAAAAAGTAGAATAACACACCTGTTGTTTAAGTAGTAATCTTGAATTCTCTTCATGCAGGACTCAAGCTGAAATATATTGACTGCAATAGTCTTTTCAATTGCGCAGAATTTTTGTTAGTAGTACAGAATAATCTCAACTGCATTGCCCGCTAGGAGATAGAGTTCACTACCATTTGGAAGCCTTTCTTGATGTTGGCGAACTAAAAGAGGATACAGGTAATGGTGATGTTTTCTATTTTCCTCTGATATTCTATTTCTAAATCAAAATAGTTAAATTTCAGGAACCAAACAATTAATACTACTGTTTACCATTCAATTCAATATAATCCGAAAATTTATTAGCCAGCACTCTCTCAAAACTGAGATTTAAACATCCAGGTCTAGCGTCATGAGATTCATGACTGAAGGTTTCTGCATGGAATGGTAGGCCTTTATGATCTGTACACTCTAATTACTCAAGCAGTCAATTGAACATTTCAAACTCCCATAAGAAATAGGTACCAGTTACATGTTGTTGAGATATAACACAGATATACATTATATATATATATGTGGTTAGTTAGTTAGATATTAGTTTTGTTATGAGTTAATTAGATTAGATATTTGGTGATAAGTGATTAGATATTTTGTGACATTAAGCAATTAGATTAGTCTATAAATAGGACCCACCTATTGTAATCACATTTGAGCAATTAATAAGAATACATATGCTAAAGAGCATTTGCTCCCAAATATCCTCTCTGTACGCATCCTTCTTCTTCTCCAAAACCTCTTTCCTTCTATCTTCATCTTCTCGATTGGCTAGCTGCTGCAGATTTTAACATGGTATCAAATCCATTCGTAGGGTCTGCAATTGAAATCGAAATCAGAAAAAACGAAGAAAGAATCGCGATTTCCAGAAAATCGAAATCACGATTTTCGACTAAAAATCAGAAAATTGAAATCGAAGAAACTGCAAATGTTGTGAATCGATTGAGATTAAGCGATCGATTCAAATTGAAGGAAGAGATTGGAATCGAAGGAGTTCCTTATGTAAATGGAAATCGCTATCGAAAGGTGAGAAATCGAAAGCAGAGGAGAAATCAGAATCGCGATTTACCGAAAATCAGAATCGCGACGCAACCGAGATCGAATGATCCAAAGGAGTCGATCTCACATGAGAAAAAATTAGAATCGTGAAAATCAGAATCGCATTAGAATTTTGAAAAATCAGAAATCGCGACTTCTGGAAAATTAGTTGCGAAAAGGAATCGAGGTATTGAAATCGAAGATCGATTCGCGATGGAGATGTTTCTATTTTCCGCGGACACACTCCGCCTTTGGATATCGTTGCGACGTCGAAGATTGCCGCGAATGTGTGCACGTCTGAGGTATGTTAGCCGGAGTTTCGGACTGCAAATTCAGTTTTCATTTTCGTGTTGGTTCTGTGTTGGTAAATCATGTTGTTATTGTGTTGATTAAAATTGAATTCATGCTGGTGAATTGATAAATTGGAGAAAGGAGAAAAGGTGTCGAGTTCGTTCGTCATTGTTGTTTTCTGTTTCAGATTCTAGAAAAGTGTCGTTTGCTATTTTGTGTTGGCGTGGATAATGTCAACCCCAAAGAAAGGGCTGCTTTGATGCTGGTGACACTGATTATGTAGGAGATATTGCTGCTATGGTGTAGATGTCGCTATTGCAGCTCATGTTAGGGATATTAATGAATTTCTATGGTTGAGAAGATCATAGAATAGGAAATGTCTATCGATAGAAGGATCGAGGAGTTCTTAGAGACAAATAGACTAAGAATTGAGGGATACTTCGTCGAAGACAATATGGATTGAGTGAGATTGCGTGATGAGAATCGAGGGATTCTCTAGTCCAAGCGAGACTAGAGAACGAGGGGTTCTTGCCGCTTATTAAAATAGTTGGCGTGATGAGAATCGAGAGATTCTCTAGTCCGAATGAGACTAGAGAACGAGGGGTTCTTGCCGTCGTTTTTACATAAGGAGAATCGAGGGATTCTCTAGTCCGAGTGAGACTAGAGAACGAGAGGTTCTTCGTTGTTGTTGTGGGAGTTGAAAGCTCCTACTTGAAAAGTATTGAAGCTGCTGCTATCGTTGCTTCTGAAGAAGAGATGAACTGCAGGACTGATTTCTGATTTCTGCCTGCTGTCTGCTAATTTGCTGGTCTAAACTTGCTGCAGCTGTGCTGCATATTGTGGTGGATTGCTATGTTGTTCCCAGTTGCGTTTTCGTGTGCGTCTGCTGGAATTTTGGTGGCTTGCGGCATAATGTCGCACCTATTGATGTTGCTGCTATTATCACAGTTGTCAGGACTGATTTTGTTCCTACTTGTTCTTGCTGCTTTTATCGCTGCTGGAATTTTGGTGATTGGAAAATGTTTGTTGCAACTGTTGTTGTGGAGATGCTGCTGCGCAAGTGTAGCAGTATTGAAGTTGCTACTGTTTTGCTGGTTTATATCTTCATTATTGCAGGACAGTTAAAACTGTTGGTGAAAATGCAGGATTGTAGTCTCTGCTAAGGGATAGATTGCAGTGTTTGCATCTGCTGTGCTCTGCTGCTTGCTATGTTTTGCAGAGGACAAGAAGCTGACCAGCTGCTGTTGGTAAAGTTGTTGTTGTGGAGCTATGGGACACAAGTGAATGTGGTGATGATCAAGTCAAACAAAGATACAAGATATGCAGTAGATGCAATGGTGACACATGATGGGACAAAATTCCCATGTTGGTCATTACCTATCTATCATCTTTCAAACACAGATTTGTTCAAGATGCCGATGAAAAGTTGTTGCTGGCCTAGATGGTGACTACTTAAGGAGGAAGTTTGGTTCAGTACTTGACATCATTCCGATTGCAGATACCGTTACAAAGTTGACAGCAAGATGCTTCCAAGCTAGGACTGAAACTTTTGTTTTCAGTGCCTAGCTTGAGGGGGGTGTTGAGATATACCACATATATACATTGTATATATATGTGGTTAGTTAGTTAGATATTAGTTTTGTTATGAGTTAATTAGATATTTGATTAGATTAGATATTTTGTGATAAGTGATTAGATATTTTGTGATATTAAGTAATTAGATTAGTCTATAAATAGGACCCACCTATTGTAATCACATTTGAGCAATTAATAAGAATACATATGCTAAAGAGCATTTGCTCCCAAATATCTTCTCTGTACGCATCCTTCTTCTTCTCCAAAACCTCTTCCCTTTTATCTTCATCTTCTCGATTGGCTAGCTGCTGCAGATTTTAACACATGCATGTTTTGATTTGTCACAAAGTGATATGCCAAGACATCAGAATAATCATTTACTGTTTTCTTTCTTTTTCCACAGGTGTTCCACAAAATTCTTATCTTATAAGGTACATTATTTACTTTTATGAGAAACTATTGGCGATCGACATATCTATGCTATTATCTTTATGATTTCGCAATATTTTTGTTTTTAGCAGAAATCCCAACCTCTCTAGAACATATTAAGAAGATTTGAAATCAAATGATGAGACACATTCTTTGGTTGGTTTGTATTGAGTTGCATTGTCTGTTAATAAAAGTGTACTATAATTATAGATTTTTGAGACTTACTCCGATAGTTTATGTAAATTTGTTGCACTTGTTTGTTGCTTTGGAAGTTACTATAAGTATGCTGGTATTCTGGTAAATGTGTCTGTTATGACTATTTTTTCTCATTGGTTACCTTTGGATTGGGTTGCACTATTAAATTGTTAATGTTCTTATTTTGGTATATGTCAAAGCTTAGCTCTTATGATGATACCAAAAAAAGACAAGTGAGGTGAATAGCGGTTGCGCATTGTCTAGATAGCAAGTATCATTATTCCACCCATTGAATAATAATGAACATTCTAATTAGCTAAGCATATAAAATCTTTTGTGTGGCCTCGGTGGAGGATAAGATGCGGGAAGCGAAGTTGAGATGGTTCGGGCATGTGCAGAAGAGAGACACAAATCCCCCAGTGCAGAGGTGTGAGAGGTTGGCTATGGACGGGTTCAGGAGGGGTAGAGGTAGACCGAAGAAGTATTGGGAAGAGGTGATTAGACGGGATATGGCGAAGATGCAACTTACTGAGGACATGACCTTAGATAGGGGGTTGCAGAAGATACATATTAGGGTAGAAGGGTAGTAGGTAGTTGAGCGTAGTCCTACTTACGCTTACAAACTGGTAGTCGTAGTGTTATTATTGTAGGCCTGTGTAGCCTATCGTACTAGTAGGCGCAGTATTGCTTTATAATTCCCTGTTGTTTGATTTCTGTTGTTATGTGTTCTTTAGTGTATTTTGTTTATCTTATTTACCTTAGTTACTGTTTCCTTTTTCTGAATGCGCTATCATGACTTATTCGCTTTTGTTACCATCATTTTCATACTGCTTTAAATTTCTTGTCATGGTTTGACCGTTTATTTTGCTCTGTTTGTGCTTATGCTTTGTCTTGAGCCGAAGATCTTTAAAAAACAACCGTTCTACTTACCAAGGTAGTGGTAAGATCTGCGTACACTCTACCTTCCCAGACCCCACTTTGTGAGATTTCACTGGGTATGTTGTTGTTGTATTAAAACTTTAAATTTTGAAATCACAAGGTAACTTCATTTAACTCTATTTCTGGGATTAGATAGAAAATTAGTTGTGACATTCGAGTGGGTTATATGAAGTTGAAGACCTTGATGGGTTGGATTTCTCCTCCAATGGTTAATAAGATACTACATAATAATCTTAATGTCTTGCTGAAAGAACCGGGGCTTCTTTTAAGTTTTAATGCGATCTTTGTCAATAGCTAGCATGTTTTGTGTGTTTTTGTACTTCTAGGCTTCAAAGAGTCAAACATTACTCCTTTACTGATACTAATATATATAAATGAGACTTGAAGGACGAACAAGTGCAATAAAATTGGTATTATGTGCTGCATTGGGAGAACCAGTCTACTTTTCATACAACCTAGCTTCATCCAGTGAATACCAGCAAAACTGCAATGTCAAATTTTCAAGTACAATATATAACAGCTATTGAAAATTCGATATGATATTAAAGACATCTGTCAATTTCCAGAAGATGCACAGTGAAAAGGGCTCTCACAAAGATAACTAGTTGTTCATTTTTCTCTAAAGTTGACTGAATCAAGCAAGACATGTCTAGATTTACAAGTCATTCCTTCCTAAAAAGAGCAACATATGTACCCTGTCATATAATAATCAAACTCTTCTTTAGTTCTCCAAACATTTATCTAGAGTCTACTGTCTTGTTTACACAAAAATGTTCTATGAACTAGTTCTGGAAATCTCATCTTGACTTTACCATTTTCCTGGTCATTGGGTACATTGTAAACCTGCTCTGCCATGCAAGCCATCATCCTACTTGTTTCATGGTTATATTTACTGATTTGCAGGATTGAAACTAAACTACCTGAACAGTTAGCCATCAGCTATGACCAATGCCTGCATTTCTAGATTCAGCAGCATTCAGAAAGCAGCTGTCCCACTTCCTGGCAGAAGCTATCATGGCATTGTTTTCTTGAGGAGCTTCTCAACTTTGACAGCACCATGTGTTCCTCTCGGTTATCCTCCACCGTCACTAGTTTCAGTGGCCTGCCTAACCCAGTCAAATTCTCCACAATGTTCTGATGAGTGGTTTGCCCTTCGCAAGGACAAATTGACTACAAGCACCTTCAGCACTGCTTTGGGGTTCTGGAAAGGGAATCGCTGAAACGAGCTCTGGCATGAGAAGGTATTTGCTCCGGATGTCCAATTACTACCATCTCTTAGCAGGTCTGCTATGGATTGGGGTGTTCTCGTGGAAGCAGTAGCCATAGAGCGCTATAAAAGCATCGCCGGCCGAGATGTGAGCTCACTCGGGTTCGCAAATCATTCGGATGAGTGTTTGTGTTGGGTTGGTGCCTCCCCGGATGGTCTTCTTGAAAGTTTGCCAGGTGGCGGGATCCTAGAAGTGAAATGCCCATACAACAAAGGAAATCCGGAAAAGGGGCTTCCATGGTCAACTATGCCATTCTACTACATGCCTCAGGTGCAGGGGCAAATGGAAATAATGGATAGAGATTGGGTTGATGTGTATTGTTGGAGACCAAACGGAAGCACGATATTCCGTGTCTACCGAGAGCGGAGTTACTGGGAGTTAATGCATGGAGTTATGTGGGAATTTTGGTGGGAAAATGTGGTTCCTGCTAGAGAAGCTCTTTTAATGGGAGATGAGGAAGGTGCCAAAGCCTACAAACCAACATCAATACACAAAAAAAACGGACTTGTGATTTCAACAAGCTTGAAGTTGGCAGGTGAGGCAAAGATGTGCAGGGATATTGCTAGTCATGTTGAATTTTTCCGCTAATGTGACAGATTGTTTCAACACCCGACTTGATGGTCTTTTGTTAGGGAGCGCTTTACCCCCTCCCCACCCACCCACCCAATGTGGGATATCTCGACGAGAATCCGGATCTAGTCGAGCTCCAACGCAGGTACCGAGCACCGTGTGAAAAACCAAGAAAAAATATGCGAAGCTGATGGTTTTCTCGAAGTAGTTGTACGTAAATTTTCTTGAGATTTTCTATACAAAAATCGTAGTTGGGACAATAACAACAATATACTCCACATTGTGCTTTAGTTCCACTTGTCAAAGTTTTGAAGTCCAATTCCGTAGATGCTGGAGTTGTTCCGTATATTAGTTAGGGGTATGTTTAAAATGATAGCTAAACTTTGATTGCCGGCTCAAAATCTGGTTATTCCACTTAATTTTTTCCAGTTGATATCGATTGAAATTACTGTTGGTTGGTGCAACCCATATGACTTTTGATTTTCATTCTCCAACTTAGTCTTTTTTCTAATTCGTTGTAGTTACTGTAACAAGAGCACTCGCACTACAACAATCGACTCAAAGAGAGCGATTTTTTTAAAACAAAAAGAACGACAAAAAAATGTCTTGTTAGTTAGTACCAAAAAGGACGACTATATGTCTACTTTTTGGTGAATAAATGGGTAAATAAACTCCCGTAAAGTTAAAGTGCTAAACTAAGTTTTTGAGACAAGTTTAGAGGAGATTTTATGTATTTTCTCATTAAAAAATTGTATATTCTTAAAATATGAAAAACTGATTTTTTTTAAAATGTGAAAAATCCGTTTCCATTGTATTTTTTTTCTTTAAACTGATATGATTTTCTTTTCTTTATTACTTATTATCCATTCAATTCAATATTTTTTTGGAATAACCGAATAAGAAGTTATATATGTTGTTTGAGACTTTGAGTTAAAAAGAGAATTCATCACATTTGAAATTTTAAATATTTAAAAGTAGATTTCAAATTGAACAAAAATTATAATTCTTAGATCGAAAAGACGATTTTCTCAAGTCACCCCCTTTGCTAAGGCCAAATAGGGCGAGTAACTCGCCCTTTATGGAGATACATAAAAAATGGCGAGTTGAGTCGCCCTATTTAGTCATCACCAAAGGGGGCGACTTGAAAAAAATCGTCCTTCTTGATCTTACAATTACAAAGCTAACTAAAGTCACATATGTAATTACAGAAATAAAAATAAAAATTAATACTTGACAAATATGTGTCATTATAAATGATATATTAAGTTAGGTATTTAAGATACATATTATTTCTTAAAAATATATTAATTAATAATAACATATTTGTAAATAATATTGTAAAACTAATAGTATATTTTTAAATTAGATATGTTTTAATTTAATTAATTATGAAAATTAAAAGAACATATTTGTAAGAACACCATGTGTTGTATATATTATTTAACAAACTATTAATATTAATACATATAATGTCATAACACTATTTAAATGTTTGAGAAAAAAAATAATCTATCAATTGTAAGTGGAAAATGAATAATATGCAATGTAAAACAAGTGAATAGTACTAAAACAAAATATTAATTGATATTTTTAATCTTTAGAAGTAGATTTCAAATTGAACAAAAATTATAATTCTTAGATCAAGAAAGACGATTTTCTCAAGTCGTCCCCTTTGCTAAGGCCAAATAGGGCGAGTGAACTCGCCCTTTTTGGAGATGCGAGTGAACTCGCCCTTTTTGGAGATACATAAAAAAGGGAGAGTTTAGTCGCCCTATTTGGTCCTTACCAAAGGGGCGACTTGAAAAAATAGCCCTTCTTGATGTATTCTTATTTTCTTTTGGGCAAGTAATTAATAAATTCTCTTTTTAACTCAAAGTCTCAAACAACATATATAACTTCTTATTCGGTTATTCTCAAAACATATTGATAAAAAGCTGAACTTTCGTATAATGTTTTTTTTTTTAATTTTAGAATGATTTGGTGTCTAAAACCTAAAGAGAATAGGATAATAGTAACAATAATAATTAATAATGTTACACATTGTTGAATTCAAGTGTTTAGTAATTTGGTTTCAATCAAATTAAGTCATACACCACGTTTCGATTTTCCGAATTATTAATTTGATTAAGCATTAATTCCCTCCCCCCCCACCCCACCAAATAGGGCGACATCTTATAGTCGCCCTATTTAATTTCACCAAATAGGGCGACTGTAAGATGTCCTTTGAGTCCCACAAAAAATGGGATTAAATAACTTTTATTTGTTACTTAAATTAGTGATTAATAAAGGTTAAACATGTCTTCTTAGAGTAGTTAAAATGATAATTATTTAGAATATCCAATTTAGGATTCGATCCGAAAATTTTGGATATTCGATTTTTTGGATATCCGAATCCGATCCGAAATTATTCAAAAATTACGAATATTCATTTTTTTCGATATCCGAAATATTCGGATCCGAATCCAATCTGAAATTTGCTGATATCCGAAATATTCGGATTCGAATCCGATCCGAAATTATCCGAAAATTACGGATATCCAATTTTTTGGATATCCAAAATATTCTGATCCGAAATTATTCGAAAATTGCGAATATCCGATTTTTTGGATATCCGAAATATTCGGATCCGAATCCGATCCGAAATTATCTGAAAATGCGAATATCCATTTTTTGGATACGAAATATTCGAATCCGATCCGAAATTATCCAAAAATTACGAATATATCCGATTTTTTGGATATCCGAAATATTCAGATCTGAATCCAAGGGATTTATGATTATGAGGAGCATAAATATAACAAGTATTGATGACTGATTTAGTGGTAGAATGACACGATTTCATAGAGGAGGCCCGGGTTCGATTCTTGGCTGGGGGTTGTATTTGTGGTGACTAATATTGCATAACTAGTGGTCTAGTGGTAGAATAGTATTGTGTCACAGTTCATACCAGAGTTTGAATCTCAGTTGGTGCATTTAATTTTTTTTCGTTATTGAACCAACCTAGTCGCCCTTTTGATGAATCTCAAAAAGGGCGATTGTAGTCGCCCTATTTGATCCTTACCAAAGAAGACGACTTTAAAAATTATTTTTCTTGATCTAAGACAACAGGCGTAATAAGACGACTTGAAGAACGACTAAAAATCGTCTCCTTTGATCTAAGGGGGTGATATTCCACCTACATTGGCCCTCTTTAAAGTGATTTGTTGTAGTGTCATGAAAAATAGTACTTTCCTAAGATATTTACATCAAATTAATTAATACAAAATATGTGTTGTGTATATACACTTTTATCGTTAGTCATAGACTCATAGTTATGTGATATATATTAGTATCACTCTAATTTTCAATTCTTTGGGTTTAGTTATATAATTTAATATAAACATCAAATGCATGTAAGTATTTCTCAAGGCACGCGTGGCTCGACTTATTAGACCATCTCTAGCAGGTAGGTGCCACATCAGATGAATAATCTGTTACATCATCAATTATCTCCATTTATACACTCCTCAGCAGGAGATAGTTTAAAAAATAATTCATTTTTTCTTTTCTCCACATCAATACATATACTCCACCGTATATATTCATTGTATCTCATTTTCTATTTTGTATATGATATTATTCTTGTAATTCATATTATTATACATATAATAATAAAATTATAAATTACTTATATTCATTTAATTTTGACACTTATCAAATATTATTATAATATTAAAACACAACAATACATGATTTTATTAATAAAGATAAATTAATCGAATAATTTATCAAAAACACACTAAAACATTGATAATATTAAAAATCACAAATTGAAAATTAATTTTCGGTTGCTCCATCTCTAGGAAATATACACGTTCTTGCAACATTAAATCTTGATGGTATAATATTTTTGGTGCTATACCACCTAGTTTGATGAATTCTCGCACCAACATTTTGAATTTGAGCAAGAACGCTGAAGGCTACATTATATATGTCATTTGAAAATTGGATGACATATTTTGAGAATTTTGTGGACGTGAATATTGAGATTTTGTAGTTGGTTAGGAAATATAAAATTTGGAGGAAGAATAAAATTTTGATTAGGATCCATATTTAAAAATAGCAAATACTTTGGAAGAAGATAAAAATTTGGAGAAAATAGCCAAATATTTTGGTGTCCAAATGAAGTATACCTAGTCTCTTTTTATAGATCATGGAAAATTAATAAATTTGGTGTTTTTTTATTTTTAAATTCGGTTAAATTATTCATCAAAAATAGCAATTAAAATACTTAAGGAAAATGAATTTCTGGCAGTCAATCGCAGGCACTGCAGGAGACATTGTCTCCTGCACCTTTCACAGCAGGAGACATTGTCTTCATGTGGCAAGATTATCTCCTATATATTCAATAATTTCCAATTATTTTCACGTCAACATGTCATTCGAATTGCCTCCTACTGTATGTAATTATCGGGGACAATGTCCCCGTGGATGGTCTTAGGCTTTGCGGGTCATCCATCGAACTAGTGAACCAAACGCAACAACCAATTAAAATAACATTTTTATCTAATAACATATAATGTCATGAAACTTTTCAATTTCAATTTTATCCTCTAAAACATAACATTTTTTTAATTAAAATTCAAGGTCTGCACAAACCCAAATGTAAACAATGGACTTGTTGGTAAAAAAAAAACAATTAAGATGAAATTTGAAAAGTTTAACTTATACTTTGAATTTTGAAATGCTAATTCTCGAACTTCATTTTGTTGAAAATATTTATTAAAAGTGAAATAAAGTAAATCCTATTAATTATGAATCGAACAATTGAGGCCCCGCATATAGGAAACCTTGTTTCCGCACACGTGCACACGTAGTGTCAAGGATCAAAATTTCCTTAATGGAAGAGATATTGGTACGTATACGAATTATTTGAGACGTAAGGTAATAGACGGTTATTGACCAAATGGCGAATGATTTCACGTTGGTAAATGAAGGAAGAAGTGTATAATGTGTAAAGATGAAATGAATCAGAAATCACCACGAAACCGAAAAGGGTCGCGACTCCTCCAAGTAAGGGTCGCGACGCTTGGAGGGCCGCGACTCTAATTGACGTTTCAATTCCAGTAACTCACTGGAATTGAAGGGCCGCGGCGCCTCCCCGAAGGGCCGCGACTCTAATTGACGTTTCAGTTCCAGTGAGTTACTGGAACTGAAGGGCCGCGGCTCCTCTCCGAAGGGCCGCGGCTCCTCGACTGTTTCAATCCGTTGGAGGTGAATTAAAAACTAATTCTTGGGCTGACTTTGGAGTATTTACTCTCCATTATTTTGCTCATGAATTCAGCCATTACTTGACTGAATTGTATGTAAAGTCCCAAATTATTGTTACAATAACAAGAAAATAACATAATTCAAAAAGAAATTATTCTTCTAAAAAATTGAACTAATTATACTATCAGTATACAAAACTTCAATTCTATGTTATATCTATTTCGTGTCCTTTTAAATGGGGTCCAAATTGGGGTCTTATTTAATAACAGTATGTGTATACTCGAATAATGTAAGGGATATAGACTAGTTTATTATTAATTCTATAATGAAAAGGATATAGACTGATTTATTATTAATTCCAAAAGGCCAAAGTTCAGCCCTCAATTGCACACATTACGTGTCTACTTAGTAAATGATGTAGACTAGTTTATTGTTAATTCCAAAAGGTCAAGGTTCAGCCCTCAATTGCACGTTTTCCCCTCCCATTTAATTCCCCTCCACTCTTAGTCTTCCACCTCCCATATGTTATACAAATACCCTTACTTATACACAAACAAAGTACCTACCACAAAGGATAGAAAATCAGAAAAAAATAAGTGAACAAGAAGAAAACAAATCTGGAAAAAAATAACAAGGGGGCAAGAAGAACAAGAATAAAAAATACTAAGGAGCAAGGGTCACTTTTAGCAACCGAACAACAATCATTTTCACGCTTACAAGGTGAGTTTTCTAACTCAGAAATTCTTGGTAACATCCTTTATTTTAAGTTCAATACATGTTAGAATAAGAATTGAGTGTTGAAAAGAAATATTGAACTTTTGATTGTTTAGACAACTAGTTGCGTCATGAACTTTACGAACTGTTCTCACTGAGTTATAATTGTTAGAATTTGATGAAATTCGGAATAATGGTACACCTCTCTATTATGATCATATAGAACCAAAAATGATGTAAAATGGACATACGGTTTGAAAGTTATCATAATTCAAAGTTCCTTCCTTAGATTTGACCGAAATTCGGAAAGACATAATTACAGATTGTTTTTATTGAGTTTTACTTATTAGAATTTAATGAAAATTTACATGGTTGTAAATCTCTCTGTTACGGACAGATATAGATAAATAGTTGTTAAAACGGACTTACGAGTTGAGAGTTATTGTAGTTTGAAGTTGCTGCCTCGGATTCATCGGAATCCAGAAGGACAGGACGTTGAAACTTAAAACTGTACTAATCCGTGGGGAATATGAAAATTGGTGCTAAATTAAAGTTCTAGATCTCTCTGTTGTGGACATTTTGAGACCTTACGGGGCTCTATCTGACTTACGGATTGAGAGTTATCATTGTTTAAAGTTTTTGCCTCGGATCTATCGAGATCCAGGAAGGGCAGCGAATAAAAGTGTAAAACTGTACCAAATGGTACAGAATATGAAAGTATGGTTCACATGGAGACGTGTAGCTATCTGTTCTCATTGTTTTGAGATTTTATGGGGCTTGAACGGGTTTACAGATTAGGTGTTATGACTATTCTAAGATTGGGTTCTGTTCAATAAAAATTCTGCCGAAACAAATTTCATGTCGCTGTTTTGAGGATAAATTTGTGTTAGTTACCCAAAGTAGTTTTAAATGAAATTTGGTATAGTGAAAGATCCTCGTCCTACCTTAGTTTCCGCTTGAGAAACACCTTAGTTGAAGTTATGGTTAAAAAGTTATAATCGTTACAAGTATGAATGACAGAATGTTGGGAAAGAGAATATTATTTATTCGATCTTCTGAAAAATATGAAAAGTGAATACGTGTTCACATAAATATATAAATATAAACATAAGGGATCGGGTTGCACGCCGCAACAAAACGTAAAGTGAATACGTGTTCACAAATACGTAAATATAATGGATCGGGTTGCACGCCGCAACAAAACGTAAAGTGAATACGCGTTCACAAATACGTAAACATAATGGATCGGGTTGCACGCCGCAACAAAACGTAAAGTGAATACGTGTTCACAATTACGTAAATATAATGGATCGGGTTTCACGCCGCAACAAATATGAAAAATGAATACATGTTCACCTATATATAAATATGCAAAGTGAATACGCGTTCACAAATATATAAATGTAACAAACATATGGAAATGCAGGGGAATGTCCTAACGTAGAATACGGGATAAAATGAAGTGTTAGTTAAACTGAGAATTTCCTATGAGGAGTTGCTGCATATTTAAAAATGTTGTAACCTGATATGTTTTTGCAATATGCTTATTACGTTATAATGTGATTGCACTTGGAATATTGTGGTGTTGCTTTGAATTGCAGGGTAAGGTTCACCACACAGATGGTAGGTGACTCTTTTATTTAACATGTTTGAAAGCGTGATAGAGGAAATGCTCCACGCCAAGGCTAGCGATCGTCCATGACCTCTTGTCATACCAAGTCCATTGCTTCGACTTGGTATTCGTCGAGTTCGGATGTCGGTTCGATGTCTCGAAATGCGTGTGGAATGATCTCCCTTCCAACTTAGAATAATCTTTGTCAGTATGTCTATGTAGAAATAATATTTGCACGAGCATGGGCTCGCGTTATATTTTTTTTATAAAGTCATAAACAGATTTCTTTATTGTTATTTTTATTAATCGCTCCGTATTTGAATATAAGTTCAAATTTCTAAATAAAGAGAATTAAATGGTGCTCCTGGTGGGAAATAATTGTCCAGGTGCCATCACGCCCTAAGTAAAGACTTAGGAAAAGTCGGGGCGTGACATTGTAACTCCAAATTCAAGGCATTAACATGACATTCATGGTCATTACTTAGTCATTTGGAGGGTCATCATCTACACACTATAAAATGAGACACAAGACTCATTTGGAAAAAAACTTGACATTCACTAAACAATTCTGAAATTGTCTTCATCTCTTGCAATTACAAACACTCAAAGATCTTTCTTCCAAAACAAACACTTGAGTTCTCTTTGCTCATTTGTTTGATTGTTGTTTTATCTTGGGAGATAAGTTGTCATTACAACCGTTGAAAGGATATACGGGGCAATATTATCTTAAGGATAGATCAAGAATTTGGTCGACTCAGCAAACAATCATATTTGATCATTTCCAGACTTCTTACTCACTTGTTGTTGTTGTTGCATTTCCATTTCCTTATCTCTATACATATTTCCCACATATTTGACCTTTTTTTTTTTTTGAACAATATAGATGACTTAGAATTTCCCAATTTAAGAGGACTTTCATTTTACGGGAGCAAAAAAGAATTAGTGCCCGTTTTGTCCTTGAATATTTTTTATTTATTTTTTCATATTTGAATTCCGAAAATCATGTTCCGGCGCCAAAAAGTTAATTTCAATTTTTTTCACTTCAAAACACTCACAAAAATTCAAAAACAACTCCAATTTATATTCATGACTAAACACTACTCCAATCTCCAAATATACCATTTTTCACTTTGAAAATAATAGAATATTTTCCTGAATATTCTTTCATTAATTGTATATAAATTATTTTAGGTAGAATTGTATTCATATTGTAATTATGTCTCCTATTTTAGGTAGAATTATATTTCCTATGAAGATTCTATTTTATGCTCCCTTAGGACAAATAATTTTATTAATTGCAACCGTATTTCTAGGGCACATATATGTGAATATTGCATTTTTGAAAAACATGTTAAATTACCATTTTGCATCCACAAATTGTACTTTAATGCCTTTCGATATCATACATAGTGATTTGGAAATATTTATTAAACGTGAAATAAAGTAAATCCTATTAATTATGAATCGAACAATTGGGGCCCCGGACGTAGGAAACCTTGTTTCCACACACGTGCACACGTAGTGCCAAGGATCAAAATTTCCTTAATGGAAGAGATATTGGTACGTATATGAATTATTTATGACGTAAGGTAATAGACGGTTATTGGTCAAATGACGAATGATTTCACGTTGGTAAATGAAAGAAGAAGTGTATAATGTGTAAAGATGAAATGAATCATAAATCACTACGAAACCGAGAAGGGCTGCGGCTCCTCCAAGTAAGGGCCACGACACTTTGAGGGCCGCGACGCCTCCCCGAAGGGCCGCCACTCTAATTGACATTTCAATTCCAGTAACTCACTCGAATTGAAGGGCCGCGGCGCCTCCCCGATAGGCCGCGACTCTAATTGACATTCCGCCGGTGAGTTATCAAATCAAGGCGGCGCCTCGATCGTTTCAATCATTGGAGGTGAATTAAAAACTGATTCTTAGGCTGACTTTGGAGTATTTACTCTCCATTATTTTGCTCATGAATTCAGTTATTACTTGGCTGAATTGTAACTCTAAATTTAAGGCATTAACATGGCATTCATGACCATTACTTAGCCATTTGGAGGGTCAGCATCTACACACTATAAAATGAGACACAATACTCATTTGAAAAAACACTTGACATTCACTAAACAATTCTGAAATTGTCTTCTTCTCTTGCAATCACAAACACTCAAAGATCTTTCTTTCAAAACAAACACTTGAGTTTCCTTTGCTCATTTGTTTGATTGTTGTTTTATCTTGGGAGATAAGTTGTCATTACAACCATTGAAAGGATATACGGGGCAATATTATCTTAAGGATAGATCAAGAATTTGATCGACTCAGCAAGCCCTCATATTTGATCATTTCCAGATTTCTTACTCACTTGTTGTTGTTGTTGCGTTCCCATTTCCTTGTCTCTACTCATATTTACCACAAGCTTAAGATAATATTTGCTGCTTTCCACAACAACATGTCTGCTGAAGATCAATTCAACACCATGAACAACACCGATGCTCAAGACAATCCTATTGCCTTCAATCCAACTACTCAAGGCACTAACGTTGCCTTCAACTTCACTGTTTTTGGCACTTCTAGTGTCACCACTGATCATGGCATTCCTAATGTCTTCCAAACTACTGCTTTTGGCATTTTTAGTGCTACCGCTGCTTTTGGCACTACGAGTGTCACCACTGTTTTTGGCACAAATAGTGTCAACACTGGTTTTGGAACAATTAATGCTTCCACTGCTGCTTCGGGGACTTATAGTGCTCATGCTTCTGCCCAAGGAGTCAACAATATTTATGCTCATGTTGGAAGCATTCCCAACGTCTTTGCAACTGCTCAAGGGGGCGTCACTGCCCCTACACCTGCTGGTTTTCACCATGAGCGTCCTGAAAAGTTCATGGGTGCTCACGTTAAGCCATGACAGCAAAGATGTTGTTTTTCCTGACGGTTATGAAAATATCACGTTTCCTAACCGAAGACCCTCCACTATTTGGGGAAGATGTGGATCCTCAGCAAAATAATTTGGCGTGAGGGGGCCAAGGTAACCATGTCGCTGACGACATGAGGATGATTCGCGAAGCATGAAAACATAGTGATTTCATGTGTAAGAACTATATTCTAAATAGTTTGTCTGATCCACTATACACGATATATTGCACCGTTGAAACTGTCAAGCAGTTATGGGACAAACTCCAGAAGAAATACAACACCCAGGATGCGGGTAGTACGAAGTTCATCATTGGAAAGTTCCTGAAATTTCAAATGGTGGATAACAAAAATGTGACATCCCAAGTCCAGTAATTTCAAATGATTATACATCACCTGAATTTTGAAGGATTAAATCCCAACGAACAATTCTTGGTTGGGGCATTGATCGAGAAGATGCCTCCCTCGTGGACTGAGTTTATGAATTATCTAAAACTCAAAACAAAGGAGATTACCTTAGACGAACTTATTGTCAAACTCCAGATTCAGGAAGACAATAAGAAGGTCATGCCAAAGGGAAAATAACCCGCTGAGGCTAAGGCAAACCTGACGGAAGTCAAAGGGAACTCAAGTAAGAAGCGGAAGTTCAGAAGGAAGGCAAGGCCCCAACAACTGAAAAGTTCAAGGGAAATTGTAACCACTGTGGTATAGTTGGTCACATGGCCAAAGACTGCCACAAGCTCAAACGTGAGAATAAGGTCAAAGGAAAGGCCAAGGCTAACATCGTTGAAGACAAGCTTGTAGACGATATGATTTAAGAGTTCTCAGCGGTAGTTCTTGAAGCTAAACTCATTGAGAATCCGGTGCAATGGTGGCTAGACACGGGTGCTACCCGTCATATATGTTCCAATAAAGAAGCCTTCTCCACTTATATACCAGTCTCAGACAAGAAGTTGTTCATGGGAAACAATTCTTCTTCAGAGGTGCTGGGGGTAGGAAAGGTGATCTATGAATTTTTTCAATTGACAATAAATCCCCAGTTTGCCTCATTTTTTCTTCATTTAGTGCTTTCATAAAGACACAATTTGAAAAGAGCATTAAATGTTTTCAATGTGACAATGGCAGGAAATTCAATAATAATCAATTCAAACAGTTTTGCTCCAAAAATGGTCTAACCTTTCGTTTTTTTGCCCTCACACCTCCCAAAATGGTAATCTGAACTATAAACAATCTAACTCGTGCCCTATTGATCATGCCTCAATTACCCCCCTCAATTTCTGACATTACTCATTCTCCATAGTCACTTATCTCCTAAACATAATCTCAACCAAGTATCTAGCTCAACGGTCGCACACTCAATTTCTGTTTCATAGGAACCCCTCCTATCAACACTTGCGTGTCTTTGGATATCTCTGTTATCCTCTTCATCCGACCACTCACAAACTTCAACCCCGATCTTCGTTGTGTGTGTTTCTGGGTTACCCCACCAATCATCGTGGTTACTCGTGCTATGACTTGTTTTACGTCATGTCCTATTTGATGAGTCTTAATTTCCCCTTTCCTCTCTAAACTCAATATTGTACATTATTGATAAATAAAATCAAGGAATCATATTTTTTTCGAAAATAATAAATATTTTTTTCAAATTTCACAATTTTCATGGCCAAACGGACCCTTAGTAAGAAATAGGTCGAAATAAGCATAGTCTTATTCTCATTAACTATTGGGAAAAAATCATAAATCTTTTTTCCTTCGTAATTTACATCATAAATCCAAAAGTTTAAAGTTGGGGAATAAAAATTGAGATCGAGATTCTTCTTGGGACATTTCTTTTCCACTTTATGCTTTTCTTGAGACAAACAGATACCTTGAGCAATCATATTTGTGTCTTTTTATCCAGAACTTCTTTTTTTCTTCTTCTTTTGTTTAGAAACCTTTTCCTTTTTCTTCCTTTAAGGTGCGATTAAAGAGTTTCTTATACGCATAACGCATTAACAATACATATTTTTGATACTATTTTATGAAAGTGATCTAAAACAACAGATTGATTCACGATTAATAGCATTTTGGTCCATCTGCTATTTTAAATTTTAATTTTTGTCCCTTTTGATATCTAAATACACACAGATAATCATTAATACCTGTAACATGCATTTTGATCCATTTGTTTGTAAATAGTCACAAACATCTTGAAGTATTAATAGTTTCACCATTAATTACTTATGTATTATGTTAGGATTGTAGTATATTTGAAGGTTATATATTTCTAAAAATAATTTTAATATAATATATTTCATGCATGAGACCATTAAATATTTTAATTTATTGAAGGTTAAATGTGTGATCATATATTATAATAACCAAAATTAAAATTTGATCCACAATTGAAGCATTAGAAAGTGCTATTACCCCTCTTGTCTATCATAATTCATTCATAAGTCTATAAGCAAATAACATTTTCTAATAGATCAAAATGCACACTGAAAAAAATTATAGGAAGAAAGGTAGATACAAAATAAGAAAGAAGAAAATGAAGCATTTAAACGTTAGTGATAAGAACTTTTTTTGTTTTGTGTTCTCATTGAATCGTGTTATAAAGATTCATGTAATCATTGTTCTATGAAAACGTATCATTATTACTATAGAGTTTCACCGATCCCAAAGCAAAAAAGTTTAAAGAAAAAGCAAAGGAGAATCTAATTGGATATAATTTTGCACGCTTAGTTAACTTTAAAGGCGAAAATGATTATTTTTCATAATGTAAAAGTATATATACATAATATCCAATAATTTAATACACATGTACAAGAATTCTATTATGAATATACACGGGATATATGGTATTCACGCATATATTCTTTCACATCATCGCAATCATAGCGGGCGGTTGTCGTACACTGAGAGTGTCCGTAAAATCTTCAAACAGAACTAAGGGAAGAACCTTAGTTAAAACGTCAGCAATTTGGTACCTTGAAGGGACATGCAAGACATGTACTTGTCCACGGGCTACCTTTTCGCGAACAAAATGAATATCCATCTCGATATGTTTTGTGCGCTGATGTTGGACCGGATTTCCAGAGAGATAGACCGCACTAACATTGTCGCGGTAGACCAAAGTAGCTTTCTGAATAAGAAAGTGAAGCTCTAATAAGAGATTACGCAGCCAACAGGACTCAGACACTACATTGGTTATCCCTCGATACTCGGCCTCCGCACAAGATCGCGATAAAGTAGAATGGCGTTTAGCCGACCACGAGACCAAGTTATCACCTAGAAACATATAATAACCAGATGTCGAGTGTCTGGTATCTGGATATCCACCCCAATCAACATCTGTATAAGACATAAGAGTAGATACGAATGATGGATATAAGTGCAAACCATAATCAAGAGTGCCCTGAATGTAACGCATAATGCGTTTGAGAATGTGCACGTGTTCTTCCCTCGGATAATGCATAAATAAACACGTATGATGCACTGCATAAGTAATATTGGGCCTCGTGAATGTAATGTTACACCCCGTAATTCCAAGGCATTAATATGAGAACGTACGTAAGGAAATAAAATTTGAATTTTGGAAGGAAATAATTTTTACATTTTCTTAAGGAAAAATTTCTGAAGAATGTGAAGACGAAAATTATTAACTTAGAGTTTAATTCTTCTAATTTGATTTATGGAATTGGTATTGAATTATGAAGTCTTGGAATTGATAATATGGGGCCCGCCGAGAATTTCACAATTTTGCGGGGCCCTTCGATTTTATGATATTTTGGACAAATATCTAGATATATTTTTAAGAGGGGATTTTGTGATCAATAGGAGGGTAAGCCGACATTCTCGCTTCCGCTTCGTCCAAGGAAAGGAGCTCTAAGCAACTCTCTTGACTATAAGGAAAGAGAGGCGCGGGCCCCTCTCCAACGAGTCAAGTGGCTTTCCGCTCCTAAGTTGACCACCCTACCCACTAATGGACGTAGAGGGGGGGGGGGGGGGGAAGGAATCGGACGCTAGCTTCTCTTAAATGCGCGGTGCTTAACACATGCAGATTGGACCCCTTCCTTTATGGGATTGTCGCGCCAATCTCGATGAAAGTCAAAGCAGCCTTCTCTAACATCATAATACAAGGAAGAGGACCGAAACGTGCCACTGAAAGACTCTACTGGAAAGGTCTGTTCTTTTCTCTCTTTCCCGAAAGCGGTCAGTCGGTTTAAGATACAACTTCTATCTCCTTTCATTTTCCAACAAGCAGCGGATGAGCGCATGAGAGAAGCAAGGAGGTCAACCTCTTTCAAATATACAAGGTAGGGTTGCAGAGACAGCCAGGAGGTTTGCCGGCTCAAAGGCCACTTTTCTCGGGCTTCAATGAATCCCCATCTTGCTTCGAACATAGGAGTTGCTAAGAGTAAAATTCGAGAAAAAGAGCGTTGCTCACGTTTTTCAGCAGGGTCTGGGCCGCTTCGGTAGTGAATCACCTACTAAAGGGGCAGGCCTGGCAAGTGCCATAGATTTCGCGAAGTTTCAAGTAGACTAGAAAAAGGGAGCTGCTCTTAGAGTTAGAGAGACTAGAAGGTAGTTAGAGACCAACGTCTTGGGGCTAACGTGGGATCCGCTCAATCTTTGAGAAAATCGGGGTCTTTTCCACATACATAATAGCGTCAACCGACCATCTTTCCCGAGAGAGGCCGCCTTCTTTCACGCCAGCAGTCTTCTACTTCTAGTCGACTGGATCTTTCCCCGTCCGCGCGTCAGAAGTGCCTAAGCCTGACCCTTGCCGGTAAAGAAGCTTCTTTAAGACACTGAGTTGCGTCAGGAAGAGTAGAGTCAGAAGAAGAGCTAAAAGCTTGAGTTGAATCAGCTGAGAGTTCAAGCGGCTCTGACGAGTGCCCTCTCTTTCGACCTGGCCCAAATACCTATTTAAGGTATTTTCAGAAAGCGCCCCTCCCCTAGTAGGGTGGTTAGTTGAACCAAGTAACATTGCAAAGGCATAATGATAGTAGGGTCGGGATATCCCCGCCGGTTTAGGATGGATCCGGACTGGACTAAGCTTGAAGATCTAATTACGGACTGGAAGAGAGGATTCCATTCTCGAGAAAAGGCACGAGATTAGGGGGGTCCTCTTCTCTGTTTAACGTGGACCCTCCGTTATGAGACTTGCCTATCCATCACGGTGTATCGCTTGACGACCTCTTCGAGAGAAAGGGAATCATCATAGGCTGTGTTTTAAGTGAGATCCGAATAAAAAAAATAAAAGGAAGTTTGATTATTGTGGTATATCAGCCATGGCTCCTCCATTTGAGGCCCCTCACTACCGGCGGGAGCAGCCATCCGAGAGGATGATCAGCCACACTGGGACTGAGACACGGCCTAGACTCCTACGGGAGGCAGCAGTGGGGAACTTTCAGGGGGAAGGGTTAAGGATTTACCCGGTGTGGTCCCTTTACTTTCTATTATATTAGTCAAGCGCTAGCGCCCTGCTTTTTCAAAAGTATACGGATATTCCCGAAGGCGGGTGACAATGGCTGCTTCAGCGGCTGCAATAGCTATAACAAAAATTGAGAAAATGTCTCCAAAACTAAAGTTGAGGATAACTCTTTTTTGATCTATATTCCTGATTACGAATCAAATTACAAAAGAAATTCTTTCAACAAAGATGTGAATTAGGAAGGATTGGTCGACGGTAGACTTGGTAAAATGGCCCCGACTTATTTCCAGAATGTGAGTTCGACCGCGGCTTCCCCCTTTTTGATGGATCTCTTTCATTTTTTACCTAGAAGATTTTAATTACTCTATTCCAAATCACGCGAGTAGCCATTAGAGCTCAAGGTCACTTTCCTGACGACTGTCAATTGGGGGGTCTGTGGACTTTTGTTGCTTGACTTTGGGTTTGCGCATTTAGTGGAGAAACATGTATCCCTCATCCAGTTGTCTTGCAAGATATTTTCTATATAGAGATATAGATGGAAGACTTAGGCTCATTACATTATATCTTCATCAACAAAAAAAAGCTCTCTTCTCTGTCTTTCTTAATCCTTGAATTTCAAAAATTCCAAGAACAAGAGTTGAGTATTATCCAAGATTAAGAATACTAATCAATTTCTAAGACAAGTTAACTCTCCAATAATCTTCAAAATCCATGTTGGGCTGAAAATGGGGTTGAAAACCCTAGCTTGTTCGTCGATTTTTTGGAGGTAAAACGTGAAGGGAAGTTGGTTATAATCTTGTAATGGATGCTTGTGTGTGATTGGAACTTGAATAAGTGGAGCAAAACGAAAACTGCGGGCCAAAGTTGAGCGGACTGCCTTGGGCGGTTTTTGGGCAATTTTGAGGTAAAAATTCTTCGTCCACTTGAAGTAATTGGATATTCCATATTGTTATAATGTATAGATGAGCTTGTGTTAAGAAGAATGAAGAATAAAAAGTGTATGGACAATTTTTGGTGAAGTGGCCGAATGTAGACAGTTTTCGGGTGTTGGTTTCGTTGGCTATAATTGTTGTTGTTAACGTCACCTATTGCATGTTATAATGAAGTAATGTTATTTTTGATAAGTTGTTATAACTTGTATAAAAGTATTGAAACTTGAATTGGATTAAAAAGGATTATGGAAAGGGTAGTTGTATTGAGATTGTTTTGCCGAGACTTGTATAAAACTATGAGATATTATTGTGCAGTTTTAGAGACTGTTTTGTGGTGTTGAAATGCTGGAAAATCAGCCACCAATATGCATGTTTAAATGTAGTACTTGCTAATAAAGTCCTAAGAATTAAGGGTGTAGAAAGGTGTTGAAAGGCTTCACATTTTACCTTTATTGTTGATTGAATTGTGGACTGTCTTTATGGACTGTTTTGTATAGATTAAGGGGCCGAATTTTACACGTCAAGTAGGCGTGTAATCCCCTTTGGTTAACTGTTGGTTGTGCCCTTAATTGTGGCTTGTTTGTTGATGAAATGGGGCCTTGGAAAAGGTGGAAAAGTACGTATAAACGGGGGAAGTGCTGCCCAAATTTTCGTAGAAAAAGAGAATCTATACTTGGTATTAGTCTACCTTAGAAAACATGAAGTTGATAGAAGTGTTATTGTATTTATAGGTTGAAGTACTACATTGAGACGTATACTAGTTATCAAGTTGGAAAGGTATGTGAACTATCCCTTCTTCTTTTGGCATGATTTGAGTTTATAAAGTGAGTGGATTTTAATCCTTATTGATACTTGATTTGAGTTTATAAAGTGAGTGGATTTTAATCCTTATTGATACTTGATTTGAGTTTATAAAGTGAGTGGATTTTAATTCTTACTGATACTTGATTTGAGTTTATAAAGTGAGTGGATTTTAATTCTTATTGATACTTGATTTGAGTTTATAAAGTTAGTGGATTTTAATCCTTATTGATACTTGATTTGAGTTTATAAAGTGAGTGGATTTTAATTCTTATTGATACTTGATTTGAGTTTATAAAGTGAGTGGATTTTAATCCTTATTGATACTTGTTGAGTTTATAAAGTGAGTGGATTTTAATCCTTATTGATACTTGATTTGGTTTTATAAAGTGAGTGGATCCTAATCCTTAATGATACTGACTTGATCTTTATAAAGTGAGTGGATCCTAATCCTTAGAGATATATTCCCTTGATAGTACTTTGGGTTTTCTAAATTAGAAGTTGTTAGATATATTCCCTTGATAGTACTTTGGGTTTTCTAAAATGAAAGTTGTTAGATATATTTCCTTGATAGTACTTTGGGTTCAATTCCCTAATATTACATGACATGATAATGTCTTGAGTTTTCTAAAATGAAAGTTCATTATATGTGATTGGTACATGATGTTTTGGTACCTTGGTTTGTATAAAAGGAAAGTTCATTTTAATGATGTTATTGAGAGTCAAAAGAATATTTAAATTGCACAAGGTTGTCATGATAGTTGTATGTATATTTATTGGGACGGGTTGCACGATCCGCAACACTTGTATACATATATTGGGACGGGTTGCACTATCCGCAACACTTATATATTGTTGGGACGGGTTGCACGATCCGCAACACTATTATATATTGTTGAGACGGGTTGCATGATCCACAACACTATTATATACTGGGACTGGTTGCACAATCCGCAACACTGATATATATATATGCATAATGATTCTGAGGGCAGGTGTCCCTGATTTGACATGACTTTCATATGTTGAAATGGTACATGTTAAAAAGGCATATTTTAAAAAGGCACAGTGGATTCTCTATTGGTACAAGGTACAGTTGACCCTTATTTTATATGGCACGGTTGAATATGGTATTTGATCTTCTTACTTGTCCCTGTCATCTTTTGACCAGTTATGATTTTATTTACTGTACCTTATGTTTTCATACTTAGTACTTGTTGTACTGACCCCCCTTCTCTGGGGGCTGCGTTTATGCCCGCATATATTAGGTACTCAGTTGGGTGATCCGCGAGCTTAGGATCTCCACTCAGCTTTCAGTGAGATAGCTCCACTATTTCGGAGCTTGTCATGTTGGTACGGAGTTGTATTAGAGTCTTATGTACATTTATGGATACGGCGGGGCCTTGTCCCGTCATAGTTTCTATCAAATCCTTAGATGTCTGTATTCATATGTGGGTTGGACTTGCGTGGGTTGTATATTGTTGTACAATTGTAGTCCCATTCGGTTGTTATATATTATGGCAGTCTTGCCAACTTTGTCTTTGCTTAAAAAAAAGAGTGTTATTTAGCTTTCGCGGGTTACTTGTGTTGTATGGGTAGAAAGGTGCCCAGGTAGGGCACCATTCGCAGGCCCGGGGTTCGGGTCATGACATGTAAGATACTGAAGATCCCCCGCAAGACTACGATAATGGGATGAATCCTCGTATGGTGTGCTAGAATTATCACTCATCTTTGGTTTGGTGTCAACCGGAGTAGGAGATGACTTACAAGATGACATATCAGCCCGCTCAATAATCTTAGCCGCATACTTTCTCTGAGATAAAAATATACCACATGCATGACGAGTTACAGCTATACCCAAGAAATAACTCAAAGGCCCCAAGTCTTTCATAACAAATTCGGAGTAGAGAAGAGACATAATAGACTTGCGCAGTTTATCAGAAGTGGCAGTCAATATAATATCATCCACATATAATATAATGTATGTCAAATAAGTGTCACGATGATAGATGAACAGAGAATGATCAGACCTGCAGTGAGAAAACCCAATAGTAGACACATAATCTGCAAACCTTTTGTATCATGCCCGAGGGGCTTGTTTTAGCCCATACAATGACTTCTTCAGCAAACAGACATAGTTAGGATGATCGGGGTCCCTGAAATCCAAGGGTCGATGCATGTATACAGTTTCCTTGAGATCACTGTGTAAGAAAGTATTTTTCAAATTTAGCTGATGAATGGGTCATGCTTTCGAGAGAGCCAGATGAGAACAGTGTGAATGGTTGTCGGTTTGACCACCGTACTAAATGTCTCTCCACAATCCACGCCAACCTATTGAGTTTTGTCATCACCTACAAGACGGTTCTATGTGGATTTTTACTCATAAGGAAAAATATAATGATTGTTTTGAAATGCACCCCGTAATTCCAGGGCATTTAATTGAGAACATGATTATGAAAATAAGATTTGAAGGTTGGAAGGAAAATATATATTTACATTTTCTATATGGAATAATTTTGGATACAACCAATGTGACGACGAGAATTAATACTAGTAGTTGAATTCTTTCCAATAGAGAATGGACTTAGTATTGTATTATTAAGTCTAAGTATTGATGATACGGGGCCCATCGAAAATTTCACTATTTTGGGGGAGGTCCATCGAAAATTTGAGAAAAATTAGCTAAGTGCGGAGATATTTTTTTGTGAAGAGAAGACAAGTGGGGTCCATGGGTCCCCTCCACTTGTGCTACATACACCTATTAAACACAAGTCTTGCAAGACTTTGCTACACAAATATCTTCATCCTTCAAACCCTCATATCTCTCCCTTGTTCTTGAAGTTTTCGAAAACCATGGGAGTGAAGAACAAGATTAACTTATTTTTCAAGATTAAGTTCCTTAACTAAGTTCTAAGCCAAGTTAACCTTACAAAGCAGTGGGTCACGGTTTTGGACCAAAATCTGTATTGAAACTCTAAGCTTGTTTATGAACTTTGTGGAAGAAAAACAAGAAAGTAAGATGGTTACAAGCTTGTAGATGATACATGTGTGTTGTTGTAACTTGAAGGAGTGGTGCGAAAGGAAAACAGTTGGCCGAAACCTTGCGACTGTTTTGGCATAAGATTAAGGTAAGATCTCTTCTTCCTCTTGAAGTTATTGAAAGTTACATAATGTTATAGTTAAGATATGAACTTGTGTTAAGTAAAATGGAGAATAAGAAGTGCATGTCACAGTTTTGGCATGTTAGTCGAATTGTGGACAGTTTTGTTATATTAGATTCGTTGGTTGTTATTGTTATTATCATCACTTATTACATGTTATATTGAAGGAAATCTTGTTGTTTAAAGTTGAAATGGTTTATATAAAAGTGTTGAAATATGAATTGGATTTTAAGGAGTTATGGAAAGGGCTTTGGTAGTGGTTGTGGCCGAGAACTGCATGAAACTGTGGAACGTTGTTGTGCTATTTTAGGGACTGTTTTGTGGCGTTATAATGCTGAAAATTTAGTTACAATTATGCATGTTTAATGTGGTAATTTGCTAACGTATATCCTAAAGAAATAAGGGTGTAGAAAGGTGTAGAAAAGCTTCACATGTCACCCTCGTTGTTGTTGAAGTATGGACTGTTTTAGTGGACTGTTTTTATATGGATTAAGAGGACGGATTAACATGTGAAGTGGGTGTGAAATTCACCTTGGTTGTTGCTTTGGTTGTGCCCTTAAGTGGTGCTTGGTTATTGATGTTATTGGTCTTAATTGTAAGGTGGAAATGTATGTATAATTAGGGAAAGTGCTGCCCGAATTTTTATATGAAAAGAGAACCATCTTGCGGTATATGAGTTACTCTATTATTCATGAAATTGATAGACGTGTTACTGTTGTTATAGGTTGAAGTACCTATTTGAGACGTATTCTACTTATCGTGTTGGTATAGCCGATAATGTATGTGAACTATCATTTCTTCTTTTGACATGTTTATATGAAGTAAGTGTACGACGAACGTAAATAGTTCTATTGGATCTTAATCCTTAATGATATGATAGTACTTTGGTTTTTCTAAAATGAAAGTTGAGTTTTATAAAATGAGTGTACGGCGGACGCACATAGTTTTATTGGATCTTAATCCTTAATGATACATGACATGATAGTGCCTTAAGTTTTCTAAAAGAAGTTATTCTATTTTATTCTATTGAGAGTCAAAAACGATTTTATCGCGGATGAGAAAGGGCCGGGCAGTATAAGATTTTATTAAGAGTCAAAAGATGATGTAAGTTATATATAGTTACTCATGATATTTTGTTCGTGCCTAATAGGATATGGTTATGTTACCGAGTCCCATGACAGACCGTGTATGTACATATATGAGGATTACACCGAGATCCTCACTAGGGGGCCGGGTACGGTATGTATATGAATATGACTTCTTTCACCGAGACCCTCACTAGGGGGTCGGGTACGGTATGTATATGGATATGACTTCTTTCACCGAGTCCCATAATGGGCCGAGTACGGTATATGATACACAGATAGAATTCTTTCATTGAGTCCCAAAATGGGCCGGGTACGGTATATGATTCCATGGACATGTATCCATGATGCGAGTACAGATACTCACGACAGTATATGATTCCATGGACATGTATCCATGATGCGGGTATATATACCTATGACATATATGATTCCATGGACATGTATCCATGATGCGAATATAGATACTCACGACAGTATATGATTATATGGACATGTATCCATGATGCAGGTACAAATACCTATGACAGTATATGATTGTATGAATAGACATTCATGATTTTGATACGAGTCTCATTTTTAAAAGACACAGTTGACTCTCTGTTTTTAAAAGATACAGTGGACTCTCTATTTTTACAAGGTACAATAGGCTCTTATTTTATATGGCACAGTTGGATCTGGTATTTGATTTTCATACTTGTCTTTGTCATCTTTTGGCCAGTTATGATCTTATTTATTGTACTTATGTTTACATACTTATTACATTGTTATCGACCCTTCTCTGGCTGCGTTAAATGCCAGGTATAGGTACTCAGTTTGGTGATCCGCGAGCTTAGGATCTTTGCTCAGCTTTTGGGATAGCTCCATTGTTCCGGGGCTTATCATTTTGGTACAATTTTGTTGTTACAGGCTTATATATATTCAGGGGTACGGCGGGGCCTTGTCCCATCATAGTTATTGTTATACTCTTAGAGGTATGTAGTCATGTGTGGGTTGGACGTACGTACGATTGTAGCTCGTTTTAGATTTGTGTATATAATGGCAGCCTTGCCGGCTTGCCTATTTTATTATATGGGTTATTATTACAGTTCAGGGGACAGGATCCCTTTGTTTTGTGATTATGAGTTTTCTTAAGCTTTCGCTGGTTATATGTGATGTGTGGGAATAAGAGTGCCCAGGTAGGGCACCAGTCGCGGCCCGTCGGTTCGGGTCGTGACAAAAGTGGTATCAGAGCAGTTAGTCCTCAGAATGTCTACAGACCGTGTACAGTAGAGTCTTGATTATCGGTGTGTTATGCACCACACCATAAACATGAGGCTACAGTACATTTAGGATTGGTTTCTATTTTCCTTACTCTAAGATCACGTGATAGAGCTATGTTTTTAGGATGGTCCCTCCCTAACAAATTATTGTGATTGCAGCTATGCCTCCAAAGAATGCGACAGCGGCCCAGAAGGGAATATATGGACTTGTATACATGTTGGCAAATTTTTTGTATAGTTGGTGTGATGATGATGTACATCTATACGAACATATTTACTAGGGTCATGTGTGTGTTGTCTGAAGTGATTTGGGGTTATCATGAGTTGGTTAAGCTTTAATAATTGCTTGAAAGGTATGAAACAATTTAGTGAATCCACATCAAGGCATACTGGGTGTGCTAATTCGAAATATTTAGGAGGTGATGAACTGTCTGAAATGATGATGAACTCTTAGAAGATCATGTTTAATTAACTTAATGGCATACCATGTTGTTAGATTAAGCTGTGTTGTATGCTTAAGTGATATGTACGAATGATATTTGTATGAAGTAAATAGGTTTGTTATGGTTAAGACGACATGATGTTGAGATTATGAGAAACTATCTTACCCGTAAGTGGGGAGAGACGATGTGAGCTTGGGACATGGAATGTTTGAGAATCATAGAATATTGGATAATCGTTGAGACCTTAAATATACAAGGCCTTCTTGAGTAAAATATTTTATGTGTGATCTTGGTTAAAGTACCCAGTATATGTGAAGCATATTAGTTGTGAGGATTCCTTGGTTTGAGCTTAAACCACTTGTGTTATTAAAGTTGGAGGTAATATTGAAACTGGGAATAAGATCTTTGAAGGACCTTATGGGTGCTTGGGAGGTACACTAGTTTAGATGAAAAACAGAAGACACCATTGGAAGGTTTAGTAGGTTATAAGGATCCACGCGTTTTACGGTGACTCTTGCTGATTAGAATTCTAGAGGGAACTGCATTAGGACCTTATGAATGTGACTTTGACTACAAAGGAAGTACAATGTGCTAAGGGCATATAAGTGAGAAAAATGCGTCTTTGTGAATTTCGAGCCACGGCACCACGTGCAAAGAACGGGGCTGCGGTCTTTGAAACTTGAGTGCGAGAATTCCGAAACCGCCGCGCGGCGTCAGCAGCGCCGACGCACTAACGAGTATAGGTTGATAGGTATAGTTAAAGGATACTATGCCGAAATTTGTATAGCTTGAGACCTATTATGAACATTCTGGGACGAATGTTTAATGGGGGAGAATGTTACATCACGTAATTCCAGGGCATTAAATTGAGAACATGATTATGGAAATAAGATTTAAATATTGTAAGGAAAGTATATTTATGTCACGACCCAGGCCAGGCATGGCCCAGTACCCTAGGGGTACCCATCGGTATACATCGAGAATAGCATGGAACATACATAACACATAACTTATAAAAGGTAACATCATTTGGCGGTAGATAAAGTGCCTTTCTATAAAACATACTTAACCAAAAGTAAATCAAGACAACTTGTTCTTACATTGACACATACGTATGTGACGCGGACTCTAAGGATAACAAGCGTGGCGGGGCCCGCCATACCACTGAATGTACACAATACCTATAGCATCGAGTAACCGTGCAACAAAACAAGCTGGGAGGATGGAGCTTCGACACCGAACAGTGATCCTAAGACGAGGATCCACAATACCTTACCACCTGCGGCATGAACGCAGCCCCAGGAAGAAGGGGCCGTTACACAATATGTACCAAGTATGTAAAGTGGAAAATCCGTAATAATGATATCATAAGTCTAAAAGTAAGCTGGAGTCATGGAAGACAATCAAAACACCTTTTACTGTGCCTTACTAACAATGAGAGTGACAAGTATATATATATAATCTTTGCGTAAAATAGGGCCTCGTGATCGAGCAGGTACCTCGCCCGTAGTATCAATAAGCACCCCTAATCCGGGACTATTTCACCCGCATAGTCCCGTGGACCCGCGTGTATTCTCGCGCATAGGTCAGATGCGCGCGTGAGACTATTTTACTGCGTAAGCCCATAAGGACTCGCGTGAGGTATTCCTCGCGTCGTGGGTAGCAAATCCACGGAACAGTGGTATAACGATCTTGGGGACTTACCGCCGGATATATTCTTACCACAGGCGGATGGTATAACGATCTTGGGACTTACCCGCCGGATATACTCTTTGCTGAGGCGGATGGTATAACGATCTTGGGGATTTACCCCTCAGATATACTCTTACATTGGAGGAGGTGGTATGACGATCTTGGGGCTTGCCCCTCATTCATACTCTTACCCTGGAGAAGGTGGTATAACGATCTTGGGGCTTGCCCCTCAGATATACTCTTACCCTAACTCAAACTGTCATCATATCATAATCATAAATAAGTTAAGAAAACTTATAACTTCTTATTAGCCTTGTTCATATACCCTCTCATTTTAGTTTACTTAAGGCACGTAATCATATCTTTAATAAAAGGAAATCGGGAATTTAACCCAAGTACTACATACTTCAACTCTTTTTAAAAGTGACTCTTTTTCATACATAAAACCTTTGGGCAATTGATGCCTTAAAATCAATTTGCCTTTTCATATACTTATCTTACTTAGAGTAAATCTCTTCTCATTAACCTTTTATAAAGCTAATAAACCAACTCCCCATAAAGTTGTTATATTAACCACACTTTAGTAAAATTATACTTTTCCCAACGAGGACTTATACATTCTTAAAACGAAACAAGTCTTTATATACTTAAAACAAGTAAGAATACTAAATCTTGTACGTCTACCGTACTACATAGATACAACTACTCATGCTCAAGAGATAGGAAAGCTTCACATACCTCTTCGGTCAATCCACTTGCTAAGTCCAACTACCGCAAGTAATAAGTCAACCTATAACAACCATGATACGTTTATTAACCTCTAATTTCAATGTAGAAATAATCTAAGTTCAAAGCCCCTAAATTCTATGGAAAATTGGGCAGCATTTCCTTTGTTTCTACATACTATGCCACCTTTCTCAAGGCCGAATTCAACATCCAAACACCACATTTAAGGCTCAACAATCTAAACATTTCAAAAGGGATTACACACCTAAACTTGGGTGTGTAAACTTCTGCCCCACAAGGTACAACAATTCACTTAACAATTCTAAAGTAGTTTGTAGGCTACAACAAGCTCATAATATCCTCTTAACCACCCTTTTCATATCCAAACCACATTTATTACATGCAATGACTCTAAGTGCATTATTTACTACTACAAATCTCTTCTTCTTCACATGCAACATTAATACTAGCTACAAGAGAAGAAATGTTACCTTTGGAACTTTAGCCAAAACTATTCCAACAACTTTGCTAGCCTCCTTTCCAAGAATACCACCACAACAACTACTACAAGCTAGCCACAAGCTTCCTTCTTGCCCTTAACTTTTCATATTTTTCCTTAGGCTTGAATTCCTCTTGGAATTTTAGAGAGAAGTGGGAGCTTAAGCTTAGAGAGAGAGAGAGTTTTGAAAGATGACCAAGTCTTCAAGACTTGGTCAATATAAGGCATGCAAGAAATCAGATGGGGGACACTTGTCACCCTCATGGCCTTTTAAAAGAGAAATCTGATTTTCTAAGTTTTTCGCGAAATCCCGCCTTGGCGCGCCCGACTCGGCGCGCTGAAACCTCTGCGGACTTTCGGAACTTCCGGTGTCGCGGCCCTGCTGTCCTGGCGCCGCGGCGCTGCAACTTCAGCGACCCCTCAGAATATCCGGCGTCGCGGCCCTGTCGCTTCTGCCTGAAACGCATTTCTGCCCGTCTGCGCTCTGAACTTGTAACTCCCATTACTTTCTACTCTGACGTCCTATCGACGAACGGTTGATTGCGTTGGAATCTAGACTCAACGAACTACGCCCTAGGCCTTTGAAATACTTATGAACTCTCAATGTACCGGGTCATAACCCGCCTCAAAGTTGACTAAAACCCGTCCGGAATAATCCGTTAACCTATCTTTTGAAAATTTTAAGTCTTACATGCTTTCGTACGCTCTCATACGTAGGGTCAGAACTACGGGGTATAACATTCTCCCCCCCTTAGAAACATTCGTCCCGAATGTTCCTTCTAGGCTTACTCAAATCACAGTATCGACATAGACCCTCTTAACTATTCTTTTGCAAACAAGGAAGCTCCACGAGCCACAACATTACTCAAGCATAATTGCTAAATCAAAACTAACAAGCAGGAAAGTGGGTTACCTGGAGGTGTAGGGAATAAGTGAGGATACTTCTTCATCATGTCATCCTCTGCTTCCCACGTCATTTATTCCCTATTCTCGTTCCGCCACAAGACTTTGACGGAAGCCACGTCCTTCGTCCGAAGTCGCCTAACCTGACGATCGAGTATCGCTATGAGACTCTCCTCCTACGATAACACCTCTGTCACCTGGACATCATGAATCGGGTGCAATCTAGATGGATCTCCAATACATTTCCGCAACATAGACACGTGGAAAATCGGATGTACCGCCTCCAAATCGGACGGCAGATCTAACTCATAGGCAACCTTGCCTACTCTACGGACAATCTGATAAGGCCCAATGTACCTTGGGCTAAGTTTCCCTTTCTTTCCAAATCTCATCACGCCCTTCATGGGCGATACCTTTAAGAAAACCCAATCATCTATCTCAAATTCCAAGTGTCGACGCCGATGATCTGCATACGACTTTTGCCGACTCTGAGCTGCCAACAACCGCTCCTGGATAAGCTTCACCTTATCCACTTCCTGCTGAACCAAGTCTAGCACGACTAACTGAACTTCTCCCACCTCGAACCAGCCTATCGGTGACCTGCACTTCCTCCCGTATAAGGCCTCATAAGGCGCCATCTGAATACTGGAATGGTAGTTGTTGTTGTAAGCAAACTCCACAAGAGGTAAATGATCCTCCACTACCACGAAATCAATAACACAAGCCCG
This sequence comes from Przewalskia tangutica, assembly GCA_029844215.1. Taxonomy (NCBI): domain Eukaryota; kingdom Viridiplantae; phylum Streptophyta; class Magnoliopsida; order Solanales; family Solanaceae; genus Przewalskia; species Przewalskia tangutica. The sequence goes on along the minus strand of CM056730.1, from coordinate 121,648,298 downwards.
CGAGATATCCTCAATTATGCGGATAGTGCGCTCGGCACCGTCCGTCGGTCACGAGGATGAACGCCGTCACGAGACTCACCGGTCCTAATCCCTTCGAAAGACCTCAGAAATTAGCCGTGAACCGCTCGCCGGTCGGAAATAATCGACAGCACTGCATGCGATCTCACAATCTCACGATATACGATCTAGCATAATCCTCGGCCGAAAAAGTCGTCGGGGAAGAAAATGGCTGCTTTTGTCGATCATCGACGATAACCCAAATGGAATCATGCTTCCTCCGAGTGGAAGGTAACCACGTAATAAAATCCATATTTACCACTCCCACTTCCAAGTCGAATATCAATAGTCTGCAATGACCACCGAACTCGGTGCTCAACCTTAACTCGCGACAATTCGACGCTGCGCGCTACGAACTTCGCAACGTCGGCGTGCCATCCGCAATACACGCATCGAGGTCATGATACATCTTAGTCGACCGGATGAATAGAATAACGAGCACCGTGTGCCTCACGAAATCTGTGGCGAAGTCTGTACATCGGAACACACAACCGGCCCTCAAATCTTAGCACCCCATCCGACGCTACCTCAAATAGACTCTTCTCTTTTTGTAAAGCAGCATATCGATACCGTACCATAACCGGATCCTCATACTGTCGCCTCTTCACCTCCTCGACGATGGAAGACTCGACAACCTCTCGAACCCGAACTCCATCACTATCAGAATCAATCAAACGAACCCCAAGGCTCGCTAGCTGATGTAACTCTCGGACCATATCTCTTTTCTGGTGAACATCGCATGCACTACCCATCGATCTGCGACTAAGGGCATCTGCAACCACATCGCCTTCCCGGTGGTATAGAATATCAACATCGTAATCCTTAAGTAGCTCAACCACCGCCTGCCGCAAGTTCGGCTCCTCTGGTGAAGATATCTGGAGACTCTTGTGAGTCTGTATAAATATCACGTGAACTCCATATAAATAATGTCTCGCATCTTGAGGCATGAATCATCGATGCCAACTCTAAGTCATGTGCGGGATAGTTCTTCTCATGCTTCCTAAATTTGTCGAGATCGTGGTATAACTCTTACTTTGCGTCGCATCGCAAGCCCGACACACTGGCGTCACAATAAACCACATATCCATCTAAACCTCTGGAAGAGTAAGAATCGGGCGGTCGTCAACTTCTCCTTTAACCGGAAACTTTCCTCACAAGTATCCGTCCACCGAACATAGCTTCTGCAGTCGACTTAGTCAAAGGTCTTTGAAATAGAAGCAAACTTCTCCACAAACCTTCGATAATAACCTGCAAGGCCCAAAAAGCTGCGCACCTCCGTTGGTGTAGTGGATCTAGGCCAAGTCTTGACTGCCTCAATCTATGCTGTATCAACCCGAATACCATCGGTCCCGATAACATGCCCTAAGAAAGCCACTGAAGTTAACCAAAACTCGCATTTCGAGAACTTGACATACAACTGCCGGTCTCGGAGGACTCCCAATACCGTCCTCAAATTCCCTGTATGCTTCTGCTCTGTGCGCGAATACACCAAGATATCATCAATGAAAACTATGACGAACATATCCAAGAATGGTCTGAACACCCTATTCATCAAATCCATGAATACTGCTGGGGCGTTGGTCAACCCGAAAGACATCACCCTGAACTCATAGTGCCCATACCGGGTCCTGAATGCAGTCTTTGGGATATCTATCTCTCTAACTCGCTTTGATGATAACTGCACGCAGTCTATCTTGAAAAACACCTTGCACCCTGCAGTGGTCAAACAAATCGTCAATCACGGGAGGATATTTGTTCTTGATAGTTACCTTGTTCACCGTCAGTAATCAATACACGTATGCGGCGTCCATCCTTCTTTTTACAAATAACATGGCGCTCCCGAGGAGAAACACTTGGCTGATAAAGCCGCTTCTCCAAAGAAGTCCTTGGTGATCCTTCAATTCCTTCAATTCGGCGGTGCCATCCTGTAAGCGGAATAGATATCGGTCGAGTATCCGCGCCAAATCAATACAAAACTCAATCTCCTCTCCGAGGATACGAGCTTCGTGCGGGAATACATCCGAAACTCTCTAACGACCGGCCCGAAGGTCGGTATCTCACCTCGATGTCGAATACCCGAACCATATGGTAGATATATCCTTTCCGCACCATCTTCCTAGCCTTGAGGTAAGAAATAAACCTAGCCTCGGCGACGGTATTCCCTTCCACTCGATAGCAACCGGCTCACCAGAAACTGAACCGAACTAATCTCTCTCTACAGTCTACATTGGCATAGCAAGACGCTAGCCAATCCATACCATAATCACATCAAAGTCCGTCATATCCAACTCTATCAAGTCGGCTAGAGTCTGACGTCTGTCTACAGTCACTGGGCAAGCTCTATATATCCGCTCGGCTACCGAATCATCTACTGGCGTAGCCACCTCAAAAGGTCTTATGGACTCGGGCTCTATCCCTATTCTACTGGAAATATGAGGAGATATATAGGACAAGGTATAACTAGATCTATCAAGCATATATATCACAGTGAAACCAACAATGTACTGTGGCGACATCCGTGACGCCTCGCGGTCTGACGGTGGACATAACATAGATGCGGTTCGAGGACCGCTAGAATCGGGACCCTACCACGACCTCTGCCGCGGCTGGCCCATAAGTACCACGCCTCGGGCGTCGACCATCGAAGCGAAGATACAAGAACCCGTCGGCTGAACTGTAACGCTCCGCCGCTGGGGCGGACAATCCTTCTTCGATGGCCTGCTGCCACAAGAGTAACACGCTCGAACCCATACGACACTCGCCGGATGAGACCTACCGCATCGAACGCAGAGGTAGGTGGTCTCGATTGGTGACGATCCGCCTCGCGAAATCCACGAAGTCCTGGAGCCACGACTGCTCACGAATAACGGTGATCGGACCTCCCGCGGAAAAGCGAGTAGAGCACTCTGTGCTGGCTAAAATGTGGACCTAGCCTGCTGCTGAGGCTACCCGCCTCAAAATCGCCTGAGACCTGCTTCCCGGCCTCTTGGGTGGCCTAAATCTAGATGATCCTGCGTCTCTCGCTCAATCCTCACTGCGTGCGCTGCATCCGGCAATATCCATCCTCGGTGAAGAGCCACCCCAATGACGAGAATCATATGACGGTCTAACCCCATCACATATCGATGAACCACATGCGTCGTATGTCTGCTACAATGGTGTGTGCATACCTGGCCAAGGAGTCAAACTCCAGGCTGTACTCTCTGATAGTCCTCCCATCCTGCCTCAAGGTCAAGAATCTATCTACCCGGGCTCTCCTCATCTCAGGAGGTAAGAAGTGATCCAGGAAAGCCTCGTGAACTCCTCCCCAAACGGTAGAAGAGCATCATCACCTCTCGACAACACCCATGACTCAAACCGGTTCAACGCATATCGCGTAACGGTAAAGCTAGTATAATGCACTCGGTCTCCGATGCCCTAAGCACTTGCATGGTCAGAATCGCTGTCGGACAAACTCCCGGATCCTCCTCAAATCTCGAACCATAGAACTTCGGGTGGGTGACAACCAGAAATCCGAATCCGTAAATTGTCGGCTCAGGGTTGGTATGCGCTCTGTCGCTGCCACCTTCTATCTTTGGTCGAATCGAATATGTTCCTGTAATCCCTATACTCGGACCACATTTGTGGGGTGGAGGCTCGTCTGCGGATCTCGATGCCGCCTCCGCTCGAAATCTGAGGCCGGCGATGACGTGGAACTTCGCCGCCTAAACATCATCTCTGTAAGGCGGGCTGTGCCTCATGACTCTCCGCGTCCACTAGCGGCACCTCGGATGTCTTGCCGCCACGGGCGCGGTTGCCTTGCGTGGAGGCATAACTGATACATAAAGGAAAACATCAGAGGAGGTTCAACCTATAACTCAACTCTATTGCACGATCTTAGAGTGAAAGAATGGAAACCAATCCTAAATATCCTGCAGCCTCCTGATTATAGATGTGGTGCACGACACACCGATAATCAAGACTCTACTAGACACGGTCTGTGGACACTTTCCGAGGACTAACTACTCTGATACCACTTTTGTCACGACCCGACCCCGGGGCCGCGACTGGTACCCTACCGGGGTACCCTGTCAGGTATACATCAGAGAATAGCAGCGGAACATACATAACACATAACTTGTTCTTGAAGTTTTCGAAAACTATGGGAGTGAAGAACAAGATTAACTTATTTTCCAAGATTAAGTTCTTTAACTAAGTTCTAAGTCAAGTTAACCTTACAAAGCAGTGGGTCACGATTTTGGACCAAAATCTGTCTTGAAACCCTAAGCTTGTTTATGAACTTTGTGGAAGAAAAACAAAAAAGTAAGATGGTTACAGGCTTGTAGATGATACATGTGTGTTGTTGTAACTTGAAGGAGTGGTGCGAAAGGAAAGCAGTTGGCCGAAACCTTGGGATTGTTTTGGCATAAGATTAAGGTAAGATCTCTTATTCCTCTTGAAGTAATTGGAAGTTACATAATGTTATAGTTAATAGATGAACTTGTGTTAAGTAAAATGGAGAATAAGAAGTGTATGTCACAGTTTTGACATGTTAGCCGAATTGTGGACAGTTTTGTTATATTGGATTCGTTGGTTGTTATTGTTATTATCGTCACTTATTACATGTTAGATTGAAGGAAATCTTGTTGTTTAAAGTTGAAATGGTTTATATAAAAGTGTTGAAATATGAGTTGGATTTTAAGGAGTTATGGAAAGGGCTTTGGTAGTGGTTGTGGCCGAGAACTGCATGAAACGGTGGGACGTTGTTGTGCTATTTTAGGGACTGTTTTGTGGCATTATAATGCTGAAAATTTAGTTACAATTATGCATGTTTAATGTGGTAAGTTTCTAACGTATATCCTAAAGGAATAAGGGTGTATAAAGGTGTAGAAAAGCTTCACATTTCACTCTCGTTGTTGTTGAAGTATGGACTGTTTTAGTGGACTATTTTTATATGAATTAAGAGGCCGGATTAATATGTGAAGTAGGTGTGAAATTCACCTTGGTTGCTCTTTTGGTTGTGCCCTTAAGTGGTGCTTGGTTATTGATGTTATTGGTCTTAATTGTAAGGTGAAAATGTATGTATAATTAGGAGAAGTGCTGCCCGAATTTTTATATGAAAAGATAACCATCTTGTGGTATATGACTTACACTAGTATTCATGAAATTGATAGACGTGTTATTGTTGTTATAGGTTGAAGTACCTATTTGAGACGTATTTTACTTATCGTGTTGGTATAGCCGATAAGGTATGTGAACTATCATTTCTTCTTTTGGCATGTTTATATGAAGTAAGTGTACGGCGGACGTAAATAATTCTATTGGATCCTAATCCTTAATGATATGATAGTACTTTGGTTTTTCTAAAATGAAAGTTGAGTTTTATAAAGTGAGAGTACGGCGGATCTTAATCCTTAATGATACATGACATGATAGTGCCTTAAGTTTTCTAAAAGAAGTTATTCTATTTTATTCCATTGAGAATCAAAAACGATTTTATCGCGTTCCAGAAAGGGTCGGGCAGTATAAGATTTTATTGAGAGTCAAAAGATGATGTAAGTTATATATGGTTACTCATGATATTCTATTCGTGCCTAATAGGATATGGTTATGTTCTGGAGTCCATGTGGTAGGGTATGTACATATATGAGGATTACACCATCTACCACTGGGGGCAGTACAGTATGTATATAGAGATGACTTCATTCACCGAGTCCCAGAATGGGTCGGGTATGACCGAGACCCTCACTAGGGGGCCGGGTACGGTATGTATATGAATATGACTTCTTTCACCGAAACCCACACTAGGGGGCCGGGTACGGTATATATATGGATATGACTTCTTTCATCGAGTCCCATAATGGGCCTGGTACGGTATATGATACACGAATATATCCATGATTCGAGTACAGATACTCACGACAGTATATGATTCCATGGACATGTATCCATGATGCGGGTATAGATACCTATGACATATATGATTCCATGGACATGTATCCATTATGCGAATATAGATACTCACGACAGTATATGATTATATGGATATGTATCCATGTTGCAGGTACAGATACATATGACAGTATATGATTGTATGAATAGACATTCATGATTTTGATACGAGTCTCATTTTTAAAAGGCACAGTTGGCTCTCTGTTTTTAAAAGGTACGGTGGACTCTCAATTTTTATAAGGTACAGTTGACTCTTATTTTATATGGCACGGTTGGATCTGGTATTTGATTTTCATACTTGTCCCTGTCATCTTTTGGCCAGTTATGATCTTATTTACTGTACTTATGTTTACTTACTTAGTACATTGTTGTACTGACCCCCTTCTCCGGGGGGGCTGCGTTCATGCCCGCAAGTATAGGTACTCAGTTTGGTGATCCGCGAGCTTAGGATCTTTGCTCAGCTTTTGGGATAGCTCCATTATTCCGGGGCTTATCATTTTTGTACAGTTTTGCTGTTACAGGCTTATGTATATTCAGGGGTATGGCGGGTCTTGTTCCGTCATAGTTATTGTTATACTCTTAGAGGTATGTAGTCATGTGTGGGTTGGACGTGCGTACAGTTGTAGCTCATTTGGATTTGTGAATATAATGGCAGCCTTGTCGGCTTGCCTATTTTATTATATGGATTATTATTACTGTTCAGGGGACAGGATCCATTTGTTATGTGATTATGAGTTTTCTTAAGTTTCTGCTGGTTATATGTGATGTGTTGGAATAAGGGTGCCCAGGTAGGGCACCAGTCGCGGCTCGTCGGTTCGGGTCGTGACACACGTCTTATTTTCAATAAGAGCATTATATTCATCATTCATGACCATTTTCCAATTCGGATCACGAAGGGTATACCCTGGGTTACGTGGTAGGAATAATTTAGTGATATTACCCCAATTGACTATGAGTATCTAGCCCTTGACTCGGAATAGAAGTGGGCCGGACATAGGCTGGTGTAGGGATATCAGAATTAACACAGTTTGGGAGGTACATGCTCGGGTTGGGAGGTGAGTCAGCAGGCAGTGGGCCTGCTGGCTGAGATGCTAGACCAAGTGATGAATTGGATGGGCTAGCAGTGGGCCTGCTGGCCGAGAAACTGGACTCGAGTGTTAGTTATTTGGGCCAATCGGTGTCTACTGGTTCAAATCCCGATACGAGAGTCGGATCAAATAATGGACCACATATGGTGAGAGTCCATCATCCATAAAATTATAAGAATTAGACACGAAATTATACAACTTAGCAAATGGAAATTGGGTTTCATAAAAAATTACATGACGACTAATGATGATTTTATGAGAGGATAAATCATAACAGTTATAACCACGATAATTAGACGGATAACCCAAAAACACACAAGTGGTAGCGCGAGACTGTAGTTTGTTTAGTAGTGGAGGAAAAGAGTTAATAACATAAATACCAAACACCCTAAGATGATAATAGGATGAATCTTTATGATAAAGAATTTTGAGTGGGGACTGGTATGCTAATCCTTTACTATGGAGTATGTTAAGAATGCAAGTGGTTATTTGTAGTGCATGATGCCAAAATGAATGTGGTAATGAAGCATGGGCGAGTAATTTTCTAACAATATTATTAATGGTGCGTATTTTTCGCTCGACTTTCTCATTTTGTGAGAATGTATGTGGACAATAAAATCGGAAAGATATACCATTAATGTTACAAAATTCTCTAAATGGCCCATTATCAAATCCCCTTCCATTATCACATTGAATGTTTTTAATTTTTCGTTCAAATTGGGCACAGATGAATGCTCTAAGATGTTTTCTTGTCTCTCGTTTCTTTTCTGGAAAAAAAATAGGAATGTGAAATAAACTTGAGACTTTTTTGATAATAATAGTGGCCAAAAGAGCTCAAAACGGGAGATGTACACAAATCACAATGAATATTATCAAATGTCAACAAAGTACTAGAATGCAACAAACGATAATTTAACATGTTTCTCAAGAGGGCATGAAGGACACATATTAGTACTACGCGTACTATTACACTCAATAAAATTATTAATTTTAAGAGAGGAAAGAACATATGCTCCCGGATGACCCAAACACGCATGTCATAAGGACGGTGCTAAACCGGCAAACGTTGACGGTGTGACTTGATTAGTGGTGGGGATGGATGTGGTGAAGGGATAGGTCGCCCCAACTATTACATGTCATTAGAGGTATCTCCGTCGTGAAATCCTTCACAAAAAAATCAAAAAGGATCAAAGTCAATAGAAACTCAGTTATGAGTTGTAAAATTTTAATTAATTGATGAGCATGAAGAACATTTTTCAAGGATTAATATGGGTTCGAGGGAGATAAATTTGTGTGACCATAACCACAAATTGAAATTGAATTATCATTACAAACAATAATGCAATGATTTTTTGTTCAAATTAAAATAAGACGAGAGATTAACTGGCGCGGACGTCATATGAGAAGTGGCACCAGTGTACATGTACCAATTTACATCCGGATGATTTAATTCAAGTGAGTGCATCGCTGCTTCGATATTCGTGGAACTCTAAGCTATTGTTGGGCCCGCAATAGCGAAGACCTGTTGTGGCTGAGGCCCAAGAAGGTCAGGCTACTGCCAGGGCCCATTATGTCGAGCCTCTCGTTGCTGAAAGCCGTTGGGCCTGACCCAATAATTTTCTGGACCTAGACCGCCTGCTGGATATGGTGGGGTGGGCCCGACCATCGCCCGATCCAGGACGGCCATCAGACATCGCCTAAAGGCTGTTGCGATGATCTTTGCAGCCCAGTCTGCTGGCCGTTGGTAGGGATGTCAGTGGGGAGGGTAAATGCGGGTACCGCCCCACATCCGCTCCAGTTGGGACGGGTATGGGGGATGATTTTGTGGGTGGTGGGCGAATATGGGTATCAAAAGTGCTATCCGTCATGGGTAGTGGGGCGGGGGTGAATTTCATATAAGACCCGCCCTGCTATCTCCCCGTACATGTTTGTGCTAGATTCTTTAATTATGCTGATTTTCTAGTATTCTAACTAGACAAGGACTTGAACTCCCTTATTCTTGTCAAAACTCCCTTATTCTTGTCAAGACATTATTATTATTATTATTCATTTAAAATAAAGTGTATGGTACCCTTCAAATTTTTTAATGTTTTTGTGTGAAAATGTATGGTAGAATGCAACAACTCTACCAGTGCATATGTGACAATTTTGGTAATGACATTGGAGTTTCTCTTTTTCTTTTTTTATAATTGTGATTATTTGAAAGGACTAGAAAATTTATTGTCTTCTTCTATATAAATTTCACGCTTTATTTTAACCATTTAATATTCCTAATATTTTGGTAAAGTTTTAGACTTTGATATTTGATACACCATAGCGAAAAGAGTTCATTTTTCCATTTTCTTGACCTCATTTTTTATTATATAATTTTTTTTACTACCGGTGACGGATACCCGCCGAGGTAAGTGGGGCGGAGGCGGGTGGAGAATTTACTACCCGTGATGGGTGGTGGGGAGGGGGTGGAGGTGGGTTTTAGGTGGCGGAGTGCAGTGCGGTACCCTTCCCCGCCCAGGTGACATCCTAGCCGCCACTCCTCTCGCCACCATCGCGGTTGCTGCCACTATCACCATCGCGGTTGCCGCCACTGCCACCACCGCCATCGTGGTTTTTGCCATCAGTTTTCCAATTTTAGCCCTTTTTCCAACACCATTGTTACAGTTTGGCTAGAATTTTCTAGACAGGAGAGAGAGAGTCATCAGTGTCGCGTGATGTGGCCACCATCATGGCGGAATTGGCTCTGGTAGCTGGCTTTTTAGCCAAGTCGATTTCTTCTAAGGTGAACATAGAACGTGCTTGGTAGAACGGTAGTAGAGGATTGCTTTGACGAAGAAGAGTTTCAACGCCATTATAGGCCTTATAGAGGCCTGCAACCATCTGAAGAACAAGACGATCATTAGTGACAGGCGCACCAACATTCTTGAGTTGATCCGACAACTCCTTGAGCCTTTGACAATAGGCCGAGGCATTCGAAAAATCCTCCATATTTATGTGGGAGAATTACTGCTCAAGGGTCACAGCTCGAGTATTTTTGTTGTCCTGGAATTATCATGCAACCTATTCCAAACTTTCATTGTCGTAGCGCCGGGTTCGATAATTGTCTGTAATAGGTCTGTAGAGATGGTGGAATAAATCCATTGAAGGACTGTCACATCGATAGTTGCCCACAACTCAATTTCATCATCCGTGGTAGGAACCTTCTCTTTGTCTTTTTACCGTGTGGGATAATATGATGGAGGACTCTATTAGACCGTGCGTGAATTTTAAACAGTTCTGCCCACATCGCGTCTTGAATGTTTTCCATCTCAAGAACAATAGAGATATTGTTCTTGATATTGGAGACTGCAATGGCAGGATGAAATGTGTTCTTTATGGTAGACAACTAGACATGATGATAGAACAAGAAGAGAATTAGGGTTTGGAAGAAGAAGAAAAAATTGAAAAGAGTGAGTAGAGTCGGTCGTCGGCCACCACTGGTAGGGTTAGGGCGGCAGAAGGTGGGAAAATTTGGAGAAGGATAATATTGTCCTAGACCTCTGATATCATGAATGAGAATAATCTCTTTATTATTTTCCTTAATGTAAAAGGTATATATACATGATATACAATATTTAATTATGGAAATTAAATCTATATTTTCCTAATCAAGACTACTATCATAATTACACATGTACAAGAATCCTACTATGAATATACACGGGATATACAGTATTCACATGTATATTATTTCAATTATGATAATAGTCTTGTATTAAGAAAATGTATATTTAATTTCCATAATTAAATATTATATATCATGTATATATACCTTTTACATTAAGGAAAATAATCAAGAGATTATTCTATTTCAGTATCGCGTTTATAAAGTCATAATCGTAGGAACGAGTTTTAGTTTTTAGTGTTGAGATTAATTAAGTATATTTATATTGATATAAATATCAAATCATAATTTGAGTGTCGGAAAATAAATAAAAAACAATAATTTTTGCTTATTCTTCGTGTTGATCAACGATAATTATAATATTGGATGCTCCTGTTATATATTTAGTTCTACCCGATATGTTTGTAAGCGAACTGATATTCTTTTCAACATAATTACATCTCTTTTCGGGAGACGCTTGAGTCTTCCTGTTTTTTATTGCATTTTCAAGTTCTGAACTTATGAAATTTTATTTTAAAAAATATAATAGTTACAATATCATTTTCAATAATTCAAATGGCCATTAAATTCCTTGTAGCAATCAACACTAGTAAGTTACTAACAAATACAAAATGAGAAATAAAACATCTTAAAATATTTTCTCAAGACATTAATCTGTCTGGAAAAGACCAATGTAAGCCACAGAGAATAGAGTTTTGACTTTAAATGGTTCACAAGACACACAAATGAAACAAGAAGCTTCAATTTCCATGAAAATGAAGCATTAATGGAAGATCAATTTGACTCATTGACTAGGACTATAACTAAAGTATTTATTTATACTAGAGAAAATACCAGGATGACTTTAAAGCTTTGATCATTAAAAAAAGAAAAGAATTTGACAAAGTACAACAATGCATAGTCACTTTCTGCTTTCCTAATATTAATTTTTTAAAATAAGGGTATGTTGCTCGAAAAATATTTATGTTTCTTAGAAGTAGTTCCGTATAAATTTGTTTTTAGAGAATATGTTAGGGTGTTTGACCTATAATTATAGAAGTACTTCTGAAAAAGAAAAACAATTTTGTGTTTGGCCCACATTTATGCAAATTTACTAGAATATTATTTTTAATAGATTTAAAACTATTTAAAATGTTCTTTTATATCTTATGTTTTAAAAAAATAGTATATCTTTATACTTTAATAATTTTTTTAAAATTATTTAATTGCAATATATAATTACAAAATAATATTATATTGTATATAAAAGATGTAACGACAATATGATAGTCAATGACTCAAATATGTCCATACCTATCCCCGCCTTATCCACATCTCATCCTCAAATTTCTATGTCATATTTTTTTTTTTACTTTTATAAAAAATATGAATTTTTTTCTTTCCCTACCACCGCCCTACCCCCCACCCCATTCCATTGCCCTACCCATCTTCAAATTTCTATTTCATATTTTTTGTTACTTTTATAAAAACTTATTGAAAATATGAAATTTTTTCTTACAATCCCCCTATCCCACAGCACTACCACATTCTCAAATTTCTATTTTATTATAAAAAAAATTATTAAAACATATGAATTTTTTTCTTACCCCCTACTCCCTCACCACGTCTTACCTCATTCCCAAATTTCTATTTTATATGAGGATATTATATGAGATTAAAAGAAATTTTGTGAAAAGAAAAGAGTAAATGAGTTCAAAAACAAAAAATATTAATGAACAAAGAAGCTTCTAGAAAGACTTCAAGAAGCATAAATTAGTGTTTATAGCATGTCCCATCTAAACACTTTTTGGCACGAAAAAATATTTTCTTACGAAAAGTACATGTTTGGCCTAAGTGTTTAAGAACAAACACCTCCGAAGGCAGCCAAACAGATACTAAGTGCCCGTTTGGTTGGACTTTTCAAATGGCCAAAAGTGTTTTTTTTTTTTTGCCAAAAGCACTTTTGGCCTTTTTTTTTTGTGTTTGGCTGGAAAGACCAAAAATGCTTTTGGCTGAAAAAACTTTTGGCATTTTTTTTTGTGTTTGGCTGGAAAAACCAAAAGTGTTTTTGGCTAGAAAAAAACACTTTTGACCTCTATTGGGAGAAGCTCAAATTTTGGGTCTTTGCTCAGTAGAGACAAAATCTCTTTTGTCTTTTTCCATTTTTAAGTCAAAAGCATTTTTTCCTATTGACAACCAAACACCTAACAACTTTTTGATGAAAATCTCTATTTGAAAAGCTCTACTTCTAAAAGTTCTACTTCTAAAAGCTTTTTTTAATAAGTTATATCAAACGGGCTCTAAAATAGATAATAAAGTAGGAGAGGTCTTTGTCTTCTTTATTTTTGGTTTCCACTCGGTATCCGTATTGTAACCTGACTATAATTTTGATTCGCGCCGCATAGAATCAATTTAGGAAAAACGCTTCTTACTAAATAAATTCCATACTCAAAATTCATAACCGAAACATCAGATTAAGAGAGGAGCAGCCACATCCGATGGACGAGAGGACTCTGACAACATGGCTACTTATACGTCCTCTAGCAATATCGAATAAAACTGGAATGATATAATAAAGAAAATTAACGTGATTTATTTGTAAGATTCATGTGCACGATTGGACAATGGATCACGGCAGCTTTTATGGCTCAGTTATTTGACAGGATGAAATCGTCAAAATGCTAAAATCTAAGGTTGTCTTTTTCAATTGACCACTATGGTTTTTAATCAGATATCTTGATAAGTAAATTATAGTCATTTTGATCTATCTTTTCCTGTTCGATTTTTTATTTAGAAGATATTTTCTAATCTATATCGATGTGGTGGAAAATTGCTATTGGGTCGAGTTTATTCCTACGGTTTATTAATTAAGCCATTAGTCTAGCAAATAAACCTATTCAATTCATAAAAATGGAAGAAAAATGACACGACCTTTTATGATTATTGCTCATTTTGAGCATAAAACGGTTTATTCCTATCCTTATGAATCGGACAATGCTATGCTATTCCCAATATTTGTATATTTAAATCCTACTTATAACGTTAAAATTTGATGGAGCGGCCTATTTTGATACCGTCATTTAATTTATACTCATTTTTTAAAAGTTTTTACGTATATTCTTACTTCAAATATGCAGTATATGAAGTTAGACTTTGACAAAATCAAACTTCAGCTAAAATTTATTGTATATCACGAGATATTTAAATTCAAAAAAATTTGACAAGTCATTGGAAACTTCCTAGCAGAGAGAATTGTCTTTTTCATTATTTATTCCTTTCAAAAATAATATTTAAAGCTTAAAAAATGGGAGTTTCATAATACGTCCAAAAGAGAATTTTCCTTTACCGAAAAACTTAACAATAAAAATTTGTGGGCCAATACTAAGTTGGACTACGTTTGGTTTGGGGCTGGTTTGCATTAAAGGAACTTGAGGGGCCACTTTGGTTTCTTTGTTTTTTGAAAGGTTTATTATATTGGCCCCTACCATTGATTAAGAAAACTAGTTGATGGTGACAAATTATGAATATTTAGATTAATTTTGAAGCAAAACCATATTGATTATTATTCAGCAAGTTATGACTATCCGTAAGAATTATATTGGCAATTCTAAAGATCTGTTAGGATTTGTGGTAAAAAAAATCTGAAGATCCGTCAAATTAAGCTACAAATCATCATGCTCGGTCAGAGTTTTGGCATGACAAGGTTTTTCCATCAATGTGAAATTGTGAATCCATTAGGATGTATCAAGAAATCCTCGTGGTTTTAGTCAACGTCGTCTCAAACATTTTGAGGGTCATGTTCTAATTAGTAAAAGTGAGTCCTTAATATAAGTAAATATACGATTTCAATAATTAGAAATTATTTTAAATTGTAAATAACAACTCAATACAACCTTAAGTTAATCAACCCCTACTTTGATTAGGATAGGACCTGCGAATTATGAGTCTTTACAGTAAATTCTAGCTAATACTACTTAATAAAAAATGAAAAAGGAACCCCTAAATTTTTTCTTTTTTTGGGGCCCTGTGTCGTAGCACATCTCGCACGGCCCCAAAGACGAACCTGATTTTAGTGACAAGACAAATTTAACTCATCAATTTAAAATTCCGATGATTAGTCAGAATTTCATTATATAATATTAGCCAAAAAATCTATTTCCATAATTTTTTTAATAAGGTCAAATTTTAAACAAGGCCAAAGGTGCAAATATACCCCTCAACTTTGTGATATGGAGCAGATATATCCGTCGTCAAAAAGTGGTGCATATAACTCATGTCATTGCACAAATGGTACAAATATACCACTGTCATTACACAAATAGTGCAAATATATCCTTTTCGCATACATATTTTTTTTTTAAAATCATTTAGCTTATTTTCTTAATTAAAAAAATGACACGAGACTCTTAAAAAATAAATATACTTATTTTTTAGTTGACTTATTTTCTTAGAGCCACGTGATAAAAAAAAATCTGGTGGGTCGGGTCTGATTCGTTTAAAAAAATAAGTCTACCGATTTTTTTAAACACACCAGAAAAAATCACGTGTCTTTAAAAAAAGGTCTACTAAAAGAATGGGTAGACTTTTTTTAAAGCCACGTGATTTTTTTAATTAAAAAATAAATTTAAATGAATTTTTAAAAATATTACGTCAACAAAAAGATATATTTGCATAATATATGTAACGATATTGGTATATATATATCACTTTTTTAATGAAAAGTATATCTACTCTATATCACGAGAGATA
The DNA here is from genome assembly GCA_029844215.1 of Przewalskia tangutica. Classification (NCBI taxonomy): domain Eukaryota; kingdom Viridiplantae; phylum Streptophyta; class Magnoliopsida; order Solanales; family Solanaceae; genus Przewalskia; species Przewalskia tangutica. Next base: position 121,632,836 of record CM056730.1, on the reverse strand, counting down.
TATGTAAAGTTCAAGCCCGAGAACTGAGAGAAAGATGAAGACGGAATTTGCCAATATTTGTGCAAATTTCTTGTGTTTATCTAATGCTAATTAGATGAGATCGTATCCTTCAAAATAAAGATTTAGAAAGCAACATTGTCATCTGTCAATGACGAGGCAATGTGGCTTTAAGAGATACGTAAGTTCGGTGGCGGAGCCAACAAATAAATTATAGTGGTGTAGAGATATTTTTGTGCAGCCATCGGAAATTAAAACGCATCGTTTCATTCAAAACGACGTCATTTTGATCGAAAATTTCCAAAAATTTAGTTGTGCAGTTGCATCACCTTACTTCACGTGGCTCGCCACTGCTTAAGTTATTTTCAGCTTGATTGAAAATTTGGAATTTGAGATTTAAAAATAATATTTGGGGGTCTGCTAGAGTTTACTTCTTTTATTTTTTTCTCTTTTGAACAATTGTCAAGTCAATGAATGACCCACTAAAATTCTAATTGTCATACATTGACTAAATGTGTGATACACAATTTACTCTCATTACGCATTAGCTGTCTAAATTGTTTTTTAGTTTGTATGAAATATAAGTTAAGCTTCTTTATGTTTTGGATGGATTTGACAAGATTTTGCGGTGATAACAACATATAACTAAGTTATTAATCAAGTCCTAAAATAATTTTATACTTAATAGTATTCTTCAAATAGAATCTTATGTAAAATTAAATTCTACGAGATTGAAAAAAAAAAGTGTACATTTTTATGTTAGGTATTATATGTTGTCGTGTGACCTGATATCTTGTGTGCGAATTATGGTTCACGTCACTTATTTATTTAGGCTCGAACTATATGAGTTAAAAATTCACCCCATTTTGATACTCACCAAAGAGTAGTATATAATCAACCTTCACAAATATTAATCCTATCAAGTTCTTAATTTAACGAGAACAGATCCGATAAAAGATGTGATAATTCTATATTTTTAATTTCTAGTGCAGAACGAACTAACTTGCGATAAATAAAACTTTAAAAGGTGAATTAAATTTAATTAATTAAAGAAAAATGTCTTGCTTGATATTAGAATTTGTGATCACGGTGATAATTTTATCTCTAATTCATTTAAATTACATGTTCCATTCCTTATTTATCAAAATTAAGAAACTAATTAAAAGTGGGACCAAAGGCTAGCCGAGGTCTGAACCTTGGGGAGCAAGAATTGTCTCATCAATGGGAATACAAATAAGGAGCTTTCACTATAACTATCAAAGCCATCAAAATCAATTATTTTACCGGTCAATTTAAATTGCGATATTTGAATGAGCAAAAAAAAATTAAGAACTATTCAAATTTGTAACTTAAAATAGATTATAAATATTTTTTATGATATTTAATTAAAAGTAAATATAAAGCTTCAAATTATTTTTTTTCTAAATAAAAAGATATAACATTCTGTTTAGCACAATTAACAAGGAAAGTATGTCACATGAGTATTGTTGGTGCCAATCTAGACCTTTCAATAAACAATCAATATAACATAATAATGATTCATATGTAATTGAAATTAACAATAGTAAAAACCAGCAAAAGCGAAAAAACACACACTAACTTGTGTCGATAGAGGCCTGGAATGCAGTGACCTAAGACATAAATTTACCCCCACTCGTGTTGTAGTTTCACGGACGTCTATCTTGAGGATACAACTATCTGGTTCAGGTTCTTGCACGAGAACTTGATCCCTGACGAATTTACTTTAAGTGTTTTTTCAGAAAATATCTTTTGAGGAAGAAGAAGAAGAAGAATAGCAACAATCTTAGATCATTAATTGTGTTTAATGATTGATTGTTTTTTTGTGTGTATATATCCTCTTAAACAAGTGATCAACATGCTATTTATAGCATCAATTTCGTCCATAAGCAGCCTTTCAGTCCAAAGGTTGTGACTTCTTGAAAGAGACACAACTTTTAGAGAAATTCTGGAATTTCAGTTGCATGCGCCGCAACGCTAATTCAATTTTGAAGTCCAGAAAGTTACTGGAAATCAGGCGTCGCGGCCCTAATTCAATTTGAGATTCCAGTGACTTACGGTCTCTCAGGCGCTGCGGCCCTTCCTCAGGGCGCCGCAACGCTCGACCCAAAATCAACAAAATCATTTTTGATCACTCAATTCTTCTTATTCTAACCAAGTTTTAACAATACCCCATATTTTCTATTCACGCATCTAACAATACCCCACATGTGGATAGAAAATAAGATAAAGAGAAACTTAGCGTCATTTCTGTTAAACGCGATATGACATTCATCGGAAACCGTATCTTTTGGACTTGAACCGTTCGTAGTGAATACCTATCGGGCTACTTGTGAAGTAGTGAACGAAAATGTCTTGAACTATTCACGTTTTGTAGTAAATCAAGACAACAAGTATCACACACATCATATCAACATATTTCAATTCTTACGGTTGTGTTCTTTTCGGTCATGAAAATCTCCTTACTTCATGAGAATTTCTAGAGAACGTAGCCATATCGGTTATCCCAGATGCGACACCACATCAATCTCATATAGGTAATATCAAACAAGAATAGTCCGTACTATCCCACCATAAAGGCTTTTAGTATTATTAAGAATTAAATTCAGCCCTTAAATCATCAACGGATTAACACACTTAGTACACCATAGGAATGAGCATGTGTGTGTTTTATGCTCCTTGAGTCTTCCCCAACTAGTTGTCCTATTGAACCTAAACCATGAGATCTCTAATTATGATAGGTTAGGTTTCCACCAGTTAACGATTCATTGTATTGGCTTTAAGTCTATTCCCCTCGATTAAATATGACTTGCTCTCTTGTAAGGCCTTTTGTCAAAGGATCCGCTATATTGTCCTTTGATTTTACATAATCAATGAAAATAATTTCATTCTTCAGCAAACTTCGTATTGTATTATGACGTCGCCTTATATGTCTTGACTTGTCATTATATATTTGATTTTTTGCCCTCGCCAGGGCAGTCATACTATCACAATGTATGCAAATGGCTGTCACAGACTTTGTCCACAACAAAATACCTTCTAGGAAGTTTCTTAGTCATTCTGCCTCTTCCGCAGCTTTTTCCAAGGCTACAAACTCTGCTTTCATAGTTGATCTCGTATTTACCGTTTGCTTTGATAATTTCCAAGATACCGATGCTCCACCAAGTGTAAATACATACCCACTTGTGGACTTACTTTCCGAATGGTTGAAAATCCAATTAGCATCACAATATCCTTCTAACACTTGAGGATATTTTGTATAATGCAACCCATAGTTCATTGTATGCTTTAGGTATTGTAGTGCCCTTATTAGTGCAACCCAATGATCATTTTCAGGATTATGTGAGTATCGACTAAGTCGACTCACTGTATATGCTAAATCCGATCTCGTACAATTCATTATGTACATCAAACTTTCAAGAACTTGTGTATACTCCAATTAAGACACATTATCACCTTCATTCTTCTTAAGGTGACTAGCGGGATCAAATGGGGTAACAACCGATCTATCATCACAGTGTCCAATTTTTCTAAGGACCTTCTCAACATAATGGGATTGAGTTAATATTTAACCCTCAGAATTCCTTTGAATTCTAATACCAAGAATGACATCCGCTATTCTCATATCTTTCATATCGAAAGTGGCATGCAACATCTTCTTAGTTTGGTTAATTACATCCTTACTTGTTCCCATAATTAGCATATCATCCACATACAAGCATATAATGACATATGCATTATTACACTCCTTAATGTAGACACATTTGTCACATTCATTTATTTGAAAACCATTTGATAATAATGTATTATCAAACTTTTCATGTCATTGCTTTGGAGCCTGTTTAAGTCCATATAAAGACTTAATCAATTTACAGACTTTCATCTCTTGACTTTTAACCACAACCCTTCGGGTTGTTTCATGTAAATTTCTCCATCTAGTTCACCATTCAGGAATGCAGTCTTCACATCCATTTGGTGTATTTCCAAATTGTGAATCACTGTTATATCAATTAACGTCCTTATATACGTAATTCTAGATACTGATGAGTATGTATCAAAGAAATCAACACATTCCTTTTGTCTAAACTCTTTGGCTACTATACGCGCTTTGTATTTTTCTATAGTATCATCAGGCCTTAGTTTCCGTTTGAAGATCCATTTATGGCCTATTGGTTTTTGTCCCGGGGGGAGATCAACCAATTTCCATGTATTTTTTTGTTCAATGGATTCTACTTCACTTTGGATAGCCTCCTTCCAATAGGGTGCTTCAGATGATTCCATAACTGCCCTATATGTTTAAGGTTCTCCTTCAACATAAAAGGTCATGAAGTCCGGTCCAAAATCTTTGGCGACTTTCCCACGTTTACTTCTCCTTAATTCAGAATTTTCTTCTTGAACCGATGAAGTAAAATTATTATCATCTTGGTTTGACTCATCTTGAGGCAGTCCTCTTCTTATTATTAGGAACACTTTTATCCTTGTTTTTGTAAGGAAAAATCTCCTCAAAGAATTCTGCTTCAGCAGATTTCATTAATATGTTTTTGTGAATACCTTCAACGTCGGAGTGATACACCAAAAACTTATACGCTGCACTATTATTGACATGACCAATATATATGCAATCCACCGTTTTTTGTCCAAGTTTAGTTCTCTTGGTAAGGGAACTTGAACTTTTGTTAGGCAACCTCACACTTTCATTCTTTTGAAAGTAGACAATCTTCCTTTCCATAATTCATAAGGAGATTGGTCACTTTTCTTTTGAGGAATCTTATTCAAGATCATATTCGCAGTAATTAATGGATCACCCCATAGACTAAGGGGTGCCCCCGAACTAATCAACATATAATTTATCATATTTTTTAATGTTCTATTCCTACGTTCGGCAACTCCATTTTGTTTTGGAGTGTATGGCGCAGTGGTTTGATTAACTATACCATGGGTAGAACAAAATTCTTTGAACTCATTAGATTGATATTCACCACCTCTGTCTGATCTTAGAATCTTAATTCTTTTGTCAAGTTGGTTTTCCACTTCTGCTTTGTATGTTTTAAACATGTTCATAGCCTCATCTTTGGTATGTATTAGGTATACATAACAATATTTACTGCAATCATCGATAAACGATATATAATAATTCTTTCCTCCACACGAAGGGTTGCTTGGTAATCACATGAATCACTATGAATTAAGTCAAGTACTTCATTTGATTTTACAACAGATTTATGAGGATGACTTGCATATTTGGATTCTATGCAAATCCCACATTTAGTCATTTTGTTCATAGAACATTTTGGCAACATGTCTATCTTTACCATTCTTTGTAAGGAACGATAATTAACATGGTCTAATCGAGAATGTCATAAAGAAGGGGAATCAACCATATACATAGAAGTAGTGCTAGTGCCTGCATTTTCATTAATAATGACAACTTCCTGAGTAGGTACAATGCTTAGTTTGAAGAGCCCCTCACTGAGGTAACTCTTTCCTACATACATCCCACATTTGGTGAGTACAAACTTGTCAGATTATATTACAATTTTGAAGCCTTTGTTACTAAGAACAGACCCAAAAATTAGATTCTTACAAATTTCAGGCACGTGCAACACATTTGTGAGCACGAGATCATTCCCGGAAGTGAGCCTCAAAGTCACATTCTCTTTCCCTTCTACCTTCACAGAAGTGACATTTCCCACGAACAGTGGTTCTCTATCCTTGATGGCTTGGTAAGATGAAAACATGTCCTTCCCTGAACATACATTCCTTATAGCACATGTGTCCATCCACCAATCAGTTGAATTTGTAACCAGATTTGCTTGAGCAGTCGCAACCCCAATGAATTGATTCTTAGTTTTAGCCCGGTTGGTTTAGTTGACATTACTCGAACCTCCAACACCACCACCTTGACTCTTGCGAAGGCGACAATTTTTTGCTCTGTACCCAGGTTTGCCACATACCCAACATAGTCCTGGTTGTGGTTTCTTGAATGCATTGGTCCTTTCTGGGGCTAGTGAATTCCTCCAGGTTTCAAAAGATGATTTGGCACCAACAAATTTGTCCTTGCCTTTCTGAAACTTGGCCTTGGAAGCATTGCCTTCTACCATGTTGGCATTAGGCTCCAATGAAACAACACCAGCCTCTTCAACACGAATTTTCAGAACCAGTTGCTCAAAACTCATTTCCTCCGTTAGATGTTTCAAATAAACTTTAAAATCCTTCCATGAATGAGGTAATTTTTCAATAATAGAATCAACAAGGAAATATTGGTTAAGGCTCATACCTTCAACCTCTAGTTCATGAACAATGACTTGGAGTTCTTCCACTTGCTTGACAACATGTGTTGTATCGCTCATCTTGAAGTTTAAGAACTTGCCGACAACGAACTTCTTCGAACAAGCAACCTCAGTTTTGTACTTGTTCTCCAATGACTGTCATAACTCCAGTGTTGATCCGAACGTGGAGTATATATCATAGAGAGTATCGTCCAAGGTGTTGAGAATGTAGTTCTTACAAAGAAACTCTTGGCTCCACCAAGTCTCAATAGCCTTCAGCCTTTTGGCTTTCTCCTCATCCGTATGAGCATTCTCCCCTTCTCCTTCCGGCAATGTCGTTGGAGCCTCAGCAGTCAATACATTTTCCACATGAAGAGTGGTCAAATAAAATAACATTTTTTGTTGCCAGCGTTTGAAATCAGAACCCTTGAACTTCTCGGGTTTCTCAACGTGGTTTTTCACTATTGATGATCCAGATTGATCCATATTTGCAAATCAGGAAATAAGAAATCTCTGAAAATTTTGCAAACTCAACAATGTCAGAAAAAAATGTATTTTCTGAATTTCTGTCTTAGATTGTTGGTGTCAATCTAGAACTTTCAATAAAAATCTATATAACATAATAATGATTCATATGTAATTGAAATTAACAATAGTAAAAACCTGCAAAAGCGAAAAAACACACACTAACTTGTGTCGATAGAGGCCTGCAATGCAGTGACCTAAGAAAGAAATTAGCCCCACTAGTGTTGTAGTTTCACGGACGTCTATCTTGAGGATACAACTATCTGGTTCAGGTTCTTGCACGAGAACTTGATCCCTGACGAATTTACTTTAAGTGTTTTTCTAGAAAATATCTTTTGAGAGAGAAGAAGAACAATAGCAACAATATTAGATCATTAATTGTGTTTAATGATTGATTGTTATTTTTTGTGTGTATATATCTTCTTAAATAAGTGATCAACATGCTATTTATAGCATCAATTTCGTCCATAAGGAGCCTTTGACTTCTTGAAAGAGACAACTTTTATAGAAATTCTGGAATTTTTTGTTGCAGGCGTCGCGACGCTAATTCAATTTTGAAGTACAGAAAGTCACTGTAAATCAGGCGATGCGGCCCTTCCACAAGGCCTCGCGGCCCTAATTCTATTTGAGATTCCAGTTACTTATTGTCTCTCAGGCACCGCGGCGCTCGAACCAAAATCAACAAAATCATTTTTGATCACTCAATTCTTCTTATTCCAACCAAGTTCCAACAAGTTACGACGGAAATATATCTCCAACTATTCTATATTAGTTGGATAGAAATATATATCATGTTGTCTATATTACTTGGATAGAAATATTTTTATGATAATAAATCATTTAATTAAAAGTAATATAAAGCTTCAAATTAATTTTTATTTGCATTTAATGGAGGTCTAAATATGAATGATTCAGATCTCAATCCATTAAGTGCATTTCTTTTTTACAGTGATGATCTTTTATTGAGTTATGACAGCAAAATGATGGTTGGATAAATTTTGAGAATTGAAAAAAAAAGTAGAAATTATATCAGTTTCTTCTCGTTCGTCTTTGAAATTTGAGTTTAGAGAAGAGTTTTAGTGAAAAATGTGAAAGTATATGTATGTCCTAGAGACAATCAGTATTAGGACACATGTACTTTATACACATTTATATTTATATATTGATGATGATTAATATTATGACATTTGCATTTGTTGAATTATTAGTTGATTGTTTATAATATTCTATAAATGCATCCCTAGAGGTTACGTGGTTATTAATGGAGTGAGGATTAATATCATAGCGTGACGCTCTTAAATCGCTTCGACTAATGATCATTGAGATTGGGATATCGATGATATGTTATACATCGACATGTGGTCTGCATCATATCCTTTGGGATGTAGTATGTCTCACTTGTTATGAGTTATGGCAACCCGTGATGGACACATGAATACTTGTTGTAGTATTGGTATACCCTATTGATGTACTATTTTGTTATATGTCTATAATGTCATCGGTGTGTTGGAGATAGTAGTCCTTAGACTTGAGGTCGATATCACCTTATTCACGGAGTAATGTACTTTGATCATGTCCTAAGCTCAAATACCTTATAGGTTGAGACGCGGCTTGTTTTGGGTACGTTACGAAGTGGATTAAAGGTGGGTATTGAGCCAAGATTAGAATTCATTCCTTGAATGCATCTTCGAGAGAGAACTCAGATTCTCATAAGATATTAGGTTGACTAAGTCGTTGGCCAACACAGTGGACATGTCTTTGATATGGTCTTGTTGTCAACTAATATAGATGAGTTATTATGATCAAGCCATTTGGATAGACACTTGACAAATCTTAAGCTTGATTGAGTGTGTCGTGAATGAAAGAATTTTATCTTCCCACATAGAGGTTCAATTCACATGTTTCGTCTAGATAAACTTTACATATTGAGGTTCGTCTTCCGGTGCAGTCTAGGAGTTCCGTGAATATCCTAATGATATTAGTGTCAATATGTAGGGGCCTGAAGGGTAAACACTAAATCAAATGTTCCGTTGATTGAAGGATGTAATTGAAGAGATGATATATATATATGTTCGGTTGATAACCGGGACATTAAAAATGAGAAGAGGTTGAAGTAAATTGGACAGGACCGCGGTGCCTTGTTTTAGGACCGCGATGCCAGAAGCACGTGGAGGCACCGCGGTGCCATCTCATGGAACCACGGTGCTGATGCGTGTTCTGGCTGTCCGGACTTGACCCAGTCCGATTTTCTGCTGGACCCAGCCCACAGAAACCCTAAAGCTCTTATTTATCCCTATAAATAAGAGGCTTCCCTTCTCATTTCAACACACCACATCTAAGAGAGATTATCTCTTCTAAAACGCTGCAGAAATCTCTAGCATTTCTATAGTTAGTAAATTACATCAAAGTTCTAAGAACATAGAACTTGCAAATCAAGGGACTTTTGAGTGTGCACCCCGGACTACACAAAGCTTGAAGGTTTAACTACTTGGATGATTACTTCTAATATGTAAGTCTTCTGATCGAGGTATTACATATTACTTTGTGTTTGATTTACATTACATATCATACTATAGTTTGACCGTCGTCGGGTTTGAAACATAAATTTTCAAATTGTTGCGTGTACGAATCCGACTCAAACGCCTACAATATGAACGTTCAAATTTGCTTGTGGATTACTCGAGGATTACAAAATTTCAACATCACTTGTGTTGAAGATAGTTCAAAGATCTTTGTTTTAAATTATGTTTATTACTCGCTATTCCCAAAAATCCTGAGAAAATGGCACATTTACATCCATCTTCATCTGTTACAGAATTAATATGGTCAATCAGGCTCCGCACCCTCTCCAACCTACATAGGGTACAAGATCGAAAAGAATGCATTGGATGGATGCCCGGGCATTAAGAAGGAAGGACGCTTTCAGAGAGCGTAGAAGCCACTTGACTTTATGTAGCAGGGAAAAGAGTTACAGAAGAACAACGTTGAAAAACAGCCTAGCAACTATACTTACAGGAGCGGAGTGAAAGGGTTTAGCTTGAAGCTTCTTTCCTTAGCAGTCAAGCAGCTTCGTTCCTCTCTTTCCTAGAACTATTTGTTGCGTAGCAGTTCGAATTGAATGATTCTATTAGTTTCACTATTCCACTTATGAATCGTATTACTTCGGTTGGGCTCTAGGGCCCGATCCTGGGAAAGATGGCATATTTGCTTGGCCCGGGCAAGGATCTTTCAGAGGGGAAATCCCATTTCAATCCGCCATTTCAGGTGGCGAAAGAATAGAATAGATATCATTATTAGCCGCTAAAGCGAAAGATTATTCCAGAAAGGTACGCTTGCAAACCTGCATGATAGATCCACGGACCGGTCAAACTAACGATTTCGCTTTGCCGCGAGGTTAGTTGGGGCTCACAGGATACACGGATCTGGGACAACGGAAGAAACTCTCTACTATACTAGTCTTCGCCTCAATTCAATTCTTCGGCAGGCAGGAGTTATCTTGAGTCTACTACCTGCAGAGGAAAACAAGTTTCTATCGGCCTCGGGGACTATCGGAAAGAAGATCTCACCATCAGGTCTTGCTCGTATATATTGGGATGTGGCCCTAGAAGAAAGTGTCATATCTAGGATGGATGTGAAGAGGCTAGGCTATCGCTCTCCGGACTTCTGAAAAGGTAGGAGTTGGCTTATCTAACTCTGTTAAATCGAGAACTCCAGAGCCGCAATTAGTAGCCCCCGAGAAAGAACTCTAGGGAAAGATGCCTATTTGCTTTCCCTGGGTTCGGAATCAACATATTGAGGACCTCTAATTTCGTCTCGCTCCATGCTTCATGGGAAAGCTTTCTACGCTATTTTCGGACTGGGGAAGACTAGGTGGGGGGTGAACCTTCTGTCTGATTGAATCTCATCTATTGCTGCGAGAGAATCGGCAGAAAGAATATTTTGATTTAGTGTCATGTTGTCTTCGTCCATCTTTTTCTCTCTCATGCTTTCCGTTGGTCAACAAGCAACCAAAGTGCTCTGGCACTTATGAATTCATTCTTACCAAAGGAATCTTAGGAACTACTTTACTTTGATCCCCGGTCTCCTGCTTTATTGTATGTCTCAACGATGCCGCTTTTTCCGTCACAGAAACTGCTTGTTGTGCCCGGGTCAAGGAGATTCGATTTGCTTGGTTGAGTTATTTGCTTGCTTATTCCACTTCTTAATCATCCTTCATTTCACTAATTCGTATTAACATGGACCTGAGATGAATTAGATAGGTTTTACACTTTTCTCAAATAAAGAGGAAAGGTTGGTAGTTCAGGCTTCAGATGGAATTCAACTTTTAATCGTTGATTGAAATTCTTCCATATTTTATTGCTAAAATATTGTTCCGGTCCAAAATATGGAAGAAAGAAGTGTTTCCACGACTCTCCAGTCAATTCTGTTCCACTTTGTTTCTGGACTCTGGATTGCCGAAGACTGCGAGGCAATATGACGTCATTTAGGTGATTATTGATCGGCTGACCAAGTCAGCTCACTTCCTGCCGATCAGTATGACTTACTCTACGGGCAAGCTAGCTCAGATATATATTGATGAGATAGTGCACCTAAACGGGATACCATCATCCATAGTATCAGACATAGATCCACGGTTCATTTCAGCCTTGTGGCAGAGCCTACAGAAGGCTTTGGGTAGCAGAGTGAGTCACCATACAGATTTTTGCTTCCCTTACAACATACATTGAAATCAACGGTGTTGAAGCAAGAAGGGGAACGAAAGGTGGAGCAGTTGGCGCAGTTCGAGGGAATTGCAACAGTTGTTGGTGAACGGGTCTATTTGCCTTCTCGGGTGGTTCGATTCAGTCAACTCTTTCTGACACGATAATCTTTTCATGTATCGTTTAAATATTTTAAATTATTAATTATTATGACGTATAATATGTTTTACGTAGTTTTCAAATATGTAAACTTTTTTTAAAAATAATTAGATATTCTATGTTCGAATTTGCGGACAAAAAATAAGAAATTTAACTCTCGAAATTTGAATTGTACCACATAAATTAAAACATATGGAGTAATAATTTGGAAATAAAATGAAATTATGTTCATTCAAATGTTAAAAATATACAATCTTAATTATGTAATATTCAGAGATAACATTTTAATCATTCATATATGTACATTAAGATTCAGACGTCTTAATCTTAACGAAAATAAATGGAGCCTAAATGTAGTCATATTTGTTGTTTATATAAAGTTTATAAATAATCACTTTTATAATCACTTTTATAATTAATTAAAGATATCTAGTTTTAGTCCCGTAAAAGGATGAATTTCTTCTTAAGGAACGCTTATTATGACGTTTTTGATGTTAATCTAAATTAATCGGACAATAAATTTTAAATATCATGGTCGTTTAAAAACAAAAAAAATATTTTCCATAGAAAGCCCCATGTTATTTTACGTCATGTTAACTCACTGATTGCTTCTCTGTCTGCCGTCATTGCTTGCGCCCTCTCCTATTTGAGTGTTCACACTTTTGATAATTACTTAACCTTCTAGAGAGTTGGCCTTGTCTTAATTCTTTTTATCTTTTTTTTTGATAATTCGCGCCTCGTGGTTTAGTCATATCGCTAAGACCGCACAAGATCGCATTATGCTCCCGAGGCGAATGGAACCGTTCTTAGCCGCCACGAATAAATCGCGGGATGTCGCCGCGTTCGATGTCGATCGCCACAAACGGATCAACGCTAAGGTCCGACCTCCAACAGGATTGTCCGAAAGTATCAAACCCACATTGCAACATGCCCGCGGTTGTTACAGACTTTAATACGGCGATACGCCTGCGTAACGTATCCGCGAGATCGAAGAATCGCGACTTGCGTATTAAGCGCCACACTATGGGCCACTATCTTTGAATAAATTTATTATTATTTTTATGATGTTTCGTATTTGTGTTGGAAATAGGCCTACCTTCGACCCTGAATTTTTGGGTTGGGTCGGACTGGATTCCCGATCCGATGAACATGTCTAATTCTCACTGTATGTAGGCAGATTTTATTCTTATTTTTATGGGATATGGAGGTTGTTTCTAATAGACCCTAGATTTAAAAGAGAAATTTCTAAAGCAGAAGAAGAAAAAAATGGCAGTAAAATATTAAAATACAAAGCAAATAAAATTACAGATAGCTCTATTTTCTGTGTAACAAAAAATATCTTCATAATGAAAAAAAACTGGGGGACCTAGTCCGTTGATGTAAAAGAAAAAAGTTGTAGGTACAGTAATTAGAAAAGAAATCTGGGCCCGCACGGAAAGCCGAAAATTATATGGATCGGGAATTTAAGTCACCGCAAAAAGATGATTTGGCCCACATACAATAGATAAGTGGGCCTAATGGCCCACGTGAGAGCAAAAGATAAAAGTGAGATTAGGTAGCATCTTTACACGACATGTCCTCCCTATTGGCTACTCATCATCTCGTTTCTACTTGATTTGAAAATATTTTTCTTGATTTTCAATTAATAATACTGAAATTTCATCTTTAATGGAGTCTTTTTACCTTAACAAGGTAAAGATAAACATTGTGTACCCATTATTCCCGAATCCGTAATATGTGAATTACATTGTGTATGTTGTCATTAATGAAACATTATATAAATTAATCTCAATTCTAGTGAAATTTTCTACATTACTTAGTTGCATGTGCATTTATGATTTAGCAATGTTGGACTGCAACTTAAATATTTAGATATAGAATTATCATTTTAATTTGTTAACTATACCATTATATTCGAAATTTGGAAACTAAAAAATAAAGCGGCAAACATCCTAAAGCCGTGCGTCAAATACTGTGAAGTGTGAACTAACACATGTAGCCGAGTTGGGAGTCGCGTTTAACACGTCGGCTTCTAAAGCCGATAACACGCCTCCACCGTCATAAACTTGGGGGGGAATCTAAACCAATATTACCCATTTTGGATCTTCTAAGCATTTAGCCATAAATTCTCAAAACATATGTAAAATTTTTGATTTTGGTAAAATATTTTAAATTTTGAAAACGCGTTTGGTCATAGTTTTTCAAAATATATTTCATTTTTTTAGAAAAAATATGAAATATGACTTATATAAATTCTAAAAACTATCAAGAATATTCAATTATACCAAGCAAACATACGTGCTAATTCCAAAGTTAAAGGATTTTTTAAACATAACCTTGCGAATTCAAACTCAACATTGTGATTTTTTTTAATTTTGACTGAGCAGAGATTCGAACTCGGAATCTCGATGTATTTTTTAGCAAAAAGCAAAAATTAAAGACTTCAAATTTGAAGGACAAAAATTAAAGACCATTGCCTTTGACGGGAAATTCTGTTGGAAATTTACTAAATGTGAAATCAATTCCTATTAAATTATGACTCGAACAATTGGGGCCCCGCACGTCGGAAACATGGTTTCTACACGTGCACATAAAGTGTCAAGGATCGTAATTTTCTTAAATGGAAAATATATTGGTACGTATACGAATTGTTTGAGACATGAGAGAATAGATGGTTATTCGCCAAATAACAATGGTTTCACAATTCGTGGTGAACAAAGGGAAGACAAGTGCAATGTGTTAAAAGATGAAATGAGTATCGGTAGCGGCGAGGCCAGTGAATCGAGCACCGACGCCGTTACGCAGGCCGCGACGCGCCGTGCTGGCGCGGCGTCAAGTCCCTGAAGTTTCGACACCACGGTGTCACTCTGCAGGGCTGCGACGCTGCGCCTCTGAAGTTCTGACGTCGCGGCGCCTCCCTATAGGGCCGCGGCGCTATGACCATTTTCAGTCCGTTGGAGAAGAATAAAAACTGACGTTTAAGCTGACTTTGGAGAATTAACTCTTCATTATTCTGCTCTTGAATTCAGCCATTACTTAGTTGAATTGTAACTCCATACTAATGGCCATTACTTGGTCATTCAAAGCCATAAATTGGCTAGTTGGAGGGTCTTCTTCTCAACACTATAAAATGAGGCCTTTGGCTCATTTGCAAAACACATTTGACATTCACTAAACAATTCTCTGAAATTGTCTTCCTCTTTTGCAATTGTTAAGTGTATTTTTTATACACTTTTGAGTCCTCTTTTGTTAGTATTTTACTTTTATTTTGCGTTTAGTATAGTGTTATGTGTGTTTTTCTTTTATTTTGTGTCACATCGGTTATAAAGGAGAAGATACCACTTGTGAGGGTGAAATGAGCTTAATTGAGATGAAATTGCACACTAAAAAGGCCAAGAAATGAAGCCTAAGAAGTCCCGGGAAGTATAGAAGAAATCAGACGAAGTCCGGACGAGAAAATGACAAAATATCAGAAACTGCATCGGGGCCTTGCCGCGCTAAAACACACGAGCTCTGATTTTCTGCGATATTTTTGCCAGTGGCACCACTGCAGGCCACGCCACGCGGGATTTCTGATTTTTAGGCCGAATTTGATACGTTTTCAGGGTCGGAAAGGGCAACTTTTTTCCAGCTATAAATCCCTAAAACCCTGCTTATTAATCATACCTTATACCATATTACAAATCAGACTTTTGGGAGGCAAGAAGAAGGCTACAATTGGAGACTCTTGTTAAAGTTCTTTTTCTTTCCCTTATTTTATTTCAATTTATGTTGGATTGTAAATTAGTTCTTGACATGACATTATTTAAGAGCTAATTACTTTAGTAGGGTTTCCGTCGAATTTTCTTGAAACTCTTTCATATAGTTAATGCATAGTTTTTAATTTCTTCTTCAGCATATTAAGATCTATTCAATATTGTTGTGATTGTTTGATAATTAACTGGTCATTAATTGTCATAACTTATATGATTTCGAATCGAGATCCAAGAGGGGAGATTTGAATATGCTGTAATTGTCTAGACATAGGTTAAAGTCGTGGACGAAAGTACCCCGATACTTGTGTAGTAATTAAGGTTACTTTTCTTAATCCTCATGTGTGGTACAATCTATCATAGAAATATAGAAGGTTTCTGCACAACGTTGAGCTCTTGTATGTCATAATCGGAATATAATGACAGATTAGTTAACCTGCTATCTTAATAAGAAAGAATCATTAACATTGCATTAACAAGTGAAATAGTGGATAATTGAGGAGATTGGAAGCCTTATTTCCTTCATAACTGTTATAAATCCAAAGTCTTATAATCTTTAGTTTATTTTTTGCAATTAGTTATAATTCTTAGTTATAATCCTCAAACTAAAGAACGTCAACCAAATAGATGTCATAGGGTAGATAACCGGTACATGACAAACCAGTCTATGTGGACGATAAACTCGGTCTTACAGATCTTTATTACTTAAACGATACGTACACTTGCGTAAGCATCTAGAAATATCGCAACAAGTTTTTGGCGTCGTTGCCTGAAACTGGCGTACTATTAATATCGATTTATCTATCCTTATTTCTAATTTGGTTTTTATTTTCAGTTTTTTTTATTTTTGCTTTAGAACATTCTGCCGTGATCTGTTTGTTGTTTTTTATTAGTCTCAGGAACTTAGTTTATGCGAAGTAAGAGAGGAGCTGACATTCTTATCCCTATGAACCCTGAGATTGAGAGATTGTGCAGACAGAACAGAAAAGAGAAAAAAGCAGCTGATTTATTAACAATGGGAGATCAGCGAAATAATAATTTGGGGAATGATGAGTTACCGCCTATCTTAAGACAAGTCCCTGCAGAAAGGAGCTTGGGGGACTATGTGATGCCAACCATTACAGGGGTACAAACTTGCATCAGACTTCTAGCTGTTGAAGCCAATAATTTCGAAATCAAACCAGCCATATTACACATGGTTCAAAGCTCAGTTCAGTTTGGGATATTACCGTCTGAAGATCCTCACTTGCATCTAGCAAATTTCCTGGAGCTGTGTGCAACTTTCAAATACAATGGTGTTACTGATGATGTCATTCGGTTGAGACTCTTCCCATTCTCACTCAGGGATAGAGCAAAGTGTTGGCTGAACTCATTACAGGCGAACTCATCACTACTTGGAAAGACTTAGCCCATAAGTTTCTTGCCAAGTTCTTTCCCCCAGAGAAGCCAGCAAAGCTCAGAGGTGAGTTGAATAACTTTTATCAGTTGGAGGGAGAATCACTATATGATGCATGGGAGCGGTTTAAAGACTTGCAGAGAAAGTGCCCACATCATGGGATTGAGAAATGGATGCTAGTCCACATATTTTATAATGGGTTGAGTGGAACAACTCGTACTATCATTGATACTGCAGCATGAGGTACGTTCATGAGAAAGAGTGTCAATGAGGCACATGATTTGCTAGATGATATGACCACAAACAACCATCAGGGGGCCGATGAGAGAGCAATATACAGTAGGAAGATGACTGAGATTCATGAGTTGGATGCTATCACAGCATTGACTGCACAGGTAGCCACTTTGACAAAGCATATGCAACAGAATACCATGTTAGTTAAAGTGGTTCAGACACTTGTAAGTTGCGAAATTTGTGGGGGTCCCCATACTTTTGATAGGTGTACAGAAGTGGACCCGAATAATATGCCCATGGAGCAGGTTCAAGCAGTGGGAAATTTTCAGAGGCCCTACAACAAACCCTACTCTAACACATACAATTCAGGGTGGAGAAATCACCCAAATTTTTCATGAAATAATGAACAAGGGCAACAACCACAATTCCAGGCATCATCCTCACATCAGTTCAGCCCACCAAACCCACAAGAGAAGCCAGATGACATAAAAGCAGCATTGTTGACCTTGACCAACTCTCAGACAGAATTCACAGCAGAAACCATGTCCTCAATTTCATCCTTGGCCAATACTCAGACAAAATTTATGACAGAGACCCAGCAGTTCATGACAGAGACTAGGTCTTCTATCAGAAATTTGGAGACACAAGTGGGACAGTTGGAACATACTGGCGAGCAGATGAAGCCGAGAAACCTCCTAGCAATACAAATGATTAACCTAAGGAGCGATGTCGGACAATTAGCTTGAGAGTGAAGCGGTTAGAGCGAGAGGGCACCGGACGGTGGTTGAAAAAGAAAAGGATGTGGGGAAGACAGTTGAGGTAGAAAAAGATGGGGTTACTGATGACCGCCCTATTCTTTTCGGATGTAGAATATGATTTTGAATCGAGATCCGAGATGGAAGATTTGAATATGCTGTAATTGTCTAGACATAGGTTAAAGTCGTGGACGAAAGTACCCCGATACTTGTGTATTAATTACGGTTACTGTTCTTAATCCTCCTGTGTGGTAAAATCTATCGTAGAAATATAGAAGGTTTCTGCACAACGTTGAGCTCTTGTATGTCATAATCGGAATATAATGACAGATTAGTTAACATGCTATCTTAATAAGAAAGAATCATTAACATTGCATTAACAAGTGAAATAGTGGATAGTTGAGGAAATTGGAAGCCTTATTTCCTTCATAACTGTTATAAACCCAAAGTCTTATAATCTTTAGTTTATTTTCTGCAATTAGTTATAATTCTTAGTTATAATCTTCAAACTAAAGAACGTCAACCAAATATATGTCATAGGGTAGATAACCGGTACTTGACAAACCAGTCTATGTGGACGATAAACTCGGTCTTACAGATCTTTATTACTTAAACGATACGTACACTTGCGTAAGCATCTAGAAATATAGCAACAACAATCACAAACACTCAAATATCTTTCTTCCAAAGCAAACACTTGAGTTCCTTTTACTCATTTGTTTGATTGTTGTTTTATCTTGGGAGATGAGTTGTCATTACAACCGTTGAAAGGATATACGGGGCAATATTTTCTTAAGGATAGATCAAGAATTTGGTCGACTCAGCAATTCCTCATATTTGATCATTTCCAGATTTCTAACAAATAGTTGTTGTTATTTTCCCATTCTACACATTACCACTCACAAATTCACGCAAAAAAAAAAGATAAATAATTGTCATGGTACAAAACTTGTCCTCTTTCATCTTATAAGGTGATATTTAATGCAAAGTTTAAGGTATTGATCTAACTTTATATTTTTATTCGTCAATTAGTAATATATCAAAAGAAGCTAATTTGTTAAAACACACTTTATGTTCAAAATTTTACTTTTAAGAAAATTTAAAATTTAAGAATAATGGAAATAGTACCTAAAGAGTATCATATGGCGAGAGTATATGAGTAATTGAAGTTGCTCTGCAAAAAAAATAAAAAAAATAATAATGTAGTAGTACCTTCTTTTTTGATATCAACATCTAGCTATCCCGAATCAATTGACCCGACTGATTTATTAAAAAGAGATTTTTATTTTCCGGTGAAAATGATTCTAACAAAAAAAATACAATTAGAGATTTATATTCAAAAATTTAAAGACAAATAGGTCGTATTCTATCTGAATACCCTCTTAAACGAGTTTTAAGTTTCTAGCTAGGTTCCGAATATGCAAAATTAAAATACAAATAAAATATGAAAATAAGCAAGTAAGATGAACAAATGAGTTGGATCTAAAAAGTAGGTTGTGAATCGAACAAAAACAAGAGTTTTGAATGGTGTATTTGCTTGAAAGAGATATAGGTTACAAGTGTGAGCTTAGAGAGAATACAATGTGTCTTCATTCTCTTATAAGTCTTGCATATATAGGACAAAACTTAGACTATTACACCCCTCCAAATTTATGATGACATGAGAGCCCCAACGTCATTGTGTCCACGCGCGCCGCGACACTCTGATTTAGGAGGGCTGGTGTGACGAGAGTTTTTGGGAGTGGATGACAGTTGTAGAGATCCTTTGGATCTGTTGGGGTTTTCGGAACTGACAAGCTTCTTGTGTACGCCAACAATTCTGGAGGCGTTTCTACCCAATACACCATTTCTACTAAGATTTTCTATATTTTCAAGCTCGAATGCAAAATTTGTAGTTAAGAATAAGGATTATATTTTATCATATCATATCTCTCGATGATAGAATTATATAGTATTGCATTACTTTTTCTATGCCAATTTATGTGAATTTTTCTTTAGTCTTTTCTATGAAAAAAATGACACTTCTAAATCTAAAAATAATTAATTTCATATTTTACGTTTTACCTTAATGAGATTTTTTTTGTAATCACATTGACTTGTAAGATATTGAAGCCTATAGACAAAGGTTTTATACTAATTTTACAATATGTTCTAAATCATCAACAAAAACATATTCAATACAGTTTCAAAAGTAAAATCTGAATAGGGTGAATGTAGAATCTTTATAGTTATAAGGAAAAAGGGTCATATTTGTCCTCCGTTAAAGTATGGAGTCAAATGTGTCCTTTCCGTTAGCAAAGTTGTTACATTTTTCCTCCATGGACGGAAATTCTACTTGGACATCACGTTGGATCCATGTGGAAGACACATGGCAGGTGGGACCACATCACCCCGCTTCTACTCATGCTCACCGCTCGCGCCACCACCGCAGCTGATTTCCAAACGACAACACCCAACAGATTTCCTCCATACAAACGACAACACCCAGCAAATTTTCTCCATACAAAATTAACAAATCGAACCCAAATCTCCAACCTTTATTACCCACTTAAACCTCACATAAACAATACACAAAAAAGTGGTGTTCCGGTGGTGGTTTCAGGTGAAGCTCAAAACTGCTTAGCAGTGGTGTTTGGTGTTTGTGGGTGGTTTAACAGAGAAAAAACAAAGAGCTCGCAGGGGTAAAGGACTGGCAGAGATGGATCTGCTACGGGGGAGAGGTGGTTTTCCGGTGAGACACCGCTGTTGAGGAAGCAGACCATCGGAAAATGATTAGGAGCTCGTCCCCGATCCCAAAATGTGATCTCCATATCTTCTCACTCACAACGACTAATTTCTCTATCTCTCTCCCTAAATCGTGATGTGTAGTATATATTGTGAGTGCACTGTAAACGGCGGACGACGACGACCAGATCCCTGATCCTATTGTCTCTCCGCCTTCTCCGACGGTTATGTACTCAGGTGTTGCTCCGGAGATATCCGTGGGAGTGATGTGTGCTCCTTTCTCCAGTTGGAGGTGTTGTCGTTTGGAAATCGGCGGAGGAGGTGGCGGTGAACATATGGAGTAGAAGCAGTGGGGATGGTGATGTGGGTTCCACCTGCCATGTGTCTTTCACATAGATCCAACATGGTGTTCATGTGGAATTTTCGTTCATGGACGAAAAATGTAACAACTTTGCTAACGAAAAGAGCATATTTGACTTCATACTTTAACGGAAGACAAATATGACCCTTTTTTGAAAGTTAAATAACAAATATGACCATTTTCCCCAGTTATAAAGACAGTTTCAATAGACCTAGGCAGTCATATATTCTAGACCATGAATTTTAATTTAATGTTTTTTTCTTAAATTATTTGTGGATTCATATACTAATAAAATAGAAAAGGGGAAAAAGAATAAAACTTTGCTTCGTTTTGATCACTCTATAGTCTATTAGTCTATACTGTCGAAACAAAATTCTACAACTAATACTAACTTTTAAACCATTACTCTTAATTTTTTAGTCAGTATTGCGTCATTACTGTCCGTACATGCCTGCTGACGCGTGTCCCCCATAAAACGCGGTTTCCTTATTCCTCCCTATTTATTCCCCATTTTCTTCACCCATTCTCTAAACACCTCAAAACAATATCCCTTTGAGCTTAAAAACAGTCAGTTTCTTCAATCTTTTCATCTCTAATCCTTAAAACAACTTTTGGGTATTTTTCAAACTTCATTTTCCTCTTAAAATATGTCATTTTGAGCTTAAAAACAGTCTGTTTCCTTAAATCTTGGGGGGAAATCATATTTTATCAGTCTTTTCATCTCTAATCCTTAAAAGTAACTTCTGGGTATTTTTCAAATTTCATTTTCCTTTAAAAATATGATATAAACAATCATTTTGAGCTAAAAATCATTTTTATTTAAATTTTTAACATTTGTAGTGAAAAAAAATTGAATCTTTTCCAGTAACAATGGCATCTTATGATAATTTGATGACAATGGAGCAATGGGGTTTCCGTTCTACATTTAATGAATCTTGGTTTCCCGATATGTTCGCTAAAGAAACCGAAACCTTAACAAAAGTGCTACAAAAATCATTTTCCGGTGACGTCATGCCTTCGGTAGAAATGACGTCATCGCCGGTTTTTCAGACCCCAAGTGCATCTGGTCCGACGGTTTCCGGTGGGTCGGAAAATGAGACCGCCGTGTCGAAGCGGCGGAGAAACAATGGTGGTGGAGTTAGCAATAAAAAGATCGTGAAGCGTAAGCCACGCGCCTCGAAGCGCGCGTCGACGACGTACATAACGGCTGACGTGGATAGTTTCCGGCAGATGGTACAGCAGGTGACCGGTGCGAGGACTGGCGGAAATGGACACGTGCCGGTTGGTTATGTTTTGAAGCCGGAGCCGAGACGACCGGTTGACCGGGTGCAACCGGTTAGCTGTTTGCCTACTCTTGACACGTCAGCTTTTTTACTGGATCACACGTCATCTTTTATGCATCAACCACCAGTGGTGGGGGGGAGTGTCGCCGCAGCACATCCGCCGTCTGTGGTGGTTGTTGACGGTGGCTATTGTTTTGACTCTTTTTCTGGCTTTCCTACCCTTGAATCAGGAATGTAGTTTAGTACTAGTAGTATTGTAGGGACTTTCTTGTAATTTCACTTTTGTAGTTAGTGGAGGGGTAAAATGGGAAAATCAGATCTGTTCATAGTTGTAGTTTTGGGGATACACTGTTTCTGATGTCGAATTGAATCATTAGAAGATGATATTTTCTTTGTTTATTTTGTTTAATTTTGGGTGATGAAAGGGAACGTGTATTGGTTGGTTTATTATTTATGTACTCTTATGATGTTTCTTTAGTTTTCATTCAAGTGTAAATGTCTTTTCCAATATTTGTGTGGATTAAGTTTTGATTCAAACTCGAGATCTCTAATTAAATATAAAAGGATGTCATCATGTTACCATACTTAATAATAGGTCTTAACTCGAGATCTCTAATTTAATATAAAAAGATGTTTACCATACTTAATAGTAGGTCTGAATTCATGAAAGAAAAAACAGAGTATGTATTTCTTATGCTTTGAGTTTGAGGTGTGAAGGAAAAAGGGAATGGAAATGGATTAAAGAGGAACTAAAATAATAATTATGCTTTATAGTTTATAGATATCTGATCGTTTATGTCAAATTATATTAATGTATTATAATTAATTGATCACTTAAAGTGAGAATATTAATAATTAATTATATTTAATAAGATAAATAATTAATTATATTGATCCATGCAAATATCAAATATAAGTAAAAAAGATGTTCTCTTGGTTGATGACTGCAACCTGCGTGCAAGTGAGTGAATAATATTTTCTAAACTTAAATCATTTTGGATCCATTGAGAGAGAATCAAAGCTAGATATTCATAATCTAGTGAGGGTTGTGATAGATGTATTCCATCATTCTTAATAAGAGTTTTTATATTCGAGTTTAAAATATGACAAAAAGTTGTGATAAAAGATACTTCTCTTTTTATTAGTGATAGAAATCTACTTTGCCTCATTGTCTTCATTACTTTATTAACAATAAATACAGAATTACAAACCATAATCTTAGCTGAAATTGTGCTTATCAAATCACAGAAATATACACTAAATATACATTTTTTAAAAATAAACAGATTCTTACCTATTCTATTTTACATATTCTAATACAACCCCTTTAGTCGAAACGGGAGTTTTACGTACGTTGAGACAATCTCGAAAATCATCAAAGAATTGCAACGGGAGTCCTTTAGTAAAAATATCGGCAATTTGATATCGTGAAGGGACATGTAGGACTCGTACTTGACCACGAGCGACTTTCTCGCATACAAAGTGTATATCCATTTCAATGTGTTTAGTGCGTTGATGTTGAACTGGGTTGCCTGAAAGATAAACCGCACTAACATTATCACAATAGACCCACATGACTTTCGTAACTGGACAATGAAGTTCCAAAAGTTCTGAATCCAACAAGATTCAGAGACGATATTAGCCACCCCACGGTATTCGACCTCAGCGATAGATCGAGACAAGGTAGGCTGCCTTTTCGCAGACCAAGATATCAAGTTATCTCCAAGATAAACACAATAACCAGACGTTGATCGTCTAGTGTCCGAACATCCACCTCAGTGTGCGTCAGTATGAGATGAGCCTACTAATCGAAAAGGGGTAAATGTGAAGGTCGAATTCGAGAGTGTCCTGAACATAGCGAATGATTCATTTCAATGCGGACATGTGTTAGGTTCTTGGATCGTGCATAAATAATCACACTTGTTGAACTGCATAAGAAATATCTGGTCTTATAAAATTCAAATATTGTAAGCCGCATGCAAGACTACGATACTCAGTTGTATCATGATAGGGATTACCTGAAGATGCACTGAGTTTTTCTTTCGTGTCCATCGGAGTAGGAGATGGTTTGCACATACCGGCCCGCTCAATAATTTCTTATGTATATTCCTTTTGTGAAAGAAATAGACCTCCTAAATGTCGGGTGACAGAGATATCCAAAAAATTGCTTAGTGGACTCAAATCTTTCATAACAAATTCAGAACCAAGCTTAGACATAATGGACTATCGAAGAGCATCTAAAGAAGTAACAAGAATGATATCATATTTCATGACCATTTTTCAATTATGATCTTTTAATGCATGAATGTGATTTGTGGGCAATGGAGAAATGAAAATTTTAGTAGTAGTGTGAAAATTAGAAGTCTTCTGGGCCTAAAAGTTTCATGTTCGGCTCTTGTGGTCATTTGAGGATAATGGGGATGATTTAAATATGGACGGACTCGTGTAGATTGTTGGGCGGGTGTCAAAATTTGCGGTGTGGGCTGATTTGCAGTGGGCTGAGATGAGGCAGTGGGATGAGGCGAGGCAGCGCTGAATTATTGCATATTGGGCCTTCGGGTGATTGGGCTAGTGTTGGTGGAGTAGAGGGGGCCAGAGAAAGAGAGATAGGAACGACGGTTTCATGTTGCTGAGCCGACTCATGAGATGGATAATAGGTCGATATTTATTGGGTCTGTGTGGGGGTATTTGTTGGCCTTGTATGGTCCCCTAGATTAGGATTTAGACTTTGAGATGTGGACGTATGTTGTGTAAATGAGGGAGTAAAAGATAGGCCTGCATCCAGAAACTCATCAGTTGAGGAATTAGTAGCATGTAATTTGGAAAAAGAAAAGGTATTCTCATAAATAATTACATGCCTCGAAATAATTATTTTTCGACTGGATAAATCATAACATTTATAACCTTTATGATTTGCTGGATATCCCAAAAACACAAGTTGTTGATCTAACTTGCAATTTATTTCGAGAAGTGAAGGGAATTAACGGATAACTTAAACACTCAAAGACCCGAAGATGAGAATAAGATAGATCTTTTTTATAGAGAATTTTTGTGGGTGTTTGATATGCAAGTTTTTTTGTGGGAAGTATGTTGAGTAAATAGGTAGTCATTTGTATTGCATGATGCCAAAACGAATGAGGTAGATGGGCATGAGTAAGAAGAGTTCGGGTCATATTATTTATGGTCCGAATTTTCCTTTCGGCTTTTCCATTTTGAAAAGATGAATGAGGACAAGAAAATCGAAAGCTCATTCCATGTAATTCACAAAACTTTTGAAAGGGCTCATTATTTTATTCCCTCTCATTCTCACATTGAAAACACTTAATCTCCCTTTCAAATTGTGTTTTGATATAATTACGAAAAGATAGGTATATGGAATATATTTGAGATTTATTGGCAATTGAAAAAGTCCATAGAAAATTCGTAAAATCATCAAGAAACAATTCATAATAACGATGATCGCCCGAACTAAGTACATGTGACGTCCAAAGACCACTATGCACAATATCAAATGGCAAAGAGGTTAATGATAACGATTCATAAAATGGTAGTTTAACTTATTTTCCAAGGGGGCAAGAATGATAAAAAAATCCCGAAATTTATTACAAGAAATAAAATTGTTCTGGGGAAGAGAGCATAAAACAAGAGTTCCTGGATGTCCTAAACGACATGTCATAATTCGGGAGATAAAGCTGCAAAGGTAGAAGGTGTTGATAGTCCAAAATAAAATCTTGTGGTTATTGGATATAAGTCACCCACGTTGTCACACCTCATTAAATGCATCCTCGTGTGAAAATCATTCACGAAAAATCCGAAAGGATCAAATTCAACAGTAGCATAGTTATCAATAGTAAATTTAATCACGGAAATAAATTTTTTAATTAATTGTGGGGCATGCAACACATTTTAAGGTTAAGGGAGGGTGGGGTTTTGGCAACAATGCATTTCCACAACCAATAATCGAAATTGTATGGTCACTACCAACGATAATATTACGATTATTGCTCTTATTTAAATAAGACGTAAGATTACCTCTATTTGTAGTCATATGAGATGTAGCTCCGGTATCCTTGTACCATTGATCATCTGGAGAAGCAATCGAGAGAGTATGCATAGCTTGTTGAATGTCAGTTGGTGCATATGTAGACTGGGCCGACTGGCGACTGCTACATGGGCTTGAGGTGGTCTGGGCCCCAATATTAACTGACGTGGGGCCCTATTTTGTTTCTGTCAGTGGGCTTGTGCAGTTGGATAAGGGCAAGGTGGGTTGGCCCAATTTTGCCATTGCCCATATAGATAAGCTCAGTTCGTGGGCTGAAATAAAGGATGTTTGCCTGCTAAGGTCTGTTGACTGAAATGTGTATTTTATATACACCTTTTGAGTTATTTTTAGTTAGTATTTTACTCATTTTGTTTATGTTTAGTATAGTATTAGGGTCGTTTTCCTTTCTTTTGTGTCACAGCGGTCAGAAATGAAGAAATGACGAAAAGAAGAGAAAATGAGCTTAATTGAGATGGAATTGCACACTAAAAGGGGCGATAAATGAAAGTCTAGAAGTCCGGAAGTATAGACAAGATCGACGGCTTGGATGAAAAGACGACGGCGAAAATCCGCTGTAACGCCTCAGCGCGCGCTGTGGAATGTTGAAAGATGATTTGATCGCAGTTCTTGGTAGCGACACGGAATTTCTGAGTTTTGGGCCGAATTTGACACATTTTCAGGGTCCAAAAGAGATAATTTTTCCTACCTACATATTCCTTAACCCTTTACCTAAAGGATTCCATAACTTTTCCTACCTACATAATCTCTAACCCTTCACCTAAAGGATTCTTGGGCTATAAATAGTCTCTACATCATTAGAAGAAACCATCCTACATTTCATCCCACACTTGACAAATTTCATTCTCCATCCATCATTCTACCACATTCCATCTTGTAAATATTTCACAACACAATCCTTGGATGCTAGAAGGATTGGAGACTTGTTCTTGAGTATTTTTCTTTTCTTTCTTTTGCTTTGTTTATTTCAGTTCATGTATGGAGATTGTATTAGTTCTTAGCGTGACTATGGCTAGGAGCTAATTACTTTATTAGGGATTTCCTTGTGATTCTCTTGAAACTCTAATTCATGAATTAATCCATTAGTTGATTTCTTCTTCACTTGCTTAAGATTTATTCGATAATTGCTTTGATTGCTTGATAATTAATTGATCACTAGTTATCATCACTTATATGAGTTCTAATCGAAATCCGAAAGGGGAGATTGTGAATATGCTATAGTTGAATAAACATAGGTTTAAATCGTGGACGAAAGTACCCCGATACTTGTGTAGCTTAATTGGTTATTGCTCTTAATCCTCCTTTATAGTCAATCTTGTCATCGAAAGATAGAAGGGTTCTCCATTGGGGTTGAGTGTTTATATTACCTTAACAGGAGTATAAAACGGTCTAGTTAACCTGCTATCTTAACGTAGAAGAAGAAGTTAGTCTAATTGTATTAAGGATTGAATAGAGTGGATAGTTGATGATCTTGAAAGCCCTAATTCTCCATCATAACTGATTTAAATCAAAGTATTTTCATAATTAGTTTATTTCCTGCATTATTAGTTTAGAATTTCAACTCAATTAACGTTAACCAAATAGAAACTAAAACATAGATAATCGGTACTTGAAAAACCAGTCCCGAGGACGATATTCGGTCTTACCTAGACTATATTACTTGTCACGACACGTGCACTTGCGTTTAGTGTGTACATAAATCGCGCATCATTGACCTACTCCAATATGTTGGTATTGCGGTTGGCTTCCACGACCACCATCACCACCTCTATTTTTTCCTTTGCCGCCATGATGTCCAACTCCACCACCTCTGTCATCGTGATTGGTAGAGGTACTGTTGTTGTTTTTGAGATTTCTACCCTGATTTCCACCAGCATTTCCACCCAAATCATCATGAGACACATACAGGGCAGAGTTGTCAATGGAGTTTGCAGCCTTTTTCGCCCTTGCCGTTTCTTCCAAAACGAGCATATAACGGGCTTTGTAAAAGAGGGGAAGAGAGTCGTCATGGCGGATCTGAGATCCAACAGTGGAGTAAGCATCTGTTAGACCTGAAACAAGTTGAAGTACAAACCTTTCATTAGACACTATTGCGTCGACGTTGGATAATTGATCCACTAATGACTTGAGATGTTGACTACGAAGATGCATCCGAAAAGTCTTCCATATGAACTGCTGAGAATTCTTGTTATCGGAGAAGATGTCATTTAGCTGATTCCATGTGATTTCGGTCGTGGAATCTCGTTCAAGAATGGTATTAAGGAGGTCTTCGGAGATTGTACTGTAAATCACTTGTAAAATAATGGTGTCAATGTGTGACCAAAGTTCGGGATTCGTGTCCTTAAGAGACGGGGGAACTCTGTTTCACTGCTTCCTTAGATGGAGGTATGACGTGGTCTAGAAATTTATAAGCTCTAGCATGCATTTTGAATAGTTCCGACCATGTAATGTATTGACCCCTTTTAATGTCAAAAGTGACTTTGATAAAGTTGTTGATGTTAGAAACTCCAAGAGCAGGGTGAGTAGGAGAAGAGATTTTTGGGTCGATGATTTGGTCACCAAGCATGGTGGCAGTAGGCGGAACAGAGAGAATGCTTTGAAGAGAAAGGGTGGTCGACGACTTGAGGTAAAAATTAACTTAATGTCACGACCCAACCGGGCGCGGCGGTACCTGCAGGGCACCTGTCGGATATACATCGAGAGAATAGCGTGGAACATACATAACACATAACTTATAAAAGGTAAACATCACTGGCGGTAGATAAAGTGCCTTCCATAAAACATACTTAATCAGAAGTACAACTTACTCTTACAGCCCAAACTACAAACGTGACTACAAACCTCTAGGAATAACAACTGTGGCGGGACAGGGCCCCGCCATACCCCCTGAATGTACAAAAGTCTATAACCTCAGGGAATCATACCAAAAGACAAAGCCTCCGGAGAGATGGAGCTTTCAAGGAAATGAACAGTGATCCCAGAGTGCGGATCGGCAAACTACGATCTCGACTGCGGCGTGAATGCGGCCCGAAGGAGGTCGATAACAGTACCAAGTATGTGGAACGAAAATCAGTAATGAAATCATAATAGCATATATAAAGCGGAGACATGTATGATAGCCAAACTACGATTACCACAACATATACGCGGCCGTGTCAAGTCAGGGCCTCACGCCCTCTAAGTCATCACTCAAATATAACCATAGGTCTCATGCCCATAATATCAATCATGCCCGTGGACTTCCTTCCTCACTGCCGGCAGTCTATGATATAACAACACTAAGAAGTACACATGAACACTAGATCCCACCTGTGTCATAAGAACCGTACGAGGCAAGTACGAAGGAATAGCTACCAGATCCACCCTACATCTTCAAGTCCGGCAATGCGAAAGCCGACTACGAGATCCACCGGTACGATAATACTAATTACGAATTACGGGCGGCCAGGCAAATGCGATAGCTCTACGGATCCACTGCGTCGCATGGTGGCCGGGCAATTCTGTGATCTAACCACGAGATCCACCTGCGTCGCCGCTAACACCGGCCGGCAATGCGAAAGCCAACTACGGATCCACTGCATCACGTCTCGGCCGGCAAATCGAGGGCTAACTACCGGATCCACCTGCGTGATGAACCTGGAGAGCTAATCCATGGAATAATCATCGGCGAAGCGAACCCTCATCGTGGCTGCATACCCGTGGAATCCTCCATCACTGACGGTACGCCCAAGTAGACTCATAACTACATGCTTTTAATTCGAATTGCAATACCATGTCTTTACATAAACCAAGACAATTACCATGCCTTATTTTCACATAAACCAAGACAACTACCATGCCTTCTTTTCACATAAACCAAGAGAATCCTTACTTAAGCAAGCCAAAGTACTTATCAAGGCACACATAGAATAATTCTCAATTAAACAAGCCAAAGTACTTATCAAGGCACAAAATAGAATAATTCTCTTTTAACAAGCCAAAGTATTACGTACGTACATTCTTTTCGAAAGACTCCTTTTTATGTAAAATCCAAGATACTAACACCCGTAGTATCAAAGCGTGTCTATTTTTCAAAGTAAGTTACTACACCTTTAGAAAAACTCATTTCAAAGCTTGAAAGCAAGTAACTTCAATTTTTCACATTCTAGACAACTTATGCCCATTAATCAAAATAGACAACCTTCTTAACCTTCCATAAAGTTATTATAACCAACTTCTCATAAAGCCGTTATACTAACTTTATGCTTTAGAAATTAAGACATTCTTATCCTTTCATAAGGCCGTTATAACTAACTTCTCATAAAGCCGTTATAACTCCTTATAAACCATTTCGTTCTTTTACTAACCAAAAGACTTATACCTCAAACAAATTTACACAATTTTCAAAATACTTCAAGCCTCTTATCTTTTAGAAAACAAGTTTCTTACCTAAAAAATTTACGCCTCTTATCTTTTAGAATAATTCAATACTCAATACTTTCACACCAAGTACTCTATACTTCTTTATGTCAAGAAATCCTTGTCTACCTTATTTAGGATAAACCACTCCTCAAGAACAAGCGGGTTAACTTCTTAACCCAACCAACTTAGACATTTTCTTAAAACAAGTCAAGTATAACAAAAGGATTTTCTTCATTTAAAACACGTACGTCTACCGTACTATATAGTTATAACTACTCATGCTCAAGAGATAAGAAAGTTTCCACATACCTCTTCGGTCAATCCACTTGTTAAGCCCAAACTACCGCAAGTAATATGTCAACCTATAATAACCATGATACGTTTATTAACCTCTAATTTCAATGTAGAAATAATCTAAGTTCAAAGCCACAAAATTCTATGGAAAATTGGGCAGCATTTCCTTTATTTCTACATACTTTGCCACCTTTTTAAGGTCCGAATTTAACATCCAAACGCCACTTCTTAGGCCCAACAATCCAAACATCTCAAGGGGATTACACACCTAAACTTGGGTGTGTAAAATTCTGCCCCAAAAGGTACACAATTAACTTAATCATGTTTAAGGTAGTTTTTAGGCTACAACATGCTCATAATATCTTCTTAACCAATTCTTTCACATCCAACCCATATTTCTTACATGCAATTCTTCTAAGGGCAATATTTACTACTACAAGTTCCTTCTTCTTCACATGCAACATCAATACTAGCTATAAGAGAAGAAATGTTACCTTTAGAGCTTTAGCCAAAACTATTCCAACAACTTTGCTAGCCTCCTTCCAAGAACACCACCACAATAACTTCTACAAGCTAGCCACAAGCTTCCTTCTTGTCCTTAAATTTTCAGATTTTTCTTAGGCTTTGAATTCCCCTTTGAATTCTAGAGAGAAGTGAGAGCTCTAACTTAGAGAGAGAGAAAGTCTTGAAAGATGACCATTTCTTCAAGACTTGGTCAATATAAGGGACATGCAAAAATCAGATGGGGGGACACTTGTCACCCTCCCATGGCCTTTTAAAGAAGAAAATCAGATTTCCTCGGTTTTCGCGAATTCCGCCTCGCGCGCGGCCTGCGGCCGTGAAACTTCTGCGGACTTTCGGAACTTCCGGCGCGCCACGCCTCGGCGTCGTGGCTCTGCAACTTCAGCGACCCCTCAGAATAACCGCGCGCTGCCTGCATCCGGCGCGGCGACCCTGCCTCGATCAAACACCTTTCGCGCATTGCGCGACCGAACTTGTAACTCCCATAACTTTCTACTCGGCGTCCCTATCGAGCGGTCGGTTGCGTTGA
The DNA here is from genome assembly GCA_029844215.1 of Przewalskia tangutica. NCBI lineage: Eukaryota > Viridiplantae > Streptophyta > Magnoliopsida > Solanales > Solanaceae > Przewalskia > Przewalskia tangutica. The sequence continues at coordinate 121,600,857 of CM056730.1, read as the reverse complement.
AACTAGATCAACGAACTACGCGCTGGGCCTTTGAAACACCTATGAATTCTCAATGTACGGGTCATAACCGCCCCAAAGTTGACAAATACGTCCAAACAACCCGTCAACCTATCTTTCGAAAATTTTAAGTCTTACTCCCTTTCGTACGCTCTCATACGCATGACCTGAACTACGGGGTGTAACATTCTCCCCCCCCCCCCTTAGAAACATTCGTCCCCGAATGTTCTTTTGGAGCCAATCTACTATTCCTCGGTACATCTTCGTACTTTACACTAATGGAACTTCATTATGCCACCTATGACCCTAAGATATCGCACACGCATACCCGTTCACCGTAAGTCAAACGAAACGAACCCAAAATATGAACCATTACTACTTACCCCGTTCACTAACGCATTGCGTTCGTATTTACCAACTTATTCTAACATATATACATAGTCTCAATATCCTCTGTTCATAACACTAAATCATACAACAATCCTATCATGCATACTAATCTCTAAAGGGTCAAAGATATACCTGTAACTATTGCTTCACATTCCAGCTCGTCTAATCATGATCCTGCCTGCACGGCGCATAACAAAGAAGGCGATGAACCACGGCGATCCGAAAAGTCGAATCTCTACATCCGTGCTATCTCTGGTGGACAGCCTCGCATAATGGCCTGGCCGCATGTATAGCAATTACCCAAACTAGCACGACACTCCCATAATGGGTCTACCACGTCGGCTACCGAGGTAGATGTGGATTCCAGACTAACACCCTACTCTCCAAAACTCAACCTCGGAGCCCTGTCACGCTCGAATCTCCGTCGTCACGAAGGCGTGGTGGAGTACTCGACGCCGAGGCGCATAACTTCTTCTTGAGGCGGTCCGCCTCGAAATCGCCACGAGATCCTGCTGTCACGGCCTCTTGGTGGCAGTCAGCCGACCCTCACTTTCTCGCCTCTATCCTCGCGCATATGCTGCATCACGGCAATATCCATACAGGTGAAGAGCCGCTCCAAGCGCAGCGATGGCATATGACGGTCTAGCCCATCACATAGCGATGAACTCGCATGCGTAGCCGGTACAATAGTGTCGCATACCGCCAATGAGTCAAACTCAGGTTGTACTCTGCGATGGTCTCTCATTCGCCTCAAGGTCAAGAATCTATCCACTCGGGCTCTCTCAACTCGGGAGGCGAAGTGATCCAGAAGGCATGTGAACTCCTCCCAAACAGTGGGAGAGCACCTCCTCTAGACAATTCCCATGACTCAAACTAGTTCAACGCAATATCGCGTAACGGTGAGAAGCTAACACAATGGACTCCGTCTCGAGGCCCTAAGCACTGCGTGGTCGCGCACTGTCGAATAAACTCACGAGGATCCTCGCCGGACCTCGAACCATAGAACTCGGGTGGATTACAACTCGAAAGTCCGAATCCTTAAAGCCCATCGGCCTTAGGGTTAGCCATGGCCGCGGCTTTGCCACGCCACGATGCTAGTCAACAACCGATCCGCTCTCGTAATTCCTATACTCTTCCCAGGCTGCGAATCGAGGCTCGGTGCAGGAACCTCGAGCTACTGCCGCTCTCGGCTCTCTAATATCGCGGTGTGCGAACTCACGCCGACCGCTACTATCGGGCATAATCGTGCGAGTCACGGTAACTCTCTGCGTACCACTAGCTCCTGCTTTCTTTGCCTTGCCTTCGCTCTGGGCCGCTTCCGCGAGGCATAATCATTACACGAGGATAAGTCGAGAGCGCCTCTGCCGATCTCAAAGAGAGAAGGATGAAACCAATCCTAAATGTCCTGTGACCTCACGATTATAGATGTGGTGCACAACACACCGATAATCAAAACTCTACTGACACGCGATGCGTAGACACTTTCCGAGGACTAAGCGCTCGATACCACTTTTGTCACGACCCGACCGGGCCGCGATCGTACCTCAGGGGCACCCGTTAGGTATACATCGAGAATAGCGGTGAACATACATAACACATAACTTATAAAAGGTAAACATCGGCGGTAGATAAAGTGCCTTCCATAAAACATACTTAATCGTAAGTACAACTCATTCTTACAAATGACCACAAACGTGACTACGGACCTCAGAATAACAATCGTGGTGGGGCGAACCCGCCATACCCCAGAATGTACAAAGTCTATAACCTCGATGAATCATACCAAAAGACAAAGCCTCGGAGAGATGGAGCTTTCAAGAAATGAGCAGTGATCCTAAGAGTGCGGATCGGCCAAGCTACGATATCTCGACTCTGCGGCGTAACGCGACCCGAAGGAGGTCGATGCAAGTACCAAGTATGTGGCCGAAAATCGTAATGAAATCATAATAGCATATATAAAGCGGAAGACATGTATGATAGCCAAACTACGATTACCTGACATATACGCGACCGTATCAAGTCGGGGACTCACGCCTAATTCATCACTCAAATATAACCATAGGTCTCGTGCCCATAATATCAATCATGCCGTGGAATTCCTTCCTCACCGCGATCATGATATAACAACACTAAAGTACATGAACACTAGATCTCACTTTGTGTCATAAGAAGCAAATGCGAAGGCATAGCTATCGAGATCCACCTGCATCCTCGGCGGCAGGCGAAAGCCGGCTACGGATCCACCCGTACCAACAATACTAATTACGAATCACGGCGGCCAAGGCAGTCGATAGCTCTACAGATCCACTGCGTCACATCGGCCAGAGGCAATCTGTGAGCTAACCACGAGATCCACTGCGTCACACAACTTCCCTAACACCGACCGGCAAGTACGAAGCCAACTACGAATCCGCGCATCACGTCTCGGCCAGGCGTCGAGGGCTAACTACGGATCCACCTGCGTGATGGACCTGCGAGAGCTAATCCATGGAATAATCATCGGCGGAAAGCGAACCCTCATCATGGCGTACGTGGAATCCTCCATCACCGACGATGCGCCCAGTAGACTCATAACTACATGCTTTTAATTCGGTGCAATACCATGTCTTTACATAAACCAAGACAATTACCATGCCTTCTTTTCACATAAACCAAGACAACTACCATGCCTTCTTTTCACATAAACCAAGAGAATCCTTACTTAAGCAAGCCAAAGTACTTATCAAGGCACACATAGAATAATTCTCAATTAAACAAGCCAAAGTACTTATCAAGGCACAAAATAGAATAATTCTCTTTTAACAAGCCAAAGTATTACGTACGTACATTCTTTTCGAAAGACTCATTTTTATGTAAAATCCAAGATACTAACACCCGTAGTATCAAAGCGTGTCTATTTTTCAAAGTAAGTTACTACACCTTTAGAAAAACTCATTTCAAAGCTTGAAAGCAAGTAACTTCAATTTTTCACATTCTAGACAACTTATGCCCATTAATCAAAATAGACAACCTTCTTAACCTTCTATAAAGTTATTATAACCAACTTCCCATAAAACCGTTATACTAACTTTATGCTTTAGAAATTAAGACATTCTTATCCTTTCATAAGGCCGTTATAACTAACTTCCCATAAAGCCGTTATAACTCCTTATAAACCATTTCGTTCTTTTACTAACCAAGAGACTTATACCTCAAACAAATTTACACAATTTTCAAAATACTTCAAGCCTCTTATCTTTTAGAAAACAAGTTTCTTACCTCAAAAATTTACGCCTCTTATCTTTTAGAATAATTCAATACTCAATACTTTCACACCAAGTACTCTATACTTCTTTATGTCAAGAAATCCTTGTCTACCTTATTTAGGATAAACCACTCCTCAAGAACAAGCGGGTTAACTTCTTAACCCAACCAACTTAGACATTTTCTTAAAACAAGTCAAGTATAACAAAAGGATTTTCTTCATTTAAAACACGTACGTCTACCGTACTATATAGTTATAACTACGCATGCTCAAGAGATAAGAAAGTTTCCACATACCTCTTCGGTCAATCCACTTGCTAAGCCCAAACTACCGCAAGTAATATGTCAACCTATAATAACCATGATACGTTTATTAACCTCTAATTTCAATGTAGAAATAATCTAAGTTCAAAGCCACAAAATTCTATGGAAAATTGGGCAGCATTTCCTTTGTTTCTACATACTTTGCCACCTTTTTAAGGTCCGAATTTAACATCCAAACGCCACTTTTTAGGCCCAACAATCCAAACATCTCAAGGGGATTACACACCTAAACTTGGGTGTGTAAAATTTACCTCCAAAGGTACACAATTAACTTAATCATGTTTAAGGTAGTTTTTAGGCTACAACATGCTCATAATATCTTCTTAACCAATTCTTTCACATCCAATCCATATTTCTTACATGCAATTCTTCTAAGGGCAATATTTACTACTACAAGTTCCTTCTTCTTCACATGCAACATCAATACTAGCTATAAGAGAAGAAATGTTACCTTTAGAGCTTTAGCCAAAACTATTCCAACAACTTTGCTAGCCTCCTTCCAAGAACACCACCACAATAACTTCTACAAGCTAGCCACAAGCTTCCTTCTTGTCCTTAACTTTTCAGATTTTTCTTAGGCTTTGAATTCCCCTTTGAATTCTAGAGAAGTGAGAGCTCTAACTTAGAGAAAGTCTTGAAAGATGACCAAGTCTACAAGACTTGGTCAATATAAGGATATGCAAAATCGGATGGGACACTTGTCACCCTCCCATGGCCTTTTAAAAGAAGAAAATCATATTTCCTCGTTTCGCTGAATTCCCGCCATGCCTGCGGCCGGCGCTGAAACTTCATGACTTTCGAACTTCCGCGCGTCCTCGACCTCCGGCCAGCGGCTGCAACTTCAGCGACCCTGAATAATCGGCGCATGACCCTCGTGGCCCGACCAAACACCTTTCGCCGATCACGACCGAACTTGTAACTCTCATAACTTTCTACTCCGACGTCCTATCGACGAACGGTCGGTTGCGTTGGAAACTAGACTCAACGAACTACGCACTAGGCCTTTGAAACACCTAGGAATTCTCAATGTACCGGGTCATAACCCGCCCCAAAGTTGACCAATACCCGTCCGAAACAATCCGTCAACCTATCTTTCGAAAATTTTAAGTCTTACTCCCTTTCGTACGCTTTCATACGCATGACCTGAACTACGGGGTGTAACACTTAAGATCTTGATACCATGATAGTAATCTATTTTGTATAATTGTCTTCATTACTTGATTAACAATATATACAGATTACAAGCCATAATCTTGGCTGAAATTATGTTAAAATTGTGCTCTTATCAAATCACAAAAATATATACCAAATATACATTTTCTAAAAATAAACAGATTCTTACATATTCTATTTTACATATTCTAATAATTAGATCTTAAGCATTGTGAATGATTCTTTTCTGGTAAGAAATCCTGATATTAAGCCGGGTGAGAGGGGAACATATTTATGAATTAGTTGAAGTTTCAAGGCAATATTGGACACTAAATGAGAACCCAAAAAGAAAAGAAAAACTCGGAACACAAATGAATTTTTGAAACTCAAAATCTCCAAAAAGAAAAGAAAAACTCGGAACACAAATGAATTTTTGAAACTCAAAATCTTGAAAACAAGTAGTAATAAGTTAATTACAAAAAAATACACTAAAGTTGCTCCACTTGTATTAATTATCAACATATTGAAGACAGTTCTAGAGTAAGATGGGAAAAGGTGGTAGCCCATCTGATGATCTGATCTATAAAATCATTTATTTATGTTTCTTATAAAATAATATTTGCAACTATGTCCAATGATGTCACTTTTAAAATAGATCTATCAAGCTTAGCCTTTAGAGCGAGAATTGAGCCCCCTAAAATGCCAGTTTCGCCATCAGGGCCTAGCAAGAAGCGGGTTTTGAAATTATTTTGGAGGGTTAACCGAGGAAAGCCATTTTCCTGCTAAGGAAAGGAGCTGAAAAAAGGGCCTCTTTCCTCCTCCATTTTTTGCTCACTCGTAGGGGTCGGGACGCTTCCGCTTCGTCCACCACCGCTCGCGCGGAGGCTTCTCACTAAGGCGGAACGTTCGAACTCAGATTTAGCTAAAGAAGATCCCGTCAAAAGATTTAGTCCGGAAGGCTACTTTAAACTCTTGTCATTAGGACCCAAAATTCCTCGTTTTAAACGACGGTTCTACTTCTTAGGGCATATCGGCCAAATGCCTCCATTTTTTAAAATCTTTTTTAATGTTCTTGGAGAACTATATATAGCTGCAATCGTTTACCCAAGTAATGTGGGGGAAAAAGTAAAATAATAACGCTATGACATAATTAGATTAGGTTGACTTTAGGTCTAGAGTTCACGAAGATATATTTATATATTATGCATGATATCTCGTGGGGTTTTTGTTTGTGTCATCAACTCATCTTTAATTAGAACAATGAGTTTTATATTTAGTATTTGCAATCGAAGTTTATGTATGTTGTCTTTATTGTTAGACTTGGTCATGGAGCTATAACCACCAAGTCACATAAAATAGAATTTCCTTAATCATTCCTTAATTGGAGAATTTTAGAAAAACTGAAATTTCCATTTCTAACGTTCCTTTCTTAGGTTTTTGTTTAAATATTTGATATTCATAGCTCACTAGCCCAACTAATTTGAGATCATGTCGGGGCAGAGTTGAAGTTTGAATTTGAAGCTTATAAATTTTGAATTTTATTTCATTTAAATTATTAATTTTAAATTAATAATTTGTACATTTATACACCGTATTCTAGCTATGCACCACGTGTTGGGCATGCCAACTAAGAGAGGAAAAGTACTTCCAATTTTCTGTTTTCAAAACTCGAATTTGATAGTTCTAATTAAGAGGGAAAGGATTTAAATAATCAACCAATCTCTTGGTCGTCCATTTCTAAACATTCTTGTTCTTGATTTGGAAAGTAATTGTTTTAAATTTTTTATTAATAGTATGTTATTGGAGGGATTAAAAAGATTATTAAACAATAATTATACTGCAAATGTTTAGCTTAGTCAAAAGGTAGCATGGAGAGACAAGAACAGTATTCTGACATGTTAGGTTTCTTACTTTCTTTTCTTTGCATACCAAGGTTGACTTGGGGTCTATAGATTATGAGCTCTTTTGGCATATTCTTTTATTAGAATAATTAATGTTTGTGAATTATTATTATTATTATTATTATTTTTTTATATTCAGCTTTTTGGCTTATGTCAGACTATTTCTGGAGATAGTAATATCGGTCTTTCAATATTACTACCAATAAATTACGGAATGTGCCTGAATGACCAGGGTTTGAAAACAGATCAATTGATATCACCTATAAGGTCCTATCCCAGAAGAGATCAAAGTGCTCCGACCAAGATTCGAACTCACGTTGCATGCCTCCAGCTGAATTTTAAGTTCATCTTCTTTGTCATCTCTATGCCCGGGGGACTTTTTGTGAATTATTTGCAAATTGAAAATTAAAAGATTAGGCCGATCAGAAAATGCCAATTATGTTTTAATAATAAAAGAGGTATCGAATCTTTGTATATTGTCTTACGGTTAGACTTGGCCTTCTCCAAGACTAATAAAAAAAAGGTTTAAAATATATATAAATGGAAGTGGCATAGGCACGAAGTATTGTTGACATCTTCAAGCTAAGGTTCAAATTTTGTAACAGCCTAAGCTGGTATTCTACCGATCCAAACGGGTGGTGATCGAACTTGAAAGAGGTTCATTATTAAATTATCATAAATAAATTTAATATCAAAAGATAAAAGAATCAAACGTTGAGAAGTCTTTTGGTTTAAAACCCAAGGGGACAAGTTTCGGAGAAAGGATTAGTGATCTTGGGATAAAACAATAAATGACAAATTGTCCTTCTCCAAAAATCTCTTCCCAGTTTTGAACAACTAACAACAATATCGTTAGTGAAATTTCACAACGTGAGATTTAAAGAGGATAGAATGTATGCTGACCTTATATCTATATTGGTAGGTAGAGCGATTGTTTCCGATTGACCATTGGCTCAAGACAAAGCATAAGCACAAGCAGAGCAAAAGCAAAAGCAAAGCAAGAGAAATGGTCAAACACGGTCAAATTTCTTTTAAAGCAGTATGAAAATGCTGGTATCAAATGCGAATAAGCCATAATAGCACATTCTGAAAAGTAAGCAGTAACTAGCGCAGGTAAATAAGCTAAACAAAGTACACTAAAGGACACATAACAGTATAAATCAAAGTTTCTTATATATGAAGATTGAGTACTACAACAACAACAACAACAAAAAAAAACATGTGAAATCCCACAACGTGGGGGTATGGAGAGGGTAGAATGTACGCAGACCTTACCTCTACTGTGGTAGGTAGAGTGGTTGTTTACGATACACTCGATTCAAGACAAACCATAAGCACAATCAATAGCAAAATCAAAAGCAAAGCAAGACAAGAGCAAAACAAGATAAACGACTAGACCCGGTAAAAAAAATAAAAATGTTGATATCAAAAGCGAATAAGCTATGATAACGCATTATGAAAAAGTAAGCAGTAACTAGCGCAGATAAATAAGCTAAGCAAAGTACACTAAAAAACACCTAACATCAGAAATCAAACTACAACTGACTATAAAGTAATATTGCGTCTATTAGTATGATAGACTAAGCTAACCTACAATAAAAATACTACAACTACCAATTTACAAGCGTAAGTAGGACTACGCTCGATTACCTACTACCATTCTAACCTAATTTGTGTCTTTCACAACCCCCTATTTAAGGTCATGTCCTCAGTAAGTTGCACTTGTGTCATATCTCATCTAATCACCTCTCCCCAATACTTCTCCTTCCTACCTCTACCCCTCCAGAACTCGTCAATAGCCAACCTCTCACACCTCCACACTGGGCATTTGTGTCTCTTCTCTGTATACCCAAACTATTTCAACTCCGCTTCCCGCATCTTATCCTCTACCGAGGCCACTCTCACTCTGTCCCGGATATCATCATTTCTAATCTTATCTCTCCTTGTATACCCACACATCCATCTAAATATCCTCAATTTCGTAATTTTCATCTTTTAGATGAATAAGTCTTGGTCGACCAACACTCTGCCCCATACAACACAATCGGTCTAACCACCACCCTATGGAATTTACCTTTAAATTTTGGTGGAACCTTTTTATCGCACAAAACTCCAGATGCTAGCCTTCATTTCATTCACCCCGCCCCAATACAATGTGTGACATCGTCATCAATCTTTTCATTTCCTTGGATAATAGATCCGAGGTACTTGAAGCTTTCTTTCTTTGGAATGACCTGAGTACCAAGCCTCACATTCATGTCTTTCTCAAGGTCGCTCCCGTTATTGAATTTGCACTCCAAGTATTATGTTTTGTCCTACTCAGCCTGAACCCTTTAGACTCTAGAGTCTGTCTTCAAACCTCCAGCTTGGCGTTCACTCCGCTACGAGTCTCATCAATCAGAACTATGTCATCTGCGAATAACATATACCTTGACACCTCCCATTGGATTTGTCGCGTTAGTCCATCCATCACCAAGACAAATAAGAATGGACTAAGTGTTAATCTCTGGTGTAGCCTCATCATCACTGGAAAGTGTTATGAGTCTTCTTTTACTATTCGTACCCTAATCTTGGCTCCATCATACTATCCTTGATCTTCATAGTGTACGCCACATGTACACCTTTAATCTCCAAACATCTCCATAAAATCTCCTTAGTGACTTTGTCGTATGTTTTCTCGAGGTCGATGAACACCATATGTAAGTCTCTCTTCCTCTCCATGTACTGCTACACCAACATCCTAATAAGATGAATGGATTCTGTAGTCGAACGGGCCGGTATGAATCCAAACTGGTTTTCAGAAATAGACACACCTCTTCTCACCCTCATCTCCACATCCCTTTCCCAAACTTTCATAGTGTGGCTTAGCAGCTTGATACCCCTATAGTTATTGCAACTCTAGATATCATATTTGTTCTTGTACAAAGGGATCATTGTACTCCACCTCCACTCTTCGGGCATTCTCGTCGTCTTAAAAATAACGTTAAACAACTCAAACCTGCCCTGCCTGCGCTCTTCCAAAATTCAACTAGGATCTCATCAGTCCCGGTCGCTCGTCCCCTACGCATCTTGCGAACATCACACTTAACCTCCTCAACCTTAATATTTCTACAATACCCAAAATCCCGGTACCTACCAGATTGCTCCAGATCTTCCAGCACAGTGTCTCTATCTGCCACCTCCGCCTAATATGCGCGTCCAACACTAGTACCGTACCATCATCTTCCTTGATGCACCTCACGTGATCCAAGTCACGGACCCTCCTCTTCTTCGCCTTGGCTAGTCTGTATACTTTCTTATCACCGCCTTTTCCCTCAAATTAAACATACAAGCGTTCAAAAGATGTCATTTTTGCCGCCGTAATCGCAAGTTTTACCTCCTTTCTCGCCATCTGATACAGTTCCCTATTCTCCCACTTCTACACCTCATCCTTGCTTTCTACTAATTTACATATGCCGATTTCTTCGCTTCCACTTTCTATTGTACTTTACCATTCCACCATTATTCTCCTCGATGTCCGCCACTACCTCTCGAATGCAACTGGTCGTCTTGTCCCACATACCGATCGCATCCCCACTACCCCCCAAGCCCTCTTGGTCATCAATCTCTTCCTCATCACATTTGCACTAGCCATGGTCAAACTCCTCTACTTGATTCTTAACCTGTCATCCATAACCCTCTTCTTTTTCTACATCTTGATCTCCAAATCAATCACCAACAGCTTGTGTCGGGTTGTAAGATACTCCCACAAGAATAAATTTGCAGTCTTTATAAAGACCATTGTCAATCTTCTTAAGGAGCAGAAAATCTATCCGAGTCTTAGCCACCATTTACGGAAAGTCATCAAGTGTTCCTCCTTTTTCAGAAACCTCGAATTGAATATCACCATCCCAAAAGCTCTAGCAAACTTCAAAAGTGAGATGTCCCCCTTCCTGTCCTCGAATGGAATATCACCTCCTTGTTGTTCTAGATCTATGTTCTTCGAATATGCCGTCGGAGCGAAAATCTTCACTTGTGTATATTAAATTTGATTTATCGAATAGTCACCCTTTGAAGCATACCTGACAAAACAAAAAGGGTTGCTAGAAAGATCTTCATATATGAAGATTGAAGTACAAGGTTAAATAAAACACATGTTTTATATTATAGCGCATTTTTTTATTTTTATCCAATGAACCAAATATCTATTGCCCCTCATAAAAGTTTATCACTAAACCATCCTTGTGTTATCTAATCATCATTATAACTTGTTCATAAATCAAAATATTAAAAAAAAACAGATAACATAAACTAGAAATATCATTCTATTTTTTATTTTCACCCGATATACCATATTCGCTTCAACATCCAACTAATCTCATAATCAACATTTATTTGAAATTGATAGGTATTTGAAACAAATGGAACAAGTTTTGCAAAGAAGTTGATGACCACCTAACCGACCATCTTGATCAAAAGGGTCTTCTGATGCACTAATCGACCAGATGTACTAAATGTCGAATTTATTCGAATTACTTTCTTTAATTAATCGATATATATAGATTATATTCTGATTAATATTTATATATTAGTGATTATTTTTAATTTAGATGATTGGATGGATGACTATTTAGATTAATTCTTTTTTTTAAAATATGGCAAAATTATAAAATATTTGAATTTTGATTCAATCCGTCCCTTAAGCTTACGATTTGTATTTAACTTCATCATTAAAACATCACTTTGGACATAATTTCCTCCTGAGTTTGCATTTTTGGAATAAGTATTTTTGCATAACTATTATTTCTTGAAGAGACATGAACAATTATTTGTGATATAATAGATGTAGAGAAATTAATGGTGGGTTTAGAGCACAACTTTCGGATTTACGGTAACTCAATATTTTTTGTTAAATCTTGTATTTATAAATTAAAAATAAATTCATTAATTATGTATAAATCTTTGATTTTAGAGCCAATTATTATTATTATTATTATTATTATTATTATTATTATTATTATTATTATTATTATTATAATCTTTGGTTCCACCCTCGACAAAACATAATATTCAAGTCGTTTGAGTTCTAATAAACTTGAACGGTCGCTTATTAGTGTCTTAATATTATTCCTCTTTTCTTCGGTTTAACCTTTGGGGTCTGTGGGAACACAAATGGGTAAATTATTTACGTGGCAGTATGGTTGGGAAAGAAACAAATTTGGGCTGTTTGTTGACTTAGGACTGTGAGGCCCACTTGGAGCTGTCTGTTAGAATAGCAATGACGTGTCCTCAGGTCAATTTTCAATCACTATCCAATTATTAAATGACCTGTTTGGTAGTTTGTTACTTATCAATCATGATGCCATGCTTATTACAGCATGATGCTATAATTTATGTTTTGTGTGGTGATACAATTATTTGGATAGTCCTTCCTATTAAAAGTAAAGTGAGGAGGAGGAAAATGAACCACCAATGATTTTAGTGGAGGACGCATTCATCCATAATCAGAAATTTTATGTTCTAGATTTGAAAATGATATTAATTTTGATATGAAGTGTTATTTATTTTAATTATATTTTATTTGTAAATATCTATATTATAGAAATAATTGTATCCCTATCCATAATTAGAATATTTTCATATATTATGTAAATATAATTATGGTAAAATTATATCCCTATCCATAATTGTATCCCTCCGGAGGTTGATGATTCTACTTGTAGTCGCCTCAACGCTGACGTCAAACAATGGATCTATGATAGTATCTCTCAAGATTTGTTCCTTACTATCATGAAATCTGACTCCACAACCCTTGACTTGTGGAATAGTTTGGAAGAAATTTTTCAGGACAACAAGCACACTCGCGCCGTGTACTTGGAAGAACAGTTCAACAAAACACGTCTTGAAAAATTTTCCAATGTCTCTGAGTAGTGCAAGCAGCTTAAACTTCTAGCGGATCAACTCTCCAACGTCGGCACGCCTATTACTGACGATAAAATGGTGCTACAAATGATCGCATGCCTTACTAAAGCTGAATATGATACTTTGGCCACCATGATTCAACAGGTAGATCCACTACCCAATTTTAACAAAGCTCGCTCACAAATGTTGCTCGAAGAAACCCGTCGTGCTAAACAGGATGAGCACGCCCAGCAGGTGTTAGCTGTAGACACACAACCCCAAGATCAGACGCCACCTGACAAATCTCAACCGCGGCGAGGCGGCGCGAAGAGGCTCGCCGTGCGTGCGGTCGCGACACAGAACCAACAACAATGCCAGCGAGGACCGCAGAAAATTGGTCACGGTGCCGTCTGGCGTCGCGGCGCCCGTCTGAGCCGCGGCGCCCTAGTTCAGAGCCTCGGTGCCAAGTCCATTCCGTGCAGCAAAATTTCTACAATCCGGTTTATTTAGGACCGCTCGGCCTCGCAGCGAGCTCACTTACGCAAGGTCAGTCCATGACCCTCGCCGGCATGACACCCACTTAGTTGGGTCGGCGTTGACACCTACTCTGTCGTTGCACAATACTTGGTACTGACTCAGCGCCACATCTCACGCCACCAAATCTGCGAGTACTATTCCTAAACTGCTTAGTTTAAAGCATCCTCAATATGTTCTGATTGGTAGTGGACAACGCATTCCAGTTAAAGGTTATGGTACCTCATACACACAACCTCCTCATCCACCCTTCTCCCTCAAAAACACCCTATATGCCCCACACATGATTAAGAACCTCATATATGTCCGCCAATTTACTCGTAATAATTTTGTCTCTGTGGATTTTGACCCTTTTGGTTTTACTGTAAATGATCTTCATACGGGGACACCTCTTACGAGATGCAATAGCACGGGGGATCTTTATCCATTCACTTCCACCTCCGCTGCCAGATCTTGCTCTCCCGTCACTCTAGCGGCTATTTCTTCCTCAACATGGCATAATAGGCTTGGTCATCCAGGAACCCCAGTTTTTAATTTTCTTAGAGGCAACAATTTCATTGCTTGTAATGGAAAACTTGCCCAAAATTGTGTTTCTTGCTCTTTAGGCAAACATATTCGGCTTGCGTTTAAATCATCTACTAGTGTTACATTCGCTCCCTTTGATATTATACATGCCGATTTATGGACATCTTCTATCTCTAATTCTCTCGGTCATAAAAACTATCTTGTGTTGCTTAATGATTATTCACACTACGTTTGGTTATATCCTCTTAAATTTAAATTGGAAGTGTTTGCCAAATTTCTTGAGTTTCGCCAGTTCATTCAAACACAATTTGGAAAAGGTATAAAATCATTTCAGTGTGATAATTGTCGTGAATTCAATAACTCTATGTTTCACCGCTTTTGTACCAATAATGACATGGTCTTTTGCTTCTCCTGCCCTCATACCTCACCACAAAATGGTAAAGCTGAAAGAATCATCCGCACCATTAATAATATGATTCACACTCTATTAATTCATGCCTACCTCCATCCACCCTTCTGTGTCTATGCTGCTAAAATGTCAGATTACATTCTAAATATTCTCCCTACTAGCACTCTTCGCAATATGACCCCTACCGAAATCATCTACAATAGAGTCTCATCCTATGATCATCTACGGATTTTTGGTTGTATGTGGTATCCAACCTTAGCTCTACCGCCCCCCACAAGCTTGCTCATAGGTCCACTATATGTGTCTTCCTAGGATTCCCGCCGAACCATAGGGGCTATCTATGCTATGACTTGTCGACTCGTCAAATCCACATATCTCGTCACGTCACATTCGATGAGACCACATTCCCGTTTTCGAATCTTCCAAAATTCCAAAATCTGGACTACTCATTTCTTGACGAGCCTGCCATCTGTCCCCTCATCCTCAAACAGCTCACATCCTGCTCCGTGCTCGGTCGCGCGCTGATTTCCGATGAGCAATCTTCGTAAACACCGCCGACAGAGCGGCAGCGTCTGGCGCCGTGGATCCCAAACTTCAGAGAAGTCTGTCAACCTTCTAGCGCCGCGGCGCTCGATCCAGGAGTCGCGGCGCCTCCGACGACTTCACCCCCACCTTCTCCTTATCCGACTTTACCCCCGTCTCAGATACCACTCCGCCACCCACTGTCCCTACTCATCCAATGGAAACTCGTTCAAAGCATGGAATCTTCAAACACAAAGTCCAGTTCAACTTTTCTGCCCAAACCATCTCTCCACTTCCAAAGAACCCAAAATTGGTCAAACAAGACCCTAATTAGAATGCGACTATGTATGAGAAATTCAATGCTTTGACTAAACAGCACACGTGAGATCTAGAACCTAGACTTGAGGGGGTGAATATAATTCGTTGTATGTGGATTTTTCGTCACAAGTTCAGAGACAATGGGGATCTTGAGAGGTATAAGTGTCACGACCCGAACCCGGGCCCGTGACTGGTGCCTTACCCCGGGCACCCTAGTGATACAACATCAGAGTAATCAGCGGAACATAAAACAAGACATGAAAATATTATGAAGTAAACGATGTCGAAGAAAACTTGCCTTACGGCATATATATATAAATCAATTTTAAAACCGAACAGTTACATCCCATTACAACTCTGCCCACAACAGTACTACAGACCTCTAAGAATGATACGACAACAATGGCGGGACAGGGCCCCGCCATACCCCTGAATGTAAATACCTACAACGACAGGGGACTATACCACTGATAAGCCTCCGGAGAAACGGAGCTTCCCATACGCCGAATCGTGACCCGAGAACTAGATCAACGATCGGCGTGTACCTCAACTGCGGCGTAACGCACTTCGGGCGAGGTCGAGACAACAGTACCAAGTATGTGAAATCGAAAATACGTAAATGAAATCATAGTAGTCTATATAAAGCGGGAGACATGTATGATAACCAAAACTACGCTCACACTAAATAAGCGATATGTCAAGTCGTGACTCACGCCTCAAAGTCATCATAAAACCGCACGGTAAGTGCGAGGCATAGCCGATTACTAAAACCCACAAGCATAACAAAGCGTATCGTGAGATCGATCTGAGATCCGTCGCATGATCAAAGCCGTCACTCGCCGCAGATTCTAATTTCGCGTCTAGCCCCGAACTTCCCATAGCTCCGCGGGCCACCCAATGGCCCGCATGAGGTATTCCCGCGTCGAGGTAGCTACTCCCGGCGGCGTCCTGGACTCGCCGTCCGCACGCCACAAAGACCGCGTGACCACAAGGGCCGCAAACTAACCCGAACTCGTAGCTCGCGTAGGCCATACTGCACTGCATAAGGTATTCTCGAATCATAGGTCACTAGACTACCGAGTCTACCCGCGGAGGCGACTTAACCCCGAATCACGAGTGATATAATATCAACACATGACTTATCGTTAAACAACCTAAGCACAACAAGGAAAACCCTTTACACAAACATCACAAGATACTAACTCACGTAGCATCCTAACATGTTTACTTATAAAAAAGAAAGTATTACCAGGCTATCACAAACCAACACAATCAAGTTATACACACAAGGTACATTCTAATATATGATTAACAAGATCGGGTTTTATCCCCAAAGTACTTCATATATTAACTCTTTAAAAGATACGTTACTTTCACAAAACCACACAATACGTAGTATATGAAAATAGAGTGATTATCTTTTGAAGTAAATCAAAACACTTACCTTTGTAAAATCAAGTAACAACATTATTTTCCAAACGCGTCAAGTTTGCCTAATTTCAAAAGTTCACGTTTCTTATTTTAGAAAGGTTTCGTAGTTCATAGTCTTATTCATTTAAGAATATAATTCTCTTTTAAACCATCCGAGAAACATAAGCCTTATATGTGAGTAGGATATTCTTGTTTATAACAATCTTATTACAAAGAACCGTGATCAGGAAATATCATTTTGTCTCATCTTAGCTTACATGCGGATGGAAGTTTCTCTAGGTTTTAATAATAATTAATCAAAACATTTCCTTTTTATTAACTGCAGTTGGTTTGTCGATACACATTCGATTTCCAAACCAAAGAAACATTCTTAAGCCGTTATACCTAACTTCCCATAAAGCTAGTATAACTCTTAAGTTTTCAAAACCAAGTATTACTCTCCTTTCAAAACGATTCAAAAATCTTTTGAAATACTTCAAGTTCTTTATTATCCCATAACCACCGCTTATAGTTCAAATCGATACCTTTTAAAAACCACAAGTATCTTCTTACATACATAAAGTCGTTATAACCAACTTCCCATAAAGCCGTTATAACACTTTATGTTTTAGACCAATCAAATACATTTAACACGTATGCGTCACCGCACTACATAGTTACACACATATCATGCTAGAAGAGATAGGAAGAGGTTCACATACCTCGCGACGATTATCGACTAATAGCAAAACGCTCAGTACCTCAAACCGCCGCCACTTCTTAAGCTGTAGATTGCGCCACGCATAGTACTTCCACCTATAAGGCCACAAGCGCTTATTAACATTTAGGTCTCTTCGTAGAACATCCTACGTAAAATTCGCAAGACTCCACGCAACAGTAAAACTCCTCATCTATCGGGCCGCTACAAGCCAACCAGGGGTTATACGCCTAATCCGGACGTGCACAATTCTATCTCACGTAAAAGCTACACAAGTCTCATGTCTGATCTATGTAATTCTGATTCAAGACTCTTCTTTCGAAAAGGTTTCTTATTATTCAGCTTAAGTCGCGAGACATTGCGTAAGTATTGTCGAGCTTAAGTCCAAAGACATTGCGATAACAACGTTCAGTTCTATATATAGTATACTTCAACTATATAGTCTAACAATCATGTAATTTCCAATTACAATAGAGGACAAGATAATTACCTCGACAAGCCCATAATTATCCAAGTAATAAAGTCGATCTGGGCAACGTTTAGCTCAACTCCGTGCGCTCAACCGCTCCAAACTACCCTTAGAAGTTCTAACCAACTTCTACATACTACTCCAACTAACCATGGAGATTTTCCTTAGGGTTTCGGTTTGGTGGTGACGGAAGTATAATAGTATAACCGGGTTTTCGTATAGGTATAACCTTAGAATACTACAAGGTATACTGGCTAAGGTAATTTGGGCATTATAACAATACTTTTGAGAGTATCACTATACCACACAAAAAAGGGTATTATACGAAACAACTAGGCTAGGGGGTGTGTACCCTCGCCAACCACTGGGGAAAACTCTCGGCCAAGGGGGGGAAGGGGTGATCTCGGCCAAAGGCACTACACTAAGGGGGGAGGAAGAAGCTTTCAAGACTTAGAGATTTTTGGATGAAGAAGTTCATCAAAGGGGAGGGGTATTTATAGGTCAAGTAAAGGCCAACCAATGGCCAAGATTTAGCCAAGTGCTAGGCAAGTGTAAGGCCAAGATTAGGGCAAGTGTACCTAGCCAACTTGCACACAAAATATCCTACCTACTACTTGACAAAAATGTCAAGAAAATCGTCGAGGACGCCCAAATCCGCCAATGAGAGGGTGCCAAGTGGTGCCCTCTTGTTGGTCCAACACGTCTCGTCTCTCGGAAAAATCCGCAAAAATTAGAAATGACATAGCCGTAATTTACCCTACACGAGTTGTGAAAAACGTTTCGTCGAAAAACAACTCTAACCGGGTGTTGTGCACAAAAAAAATTCGGCCAAGCCAACTTAAAAGTTCAAATTTTTCTACGTACGTCTTTACGTACATACTCTGAAAATACGGGGTATAACAATAAGGCCCGTCCTGTGGCTAATGACACAAATCAGCAGGAGAGCATTGATTGTGGAGAGACCTTCAGTCCAGTTGTCAAACCGGCTACTATTCGCACAGTTTTGAGCATTGTCATGGGCAAACACTGACCGATCCATCAACTTGATGTGAAGAATGCATTCTTACATGGGGACCTGAGAGAAACAATGTACATGCATCAGCCGCCTGGGTTCACCCATCCAGCAGTCCCTCACTATGTGTGTCATCTCCGTAAGTCACTATATGGCCTGAAATAGGCCCCTCGTGCGTGGTATGATCATTTTTTCATGTATATCTTGCAGATTGGGTTTGTAGGCAGCAAGAGTGATACATCACTCTTCATTTTTCATCGAGGTAGTAGCACTGCTTACTTATTACTGTACGTGGATGATATTGTTCTGACTGCCTCCTCAGATAGATTGAAAAATAAGACTATTGTCTTGCTTAAGTCCGAATTTGCAATGACTGATTTGTGAAAGCTGAGTTATTTCTTGGGGATATCAGTGATCAGGTCTGTCAATCACATGTTCTTGTGTCAGCGTAAGTATACAGAGGTGATGGTGTACAGGGATAAGATGACTAATTACAAAGTTATGCCTACTCCAGTCGATTTGAAATCTAAGCTCAGTGCTATGAATGGTGCTCCGGTCTCTGATCCTACTCTGTATAGGAGTCTTGCAGGTGCACTTCAGTATCTCACATTTACCAGGCCAGACATAGCTTATGTTGTTCAGCAGGTGTGTTTATTCATGCATGCCCCAGTGAGTCTCATTTCACTGCTCTTAAGCGTATCATTCGATACATTAAGGGCACTATTGATTATGGTTTGCACATATACCCCTCTGCACCAAATAGGTTGCTTTCATATACGGATGTAGATTGGGCAGGGTGTCCGTACACGCGATGCTCCACCTCCGACTTTTGTGTTTTTTAGGGGATAATCTGATTTCTTGGTCTGTCAAGTGACACGCTACCCTATCTCGCTCCAGTGTCGAGGTTGAGTACAGAGGCGTTGCAAATGTAGTAGCTGAGATTTGTTGGCTCAGAAATTTACTGTTAGAACTTGATGTCGCTGCGTCGGCATCTATTGTGTATTGTGATAACATCTCGTAAATCTATCTGTCTCATAATCGGTTCAACATCAATGAACCAAGCACATTGAGATAGACTGCACACTTTGTTCGTGAAAGTTGCACTAGGCCATGTCGAGTGTTACATGTTTCATCATCCTATCGGTATGCGAATATATTTACCAAAGGACTTCTCAACGCTTATTTCTTGACTTGAGATCCGATCTCGGTCCGGCCTCCTACCGCTCCGACTGAGGGGGTGTGTAAACATGTATATTATAGAAACAATTGTATCCCTACCCATAATTAGAATATTTCTATATATTGTGTAAATATAATTATGGTAAGACTAGGATTCCTCTTTTGTATAGGTTTAGGATTCCTATTGTATAAGGAATGAACATTGTATTCTATATATACTTTGATATTAATGAAAGACTCCCCAAGGGAGATTAATATCATCTCACATTATGCAATGCCAAATCCGAATTACTTGAGGTCCCAAAGTGAATATCACACGAACAAATAAAATAGAATAAAAAGTATCCTACGATTTAGTTTATTGGATTTATTTCCTTTTCAATTTATTTGAAAAGGAATAATATACTCTTATTTTATACTTTATGACGATCTTGTTGTAGTTACGTGAATATATGACATGTTTAACAACAACAACAATAACATACTTATTAAAATTCCACAATGTGGGGTCTGGAGGGTAGAGTGTACGCAGACCTTATATCTACCTTGATAGGTAGAGCGGTTGTTTCCGAGAGACCTTCGGCTCAAGACAAAGCACAAAACAAGCAAAGTAAAACAAACAAAGTGACTAAGTCATGATAGCGAATTTTGTAAGAAGAAAAAAACAATAATTAGTGCATGTAAATAAGACAAACAAAATACACATAACAGTATACATCAAACGACAGAGGACTACAAAGCAATAATATACCTACTAGTATGATAGGCTAAGCGGGCCTGAAATAATAACACTACAACTACCAGTTTGTAAGCGTATGTAGGACTACGTTGGACCCGTCCATAGCCAACCTCTCACACATCCGCACTGGGGCATTTGTGTCTCTCCTCTACATATGCCCAAACCATCTCAACCTCTCTTTCCGCATCTTATCCTCCACCGAGGTCACTCCCACTTTGTCTCAGATATCATCATTTCTAATTATATCCCTTCTTGTATGCCCACACATCCATCTCAGCATCCTCATTTCCGTAACTTTCATCTTTTGGATGTGTGAAGTCTTGATTGACCAGCACTCCGCCCCATACAAGTCTAACCACCACTCGATCGAACTTGTCTTTATGTTTTGTGGCACATTTTTATCGTACAAAACTCTAGATGTGAGCCTCAATTTCATCCACCCTGCCCTAATACGATGTGTGACATCGTCATCAATCTCTCTATTTCCTTGGATAATAGACCCGATGTACTTGAAGCTTCCTTTCATTGGAATGACCTGAGTACCAAGCCTCACATCCACGTTTGTCTCAATGTCGTTCCCGTTACTGAACTTGCACTCCAAGTATTTTGTCTTGGTCCTACTCAACCTGAACCCTTTAGACTCCACAGTCTGTCTCCAAACCTCCAGCTTGACGTTCATTCCACTGCGAGTCTCATCAATCAGGATCATATCGTCTGCGAATAACATACACTGTGGCACCTCACATTCGATTTGTCGCGTCAGTCCATCCATCACCAAGACAAATAGGAATGGGCTAATAGTTGATCTGTGGTGCAGCCCCATCATCACTGGGAAGTGCTCCGACTCTCCTCCTACTGTATGTACCCTGGTCTTGACTCCATCATACATACCCTTGATTGTCCTAGTGTACGCCACATGTACACCTCTAACCTCCAAACATCTCTATAGAACCTCCCTAGGGACTTTGTCATATATATATGACATGTTTAAGATGAAACAAATATTATGACACATTTAAATGACAAATATTAATTAATTTTTCAATTTAACTTTGTGTCTAGTCAATAAATTCACATAAATTAAAATGAAGAGATACTTTTTCTGTTTTGTTTCACATTTTTCTTGGTTGGGCTTGGGTAGATCTAAACCTAGTTTGAATGACTCGTGAACTTTCTGTTAAAGCATAGAACCAAGTTGGATAATTTGGAATGAAGCCAAGTTGTTTTTGGACTAGTGAACGGTACTAGGCCATGGCCCATGGGTAAACCAAGTGATGTGGTTACTGGTTACTAACTCGATTTTCTTATTTCACTTCCTCTTCATGTACTCGCCCAACATAATAGGGAAAAATCATTAGTCTGAATTGTGTCTAAATGCTTAACGTGAAGCTATGTGAGAGAAAATGAAATTTCAGTTTTCTCGATTTCCCACGCTTTTTGCCCGAACTATTTCAAGTATCTCAAAATATGGAGAGACAAAACAGAAATGCGCATGCCTCAGCTCATTTATAATAGGTTGAGACTTGTGCAGCTGTACAAGCTGCAATGAGTGGTGAAGGTAACGAGAGGTGCAATGAGTGGTGAAGGTAACGAGAGGTGCAAGACCTGTTGCTGTTGGATGTTACCCCTCTTTCCCTTGGACTGGAAGCAGGAAGACCTAATAGAGACAAGATTTAGTCAAGACAGAAAGGGGCAGCATAAGTTTAAACCTTCCCTCTTACATAACAATCCAATCTGGGATTACAACGACAGACAGATGGTAAGATGAACAGGACCGACACACAGATAAAAATGAGCAGCAACTCAAAACAACCTTTAAAACTCACGACACCTCAATATTTTCAAAGAAAGCACTGCTCAAGAGATTCGGAAAGCATCCTAGTTTGTAAGCTCCATGATAGCAGAGACAATATCACCATCCGCAGCCTTGAGAGCTTTGACAGCTTTAGCTCTGGAAACTCCTGCTTGAGTCATAACCAACTCAATATCCTTTGGTTCTACGCCGGTCTCATCAACATCCTCGTCATCCTGAGCCACAGTCGATGGCTCTGGCTTTGATATAACGTTGCTCAGATTAGGAGCCTTAAACTGCTCTGCAGCTTGACTCTGCAATTGTGAGCTCAAGTCCTCAATCTTTGCTTCACCAAATATGACATATGTGTCTGAATTTGGGCTCTTGAAAACATCTGGTTTTGAGATGACAAACAGTATCTGACAAAAAATATAAACAAAGAATCAGAAGAAAGTTATTTCACTACGACCTAAGCAACTGAAATAGATTTAAGAGAAAATAATGAAAAAGACAACTCACATTTTTGCTCTTCTTGACAGTTACACGGCTGACCCCAGAGATTGGCTTCATTCCTAGCTTTAGCATAGCTTTTCGACTCTTCTTCTCACTCCTGCTCTGCTTTGACCTGCCACTACCATCTCCGAGTTCTGCACACAACAATAAGCATTTAATTATTGCCACAATAACCAGGGAAGAAGCAACTGTCCAATGTGGACAAATGCAACTTCTAAATTAAATATTGGTTCTTGAGAACCCTTTTTATGAACTACAGGAATGCTTTCAGGCGACGATGACTTCTTTTAGTTTCTGATACATTCTCTCTTTTATGGCTTTATGAAATATATCACGATGACTTCTGTTAGTTTCTGATACATTCTCTTTTTTATGGCTTTATGAAATATATCACGATGACTTCTGTTAGTTTCTGATACATTCTCTTTTTTATGGCTTTATGAACTACACGAATGCTTTCAGGCAAACACGTTGATTTCTGTTATTTTCTGATACATTCTTTTTTTATGGGTTTAGCTTGTCCATATTTTGCGGTAAGCTTTTGGTACATGGAGGCACCCCTTTGGGGCCAATCTTCTAATAAGTGTATTCACCCATTTATGTTGGATATTTCCGTCATATGAAATTGTAACTTATGATCTAACACAAGTGTATATTCAATAAAATTTAAAACTTTTGTATTATCAGTATGTAAATAACATATGAGTATCTCAATTGACACCTAAAAAGGATTTAATTGAAATTTCAAATCACTTATGAAATAACATCTGAAAATGTATGAATTTCAAATCACTTAAATCCAGATATGGAGGGGTTAGAAGGCAGATAAATTCACATCATCTCAGAAAGATAAATTGCCAGTAAAACAAACCTTTTAATTATCGGCTGAATTGGAAGGCAACAATAGCAGGTTGTATCTCAATTCAAATGTGATCTATTTTTAGAGGACAGATAAATTATTTCATGTCTGCTGATTGGAACGGAAAGGTTCAATGGATTTGTTGTCCCATACGGGATGCCATATCCATCTGACACAATCTAAATCAATGCCTGACTGGAACTAATCAGGAACAGATAAACTAAAAAAACATGAATAGTTCCTTATTTGATATATAAACTTACAAGAATTAGAACAAAAACAAGCTCTAGAAAACCAAATAAGAAGAAAATCAAAGGCACGGAATAGGTACGAGTAACTACAAGTCTACAACTCAATGTGTCAATCAATTGCAAACACCAACACTACCTCTATTGCATTTTATGTGAGACATTTCACACATTAGAATAAACTAAAATGTTGACAAACTTACAAAAATAGTAATAAAAATTACAAGTCTTCACACCTTCAAGAAGTACAGTTTGGTAAACAATTTAAAGACTATCATGACCTATCCAATCAGACAAACTTTACAAACACTGAAAATAAGACTTTCATAGTCAGGAAAAAATACATAAAACCAACTCCTTAATCCCCGTGCCTATCAAAGTGGGTCTCACTAAATCAAGGAGTGAATACTAAATTACGTAGACGTAGAAAATTGCACTAATACTTACGCAGGATTTTATGTAAGCGGTGTCGGTCTATTATCATAATTCCACATGGGTTAGGGTCTAGGATTATGTTGGTTTTAAGGCTTTACTTCGCGTCTCATATTGATATGTACTTCAAATTATTTTCAAGTTGTAGTCCTATCAGAAAGATATTCTCACACATATATAAGAAATTCTTTTGTGAAACGGTGACAGATGAGATCCCTTTCTAAAGAAAGTCTCCGACACAGCTGGCACTGATAAGTTGAATGGTACCATTCTTATATGAATTGGCAGAATAATAAGAAACCAAATCAGGACTCAAAATTGTCAATTATGGCTGTACACTTACCTTCAGCGTCATCATCATCTTTCTCATCATCATCGTCGTCATCATCATCTTCTTCTTCATCCTCGATGATTGGTTCCTCAGACTAAAAGAGAATTGATTAAAAAATTATATAAGCTTAAACAAGATCAAAATGACCAGTTCTCTCTTGAGATAAGCTGCTTTTATGACAAGAATTAAGAATACACTTCAACGTTGATAACTTTTAGCATCCACACGTGGACCAACAAAGCTTAATTTTGTCCATTTTCCTTCTTTCTTTACACTTCTGTTCATAAATTTTATAATCCTACCGATTGCGGTAGTAGCCTCAAAAGATTCAAACTTTTGATTTTTTGATAACAAATATTCAAACTTTCACTTAAGAACACCATTTAGTGTCTCCATGGTGGACAAGCAATTAGTAGTTGTTTCCAAATCTCTATCACTTTCCCGATTTCTGAACAGTTAATTAGACTCCCAATGAAATTGTAACAACCAGAAAGCTAATTCAATATACCAGTACATAACAACAGCAACTATTACGCCTCAGTCCCAATCAAGTTGGGGTCAGCTTGTGTGAGCTTGCCCACATTTCCGGTCCCTAAAAGACTCCTACCCTCATCTAGAGTAAGATGATGAACTTTTTGAAGAGTCCGAGCAACATATGTCTCAAGCCAAGATCAAAGAGATGGGTTGCGGTAGGCTTAGCGAGAGTGAAACTTGCCAATTCATGATGAATCCTTAGTATACCAATATAAATGTAAAGAAGTTATGTTCAATCAATTGATCATTCAAAATGATGGAAGGAAATCAGGGAATCACTAGCCTATTTCACATATCTCTACTTTTTCAATTTGCAAACAGATAAGTCCCTACGAATAGCCTCAATCTTCAAACTTTTACTACAAAAATATCATTACAAACACGAACAAGTATATTACAGATCTTTGCTCAAAATTTTAAAATCCCTGCTTCTAAAGCCCGTATCTTGCTCAAAAAAGTTCTTTTCAAGACCGGAGTCAATGCAGGTAGTTGAAACCCATATCCTCTATTCCCAAACAATCCCGGGATAAAATGCCTATGGCTAACTGAACACCTCTATTGGACAGAGACAGCTAAACTCCATCAAACTCCTCAATCAATATCAACAAGATGTCATGACCACATAGGCTTGGTTTACTTTGGTTTGCGTTTATTCAAACAAAAGTCGATGTTTCCGATTAAATCTTCTTGTTACTAGATGTTCTATATGATAAATTATAGGCAATAATTCTTATTCCTTTCTTCATGGTCACACTATAATATTTAAGTATAACAAATGAAATATTAAGAAACACAAGATAAATCTCAAGCAATAAACGAATCTTCCAAACTATTAATATCGTGAACACCAAAAACAACTCTAACTAAGCAATAAGATTAAAATAAAATCAGTACTTAGCGTCCATATATCTATAAAATATTGATTATATACATATATATGTATGGGTTTGTGAGAATTACTTCAATTTTTTGTTGTTCGAGATGAGCGGTGAGGAGTTCTTCTTGCGATTGAGCAGTCATGGCTGAGAGAATTTGTGAGATTATTGATTCTAAAACCCTAAAACGGCGAGGAGCAGCCTTTATGGGCACTTGGCCCAACCACGTCCCACTCCTAAACCTATGCCCGAATCTCCAATGACCCGGCCCGACTTGGAGTTTCTTTTTTTAATGATTTTCATCCCTATCCATTTGGTTTGGACATGATTTCATCTCAAATGTCACAAATCATCCAAAAAATACATGATATGAGATTTTAAATCGTGATTTCAATTTTTTTAAAATGTAATAGTTGATTCATAAGTTTATATTTTGTAAAAATAGATTCATAAGTTAGTAGACATATTTACCAATCATGTTTACCAACCATCTTGAGTCGAGGGTCTCGCGCAAACAATTATTTTACCTATCAAGGCTGAGGTAAGGTTTGTGTACACTCTATCTTCTCTATACCCACGTTGTAAGATTTAATTGGGTATGTTGTTGTTGTTTACCAACTATTTACATCAAATATTAAAATATCTACAAGTTGATATAATATTTATAATAAATTTACTCTTATCAATCATATGAAAGGATTATATTAAAGAGTAATTACACTACAACCTCATGTTCAATTTTCCATTTATTGAAATATGGTCAAACTCATCGTCAGCCACATGTGGTCATCCATATTTGTCACTTGATCACCTCAAGTAACGATTGTTCCATCTAGACACTTCAGGTGAGTCTTCTTTTACACCCCGTATTTCCATAGCTACTAAGTGAGAACATGATTATAGAATTAAGATTGGAATGTCGAAAGGAAAGGATTTTTACATTTCCTTATACGGAAAATTTTCGAGATTAATGTGATGACAAGAATTAATTCTAGTAATTGAATTATTTCCAATAGAAGTATGGACAAAGTGTTAAATTATTAAGTCTTGGTGTTGCATGGTATAGGGCCATCGAAATTGTTGAGAAAAGTTGGCTAAGGGTGGGATATTATTTTTGTGAAGAGAATTCTTGACCAATATGAGGAGAGCAAGTGCCCTCTCCACTTGTCTTGCAAAAACTCCACCTTAGTATATATAGATAAGTCTTGAAGACTTGGAACATAACACCTTCATCCATACAAACCCTCATCTCTCCTTAACCTAGATATTTCGAAATCAACATAGCCAACAAGAACAAGATCAAAGTATTTTCTTTCCAAGATTAAACACTCTTAACCCCTAAATCTAGGTTGGGCCGAAAATAGAATGAAACCCTAGGGGTTTTCCATCGACTTTTTGGAAGCGAAACGTGAAGAGAAGTTGATCCTACGGTTGTAGGGGATACATATATTGGAACTTGAAGAAGTGGAGGCGAAAGCAGCTGCGGACAATAAAAAAGGGATTTTGGGGCGTTTTTGGGCAAAAAATGAGGTAAAATTCCTTTTTCTTTTAAAGTAATTGGATATTACTTATTGTTATAATGTATGGATGAACTTGTGTTAAAAATAATGAAGAATAAAAAGCGTTTGAGCTATTTTTGGGGCTAAAACCGATTTGGGACAGATTTGGTGTAAATGGAATTCGTTGGTTATTGTCGTTGTTATCTTCACCTATTGCATGTTATAATGTATTAATATTGTTGTTAATAAGTTTTTATAACTTATGTAGAAGTTTTGGAACTCGGGAATAAAAAGGATTAAGGAAAGAGTTATCGGATTTTAGTTGTTGGCCGTAGAATCTATAAAACTGTTGGATATTGTCGTGCAGTTTTTATGGACTGTTTTAGGCGTGTTGTAATGCTGGAAAATAAGCCCCTAACATGTATAATTAATATGGTAAAATGGTTAATGAAAGTCCTAAAGAATATGGGTATAAAAAGGGTGTAAAAGGCTTCACATTGTACCCTTAATATTGTAGAATTGTGGAATGTTTTGTGCCGAGGATTGTGGACTGTTTTGTATAGATTGTGAGACAGAATTTTACACGTCAAGTTAGGCGTGTTGATGCGCGAAAAGATGCACACACTTTAACGCAAATGCACGTTGTCGACTCAAGTAATATAGTCTTGGTAAGACCGAATATCGTCCACAAAGATTAGGGTTCAAGTACCAACTATCTATCTTTTGGTATCTATTTGGCAATCGATATTTGATTTTGTTGTTTATAACTAAGAATTATAAAGACTAATTTAACTACAGGATTACTTCAGTTGTGATGGGAATAGGGCTTTCATGTCTCCTCAACTATCCGCTTATGTTACTTATTAATGCAATGAAATATGGTTCTTAACCTGCCAAGCTAGCAGGTTTACGAAATCGTTTATATTCCCGTTAAGGATATATAAACACTCAACCCCAGTATTGCTCTTTTCTACCTTTCAGTGATAAGGATGACTCTATATGAGGATTAAGAACAAAAACCTAGTTAACCGTCACGCACCATGCGTAAAATTAGGGCTTTTAAGCCTCTCATTAACGCTATATAAATAATTGAGGTATTTTTATCCCCAATCCAAAATATGTCTACCCAACTTACAACATATTCACAACCTCCTCCTTTCGAAGTTTGATTAGAAATCATATAAATAATGATAATTAGTGATCATTTAATTACCAATCATTCAAAGCAATTATTGGATAAATCTCAACAAGAAGAAGAATAACCATAACATGCATCAATTCATAACATAAGTTTCTAGTGAATTAACATGGAAAGCCCTATAAAAGAATTAGTTCCTAGTCATTGATGACAAGAACTAATTCAAGATTCATCATACAAAACTGAAATAAAAGAAAGAAAAAGGAAAGAAAGTTACTAAACTATGACCTCCAATCTTCAAAGCAAGAATCCTTGTGTTGTGCAAGAAAGGGAACCCTTTAGAACTGCATAGGTTCTCCTTTTATAGGCTGAAAACCGCCTCAAACTTTTCCTTCAGCTCGGCGAATTTCGTCTAAAACACGATTTTCCGCGTCGCGCGCGCGCTTCGGCGTCAGCGCGGAACCTCGCGATGCCGGGTGATTTGGCGCGCGGCCGATCTCTGGCATGCGTGGCGCGGCGCTGGAACCTCTGCGACCTCTTCGATGATTAGCGCGCGCGGCCTGCTTCGATCAGAGGAGGCGTGCGGCTGCGGGTTTCTGCTCGTTCGCCACTTCCTCGTCTTTTACGCTCTGGAACCTCCACTTTTGCTCTTTTTTAGCTTCTTTTCCGTCATTTGGCCATTTTAACCACTTTGACTCAAAAGAAAGAAAAACTATCATAATACGACACTTATTTGTACAAAAAAGGACTAAAGATTAACTAAAAATGACTCGAAAAGTGTATATAAAATACACCGATCACGTGTAATCCCCTTTGGTTAACTGTTGGTTGTGCCTTAAATGTGGCTTGTTGGTTGATGAATACGGGTCTTGAAAAAGGTGGAAAAGTATGTAGAAACAAAGGAAGTGCTGCCCAAATTTCCGTAGAATTATAGGGCAATTATTTGGTATAAGTCTTACTATAGTAAGCTTGAAATTGATAGAAGTGCTATCGTTATTATAGGTTGAAGTAACGTGTAGCATATTCTACTTGGATGGTGGAATAGCCAATGAGGTTAAAGTACATTGGAGCGTATTGCTACTTGTCGTTTGGGTTAGTCGCCAACGAGGTATGTGAACTTCTTCCTTCTATCGACATGACTATCCTTGAAGTATACTTGCCTTGTTTTGGAGTATACATGACTTATTATTGAAGTATACTTGTCTTGTTGTTTGGAGTATACGTGACTTGTTTTCTTGAAGTACTTACCTTGTCATTAGGAAGTATTCATGTTATTGATTTTATGCTAAAAGTCTGTCTAAAAGATTCCTAAGTTCTTACCATGTCTTATGGGGAATGTTGGTAAGAGTCGTTAGGAAGTATTAGAAACAAGTATAACCTATTCACAGTTCAAATTAGTATTGATTTTCAAGATTATGAGACTTTGATTTAAAGTTATGAGACTTGATTTCCAAGTTTATGAGACTTGTTTTATTTAAATGATTATGAGACTTTATTTTCAAGTTATGGGACTTGATTTGAAAGTTTGTGTGATTTGATTATATGAAGTATAAGTAAATTGATTTTGAAGTATATGATACGTGAATTTTAAAGATAAGAGACTTGATTTATTTTGAAAGTTATAATACTTGAATTGAAAAGTACAAACTTACTTGACTTTAAAAAGATAGGAGTAACGTCATTGGAAAAGAATGAGTTACTTGATTTAAAGGAATAATTTCCTTAAATGTTGAAAGAAGAAGTGACTTGATTTTAAAGAAGAGAAGTAACTTGATTTAAATGTATAAGTTACTTGATTGATTTAAAGAGAAGTCGCTTAAATTCAAAACCTTGAATGAAATTTCTAAAGGTGTAGTAACTTGATTTGAAAAGTATAGATTACTTGATTTGAAAAGTATATGTTACTTGATTCAAAGAGAATAAGTAACTTGATTTGAAAAGTATATGTTACTTAATTTAAAGAGCAGAAGTAACTTGATTTAAAAGGTATAAGTTACTTGATTTTGAAAAAGAGAGTTACTTGATTTAAAAAGTAAGTTCCTTGAGTTTTGAAAGAAGAAATGACTTGATTTAAAGGCATAAGTAACTTGGTTTTAATAGTGAAAGTGCTTTTTGGTTCAACTCCCTAAACATTGCATGAAACGATTCTTTTATAAAGAATAGACGTACATAATACTTTGGGTTCAAATCTCGTACATGCTATGGTAGTGCTTTAGTTTTCTAAAAAGAAAAGTGTTATAACAGCTTTATGGTAAGTTTGTTATAACAAGGTTTGTGTAAAATCAAGAGATTGTTTAAAATGTTGTAAGGAAATCATGTGAGAATGTCCATGGTTAAGTCCTTAATATAGTACATGATATGTGACACTTTGATTTTTAAAGATGTTTTAAAGTAATACGTGATGTCTATTACCCTGATTTGCCAAACCATGTCTTAGAAAAATACTTGGTATGATAATTGTCTTGATGATGGTTTCAAAATGATACATGTATTGAATTCTACTTCATAGTGATACATGTAGTACTTGAGCTTTTCTAAAAATGGAAATTTAGTTTATAAAGTGAATATACGGCTCACGTACATTGTTGTAATGGACTTTAATCCTTAGTGATGCAAGGTGTGATAGTGCCTTAGTGTTATAAAATGGAAG
Source organism: Przewalskia tangutica (assembly GCA_029844215.1). NCBI lineage: Eukaryota > Viridiplantae > Streptophyta > Magnoliopsida > Solanales > Solanaceae > Przewalskia > Przewalskia tangutica. The sequence continues at coordinate 121,569,264 of CM056730.1, read as the reverse complement.
ACATGGTATTGTCTTGTTTGTTTTAAAAGGAAGACATGATATTGCCTTGGTTATTCAAAAAGATGATGCCTTCATTTTGTCTAATGAGAGTTAAAGATTACTTAACTTGCATAAGTTGTTCATGATAGCCGTTGGTGTTAGTGTTATGAGTATGATTGCGGGGTAAACCCCCAAGACATTATACATATTCTGTGGATTAACTATCCACGATGCGGGTATCCATATATACTCATTGCGGGTCCACGTGACCTATGCGGGTTCAATTCCCATGCGGGTTAAATTCCCATGACTATTCTGTGGGCTAGCTTTCCACGATGCGGGTATCCATATATACTCATTGCGGGTCCACGTGACCTATGCGAGTTCAATTCCTACGCGGGTTAAATTCCCATGAATAAGATTGCATAATGGTATTACGGGTGGGTAGCCCTAAATTAATCACAACCTTCCTACTTTTAAACGACAAAAGTTACTCTCATTAGTCTCAGTGTTACTAAGGCACAATGTACTGCTATTTGAGTATTGTACTTTTTACATGCCGACGGTGATGTTGGAATTCCACGGGCATGCTTATCTGATGATGGTGGTATATTATACTCGTTACATGCTGACAATGATGTTGTATTCCACGAGCATGCTTCTGTGATATTATATTCTGAGGGCAGGTGTCCCTGATTTTGACACGACTTTCATATGTGAAATTGGTATGATGTTATGGTAGTACAGTGATACAAGGTACAATTGGCTCTGATTGTTATATGACACGGTAGGATATGATATTTGATTTTCATACTTGACCTTGTCATTCTTTTGTACGGTTATGATCTGTCTACTGTACTGTATTTCCGTTCCATACTTGGTACCTGTTGTACTGACCTCGCCCGAGTGCGTTAAATGTCATGAGTCTAGGTACTCAGTTGTGGATCCGCGAGCTTAGGATCCTGGTTCAACATTTTGAGATGGCTCCAATGTTCCGGAGCTTGTCATTATGGCTAGGTATATTCAAGGGTACGGCGGGGCCTTGTCCCGTCACCGTTTACTGTCCAAATTTTTAGAGGTTTGTATTCATATGTGGTCTTGAACTGGCTAGAGCTGTATTTACATTGTTGAACAGTGTAGACCCTTTCGGGTGATTTTTATTATGGCAGGCTTATCGGCTTTGCCTGTGTTTAAAGAAAAAAAATGAATGTTATTTATCTTCCGCGGTTTATTATGTTGTATGAATAGAAGGGTGCCCAAGTAAGGCACCAGTCGCGGGCCCAGAGTTCGGGGCGTGACATCTTCGATGTGTCATTTAAACTATTTTTGTACAATCAGTCAAATATATAAAATGTGTGTAACACACTTGCCAATGACGTGGCAAAATAACAAATCAAATTAGGACACGTGGAAATCATTAATAAAATGACAAAAATATGAAAATCATGTTTTTGGTGTACTTCACCGTCTTCATATGTGTTCTTGTTTCAACCACGATTTTAATCCCAAATTTTAAGAGAAATTTCTCCAAATTTGTTATAACTTTAGCTAAAGATTCCTCACGAAGACAACCCCAGTATTAATTTCTCAAAATTTTCATTAAATAAAGTAAGTCATTTTAAACCTTCAAGCTTTTTAAAGACTCCTCTAATGATGTTTAGACCCAATTAATTCAAAATAATTAAAAGAGATAAAATGGAGTTGCTAGATCGGAAAAAGAATGAAAAAAAAGAACGAACTCCAGATAGAAAATAATGGAGTTTCAGACAAATAAATATTTGAAATATGGATATGATTTCCCCTTTTTTTTTGTAGAGAAAAAACAAAGAAGAAGAAATAAAAAGAAAGGAAAATATATTTTTTGAGCTTTTCACGCGCCTAGTTTTTTTGAAAATTACTGAAATTGCCAAATCAGCAAAAAGATGTCTATATGGCATAGCAGAGACCTACCTAAAGTGTCTAGATGGAATAATTGTTACTTGAGATGCTCAAGTGATAAATTTGGACGACCACATGTAGCTGACGATGGTTTTGGCATTGAAATGAAGTTTAATCAATTGATGTTGTATTTTATAGAAATGTCTTTTAGTAGCGTATTAATTTTGTTAGAAATTATAATTTGATCATTTGGTAAGATTGTATAAGAACTGAAAAAGTTTTGATGATTTTCACAAATTGTGATTATTTTATGTCTACAAAAAAAAATACAAAATTCAAATTGCATGTCCAAATAAAACTTAAACTTCAACTTCAAATCATCATAATTTCATCTAATAATTTCAAATCATGTCGAAAGGGCTCTTTAATGTCGAAAGGGTGCGTTTGATTCGGGGTAATAAGGAAAGGGAAAGGGAATGAAATCCCCTGATTCCCTTTGAAGTTATTTGTTTGACCTACTTTTTATCCCCTTTACCCTTTTTTTCATTCCCTTTCCCTTAGATTGATTCCCCCACCCCTAAGTATTTCAATTCCCTTTCCCCAACTCGGACCTCGGACCCCGGACCACCCAGAACCAAATATGTAGGGACAATCAGATAATTCATTTTTTCCTTTCCATTCCCTTATTAAATTCCATTTCGTTTATCCTGCGCGAACCAAACACACCCTTATCTTTGTCATTCTTCCACCAATAGATCATCATAGTTCCTTAACTTTTAGGGTGCGTTTGGTTCGCGCAGGGTAAACAGAATGAAATCCAATAAAAGTATGAAATAGAATTGAAAGAAAAGAAATTAACCTGATTATCCCTACATGTTTGGTTCTAGGTGGTCCGGGGTCCGGGGTTGGGGTCGGAGTGGTCCAGGGTATAAGGTCTGGAGTTCGGGGTCTGGGGTCCGGGTTGGGGAAAGAGAATCCAAATATCTAGGAGATGGGGAAATCAAGGAAAGGGAATGAAAGTGTAAAAAAAGTAAAGAGAATGAAAAAATAAGACCAAACAAACAATAATAAAAGAAATTTCATTCCTCTAATCCCTTTTCATTTCCTGTTTACCCCGAACCAAACACCTCTTTAATTTTACGGTTAAAATGTCCCTTCGTTCACTTATAAGCTATTTTAGCTTAAAAACACTTGCAATAAGTAAATATAAATAAGCTCATTGATTCCCAATTAGCTTAAAAAAGATATGTGAATAATTACACTCAAACATCGTCATTTGCTGATATATATACACACATATATTCATCTAGAATTTCAACACTTTTTGCTGTTGAGTAGAAATCGAAAAACTTAGGGTTTTTGGGTTTCAATTTACACGTAGTTCTGTGTGCGATAGTGTGTGAAATTAACCTAGGGTTTTCATTGTGCCCTAAAAGTTACCGTCGTCGCATTTCTAACAAAAAATGGCTGGAAAAAACGTGATCTCCGATGACGAAGGTTGCTTTTTTATGCTTCTAATATTAGTAGTTAAATGCATGTATGTATAATTTATAAATTAAATTTTGTGTGTAGATGAAGTTGGAATTGAGGAAGAGGAGAGGGATGGGGATGAAGAGCCAGTCGTTGGAGACGCAGTCGATGAGCGCGAGGATGAGGATGAAGACGAAGAAGAAGGTTATTTATTTGCCCTAATTTAATATGGTTGAATCTTGATATATATATTTTTAGCATATTATTCTGAAGATTGATAGTTTTTGCCCTTTTTTCTTTCATAGCAGTTAGTCTTCACGCTTTCTCCTTGCAGCTTTGTTTGCGCTTTCTAATCCGCTTCTGTAAAGAAAGGAGAACAGAGAGGCGTCTGCTAACTAACTTCTTCATATAATGTTATAGCCTGTTAGCCTGTTATTAGAGCTACAAGATGCACTAATAATGCATGGTTCTGGCAGAAGCATTTATGGAATAAGATGATGTAAACTTGTGCTTTTACAACAACAACATACCCAGTGTAATCCCACATGGGAGGGTAGAGAGGGTAAGCAGACCTTACCATATCTTGGGAGGTAGAGAGTCTCTTTCCAATAAAGAAAAGCAAACCAGACCACATCAGTCAGGAAAACGAAATAACAGCAGTAACGAAGCCATGGAAAAATTCTAAATTTGTGCTTTTGTTATTACTTTATTTTGAGGTGAGTTTCTATCAGAAACAACTTCTCTACCTCCCAACGTAGGGTTAAGGTCTGCGTACACTCTACCCTCCCGGATCCCACTTGTGTGATTACAATAGGTATGTTGTTTACGGTGTAAAATTGATTGTATTCTCTTGCTTTGAAAAGCTCTGCTATTTGTTTTTTTAAAGGCTTCCATGCTTATATGTATTTGTAGTGATTGGGTATTCTGGTGCTTTTATTTGGGCATTTTAGCATTTTATCCTGAAGATTGATCGTTTTTGCCCTTTTTTCTTCCATAGTAGTTAGTGCTCATAATGTTATAGCCATGTTATTAGAGCTACTAAATCCACTAATAATGCATGGTCCTGGCAGAAATTCCTAGTTTAGATGGTTGATTTTAAGGAGGAAAATGTAGGGAAGCCTTTATGGAATAAGATGATATAAATTTGGTTGTATTCTCTTGCTTTGAAAAGCTCTGCTATTTTTTTTTAATGGTTTCGATGCTTATATGTATTTGTTGTAATTGGGTATTCTGGTGTTTTTTTGGGCATTTTAGCATTTTATCCCAAAGATTGATAGTTTTTGCCCTTTTTTCTTCCATAACAGGTAGTGTTCATCATGTTATAGCCTGTTAACCTGTTATTTGAGCTACAAGATCCACTAATGATGCATGGTTGGCAGAAATTCCTATTTTAGATCGTTTATTTTAAGGAGGAAAATGTAGGGAAGCCTTTATGATATAAATTTGGTTGTATTCTCTTGCTTTGAAAAGCTCTGCTAGTTGTTTTTTAAAGGTTTCGATGCTTATATGTATTTGTTGTAATTGGGTATTCTGGTGCTTTTATTTGGGCAGAAGGTCAGGATGAATATGAGAAAGATGGGTTTATAGTAGATGATGTAGATGAGGAAGAGGAAGAGGATGAAGAAGATAGAGCTGACAGTGATGATGAGAGGCAAAAGAAGAAGAAAAGGAAGAAAAGGTGACTGTCTTTTTCGATATTTTGCATTATTTTTTTCGCGTATGGTTGACTTATATGAGCTTAAATGAAGAGATGCGGATTCATGTAGCCGACCCCAACTTGTTTGGGGCTGAGGCCTAGTTGTTGTTGTTGGTTGCTTATGTATTGCTGTTTAGGGAGTCGGAGAGGAATTACGTGCTTGATGAAGATGATTATGAACTTCTCCAGGAAAGCAATATTGCTGTGCCTCGTCCAAAACTTGTGAGTTATGATATTTGGTTACTGAATATAAACACGAAAGCGAAAACATATATATGCATTTTGTATGTGGGGTACTTATTTTGTCAGTTACTGTTTACGACTTTCTGATTTTCACCCTGGCCAATTAGGAGAGCAAAAAGTTCAAGCGGCTAAAAAAAGCTCAGAGGGATATGGAGGATGAGCGTTCTGGTTTTTATGAGGAGGAGGAGTTTGACGAAACTGGGAGGCGAGGGAGTACAGCTGAGCAGAAGCTTGAGCATAGCTTATTTGGTGATGATGAAGGTAAACATCATTTTAATTGTCTTCTATGTTGGGTCTTTCTCATGTTGTTAACTGGACTCTCCGGGATATTTCCAGGGCCACCACTTGAGGATATTGCTGAGGAGGAAGAAAGGCTAGAGGAAGAAGAGGATGCTGACATTGGTGAGGAAGATGAAATGGCTGACTTTATTGTTGATGAAGAAGAAGTTGATGAACATGGTGCTCCTATTAGGTATACCATTTGAGATATATGGGGGCTGTTGGATTCATAATGATGTTTTATATAGCTTTCGGATTTATCTCACATTGTTTTTTGCCCCCCTCTTAGTTGCTTACCTCTTAATTTGTGATGCAGAAGGAAGAAGGTGAACAAAAAGAAGTCCAGGCAGGCACCAGGAGTTTCATCCTCTGCTCTCCAGGAAGCCCATGACATATTTGGTGATGTTGACGAATATTTAATGCGTCGAAAACAAGATAGGGCAAAATCGGGCATGCTCGATGAGTCCGGTGAATGGGGTGAAAGGAGACTTGAAGATGAATTTGATCCTACTATTCTAGCTGAGAAGTATATGACTGAGAAGGATGAGCACATTCGAAAAATAGATGTCCCCGAAAGAATGCAGGTGCAACACTGACATTTTTCTTTGTGATTGATTTTTACATCTTAGTTTTCTTTTCTGGGTAGGTTTTGTTGTTTTTCTGGTTTACTATGCTACTTTCTTAACAGTTGAATCTCATGTTAATTCTTTGTAGATATCTGAGGGAAGCACTGGTCCTGTGCCACCTGAAGCCATTAGCGTGGAAGAGAGTAACTGGATCTACAATCAGCTTGCTGCTGGCGTTGTGCCTCTTTTTAAGAAGAAAGATAGTGGGACAACTGAAGAAGTGAATGAGCTGCCAATAGATAAAGATGACATTGTGAGATTTCTGGATTTGATGCATGTGCAGAAGTTTGATGTGAGTTCTAAACCTTAACTAGGATTTGATCTTATCTATGCATGACATTTGAAACTCAGCAATTTTTTGCTTTGTTATTAGGTCCCATTCATTGCCATGTACAGGAAGGAGGAATGCATGAGCTTATTAAAGGATCCAGAAGGGGATGAAACTAGAGATGATGGCCCTGATAATTCTGACAAAAAACCTGCAGTAAGATGGCATAAGGTGAGACTTGTTCTCAAAGTATTATGGATTGTCCCCATGTCTAGAACCTTGGGAATATGAAATGAATATTGAAAGATATTATGCTGCAGGTGCTTTGGGCAATACAAGATTTAGACAGAAAGTGGCTCCTCCTTCAGAAGCGGAAGTCTGCGCTTGAGTTGTACTATAAGAAGCGCTTTCAAGAAGAGTCCCGTAGGGTGTATGATGAAACACGTCTAAAGTTGAATCAGCAACTCTTTGAATCAATTACCAAATCACTCCAGGCGTCCGAGTCTGAAAGAGAGGTTGACGATGTGGATTCAAAATTTAATTTGCACTTCCCACCTGGAGAGGTGGGTGTGGATGAAGGACAATATAAGAGGCCAAAGAGGAAATCACAATACAGTATTTGCAGCAAAGCCGGCTTATGGGAAGTGGCGAGCAAGTTGGGATATAGCGCCGAGCAACTTGGTTTTCAGATGACTCGAGAAAAGATCGTAAGTGTTCTCTTATATGTCCGGAATCTGCGGAATGTTAAAAAATAAATTTGCTTTCATGATAACTATTGCCTTGATCGGGGAATCACTGTTGCACCTATACATGTGAACTCATTTTTAGAACATCATTACTTCTGAACTCTCGATCTGCTTGTTGACATACATTTAGAAATGAGATGCGCTCAACTAAGTAAACAATACTAAATGATGACCCATGTTTATTTAAAAATGCAATCTCTCCCACATTGACATGCATCCAATTCGCAAAAGGATGGAATACTAATGTGTCGAACCTAGTTAAGACATCAGACCTTTAAATCACAGAATGCCGAGAATTATATTTCAACCCTCAAACATTCTCCAAATAGTTGGGTTGTTCCCTCCTTTCCCCATTCATGTTACAGGGTAGGGGTAATTCTTTTTGAAGTTCCATCTCTTAATTGCAAAGAGGGATGTGGATAACATCTGTACTAGTTGGAACTAGGAGAGATGACAGTGGAGCTGTGGATTTTCTTGCAGGTGGATGAACTGGAGGATGCTAGGGAAACACCAGAGGAGATGGCATCGAACTTCACATGCGCAATGTTTGAAACACCACAAGCTGTGCTTAAAGGCGCTAGACACATGGTATGAGGACGTTTATGTAAAACTTACTTTGCAACAATTTCGTTTCCATTTGTGACTGTAATAGCTAACTCTCAATGATCAATTTTAGGCAGCAGTAGAGATAAGCTGTGAACCAAGTGTCCGGAAACAGGTGCGTACTACCTATATGACCAATGCCGTAGTATCAACGAGTCCTACTCCTGATGGAAATGCGATGATTGATACCTTCCATCAATTTGCTGGAGTCAAGTGGTTACGGGATAAACCCCTCTCCACATTTGAGGATGCACAGTGGCTTCTCATACAGAAGGCTGAAGAGGAGAAACTCCTCCAAGTTACTATCAAGCTGCCCGAAGTTGATCTTAACCAGCTGATAACTGATTCGAGAGATCATTATCTCAGTGACGGTGTGAGTAAATCCGCGCAGTTATGGAATGAACAGAGAAAGTTAATAATTGAGGATGCATTTTTCAATTTTCTTCTGCCTTCAATGGAAAAGGAAGCAAGATCCTTGCTAACAAGTAAAGCAAAGAACTGGCTGCTTATGGAATATGGAAATGTTTTGTGGAATAAAGTGTCAGTGGCACCATATCAACGCAGAGAAAATGATCTTGGCTCCGATGAAGAGGCTGCGCCCAGGGTTATGGCTTGCTGTTGGGGCCATGGAAAGCCAGCAACCACTTTTGTGATGTTGGATTCGTCAGGAGAGGTTTTGGATATCCTGTATGCTGGATCTCTCAGCCTTCGTGGCCAGAATGTTAATGATGAGCAGCGGAAGAAAAATGACCAGCAGAGACTGTTAAAATTCATGATGGACCACCAACCACACGTTGTGGTGCTGGGAGCTGTAAATCTGGCTTGTACACGGCTTAAGGAGGATATTTACGAGGTATGCAGCCATGAATTTTATTTGATTGGTAGCAAATGTGATTACAGATAAACTAGCAGTATTCTGGTAAAGGATATGTACTACCTGTTTCAGGCATATTATAAACAGATCTTTTTATCAGCATTTCTTTATTGCGGTGACTAAACACTAAAGTATCTCTTGACTGGTTTATGCGATTCAGATTATTTTCAAGATGGTGGAGGATAATCCAAGAGATGTTGGTCATGAGATGGATAATCTGAACATAATATATGGAGACGAATCCCTTCCGCATCTCTATGAGAATTCCCGCATTTCTGCTGACCAGCTTCCTACGCAGTCAGGTAACCACTCTTCTGTGAGCTTATATACAACTGTTCGGATTTAGCTGTACTTATCCATTCCAGGGTTTTAGGTATTGTGAGGCGGGCTGTGGCATTGGGTCGTTATCTTCAAAATCCTTTAGCAATGGTAGCGACATTATGTGGACCAGGGAGGGAAATTTTATCTTGGAAGCTGAATACTTTAGAGAGCTTTCTCGCACCAGACGAGAAGTACGATATGGTTGAACAGGTTATGGTGGATGTAACTAACCAGGTGGGTGTTGATCTTAATTTGGCTATAAGTCATGATTGGCTGTTTGCCCCACTGCAGTTTATTTCGGGGCTAGGTCCCAGAAAGGCAGCATCTCTTCAAAGATCCTTGGTAAGACAACAGACAATCTTCACTAGGAAGGATCTCTTAACTGAACATCATCTTGGTAAAAAGGTATTTGTTAATGCGGTTGGCTTCTTGCGAGTACGGCGCAGTGGATACACTGCAAATAGCAATACATATATTGATTTGTTGGACGATACAAGGATCCACCCAGAATCCTATAGTCTTGCACAAGAGTTGGCAAAAGATATTTATCTTAAAGATATGGGTGAAGAAGATAATGATGACGATGAAGTGCTTGAAATGGCAATAGAGCATGTTAAAGAGAAGCCACATCTGTTGAGGTCGGTTAAAACTTATGAATATGCTAAAGCGAAGAGCCGTTTAAATAAAAGGGAAACACTTAATGGTATAAAGTTGGAGCTGATGCAAGGGTTTCAAGATTGGCGTAGAACGTATGTGGAGCCAAGCCAGGATGAAGAATTCTATATGATTTCTGGTGAGTCTGAGGAGACTCTTTCCGAGGGAAGAATCGTGCAGGCGACAGTTCGCCGTGTTCAACCACAGAAAGCTATCTGTGCTCTCGAGTGTGGATTGACTGGCATTCTTACCAAGGAAGATTCTTCAGATGATTGGAGAGATGTCAATGATTTGACTGAAAAAATGCGTGAGGGCGATATCTTAACTTGCAGAATCAAGTCAATCCAAAAAAATAGGTACCAGGTTTTCCTGAGTTGTAAAGAGAATGATATGAGAAATAATAGGTACCAGAATAATCAGAACTTGGATCCATACTACCATGAAGACCGCAGTAGTTTACAGACTGAGAAGGACAAAGCTCGTAAAGAAAAGGAGCTTGCAAAGAAGCATTTCAAGCCAAGGATGATAGTTCATCCTCGATTCAAAAATATAACGGCAGATGAAGCAACGGAGGTATGTCATTGAACATATTCACAGATAGTGTATTCAAATTTTGTTCATAATTCTAATGTTGTGACACTGCAATAACAAGAAATAAGCGTCTTTCTTTTATGACAAACAATAAATAACTGTCTTTACATTGATGCCTAAGCTTATGTTGATACTTTCTTCATACTTTGTGCAGTTCCTGTCGGACAAGGAACCAGGTGAAAGTATTGTACGTCCCAGCTCACGTGGACCATCATATTTGACTTTGACTCTTAAAGTGTATGATGGAGTTTATGCTCACAAGGATATTGTGGAAGGTGGAAAGGAACATAAGGACATAACAAGCTTGCTCCGTATCGGAAAAACACTGAAAATAGGAGAGGATACATTTGAGGATTTAGATGAGGTACTTTGGCTACCTATCCAGTTATTTTATATTAATGAGAGTTGTTCCTGATCTAGTTTTTTGTATCTTTTTTCCTTTGGTTTTGTGGGAGGGGGAGGATTGCAGGGAATAGGGAACATATGTTCCCCCGTAGTCAATATAAATTAAAGCGATCAGCTATCTTCATAGGTCATTAGCAACCAGCTATCTTCATGAATCATCCAACTGGTGAAAAGAGTTGAATAAAGCAAAAAACAAACAAACAAATAAATAAGAAATAGAAATCCTTGAGATGATGGTTGATACTCTCTGAAAGTAGAACTAGAACACAGGTAGCAATAGCTTGCATTAATGTCATTATAGAGAGGAAATAGGATTTGTATCTCTCTCTCTCTCTCTCTGTGGACAGTCCTCTTCTCCAGATCTCTTTCTTTACACTCCTTGCGCAAAAATAGAAGTTTTGTGCTTAAATAGTGGGACAGATACATTGGGCAGGAGAGGTCAAATTTGATGAGTAAAGGACCTGGATTTGCGTTTTCTTAATATAGTTAGAGCTATTTTCAGAAATGCAAGGTAAGGTTGCGTACAACATATCCCTGTGGTCCGGCCCTTCCCCGGTCCCCGCGCATAGCGGGATCTTAGTGCACCGGGTTGCCTTTTTTTTTTTAGTTAGAGATGTTTGGAAAATTTAATTTTATTTGCTGCTTCCTTTCATACCCAAAGAGGTATTAATTGCTCTGAAGCATTATGGTTGTTGGTATTTAGTTGGCAATGGCTTTCTCTGATATGTTTAAAAGGGCAACCCGATGCACTATCTCCCGCTATGCGCGGGGTCCGGTGTAGGTCCGGACCACAAGGGTCTATTGTACACAATCTTACCTTGCATTTCTGCAAGAGGCCGTTTCCACACTTGAACCCGTGACCTTCAAGTCACATGACATCAACTTTACCCGTTACTCCAAGGCTTCCCTTCCTTTCTCGGATATGTTTGTTATTTTTTTTCTTGGAAACACTAAGAATCACTGGTTTTATGTTGTGTTTATTTCAGGTAATGGATCGGTATGTTGATCCATTAGTAGCTCATTTGAAGACAATGCTGAACTACCGCAAGTTTAGGAAAGGATCAAAGGCAGAAGTTGATGAACTTTTAAAAATTGAGAAATCTGAGTACCCTACGAGGATTGTCTATAGCTTTGGTATTTCTCATGAACACCCTGGAACAGTCATTTTGACTTATATACGGAGTTCCAACCCACACCATGAGTATGTTGGTCTGTACCCGAAAGGATTTAAATTCCGCAAGCGGATGTTTGAAGAAATTGATCGCCTTGTGGCATATTTTCAAAGACATATTAATGATCCCCATGACTCGGGACCATCAATACGATCAGTTGCAGCAATGGTGCCTATGCGCAGCCCTGCAAGTGGGGGCTCCTCAGGATTTGGTGGCGGGTGGGGTGGTTCATCCAATGATAGTGGTCGAAGAGGTGGTCGATCTGGGGACAGAGATAGGTCTTCTGGACCAGGTAAAAGCTGTCCTCCTGTATTCTCTCTCCTCATAGTTACACGAGCTCTTCAATCTTCATCATGTTCTAAATGCGCTAAACCAACTTTAATGAGTTGTCTAACTGGTGACTCCTCTTTAGATACCTCTTTTTTTTGGTTCTTTTCGAGATAAAATCGGGTTGGTTTGCAGCTAAGAGTTGCCCTTATTTTACGTACCTCCTTCCAGCATTGATTGGCCCGTATATTCAAGTTGCGGTGGCGTGCCCCTTCTGTTCTCCTTTTCCCTAAAAAGTGTTTTGGGGAGTGGTTGGTGGTCTCTCTTGCAGGCGAGAATTGTCTCAACTACTTGTCCTACTCCGCGGGCATGATATTTGACCTTTTTTCCTTAAAAACCTCACCGTAGGTTGGTCCCTCAACTGAGTGCAGGTTTAGATAGCATCCTGTTGTGACTGAGAGAACATTAGTGCTTATCATACTGTGTAGGCTGCGTATGTCTAGAATGTGCTTCATTCCATTGGAACTCATTCTACTGTTGCTCTGTAATATACAGTTCATATTGATGTTGTTAAAAGGCGAGGAACACACGTACTGCTTGTTAATGGGCACTTTTGGTTTTGCAGGTAGAAATGACTATAGAAGTCGAAGCAATCAGGATGATCAAAGTGGATTGCCGCCCAGGCCCTATGGTGGTGGTGGTGGTCGTGGACGCGGACGTGGTCGGGGACGTGGTAGAGGAAATAATGATAATGACGGACAAGATTCAGATTATGGCTCTCAAAAGTGGAGTTCTAAGGAAGGTGGAGGAGGTTGGGGTGAAGTCCAAAATTCACCTGCTAGGGACACTTGGGGTGGTGGTGGAAGTGGTGCTGGAGGTGGTAGCGGAGACGGAGGTGGTTGGGGTGCTAGTCCTGGAGGCGGCGGCGGCTGGGGACAGGATACCGGTGGTCAGTCAGAGGATTCTGGCTGGGGTGGTGGTAAAAAGTCTGGTGGCAGCGGAGGGTGGTGATCATATCTATGATCAAAGCAATTCTTTTGATTATGTAATGCTCGTACTTGTGTAGTCTTTTGGATGTACGACCAGTCTGACTTGTTTTCTTTTGCAAGCATAAAATAGTTATCCAGGTTTCAAATTCCATCCTTTAACTGAATTGCCAAGTACTAGTAACATCTTTGTAACTATGACGGGTATAGACGCTTATGACCTTCCCCTCTATGTCTTGCGGTAATGATTCCTCTAGCATTACGACCTATCTATGCCCTCTATAGATGCTTATCTATTAACATGCACTTCTTTACCAAGTGTTATACATGTTGGATCGGTGTATCTGTGTTGGGCTCCTGCCTTTACTGATCGAAATCTGAATTTGATTTTTAACTGCAATAGGACAATCTTGGACAGATAGATTTTGAACCACAATTGGACAATCTTGGGCTAATACTTCTGGTGTTATATCTATTTTTGTAATTTCGAATAAGTGGAAAGGGTCAAATTTGCTCCTCCACTATGCGAAAAGATCAATTTTACTTTGTTATACTATTTGAACCATTTAGGTAATTATGAGACATTTTTGAACTGATAATATAACACAGGCTAAAATTGATTATTTTCTCATGTAGATGAGTAAATTTGACCATTTTTTGAGATTTTATTTTACATCATCGCCTTCCACCACTTCAAGCCAGGGTGCAATACCTAGTTGAGATGATAAATGGTATGAATTCTTGGACGTCATTTTTCTTTTTTTATATAGCCAAGTTTTGTTAAATTGCCTAGGCATTGGAAATCTCGCATGCAAAACTGAATTGTAAAGCCGATTCGATAGACATTGCATCTCAAATGATAATATCATCCTATGCCCAAAATCTGGTGAAATGTTTTTTTATCGGAATTAGAATTCACACAGTCAATCTCAATTTATTGTTATATCCAAACAAAAGAATTTACAAATAAATTAAGAAAACATTTTCCATACCAAACACATGAAGTGAAGTTGAAAGTAACATTTGGGCATTACATGTGCAGAAATAGAATTTGGTCACGGGTGCGTGCGGTGTACCCCACAATACAACATGACTTTGTGTTGGAACCTTTGTGCCCGAGATTGGCTCGTTATGTTGATTGTGCTTCAATCCGTTTTATTATTTATTGCATGTCTCTAACCTTTCGTTTTTGTTAACAAACAAAAGTAGTTGTCACAATCATATTATGTAAACCTAAAAATGAGATCATTTGTGAGTTTTTAGTTAATAAGTTTGAATAGTAAAGAAAACTCCAAGTAACAACAATAACAACATACTCAGTGTAATTTTATAAGTGGAATCTGGGAGGGTGAAATATACGTAAATCTTACCCCTACCTTGGAAGATAGACAGGTTGTTTCCGATAGACCTTCGTCTCAAGTAAAAGCTTTCAAAGCACTTAGAAGAAAAAACAACGGGAGTGAAGAGACCATGACAAAATACTAAGAAAAACATGTTTAAGTATTCTTAAAAGTGGACAATAACAACAAAAATATAAGAATAATCAAAGTACAAGAAACATTAAATAGTAACAGTTTTGAATAACAAGAAACTACAATAGTAATACTACGACTATGGAAGGATAAGCGAAACAACACTCAATACCTAACTAGCCTTTTACTCTAATATGTGTCCTCCAGAATTTTAAGCAACAGAATAAAAAAATTTAAAGTAAAATAATAAAATTACTCGTATAAGTAATTTTCTTACCGACAATTAAAACTTAAATATCTACTATAAAAGTTAAAAAGGAAATGAGGGAGGAATTCAAATGCTTAATGTGGGTAATATTAAAATAATATTAATTAGAAATAGCGGTATTCCAATTTTGTAAAAGAACTTATCAAATTTATAACATTTTAGTAAGTCTAAATCATAATTTAAATTATGTCATTAATTAAATTATGGATAAATCATTCTAAGTGAAAATTAAAAAGAACAAAACGTGCTTTGCTTGGCATCAAACAACAACATATCCAGTGAAATCCCACAATGCGGGGTCCGGGGAGGGTAGAATGTACACATACCTCACCTCCACCTTGGTAGGTAGAGCGGCTGTTTCCGGGAGACCCTCGGCTCAAGACAAAGCATAATCAGGCAAAGCAAAACAAAGTATGAAAAACGGTCAGACTCATACTAGAAATTAAAGCAGTGTGAACATGCAGATAGTAAAAATCAAATACGCAATGATAACTCATTCTAACAATCGAAAGCAGTAGCTAACATGGAGCAGTAGCTAACACAACTAAATAAGATAAATAAATTACACTAAAGAACACATAACATCATGAATCAAACTACAGAATACTAAAGAACAATAATGCGCCTATAAGTATGACATGCTAATCAAACCTACAATAATAACAATACACTATCATTTTGTAAGCGTAAATAGGACTATGCTCGATTACCTACTACCATTCTACCATAATCCGTGTCCTCCACAACCCCCTATCTAAGGTCATGTCCTCAGTAAGTTGCACCAGCGCCATATCCCGTCTAATCACCTCTCCCCAATATTTATTTGGCCTACCTCTACCCCTCCTGAACTCATCCATAGCCAACCTTTCACACATCCGCACTGGGGCATATGTGTCTCTCCTTTGCACATGCCCGAACCATCTCAACCTCGCTTCCCGCATCTTATCCTCCACCGAGGTCACTCCCACTTTATCCCGGATATCATCATTCCTAATCTTATCTCTCCTTGTATGCCCACACATCCATCTCATCATCATCATCTCCGCAACTCTCATCTTTTGTATGTGTGAAGTCTTGACTGACCAACACTCTGCCCCATACAACATAGTTGGTCTAACCACCACCCTATAGATCTTGCCTTTAAGTTTAGTTGACACTTTTTTGTCACACAAGACTCCAGATGCGACCCTCCATTTCATCCACCCTGCCCCAATACGATGTGTGACATCGTCATCAATTTCTCCATTCCCCTGGATAATAGACCCTAGGTATTTGAAACTTCCTTTCTTCAAAATGACCTGAGTACCAAGCCTCACCTTCACGCCTGTCTCGGGATCGCTAATTTGCACTCTAAATATTCTGTCTTGGTCCTACTCAACTTGAACCCTTTAGACTCCAGAGTCTGTCTCCAAACCTCCGGTTACACTATATTTTTGAAGGGACACTATATTTTTCACCCAACTTCCTTTGCAGTTACAATTCACAAACATTATCTTATCCTAGATTCTAAAAAAGTTAGCAATATTGTTTAAAAGTACATTTACAAGAGATAGTAAAAGAGAATTAGAGAAAATATTGATAATATCCCCTAGTTCATTTTTACAGTTAGCAAATGTGGACAGTTGGTTGGTTTTAAATCTTTTATATTTCAAACTCAATAAATAATGGTAATTGAATAAATATAGTAAAGTATCATACTTATTTAATTAATATATATGCTATGCTTTCTGTTTTATTGGTTCACCTAGAAATCACCTAGAAATAGGTTAGGCTTTATATCCAAATCAATGAGACGTTTTTGTTTGGTTGAGCGTCCTCTTAGAAACTGAAATAAAATATATAACAAGATTAACAAGTAAGTAATAACCACTAGTGGAGATTGCTTACCATTTAATATTTATTCTTTAGATGAAGTTGAGAACAAGAAAGTTCATTTTTTTTAAAGTAAATAAATTATCTTACCTAGTGTCACTTTATTTACCAGTTAAGGTTGAATTTTAAAAGTACTAATATTTTCTGCTATCGAGATTATATATATATATAAATCAAGAGTTGTCTTCTTTCTATCTATGTGAATTGAATTCCATAGAAGGAAGTGAATGAAGAAGTAGATTTCTAATCCATTTTTAGAATGAATTTTTTTGCTAATGGAATTATTAAGAAAATGAACTATATATTCCTTACATCATCGCAAGGTTTAATACTATATTAAAATAAATCATCATTTAATCAACTATAATATTGTTAAGATCATTATTATTTCCATAATATCAAATCATATATTGTATAGTTAAATCAAATATTATATAATTATGTTTTAAAGATTATTAGCATATTCTTAGGATAATTTACCTTAATAGTAGTCTAGATTGATTCTTATATGGTTATATATATATATATATTGTATTCTTGAAATTAAATAAGGGAGGGGACTCAATTCCTTCATGGTATCAAGAGCCACAAAATAACTCCCCATATTTTCCCTCTACTCGGTCGACCCCACCCCCTAAAATCGAAACCCTATCGGTCAGTTTTGGCCAAACCCTAAAGCCAAAACCCTAGTTTTTCCCCCGATCAACTCATCCTCCCTCAAACCCTAGTTAGGGTTCCGCCACTCCCTCATTCCCCTGGCCGAAACCCACTACTTCAGTTTCTTTCTTTACAAAACCACCACTTATTTTCGATTTTCATCTCCTTTCCTAAAGAAACAATGGCCGACCAACAAAAAAATTATCTCGCTCTTTCCATAAACAACGTCAAGAACTTTATTCCAATTATTCTCGAGATGGAAAAAGGACAATACTCTTCTTAGGCGGAGTTATTCGAAATCCATTGTCGAACATACCAAGTCATAGACCATATTCTTCCTCCCAAGTCTCAATCAGAGACTACCGTTGTTGACAAAACTTTATGGTCTCACTTATAGTCCTTCAATGGATTTACGACATCATTCTAATGACCTTTTGCACACCATTTTGGAACTGGACTCTACGACTCAACAATTTTGGGAGCATTTGCAAAATATTTTTCAAGATAATAAGATTTCTCGGGCTGTATATCTTGAAAACCAATTCACCAATGTCAAATTGGATGATTTTTCAAACGTCTCTCCATATTTTCAGGAGTTGAAAATACTTGTCGATCAATTATCAAAGGTTGGTGCACCGGTGACGAATCAAAGGTTAGTTCTCTAATTGATTGCGGGATTGAATGAACAATATGATGGTGTTGTTATGTTCATTCAACAAAGGAATCCATTACCGCCATTCTATGAGGCTCGTTCGAAATTAATTCTTGAAGAACCCGAACAAAAATAGGTGACGGCCGCGGCAACCAATGCCGGCATCACTCTTCTTTCCATCAACAATTATACCGATGATTTTGGCACTCAAAATTCTGGTTCCGACAGTGGGTCTAACCGATAAAATAATGGGCCAAAATCATAATAATAAAGAAAAATAATTGTGGAAAGAGGCGGCAATAGGCCTCGGCGATGGGCCAAAAAGCAGACCACTAACGGTAGCCCAACCAGCTGACGAGCGGCGGGCAAGATCACCGTGGGTCGACACCGCAATGATGGATCGCCTCCCCGCCTGCACCCATAGATCAGTGGGCCCGCCCTCCTCCAACATCTATGCAGCATGGGGTTCTCGGTTCTCGTCCGCAATAACTTTTGCACCCGTGTGCCATCTTCTGTAAGTAATGATCCCACAGACATCGAGCAAGCCATGAACAACATGAATCTCAATGTTCTCGATGATTCGTGGTATATGGACACGGGGGAAACATCACACATGACGACATCTCAAGGTACTCCCTCGTCTTATTTTAATATGAGCAGTAATAAAAATATTATAGTTGGCAGTGGATAGAAAATTTCAATTTGTGGTATTGGTTAATTAAACCTCCCCCACCCACCTTTACATTTGAAGAATGTCCTACATGCACCCAAATTTATTAAAAACTTGATATTTGTTCATCGTTTCACCACTGACAATAATGTTTCTATTAATTTTGATTTGTTTGGGTTTTATGTGAAGGATTTTCATACGGAGATGCCACTAATGAGATGTAATAGCACTGGTGATTTGTATCCCATCACCGCCACCGCCAACCAAGTCACAAATCCATCAATATTTGCTGCTATTTTTTCTGTTTTATGGCATAACCGATTGGGACACCCGAGAGCACTGATGTTAAATTCTCTTAGAAAAATAAATTTATTGACTGTAGTCAACTAGTGGACTCTTATGTTTGTCAGACTTGTGTTTTTGGATTAAATTTCCCTTTTTCTTTATCTATTTCTAATACTATTATGTCATTTGATCTCATGCATAGTGATTTATGGACATTTCCAGTTTTAAGTTCGGCAGGTCATAAGTATTATATGCTTATTTTAGATGATTATTCTAATTTTCTGTGGACATTTCCCATTGGAAAAAAATCGCATGTCCCCACTTTTATAAAACAATTTAGTGTTTTCATCCAAATCCAATTTGAGAAGTCCATTAAATATTTTCAATGTGACAATGGGAGGGAATTTATAAATGATCAATTTAAGAAATTTTCTCACTAAAGTGGTATGTCATTGCATCTTTTATGTCCACATACTTCTCCTTAAAATGGAAAAGCCAAAATAAAAATCCGAACAATCAATAATTTAATTCACACACTTCTTGCGCATTCGTCCACACCACCGTCTTTTTTGCATCATGCTCTTCAAATGACCACATATATTTTAAACATTCTTCCTATAAATATACTCTCAAACCTATCTCCGACACAAATTTTATATAATCTTTCTCCCTCCTATACACATTTGAGGGTTTTTAGGTGTTTGTGCTATCCATTGTTTTCTTCCACAACAATAAATAAACTTCAAACCCGTTCCACTTCATGTGTCTTTTAGGGATACCCATAAAATTATAGGGGCTATAAGTGTTATGATATGTTTAATGGAAAAATTATCATCTCTCATCACATTATTTTCGATGAGTCCATATTCCTATTTGCTAATTCTCACACGTCGTCCCCACCTTCATACGAATTTTTGGACGAGGAGCTACACCCATTTTTAAATTACCATCTAAATAGCCCATCTTATCAAGCCTAATCGAGGGGGCCCACTGCCTCTTCGGTCCTGACTGGACAAGCCCAAAATGGACTCCAAAGTATCACGACCCAACAACACAATCAAACTGGGCCAGTCTGAGTCAAGGAGCCCACTGCTCCCTCCTCATCGGCCTCAACCTAGTTAATTTTCAGCAACCGTTTGGCCCAAATGAGGGAGCCCACTGCTTCCTAATCCACTTCCCCAAACCGTCAAACAAGCCTAATAACACAAGCCCACCCACTCAGCCCCTCTCGACCCAGTAACATTCCCGTAAATCTACAGCCCTAACCCCATATTATGACCCCACCTCGGTCCATTAAAACACGTGCCTTGCACGGGATTTTTTGTCTCAAACGTCAATTTAATTTAACCTCTTCAGTCCAACCATCACCAATTTCATAAAAATCCAAAAACTACACTATCAGACCCAAATTGAAAAGCTTTAATGTTATATAAAATTGATGCTCTTATTAAAAATAAGACGTGGGAGTTGGTGTCCTATCTATCTAATGTGAACATAATATGTTCTACGTGAGTTTTCTGTCATAAAATGAATTCTGATGGTTCCTTTACGAGACACAAAGCTTGTCTTGTTGGTGATGGCAGGTCTCAGCAGGTTGGCGTAGATTGCGGTGAAATATTCAGCCCAGTAGTTAAACCAACAACTATCAGAACTGTTCTCAGTCTGGCTCTGTCAAAATCATGGTTCATTCATCAGTTGGACATCAAGAATACATTTCTAAATGGTCACATACATGAAATAGTTTACATGCACTAACCTTTGGGTTTCCGAGATCCTATTCACCCTGATTGTGTTTTCTTATTGCAAAAGTATTATATGGTCTAAAATAGATCCCAGGGCGTGGTATAACAGGTTTGCAGGTTTCGTCTCCACACTGGGGTTTTCACATAACAAGTTCGATAAGTCTTTGTTTATTTATAAGAAAGGGAATGAAATAGCATATATTTTTTTCTATGTGGATGACATCATCCTCACAACGTTATCTGAGACACTTCGCTAGTCTATTATGTCTTTCCTTACCTCAGAATTTGCCATGAAGGATTTGGGCTCTTTAAACTATTTTTTTGGGTATTGCTACAACTCAATATGCAGGTGGTCTGATTCTTTGTCAAAAGAAATACGCTGAGGGTTCATTGACAAAACCGATATGTCCTCTTGCAAACCGTCACACACGCTGGTTGATACCAAGACAAAATTGAGTAACTCTACAACTTTTCCTATATTGATCCAACACATTACCGCAACTTAGCAGGGGCATTGTAGTAACTCACCTTCACGAGACATGATATCTTCTATGCAGTTCAACATATTTGTTTACATATGCAAGACCCGAAAAAAGAGCATTGTCACGCCAAGAACCCCGGGCCCGCGACTGGTGCCCTACCTGGGCACCCTTCTATTCATACAACACAATAAACCGCGGAAGATAAATAACACTTTTTTTTCTTAAAACAAAGGCAAAGCCGATAAGGCTGCCATAATATAAATCACCCAAAAGGGTCTACACTATTCAATAATTTAAATACAACTCTAGCCAGTCCAGCCCACATATGAATACATACCTCTAAGATTTTGGACAAATACTATGACGGGACAAGGCCCCGCCGTACCCCTGAATATACCTAGCCATAATGACAAGCTCCGGAACATTGGAGCCATCTCAAAATGCTGAACCAGGATCCTAAGCTCGCGGATCCACAACTGTGTATCTAAACCTGCGGACATGAACGCAGCCCCCCGAAGGGGGTTGATGCGCGATTTATGCATACACTTAAACGCAAGTGCACGTGTCGAGTTAAGTAATATAGTCTTGGAAGACCGAGTTATCGTCCTCAGGGATTAGTGTTCAAGTACCAAATTCTATTCCTTGTTATCTATTTGGTGACCGATAATTGATTTGTTGTTTATGACTAATAATTATAAAAACTAATTAACTATGTTGTTTTACTCAGTAATGATGGAAATAGGGCTTTCAAATCTCCTCAACTATCCGCTTAACTTACTTATTAATGCAATTGACTATGGTTCTTCTTCTATTTGAGATAGCAGGTTTACTAATCCGTTTTATACTCCTGTTAAGGTTATATAAACACTCAACCTCAATAAAAAACCTTTCTACCTTTCGATGATAAGGTTGACTCTAGAGGAGGATTAAGAACAAAAACCTTATTAATGCTACACAAATAATCGGGGTATTTTCATCCACGATTCAACCTATGTCTATCCAACTACATCATATTCACAACCTCCCCTTTCGGATTTCGGTTAGAAATCATATAAGTTATGATAATTAATGATCAAGTAATTACCAAGCAATCAAAACATATATTGGATAAATCTCAACAATAAGAAGAAAAACCAAGAACATGCATTAATTCATAAAGAAAATGTTCAAGTGAATTGACATGGAAAACCCTATATTAGAATTAGTTCCTAGCCATAGACATGACAAGAACTAATTCAATATCAAACATAAACTGAAAATAAAGTAAAAGAAGAACAAGAAATTACTAAAGAAAGGTCTCCAATCTTGAACTCCAAGAAGTGATGTGAATTGGCAAGAAAGGGAACCCTTCAATCTGCTCTAGGGTTCTCCTTTTATAGTTTAAAAAACGAGGTGCAGGGTTTTCCATCAGGCCTGGCCCATTATCCTTCGAAAATCTGATTTTTCGCCTGCGCCGCGCCAGAACTGGTGCCGCGCACAAGTCTGCGTCCTCTCAAGATTAGCCGCGGCCTCGACTGGCTGTCAGGCGCCGCATGGCCCTGCTTCGCGCTGATTCGCCACTTTCTCGCTTTTCGAGCTCTGGAACCTCCGTTTCTGCCCTCTTTTTTGCTCCTTTTTCGCCAAAGAGCCACTTTAACCAATATGACTCAAAAGAAAGAAAATATATCCTAAGACGACACGTATTTGTACAAAAATGGACAAAAAACTCACTAAAAATGGCTCAAAATGTGTATATAAAATACACCGATCAAATACCCCCAAACTTATCCTTTGCTCGCCCTCGAGCAAAGATCAAAAGAAAGAAATAAAGACACAAGGAAAAAGAAAAATAGAGGACTCAACGACATTGATCACTTTGCTGCATTGGTGTTACTTAGAAAAACATGAAGGTTAGCAGAATAATATGCAGGAACATATAGCATGAATTTTTAGCATTCTAAACACATTAAGCTAGATATTTCGCAAACTCATTTTAATCATGCTTAATGGAAGTAAGAATACTGAATTATGCATGTCAATTTCCAAATCCTATGACATGTTTACTTGCTATTTTCCACTAATCATGGATATGCATATAAGAGATCTTCAGGACTTTTTAGGGTTGTATTGTAGGCTTAGGCATAGGTAGGTAAAAATAGGCATTTGGACTCATTTTATGTACCATAAGCTCTTTGCTTTTCAATTTTTCCCTTTTCTTTTGATTTCATTTCTTCACTTCATATCTATCTTTCCCCTCTTTTGTTTTGAGAGAGTGAAGTGTATTATGAATAACAAACACCCCCAAACTTAGGCTTTTGCCTATTTCTTATTACTTTTTTATTGGGGTGCATCAAACTTGTTCACTCTTTTTGTCTCTTTTTTAACACTTTCTATTCCAACCATTTCACATTTTTACTTATGACACAAGTGTGGAAATATAGGGTGTCAAAGAAAAGTTCAATTTTTAGGCTCAACGGGGCTGACTAGGGATATTTTTAATGTCAGGGATAGAAAAAAGTGGTAAGAATTGGCTAACAAAGAAATGCCTGAGTCATCTCCCCTACATGCATATCCTAACTATTTCGCCTCAAATAGCAAGTAATCATAACACATAGGTTTTAATCATTTACAATGCACAATTCAAGCAGAAACTCCAAATAGACAGATTTCATGAGTTTTTGGCATCTCTAACCTAAGTGTTTAGATAGTTGCTTCTAATTCCATTACATTATTCAACCTTACTTCACTAGGTGTTTCTAGTAACTACAGCATGCATGATCTTTGACAGAAAATTATGACTCAATTTTTTTTTATGACTCAAAAATACACAAAACAAATTAAAAAGACTCAAAAATACTAAAATAATAAGACACAAATAAAACACCCCCCCAAACTTAAATCACACATTGTCCCCAATGTGTGCAAGACTCAAAGAAAATAAAAGAAACAGAACACTTACAGACTTGATTTAAAGTGGTGGCGGTGGCGGTGGATAGTGCATTGACCAATGGTTGAACAAGGAACTCATCTCGTCAATTCTCTGGTGCAACTGTTGTTGCCCCTGCCTCAATTCTTGTTGTCCTTGTATCATCGTGTCAAAATTTTGCATCATCCTTCTCTGGTTCTGGAGCAACTGCTCCATCATAGGCACTGGAGGTTCTGATTCTGTGGGTGGTTCTTGTCGCTTCTCGCTCATACCGAGCCTCTGCCTCGTGCTCATCTTCATCCACGACTGCTGCTTTGCCGTGTTGGTCTTCTTCTTGCTTCTTTGGAGGATTGGTGCAGGAAGGAATGCACTATCCCGTATGACACAAGCAGTTGGTTTTTCTCATATGTATCAGTGGGTAGGGTTGGGACCCCATTTATGGAGCATAAACATGTAATAAGTGAGCCATGTCCCAACCCACCTGTCGTTACCAACCTGCTGGTCTCTCCAATATTTTGCACTATCTCCTTCCCAACATCGATCGTCTTCCCCGACATAATTCCATATATCAATTTGATTCTGTCTTCTGGCACTCTGGTAAGGTGCATTGATGGAATCATGCGGGCACTGACGAAATACAACCAACCCTTGGCTGTTTTGTTGAACTGACATCTGCTCAGTCCTCTTGACCCATTTCTGGCAATATCAAACGCAGCCCCAGGGTAGCTTACTATGCTTGCGACGACATTCCAGTCGATGTTGTTGGTGCTTCTAGACCATGTTCTAAAATAGCTCCAATCGCCATCTCCTCCTTCAACATCAACTGTTTTCAATAACACATTCACCACTTCTGCCATCACAGGCACATATCGTCCCCTCACAAAGCATCTATCGTCCACCTTCTCCGGAAAGTTAGCATAAAATTCTCTCACCATCACTGTGTTCATTGGTGCTATCTTTTTCCAGGTTAACAAATCTTTTCCACCCCATCATCTCAATCATCGCCCGAATGGGCTCATAGACATCCCCCTCCCCAAGCGACTCTCTTTGATAATCCATTCCTCTTTCAGGGATTAAGGGCCTAGTACTAAGTTTTTTGTATCTATCATGAGCTCTTTGACTGACAAACCTAGTATCATCATATTGAGGGGCTGAGGTGGATGTGGAAGCTCTTTTCTTTCTGGCAGACATTTTTAGATAACTTTTTCAGCGTTTCCTTTGTATCAACAATGTTACCCAACACTATCACCCAACAATCAGCAGCTACAACACCTATCACCCCCAAACTTCACTTAAGAAGCTCCTGCACAACACCCACACTCACCTCGTATACTCTTCCTCGAAATCTCACAACCAATTTCAAAACCCCAACACACCCTCACAGATACAACACCTCCTCCAATCTACTACCTCCTCTGACTACAGTAAAGCTTTCAAGAAAAGATAAAGGTTACCTTTGACGGTGTTCTTCAAGATTTTCTTGCTCCTAATGATGATTTGAGGCAATGGGATGAGGGTAGTTGTTTTAGGGTGGTTAAGGGTTTAGGGAATTTAAGAACTTTGGTGTGATTGGGTTTAGTTTATGGAAGGTTTTTAGGTAAAGTGTGGATTTTTCGTGGGTTTTTGTGGAGGAAGGTTTAGGTTTTGATTTGGAATGGGGAAAATCGGATTTAGGGCGTCTTTAATTTCTGGGTTTCGCCTCTGCGCTGCCGTGGCACCATTCTGCACTCTTACGAACTTCTGCGCGCGCCTGCGGACTTTCAAAAATTTTCTGGACTTTTGGCGCCGCGACCCTGCTCCTGGGCGCCGCGACGCTAAATCTCTTGCGCTGTTCTGCTCTTTTGGTGTCGCGGCCCTGCTCCTGGGCGCCGCGGCGCTAACCCGATTTTCTGGAAATCCCTTTTCTTTTCGTTTTGGCTTATCTTCCGTTTTCACCCTCCACATTCTTGGGCCTGCACCTGTCATCACAACACATAAACAATACCTCTGTGAGACTGTTCTTAGTGAAAACTAACTGCATTAAAGTAAAATAAATTAAAATACTTTGGGTTGCCTCCCAAGTAGCGTTGTCTTTAACGTCTTTTAGCCGGACGCAAGTTCTTTAAATCAAGAGGTGTGGGGGTAAATTGACCCCACAACCAATCCACTTCTTTAACATTTTTCTCCTTCTCCTTCTGTTTTTCTTTTTATATTTATTTTCAAGCGAAGGTTCAGTATCACATACCTGCTGTGGCGGGCTTATCTCCCTTGTTGTGGCTTGCACTGGCTCACATAAAGTTCTGACGGTGCTAATTGCAAAGCACCTGCTCATGACCGGGGGTTCAATAACGTGTTTGAACACTTTGAACACCATTTCTTCGCTTTCTACTCTCAGTGTCAGCTCACCATTTTCTACGTCAATCAGGGCTCTCCCTGTTGCCAAAAATGATCTCCCCAATATGATGGGAATCTCCTCATCCTCATCCATATCAAGAATGAGGAAATCTGCAGGGAAAAAGAATTTTCCTACTTTAACAAGCACATCCTCAATCTTCCCCCTGGGATGCACCACCGTTATGTCCGCTAGTTGCAAGCTCACCGTGGTTGGTTTGGCTTCGCCTAATTCCAACCTCTTAAACACCGACAAAGGCATCAGATTTATACTAGCCCCCAAGTCACAAAGGGCTCTATTACACGTTACCCTGCCAACTGTGCAAGGCAGTGTGAAACTCCCTGGGTCCTTAAGTTTAGGGGGAAATTTCTTCTGCAGGATGGCACTGCATTCCTCTGTCAGTGCCACCATCTCATATTCTGCTAACTTCTTCTTCTTTCCCAGAATCTCCTTCATAAAGTTAAAATAAGAAGATATTTGCTCCAATGCCTCGATGAATGGTATGTTGATGTGTAACTTTCTGAATGTCTCCAAAAACTTGGAGAATTGCTTATCAACTACTTTCCTTTGAAATCTTTGCGGGAAAAGAATCTTCTCAGTGTACTCCCTCTCTGGAGCTTTCTCTAATATTGGGCGATCTTCCACAACCCTCTCTCTCTCTCTGTTTCTACCATCTGTTCAACTACAGGCTGAGGTGCAAGCTGCTCCAACTGTTTTCCACTCTCACCGCATCGCTGCATCGTTTTCTGTGGTTCATCTCTGTATTGTTCGGCAGTGTACCCTGTGGCCTGTTATTCGCTAGCTTTGCCAGTTGCCCCACCTGTGTCTCCAAGTTCCTGATGGATGATCTAGTCTCTGCCATAAATTGGGTCTGGGAGTTGGTGAGTGTCAACAAGGCTGCTCTCAGCTCATCTGGCTTTTCTTGTTGAACCGGTGCACTGAATTGTTGTGAAGATGAGGCCTGAGTAAATGGTTGCTGATTTTGGTACTGGCCTCTAAACTGGTTCTGCTTCCCCTGCTCACCTCTCCATGAAAAATTAGGGTGATTCCTCCACCCTAGATTGTATGTATTTGAGTAAGGGTTGTTTTGGGGCCTCTGATAGTTCCCTACTGCCTGACACTCTGCTTGCTCGATCGACATATTGTTAGGATCAGCTGATGGGAATCTATCAAAGGTGTGTGGACCACCACACATTTCACAACTCATTGGCATTTGCACTGCATTCACAGACACTGTATTTTGTTGTAGTTGCTTGGTCAAAAGAGCAACTTGAGCATTAAGTGCAGTGATGACGTCAATCTCATGAACTCCTACTGTTCTTCTGCCACTCACCTGTCTGTCATCTGTTACATGATTATTGGTGGCCATGTCTTCCAATAAATCATGAGCTTCATGGGCTGTCTTTCTCATAAAGGTTCCACCTGCGGCTGCATCAATGATCGTTCTGGTCGTTCCGCTTAGCCCATTATAGAAAATGTGGACCAAATTTCATAACTCAATACTGTGGTGTGGACACTTCCTTTGCAAGTCCTTGAATCTTTCCCAAGCTTCATATAATGACTCTCCATCGGCTTGATAGAAATTATTCAACTCTCCTCTCGCCATGCGCTTTGTAGTGGAAAGAACTTTGCTAAATATTTCGTGCCAACTCTTTCCATGTGAAAATCGAATCTGGCCGGCAAGGAATTCAACCACACTTTCGCTCTATCCCCGAGCGAAGCGGAAATAGCCTCAACTGACGGGCCATCAAGAATAATTATCAGATCTGAAGGTTGCACACAGCTCTAAGAAATTAGCTATATGCATGTGAGGATCCTCCGACGGCAACCCTCCAAACTGAACCGTATTCTGCACCATACTTAAAATTGCCGGCTTGATCTCAAAATTATTTGCTCCTATTGCAGGGAGCCTAATACAAGTTTGTGCTCCATTCACCCGTGGCAGCACATAATCTCCCAAGCTTCTTTCAGCTTGGACTTGGACTCTCTCTTCTACATCATTCGGCAATCTCCGAGGCATTCTCATGTTAGGTTGATGATCACCTAACCCCTCGTTCATATCATTATTGTTTTGTATGCCTTCCATCTCTATTAAGGCCGGAACTCGTTGGTTCCTTCTGTTTACAAGTTTTCTCAATTTCTGGATTGAAGGGAACAAGAGTGTCTGCTCCTCTTCTCCTTCGCATAAACTGAGTGCCTGAAACAGATCAAAAACAAACAAACGGATCACGGCACACTGGTTTACACAAAATAAAAATAAAAAGTAATAAATAAAAACAAAAATAAAAACCAAATTAGAAATTAAGAATAGATAAAATTGATATTGAACTACGCCAATCCCCGGCAACGGCGCCAAAAACTTGACGCGCGATTTATGCACACACTTAAACGCAAGTGCACGTGTCGTGTCAAGTAGTATAGTCTTAGAAGACCGAGTTATTGTCCTCAGGGATTAGTGCTCAAGTACCAAATTCTATTCCTTGTTATCTATTTGGTGACCGATAATTGATTTGTTGTTTATGACTAATAATTATAAAAACTAATTAACTATGTTGTTTTACTCAGTAATGATGGAAATAGGGCTTCCAAATCTCCTCAACTATCCGCTTAACTTACTTATTAATGCAATTGACTATGGTTCTTCTTCTATTTGAGATAGCAGGTTTACTAATCCGTTTTATACTCCTGTTAAGGTTATATAAACACTCAACCCCAGTACAACACCTTTCTACCTTTCGGTGATAAGGTTGACTCTAGAGGAGGATTAAGAACAAAAACCTTATTAATGCTACACAAATAATCGGGGTATTTTCATCCACGATTCAACCTATGTCTATCCAACTACATCATATTCACAACCTCCCCTTTCAGATTTCGGTTAGAAATCATATAAGTTATGATAATTAATGATCAAGTAATTATCAAGCAATCAAAACATATATTGGATAAATCTCAACAATAAGAAGAAAAACCAAGAACATGCATTAATTTATAAAGAAAAGGTTCAAGTGAATTGACATGGAAAACCCTATATTAGAATTAGTTCCTAGCCATAGACATGACAAGAACTAATTCAATATCCAACATAAACTGAAAATAAAGTAAAAGAAGAACAAGAAATTATTAAAGAAATGTCTCCAATCTTGAACTCCAAGAAGTGATGTGAACTGGCAAGAAAAGGAACCCTTCAATCTGCTCTAGGGTTCTCCTTTTATAGTTTAAAAAACGAGGTGCAGGGTTTTCCATCAGGCCTGGCCCATTATCCTTCGAAAATCTGATTTTTCCCGCTGCCGGCCAGAATCGTGCCGCGACTAAGTCCTGTAGCCCTCAAGATTAGGCCGCGCCTCGACTCTGTTTGCAGAAGGCGCGCTGGCTCGTTTCGCGCTCGTTCGCCACTTTCTCGCTTTTCGAGCTCTGGAACCTCCGTTTCTGCCCTTTTTTTTTGCTCTTTTTTCGCCATAGAGCCACTTTAACCAATATGACTCAAAAGAAAGAAAATCTATCCTAAGACGACACGTATTTGTACAAAAATGGACAAAAGACTCACTAAAAATGGCTCAAAAGGTGTATATAAAATACACCGATCAGGGGTCAGTACAACAAGTACTAAGTATGGAACGGAATAAAGTACAACAATTAAGTCCATAACTATACAAGGAATGATAGGGGCAAGTATAAAAATCCAATACCAGATCCTACCGTGTCATATAAAAATCAGAGCCAATTGTATCAGATCACTGTATCAGAATAATCGCAACACTTTCAAATATGAAAGCCATGTCAAAATCCAGGACACCTGCCCTTAGCATATAATATCACAGAAGCATGCTCGTGGAATACAACATCACTATCAGCATGTAACAAGTATAACATACAACTACCCGCACACTGTGCCTTTTTAACAATGAGAGAAAACTTTACGTGCTTTAAATTAGGAAACTTATGATCAATCTAGGGTCACCCGCCCGTAGTATCATTATGCAAACCTACTCCTGGGACTGTTTCACCCGCAAGGGTCTTGTGGACCCGCATAGGACAATTTGCTCCGCATAGGACTATTTCACCCGCTTAGGCCCTACGGGCCTGCAATGAGCATATATGCAATGCTCGCATCATGGGTAGCAAATCCATGGAGATGTATAATGTCTTGGGGGTTTACCCCGCAATTATACTCAGAAGGTGTATAACGTCTTGGGGGTTTACCCCGCATTTATACTCAGGAGGTGTATAACGTCTTGGGGGTTTACCCCGCATTTATACTCAGGAGGTGTATAATGTCTTGGGGGTTTACCCCGCATTTATACTCATAACACTTGCACCAATGGCTATCATGAACAACATATGCAAGTTAAGATAATCTTTGAGTCTCAACATCATAAAATGAATAAACCATCATTTTAACAAACCAAGACAATTTTCATGCCTTCTTTTTCAACAAATCAAGTCAATACCATGCCTTTCCTTTTTAATAAATCAAGACAATACCATTTAGGCAAGCCGAAGTACTATCAAGGCACAAAATATAATAACTATTATTTAAGCAAGCCAAAGTACTATCAAGGCACTAACACACCTTGCTTTACTAAGGATTAAAGTCCATTACGACAATGTACGTGAGCCGTACATTCACTTTATGAACTAAATTTCCATTTTAGGAAAGCCCAAGTACTACATGTATCGCTAGGAAGTAGGATCCAATACATGTATCATTTTGGAACCATCATTTAGAAAATCGAGACACTTATCGTACCAAGTAACCTTCTAAGACATGGTTTTGACAAATCAAGGCACTAGACCTCACGTGTTACTTTAAAACATCTTGAACATCAAAGTGCCACATATCATGTATTATATTAAGGACTTAATCATGGACATTCTCGCACGATTTCCTTAAAACAATTTAAACCATCCCTTGACTTTCCACTAAAATTTGTTATAACAAACTTCCCATAAAGTCGTTATAACCACTTCATTTTTAGACAACTAACGCACCATTACCTCTTTCCTTTTTATAAAAACCAAGGCATTATCATGCCACGTAAGGAAATTGAACCCAAATTACTTTGTACATCTATTCTTTATAAAAGAGTCGTTTCATGAAATATTAGGGCGTTGAACCCAAAAGTACTTTCACCATTAAAACCAAGTTACTTACTTTTTTAAACTCAAGTAACTTATACTTTTAAGACCAAGTAACTTATGCCTTCAAATCAAGTCACTTACTCTCTTTAAATCAAGTAACATATACTTTTCAAAACGAGTTACTACACATTTTTGAAATTCAAGTCCCAAGTACTTTAAAAAATCAAGCTTCATGTACTTACAAAATTAATACTTTTATGAGCCGTGAATAGGTTATTCTCGTTTATAACGATCTTGTTAAATCATCCATGATCTAGAAAATGTAATACAATTTTGTCTTATCTTAGTTTCTATGCAGATGGAGAATTCTACTCATTTCAATATAATTGATTGTCGATACATTTTCATTAACGCTGCAATGACTTGTTCGATACCTATTCTCATTAGTGTAGTAAATTAGCAAGGTCACTCGACTCCAATACTTCCTAACGAGTCTTACCAACATCCCCCATAAGACTTGGTAAGAACTTAGGAATATTCTAGACATGCCTTTAGCATAAAATCAATAACATGAATACTTCCTATGACAATGAAAGTATACTCAAGAACAAATCATGTATACTCCTAACAACAAGGCAAATATACCTCAAATATCCAGTCATGTATACTCCCAACAACAAGGCAAATATACTTCAAACAACAAGTCATGTATACTCCTAACAACAAGGAAAGTATACCATAAAAATACTCATGTCTATAGAAAGAAGAAGTTCACATACCTCATGACGACTAACCCATACGACAAGTAGCAAAATGCTCCGAAGTACTTCAACCTCATCGGCTATTCCTTAAGCCAAGTAGACTCTGCTACACGTAGTACTTCAACCTAAAATGGTCATAGTACTTCTATCAATATCATACTTACTATTGTAAGACTTATACCAAATAATTGTCCTCTAATTCTACGGAAAATCGGGCAGCACTTCCTTTGTTTCTACGTACTTTTCCACCTTTTCTAAGGCCCGTATTCATCAACCAACAAGCCACATTTAAGGCGCAACCAACAGTTAGCCAAAGGGGATTACACGCCTAACTGGACGTGTAAAATTCTGCCCTACGCTTATACAAAATACCACAAATCAACCCATAAAAATAGTCCGTAATCCAACAATAACGAGGGTAAAATGTGAGGCGTTTCAACACCTTTCCACACCCCTATTTCCTTAGGACTTTCATTAGCAACTATTACACTTAAACATGCATATTAGGCCTGATTTTTCCAGCATAACCACACCCCCAAAACAGTCCATAAAATGATACGACAACGTCTAACGCTTTGGGCGCTTTTCTACTAAAACAACTACAATCCGATAACTCTTTCCTTAATCCATTTTATTCCAATTCGAGTTCCAACACTTCCATATATGACATACCAACTTATCAACAACCATATTACCTTATTTTAACATGCGACAAGTGTGGATAACAACAACCATATAACAAACGAAACCAAGGGCACAAAATTGTCTCAAATCGGCCAACAACATATCTACCTCATACACATCTTATTTTTAATTTCTTCCTTAACATGAATTCATCTATACATTATAACAATAAGTAATATCCAATTACTTTAATTTTTGAAGAACTATTACCTCATTTTTGTGCCCAAAAACGTCCCGGGCAGAATGCTCAACAATGACCCGTAGTTTTAGTTTCGCTCCACTTCTTCAAGATTCAATCACATATATGTATCCCCTACAACCTTAGGAGAAACTTCCCTTCACATTCCATCACCAAAAAATCGACGGAACCCCTAGGGTTTCACCCTCTATTCTCGAACTAGTGTAGCGTTTTTGCTCACTGTTTTGTCAGCTGAACTTGTGACGTCCATAACTCTTTACTACGATGTCCGATCGACGAACGGTTTATTGCGTTGGAAACTAGACTCGACGAACTTCATTTTAGATTTTTAAAACACCTAAAAACTCCTCGTATACCAGGAGATATACCTCTCCAAAGTTGGATAAAATCTGTCAACCTTGACCGAGAGCATAAGAGAAGGAATATTTCTAAGTGTTGTGCAAATGAAGTCTTGCAATGTCTCTAAGTATACATATATAATGTATCACAATGGGTAAGATGAGGACAAGTGTAGGGACTAAGTGTAGCAAGACAAGTGGAGTGGGACCCACATGGCCCACTTGTCTCTAAAATATCTAAGGTCAAAGTCTTCCAAGACCAAGACAAGTGGGGTGGGGGTGTGTGCCACGTGTCACCCTCTCATTGGTCTAAAAATATTTCATCTCCCAAAAATTCATAATTGGCCAAAATATCTCAAAAAATATTGTAGGCCCCACAAACCGTAAAATTTTCCCGTGGGCCCCACATGACCAAATCCGGAATTTAAAATTCAAAATTCCAATATTCAAAAAGTCTCAAATACCAACTTTGAGAACCAAATTCCATTTAACAAACCTTTTTCCTTCACGAGGTTCGGAAGATTTTCCTTAGGAAACACAATTCTTTCTTTCGTTCCAACTTTCAAATCTTATTTCCATACGTTCGTTCTCATTTCAATCTCTTGGAAATACGGGGCGTAACAAGCATATAGGGGCTCTCAAATGAATTATGCGAAATATTAAGGGTACTTTTGACTTTGGGTTGCACCTATATATGTCCACCATTTCTTGCCTCACATCTTATACATATGTTGATTGGGGTGACTGTCCGGACACACGACGGTCCACATCTAGTTATTATGTGTTTCTAGGAGACAACCTCATTTCATAGTCGTCAAAACGCCAACCGACGCTATCTCAGTCAAGTGTTGAAGCAGAATATCGAGGGGTAGCTAATATGCTCTCTGAATCTGATTGGCTCCGTAATCTTCTTTTAGAACTTCATTATCCAATCGAAAAAGCAATCGTGGTTTATTGTGATAATGTGAGTGCGATATATTTATCAAGTAACCTTGTTCAACATCAACACACAAAATACATAGAAATGTATATCTTGTTTGTCCGTAAAAAGTTGCACGTGGACAATTTCGTGTTCTCCATGTACCATCCCATTATCAGATTGCAAGATTGCAGATATTTTCACGAAAGGTCTTCTGCGCGTACTTTTGATGATTTTAGAGACAATCTCAGCATACGAGAACCTCCCGCTAAGACTACGGGGGTCTGTTAAGATAATTATGGAAATAATCCATTATTATTTCCATAATATCAAATTATATATTGTATAATTAAATCAAATATTATATAATTAGGTTGTAAAGATTATTAGCATATTCTTAGGATAGTCTACCTTAATAGTAGCTTAGATTGATTCTTGTATGATTGTGTATATATATTGTATTCTTAGAATGAAATAAGGGAGGGGAATCAATTCCTTCAAATATAACATAATATTATTTTCTTTAAAAACAAAAAACAAAGAATTAAGCTTAATATTAATATTAGTCCATACAAATGATTTGTTATATTTAGCCAACTCATGTTCAAAATACGTAGGCGGTTGACCATGATTTTATAGTTTGATTAAAAATCAGCATTTATTTATGAAATTTGCACAAAATTTCAATTTCGCCTTAGTGAGGGATGTTTTGACGCGACATATTCAAAAAGACGTCTCAATGTGTATGTTGTTTACGAATGCCATAGTGTTGCTTCACGAGACTAGAGGGGGAGTTAACGCTAAGCTGAAGGTTGGAGACAGACCCCGAAGTCTAAAGAGTTCAGGTTGAGCAGGACCAAGATAAAATACTTAGAATGTAAGTTTAGTGCTGTGACGCGGGAGACAGATGTGGAAGTAAGATTTTACACATATGTCATCCAAAAGAAAAAAATTTGAGTATCTTGGGTCTATTATCCAAGGTAATTGAGATATTGATAATGATGTCACATATCGTATTGGTGCGGGTGGATAAAGTGGAGGCTCACATCCTGAGTCTTGTGTGATAAGAACGTGCCACCAAAATTCAAAGTCAATTTCTACATAATGGTGGTTAGATCTACTATGTTGTATGTGACAGAGTGTTGACCAGACAAAAAATTTCATGTTTAGAAGATGAAACTTGCGAAAATAAGAATGTTGCGGTGGATGAGTGAGCATACTAAGAGAGATAGAATTAGAAATGAAGTTATCCAGAATAAGGTAGGAGTGATATCGATGGAGGACAAGATGCGGGAAACAAGGCTGAGATAGTTCGAGCATGTGAATAGGAGTTACGCGGATGCCCAATGCAGAGGTTGACTATGGATGGCTTCAGGAGAGGTAGAGGTGGACCAAAGAAGTATTGGCGAAAGGTGAATAGACATGACATGACGCAGTTGCAACTTACCGAGGACATGACCTTAGATAAGAGGTTGTGGATGACACAGAGTAGGGTAGTACGATAGTAGGTAGTAGAGCGTTGTCGCACTTATCCTTCCATACTAGTAGTCATAGTCTTTCTTCTGTAGTTTCTTGTCCTTCGATTTCTGTTAGAATTTACTGTCTCTCGTTCTTAACGTAGCATAATATTTTGCTGTAGTTACTATTCCTTTTTCCTACTTGACATGCTTTGTTATTGTTCTACTGCTTTATTATTATTGCTTTATTGCCTTATACTTAGCCAAATGACTATCATAAACAATATCTCTACCTCCCAAGGCAGGTCTGCGTACAACCTACCCTTCCCAGACCCCAATTGTGTGATTACACTGGGTATGCTCTTGTTGAACAAAATTTTAACTTCATATCATGATTTTAAATCCCAAATTCTCCAAAAAGGCATGATTTGAGATTTCAAATCATGATTTCAATTTTTTTTAAATGTAAAACTTGACCTATAAATTTATATTTTGTAAAAAAAAAATCATAAGTTGGTAGAAATATTTACCAACTATGTTTACTAACCATTTATATCAAATATAAAAAAGATCTGCAAGTTGGTAATACATTTATAACAAAATTTACTCTTATCAATCATTTACCAACTAAATTTACTTTTACAATTCATGTTCAATTTTTCTTTTTATAAAATTAAAGTTCTATCAATAGAGTATGTATCTTTTTAGAAAGATTTTCTAATAGCGTATTAACTTTGTTATGAACTAGGATTTGCTCATTTGGTATGATTGTATAAAAATTGAGAAAGTTTTGACGATTTTCACAACTTGTGGGATTTTTATATTTATAAGAAAAAAATAGAAGTTAAGAAATCAAAATTGTATGTCCAAACAAAACTTTAACCTTAAATTATTCTTATTTTAAATTACAATTTCATATCATGATTTCAAATCATGTCTAAATAGGGTCTAAGTTTTTGAATTAAGTGATCAATTGAGTTAATTCAAACACTTTTTGAAGTTAATCTATTTTTTGTTTGAAAAAATTTACTACCATATTTATATTGACAAGACAAGGGAGTTGTAGTTCAACCTTTCGTTTGCATATCTGACTTTATTACAAAATCCAAAATACCAACCGAAAAAGCAATAAACAACAACTTAATTAATGTGAAAATTTACCCCGCATTAGATATATTAAGTCATATTAATTCATGACGATTAAATTATAATATAATTAAAATTAAAATATATATTAATTAACTATAATTTATTGGTGAGAGTGTATGTAGAGACATGCATTATATATATTTATTAGATCGTTATAATTCAAGTACGAGTAAATTTTTTTATCCTTAATTAATTTGCTAAAGTTACTCCACTATTCCAAATTTATACTACCCCTAAAAGTAAACTACTTCCATAAATTTCTTTAAGTTAAACTTTTTCTTGTTATTTATGACTATTCGTCACGTCCCAAATCTGAATAAACATGACTATATTCTACCTACGATTAGATTCTTAGGTGTAAACTATAACCTTATTCTTTCACATTCAAGTAGCCTTGTCAACTTTGATTTAGTCGTACACACGTTGAGAAGTACGGGGTGTTACACTTTCTTTTTATTTTGATTCATTTTTAAAAAATAACACAATTCTAAATGTAAATTTAAATTTTAACTTTTTACTTTACACTTAGATAACACATTTTGGGATTTTCATATAAATATCATGATAAGTTTAAAAAAGTAAACTTATGATAATCTAATATGTGCTCAATTTTTTTCTACTTTTTTAAATTAAACTTTAAAATTAAATCGTATAAAATGAAATGAGTAATAATTTAAAGTTTAATATATTACTACTTTCTATGTGAAGATCTAATCTTAATAATTCCTTTATAGTTAATAAGTAGCATATTATAAGTAAACTTAATATATTTATGAAAATATATCTGAATTTGATATTTATATTAAGTCAATTAATATAATATATTTATGAAATTACAATGAACATGTTGTTGTTTGGGTTTGAACCAAATAGAAGGGACTATTTTGGATCTTTTCTCTATATCTTACTTTAATTTACAATAACTACGATAGCATATTTGGTGTTGAGGTCCGCGGAGGATAAAATGTTACTGACCTTATCCCTATTTTTACTGGGTATATAAACTGTTTCTAAAAGACTCTCGACTTAAAAAAAAAAAATATAAAACTTTACTTTAATTTTAATTATTTGATTTGATATAAATATTTAACGTGGATAAAGCTTTTATCCATATAATTTGTTCCAACAATTTTTTACCCATATTGACTAAATTAAGTAGGAGAAAAGAAGTGGACTACACATATTTGATATTACTACCACTCTTTGAAATTGAAAGGAAGTTTCTCTTACTACACCACACCACACCACACCACACCACAAGATTCAAGAATCAAGAATCAAATAAGAATGGCACTAGACCACACCACAAATGGGGATTAACATTACTATTATTCTTCTGAATAATGGGCAAAGTAGAGGAAGAAAATCAACTACCCAATTCATCAGTAGGTGCAAATGTAGAGAATACTAATAGTTGTGGGAGATTAAGTAAGTGGGTTAGGTTTAGATGTGTACTTGCTTTGCTATTTGGTTCTGCTGTATTGCTCAGTGCTGTTTTCTTGTTGCCCATTTTTCATAATGGAGATATTGGGGATCTAGATCTAGACCCCAAATTTAGAGGTAATTATTTACCATTTTTAGCCTTTTTTTAATGTTAACATTGTAGTTTATTGTGTTAGAATTGGTAATTAGTCGTTCCCCAATTTGGGGTTGAGATCTTAATTACCCTTTTTGGGGTTTAATCTGATTTGCTTAAATGAACTGGTGGTCATGATTTATGGGTTTCTGCTAATTTTGTAAAATCTAGACCCCAAATTTAGAGGTAATTACCCTTTTGAGCTTTTGTGTTTTTTTAGTGTTAACATTGTTTGTTAGTAGGAAAAATGAAAGAGAATTTTATGTTAAAATTTAGCTTTAGGCCACTAATTTAAAATACGAACTGATTAAAAAAATGTTGTAGCAGATCTTTGTAGTTTATTGTGTTAGAATTGATAATTATGGGTTCCCAATTTGGGTTTCATGAGATCTTAATTACCCTTTTTGTGTGGGTTTGTGTAATCTTGTGGTTTAATCTGATTATGGGTTTCTTCCAATTTTGTAAAATTAAGTGATTTTTTCCCACTATTTAGAGGTACCCTTTTTGAGATTTGCGTTTTTAGTATCAACTTTGTAGTTTATTGTGTTAGAATTGGTAATTATGTGTTCCCCAATTTGTTTTTTCTGATATCTTAATTACCCTTTTTGGGTGGGTTTGTGTAATCTTCTTGTTTAATCTGATTACGGGGTTCTTCTAATATTGCAAAATGAAGTGAAATTATCACTATTTAGAGGTAATTACCCCTTTTTTTGCTTTTGGGTTTTTTAGTGTCAACATTGTAGTTTATTGTGTTAGAATTGGTAATTATAGGTTCCCCAATTTGTTTTTTTTTTGTTTTTAGATCTTAATTACCCTTTTTGGGTGGGTTTGTGTAATCTTGTGGTTTAATCTGATTATGGGTTTCTTCTAATTTTTGTAAAATTAAGTGAATTTTCCACTATTTAGAGGTACCCTTTTGCCGCTTTTGTTTTTTAGTGTCAACATTGTAGTTTATTGTGTTAGAATTGGTAATTATTGGTTACCCGATTTGGTTTTTTTGAGATCTTAGTTACTACCTTTTTTGGGTGGGTTTGTGTGATCTTGTGGTTTAATCTGATTATGGATTTGTTCTAATTTTGTAGAATGAAGTGAATTTTCAGTATTTTGAGGTACCCTTTTTTCGTTTTTTTAGTGTCAACATTGTTGTATCAGATTTTCTTGTGTAGTTTATTGTGTCAGAATTGGTATCTATGAGTTCCCAATTTGTTTTTTTTGAGATCCTAATTACTCTTTTTAGGGTGGGTTTGAGTAATCTTACGGTTTAATCTGATTTCTTAAATGATTGGTGTTTTTAGTTTATGGGTTTCTTCTAATTTTGTAAAATAAAGTGTTTTTTTCACTAATTGAGGGTGTTATTATAATTTGATACACGTAAGACATAGAATGCATTTTTCTGGGCATTAAGTAGTGGATGGTGCTGATTTATATGTTTGTCATTTTCTTTATCCGGTGGAAATTATTATTATGAATTGACAGAGGCTCTGATGACTTATAGGTCAGGTATTAAAAAGCTCATGTTAGAATACTTTTTAGGTAATCTCCTATTTTAGTAATTTTGTATATAATTTACATCAAATCATTAAGCAAAATGTATTGCCTTCTTTTGCTCATCTGTTGCACCTAAAGAAAACATACCCTTTTCTTTCTCTCGATTGGTGTAGAGTAATAACCGTATAAAATAATTGTTTATGTCTTCTAGCTATCTAGGTATACATAACCGATCAGGGTCAAAGATCAAAACTAAATGATGAAACTGGTCATATGGATATGCTGAGTTTCAAAGTTAACACAATCGGGCTTACTGAAGTAATTATTATGGAAAAAAATTCCCCTTCTGTTTTTTTCTCATTCGTATATATTACTATGTGTTGCGCCATTTGTTTTATGTCTTGACATTCTGCTGCCTCCTTTTCTGCACTCTGCATTGACCATGTTTCTTTTGAGCCTCTCTACCCCACAAAGGTAGAGGTAAGGTCTGCATACATCCTACCCTCCCCAGACCCCACTCGTGGGATTACACTGGGTATGTTGTTGTTTTTTCTCGTTCCTTTTTATTTTTGGTAGTTTTCGTTATGTTTCTTCTTGTTATACTTGATCATACTTCAGTTGGGTAGAAAGTTTGTTAAGAACTTGAGTTGGCATACATTATTTTGACATTTGACCCTTGTGATAGTTGATCATATAAGATATTTTAGTTAATCGCGAGACCCTTGTATTATGACCCCATACCATTAGTGTTGTTCACTTGCAAGGAAAACTCGAACTGTTCAAGCAAGTTTTACTTTTTCTTTTTATCTTATTAGACATTTTCCGATGTTAACATGCCTATCCCAGATGCACAATGTTCAAGAAACAGCTCCATGTTCAGGACTTTCATGATGGTTGAGCAATTAAGGATACCTCAGTGATCCGCTTTTGTTTGTATTCTTTTTCTTTAGGACCTCCCACTCTATTATAACGATAATTGTCCAACTGGATTTAAAAGGGGTGCCATGTAGCATGTGACAATTTGTTTTTCCCATCTCATAAGTAGGCTAGACATTGATTATAAATTCATAAATTACTGGGACCAGTAGATCCACAATCCTAAACATGCAATGTCTGGATAGTTTGATAGCTGACACTTAGCTAAGTTAGTGTATGTGTTTTCTGTCCTTGTTAGCGGAGGAGCTTATGGTGGTCCATTTAGTTCATTTAATAGCAATTTAACGTCTCATCATTAGTGATTATCTTCGTTTCATCAGTCAGTGGCTCACCTAGCAATCCACCCAATAACAATATGTAATAACTAATAAACAAATCTTACTATGCATATCAAAGAGAGAAAGCAAGGGGTTTCGAATGGATTTACTAATAAACAAATCTGTCTCAACTCATGCTAATAGAATTGAGATGTGATTAATGGATTTACGTGAGGGCATAGAGTAGAATATCCCTTGGGTGTGACCCAGAAGCAAGGGGTTTCGAATGTTAATGGACACGTGGTTATAACACGCAATGCAAGCTTTACTTTGAGACACTTCATTTCTTTCTTCTCCGGTATTCTGTTATAATAATCTTAATATCCTATACTAGTAATATATTTAAAACATAGCCCATTGAAGTACTTCTTTTGCACATTTGGATATACTTTCACCTATTGATATGTCACTAAGTTTGTGTCTGGGGCTTTCCAGGTCATGACATAGTAGCCAGTTTCATGCTTGAGAAGCCAGCTTCTTTGATGGAGGAATATACCGTGCAACTTGAGGATGATATTTTTGATGAAATAAGTGTTTCGAACACTAAAGTATGGCGAATATAGTTTCTATGTTTTTCCTTCTTTCCTCTCTTAGATTAACTGCTTTCTTGCTATTCGTTCCTTTTCTTACAGATTTACGCATATTACAGGTGGAGGTAATATCATTAGAATATATAGCTGAATCAAACATAACAAGGGTTGTCTTTGCGGTTGATTCTGATTCGAAAAATACGAGGATCTCTCCAACTGCTCTGAGTTTAGTCAGATCTGATCTTGAAACTGTAATTACTCACCAGTCATTTCTGCGCCTGACGCCATCTTTGTTTGGGGATCCTTTTTCTTTCGATGTGTTGAAACTCAGAGGAGGGATTACAGTGATCCCTAAACAAAGTGTATTCCTTATGCAAAATGTGCAGATCCAATTCAATTTCACATTGAACTCCTCTATCGACGAAATTCAAGATAAATTTGATGAACTAACAAGCCAGCTGAAATCAGGGGTACATCTTGCATCATACGAGGTACGTGAATATGATTGCTTTTAGGTGCATTGACCTGTATATCCTTTGCTTTCCTCTGATGTTGGTTGTTGATACAATTCATAATGATGAGATTAAGCAATTCATGCTTTTTGACTCATTGTTCTTGCTACATGACGCCTACATCTCTTCTTTTCTTGTTTACTTGTATAGTTGACTGTGTAGTAATAACTTTCTGCCTATTTTTATTCAAAGGAATTATATAAATGGAAAATGACAAATAGTAGATTCAACTATCTGTATTTTTCTATAGTTATAGCCTGAAGTTGAATGTTTCTCCTTGCATGTATGAAGTCGTGACTATTAAGAAGGTGATAATAGG
Source organism: Przewalskia tangutica (assembly GCA_029844215.1). Classification (NCBI taxonomy): domain Eukaryota; kingdom Viridiplantae; phylum Streptophyta; class Magnoliopsida; order Solanales; family Solanaceae; genus Przewalskia; species Przewalskia tangutica. The sequence continues at coordinate 121,526,563 of CM056730.1, read as the reverse complement.
AGGTATCAACTACCAAAGATAATATTCTCCCTGGTAGTTTAATTTGACGGCATTTACATATGGAATAACTATTTATGAACTTACCCACAAGGGTTGTGGTGGAGTGGTAAGTACTCCTTCATACTTAACCAGAGGTCTAAAGGTTCGAGTCCTGTGGGGTATGGAGTCGCCTTTGTTAGGGAGCGGTTTACCCCAAATGTGTGACTTCCCGGCGCGAATCCGGATATAGTCGGGCCCCAATGTGAGTACCAGACGCCGCCGGTGGAAAACCAAAAAAAACTACTTAGGAACTCGAAAGTCAAAATTCCTTGTAAATGAATGTCACTTGTTGAAAGTGGTAATGTCTTTTACTATGTGTACTTCCTAAAGTCTGTGACAGATAACTCCAGGGCATTGAAAATGGTCTGCGTTTTAAGTTCTAGGATTTGACCGGCTTCTGCAAATTATGATTTTGTACAAGATTGTCATCAATAGAAGCTGCTGAGATAGTGATAACCATCATTATGGTTCAAAAATTCCATCTTTCGCCGTTCTGTTTTGATGTGAAAAGGATTCGCGGTGTTTGCACCTACCTTATTTAGCACACAAACGCTCATGCATTAACATGTTGCCCATATGTGTGTGTGTGTATATATATATATTTATTTATTTTCGTGTTTTACGTACCATAATATTGATAATACTTGTGGAAACATTGGTCCCTTGGTCATGGTAGAGGATTTCATGGTTTCTAATTGTGCTGGCTGCTGGCTTTTTGCATAGTATGTTTATTTCTATTTGTAAATTAAAAGCATTCATGTTTACTGTTTGCTTGTTGTTTGATATATCTCACTTCTCTTCTGGATGCAGAACTTATATATCAAGTTGACTAATACAAGGGGCTCAACGGTGGATTCTCCCACTATTATTCAGTGTCAAGTTTTTTTAGCAGTTGGGATTCCTTCCAATTCCAGGTTGAAGCAGTTGGCTCAGACAATTGGTTCTAATTCTAAAAACCTTGGCCTGAATAACACCGTATTTGGGAGGGTTAAACAGGTTAGCCTGTCTTCTATTTTACAACATTCTCTTGGTGGTAATGGCGGTAGTCCTTCACCATCTCCAGCCCCTCAACCTTACCACCACCATGGCCGCCACCATCACCACCATAGCCGCCACCACCATCAAGGTTCAAATGTTGCTCCCGCAATTTCACCTTCTCCGAAGGCTGAGAAAGGTGGATCAGTTAGTGGGAAAGTTTCACCAGTATCGTCACCCGTGCCAGCATCTGCACCAGTGCCTGCTCCTGCCCATGTACGTACAACTCACAAACATCACAAGGCCCAACCTCCTTGTCATTTCGGGAGATACCCAAGGAAGGCAAATAGTCATCCTCCTGTGCCTGCGCCTGCGCCACCTGTTCGAGCACCAGTCCCTGTACCTCACATTGCTCCATCTCCACAGAAACACACACATGCTCCAACTCTTAACCCACATAAAACTCCCGTGTCATCAAGCCCATTGCCCTCTGTAGTGTATGCTCATGCTCAGCCTCCTCCTAGGACGCCTTCAGTTGCAGAGCCTCCGCACAGAACACCTTCAGTTTCAGACTTGACATCTTCATGTAAGTAGATTCGGATGTTTTTCTGTTTGTTTTACACAGAAATGCTAATGAGCTCTAAAGGCATGTTAAGCAATCATTCATCAGTTGTCAATGTTCTCTACCTTTCTTTCAGCCGGGAAAGGGATGGGGAATTAAAGCTAGTGGAACTCTTCTATTTTACAATGTTATTCAGACTCTTCAAAAATGCCGACGGGTGCGTGTCGGATCCTCCAAAAGTAGTGCATTGTAGGATCCGACACGAGTGTGGCAACATTTGAAGAGTCCGAACAACAAAGAATTACAGTCAAACCTCTTTATAACAACACTTTTTATTAGTTTATTACTTATTCTTTTCGACTTTTTGAATCAAATTCTTTATTCACAATATTCAGATTTTTTTTCTTTGTTGGTAGAAACTAGAAACCCACTGATTGTCCAGTTCATTAGGGAGGGTCGAAAGAGTAGTTTATCCCAATCTATTTTTTATATCATTTTGGAAGGCATGTTCCTAAAGGGCCAATGATTTCCTAATTGGAATTAGGGGATTTTTTTAATTGAGTCTTTTATTACTGATATTTTACTTTGTTCCGATAGGTTTTGGCAGCTATAGCGAAATTTTGTTACATGTGAACATATAATATAAGAAAATGTTGTTATAATATAACATAACATAACATGTAAGATCGGTTCCAGAAAAAACACGGATGTTATAGTGAAATGTTATAGAGGATGACTGTATGTCCAATTATGTTTCTTACTACCAGAAACATACCTGGACACTCAATTGTTCTATGTGTTTACTCTTCAAAATAAATGATAATCTGTTGTATTCCATGTGCAGCTTCTACAGGGATCTTTTCTTCAAAATTGTGGGCGCTCCCGATGTTTCTACTTCTTGTACTACGTTTATAGTAGCAGAATGCAGGATTTCCCCCCTCTGGTCGCTGAAATCTGTTCCATTATGAAAATGAGTTCCACGTATAGTTTCATCCAGGCCAAGGGTAGCTAAAATGAGGAGCTTTACGAAGTGGGAACAATGCCAAAAGGGCATCCCACGCACCCAAATGAATATATGTGGTTGTTTGTGCTTGTAAATACTGTATCGAAGATTCTGTACCACGATGCATTTTCAGGTTTAAGTCACAGAGGTGACAGGCCTGTAATGACATGCATTATTTACCACTGTTTGTATGATACCTCTGTGCACAAGTGTAAAGAGGTAAAAAAAAAGCAACCAACAAATGTATAACAATGCCTTTTTGTTTCTAATATCTTCTGAGCCTGTCAACACTCTAAAGTTAAGCGTGTTTAGGAGAGAGTAGTACTAGGATGGGTGACCTTGTGGAAAATCCTCATGTTGCATCTCTCTTTGTTATCAACAAAAAAAGTAAAAGGAAATAAGAGACTTCTAAGCCCATCAGCTATGATACGTTGCTATGAACAAAACTTAATTTGTTTGGAACCAAACAACCCCTTAGTACTGGTTATATGCTTTGTTACTAGAGCAGGCAAAGAGTTGGTGTTTGAGTCTCATAGAATATTCTCATCTTTAGTTCAAAATTGCTTTTATTTAATTTATTGTCACTATTCGAAGAAATATGTCATTTATATATTGTTTATCTTCAACAATAATGACTTGTTGGTTGGTTTCAAATTGGTGAAAGTGTCACTCATATTTTATTTTAGTACATTGGCCCTTTTTCTTTTTATATCTAGATTTGGTGTATCAACATTTTTGGCTTGCAGGGGGACAAACTTTGGATAACTCATGTGTCTACTCTGATTTTGATATATTATATCCACAATTGGGAATACTAAAACAAAAATTTCCCTCCATATTCAATAAGTGGCTTTAAATTCATTTGAAACTTATTTTCTAGCTATTTATAATGCAACATATATAACTATTTTTTTTAAAAATATTTCTTGAGTTTTGAATAATCAAATTTATATTTTCGATTGATGTGTTTAAATTCTTATAAATAACAAAAAATGACATATGTTTTGAAGAATAAAAATTAAGAAGTGAAAATTTTAGGGTACAACAGAAGTATGGATAAAGAAAGTCGCATCAGATGATTTTTTTAGATTGTTTGGTAACATTTTGTCTTTAAAAGCAGTTGGACAATTTTTGGTAGCTTATTATAGTATTGGTAATATCTGAACCCTGGTATTCAGCACGTCAACATACTATAGTAATATGGTATTACTGAACAGGGGTGGAGCTAGGTAGATGAACTACTTTAGACGGAAAATTACGCTATATATGTAAGGTAAAATTTTAGGTCGTACGAATATATAGTTTATAATGAACACCTTGACACAATTGAGAAGTTTGGTTCAATGGTTAAGGGGCTCAATACCTGGGCGATGTCAGTTTAAGCCTTGATAGTTTCTCTCGCTCATTAGTGTTTTATTGATTTTTAGCTTTGTATACTCTTAGCTATACTTTGATCGAGAGAAGACCCAAAATGGTCCTTTAAATTTGTACTTCCACTTGAAATAGTCCCTATTATTTGAGGTGGAGCATTAATAATCCTTCATCTTTCAAATAATGGATCACATTTAGTCCTAACTAACTTAGAAAACTAATTGCTGCTAGCTCTTTGGGGTTAGTCCTAACTACTTGTGCTCTATCGATTAAAATGAAATTTCTATTCAAATTATATTGAGCAGTTAATCTTGTTGATTATCACATCATCATTTGTTGAACACTTGTTATTTTTATTCAGTATTGAATATATATTATACTATTAGTAATTTAGTCCTTACCCCTCTTTCAAGAACCTTAACGATTTTTAAAGTAATATACGATTGAAATGACACTTAAATCGAAAATAATAAATATCAAAAAGCTTAAAAGGAAGTAAAATGCTCTCAGTGACAGGGAAAAACACAAATAATTTTAAGTAGCGCTAGATGTAGCAGGGCAAAAGTGAGAAAAAGAAATGATAAATGGGTCATGACAAGGCGAGTTCAAATTTAGTAGGTTAAAGTTAGTTTTACCCTTTCTGCCCCCACCCCCTCCCCATCTTCACTCTTCTTCATATTTTAAACCCCCTTGCTGAAAATTCTGCCACCGCCATTGTTACTGAATAGTATTACTGAATAGTACTATAGTCGAGAGATAGGAGTTTCCTAGATTCCCGCTGGGCGGGGATATAGGAAAATGAAAAAGATTATAAACATGACGGGACATGATAGGGTAAAAATTTGAAAAAAATAGTAAAAGGGGCAGGCCATTATGGATCTGGGCATAATTGGCCAAAAAGCAAGCCGCTGCACTAAGCTTTCGCTTATGCAAGGTCCGGGTAAGGGTAGAACCACAAGGGTCTACTGTACACAATGTTACCCTGCATTTTCGTAAGATGTTTCAACAACTCAAACTCGTGACCTCCTGGTCATATGAAAACAACTTCTCAATTACGCCACTGCTCCCCTTCTCGCTAACTATAGTCAACTAATATAAATTGATATTAAGATCGAGTGTGACTTTTTTTCCATGATATCACCCAAATGAACCATCCAATAATAAGACGGAATACATCGCGTGTCCTAGTGGCGTGACCCTATATCTAGGAGAGAAATTGAAAGTGCTTATCTTTTGGAAATAAATACTAACTCATCTACTATCTTCTTCACCAATATGATGCGTCAAACTCCCTTAAATTTGGACAGATCAAAACAAATCAAGTTATTTATAAACATCTTCGTTTGGGTCTAGCGCAATCAGTGCAACATAGCCCAATATCTTCGTTTGGTTATGGACTGAAATTGGGGCTCAGTATATGGGCTTTCTTATATTGGGTTAACACCTGATTGGGTCAAGATTTCATCTCAAGTTTCAGTTTGGGCAATTCGCAGGAATATCCTTATTTCGAGGTGATCTTTAATTTTTTTTTTCAAATTTGAAATTTTTAATTTTTGTTCTTCGCCTAAAATCTTTAGGTTTCGGGTTCGAACGTCCGCCCAGTCAAAAATTTAAAAAAAATCGCAAGGTAGAGTTTGCCTGTAAATTATGCTTGAAGACAGAGTTTGAAACTCATCTTAAGGCATAGTTTTATATGACAGAGTTTGCCTTAAGGTAGCAAACTCTAATAGTTTGCATTCGACATAAAATGAACTCTACCTTGTAATTTTTATGACTTTGGACTAAGCAGGAGTTTGAATCCGGAATCTTGGGGTATTTTTAAGTGAAGAAAAAAAAATTAAATATTCCAAATTTGAGGGACAAAAATTAAAGATTTTAAATTTGAGAGAAATTCTGCGCAAAAAAATGTTTCAATTTTCCCATTATATATACACTCTGTATGTTGGGTCATGTGCACTTTTGTTCCTATTTTGTGGTAGTCTTTAATTTCTGCCCCTCATAACAAATAACTTTTCCGCTGACATAAATTTATATTTTCGCATCATCATATCCATAACTTATGCCCTGTTCCCTTAAATAACTTATGCGCGGCTAGGGATAAATTCGATTGCTAAGGGAAAAAGTTTGCAACCAAAGTAGTAACCTTCATTCTCTAAGTCCCAAATTAGGAAAAATATTCAGCAAATTAAGGAATTAATTTTGAGACTACGTTAGGATATGGCGCTAGAGACGAGGGTCTTTCGAAAACAGTTGTTCTACCTACCAAGGTAGAGGTAAGATCTGCATATACTCTACCCTCTCTAGACCGTACGTTGTGCGATTTCACTGGGTATGTTGTATCTTGTTGTATCGTTAGGGTATGACGCTAATTACTTGATGTTGTATTTTTATATCGTAACTTCTGAATGACATAATAAAAGCTAGTATATACTATAGGGAAAATATTTAGATTTGTTCATTTGCTGTCCAACAACAACAACAACATACCTAGTGAAATCCACAACGTGGGGTCTGGGGAGGGTAGAGTGTACACAAACCTTACTTCTACCTTGGTAGGTAGAACGACTGTTTTCGAAAGACCCTCGGCTCAAGACAAAACATAAGCACAAGCAAAGCAAGAGAAACGGTCAGACCCGGACAAGAAATTTAAAGCAGTATGAAAATGATGGTAACAAAAGCGAGTAAGCCATGATAGAGCATTCTGAAAAATGAAGCAGTAACTAACGCAGGTAAATAAGATAAACAAAGTACACTAAAGAACACATAGCAGCAGAAATCAAATGACAGGGGACTATAAAGCAATAATGCTCCTACTAGTATGATATGCTAAGCAGTCCTACAATAATAACACCACAACTATCAGTATGTAAGAGTAAGTAGGACTACGCTCAACTACTTACTACCCTAATCTGTGTCCTCCACAACCTTCTATCTAAGGTCATGTCCTCGCACCTGCGCCATATCCCGTCATCACCTCTCCCCAATACTTCTTCGGCCTACCTCTACCCTTCCTGAACCCGTCCATAGCCAACCTCTCACACCTCCGCACTGTGGCATTTGTGTCTCTCCTCTGCACATGCTCGAACCATCTCAACCTCACTTTCTACATCTTATCCTTCACCGAGGCCACTCCCACTCCGTCTCGAATATCATCATTTCTAATCCTATCCCGCATTGTATGCCCACACATCCATCTCAACATCCTCATCTCCGCAACTTTCATCTTTTAGATGTGAAAAATCTTGACTGACCAACGCTCCACCCCATACAACATAGTCAGAATCATTTACTATCCAAAATTATTTAATTTTATTCATTATTATACTTTTAATGCATTCATATTTTTGTCGTCAGCAATTTTTTCTCGTATTTCCTTACCTTTAGCGGAGATAAAGAGATGGACGCAAGCGTATAAATATTTCCAAAATAAACATGTTCAAATTTAACTCATTGCTTTTAACAGTGGTTTATATCTATCCTCTAGATTAGAACTTTATTGGGGATCAATGGTAGTGATGAAAGTTTTTTACGAGATATAATAGAGGGGAATATCTGTCAACTTGCACACTATAGAGGCAAGCTTGATAAAAGTTACACGCCTAATATGATATTTATATCAAATTAATGAAGATAAAATATGTGTCTTGCATATGTACATATTCACCACCTTCATGATTTTATTATGTATATTCTCTTTTTAATTTTTAACTACTATATAATTGATTAGATGTAAATATCCGTAAGTACAAACATTGAATTCTGGGAAGTTTTTAGTTGTTGTAGGTAGGGGTGTTATCGGTCCGATTCGGTCCGGACCGTAAGAATTTTCCGGGTAGGGTTTCGGGGCCCGGATTTTTTTTTAAATTGAATTTTTAATACTGAAATTGACATTCTCGGACATATTACCACGAAATTTGAACAGTCAAAATCTATTGTATATCGTGAGATATTTAGCTTTGAAAAGGAAAAAAAACGTAACGATTTGGGGGAAAAGTAAAATTGATTGGCAAGATGGACGTTTTTGGAGAGATCGGCTGAATCAAACAGCCTTTAGGCAGTTTGGTTCGGATTCGTCTCGAAAAAATACGCGAAATCAAAAAACAAATTAGGTGAAACGAACGCCCGAGCGCAGAGTTATGACCATTTAAAGTTTCACCAATTTACAACTAATTAGGCGGGGTGACGGGAGAGGGGCGATGGGCTGGAGTGAGTGGTGAGGTGTTACCGGGTATTTTACTGGGTTACCGGCTCCTTATCGGTCCGGATATTTTTTTGGTACTCGTATCCGTCCGTTAAGGTTTCGGTCCAAGTATCGATATGGATTTACCGGTCCGATTCTCGAGTAATTACCGGGAGTATTCGGACCGTTAAAAACCCTAATTGTATGTGTTGTTTTGACGTGCACACGTGTAGCTTGTACTATGGAATATCAATCACAAATTTGTACACCAAACATGATAACGAAACATCCGCACGTGCAATTCTGTGGCATCATTGAGAAGGCATGAATATTATTTAAGTCGTAATTATGCATTTTAAGGCCTATTTTATTGAAGAGAGTTATCTCCGATCACCAATATTGACATAACAAAATAGAAATAAATAACACATAACTCGAGGGCTATGAGGATCCTCACTCCACAATTTTGATAGATCATTTTGATTATTCAGATATTCATAATGCTCCTTTGATGATTATGTGAGAAAAAAGTTGATCTTGATCAGTTAATAAAATAATAATTACTTTATTATTATTAATTAATAAATAATTAATTAAAATCATTTTGTTAAACATTATTACCGTAATCTGCGATAAACTTTACACTATATGTTTCAATGACCTGCTAATTAAGGGTGTACAAAGCAAACTGTCAAACCGCATCAAACCGACGAATCAAACCAAAATAGAAAAATGTCAGTAGTTGATTTGATTTGGTAATGAAAAAGAAAATCCGATCACAATAGGTTTGGTTTGATTTTACTAACAAAAGTCAAATCGATATCAAACAGATTCGATTATGTGTATATAATTTTTAAATTTATTTTATATATATATATATATATATATTATTGATCGTCGTTTAGCTCTGAGATTATAATTTAATTATTGGACAAAGAATATGTTCTATTGTCTGTAGAAGGTCAAGTTACCCCTGATTATAATATTGTAGGGTTGAAATACATTGAGCAGAAAACATATGCGAGTTAGACGTTTTAAGGGAAATGTACACTCGCAAGGCTAGGTTGCGTAATATGTTGTAGCTGCCATAGCTTCCGTCTCAAATTGGGATAAAAAGCATGTAAAACCTAATTTTATTCTCATATATAAAATTCACTTTCGCTTCTATAGTTAAAACTTGAAAGCTTATAATTAAAATGAACGTGCTAACTAATAATAGTTTCCTAATCAAACTTTAGTTACACTTGCTTATTATGGAAACAATCATTTCCATGATAGTTAGCCGACAAACTTATTCTGATCTTGGACACGATAAATAAAAATCTTAAAATATCTGAATGTTGTCGTTACAATGCGATAAGACACCACCCTGTTATACCAACTGTCAACTCCGACGTATCAACTTAGTTATCCTTATCAAACTACAAATATAATTTGCATATAACAACATGCTTCTACTTTGAAGTACATTAAAAGCATAAAAAGGGAATTAGTTCCCACTAATAAAATTTAGAAAAGATTAATCTATCATTAAACACGAATAAATAATCAATAAAATATATCATCATGAAACGAATAAAAAAAATTAAAAAGCAGCAACTCATTTATACCATTATTATTGATACACAAAAATTACAACAAAAGGAACTCTTGGTTTCAGTGTTTACAAATATAATCACATTTGGTGATCTCACAACCAATCCCGTCGCCGGCGAGGATATTCCGATGAGTAGTTCTGGACCGGTACAGGAGTAATTCAGTCAATTCACTCTCTAATTCCAATCCATTTTAATCCACAGTTCTAATCCCATCAACTGAACTCAACAAAATAACATCAGATTTTTCTTCTTCATCATCATCATCATCTTCTTTTAGTACACTTTCTTCAGATTTCGGATCTTTACTCGAAACGGGTTTGACCCGATTAAACGATCCGAATTTGGGGGTAACTTCGGGAGTTGAACAACCGGATCCGAATTTCGAGTCAAACGAAAAAGAAAACCCTAAATTAACTGAATCGAATTTATCTAAAGCACTTGGACAGTTTTTTCTTCTCTTAGATTGACGTAAGATATCTGGATCTTCTTTATCGGGCTTTGCTACACAACTTTCTGTGGTAGTTGGAGGTGACGTGTCTTCGCCGGAATTTGAATTTTCCGGCGCCGGAGTTGCCGGAGCTTGATCGGAGTTTGGATTGTCCATTTTAGGGATTAGAGCGTTGAGCTGGGGATCGGAGTGTGTGAACTAACTTTTGCTTTTTATATTAAAGATCCTATATGAAGCTTGCTTGGAATTCATAGTGATTGAGCATTTCCCTCTATAACCCCGTACAGTACTTTTTCTGTTTTACATAATTACAAGCACGTGGTTTTTGGACTCGTGCGAGGTATCGTAAGAGTCCCGAAAAATGAAAAATTTTAGGGTTCATTATTTTATTTTTTATTAAGTAGTATTTGTTAAAATTTACCCATAATTCGCAGGTCTTTGCCCAATTAAGAGCCAACTTTTACGAATTAGAACAAGACCCAAAATATTTGAGACTATTGAATTTACAAGTGAGGTCTGGTTCTGTTTTGCATAATTATGAATTGTATAATTTTAAACATGTAGAGGATTAATATTTTAAAGTTGAAACTAATAGACTTTGTATTTTCATAGTATTTTGCATATTTGGAGCTTTGGTCCAATTTAAGAAGAAAACTGATGGCCAAGCCCAACCACTAAAAAGTGGACATTGGGCTGTCTCGTGCTCCCTTTAGTAAAATTTGGGTCATTTGCACTTTTGATCTTATTTTGTACTGATCTTTAATTTTTCTCAATCAAAATAAAAATTATACCTTTGGGATATGAGTTTTTTATGGGATCCGACACAATTTATTTATACGGCTTATCCTTCAAATGGGTTGATCTTTAATTTTTTCTCCTCAAATGGAAGTTATGCCTCCTCAAATGGAAGTTATGCCTTTTAAGACATAATTCTTTATGGGCACAACTTGTGTGAATCTCATAAATAATTTGTGTCTCGAAAGCCGTAACTTCCATTTGAGGGCCTTGGAAGTACAAGAACTTATTATTAGCTGAACTCCTTATAATTACTTTCATCCATCTACGTCAAGAAACAACTAGTTTAAAGTAAGGTTGTTCAACGGGGCGAGGTATACCGATCTCGCCCCGACCCCCGCACTATATCGATATCGGTATCGGTACGGGCTGATGAAAAAAAGAGACCCGATCCGACCCGACCCAGACCCGACCCGACCTGCAACCTCGACGATCCCGCCTCGACCCTTCCACCCCATCCGGCCACAACTAGCCAGACAATGGCTTTGTACAATTGGCCGTTGTGCAACGACCAAATACCCTCCCCTCCCCAATCCCCCTACCCCTTAATATTTATTTCTAACTCTTAAATTATTATATTTACACTTTAATTCAATTTTTTCAACTATAAATACTTCATTTTTCTTCATTCTTTCAGATAAATATTCCAACAATTACAATCTCTCTAATAATCTCTCATTCTCTTTACATTGTCTTCTAAATATTCAATTTAATTTATTCATTTGGGAATTGACAACTAGCTTGAGGATCATCCGTTGAGCAAAGTTTCAATTTTCAACATCTCTCGATTACACGTCGACGTTACGTCGGCCTTTGGTACATTCGTTCTTTTATTAAATTATTATTATTTCTTTATTTTAATTAGCGCACTTAATTTCATTATCTTTAACTATTTATTAGTATAAATTAAAATGAAAGGTGTCCGAGGTATGTTGGGTAAGATTATTTCTGGTTCTAGTAGGGGTGACAAGGGCAAAGGTCCTTCTTCTAGTCATCCTATTCCTCATATACAAGATGGTTTTATTGATACTCAAAATTTTTCTGAAGTACTAGTAGATTTAGACGATGAGCTATTTTCTGAAAATCAACAAGAGTTTAATTTAGAACATCTAGATGACACACTAACTAATGTAGATGACACGTCAACTAATGCACCTCAAACTGGAATGCCTCGTATTCCCCCTAGTATGAGACGAGACCCACTACAACGAAAATTAACATCACTTGTATGGACTTTTTTTGATAGAGACGTACAAACTGAAGCTGCTAGATGCACAATTTGTAAAAATGTTTATAAATTCAAAATGGGAAGAGGTCATGGCAGGACGGGAGGCTTAAGTACGCATTTGAATACCAAACACAAAGCTAGGTGAGATGAATAGAAGACTCAAGTGAAGGGTGAGTCAGCAATGATATCTCAGTCGGGACAAGCTTCACATACTGTCCCGCACCAGGTACAGGGTCAAATTGACCCTATGACGGGGGTAGTTGTCGGCCCTAAATACGATAAAATGGAAGATAGGGAAGAATTATCAAAATTAGTTGCAGTGGATGGTTTGCCTTTTTTATTTCCTGATTTTCCTAGTTTTATTCATTATATAAGATCAATGTACAATCCTGCTTATAACGGTTTTCCTAGATCAACCGTTAGGTGATATGTTTTTAAATTTGCACACGAATATCAATAATATTTACGTTATTATTTATATCATTACCATGAAAAAATATATATCACATCTGATATAGGCCGTAGTACTAATGTTAGACATATTTTGTATACGTTTTTTGAGTCATTTTTAGTTAGTATTTTCCTCATTTCCGTTTAAATAAGTGTAGTGTTAGGACCGTTTTCTTTTCTTTTGAGTCACAGCGGTTCAAAAGGCAAAATGGCGAAAAGGAACGAAAAGTGGGCATAAAAGGAGGGTCCCGAGGCAGCAAAAGGTTGAAAATTAGAGATTCGGGCGAAAGCGGCTGCGGCACCAGAACAGGCCGTGGTGCGAAGCTCGAAGAACGCGGGAGTTTTGACACCACGGTGCAATTCTGCAGAACGCGGTCGTCACGGAAAATTCGAAGTAAATTTGGCCAAGGACAGAAGGGTCCAGAGGGAACGAAATTCGCAACATACTTAAGCCCTAGGGATTATTCTATTGAAGGGAGTCAGAAATTCTATCACATAACACAATTGAAGACAAATTGGAGGCTACTATTGGAGACCTAGTTCTAAGTACTTTTTCTTTATTTAGTTTTCAATTCAGTTTATGTTGGTATTTGTATTAGTTCTTAGCGTGACTATGGCTAGGAGCTAAACACTTTATTAGGGCTTTCCTATTGAATCGCTTGAAACTCTGTTTCATGAATTAATGCATTAGTTTGATTTATTCTTCACTTGATTAAGATTTATTCAATATTTAGTATGAATGTTGGGTAGTTAACTGACCATTAATTATCATAATCTATATGATTTCAAATCAAGAACCGAGAGGAGAGATTTAGATATGCTCTAATTGAATAGATATAGGTTAAAATCCCGGACGAAAGTACTCCGATACTTGTGTAGCATTATAGGTTATTGTTCTTTATCCTCATATGTGGTAAATCCTATCATAGAAATATAGAAGGGTTCTGCACTGGGGTTGAGCGATTATATATCCTAACCAGAATATAAGACAGTCTAGTGAACCGCTATCTTAACGTAGAAGAAGAAGTTATTCTAGTTGCATTAGGGATTGAAAAGAGTGGATAGTCGAGGATATTGGAAGCCCTAATTCCTTCATAACTGATTAAACCTCAACAATTTAGTTTACTTCTTGCAATTATTCTAGTAGCTAGATAAAAACCCAAATCAATTATCGTTTGTCAAACAGATAACCTAGAATAGATGTTCGGTAATTAAAAACCAGTCTCTGTGGACGATAAACTCGGTCTTACAAGACTATATTACTTGTAACGATACGTACACTTGCGTGAGCACGTGGAAATCGCCTAACAAGTTTTTGGCACCGTTGCCGGGGACTGACGTACTTCTAATATCGAACCATTTATTCTTATTTCTACTTTGGTTTTTACTTGTTTTTTTTAGAACCTTATTGCCTTGATTTTGATCGATTTCAGGGACTTAGTTTATGCGAAGAAGAAGAGGAGTATACACACTTGTTCCTTTTAACCCTGAGATTGAGAAAGCTTGTAAGCAGAACAAGCGAAACAAGAGGATATCTGATTCAGTGACCATGGAAAACCAACCGAATCACAATGGGGCGAATAATGAGGTTCCTGAAAATGCAGGGGAGCCAGTCCAGGTTCCAGCAGAAAGAAGCTTGGGAGACTATGTTCTGCCCACGCTCGGCAGTGCGTGACATACATCGTGCTCCAGTGATAGGGCAAACAAGTTTGAGATCAAGTCAGCCATTCTAAGCATGGTCCAGAACACAGTACAGTTTGGGGGATTGTCGTCTGAAGACCCCATATGCACATTGTCAATTTTCTGGAGCTGTGTGCCACATTCAAGTACAATGGCGTTACTGATGACGCCATTAGATTGAGGCTCTTCCCGTTCTCACTTAGGGATGGAGCCAAGAGCTGGTTGAACTCACTGCCTGCCAACTCCGTCACTACCTGACAGGATTTAGCCCAAAAGTTTCTTGCAAAGTTCTTCCCTCCTTCAAATGCTGCAAAGTTAAGGGGAGAGTTGAACAATTACTATCAGGTAGAGGAGAGTCGATGTATGATGCATGAGAGCGATTTAAGAATTTGCTGAGAAAATGCCACATCATGGCATAGAGAAGTGGATGTTAGTCCATATATTTTATAATGGGTTGAGTGGTACTACTCGTACCATCATTGATGCTGCAGCAGGGGGAGCGTTCATGAGGAAGAGTGCCAATGAGGCACATGATTTGCTAGAAGACATGACTGCCAATAATCATCAAGGGGCAGATGACAGATCAGTTATTAGTAGGAAAATTATAGGCATACATGAGATATATGCTATCACTGCCTTAAATGCGCAGGTGGCCCTCTTAACAAATCAGCTGCAACAGAACACTATGTCTGTGAATGCAGTTCAGATGCCGGTGAATTGTGAGATTTGCGGGTTCCCACACACTTTTGACAGATGTACATCGGTGGATCCTAATAATGTTCCCATGGAGCGAGTTCAGCGATGGGAACTTTCGCCACTATAACTCCAACACATACAATCCGGGGTGGAGAAATCACCCCAACTTTTCGTGGAGGAATGACCAAGCCCAGCAACTACCATATCAAGATAATTACCAGAACCAGCATGCACATAATTAGGCTACATCTTCACAGCAGTTTAGACCCCCTACCCAACAGGAGAAGCATGATGAACTGAGAGCAGCACTGCTTACACTCACTAATTCGCAGAATCAGTTCATGTCCGAAATAAGGTTCTCTCTCAGGAACTTGGAAACGCAGGTGGGGCAACTGGCGAAGATGGTAAATAACAGACCGCAAGGTACTCTCCCAAGCAACACAGAGGTTAATCCGAGAGAGCAGTGCCCGACATTTTTGTTGAGAAGTGGAAATCAGTTGGAGCAGGTGGCTCCCCAACCAGCAGTGGTGGATGTGAAAGAGTATGAGAAGACAGTTGAAGTAGGAAAGAAGGGGGTCAATGAGGAACGCCCTACAGTAGAGAAAGCTCCACCAGCACCTTTGAGGGAATACACTGACAAAATCCCTTACCCTCAAAGGCTCCAAAAGAAGGCCCTAGACAAACAGTTCTCCAAGTTCTTGAAGGTATTTAAGAAGCTCCACATCAATATCTCCTTCATTGAGGCGTTAGAACAAATGCCCACATATTTCAAATTCATGAAGGAGATACTTGGGAAGAAGAGCAGGTTGACGGATTACGAGACAATAGTACTGACAGAGGAATGCAGCACTATCTTACAAAAGAAGCTGACTCCTAAATTGTAAGATCCAGGAAGTTTCACCCTGCCCTGCACTATTGGAAAGGTAACCTGTAACATGCACTATTGGAAATGTAATATGTAACAAGGCAATTTGCGACTTAAGGGTTAGCATAAATCTTATACCTCTATCTGTGTTCAAGAGATTGAGTTTGGGGGAAGCCAATCCAATCACAGTTAATCTACAGCTTGCTGACCGATCTGTGGTGCACCCCCGAGGTATAGTGGAAGATGTGCTAGTCAAGGTTGGCTAGTTCTTCTTTCTAGCAGACTCCGTCGTTATTGACATGGAGTAAGATGAGGACATGCCCGTTATTTTGGGAACACCATTCCTAGCCATGGGCAGAGCTCTCATTGATGTGGAGAAGGGACAATTGATACTAAGGGTCCAAGAAGAGCAGATGGTGTTCAAGGTTTTCAAATCTACCATTGAATCCCAAGCCATCAACAAATGCTTTGCGGTGAGAACAACTGATGCATCAACCCATCAAGAACAATCCAAAGGCTGGGGGATCACTGCGACAACGGAAAACCCACAGGTCAGTATGAGTGCTGAAACAAAAGTTGATGAGATGAAAACTGACAAAAAGGTAAATCTTGCTAAACCCGACCCTGTGAAAAAGAAGAATATAGTAAGGAAGAGAAAAAATATTTTCAAATGGATGGGTTGTGGGGGTAATTTACCCCAGTGATTGAATAAATGACATGCGTGCGGCTAAAAGACGTTAAAGACAGCGTTGCTTGGGAGGCAACCCAAGGTTTAAATTATGCAATTAGTTTAACTTGAACAGTCTCACTTGATGGTATTTTTTGTTGTGTTGTGATGACAAGTGAGGGAATCAGAGACTAAGCACGGAGAAAAGGGTGGAAAACATGAAATCGGGTCGGCACCACAGTGCCATTCTTGATCACGGTCGAATGTTCGAGAGGTCACGCATTTTCGCCATGCGTCAAGCGCGATTTCAGAAATAAAAAGCCCTGAATCACCAAATCCCTTCCCATAGATACCGTCTCAATGCAACATCCGCCGCATTCGCCATCATCTTGAACCGCTATGTCTGTAAGTCGTCCCTTTTTAATTTTTGAGTCGTTACACATTTGAGACAATGTGTCGTTTAAATTTGGGGGATACTTATTTCATTTTTGTGTTTCTGTTTTTGAGTCATCGTTTTGATTGAGTTTTTGTGTCTTTTATTGTGTCTGTATGAGTCAATATTTTTTTATTTTATGATCATGCATGCTGTAGTTGCTGGAAACGCCTAGTGAATTAAGTGGGATAATGTAATGAAATTAGAAGCTAAAATATGTGTGCTTAAGTTAGATATGCCAAAAATTCATGAAAATCTAATTATTTGGGATAGTTGTGCTTAGCCTATGTGTTGTCAGTTGTGGAAAGAAAGGTTGAAAATGTCTAGAAAATCTGTTTGATTGTTATTTGAGGCGAAATAGTTAAGATGTACATGTTTAGGGAGATGATTCAGACATTTCTTTGATAGCCCTTCTGACCATTCATTACCTACCCTGACATAAATTGTATCCTTAGTCAGCTCTGTTGAGCCTAAAATAATATATTTGTTTGACACCCTATGATTCCTTGTTTGTGTCATAAGTGATAATTGGAGATTCTTGGAATAAAAAAAAGTGTTGAAAAAGAGAATGAAAATTTGATGCACCCTAATGAAAAATATACAAAAATCTAAGTTTGGGGGTGCTTGTTATAATGTGTCTCATTCTCTAAAAAGAAATGAGGGGGCATGATAGGTATGAGACTAAAAAGAAATTCAAAAAGAAGGAAGAAGAAGTTGAATGAAAATAGCTTATGGTACGTAATATGAGCCTAAAAATGCCTATTTTTACCTACCCATGCCTAAGCCTACATTACAACCCTTGAAATTTCCGATGATCTTTAATATGTATGTCTATGATTAGTGGAGAATAGCAAGTAAACATGTCTATAGCATTTTGGGAAAGATGGAATGAAATTAACATGCATAGGTTAGGTGTTTGTACTTCCATTGATTATGATTGAAATGAATTTGCGAAATATCTGACTTGAAATTCTAGATTTCTAAATTCATGTTATGTATGTTCCAACATATTATTCCAACTGACATTCATGCCTTTTAAGTAACCTTGTGCAGTTGCTTGATTAGAGTCTTTTGAGTCAGTTTTCTTTCTGTTTCTTTGCTTTTGTTTTGATCTTTGCTCGAGGGCGAGTAAATGTTAAGTTTGGGGGTATTTGTTAGGCGTATTTTGTATACGTTTTTTGAGTCATTTTTAGTTAGTATTTCCCCCATTTCCGTTTAATTAAATGTAGTGTTAGAGTCGTTTTCCTTTCTTTTGAGTCAGAGCGGTTCAAAAAGGCAAAATGATGAAAAATGGGTATAAAAGGAGGGTCCCGAGGCAGCAAAAGATTAAAAATTAGAGATTCGGACGAAGGCAAATCGCTTGAAACTCTATTTCATGAATTAATGCATTAATTTGATTTCTTCTTCACTTGATTAAGATTTATTCAATATTTGGTAGTTAACTGACCATTAATTATCATAATCTATATGATTTCGAATCAAGAACCGAGAGGAGCGATTTGAATATGTTGTAATTGAATAGACATAGGTTAAATTCGCGGACGAAAGTACTCCGATACTTGTGTAGCATTATATGTTATTGTTCTTAATCCTCTTATATGGTAAATCCTATCATAGAAATATAAAAGAGTTCTGCACTGGGATTGAGCGATTATATATCCTAACCGGAATATAAGACAGTCTAGTTAACCACTATCTTAACGTAGAAGAAGACGTTATTCTAGTTGCATTAGGGATTGAAACGAGTGGATAGTCGAGGATATTGGAAGCCCTAATTCCTTCATAACTGATTAAACCTCAACAATTTAGTTTACTTCTTGCAATTATTCTAGTAGCTAGATAAAAACCCAAATCAATTATCGTTTGCCAAATATAAAAAACTTGTCACGATTGTGGTCTAGCTTACAGAAAAGTTCCCGAAGAAGTATGCACTAGATGAAATTATTTATACAACCAACTACGTGTTGCTTATGAATATAGATAACCTATAACCCAATTTTTAACGTCCGTAATCGAAATCCTAGTGGTATAGTTATATATTTCGATTGGGATACAATTTTAAAACTTAATATATTTTTAAAGAAATTTTATCTAGCTATTAAAGAATTTTCCGGGATTTATTATCCTACTATTTCATCAATGTTATTTTATATAGCTCTAATATTTATATTACTTAGTGAATATATGGCAAAACCAACTTATAAGGAACCTATTAAAAAATGTTTTAAAAAATAAAAAAATATTTATTCATATTCCCCCAATATTTTTGATTAGTGCTGTATTAAATCTGTCTATTAAACTAGACGGTTGTAAAAATCTTGTTGAAACTATTTACGATTACATAGCTATACTTTCACCTCCAACTCCGAAATATCCAAATGCCCCATTACCTGTTGAAATAAGTAGAGAAGAAGTGTTGTCTAGCATTCAAGATGAATGAAAAAAATATATACGCATTACCAACAAAAAAGTGCTAGCAACCAACCGACTTCCATGCCGTCTTCTTCTTCTTCAACACAACCCCAAAAATGTTATGCTGTTTCTGCAGCTAGTATTCAAAGCCTCAGACAGAGAATGAATAGTGGTATCGTTTCTAACCAAATTAGCGAGTTAGATATTTTTATTTTGCAGGGCGTTGTACCGTACGAAACAATTGAAAATGAAGAGGTACGTGAAGACTTGCTAAAATACTGGAAGCAGAATGAGAAGAATTTTCCAACACTAGCGAAGATGACCCGAGATGTGTTGAACATTCAAGCGTCATCAACAGCGTCCGAAAGCGCATTTTCTGCGGGAAGATTTAAAATAGGGGAGCATAGACATTCATTGGCAGGAGACTCATTAGAGATTGCGCTTTATTCAGGATCGATTCGCATGAGCGTAGGAGGTGCGGCCAACCGGAGATCGACGAAGAAGAAGAATACAACTACAACGGAATCTTATCCGACGGATGTGCAAGCGACATCGTCCAATTTGACCAAGATATACCAATTCCAACCGAAGAACCACAAGACATTATAAAGAAACTAGAAAATGTGTTTTTTAAAATGTAATTCTTTTAATTGTAATTTTACTATGCTATTTATTTGCAACTTTCAATATCACGAAGTTTTAATTTTGAAATTGAATAACAAAAAAAAAAATCATACTTCTAGTCGAATAATATAAGAGGCACAAAAACAGCTTTGAGATGTTTTTATTAAACTATCTTGTTGTGTATGTGTGTTATTTATTTATTTAATTTAAAGGCAAATAAAAAATGACCCCACCCGCTTCCACCCCGACCACGACCTCTCTCGATCGGGATTTGGCGAGGCACCCCGCCGGCCAGACTCATGACCAAACAGGCACTCACCCCGACCTACCTCCTCCGGCCCGGATCCCGACCCCGCCCACTTCGATCGACCCGCCCCACCTCGCCCCGTTGGACAACTCTAGTTTAAAGTCACAAATGCACAATAACATTATTTATTTTGAATTGTTTTCTCATATATATATATATACACTACATGAAAACGGTTCAAATAGGGCGATTTTTTTAAATCAAAAAGGGCGATTTCAAAATGCCCTCTTAGTTAGTATCAAAAAGGGCGACATATAGTCTCCCTTTTTAAGTTCATCAAAGGGGGCGCCTTTTGAAGTCGCTCTTTTTAATTTCACCAAAAGAAGTCGCCCCCTTTGCCGAATAAAAAGGGGCGACTTCTTAAAGTCGCTCTTGTTGGTCCTCACCAAAAATGGCAACTTCAAGTCGCCTCCTTTGGTTAGGACCAAAAAGGGCGACTTGGAGAAGTCACCCCTTTTGGTCCAAAACAAAAGGGGCGACTTTTTCAAGTCGCCCTTTTTGGTCCGATTAAAAAGCTTTGGTATTAAAAATTAAGTGTTTCACAAATTTTATTTTTAACTATTTACACGTACCAATCCGTATTAATATTCTTCCAAATATTATATTAATATTAAGTATTTCCATATTACTACTCTTTATACAAAAAAAAATGAACTTTTTTTCTTGGAATGCTAATAAATAATTAACTGCACTCAATTAATGTTAAAATTTCAAATCAAAGTTAAAATATAAACTCACTCAATTTTAAAACTAACTACACTCTATGTTATTGTATTGCTCGTTAATATTGTTCAACACTCCATGTTATTTCATTTCAAAATTGTAGGTAAGATACCATCGTTCTTCCCTCCTCCTTCCTTATTTTGTACTCCTTCCTAATTTTGTAATTTATCATTCGTTTTCAAATATCATCGTGCTTTTTCTATTTTCTGCAAATCAAAATAGTAACAAGCTAAATAAGTCACCAAAAAGTAAATAACAGAAAATAACTTTCAATAAATATATATGCATAAAAATGAAAGGGTTATTTTAAAATTTGAGTTAGCTCTTGAGCTATACCTAAGAAATAAAATGAGATGCAAGAAAGGGAAAACAAATCTGATTTTTTGTATATTCGAAATATCGGATCCGAAATTATTCAAAAATTACGGATATCCGATTTTTTGTATATCCGAAATATTCGGATCCGAATCCGAATCAAAATTTATCCGAAATATTCGGATCCGAATCCGACCCGATATTTATCCAAAATATTCGGATCCGAAATTATCCAAAAATTACGGATATCTGATTTTTTGTATATCCGAAATATTCAGATCCGAATCCGATATGAAATTATCCAAAAATTAGGAATATCCGATTTTTTTGTATATCTGAAATATTCGGATCCGAATCCGATCCGAGATTATCCGAAAATTACGGATATCCAATTTTTTGTATATCTGAAATATTCGGATCCGATCCAAAATTTATCCGAAATATTCGAATCCGAATCCGACCCGAAATTTATCCAAAATATTCGGATTCGAAATTATCCGAAAATTACGGATATCCGATTTTTTGTATATCCAAAATATTTGGATCCGAATCCAATACGAATTTTATCCGAAATATTCGGGTCCGAATCCGATCCGAAATTATCCGAAAATTATGGATATCTAATTTTTTGTATATCTGAAATATTCGGATCCGAATCCGATCCGAAATTATCCGAAAATTGCAGATATTCGATTTTTTGGATATTCAAAATATTCGGATCCGGAATTATCCGAAAATTATGAATATCTGATTTTTTATATATTCAAAATATTCGGATCTGAATCCAATATGAATTTTATTCGAAATATTCGGGTCCGAATCGGATCCGAAATTATCCGAAAATTATGGATATCTAATTTTTTGTATATCTGAAATATTCGGATCCAAATCCGATCCAAAATTATCCGAAAATTGCAGATATCCGATTTTTTGGATATCCAAAATATTCGGATCCGGAATTATCCGAAAATTATGAATATCTGATTTTTTGGATATCCGAAATATTCAAATCCGAATCGAAATTATCCGAAAATTGCGAATATCCGATTTTTTGGATATCCGAAATATTCGGATCCGAAAATTACGAATATCTAATTTTTTGGATATCTGAAATATTCAGATCCAAATCCAAGAGATTTATGATTATGAGGAGTATAAATATAACAAGTATTGATGGCTGGTTTAGTGGTAGAATGACACAATTCCACAGAGTATGCTCGGATTCGATTCTTGGCAGAGGATTGTATTTGTGGTGATTAATGTTGCATAACTAGTAATCTAGTGGTAGAAGGGTACAGTGTCACAGTTCAGACCAGGGTTCGAATCCCAATTGGTGCATTTAATTTTTTCTCTTTTTTGAACCAACCCAAAAAGGGCGACTAAAGTCGTCGTCCTTCAAAGAGGCGAGTTGAAGGGCGACTAAAAATCGCTTCTTTGATCTAAGGGGGCGATATTTCACCCAAAGAGGGCTATTACAGTCGCCCTCTCAGAACCAATTTCTTGTAGTGATATATATATATATATATATATATATATATATATATATTGTGCATTATTTATTTTGAAACGTTTTCTCATATATATATATATATCCCTCGAGACTGAAACTTGAACAAAATATTAGTTTTTTTATAATCGAGAAACCCTTGAGTGCCACATGCACACAATTTGGAGTTGGGTGGATATTGGGTCCCCGAACATCAATAGCGTACAACTTGGTGGATAATGAATCTGTCTGTCTGTATCCATCTTCGATTAAATAATATCAAGCTTTTATTTGCTAGAGGATTCAAACCGGCAACATGCATCTAATCCACATTTTAAACTGTACTATTAATTATTACTAGACCAAAGCCCTCGAACGGAATAAAATACTAGTTATTACGCGAAGAAAAAAAATATGCGTACGCAAAGTTGTGGTGAATGTATTAAGTTAAGACTCATAACTAAGAATCATTTTAAAAAGACCTCGATAAATTAAAGAACGAAAGCTAAAATAAACAAATTAAAAAAAAGAAATTGGGTCATCTTTCTCGAGAGACCGCCTTCTCTCTCAGGCCAAAATTTTTTTATTTCTATTCGACTGCTCTACGACGAGCTTCCATTTCCAACTTTATTTCAATATTTGTTTTCCGTTCAGATAATTCCAATACTAAGACAATTATGTTAAGGTTTGTTTAAAAAAAGAAATTGTTATATTGTCGACGTAAAATCATAGAGTCTGCCACTAACTGATATGCGAGTAATAAATTTACAACATATATGAAAGATTTTTTATAATCATTGTGGTACGTAAAAATGAGGAACATTGCCATGCTATATTTCAATATTGTCTAAGAAAAAGGTCTTCATAAATATATATATATATATATATTTAGATTACACCTAAAAGTTACATAAAACCTTTACTAATTTACCAGCCACCTAAAAGATTTGAAAAAAAACTCGAATTACTTCCAAAAAAAAAAAAAAGAATTTGCAGCATTCGATGCATTAAGGGTTTCCATTTCACTGAACGATAGCAAAAATGTCCTTCTTTCTTCTGTTCTTTTCTTTTTGCTTGTAATTAATTCCTAAACCAAAAATTAAGCTTTTGGACCACTAATGAATACTACTGGAATGATTTTGCTTACATCATTTTTCTGCATTTCTATATCATTAATTTCTCCATTATTTTTTCCATTAATTCCCTTCATTGGTTCAAGAATTATTGACTCCTCAATTTCCGTTTCTTTGTATTCCTTGTATTTTCCCCATAAAACAGAGTATAGCCCTGCCACTATTAGCACCGCACCAAGAATTCTGAAGCAAAAAAAAAAAAAGTAATAATTAAAGATTTAGTTTATAAATTGAGAAAAAAAAGATATAAAATGTTGAGAGAAATTGGAATTAAAGTTACCCTCCAATATATATTTTTTCAGCAAGAATGAAAGATCCCATGATAGCAACAATGATCATCATCAATGGACTAAAAGCTGTCACAAAAACAGGTCCTCTTTTCTCCATTACTAGTCCTTGTACATAGTATGCTATACTTGATGATACAATTCCCTGAAATTATATTAATAAAAGACTAATTTCTTAATTGTTGGAGAAGGGGGTGACACACATTAAGGAAAAAAAACTTACAGCATAGGCAGCAGCTAAAAGGTTCATGTCAAAACCGATAGTCCAAATCGAAGTTTTGTGTTCCATTACAAATGTTACAGCGATCGATTGCAACGTTCCCATGAAACAAACGAGCGCGGTTAGCGAAAGCGGAGCTGTGTATTTCCTCATTGTGATATTCTGCAACAAATATCAAATAATCAACATTTCGAAAACAATTTTTTTCTTGAAAAGTGAAATTAAGTAGTATTAGTGTGTTACATACCTGAAGAATGAAGAAAGAAGCCCAAGCAAGAGTGGCAAAAATGAGGAGAATTGAACCTTTTAGCCAGTCTTTATCAGAGGATCCACTTACGTCAGGGACATTAGAATTTATGTGATTTGACCAAATCAAATTAACAACACGGCCTTTGTATAATGTCATTAACATGGCGCCAGCCACAGTTACTATAGTTCCCAACACCTTTGCTTGACATCTAATTTTCTTTATGTCCACTTTCTCCATCCTAAAAAAAACAATCATAATTAGTTTAAAAAAACAATTGATCCCGTAAGAATGGATCTTGGGCCTAACTCAACCCCAAAAAGCTAGCTTATATGGTGAGAATTATCCAAGTTCATATAAGGAGTTCATGTTCCCATTTCATATTCGATGTGAGACTATTAACACTCTCCCGCACGTCCAGACCTTGTTAACTGGAGCGTGAATTATATAATTTGGGTGCCCAACATCGGTGATCAAAGAATTGGATACCATGTAAAAATGGATCTAGTTAGGCCCAAGATCCATTATTTACAGATCCGAACATCACCGTTTTTAAAAAAAATACATGAATAATATATGTACCTGCAGATGACTGCCATGATAAATGTCATAGCAGGAAGCATGTTGCTCATGGCACATGAAAAAGTTGGAGAAGTGAATTTGAGTCCAGCATAGTAAAAATTTTGATCAATCACTGGCCTGTTTTAATTAAAATTGACTAAATAAGAATTTCAACATTTTCAAATATGTGTAAAAAAAACATATTAAAGTGACTCACCCAAGAAGACCTAATACGAATATTTGCAAGAACATCATTAGTGACATCTTTGGCCTGATTTTTCTGTCAACAAAATTTAGACATAAGTTTAAGTTTTATGCACCGATAGTAAAAAAAAGAGAGTAATCAACTTGCTATCACAAGTTAAACTATATTGATATTTTCTTTTTGTGAGTAATTTTACCTTTCAAGAAGAAGAGCAAAGGGAGCAATAACTGCAGTAGCAAAAGCATGTCTATACACAACAAGAACATAGTGACTCATGCCCCTATTAAGTGAAACTTTGGTAATAATATTCATCCCTGCATACCCAAATTGCAAAGATATCATTGCTATATATGGCTTTGCCCTTTGAAAAAAACTGCAGTCACATTCTCCTTTTCCATTCATTTTCCTATGTTTTTTTAAAAGTCTTGAAGTGTTAAAGAGAAGAGAGGAAAACACTATTAAGAGGAGAATTTGTAGGGAAAAGAAATGAGACATGCAACATATTTATAGACAACATGTGCTAAGGCAAAGGCTAAGGAGCTCTCTATTATCCAAATGGAAGAATGAATTATGAAAGTAATTAAGAATATATTACGTAAGAGTTTCAAGCGTATGAGAATCTTATACTCACATGTGTGACCAATTTGCACTAAAATTGAATCTAATTGAATATTCTGATTTGTTTTTGTATGTTATAGACTCCTATCCATTAAAAGATCGAGATGTAAGGTTCATGGCACTAATTGAAAGACTAATTATGCAAATGGAGTCCACTTAGGGGTTTAGTTGAAGTATTAATTTATATGTACGGATGGTTTAAAATATATTTACTCATCACATCATTTAAAAAGTAACTGTAGGTAACTCTAATTAGTAATTGATAACATGAATAAATGCATGGTAAGTAAATGACAAGTTAGAATCTACATACGTACGGCGTCAACTTTTAAAAAATAAAATAAAATCTTATTGATGTATATAAAACAAATCCTTGTTATAATACTGCAATTGTCTCAAAATATTGATAATTTCCTAGAATATCGGAAAAAGTGTTAGCAAAAAACATTATTCCAATCATTCTTACAGAAAACATAAGGGAAAATACACAGATGGATGAAAAATGGGAATCATTAATTTAAAAATGAATGATTCATTTCTATATTTATTACAAAACTTAGCAAATACTGAATGAGAAGGGATAAAGTATTAGGAGTATTAATAATGTTGTTATTATTATTATTACAACTTCCTTTTTAGTGGTAGGTGATTATATTTTTGAGAGCTACCACAAGAGTTTAGTGCTATGCTGATGCTACACTCCAAAAATGTTTAGGTGGTGCGGGTCTTAAATAATGAGCCTGCAACTTGTTTCCTTAGACCAAAATTCAAATATGATTTGAAAGTGGAAAAAAGTAAAAAAATAAAATAAATAAACATTATCAGTTTCTCACATACACCCTACACGTATAATCAATCTTGTGAAATCTCAAAATTCAAAACCAAAAGCTTCCCAGGGCGAAACTCAAAAGCCAACCCTAAATCCTTAATTCCTAAAGCAAACTCAAAAAAACAAACTCCCTGCGGCTGTCATGAATTCTTGATACCATCTTCATCTCTTTCTATTCAAGGTAAAACCCATCTTTATTTCTTTATATTTTTTCATTCTTTGTTAGGTATTCACTTTTCAATTCTTATTAATTATTTTTCATTATTTTCAAATTTTACTTCTTCAGTTCTTTGTATTATTCAGGTAAATCTCGTCTCTATTCTAAAGTTAAAGTATTTATTCTAGTATTTATTTTGTTTTTTTAATAATATGATGATTTTTGTCAATTAAAGAGGAAATGATACAAATTAATATGGTAATTAATTAGAGTGAAGTTGGTAAAATTAAATGCTAGTTGCAGATGATTATGAGTTTGTTGTTTTGGTGCGTAAAAAACAAATGTTTTGGTTTTGACTATTGTACTGTGGGGCGGATAAATGTGGGTATCGTCCCACACTCACTCCAGTTGGATCAGGTATAGAGAATGGTTTGGTGGGTGGTGAGACAAGTACGGGTGGAGGAAGTAAGAGGAATTACTATCCGTGATGGGTGGTGGGGCGAGTGTGTGAGTGAGTTTTAGGTGGTGGGTACGTACATGTATCGGGTAACCTTCTCTCACCCCGCCCCGTTGACATTCCTAATGGGGTCCACCTTTATTGTGGGACCCTATAGGCTATTGTCACTCAGATATGCAGCATCACGGCGCCGGTGATTAATCAGAAAATTGACGTCATACGTCGGAATAGTCGAATAACTAGTTACTAAATATTTTAGCAAGGCGTTAGTGGATCAAATTAATTGGTGATGCAAGCTACTTATTAGTGTGCCTATAATGACTCGTTTTGAGTATCTTATCCTTTAAAATAAAATATAAAAAATAACAGAATATCTTATCCTTCCAAACATCTAACTATTACTATCTTATAGACTATAGTTGCTATTATCTATTGTGTTAAATATTCATCCTAATCTCTAAATTATAGTACGTAGTTATGCACCTCAGGATGTTTTAGACGCTATGGGTTTGAATTGAGAGAGTAAGAGTCGAAATAATCTATATCTAAATTTATTAATTTATATATTTTGTTGTACATATATATAGGTCGGGAGAGGAGCGGAATCAGATCAATTTTCACTAAGAATATTTAAAATATAAAGAAGTAAAACATATAAATACGCTGAAAGGATCCAACATTAACTATGTATATACATAAAATATAATTTTAATATTGTGTATACAATATAATTTTCCGCGAATATGATTTGAATGAACCTCTTCCAAGAAACTAATTAATTAAAAGTTTCTGCTCGATCCTTTGAGACTTTGTTGGGTGGGATAGCATTTCTTATGTGGAGAGCATGAAAAGCAAAGGCCAAATATTCCATAATTAATCTTGACACTATATTGTAATTTGTATATTTGTTCTCTATGACTTAATTCTTAAAGTACGTACGTATGACGTATCACGATTTAATCCAAAAAGTACTGCATATAGTATCTTTTTAGTGAAATAAAATAAAACTTTCAGACTGATATATATATAAAGAAAATGACAACTTGGTGGGGGATCCCTTAGTACCCAACATACTGGAACTGATTACACTTGGGATACCAAATGAATATTTATTAGAAAAGAAATGTTTAGGAATATAGCAGTAGTGGGATTATTGCTATATGTTGGATTAGAATTTCAATGTCACTTACCTTAATTTTATTCCTTCAGAATCACACCCTCACAAAGTCAGAAAAATTCGAGATTTTATTTAGCTTTATCCATTTGTTGGAATTGGATCCACCTTTTATGTGCATCTTGTTCTTTGTTCTGATTATATATATTAAGTACTACGTATGTGGTTGTGTACACAAACACAAGCATGAGATTCTATTATAACTTGATTAATGCGGAAACTTAAATGATGAAGTTATTGCAGAATAAAAACACAACTCTACGCCTTATTAAAAATTAGTTACTTTCCGCGTTTCAATTTCTGTGACATATTTTCCTTTTCGTATATTAAGAAGAAATGTTATTTTATTATATTTAAAAATAATTTAACTTTAACATTTTAAATTTGTTTAATGAAATGATTTATGATCAAATAAATGTCTATGACTTGTTTAATTTAGAGCACAAAATAAGAATATTTCTTTTTTTCCTAAACTGAACTTCCGGTCAATTAAACACACACATAAATGGGGACGAAGGGGTAATTTTTGGGGAATTAACTGAAATAGCCGAAGGGATATATATATATATATATTGACTGAAGGGATTTGTTGGGTGTAAAACATACAAGTAAGGCACAGCGGAAGTTTAAAATTTTGTGTAAACTTACTTGCTCCAACAAACGTTTCTGGTATGATTATGCGATAATTCAAATCTGCAAAGACATAAAAGAAAACTTACAGTCTTTACTAAAAGGTGCGCACGCGATTGTCAATCCGGGTGCAAGCCTTGCTTCAGTATATTCCTTTGCCCAAGAAAGCTAGGAAATCTTGGCAGAGGTTTGAGAGAATTTATTTCCTGAACTCTAAGTTCAGAAAGTGAAAAATGAGTTATACTGAAATTATGGGTTAAGTGCCAAATATATAGTGAGGAAACCCTAAATCTAATCAGATTTGGATCAGGCTTCAAAACCTGACCCAAATCCAAATTGCGATGGGCGATCAGGGGCCCATCACATGCGATTCCTTTATTTATTTTACGCACGTTTGATTCTAATTAAATCAAATACTTAATTTTAAATTAATTAATTAATTTTCATCAAATGAAAATTATCCCATAATTTATTATAAAATAAAATATCTTGATTCAAAATCCGATATTTTACATTATCTCAATATACCCTTAGACCGAAAAGACAATCGACTTAGTGTGACCCTTTAGGCCTTCACACATCCAAGACTTGATCAAATCAAGGTTCACACGGAACTCCTAGACGCGCACGTGACGGACCCGATATGTAAAGACGTTTACAAGACTCAAGTAAACAAACCTCTATGTGAGATGATAAATTCCTTTCATTCGCGACACACTCGATCAAGCTTAAGATTTGCCAAGTGTCTATCCAAATGGCTTGATCACTTTATCTCATCTATATTAGTCGACAACTAGACCATATCCTAGATATATCTCTTGCATCGCCAATGACTTGGTCGACCTAACATCTCTCCGGTGGTGAGTGTTCTCTCGAAACTCCAATCGAGGAATGAATCCTATTCTTGGCTCAACTACCACCTTCAATCTACTTCGTAATGCACCCAATACAAGCCGCGTCTCAACCTATAAGGCATTTGAGCTTAGGACATGATCAAAGTGCATTGCTCCGTAAACAAGGCGATATTGACATCAAGTCTAAGGACCTCTATCTCCCACATGCTGATAATACTCTAGACATGTATAACAAATAGTTTATCAGCAGGGTATGCCAATACTCCTCTAAGAGTATTCATGTGTCCATCACTAGCAACTATTGCTAGCAGTAAGTGAGATATACTACATTCTCTAAGAATGTGATGCAGACCACATGTCGACTTATAACATATCATTGATATCCCATTCTCAATGATCATTAGTCTAGGCTATTTTAAGAACTACACTCTATCATTAATATCTCACACTATTAATGACAATGTAAGTTCAAGGGATGCATATTAATGAATAATATAAACAATCAAATAATAATTCAATAATTTGCAAATGCCAAGTATATATTAATCTTATTAATAATATGAATGTGTTCAAGTACATGTGCTCCTAAAATGATTGTTTCTAGGACATATATACTTTCAATCTCCCACTTGGCCTAGAGCCAATCACTGACGTATCCAATGCCCATGTTTTTCAAAATGACCATTATGCTTGACTAAGCTTAATGATCTAGTAAATGGGTCTGCTAGATTTTCATCTGTGGGAATATAGTCTATCTTTATTTCTTCAGTCTCTACCACCCCTCTAAGTATGTGGTATTTTCTTGGTACATGCTTGTTTCTGTTTGTTGATCTTGGTTCCTTAGCTTGCGCAATCGCACCAGTGTTGTCACAATAAATCGTTATTGCACATATCTGACACTTGGAACAACCCTTAGTTCCTTTTAAGAACTCAGATATCGTAACAGCTTCTTTATAAGCTTTCGATTAAGCAATGTACTCGATTTCTGTTGTCGAATCGGCAGTTGTAGCTTGCTTGGAACTCTTCCAACTAACTACTCCACCATTTAAAATGAAGGCATAACCAGACTGAGACTTGAAGTCATCAAGATCTGTCTGGAAGCTAGCATCGATGTACCCAGAGCTACTAGCTCTTCTTGTCCGCCATAGACTAAGAAGTATTCTTTAGTTCGCCTAAGATACTTAAGAATACTCGATCGCTTTCGATGTTCCTCCCAGGATTCTGCTGGAATTTGCAAGTCATGCTAAGTGCATAGGCCACATCTGGCCTTGTACAGGTCATGACATACATGATTGATCCTATAGCTGAAGCATATGGGATTCTCTTCATGCGTTCAAGTTCTGCAACTGTGGAAGGACAATCCTTCCTTGACAACTCGATGCCTTGACCCATAGGAAGATTCCCTTTCTTGGAATTTTCCATAGAGAAACGTTTTAGCACTTTGTCTATGTATACGGACTGTGACAGCCCCAACAATCTATTAGGTCTATCTCTGTAGATTCTAATTCCAAGAATGTAGCAGGCTTCACCCAAGTCCTTCATCATGAAGGTTCTGATAACCATTCTTTCGATTGACAGATGAGAGCTTTATTGTCTCCCATTATCAATATGTCATCTACATATATAACAATGAAGACAATGCTCTCATTTGTGCGTTTACTATAAACGTACGGATCTTCCTTGCTTCTAACAAAGTCAAACGATTTGATTGCTTTGTCAAAACAAATGTTCCAACTCCTCGAGGCTTGCTTAAGTCCATAAATGGACTTTCGTAGTTTGCATACTGCTTTGGGTTGAGTCTTAGATGTAAAACCCTCTGGCTGTATCATATACACCTCCTCAATTAGATTACCATTGAGGAAGACAGTTTTAACATCCATTTGCCAAATATGATAATCATAGTATGCAGCTATAGCAAGCAAAATCCGAATGGACTTAATCTTTGCAACAGGCGAAAAGGTTTCATCATAATCGACCCCAGGCCGTTGATTATAACCTTTAGCCACCAATCTTGCTTTATAAGTCTGTATTTTGCCATATGCATCAATCTTCTTCTTGAAGACCCATTTGCATCCTATGAGTCTAACCCCTGTTGGCAAGTCAACCAAGTTCCATACTTGGTTTATGTACATAGACTCCATTTCGGATTTCATGGCTTCTTGCCATCTCTGTGAATCAATGTCTAACATTGCTTCGTTGTAGGTAGTAGGCTCATCATCATCGGGAATATCTATCTCATTATGTGTTTCAACAAGGAGATTAAGTCTTTCAGGTGCACGATGAGTCCTAGTGGTCCTATGGAGTTGAACATTCTGCGTTTCAGTGTTTGCTGTATTTTGATTTTGAGAAGATGTTTGTGTGTTGGACAATCCACCACCTTGAGAACTTTCAGGAATATCATTTTGAATAGGATGATGCACAACTATTGTGTCATCTATCATTAGTTGTGCATGAGGTCTTGCATTTCGCAGATCTCTCACAACACTCCCATCGGGTGAAGGCGTACTCTAAGTACCCAATCATCATTAAATACTCCCACCGAATCCTTGTCTAGGTTATTTGACAAGGAGTCATTCTCTACATTATTTTGTACTTCTTGAATTTCTTCAAGTTCTATCTTGTTGCAACTCTGTTCCTTGTAGACATAGTCTTCTTCAAGAAAGTTGCACTGAAACAATTACTTTATGTTCCTCGAAGATAGAAGTAGTACCTCTTGTTTTCTTAGGATACCCTACAAAATAATACTTCTCACTTTTAGATTCCAATTTGTCGATTAGCAACTTCTTTACATATGCAGGGCACCCTGTGGTCGCGTGTGTTTAAGTGTCGCTTGCCATTCCATATCTCATATGGAGTTTTCTCAACTGACTTTGATGGAACTCTATTCAAAATGTAGATTGAGCTTTTGCAATGCATATCCCCATAGGTATGTTGGTAGAACTGAGAAACTCATCATGGATCTAACCATATCTAATAAGGTACGATTTCTCCTCTCAGCAACACCATTCATTTGTGGCATTCCGGGAGGTGTCCATTCTGAATGGACTCCATGAAGCTTCAAGTAATCTAGAAATTCTTTACTTAAGTACTCACCTCCTCGATCTGATCGAAGAGTTTTAATACTTGTTTCAAGCTGCTTTTCTACTTCTGACTTGTACTCCATGAATTTCTCAAAAGCTTCAGACTTATGTTTCATAAGATACACATGCCCAAACCTTGAGAAATCGTCTGTAAAAGTGATGAAATAAAGAAAGCCTCCCTTAGCTTGAGTTGGAAAAGGCCCACATACATCGGTATGGACTAACTCAAGCACCTCTTTGGCACGTACTCCCTTCCCAGAAAGTGATTTGGTTGTCATCTTTCCTCTTAAGCAAGATTCGCAATCACCATATGACTCTAAGTCAAATGGTTCTAAGTAATCTAATTTCCTCAATCTTGCTATCCTTGATTCATTGATGTGACCAAGTCTACAATGTCATAAGTAGGTGAGATTTCTTTGATTACTTATTTTAGCTCTTTTATTTTGTATATTGAAAATTGCATGGCTATAGTTTAGAACATACAATCCATCCACAAGCGGTGCATTTCCACAAATAAAACCAATAAAAGACAGTACATAACTGTCATTGGCAATGAATGAAGAAAACCCCTCAATGTCTAACATTGGGATAGAGATAATATTCCTCGTTAACGAGGTAACAAAATAACAATTATTAAGTTCTAAACAAAAGCCAAAGGGTAAATCCAGTCTATAAATTTTCACGCATTTAGCATCCACTCGTGCTCCATTTCCAACGCTACAGATCAACTTCCCACGGTCCAACCTTTCGCATCGCTAGACCCTTCTCATTATTATAAATGTGAGAGCCACAAAGTGTATCTAATACCCAGCGGTTAGAGTTAGTTACGACATATTTACTTCAATGACAAACATACCTGCCCAAAGAGTCCGTAAGCACCTAGTGCGCTCAGGTCCTATTGGATCGTTGCAATCCCTTTCATAAATCTTCAGCATGTTGTGAAGTTCTGGAAGATTCACCTTGGCTCCATTCATGTTAAAGTTCACAATGAAATTCTCAAATGGACCATGAAATGAATTCAGGATTAGGTTGACAAAGACATTTATAGGCAGCTTCGTTCCAATCGAAGCCAACCTCTCTATTAACCCAATCATCTTCAGAACATTCACTGACATCGACCCCTTCGCTCAAATTTTACACTTAAAGAGGTCTCTCAACAGTTCATACACCATTGTCTGAGACTGTGATTCATAAAGACTCTTCAAATGTTCTAGCATCTCGTTGGAATCCATGTTTTCATGTTGCCTCTGTAACTCTACAGTCATGGAAGACAACATTATACATTGTGCCAGGGGTGCATTGTCTAGATGCTTCTGATAAGCCATCTTGTCAAACAATGCACTCAGCAGGATCATCAGCAGGGACAATTGGGAATGTTGTGTCTAACACATACTCAATTCTTTCTAGTTTTAACACTAATCGCAGATTTCTTTAACCAGTCAGGAAAGTTTGCTCCAGTCAACTTGTTTGTTTCAATCAATATTTTAAGTAACAGATTCGACATTTTATACTGAAGAAAAGATAGACTTGAAATTAATACTCTAATATAATTTCTATTGAACACATTCATTAACTAACTAACATGGTCTTTAGTTTAATTAGCTCCCACTATTTTAACATACTCTTTTACCCCATAAAGAATACGGACTCATATCAAATATGGTCATAATGGGCCAAGATCCAAACTCATGTTGTCTCCGCGTTTGCTGAGGCTGATAACTTCAACAACATGATTTGGTAGGTATCTAAACCAATTGCAAACAATTTGCAACTCTTGGTTGACCGAATGTTCTAAACAATTCGATCTGCGTCCCTCGGCTGTCCGACACTGGGGCGCCAAGACAGCCTAGCAAGTCAACCCCGCATGCGATCGCAATTATGTATCTAAGTGGGCTTAGCCTTCATCAAGCAAACACTGGGGTGTAAATACTCACGAAGGTTTATCACCTACTACAACATTTATATGCATCTATGAAAGGGTCTGAGTCCTCGTAGACTTAGAGCAAATGCTGGGGCATAAATACTCATCTCGCCGAAAAGGATTTTGCACCACAATCAATTATAACGGACGACGCGTTCATTTTAAATGAGACTTGTATTAAATTTGGGGAACATTTTAATTCAGGGTTATGACCAAGATCAACTTTTATATCATACATCACATGAAATCCTATCATTCAATTTCTAAACACATTTAGATGGGAAACCATCAAACCCAATAGACATGATATAAGATGGGTTTAATCATATACTGGGCGCCGTCTACCCAGACAATTATAGCGGTCATTGAAAGTAAACAATTCGGCGCCGCCTACCTGCATAATAATCATGACTCTATTCTAATAATTTAAATGACAATCAATTAAACAATTAGGAGAAACAATTAATTTGTGCACACATTATCAAATAATATGCTAAATAACAATAACTGTGGGTTAATTAATTTTGTTTCAATTTAGGAAATATTTAAATTCAAAATTTAAACTCAATTTTCAATTTTGAATTTTCATCATCCAAACAAATTCCTTAACAATTCGTAAATTAAAATTTAATTTTCAGGATATTTCGCAATTTTCGTAACCTTAAAATATTTACTGATTTACCCAGGAACAAATCGCTTTTCAAATTTACAGATTGACCTGTGGACTTAATCACGATTTT
Source organism: Przewalskia tangutica (assembly GCA_029844215.1). Lineage (NCBI taxonomy): Eukaryota > Viridiplantae > Streptophyta > Magnoliopsida > Solanales > Solanaceae > Przewalskia > Przewalskia tangutica. The sequence goes on along the minus strand of CM056730.1, from coordinate 121,490,593 downwards.
AAAACCTTTAAAATTTCGTAAAATATCTCGGACTAATTTGTAATTTTCAGAACTTAAAAATATTTTCAGATTTGTTAAAGGACCAATCTACAATTTAAAACCCTAATTTTAATTTGCAAAAAGGTCCTTACACTATTTCAAATTTTCAAAACCAATTCCAACTCCAAATCAAATTTGGGATTCGATTCGGGAGAAATTGACTAATTAAAACACACCAAGCGATGGTACACGCCGATTTAACTCACCTGGTTTTCACCACCGATTTGGTGGCCCACGATGGACGGAATCCGAGCCACGGCGGGTTCTAAAACCGCTTGGTGCTCCCTTTCCGGTCATCGTTGCCGTGTAACACTACCACCATTAGATTCCTCTCGTCGAGACGAACACGATGGTATTATTACTTTCTGATTTCGTCGCCTGTGGTGGCCGGAAACCGTCCCGCCGTCGGCGGTTTCCGGCGACCTAATTTTTTTTTTTTTAAATCGCGGTCACTTTATCGTTTCACGCTGAGCAAGAATCATGATCGTTCGCCGTGAATAAAGGTCGCATCGCTCATCGCCAATTTTTTTTTTTTTTTTTGAAATCGCATCGTTTCACGCCAGAATAAAGAATCGCGACATCAGCCACGCCGAACGTTGTGACGACTGCTCGATATTTTATTTTATTTTATTTTTAAATTCCGAAAATCAGTTCTAAATCAAACAATTAATTTCCCACATATCGTTATTAAAGATTATCGTATAATCATTAAATCAGCCTGAGCTCTGATACCACTGAAGGGATTTGTTGGGTGTAAAACATACAAGTAAGGCACAACGGAAGTTTAAAATTTTGTGTAAACTTACTTGCTCCAACAAACGTTTCTGGTATGATTATGCGATAATTCAAATCTGCAAAGACATAAAAGAAAACTTACGATCTTTACTAAAAGGTGCGCGCACGATTGTCAATCCGTGCAAGCCTTCGTCAAGATATTCCTTTGCCCAAGAAAGCTAGGAAATCTTGGCAGAGGTTTGAGAGAATTTATTTCCTGAACTCTAAGTTCAGAAAGTAAAAAATGAGTTCTACTGAAATTATGGGTTAAGTGCCAAATATATAGTGAGGAAACCCTAAACCTAATCAGATTTGGATCAGCCAAAACTTGACCCAAATTCAAATTGCATGGGCGATCGAACCGCCCATTGTTATGATTCCTTTATTTATTTTACAGACGTTTGATTCTAATTAAATCCAAGACTTAATTTTAACTTAATTAATTAATTTTCATCAAATGAAAATTATCCCATAATTTATTATAAAATAAAATATCTTGATTCAAAATCCGATATTTTACATTCTCTCAATATACCCTTAGACCGAAAAGACAATCGACTTAGTGTGACCCTTTAGGCCTTCACACATCGACACTTGATCAAATCAAGGTTCACACGGAACTCCTAGACGGCGCCATGATGCACTCCGATATGTGAAGTACGTTTACAAGACTCAAGTAAACAAACCTCTATGTGAGATGATAAATTCCTTTCATTCGCGACACACTCGATCAAGCTTAAGATTTGCCAAGTGTCTATCCAAATGGCTTGATCACTTTATCTCATCTATATTAGTCGACAACTAGACCATATCCTAGATATGTCTCTTGCATCGCCAATGACTGGTCGACCTAACATCTCTCGAGAAGATGAGTGTTCTCTCGAAACTCCAATCGAGGAATGAATCCTATTCTCGCTCAACTACCACCTTCAATCTACTTCGTAATGCACCCAATACAAGCCGCGTCTCAACCTATAAGGCATTTGAGCTTAGGACATGATCAAAGTGCATTGCTCTGTAAACAAGGCGATATTGACCTCAAGTCTAAGGACCTCTATCTCCCACATGCTGATAATACTCTAGACATGTATAACAAATAGTTTATCAGCAGGGTATGCCAATACTCCTCTAAGAGTATCCATGTGTCCATCACTAGCAACTATTGCTAGCAGTAAGTGAGATATACTACATTCTCTAAGAATGTGATCATGCACTACATGTCGACTTATAACATATCATTGATATCCCATTCTCAATGATCATTAGTCTAGGCTATTTTAAGAACTACACTCTATCATTAATATCTCACACTATTAATGACAATGTAAGTTCAAGGGATGCATATTAATGAATAATATAAACAATCAAATAATAATTCAATAATTTGCAAATGCCAAGTATATATTAATCTTATTAATAATATGAATGTGTTCAAGTACATGTGCTCCTAAAATGATTGTTTCTAGGACATATATACTTTCATTGACTAGCGACAGTAAATATTTTTGATTGAACAACCATATCTATAACTTCCCTTATACTTCATTATATTTATCATCTCATTTCACTATAGAAAATAAGGTTTACAGTGACTACTTTAGTCGCCACTAAAAGTGTTTAATATATGTCACCAGCGGCGATTAGCGACCAACCTTAAATTTATTTTGTGGCATATTTGTAAGTTTTTGTGGCCACAAATGCTAATTCATCTTTGATGAAGAAAGTCAGTCATTGAGAATATTATTTCATGTATTGTTTATCAAAGTAAAACCAGCGATAGCTAGTGATTAATGTTTAATTTCTGAATCGATTTCAAATAGTTTTTCGTGGTTATATAATACTCTTATGAATTCGAACACTTTGTTTTCAAGCATTCGGCATTCCATCGATCATTGATCCGATTAATTCGAATTTCTATGGTAAAAAGTTTCATCCTTAAAGCTCGACCCGACATTTGGCTGGTTGTGAATAAACATTTATCATTCTACCACACATTTCACAGTGGATTTGCACCTTTCTAAATTGAATTAAAGGTGAATATATATAAATTTATTGAATATGTCAAAAAATGACTAAGTCTGCATTTGTTAAATGCCATTAGACAAGTGTGAAGCTGAAAGATATGGATGCATCACAAATTTTTACAGAGAAATTAAAGGGGATTGATTTGAAGTCTCCTCACTAACATCTTGACTGATATAATTTGCAAACCTATTGGACATGGCCAACCTAAGAGGAAACAAATCTGATCACAGTGATTATATGTTTTCATGAAATTAAAAAACGGACTGAAAGTTTCACAAAGACACAATCAATACGAAAAAAGCATAAAAGTGCTCGGATTACAATAGATTCGATAATATATTTTGCCATGTTCTGTGTATATATTTGACTGAGTTTTGTCAACTTCACTAATAATGAACTTTGTATGTTGTCAAAGACAGGATCATCCTTTCCTAGCTACAAGTAGGAGCTTTTATATCTATTAAGTTGTAGTATCTATCCTGCATCATTTTGCTCGTTGATTCGCCCTCCGTCATGTTAAGTCGGTATCAAATTTAGCCTATGAAAATATAACCCGTCCAAATTAGTGGCACAACCAGTGCTGGAAAATTACACCATTTAGATCTGTTGGGTCCTAGGCTACGGATAAGTAAATTTGAGTAAGAAAATAAATCGACAGCTTAGTAAACTAGAAACAGTTTCTGGATGTTGCCTTCAATGTTGGGTCAACATTTGAGGCAACATTGAGATAAACCAAGATAAACCTTGTTAGAGTAAATGCAGCGGAAATGTAAAAGAACACAAGGTTTATATTTTCAAGGGTATATATTAATATCCCTTGATGGTCGGTGACCAAAAGGTCCTCAACTTCTTCCTGAAAATCCTCACGTTTTGGACTGAGTCTTCCTCTGCTTTCTATACACGCTTTGACTGAGTTTTCCACCACGTTTAAACACAGCAGACTTGTGAGCTAGCCTGCGTCATTTTTTACTCGCAGTAACTTCTCCTGCTTAGGCCGGAAGAATAAGCAAAATTGTTACATAGATCTTGGCTGAAATATTGTCACAACATCGCAGACAACATTCTTGTCCACACAAGAGATGTTGTCCTGAGTATTTTCAGATGTTGCCACAACATCCTTCCAACATCAACAATCTCCCCCTTTTTGCCTTTCTTCACATAACTTCATACGTTGCAAAAATGACCAGGATACTGAATCTAGATATAGTCCTCGATAATCTAAGAGACAGTAAGATTATTGTCGTGCTCCCCCTTAACCTGCAGTAGTAGATTTCAAGTAATTTTTTTTAAGACTAGTTAATCATGACTTACAGCAGTAAACATTCATAACACATCATACATAGTAACCATCCATCGCATTAACCAAAAATATCTAAAAAATATGTACAAGACCAAATAAACATAACCAATTGTCTGTTAGTCCCAATCCTCAACAAAATGAGCCACACACAAACTTAAATCTCCTTGACATGATTAACCTAACCACAGTAGCTTTCAACCGCTTTCTGTGGTTGACCAACCTCGCCCATTATCACCCATCACCATCTTTAATCTTTATCAAGCAACCCTCTCCCCCTGCGTGCTTGGCTAGGCATGTCTTCCCCTTTCTGTGAGCTTCTTCTCTCTCCATCAGCAACATCATCACTCTCTCTCCCTTTATGTATACATACTAAACGTTGAATCTCTTTTATGTTTATGTATTTTTACTTCTTTATATTTTAAATTCTCTTAGTGAGAGTTTTGACCTGGCTGCTGATCCAAACTTAAACAGGATTGCTGCATATATATATATATATAGGGCGGATCATTTTGCATATAATCCAAATCAGCCCATATAAAGTTTTATGACAATTTGAAAAGTTAAGTTCGTGCCAGGTTAAAATTTCAAGATCAGGATAAACAAAAGAGAAGAACAAATAAAACGTGCAAATTAGGACAAAGTAGAGAAGATGATAGAAATCAAAGATTTCGGATTCGAGTTTTAAGAATCGAATAAATCTTGAGGTAGAGCGTTTACGTGGTGCGACCTCAAATTAATCAGAATTCTAAAGCGAATATCGAATATCAGCTAAGTTTTCAAGATTAAGGAAATATATAACATTTTGCCTTTAATAACTTGAGATTTCCTAGTTTTTTTCCGTCAGACTACTTCCCATGTTTGTGGATCTTTAGGATTGCTGATGCAATTAATTAGTGGATATCCACAAACAAAAAAGCATCATTGATCTCATAAGGAACTGTTTATCAATTACGTAATTATCAACTTAATGATGTTATTTTTTCGTGATTACATAGGTGGACACAACTGATGATACTTCAACCTAATTAAGCACTTAATCCAGTTGTATCATTAAATATTTGATTAACAGCAAAATCCTTAAGTGTTATAAATAATACTCCAATCACATATAATACCATATCGTGGTATATTAAGGTCTCAAGCTAGCTTGAGTGAAAATTGTAAACTTTTCTATTTAAAGTTGTTGTGAGATTGAGGCGGATTCGCGATTTTAAGTTTATAGATGTTGAAATACAACTCGTTTTCATTACTTGGTTCGGGTGCATAATTTATGCATATTAACTGAATTTGTCAATAAAAATAAAGGATTTGAGTCAAAGCTACTGAGATATGTAGAATCTCTAACTTTTATTGTGGCTCCACTCCCAACTAGACAAAATTTGAATTAATCGACAGTGGGCTTTGGAAACGTGATGGTTAAGCTAAAAAAAGACATTTAACACGGTGATGATACTTTAAGAACAATTTCTACTAATTAATGCTTCTGCATATTCTGCCTAAATAGTACTTTTCCCTATTAATAGCCTTTATTTTATATGGAGTACATAAATATTTTGAACTGTTTTGGTTACTAAAAAAAGTAAAGTGTGACGAAACATATAATCAGTGGTCCTAAATCGAAAAATGGACTAGTTTTAGTGATCAATTCCTTGTTAATTAGACTAATTGATTAGAGATTAGTGTATAACTTTCAATAATATTCCTAGCTTAATTAAAAGCATCATGGTGCCAATATGGTGAACTAGTGCTTCCATGGTGGGCAAGTAGAAGGGCAAACACCACAAAATTTTCAAATGTAACAATTTTTTGTTTTATTCTACTTAAAATTTGAAAGAAATTAAAGCTTATTTAATATGTACATCATTCTAAATAAAAATAACTAAGTATAAGGAAATGAACCTTGGAACTAACTGAGTACTAAGAGTTAGCTCATATGATGATGATTGCTTAAGATCATATAAGGAGATAACATAGACCATCTGATGTGGGATATATCTGACAACCCTCCTCCCTTCATACACACTCAGGAATGGACGTCTAGAGCGTGAATAATATAAAATTGAGACCAAACATTAGATAATTCATGAATTAGGATAGACACGACTCTAATCACTACAAGAATAAACACATTTGTCAACAACATTTTTGTTATCATATGTTGGATGTTGATGCGAAAAGTTTTCGCAACAAAAAAAGTTGTTGCATGTCGTTGCAATAACTTCAGATGCGAAAAGTTTTCACAACAAGTTATTTTTTTGTTGTCATTTATGTTTTTTAATTTAGCAACAATATATTAAATTTTTATTGTCATTTACGTTTTTATATTATTGTTAAAGTTTTGTTGTCAATTCTATGTTTTCTTGTAGTGAATAGTACCATGTGAAGAATTTAACCTTAATTGCGCCTAACTCAACATGAAGTGTTATCTCATGCGGTGAGCATTGCACAACAATATAAGGAGATCAAATAAATCATCAATGTGGAAAATGTCTCTTTCCACTTTGCGACCCGATTTCGTTGTTGAGGTGTATGTGTATATTTCATATGCAACACGTTTGAGTACTCCTTATTCCGGTAATCACATAAGTTTGAATGTCATGTTGAATGTGCGACCGAGATTACACTACACATATATTGTACAGGTGAGACGTTGATCGATCCTAAAAATGACAGTAGCGGGCGAAAAGTTAACAACCGGACATGCTACAACCTATGGATCACCACATTTTTTTTGGAAGATAGTACTTTATCGGTGTTTCCACTGTCGATTTTAATTTTGACAAATACTAACAGTCAAATTTACTATCTATAAATATTAAACTTCAAAATTTAAAATATTATTTATGCCATCAAAGGGACTAAAATACCCTCATGTGGAACCTCAAAAACCCACTTGCAATGTTCATTAAGAAAGAAGGCAAAGGCAGGCAAAGGATGAAGTGGAGCACAAAAAGACCATATAATAAGGATATCTAATCACCCTAACATATCAAGTCACACAAACGACAGTCAAATTTGCGTAAACTAAAGGGTGCAACCCTAGAACAACACTATTTTAATGACATGAAAAATCATTGGCGGGGCACTTTTTTGTCGACTTAGCAAATAAAATGCTCAAGACATTATAGTAAAAACGAAAAAAAGGGGATCGATCGACATGGTTACATGATGAAACATTGCGTGCTCTTTCATCTTTTGACTAGGTGGTTACATGATCGATCGACAGTCAATGTTTGTAATTTTTCAAGGCAAATTTACAAGAGGTACGAACACCTATTGATTCTACCTTTTTTCTTTTTCTCCACTATTTTGATACATACTATTCTATAAGTGTAAATTATTTTTATACTAAAATATATTTAAACTTATTATAACAAGTTACCTTTCTTATTTTTCAGATAATTAATCTCACTTGTTAAGAATAATTATCTTTTAAACCTAATAGTATAGTTTTTTAAATATATATTTCGTAAGTATAAAAAACTGTTTTTTTATTCATTCTTTTTCATATTGCTATAGTTGGGGGACATTTGCTTCCACTAAACTTTTAGCATTCATCAATTGGGAAACATGCATGGTGGCTATGGTTGCCAAAAGCATTCCCACTTCTTATGTGTTGTGCTTTCTCTTTTGGGTTTTGTCTTTTCCTCAGGTGAAATTGGTACAGTGTTAAAAATATGAATGACTGGCTGTATCAGTCTCTGCAACATATATTCTTTAATACATGAGTCGTTGAAGGAAAAAGATTGTCCATCGTTAAGAGAGGGTTCGATTTACTTTTGATGATATTGTCATAATGTTATATTGAATTTATTACAACAATGTCCTATCAATGATGTGATTAAAGGGTCGATCTTCTTAGACATTTACCTGTTACATTATGAAGTTTTTTATGTACTAAGAGCGAGGACATAGCTTTTGATTTTAATTTAATTTTCATGTTGTCAAAATGTTTAGAATAATGAAAATTGTAAAGAATGAATTTTGGGCCTAACTCAACCACAAAAGATAGCTTGTAGGGTGAAGATTGTCCAAGTCTATATAATGAGTCAATATTCTCATTTCATATTCAATGTGGAACTCTTAACACTCTCCGCACGCCCAGACCTTGTTAAAGAAGCGTGAATAATATAATTTGGAGATCCAACATCGGTGAACAAAGAATTGAAATGAGCATGACTTTAACACCATGTAAAGAATATATCTGGACTCTTAACAAAAATAAATCGCGAGTGCTTGATCAAATTAATCAGGCCATGTAGGAACAATGCAAATCTACCGCCTATATTAAGATGCTTCAACTACATACATCATTGCACTTTCATTTGACACCGATCATAATAATAAAAAGTTTGTCTCGCCAAGACCCTCTCTTGAATATTTCTCAAATAAACTTTTGTCGCTCCATTCCCGTAGGGGCAAGAAACCCTCGTTGTCTCGACTCTGCTACCACATGCTATGGAAATAACAGCATATTACACTGATTTTGAAATGGGCTTACTACTCATATACTCTATACAATATTTCGTTGAATATTGTACCATACGATATATAGTTTTCTGTCCTTTTGTAGTATCACAATACAAATTTAAAAGGTAAAATTAAAACTTGTTACAACTTGTCTTGTGAGATAATTAGTGGTAACCGAAATAGGTTACAAGTTAACTAGTGAGCCTAAATCAAATGAAGCTAGTCTCGATAGAGTAGACCTAGGTATTCTGTCTCATTTGTATGTTTTATAACATGTTAATTGTTTGTCTAGTACGCTCTAAGAACGTCTCATACACTTTATGCCTTAGAATTATTATTCATCCATACATCCCATAATATGTTTTCCTTCTATAATTAGGAATTAAATTGCTAAGCTTTTTATTCTTTTTATAGAATAGTACGTAAACAATGGGAAGTGTCACTACTACAGATTTCAGCTTGCGTAACGCAGGCGCTATCTAAGTAACAACTTGCATAGCGCTTATTCAAATTTTCAAATTAAAAAAAAATCTAACAAAAAATACTTGCATAGCACTTTTCGGAAATTTTAATCGAAGCGCTATGCAAGTTACTCCTTGCATAGCGCTTTTTTAAAGCGCTATGTTACCTAATTAATTTATTAATATAAAAATATTAATATTCTTACTTAGATAGAGCTTTTGGAAGCACTATCTAAGTAAAGCGCTATGTAAGTTTTAAAGAATTACAAAAACACAATAATCCCAATTCATTCCATATCGTCGAAGCCCAATTCTTCAGTCATTCTCCTAATTTGTGCATTATTAATCCTAAACCAATTCCATCTCGCCCCTGAAATTATCCCCAAGTGTAATATCTATTTAGTTTGCAAGAGTTGAGTTAGTGAATTAAAGGAAGTTCGAGCGTCAATGTATGTTTCAATCTTTGTGTTCAGTAGAGTTTTCAAGGGTTTGAAGTGTATATTTGTTTGAGAAACAATACTTTTCAATCATTATATTTAGCCTCAATTTTGAGTTTATGATTGAAGTGTATATTGATAATTGTGAAGAGTGAAACCCATTTAGCCTCAATTTTCAGATTATGATTGAATTATTTGATGATTTCTGAATTTTGTATCTTATTTTATTAATTATTAATGAATGGGATCTTCTCGATTTTTGTAAATTTTCAAAAATTTGAAAGATAAATTGCTTGGATTGCATTCGGAAGGTATTATTGTACATTCGAAGTTAATTTATCTTTATTATGCTTTACGTGAGGGGAAGTCGTGCCTTCAAGACTTCATATGTGTTTAAGATTCTTATATATGTACTATGTGAGGGGAAGTCGAGCCTTGAAGACTTCAAATATGCTTTAAATTTTTTATTTTTTATTAATATATTAATTTCTTTTTTGAAAGTATTTCAAGTTGCATTTCTTTTCTGCTCGTACTATGTATGCAAGTTTTGTTGTCTTATTCAATATGCTATTCTTTATTTTACAAGATCATGACTGTTGACACCCAATTTTGACCCTCCCGTCCAGCCATTAACCATAAAATTACACTAATTTTGTAAAATAATTTTTTTAGGATTTTTATAATAAAATACAACAATAAAACATTAAATACAGGCATAAATAAATAATTTAATAATGGCATCGCGTCTTACGTAGAGTTTTAAGCATTTAGAGTCCCGCGCCCGCATTTATTAACTTTAAGCTTTATCGTAATTCTTAAATAATTAATAAATGAATAAAATAAATAATTTAGCGATAACGTCGTGTCAGGTAGCATAGCCGCATTTATTAATAACCATTTGTAATTTAAAGTCAATTTTTTAATCTAAATACATGCATTTAATAGCACCGCATTTATAAAGCTTTAAACGATTCTTAAATATCGTACTTGCATTCAGCATTTAAGTAATTTAATATAAACTCAATGCAATTTAACTTCGCAATAATGCATAACAATAAGATTTTAAATAATAGCGTCGCATTCTAAAGTATTAAACATTAATTAAATAACGCGCCCGCATTTAGCACCTAAATAATTAGACTAATTTAGCACCTAAATAATTAGACTAATGTAGCACCTAGATAATTATAATAAAGCACCTAATTAATTTAATCACATTTGTTAATTAATTAATAATACACTTACCTAGAATTGACTAGCTAATTAATTAATTAACTCTTAATTAACTAACCTAATACTTAATACTAATACCTAGAATTAACCTATTTCTACCCAGCCCAAACCGTGACCCGCGTGGCCCAAATCCCGTCGACCCGCACCCGCAGGCCCACGCCCTTTCCCTTTATTCAGCAGCCCAATACCCCTTTAACTTATCAGCCCCTATCCATTCCCTTGCCCATCGCTGATCTCCCTCAACAAAACCTCGATTTAACCCTAAACCTAAAAGCCTCGACGCCACGCCCGGATTTCTCACGAGAATCCGGCTTCCTTACCCATGCACACGCATATTTCATTCCTTACCATAACCAAAGACCTAAATCTTTAGCCCGCAAAGAATCGAGGGACAATCGCTATTAGAATAGCTTGCCTTAACCAAATCATGCACAAAGTCGTACCTCGCGATTCAGCTACCATATCGACACCTTGCTCTTACCATAATCCGTTCGTATCAAGCACAAATCAAGCCCAGAATCAGCCTTTATGGGTTTACCTAACTTGGAACCCAAATGGGGGCTATAAGAAGCACATGCAATAGGCATTATTAGGGGGGGCGAAGCACAATAGAGCATACCGATAGCATAGAAATAGGGGAGCATCGACGAATACAGAGCATATACGAGAAGGCTCAGAGGAGTCCAACAGCAACAGATGAAGAGCACATTAGAACAGAACTCAGTACCCAGGCCATTAGCATCTCAAGAATAGGTAATCTGAATCCCTCTCTCAATTCTAGCCAAAAAAAAATCAGCAAGCAACTTTACCCTTCTATTCGCATCACAAACCCAAAACCCGTCGAGTGGCTCCGACGACTTGATACGCTGCCCCGGGTCGCTGTCCGGAGAAGGTAAACCCGTTCTCTTTCAGATTTCTTGTATGATTTACGCTTTATAACCTGTTTGAGTAATTTGCTCTATGGATAATGCTAATGCTTCTAATCGCTGCTGTTATGGTCGAAATTGCCGTTTAATGTCGCCATCGCTTACTTGATCGTTAAACTTATCTAACATCCGCCTCTACTGCTCGCGATAATTGAAGGCTTGCCATGTTAACCTATTCAAATGATTCCCTAATCAAAAGATTTGACTGCTAGTATGTCCATGAATCTGCTCAGAATAGTCAGTTGTGTATAAATGATTATGGGAGTATTATGCTATTGTGTTTGCCCCCTGTGGAGAATGTCCATGCCTGCTTCATGTTTGGTTATAGAGGAATCTACCTCTTAAGCTCTGTTTGAAATATCTATTGTCTATTGTTAAGTGTTTCTTATTCATTGCTTGAATGGGATCTTCATGTCTAAATTGCCTCATCGTGATGTGTGTGCTTGGATTCCTGAATGTTGTTTATAAATGTCATATCATAACTGCATGTTTAGTCCAAGCTAAATGGATCTCTGCCTATCCTGATGATGTTGCATCAGGCTTATCCATTCCTGTATCCTTTCTGCCCCCTTGCATACTTGTTAGTTGATCAATGTTATTCCCGTTAGATCTTGAGGCCAATGGTTGAAACATGACATAACTGGCCATATATTGTTTCTTTCTTATGTTAGTATATGAGTCTATATCTACACCGTAATCGACCTTAGACATCAAGCAAGCTCAGAATTGACTTATAAATGAATTGAATACATGGCATCTAGAATAAAAGTTCATTTGTCCCATCTTCGTAAATGTCTAGCAAATCGCAATAGATGTCGCGGCCAGGTCAATCAGTCCAGGGAATAACTACACATGTTGAGCTGCTTTATGCTAAAAGACTACCTAACAAAATGAAGCCTTGTTTCCCTTTGGTTTGCGAGTGACCATATCGACTGCTTTTTCTCCTTGCACGTCTGTTGTGTACTTTATGATTGACTGGAATAGTTAAGTTAAATGAAACTCTACATTGATTTTGGGCAAGTTATTTCCCTGAGGTCATTTATTTGACTAAAGGCACAACTGATCATTTACTTGGTCCAGCAGCCCTGCTTGTCTTACTGCCACTGCCCCTGCCACTGTCTCTGTTTGCATACTACTTAGTGTCTTTGCCTACTGTTTCTACTTGCTGTTTGCATACTGCCTTACTTGGAATTGTCAGGGGCTATGTACAATGCTACTTGCTGGCTGCATCCTTATCTGATATCGCTTTTGTTTGGTATTTATATACATGTGTTGGCTTAAATGCAAACTACGTGTCAAGTGCCTGCTTTGTTTAATGAATTTGGGCATGTACTAATCCTTATCATTTTCTTCTTTTTTACATGGCACGCACCGGAGCAACAAAGAGTCTCATAACGAGACTCGTCGTGGCAAACGTAAAGGCATGCATATACATCCATCGAGTCCCTCTTCGGCCATTCCTAGACAAACAAATAGGACGTGGTCATCCGCTCCAATCCCTTCACTCTCTTAATTTTCTTGTCTCGTTTTTATGCCATTTATTTGTTTTTCTATTATCTAATTTGTAATTAATAGGGGAACTTCTAGCAATTAGTTTTTTTTTAAACATATAAGTGGGAGAGATAATTTAAAGTTCATCGCTTAATTTACTTGCCTTTTAAGATTGTCATGCATGTCTAATTTTTGCCAAAATGAATTAACTTGCATTATAAAACCAACATTTTGCGTATTAAAATTCATAACAGGTTTCCTCCTAAACTCTCAAAAATCATCTTAAAGCATCACTTATATAACATGGTACGCAGGCTAGGCAAGATTAATTTAGCTAGCATGAGCATATAATTAGTCTATAAAACACTTTAGCATTTAGCACTTTCTAGCATCTTAACAGTTTTTGCATTCTTAGCCCTTCTTTAAACTTTAGTAACATTTAGCACCTTCCTAGCATTCTTTGTACTTTAGCATATAGCACCTTTTGCCCTTTCAATACTTTAAGCACCTTTTAAACATTTTAACATGCTAGCATCTATTTTCTAACATTCAGCACTTTAGTATTTAACACTTTTAAGCACCTCTTAGCACCTTTAGCACCCTTCTATCATTTAATGCCTTTTAGCAACCTTTAGTATTTTAAGCACTTTAAGCATTTAGCATTTGACTCTTTTATTTATTTACAACACCTTTTGCCCTTTTTAGACTTAAGCACCTTTAAACATTTTAACATTTTTTAGCATTTTATTAAGCGGGAAGATCTTTTACTTGCATTTTTTAAAATATAATAATTACCCTAGGTTTGGCAGGACAACCGCAAGTTAGCGGATCTTAGAGGGTGCCTAACCCCTTCCCTCTAGATTAATAAAGAACCCTTACCTGAATCTCACTAAGTTTAGCGCACTAAAATGGAGTTAATGTTTTACTTTAAACTAGTTAAACATTTAGGTGTCCTAATTCACCCAAATTAATTAGGTGGCGACTCCGCGAACCCTTAGCATTCTAGCAACCCTTTAGCATTTTAGCACCCTTTAAAACTTTAGCATATATTTTTTTTTTATCTTTTAGCACCTTTTAAGCATTTTTAAACCTTCAAGCCTTTTTAACTATTTAGCATTTATGTTATTTATTTTCTAACCTTTTATTTGAGCAGCAGGAGTTTAGAAAATAAATGCCGCGGCCGGAAAAGGGCGCGACAATGACTACTGGATTGCAGAGCAAAGGTCGTGCTCGAGGGGATGGTCAGGATGGTTCTAGAGGAGGTGAGACAGGGGGCTCCGATGATACTAGTGGCATGTCTGAGGTTCATTCTCGAGGACTAGTCACTATGGTGAATATTAAGAAAAAAAAAGGGCCATAGGTGATTTAATAAAGGTGAATTTTAATGAAATAGGCCAACCAATTGGCAAAGAATCGATGACCCTAGCACATTTCTGTGGCTCTTGCTGTAGAAGAACTTTTCCAATTTCGATTACTGATTGGCGTAATAAAGATTTGTTGCCCCTGAAAGAACAATATTGGGATGAAGTCAAGATATATTTTTTAAATTTAGTACTTTTTAATTTAGTACTTTTTAAGTCTAAGCTATATGGTTGTAGTTAATATTGTCATATGTGGCAACAGAAACATTTGGGCTGGATGAATCAAAAAAGAAATTGATTATTTCTCGTGTTGGTTATCTGTAGTAACTCGCTTCGATACTTGGAAGTATGCGAGGATGAATGTTGAGTACTAGATTGATGATCCTAGTTCTTTGAGAATACTTGAGGATGCGGTAATATTCTTTGGCAATGCATGCTACTTCTTTCTTATAATTCATGTGTTGTTGTTGTTTGCTGCAGCTGCTGTGTTTGCTGTGATCATTTCTCTAATCAATGTTGTTTGTTTTAGGTTCGCATAGCAGAAGAGTTGAGAGAAGATGAGCTAAATGATATTGCAGTTGAAAACTTGTTTGATCGAGCAATTCCAATACTGTATTTTGGGCGTGTGCGAGGATGTGAATTTGATGTTACTAAGAGATATTTATCTTCGGTAGCTGAAGTGTCTGAATTGTCAAAATTGAAAAGGTAATTCAATAAATTAGAGAAAGACATGATAGAGCTGAAGACTAAAGCTGGCTATCAACCTATGGTGCCTTCTTGTGGTTTTAGTCATACGGATAATTTCGATGTGGAGAATGTAATGAATTCTAATGACGATGATGATATTCCGGATGAGAATCTTCCTGAGGTATTTTAAGTGTTCATGTGTGGCTAATAAATATATTTATTAAATGAAGACTAACATATTGTTCATTGCCAGGGTCCGATTAAATGTTATTTGTACGTTGAGCATCCCCGTAGATATGTTGGGCAGGGTATTTTGCATAATGGCCCGAAGGATATTCTTCATGGTGTTCCATTGCCAGAAGGTTATGCGAGGATACAATTTGAGGTGGCGGAAGAATCTGAGAAACAGTCAGAGGTGCCGCAACCTACTGATGAATTTAGGACTATAAGAGAAGCTGTTGGACATTTCATTTCATTGCCAAAAAAGCTTGTGTCTTTGAAAATAGAGGTAAATGATCTACAACTTAATGAAGAATTAGTTGTTTAGTGATATTATTTTTAGTAGTGTTGGTGTTAGTACTTAGTAGTTGCTAAGGCATTAAATGAAGATAGATAGAAAAAAGGTAAGAATTGTTTGGGAAATTGGGAGCAGAATCTCAACCTTACTCCTAAATTTCTGTTGCATTTTGAGGGACTATTTCAGATTTTTAAGCTAACGAGCTGTTGCATTCTGACCATGTTGTTTGGTTGCTGCTACTGTCTCTGAAATAGACAAATGCTATACTTCAAATGTTAATTCTTCTACTGTTTGCTTCCGCTACTTCCTTTGAAAAAATGAATAGATATTACACTTGGTTTCAGCTGTGTTAGCTTATTGTTGTGCTGTTCTCAAGACCTTTGGCTACTGATTTTTAGCCATTGTTGCTACTTATTTTTGGCTATTTGGCTACTGATTTTTGGCCATTTGCTGGGCTAATTTTTGGCTATTCGGCTACTGATTTTCAGCCATGGTTGTTACTGATTTTTGGCTATTTTCAGATTGATTTTCGCTATGTTCCGGGCTGATTTGGGCGATTTTGCCCTTCTAGTTTTATTAAACTGACTGGAACAAATTTTGTTCCGGGTGAACAGATGATACACTTTTATTTGTATGTTGCTTGTTTTTTAGTTTTTCTTTTGAATTTTGTACATGATCTTGTCTATTTTTTCAAATTCCAGTTAACATACTAGAATTAATCTTACTGATAAATGGTCATCCAAAATTCTTTGTTTATAGTGCCCACCTCTTCAGAAGATGGATAAGAGGAGTCAGAAAGTTTCTATAGGTGCTACGGCTACTTTGAAAACTGTGGAGTCAACAGTTTGTGCTAATGCATTAGGTTATCCCAAGTGAGGAGATTCTCCTCACGATCCTATGATGTTGCATTTTTTGCGTCTCGCATTCCCAACTATTGTGACCAACATAGAAGTTCCCATGGACGCATACTTTGATGGAGATCCTTGAATGAAGATATAGTTCATGAACATATCGTGGAGATTTTGGATGATGGATGACTAAGTGCTTCAAGCATTGCATTCTATATTAGGTAATAAAATTATTAAAAATTGTCCATCTTATTTTATATAAAATATGTTATATAAATATTTTATAAAATTTATGTATTATGCATTGTTTAAGGTATTTGGGTGAAGTTTATCTTTCCGAGAATGTCGAGTTGACCAGCAAGTTTTCTTTTGTGTCGCCCCATTTTGCGGCCAATATTATAGGTAGTGCAATAGCGTCCAATCATTTGGCCGAATGTCTGCTCAAGCTTGAAGGAAAAAACCATCTATTATTGGTGCCGCATAATGTTGGGTGAGTTTTAACATAATATTTAATTATTATATGTTGTCTTCAGTTATTTCTAGCCTTCTAGGAATTCTTTTACTTGACATTATCTTAATTGAGTTTTCATAATTTACTCAAGTACTCGCATGATTATTGTATTAGACATTACAAGTCCACATATATTGTAAATGAACTGATAATACAATAAACTTTTCAAATATTATGCAGTTCACATTGGGTATTGGTTGGTATCAATACCCAAATGGAGGTGATATACTTATGGATCCAGCTCCGAAATGCAGCTATTCACAATGTCCGGATTTGAAAACTTTATTGAAAGGTAATTAGCTCTTCAATTGTTTTACATTACTAATTTATATATATATATAAATGTGTATAATATTGTTTACTTTAAATAAAATAGGGGTATGTTAGGGTATCAGACTCTTCGAGGTGTTAGTCTCAGTAAGGCGGCATACAATAGTTTCAGTTGGTCAAATATTCAGTTATTTACTTTACAATTTTGAAAATTGTTATATATAAGATATGATAATAAATTAATATTGGACGTTATTTTTCATAGTGTCCAAGGCATAACATTCATTGTGGTCATTATAATTGCTGTTTCATTGAGGATATTTTTAGTTTGGGTGATACAAGTATTCCTCTTTATGTAAGTATATCGATCTTCATTTTATACTTGACAGTATGACAATATGAGGGGAAGTCGTGCCTTAAAGACTTCATATGTGTTTAAGATTCTTATATATGCATTATGTGATGTGTCCTTATGCATTAAATATTTAAATATGCCAAAATTTCATACATGTGATATATGTGAGGGGAAGTCGTTCCTTAGAGACTTCATATGCGATGATTCATATGTTGGATGAACACGTTAATTACTATAAGGATCAGTCTGTGCTGTTTTCAGTAGTTTATTAAGCATATTTGTTGTCTCTATATACCTGGCTTTGATGTGAATGCTGAAGGGTAGTGTATGACTTTGGTCTTGAATCTCTGTCAATATATTTCAAGTATGTATGTCTAAGTTTGAGCAAAGTAAGAGTGAAATCTTATGTCTATCTTTAGGTTCTAAGTTGTTTAAAATAACTTGTGTATCTTATTATTTGATTGTTTAATATTTTAATGTGTCATTTGAGACCTGTATAGTTTAAGCTAAGTCTAAAACAGACTTCTAATATGGTTTGAGACCTATATAGTATGCTCTGAATATTGGTCTTTGTTGTGCTCATGGATTCATTTTCATATAAGAATGTATGTGGGATTACTTTAAGGTCAAACACAGTCAGAGCCAGATGAGGTCCATATTCTGTGTTTATGACATAATCAAGTGACCTGCTGACATTTCGGTAGGTTAATGGATATTATACTCTTCCGAAGCTAAAAATGATGTTTGATGTTGAAAAGGAACCATGTTAGATACCATGTCTTTCCTGTAGTTATGTAAAAATGTTAACTTAGAAGTCTCAGCGCCTAGTCTAATACCTATCTGAATGAAAAACAGAGGTTAGAAGTGTCGTTATTTTCTATTTAGGTTTTAGTACATTTAAACTTATGGGAGTTCCTCTGAGTCATGTGTGATTTGTGCCACATCTGCCATGCGTTCTTTATATATATATATATATATATATATATATGTTATTGTGAAGCCTGAATAAGTGAATCTTACTTTGTTCAAGCAATATCCTGGATCTGTTTGGCCTCTGTTTGGTCACTTGCGATGCAATTTTTTTTTTGTGGATTTTGTGCCTCTGATTTCTTTTCCTATTTGGTCTTTGTTTTAAAATGTATTTTGTGACTATGTAATATTTTCTCTGTTTATATACATGATGCTTAAACCTTGTTGGATAATAGATTCCATATATGACTAGAAGTGAATAAACTTTTGCTTTTCAGATGTACATCAAAAGTTTGTGGGTTGTTTGTGTAAGTATATATGTTTATTTATTGGACGTTTCTATTCTAACTATGTTTTTGCAACATCTATGTTTTGCAGTTTGTTCATAGTTCACCACTCAAAGTTTATCCTCCAAGTAAAATGAAAAAAATTCGAATTAATTGGGCAGACTACTTGTACAATTGATTTCTCAAAGAAAAAATGGAAGGTTGAAGCTATTAGTTAGTATTTTGATGTAATTGTTGCATATGTCGTATTGTTATTAGTTAATAATTGTAAGCTACTAATGATTAAGATACTATTTTAAAATATATTATTATGTTTTATGCGAATGATTATATTATATTATATTTTGAATTTTGTTATCTTTTTGATATTTTATTTATTACGTGAAAAACAGGGATATTACCACAAAAATAAATAAAAAGTAAAAAAAAAACAGACTGGATAGCGCTTTTGTAAGCGCTATGCAAACAATATTTTTAAATATAATGTTTAACGGAATTATACTACCATAGCGCTTTTATAAGCGCTATGCAAGCAAAGCGCTATGGTAGTAACCTCCCTGCATAGCGCTTTTTAAGCGATATCTGAGCTACCATAACGGTAGCTTAGATAGCGCTTAAGCCAAACAAGAAGCGATATCTAAGCGCAAATCTGTAGAGTGTGTCCTCACTTTCTTGGTCAACGAGGCAGGAAAATCAATACAATAATGCAATATATTTATAGATGTTCAATTTAAATGATTGATGGCTTTACTAAATACTATATATGGACTTGCAATAATACTGATAGAATCCATATAAGACAAGCTTAAAATGCAACTATAATCTTTAAAGTGTTATACTACCAATTTAGTAGAGTCTAACTGTGAAGTTGAGAAGATATTCAAGTCACTTCCTACTCAAAAGTGGAAAGAAATAAAAGGATTTTTTTTGTTGGTCTTCGAGTGTTATTGGGATTTAGATCCTTTCTAGGAAAGACTTAGACCTAGTAATATAAATACAAGCTAGCTAGGGTTTATTAAGATATACATAAATTAGAACCTAAGTGTATTTCATCTTGTAACTTACTTTCTCCCTTAATACTAATAAAGTACTGGATGTTCTCCGTGGACTAGGATCACACCAATCCAAACCATGTTAATTACTGTATTTTTATCATTTCCGCACTAATAATTGATATCAGAGCATATAAGTATAGGTCGTGAGATCTAGAAGACGAGGAGACTATTGCATCTATGAAGTTTGAGGTAACGAATTTTGATGGGCGAATTAATAACTCCAACATCCGAAAGATCAAGATCATGTTGTTGTTACGGAGAGAATGATCAGTCTATGCTTTGGATGACTCGTATTCCGAAAAGACGATTGGGACCGTGAAGCAGAAGATTGAGATAGATGCGTTTAACGCAATTCAATTATCCTTATCAGAGAACGTGTTATGTGAAGTCAGTACCGAGAAAATGGCTGCGAGTTTGTGGAAGAAACTCGAAGATCTCTACCATAAAAAATTAGTAACAACTAGAATGTTGTTAAGGCAGTGCTTACACACCTTTAAGATGAAGACAAGTACAACTTTACAGGATCATCTTGATACTTTTTAATTTGGCTATGAATCTTACTCATACTGATATTAAAGTGGGAGATAAAGAACTTGCGTGCACTCTACTATTTTCATTACCACCAGCATACGAAGACGTAGTTAATTCAATGATGTGTAATAAATTGGTAGTCACATTACAAATGGTGAGACATGAATTGAATTCGGCTGAATTAAGAAACAATATCAACAATGGTAATAAAGAGGACCATAGTGAGGGTTTGACGGTTAGAGGTCGCTCGAGACAAAGAGGGAGATGCAAATAAGCAACTAGGTCAAAGTATAGGAAAAAGGTGAGTAAAAAGGATGTTGAATGTTAGGGTTGTCATCAAAAGGATCACTTTGAGAGGGATTGCCTGAATAGAAATACTGATAAAACAATAGTCAGTGCATCTACGGTTCAGATAGCTTAGACATCTGGAGAAGATTATTTTCTTACTACTTCAACAAATGACATTCAGACACATAATGGATTTTAGATTCAGCTTGTATTTTTCACATAAGCTTAAAAAAAGATTAGTTTACTAGCTACGAGCAAACGAGTGGGACTGTACTTATGGGGAATGATGCAATATGTGAATAACATGCATTGGTTTAGCCCATTTACGGTGTTATGATGGCATCATAAGAATATTATCTAATGTTTGACATATTCCTGATGTGAAAAAGAATATGATCTCTCTTGGTACTCTTGATAAGCTCGGATACAAGTATATGGGTGAAGGTGGAATCTGCAAGGTGATAAAGGGTTCTCTAGTCATGTTAAAGGCCAAATTGGAGGGTGGTCGTTATGTACTTATGAGCAACACCATTTTAGGTACTGCAAATGCTACAACCTCACAATAATTATCAGATGATGACAAGACTAAGATGTGGCATACGAGATTAGGTCACATGAAGGATATGGGGTTAGCAATTTTGAGTAGTCGAAACCTTTGAAAGGTGAAAAGCTTTTTACACTTTATTTTTGTAAGCATTGTGAGAAAAACATGTTAGCTTTAGCACGGGAAAGCACAAAATCAAAGGGGTACTTGACTACATTCATTCAGATTTATGGAGTCCATATCATGTTCTATCCAATGGTGGAAAGAGATATCTTCTTATTTTTATTGATGATTTTTCACGCAAGGTTTGAGTATACTTCTTAAAGGCTAAAAATGATGTCTTTGAGAATTTCAAAAACTGGAAGACATTAATCGAAAATTAGTGTGGCAGAAAGATTAAGTGTCTTCGAACAAATAATTTTTAGGAGTTTTGCAATGAATAGTTTGACAATTTCTGCAAGATTTATGGTTGATGCGCGGTAAGATGCACACACTTTAAACGCAAGTGCACGTTATCGTGACAAGTAGTATAGTCTTGATAAGACCGAATATCGTCCTCAAGGATTAGGGTTCAATTACCAACTATCTATTTTTTGGTATCTATTTGGTAAATTGATCTTTGGATTTGTTGTTTATAACTAAGAATTATAAAAGCTATTTTAACTATAAAGGTTTACTTCAGTTGTGATGAGAATAGGGCTTCCACGTCTCCTCACTATCCGCTTATGCTACTTATTAATGCAATAACTTATGGTCTTCTTCTTTTGGAGAAAACAGGTTCACTAAATCGCTTTATACTCCGTTAGGGTTATATAAACACTCAACCTCAAGATTGCACCTTACCTACCTTTCTGATAAGGATAACTCTATAGGAGGATTAAGAACAAGAACCTAGTTAACCGTCACGCACAATGCGCAAAATTAGGTTTTTAAGCCTCTCATTAACGCTTACATAAATAATTGAGGTATTTTCATCCCCAATCCAAGAATGTCTACCCAACTTACATCATATTCACAATCCCCCCCTTTCGGAGTCTGATTAGAAATCATATAGTGATAATTAGTTGTCAATTAACTACCAAGCATTCAATTCAATTATTGGATAGATCTCAAGAAGAAGAATAACCATAAGCATGTATTAAATCATAACATAAGTTTCTAGAGATTCAACATGGAAAGCCCTATAGAGGAATTAGTTCCTAGCCATTGACATGACAAGAACTAATCCCATGTTCACCATACAAAACCAAATAAAGTAAAGAAAAGGAAAAGAAATTACTAAACTATGGTCTCCAATCTCCAAGCAAGAAGCCTTGTGTCAAAAGGCGGGAACCCTTAAAAACCGCCTAGGTTCTCCTTTATAGCCGAAACCGCCTCAACTTTTCCTCGCAGCCCGCCTAAAATCCGTCTGAAACCCTTATTTTTCCGGCTTGCCGCGTTCGCATAAAGGCCATGCGCTGTAACTCTCGCAATCCGTCGGGTGATTTGCGCCGCGCCCCGATTTCTGGTTCGAGTGGCACCGCGCTACGCAACTTCGTAGCTGGATGTTTAGGCGCGCCGCGCTAGCCAGCGCGCTGAAGTCTTCGCAGCCTCTGGATAGTGGCGCCGCGCCGCTTCGATCGCAGTGAGGCCGCTACTGGTCCGGTTTCACTGCTCGCCACTTTCTCTGCTTTTAGCTCGATCTCCTCTTTTGCCCTCTTTTAGCTCCTTTTCCGCCATTTGGCCATTTTAACCACTTTGACTCAAAAGAAAGGAAAACTATCCTAATACGACACTTATATGTGCAAAACGGGACAAAAGACTAACTAAAACTGACTCAAAAGGTGTATATAAAATACACCGATCAATGGTGTATTGAGATATAGAACTGTTAGGAATTCACCACAACATAATAGCGTAGCTAAAAGGATGAATCACACTCTTCTTGAGAAAGTACGATGTATGCTCTCTAATGCCAAGGTGCCTAAGAAGTTCTCGACGGAAGCAGTGTTAAGTGTAGTTTAGTACGGTTTTAGAGTCTGTTTTAGGGAGTCTTTTATGTGTTTTTAGTTGTTTTGTATCATGTTATGCGTTGTGTTTAGTGTTTTCAGGTCTTACGCGACTCAGATGGGATATGACGAATTTAAGAAGAATTTGGCTGATTTGGAAGGATAAAAGTGCACAACGAACCCCAAGAAATTAACCAAAGGAGTATAGGGGAAAATAGAAGAAATCTGGAAAAAACTCGGATGAAAAATGATCAAGAGCCGATGCACTAGGACCAGGAGCCGGGCGCTCGAAAGATGAATGGAAAGAAAATTCATCGCCGGGCGCGCTGTCGATACGCGCTACCGACTTCCGAGACCGCTTATTTTTGTCGAATTAGCGCCGCGGCCGATCAAGGCCGCAGACCGACGTGTATTTTTGCGGTAAAAGGACCAAATTTTAAAAGGGTAAAAAAGTCCAAAATGAGGGTTTTCTTGATATAAAATCCTGGGAACACATTCTATCTCACATCATACTTTGGGAGGCAAGGAACGGAGGCTAGAACACAATTCGAGACTTCAGTTTGTTCAAATTCTTTTTCTTTTCTTTATTTCAATTCAGTTTTATGTTGGATTTGTTGATTAGTTCTTAGCATGTCTATGAGCTAATTACTTTATTAGGGTTTTCCTTCGAATCACTTAAAACTCTTTCATAAATTAATGCATTATTATTGATTTCTTCTTCATCTATTAAAGATCTATTCAACTTGTGATGATTATATGATAATTAACTGACCATTAATTCTCATAACTTACATGATTTCAAATCGAGATCAGAAAAGGGAGATTTGAATATGCTATAGTTGATTAGACATAGGTTAAAATCGTGGACGAAAATACCCCGATACTTGTGTAGTAAATAAGGTTATTGTTCTTAATCCTCCAGTGTGGTAAAACTTATTATAGAAATATAGAAAGTTTCTGCATAAGGTTGAATTTTTATATGTCCTAACCAGAATACAGAACATCTTCATTAACCTGTCATTTTAATAAGAAGAAGAGTCATTATTCTTGCATTAACAAGTGAAAGAGTGGATAGTTGAGGAGATTGGAAGCCCTAATTCCCTTCATAACTGTTTTAAACCCAAAGTATTATCATCTTAGTTTCTTATTGTTTATTTCTTAGTTGTAGTTCTTAGTTAAAAACCCAAACACATTAACGTTAGCCAGATAGAAACCAAAGGTTAGCTAACCGATAATTGATAACTCAGTCTCTGTGGACGATACTCGGTCTTACCGAGATTATTACTACAGTGCGATACATACACTTGCGTAAGCATATAGAAAAACCGCAACAAGCAGTAAATACTGCCTTTTATGTTGTTAATCGTTCTCCAGTGTCGACAATTTACTTTAAAACTCCAAATGAGGTATGGTCAAGTAAACCGTATGATTACTCGTACTTAAGAATTTTGGATGTCTCGCATATTATCATGTAAGTGATGGAAAACTAGAACCTAGAGCTCGTAAAGGTTTATTTTTAGGATACGCTAAAGGGGTAAAATAATATTGAATACGAAGTTTAGATCCTCTTAAGTTTGTAATCAGTAGAGATATTACTTTTGATGAGGCCTCTATGCTTGATATTGAAAAGGCTTCTATTGAGTTTGCAGAACAGAAATGAGTGAAGCGACGTTGCTCCATTCTTACAACAGAGTCGGTGGAGGAAAATGTGAAACTCACTGAAGAGGAGGATCAAGTGACTCAGGTGGATTCAAATAATGAAAAAGCTCACACAATAATACCTGAAGTTGAACCATACACTATAGCTACTAGAAGGGACAAGCAAACTCTGAAGCCTAATTCAAAATATTATCCTCAGCCTTGGCAGACTAATCTTATGGTCTATGCATTAGCTATTACCAAGAAGGAAATAAAGAATCTGGAACCCTCAAGCTATATAGAAGCTCCTATTTATGGTGAATCTGATCAATGACGTTTAGTCATGACCGAAAAGATGGAGTCTCTGCACAAGAATCATACATGGGATTTGGTGAGGCTACCAAAGAAGAAGATAAATGTTGGTTGCAAATGGGTTTTCAGGAAAAAAATGGCATTCTGAGTGTAGAAGATGCTAGATACAAAGCGAGATTGGTTGCTAAGGGCTTTTGTCAGAATGAGGGAATCGACTATAATGATATTTTCTCACTAGTCGTGAAGCATAGCTCAATTCATTTGTTACTAGCTTTGGTTGCCCATTATTACTTGAAGCTTCACCAAGACCGCATTCTTACATGGTGAACTTGAAGAGGAAATCTTCATGAATCAACCCGAGGGGGAATGAAAAGAAGACCAGGTTTTTCAATTGAAGAAATTTTTGTATGGTTTGAAATAGTCCCTACGACAGTGGTACAAGAGATTTGATCTGTTCTAGATTACTAAAGGTTTCTCGAGAAGTGCATTTGATAGCTGCGTGTATCACATGACAGTGTCTGATAATTCAAATATTTATTTACTGTTATATGTTATTGATATGCTTATTGCTGCTAATATTATGACCAAGATACATGATTTGAAGAAACTGCTATGTAAGGAGTTTGACATGAAAGATTTAAGTGAAGTTAAGAAAATTCTTGGAATGGAGATTCACAGGAAGAACATTGAGGTATATCTTTCACAGAAGACGTATATTGAGAAGGTACTTCAAAGGTTTGACATGGATAAATGTAAACCCGTTACTTTATCGTTAGCACAACATTTAAGACTTTCTTCTTTGATGGCACCACAATCAAAGGAAGAGGTGGAGTACATGTCAAAAGTTTCTTATTATAGTGCAGTTGGTAGCATTATGTATGCTATGATTTACATTTGACCTGATATTGCTCAAACAGTGAGTGTGGTAAGTTGATTAATGTTTAATCCGGGTAAGACACAATAGGAAGCAATTAAGTGGATATTGAGGTATTCCACAAGGTTCTTCGAATGTTGGTCCAACTTTTTATAGGATGAGAAATGAAGACTTCTCGACCCTTGGTTTTGTGGATCTGAATTTGTAGGCGATCTTGATAGAAGGAGTTCAACAACAGGCTAAATCTTTACACTTACAGGTAGTGCCATAAGATGGAAGACAACTCTCCAATCTATAGTTGATTTGTCCACAACAAAAGCTAAATATATGGAAGCAGCAGAAGCAATAAATGAGGCTATATGGTTGAAAGGCTTGGTGTCAGAATTGAGTAGGGTTCAACATGACCAAACTCTAAAATGTGGTATCCAGAGTGCTATTCACTTGATAAAAAATCAGAGATTTCATGATCGCATCAAACACATATATTAGATTCCATTTTATTTGTGATGTTATTAAGCAAGGCACAATTATGGTCTTGAAGGTTGACACAAAGGACAACGCAGCGGGTATGTTGACCAAGGTAATTCCTCTTTTCAAGTTCAGTCATTGTATGAATTTGGCAGAAGTTCTCATCAACTGATGTGTCAAGATGGAGAACGACATGGCAAGGTAAAACTACTGGTATGTACTAGGTTTCAGTTAGTGTCTTTTGTTTCCTACACGAAGTTAACTCACACAGGCTTAGAGATATTGGACTGAATGACGTTCATACGGAGGCTCGAAATTCATCTCAAGGTCGAGATTGTGAAGTTGAGAAGATATTCAAGCCAATTCCTACTCAACAACGGAAATAAATAAAAGATTTTTTTCTTTGTTAGTTTTCGAGTGTTATTGGAATTTAGATCCTTTCTAAAAAAAAACTTAGACCTAGTAGTATAAATACAAGTTAGCCAGGGTTTATTAAGATGTTAAAAATTAGAACTTAACTGTATTCCATCTTATAACTTACTTTCTCCTTTGATAATAATAAAGTGTCGGCCGTTCTCGGATCACATCAATCCGAACCGCGTTAATTATTGTGTTTTTATCTTTTCCGCACAAACAGTAACTTAGCAAAACTAATACTTAATTAATAATTTTTAAGTATGCTGAAAAATAAAAGGGAACGAAGTCAGTATAAAAAAATGAATTTTTACCCTACACAACAACTAACTCAACAATATTATCACAGTATAATCAATATATAGACATTTATTATATACTGAGAGTAGATATCGACGATAGCTACACTCTATTACGACTAGGCATATGAGATTTATTTTAATCGACGGCCTTTAAAGCTGGTATTAAGCCAAAACACTTTTATATAAACATCCAAAACAATAAACTTGTGAATATAATGTTTTTTTAATACAGAAATGGACAATTAGAAAACGTTATTCTCCGTCCTTTGAGTAAACCCTTTTGTTTTTTTGTAAATGTTTTTGGGTACCGAAAGTTTGAAATATTTATAGATTACTCATCAAAAACTTTTTTGATCAAAGTTAACAAACCAAAGGATGGACATTTAGTTCAATCATATGTCTCCTTTGTACTTTTTCTTTACAAACTTTTTGTGTTATTATTTTTTGTTAAATATACGATAACCATGCATCTAGTTAAAAAATTAAAATGTTTCTCAAAGTAATTCACTTTTTTAATATTTTTTTTCAAAAGCATAATGATGTCCACTTTAGAACTAATTAATATTTTTTTTATCATTAATCATGCAAGAGAACTCATTGATTGCCCACGAGAATGGAAAAAAGTGTATTAATTGGCTGGCCTTTAATCGATGATGTGACATAGATTAAAAATTTAGGAAGTTAAAGTTTTATTGATAATCTTTTTTGAAATTAGCTGTCTCATAGGAATCTTGAGAAGATGAAATCCTTCTTTTTTAGTACATACGTGCGCCATGCATGACCAATTATGTGTCTTTTTAAGAAGATTCAACTTAATAATTAAAATACTTTTTGAGAGTTTGGACCAAAATAGTGATACATAGCTAGAAGAAGAGTTTTTCCCAATAACAAGACGTTTTGTTACGTAGGATTTCGTTTTCTCTTTTGTTTATTTCTTTTCAAAGAAAGAATAATCAATAAATAAAAGTGTACTATTTCGAATAAGTTAGATTTTTTAATAAGTCTGTCACATACTTTAACATGATACCAAAGCAAGTAGAGATCCTGAGTTCTAGTTTCCATGTTATACATTATCAAAAAGAGTTTTCATGTTTTTGACCCATCAAAAAGAATTAAAGCATATGTGAGGAGACATATTGAAAGAAATAGTTAAAGAAATAAATGTGTGTTCACTCTGCCAGATAAATTTTTTAGATGAGATGTTCGTCACACGCTTCAACAAACTCCTTTATCTTTCTTTTAAGTGTTGCTCTGATTGACTACGTAGTTTGAACAAGCTTTTGTTTTTGGGAAAATAATGGATCAATTTAATTAATGTTAATATTGAAATGATGCACAACTGGAACATATTCCATCTTTTACTTTCTTATAGAGGTTGAACTCAGAAAAGGTGGTAAATTTGAGTAGTTGCTGTTTAGTTAAGTTTTCATATCTTGAGAGGTAGTGGTTATTTCTTTCTCAACAAAGTACGTGGCTATTTTTTAAAGACCTTTTTTCAGTCAAAAGGCAGTATCACCAGACACCAATTCAGTCCACCGGGGCATAATCCAATAACAAAGTGTGACGCTTATAAGACTTCAACGTGGGCAGCGTAGAGTTCAATTCGCAAAGCATGGCGTAACTCGCATGTTGGGGGTGGGCGCTATCTCGATGATCGATTATGCGACAGAAAGCGTGGCGGAGACATCTCACGATTTACTGATAATAGTGTTGAAGGACCGGTGCTATTACCTTCAGAACGTCTGAATAATATCAGTGAAGTAGTCAGGCGCAAACCTGAAAATCTGGACTATTAAAAAAAAATACCAATTCAATCGTGTGTCAATTGGTTTTAGTGATATTGCTTACGTTAGATGTCAGTTTGTCGGTTCTCTACACAAATAAGTAGTAAATACATGAAAGGAAATCAATTCCACCAGTGATTTCATTTCAATCTTAAAATATATACACAAATATATCATACTAATATTAAGGAAGATGTATCTAATTATTCTAAAATATCTTGTACTAGTTTACAATCATTCTAAATTATGTAATTACAATTTACATTATTGATGGTGATTTGAGATAATTATGAGATGGCCCCATAATTATCCTAACAGTCCCCCGCAGTCTTAACGGAAGATTCTTGTATGCTGAGTCTGTCCCTGAAATCATCAAATAGTAATCGCGGGAGACCTTTGGTGAAAATGTCGGCAATCTGATAACGGAACGGTACATGGAGAACACTGACTTGTCCACATGCAATCTTTTCTCGGACAAATAATATATTCATTTCTATGTGTTTTGTGCGTTGATGCTGGACATGATTGTCGGATAAGTATATCACACTCACATTATCATAATAAACTACGACTGCCTTTTCAATCGGACAGTGGAGATCTAAGGAAGATAACAGAGCCAACATGATTCAGCAACCACATTTGCTACCCCTCGGTATTCTACTTCAGCGCTCGACCGAGACATCATTGGCTATCATTTGGATGACCATGAAATGATGTTGTCTCCCAGAGGTGGAATATCGTGTGTCTGGACAGCCACCCCAATCTGCATATGTGTAAGATGAGAGACTTGAAATGAGGGACTTATACAGATGCAATCTAAAATGAAGAGTACCCTTAACATATCGCAGAATCCGCTTGAAAGCCCCCATATGTTATTTTTTCGGATCATGCATATGTAAACATATTTGCTGAACCGCATAGGAGATATCAGGTCTCGTGAAAGTAAGATACTGCAAGGCCCCTGCTATGCTGCGGTAATATGTTGGGTCATTGTATGAAGTACATGTAAAGTTACTCAATTTGGCTTTATCAATCGGTGTGTGTGTGTGTGATGGTTTGTAGGAGGACATATCGACTTTGTCAATGATCTCATCGGCATATTTCTTTTGACTGAGAAACAGACCACTGATCGGTGTATTTTATATACACCTTTTGAGTCAGTTTTAGTTAGTCTTTTGTCCCATTTTGCACATATAAGTGTCGTATTAGGATAGTTTTTCTTTCTTTTGAGTCAAAGTGGTTAAAATGGCCAAATGGCGGAAAAGAGCAAAAGAGGGCAAAAGAGAGACGCGAAATGGAAACAGAGAAAGTGGCGAACGAGGAAAAATCAAGACCGGCGCCAAGGCCTCGATCAGCAGTGGCGCGACCATCATTCGAAGGCGCAGAAGATCCAGTGCCGCGCGCCAAAGCGGGTCGCGCGCCACTATCCATAGAGACGTAAGATATAGTGCCGCGCGCCTCGACAGCCAGGGCCGCGGCGCTACACATCCGAGAATCCACAGAGATGCAGGCTGCGCGCCTCGTGACAAGAATATCGAGGCCGCGCACTAAACAATCGACGGATTGCATCTTCGGCGGCCAGCGCATCTGGCCGCGCCGACGCGAAAAATAGGTTTTGACGGATTTTGGGCCAGCTGCAGGGAAAAGTCGAGGCGGTTTTCACCTATAAAAGGAGAACCCTAGGCGCTTTTTAAGGGTTCCCTTCTTGCACAACACAAGACTTTTGGCTCGAGATCGATACCATTAATTTAGTACTTTCTTTTCCTTTTCTTTACTTTATTTCGCTTTTTGACGATGAACTTTGAATTGGTTCTTGTCATCTTTATGGCTAGGAACTAATTTTCTTATAGTAGCTTTCCATGTTGAATTACTAGAACCTTATGTTATAAATTAATGACGCTTATGGTTATTTTTCTTATTGAGAGATCTATCCAATAATCGAGTTGAATTCTTGGTAATTAATTGACAACTAATTATCACTATATGATTTCTAATCGATTCGAAAAGGGGATTGTGAATATGTTGTAAGTTGGGTAGACATTCTTGGATTGGGGATGAAAATACCTCAATTATTTATGTAAGCGTTGATGAGAGGCTTAACAACCCTAATTTTGCGATCAGGCGTGACGGCCAACTAGGTTTTTGCCTTAATCCTCCTATAAAGTTATCCTTATCACCAAAGTTAGGTAAGGTGCGACATCGGGTTGAGTGTTTATATAACCTAACGGGAGTATAAAACGATTTCAGAAACCCGCTTTCTCCTAAAGAAGAATACCATGAGTTAATGCATTAGTAAGTAGCATGCGGATAGTAAGGATACATGGAAGCCCTATTCTCATCACAACTGAAGTAAAACCTTGATAGTTAAATAGCTTTTATAATTCTTAGTTATAAACAACCAATCAATCATAAATTCACCAAATAGATACTAGAAAATAGATAGTTGGTAATTGGACCCTAATCCTTGTGGGCGATATTCGGCCTTATCAAAGACTATACTACTTGTCACGATAACGCACTTGCGTTTAAAGTGTATTGCATCTTAACGCGCATCAAGTTTTTGGCGCCGCTGTCGGATTAGGCATAGTTCAATATCAAATTTGTCTATTTTTAATTTCTAATTTGGGTTTTATTTTAATTTTTAAATTTTTACGCTTTTTCTTTTGAAAATTCGAGCGCCGTGATTTGTCATTGTCTGCTTTTGATCTATTTCAGAAGTCACTTTATGCGAAGGAGAAGAGGAGCGAACACTCTTGTTCCTTCAATCCGTAAATTGAGAAAACTCGCAAACGTAATGAAAGAATCCGGATTGCAACCTTGTTAGAGATGAACGACGCTCGTAACAACAACGGACGGCAGAAGGGTTAGAGAGAATCAACCCCATCCAGAATGCCTCGCACGCCAATAGACGTGGAAGAGAGAGTCCAAGTCCACCAGAATCGAGTTTGGGGGACTATGTCGCCAAGAGTGAATGGAGCACGACATGCATTAGGCTCCCTCGCACAGAGCCAACAACTTCGAGATAAACCGACGATTCTGAGTACGGCACAAAGACATGCAATTCGGAGGATCGCCATCGAGGATCCACATATGCACATAGCTAATTTCTTGGAGCTATGTGCAACTTTTAGATATAACGGCGCATCGATGATCTTTGTCAGTTGAGGCTCTTTCCTTCTCACCATGGATAGAGCAAAAGTATGGTTGAATTCCCTGCCGGCCGATTCGATTTTCACATGGCACGAGCTGGCACATAAATTCTTAGCCAAGTTCTTTCCTCCGTGTAAAGCAGCAAAACTAAGAGGGGAGTTGAACAACTTCTACCAAGCAGATGGAGAGTCCTTATATGAAGCTTGGGAAAGGTTCAAAGATCTACAGAGAAAGTGCCCACACCATTGCATTGAGTTGTGGAACTTGGTCCACATCTTCTACAACGGGCTGAGCAGTACAACCAGAACTATCATAGATGCAGCAGCAGGTGGAGCATTCATGAGGAAAACAGCCCACGACGCTCATGAGTTATTAGAAGACATGGCCACTAACAACCATGTCACGGAAGAGAGGTCGACAAATGGGAGAAGAACGCGAGTCCACGAAATAGATGTTATCACGCCTTGAATGCCCAGTGGCCCTTCTAGCGAAACAATGCAAAGAACATACGCCTCGCCAATGCGACAGATGCCCAAAGGCATGAGATATGTGGTGGGCCACATACATTTGATAGGTGTCCTTCAGTGGATCCCAACAATATACCCATGGAACAGGCAGAGTGTCGTGCCACTCCAGAATTATCGAAGCAAATAACAACCCCTACTCCAACACTTATAACCCGGGTGGAGGAACCACCTAAATTTCATGGAGAGGAGACCGGTGCGCAGAATCCAACACCGTAATCAGAACCAATACCTGTGGCAACAGACCGCACTGGGCGCAGAATCCAGACGTGGGCGCAGACCGTGATAGGGCCGATCGTAATCGGCAGAGCTGAATCAAGAACCCTTCATTCAAGCCCCACACTCAATTCAATGCACCGCTCAGAAGAAAAGCCGATGAACTGAAGCGCCAGACAAAGACTTGCCAATGCCTGACGCAGCTTCATGATGTGTAGCTAGATCCTCGCTCGTAAACTTGGAGACACAGTGGTCACTAGCAAACAGCAAACAAGAAAGCCACATGGAACATTGCCAAGCAATACAGAGGTAAATCCGAGGAGCAAAGTGTCGCAGCAGCAATGAGAAGTGGAAGATTGGAGCAAAGAGTCACCTCACCAAGATAGTTGAGAAGGAAGCGAGTTAGAAAAGAGGGTGATCGAGCCGAGCCCAACAAGAGAGAAAACTGCAGAAGGAGTATACAGAGAAGATCCCTTTCCCAGAGACTACAAATGAAGGCGGTTGATAAACAATTCTCCAAATTTTTGGAGACATTCGTAGTTACATATCAACATACCTTTCATGTAAGATTAGAGCAAATGCCTCCTATTTCAAGTTTATGAAGGAGATTTTGGGGAAAAAGAAGAAGCTGACACAGTACGAAATAGTAGCACTGACAGAAGAGTGTAGTGCTATCTTGCAGAAAAAGTTGCCACCAAAGCTAAAAGATCCAGGGAGCTTTACACTATCTTGCATGGCGGGATAACTGCAATGAGCTCTATGTGATTTAGGGCAAGTATAAATCTAACGCCCTATCGCATTTAAAAGATCGAGTCAGCGAGCCAAACCAACCACGAAGCTCCGCAACTAGCCGACAGATGCTGGTTCACCCAAGAGGCAAGATCGAGGACGTGATTGTGAAAGTAGGAAAATTCTTCTTTCCTGCAGACTTCCTCATTCTTGATATGGAAGAAGACGCAGAAATCCCTATCATATTGGGGAGGTCATTCTTAGCAACGGGGAGAGCTTTGATTGATGTTGAAAGAGGAGAATTAACACTAAGGGTGGAGTCTGAAGAAATGGTGTTCAAAGTTTTTAAACACGTCATTGAGCCACCAACAGTGAGTGGGTGCTTTGCAATCAGCACCATCAAACCCCCATGCGAGCCAATACAAGTCAACCAGAGAGCGATGAGCCCAAGAAAGCAGGCATGGTTTGTTGAAAGACCACTAAAGGAGGTAAGTATTCCTGAACTCCCCCTTACTGATAATGCTAAGAAGAAAAGAAGAAAAAAAAACGCCAAATGTGGAGGAAATGGATAAGTTGGGGGCTTAATCCACCCAGGGTTATTAAGGGTAAGGAACTTGCATCCGACTAAAAGACGTTAAAGACAGCGCTACTTGGGAGGCAACCCAACATTTTTAATTATATTATTTTAATTTCTGTCTTTAGTTTATTTTGTCTAGAACAATCTCACGGTCTTGGGTTCTTGTATTTGTGCTGTGAGTGATAGGTACAGGGGAATGAACTAAGGCGAAAAACTGAAGAAAAGTCGATTTCGTGAAACGGTAGCCATACGCCTGAGCAGTCATGGCGCTAAAAGAGTCGAACAGCGTAGAATTTAGGCCATACGCTAAAAGAGTAAAATTTGTTAAGTCTAGCCATGCTACCAGAATGTGCAGAAAGTCCCGGGAGCGCAGATGTTTAGGGTCATGGCCAAAGCTGAATTAAACTTAAAAACGCCAAAAAATCAGATTTTCCCCAAATTCCAATATAAAAAACCTAACTTTCCCTCTTCAAAAACCCACGAAATTCCAGAAATTTGCCCACAAATCCTCCACAAATCCAACCCAACCACAACCTAAACTCTTAAATTCCTAAAAATCCCCAACTATCTCAAACAACGAAGCTCAATTCCATACCCTCAACCCACCAATTGAAACAAGAACAGCTTGAAGCTCTCATAAAAAGGTAATCCCTTTCTTTGTTCTTGAATCCTTTTATTGAAGTCATAGGAGGTAGTAGTTTGAAGGAGTATTGGAGTTGAAGTAGTGTGGGTGCTGAAAAGTGATTGTGAAGTTTGGAGAAAAGAGTAGAAAAGTTGAAGTTTGGGTGTTGTATTCGCTGCTAATTGTTGAGTGTGTAGGAGACAGTGGTGCCACTAAATTAGAAGCTGCAGATTTTTGTTTTAAAATGGCCACCAGGAAAAGAAGAGGATCCACATCCACCCCAACCCCACAATATGACGAAAGTAGGTTTGTAAGCTACGAAACCTTTCAAAGATACAAAAGCTTCGATACTGCACTTTAATACGAGAAGGGAATGGACTACCGTAGGCGTCATTTGGAGAAGGAGATGTTTATGAGCCCATTCGGGCGATGATCGAGCTAAGGGAGTGGGAAAATTTGTGAACCCGGAGAAGATAGCACCAAAGAAACACAACAACGTGCGTGAATTTTATGCCAACTTTCCGAGAAGGTGGAAAGGGATGCTTTGTGGAAGCTATGTACCTGTGACAGCAGAAAATATCAATATACAATTGAAAACAGTTGATGTTGAAGGAGGAATTGGTGATCGGAGCCATTTTAGAACATGGTCTAGGAGCACCGACAACATAAACTGGGATATCGTCGCAAACACCGCGAGCTACTGCGAGCTGTTTTTGATATTGGAAGGAATGGGTCAAGAGCACCAACAAAGCACCAACAAAGTAGCCAAAGGTTGGCTATACTTCGCCGCCGCGACGATTCCATCCACGCACTTCACCAGAGTGCGGAGGATAGGATTAAAATGGTATATGGAATTATGGAGGTTGACGATTGATGTGGGAAAGAAATAGTGCGAGCATCGAGGAAATCAGCAGTTGGTAACGACAGCGGATTGGGACATGGCTCGCTTATCACCAAGCTATGTCACACGAGCGCGGTCCCACAACTACCCACCGACACTCACGAGAAACCAATCGCCCGTGTCCTACGGATAGTGCACTCTTTCCTGCACTCCAAGCCCCCAAAGCGGAGAGAGAGTACAAAGAAGAAGAAGCAGCAGCAGCAGCAGAGGCCGCCATGGACGAAGATGAGCCTGAAATAGGGGCTCAATATGAGGTAGGACCTAGCCACAGGCCAACCACAGGAGCAAAACCTCCAATGCCCACAATGGAGCAAATCAGACGTAATCGACAGGATGATGCAGACCTTGGATACGAGTACAAGGACGCAAAGAAACAAGGCAACAAATCAACGAGCCGAGTTCCTTGTTCAACCAAATGTCGATGCATTATCCACCGCCACCACCACCATTTTAGCCAAAGTTTGTAAGTATCTTATTTTTTTATCTTTGAGTCTACACACATTGGGGACAATGTGTGTTTTAAGTTCGGGGTGTTTATTTGTGTTTTGTTTCTTTACGTGTCATGTTATGTTTTACTTAAGTCTTTTGATTGTTTTTATGTCTATTTTGAGTCACCCATTTTTTTCTTTTTGAGTACTAATTGTCATCAAAGATCATAATCAGTAGTTGCTAGAAACACCTAGTGAAGTAAGGTGAAATAATGTAACTAATTGAAGCAACTATCTAAACACTTAGGTGAGATATGCCAAAACTCACGTAACTGCCTAATCGAGTTTCTTGCTGAGTTATGCATGCTAAATGATAAATGCTTATGTGTTATGATTGCTTGCTATTTGAGGCTAAATAGTTAGGATATGCATGTTAGGAGATGACTCATGCATTTCTTTGATAGTCAATTCTCACCATTCTTTTCTATCATGTACTTTAAAATATCCCTAGTCACTCTATCGAGCCTAAATTTGAAACTTCTTCGACACCCTATATTTCCACAAATTGTACCATAAGTGAAAATATGAAATAGTGGAATACATTGTGTTAAAAAGAGACAAAAAGAGTGAATAAGTCACAGACCCCAATACAAAAGTAATAAGAAATAGGCAAAAGCCTAAGTTTGGGGGTGCTTGTCATTATTATATACTTCACTCTCCCAAAACAAAAGAGGGGAAAGATAGAATCGAAATGAAGAAAAGAACAAAAAGAAAAGGGAAATACTGAAAAGTTAAAGAGCTTATGGTACACAAAAATGAGCCGAAATGCCTATTTTTACCAACCCCTACCTAAGCCTACATTACAACCCTTAAAGTCCTGAAGATCTCTTTTATGCATATCCAGAATTAGTGGAGAATAGCAAGTAAGCATGTCATAGGAATTCTTGAATTTACATGCATGATTTAGTATATTGACGTCCTTTAAGCATGATAATATGAGTTTGCGAAATATCTAGCTTCATGTGCTTAGTGTGCTGAACTTTCATGCTATATGTTCCTGCATATTATTTCGCTAACCTTCATGTTTTTCTAGTTAACACTCATGCAGCAAAAGTGATCAATGGCAGTGAGTCTTTTTAATTTTTGTTCTTTGAGTCTTTTATTTTATTTCTTTCTATCTTTGCTCGAGGGCGAGCAAAGGTTAAGTTTGGGGGTATTTGATCGGTGTATTTTATATACACCTTTTGAGTCAGTTTTAGTTAGTCTTTTGTCCCATTTTGCACATATAAGTGTCGTATTAGGATAGTTTTTCTTTCTTTTGAGTCAAAGTGGTTAAAATGGCCAAATGGCGGAAAAAGAGCAAAAAGAGGGCAAAAGAGGAGACGCCAGAGCTGGAAACAGAGAAAGTGGCGAACGAGGGAAAAATCAAGACCGGCGCCGCGGCGCCTCCTGCAGTCAAAAGCAGGGCCGCGACGCCCATCATTCAGAGAAGGTGCAGAAGATCCAGCGCCGCGGCGCCAAAAGCAGGGCCGCGGCGCCCACTATCCAGAGAGGACAGAAGATATAGCGCCGCGGCGCCCTCAGACAGCCAAAGCAGGGCCGCGGCGCCTACACATCCGAGAAGCCACAGGAGATGCAGCGCCAAACAATCGACGGATTGCAGAACTTCCGGCCACAGCGCTGTCTCGCAGAGCGCCGACGCTGAAAAATAGGTTTTCGACGGATTTTGGGCCAGCTCGCAGGAAAAGTTGAGGCGGTTTTCAGCCTATAAAAGGAGAACCCTAGGCAGTTTTTAAGGGTTCCCCTTCTTGCACAACACAAGACTTTTGGCTTGGAGATTGGATACCATTAATTTAGTACTTTCTTTTCCTTTTCTTTACTTTATTTCAGGCCAGATGATGAACTTTGAATTAGTTCTTGTCATCTTTATGGCTAGGAACTAATTTTCTTATAGGCTTTCCATGTTGAATTACTAGAACCTTATGTTATAAATTAATGCACGCTTATGGTTATTTTTCTTATTGAGAGATCTATCCAATAATTGAGTTGAATTCTCGTAATTAATTGACAACTAATTATCACTATATGATTTCTAATCGATTCGAAAAGGGGATTGTGAATATCCGTAAGTTGGGTAGACATTCTGGATTGGGGATGAAAATACCTCAATTATTTATGTAAGCGTTGATGAGAGGCTTAACAACCCTAATTTTGCGCATCGCGTGACGGCCAACTAGGTTTTGCTCTTAATCCTCCTATAAAGTTATCCTTATCACCGAAAGTTAGGTAAGGTGCGACATCGGGTCGAGTGTTTATATAACCTAACGGGAGTATAAAACGATTTCAGAAACCCGCTTTCTCCTAAAGAAGAATACCATGAGTTAATGCATTAGTAAGTAGCATAAGCGGATAGTAAGGATACATGGAAGCCCTATTCTCATCACAACTGAAGTAAAACCTTGATAGTTAAATAGCTTTTATAATTCTTAGTTATAAACAACCAATCAATCATAAATTCACCAAATAGATACTAGAAAATAGATAGTTGGTAATTGGACCCTAATCCTTGTGGACGATATTCGGTCTTATCAAAGACTATACTACTTGTCACGATAACGTGCACTTGCGTTTAAAGTGTGTGCATCTTAACGCGCATCAACCACCTGCATATTGGGTTACAACAATTCCCAAAAAAAAATTTAAATGACCCAAATCCTTCATTACAAATTTTGCTGCAAGGAAGGACATAATAGATCGACGAAGTAATGTAGATGAGGCCGTGAGAATGATGTCATCTATATATAGGAGGATATATGCCATGTCGCTTCTCTTCTTATAAGTGAACAAGGACTGATCAGACTTGCTTTGTGAGAAACCCAGTGTGGATACAAACCCTGCAAACTTGTTATACCATGTGTAACACCCCATTTTAACCGGAGTCGGAAACGGGATTACTGCTTATGGTTGATTCCTAAATGTATTTAAGGAGTCGCCACCTAATTATTATAGTGAATTAGGACACTTAGTTTATTGCAATAAAAATACTGCAATTGACTTCCATTTAATGGTCTGCGAAATTAGTGAGATTCTGGATCAGGGTTCTTTATTATCCTAAAGGGAAGGGGTTAGGCATCCTTTAAGATCCGCTAACTTGCGGTTGTTCGTTCAAACCTAGGTTAATTATTTATTGCTCTTTTTATTCTACCTATTCTAAGCATTTATAATTAAAATAAAGTGCACTACACAATAATAAAACTAAATTAAATGCGATATAAAATAACATTCCGGGACATCTTTTAGCCCTTTTTAGGCTTTCTGCTCAAGATGATCTTCTACTGCATAAACACTTAGTAAAAGTGTTAGTATCGTAATAAATAATTTTAAAGTAATGACAGAATTTAATAAGTAAAGCAAAAATAAATAAATCTGTATTTTGCAGATGAGGCCTTGGAAATCGACGAGATTCCTTCATCTACCAATATTGCTATAAAATAAATAAAACT
Source organism: Przewalskia tangutica (assembly GCA_029844215.1). Taxonomy (NCBI): domain Eukaryota; kingdom Viridiplantae; phylum Streptophyta; class Magnoliopsida; order Solanales; family Solanaceae; genus Przewalskia; species Przewalskia tangutica. Next base: position 121,450,784 of record CM056730.1, on the reverse strand, counting down.
TTCAGATCCACGTCAAAACTGTAATAGTTTTAAACACGGAGGGCTACTATATGAAAATTATATAAAGTGGGACAAATTAAACAAGTGCACATGAATTCGCCGCCACCGCACGTTGGTTATCCGTGTAAGTGGAAGAAATCATCCTTGCCTGTAAAGCTTCATTTATTTTATTTTCCGTCTTTGCAAATCATGGAGGCCTCAAAATCGACTTGATAACTTTTTCATCTGGCCAAACAAGTGTAGTATCTTGTTCAAATCAATTAACCAAAGAATGTAAATATCGTAAATCAAGAGTAACAGGGCCCAAAATTAGTAAAAATACCACAATGCAATATCTGTTCTTTTGAAAATATATTCCACTCCGTCTAATAAAACATAAAAGGGCAAAATAGTCCAAAATAGCCCGAACCCGAAAACAATCAATGCCAATAGCAGCGGAAATAAGTCCAACACCAACCAAAAACAGCAAGATAGTAACCAACAACATCACGCCTGATTCAACAAAACAGTGAGGCAATAACCAACATTCGCCGGAGTTTTTTTTTTTTAAACTCCGGCGACATTAAAAAAAAATCAGTCCGACAACCACAGATTTCAAGAAGTAACAACAGACGAACTCGCCGGAATTTTAAGAAAACTCCGGCCCAAATCAGAAAATCATGTTATCAGTCCAGCAAACCAACATACATAATAGCACAAAAGAGAGCGCAGTGGCGGCGGGAATGAGGTCGCTGGCGATGAGTTGCAGTGTGGGTCGACGGAATGACAGTAGCGGGACAAGGAGATGGGTTCGACGGTTTTAATGGAGTCTGCCGGAGCAGAGCTCCGGCGATGCGTGTTCGCCGGGGTTAAAGGGAGCAGTGGTTAGAGTTAAGGAGAGTGAGGGAGGTGCGAGGCGGCCGGGCTAGTTCGTAAGGCGGCGCGCGAAAGGGAGCGGAAAGGGTGACGGAATGGGGCGAGGTGAGGCGGATGGGCTAGTTCACGGTAGCGGCGACGGAAGCGGAAAAGGGTGCGGGAATGGGTCGGTGAGGGCGGTGGCTGGTTCACGGTAAGCGGCGACGGAAATGGGAAGGAAAGGGTGACGGAATGGGTCGGGGAAAGGTGAGGCCGAGGTTTTATTGAGAATAGTGAGATGTAGGGTAGATGTAGGTAGGGAATAGGAATGGGGATGTGAAGATCAAGTGATGTTGGAGTGTAGAAGAAAAAGTGTGTTCTTTGTTGATATCGAGTGTAGAAATGGTGAAATAAAGTATGGGGTGGAGTGTGATGGGGTGAAATAATAAAAAGTGTTTGATCGATTGACTCGGATTGGGCCTTGACGGATGGTTTGACAAAATGCAAGACGGTTAATTATTTAAAACAAAATTATTTAAAAGATGCAAAATTATAAAATGCAAACGCCGACGCAATAATACTAAAGTGCAATATTTAGCGGATGTTTAATGTCTAATTAAAACTAAAACGGATGTCAATTAATTATTTAAAGAGATGCAAATATTATTAAAATAAAACGACGTGATAACAATAATAAAACATAATATTAACAACGACATAATACTTAATTTAAAAATAAAAGATGCAATGCCATTTTTGTGAAGAAATAAACATAGAATATTATGTAAAAATATGCAAAATAACGATTAAAATGCGTGTGCTAAATACTTAAAATTGCAACAAATATACAAAAACGGTCAAAATTGATCACAACAGACGTCCTCTTTGTACGGATATGATGGAAGAGTCTTCTGACAAAGATGTTGACTTAGCCAATTTTGTCCTGATTTATAAACCGAACTCAAAATAGGGATGATGCAGATCCAAAATGTCCCGATGTCAAATCATGATGACACTGGTCGTTGTGATGCAAAAATTAAAAGCAAAGCCGACGCCGATTAAAAATGTCCCAAAGGTCGGGTATGATTGACACGGGTTGCAGGTGATGTGGTCTTGAAAAGACAAAGTTATTGTGGATGTTGATGGCGCTATTGCACGACGCGATGCAGATGCTCGTCGTGCACGGACGAAACATAGACGCATCGTGCACGGGCTTAAAATGAAAAAGCGTCGTTGCGTGGACGCGACGCAGATGCTCGTCGTTGCATAGACGAAACATGAATGAAGCGTTGCATAGTCTTAAAATGAAATGACGCTGCGTTTTGGACGCACGCGATGCTCGTCGTGCAGAAACATGAAACATGAACGTTGCATAGGCTTAAAATGAAATGACGCTTTGGACGCAATGCATATGATCGTCGTTGTATAGACGAAACATGAACGGCCGTTGCATGGGCTTTTAATGAAATGGCGTCGTTGCATAGACGCGATGCAGACGTCGTTGCACGGACGAAACATGAACGGCCGTTGACGGGCTTTTAATGAAATGGCGTCGTTCCATAGACGCGATGCAGATGCTCGTCGTTGCATGGACGAAACATGAATGAAGCCGTTGCATGGGCTTTTAATGAAATGGCGTCGTTCCATAGACGCGATGCAGATGCTCGTCGTTGCATGGACGAAACATGAATGAAGCCGTTGCATGGGCTTTTAATGAAATGGCGTCGTTGCATAGACGCGATGCAGATGCTCGTCGTTGCATGAACGAAACATAAATGAAGTCGTTGCATAGGCTTAAATGAAATGGCATCGTTGCATACGCGATGCAGATGCTCGTCGCTGCTTTGTAACTCTCCTGGGTTGAGATAACGTCATTGCATAGACGTGCGTTTATAACCCGCATGGGCCTATTGTTGTGTTCCTGCCTTTGTTGATATGAAGATCATGCTCAAAGAAAACTTGTGAGTTTTTTAGGAAATGAGTGGTTGATTAGCGTCGACTCTGTAGCTTTGGCTCTTGACGCTTGCATTCTTGGTTTGCACTGAAGACCTAGTTGGCCTGCTTTTTCCTGTCTATTGCCATTTTCTTGCACTGAATTCCTTAAAATGTCCCGGTTTACGTAATGAAGATGTTGAACTGGGTGAGGTTGCATCTTGACGCTATCAAGGCGATCAGGTAAGCATTTTTTTTATTTTTTATAATGAATGAAAAGCTAATGCGAGAATATGGACAAAATCGAGTCCTCTGCAAAAACAAGGAAGAAATATTTCTAACGGTGTGGCCGACGTGGTCGCTTCACGTATCCCGCCGAGGAGTCGTCAAGACGTAGTTCATGCGTAAAAATAAGAATTTTTATGATTTTAAAATGATGCGGACCGGCCGATGTGGCGCCACGATCCCGCCGAGGAATCAGTCAAGACGTAGTTCGTGATGCAAAGATAACGATTTTTTTATGATTTTAAAATAATGCGGGACCGAAGCCGATGTGGCCGCCTACGTATCCCGCCGAGGGAATCAGGTCAAGACGTAGTTCGTGATGCAAAGATAACGATTTTTTTATGATTTTAAAATAATGCGGGACCGAAGCCGATGTGGCCGCCACGATCCTTACCGAGGAATCAGGTCAAGACGTAGTTCGTGATTCAAAATGATTTTTATTTTTTTTGATTTTAAAATGATGCGGGACCGAAGCCGATGTGGCCGCCTACGTATCCCGCTGAGGGAATCAGGTCAAGACGTAGTTCGTGATGCAAAATAACGATTTTTAAGATTTTAATGACGCGAACGGCTCGATGTGGCCGCCACGATCCCGCCGAGGAATCGTGTCAAGACGTAGTTCGTGATGCAAAATAAGAATTTTTATGATTTTAACATAATGCGGGACCGAAACCGATATGGCCGCCTACGTATCCCGCCGAGGAAATCAGGTCAAGACGTAGTTCGTGATGCAAAATGATTTTTATGTAATATGCATTTTGTTGTTTTTTTTCTTCTGAAAAAATGGAAGATTTACATTACGTTCGACTCAGTTGATACCAACAATTAGTATTGTGCATAAGGATGTTCTTTTATTGTTTTCAGTCTAACCGAGATTGACTCTGGTGTAATTCACACAGTTTCAGATAGTACCTCAGACATACCTGAGTGTCGACACACCTGCTTGCATCCAAGGTTTCGAACCACACGTAATCTCACGTTTCAAATGCCTCACTGAAAGAAAGTCCCATTCCCACATATATTCCAGTATTTTGAATTTTGGGACGTTGAAAGAATTGCGCTCACACTCAAAAAGATGTTCAATGCATGCAATTGTGATACCATAGGCTTGGCCGTCATGTAAGTATCCACTAATGTGAGAACCCTCAGTATAAGATCATGTAGGGCTTGTCACGGGCTTGTAATGTAGGCTTGGGGAAAGGGAATGGATATCATTTGGATAAAAGTGACTAATCATTCCTCGAGAGTTGGGCTATGTCCGTGCTTGATATTGGTGCGATTTAATGCTGATTTGCTTTCGTTTTGTCCCAGTTTTTCAATACTGACTTCTTTTGAATCTTTCATTCGAGCCCCCTTTTTTTTTTTTCTTCGGGGTTATGTATTTTTTTTTTTTATGTATCATCGAGGGTTTTGATTTCTTTTTTTTTTGTGTGAAGTCGTCTCTGCTTTTGTTTTGTTTTCCTTTTGAACTTTGATAATTTTCGTCTTTGCAAACTTCAAATACAGATTTTGTCACCACTTGCACATTTCTAAAGCGCTCGGAGAGTCGCCAAGAGAGGATAGTGCGCACTTAGAAAGCGGTATAGGTGTACTACGCATTGTCAAAAAATAGGTTTTAGGCTCAAAGGGTGTACTAGGGATAATGTTATTTGGTAGGCTGAAAAGGCTCAAACGGGTCAAAGAAAGCCTACGATCATTTCCCACACCGAGTGTTACTCAGGATTTCGCCTCAACAAACATTCAGGCCAAGTTCTAGATCTCAATGCAATGCAATTGAACTTATTCAAACACTCACCACACAATGCATATGAAACGACGAGGTTGGTTTCGTCCTTATCTTGGAAACACGCAAGACAATGTCATTTACGGGTGTGAATAAAAGGTACCAAAAGAATTTATGGTTTACCACAAAGTCAACTCATACTGATTATCACTTTTTTTTTTATTATTATGCACACTTGTAACTGCGTTGGTATCAACAAAGTCAAACAATAATACTTAATTTTTTTTTTTGAATAACATTTTTTTTTTGTATTTTTTGAATAAAACATTTCTTTTTTTTTTGTATTTTCGAATAATTGTTTTTTTTTTTTGTATTTTTTGAATAAATGGTACCGAACCCGAATAGGGCTGTCTACGTATCCCGCCGAGGGAATCAGGTGCGCGTAGTTCATTCAAATATGTTATAAAATGTATGCTTGAAAACATATATCAAAAAAATAGCAATGTAAAGCTGTGCAAAAGAAATGATTGTCCGCTGTGGACAAATGCAAAGTAAAATGAATGCCCGAAAACATGATGAATGGGATGCATGAGTGAGACATGCGCTCTTTATTATTATTATTATTTTTGTGGTTTTTATTTTTGTGGTGTCGAACTCAAAATGAGTTGCCTACGTATCACACCGTGTGGTGAGAATCAGACACGCGTAGTTCAGAATAATTATATTGTAAAAATGCATGATATGAAAGAACTATGTAATTAACGCTAAACATATCAATTGAGTTTGCAAATATGAATAAAAATACAAAGTATAAAAGAACTGAGAGTGATGTCTCTCGAATATGGTATGTGATCGACTTCTATTAGTCAACATAACTAATGCTCATTTTTGTGATGATTTTTTTTTTCGACTGCCCTAGGTTGATTGAGAAGACGACCTTCCTGCAAAAAATATGAGAAATAGTTGAGTAGGAAAATGACAAAAATAATAAAAATGCAAAGGTGTGACAATATAGTCAAAGACTCCCCTGATTGGTTCGACCGATGGTGGTTGATCTTCACAAAGTCTAAGTCGCGCTTATTCAAGAGTGATTTACGCAGAGAAGTCCCGATTGCAATGTAATGACAAAAGTGCAAAAAATGCAAATGCACGTGCCCGAAGTTATAAGCCCATGACATGATATGTACAGAGTTTAAAAGAGTAATTATTGCTTTAAATAATATGTACAGAATTGCTAGCGACAAACCATAGTAAACAAAAGCCTTCAAATCAAGCGCGCGCCCTAATATGCATGGAACCTCTCTCATGCCAGAGGTCGGCCTAAACGCCAAATATGCGAAATTATGATAAATAAGTCCAAGCCGTTAAACTGCAATGTTTCGTTGTAAATGGCGACCAAATGACGGTGCACTTTTCCCAATTTCGGCGTGTCATGACCAGGCTTGGATTCGTCTATCATTATTACGCTACACATATATGCTTATTGGTCGTCGGGTTGTGAAACCCAATGACAATTTGGAGGATTTCCTAATCGTGGAGACGATACCAAGGCTCGACCAACCAAGAGTGTATGCATGCATGACTTAAAAAAATGTGGTATAGCTCTATCCTAATTTTGCTAAGATTTGGCTTACTAGACAAAATGGTTCCCGAGCGGACTACTCGAGTGAGAAGGCTACGCGGCCACCGGATGGTCCGGCTGCTCCGCGCCTTTGCCAACTCTCCTAAAATTGGATAATTGAAAGAAATTTTATGGTGCGCATAACACACCTCGCGTGTAGTGTGTGATAGTGTCAATTTTCCAGAATGGAGAAAATATGAGCGGAATGCCAGTTTAAGGAAAACAGTAAAATAATGTAGCAATTAAATTAGTTAATTACAAAATAAAAACAAACAATATAAAATATTTATAACAAATATAAAAGCAAAATAAAGTGCAATATTTAATTAACCTGAGTTTGCTATGATCAAGAACCTGATATCCTCAATGAGTCGCATGTCAGAACACCCCATTTTAACCGAGTAAACGGATTACCGCTATGGTTGATTCCTAAATGTATTTAAGGAGTCGCCACCTAATTATTATAGTGAATTAGGACACTTAGTTTATTGCAATAAAAATACTGCAATTGACTTCCATTTAATGGTCTGCGAAATTAGTGAGATTCTGGATCAGAGTTCTTTATTATCCTAAAGGGAAGGGGTTAGGCATCCTTTAAGATCCGCTAACTTGCGGTTGTTCGTTCAAACCTAGGTTAATTATTTATTGCTCTTTTTATTCTACCTATTCTAAGCATTTATAATTAAAATAAAGTGCACTACACAATAATAAAACTAAATTAAATGCGATATAAAATAACATTCCGGGACATCTTTTAGCCCTTTTTAGGCTTTCTGCACAAGATGATCTCCCACACTGCATAAACACTTAGTAAAAGTGTTAGTATCGAATAAATAATTTTAAAGTAATGACAGAATTTAATAAGTAAAGCAAAAATAAATAAATCCGCTTTTGCACGTATGAGGCCTTGGAAATCAGACGGAGATTCCTTCATCGGCCAATATTGCTATAAAATAAATAAAACTTTCAGATCCGCGTCAAAACAGTAATAGTTTTAAACACGGAGGGCTCAGATATGAAAAATATATAAAGTGGGACAGCCTAAACAAGTGCGTGCGAATTCGCCACAGCATGTTGGTTATCCTGTAAGTGGAAGAAATCATCCTTGCCTGAAAGCTTCATTTATTTTATTTTCCGTCTTGCAAATCATGGAGGCCTCAAAATCGACGGATAACTTTTTCATCGGCCAAACAAGTGTAGCATCTTCTTCAAATCAATTAACCAAGAATGTAAATATCGTAAATCGAGTAATGTGGCCCAAAATTAGTAAAAATACCACAATGCAATATCTGTTCTTTTGAAAATATATTCCAACTGCCTAATAAAACATAAAAGGGCAAAATAGTCCAAAATAGCCCGAACCCGAAAACAATCAATGCCAATAGCAGCGGAAATCAGTCCAACACCAACCAGAAACAGCAAGATAGTAACCAACAACATCGCCGGACAGTTCAACAAAACAGTGAGGCAATAACCAACATTCGCCGGAGTTTTTTTAAACTCGTGACATTAAAAAAATCATCCGACAACCACAGATTTCAAGAAGTAACAACAGACGAACTCGTCGGAATTTTAAGAAAACTCCGGCCCAAATCAGAAAATCATGTTATCAGTCCAGCAAACCAACATACATAATAGCACAAAAGAGAGCGCAGTGGTGGCGGGAATGAGGTCGCTGGCGATGAGTTGCAGTGTGGGTCGACGGAATGCGATGGCGGAATGAGGAGATGGGTTCGACGGTTTTAATGGTCCGGGAGCAGATCTCCCGCGATGCGTGTTCGCCGGTTAAAGCGATGGTTAGAGTTAATGAGAGGTGAGGAGTGAGGTGAGTGCGGTGGGCTAGTTCGGCCGGTAGCGGCGACGGAAAGGGAAGGAAAGGGTGACGGAATGGGGTGAAGTGGGCTGGTTCACGGTAAGCGCGGCGACGGAAAGGAAGGGGAAAGGGTGCGGGAATGGGTCGGGGTGAGCTGGTGGGCTAGTTCACCTGGCGGCGACGGGAAAGGGGAAGGGGAAAGGGTGACGGGAATGAGGTCAGGGGAAAGGGTGAGGGGTGCTGGAGGTTTTTATTGAGAAGAGTGAGATGTAGGGTAGATGTAGGGTAGGGGAATAGGGAATAGGGGGATGTGAAGACTGAAGTGATGTTGGAGTGTAGAAGAAAAGGTGTGCTGCTGAAGTGATATTGGAGTGTAGAAATGGTGAAATAAAGTATGGGGGTGGAGTGTGATGGGTGAAATAATAAAAAGTGTTTGATTGGATTGACTCGGATTGGGCCTTGGACTGGACTGGTTTGACAAAATGAAAGGCGGGTTAATTATTTAAAACAAAATTATTTAAAAGATGCAAAATTATAAAAAATGCAAATGCCGACGCAATAATACTAAAGTGCAATATTTAGCAGATGTTTAATGTCTAATTAAAACTAAAACGGAATGTCAATTAATTATTTAAAGAGATGCAAATATTATTAAAATAAAACGACGGTATAACAATAATAAAAACATAATATTAACAACGACATAATACTTAATTTAAAAATAAAAGATGCAATGCCATTTTTGTGAAGAAATAAACATAGAATATTATGTAAAAATATGCAAAATAACGATTAAAATGCGGTGTGCTAAAATACTTAAAATTGCAACAAATATACAAAAAACGGGTCAAAATTGACTGTCAACACCATGCATGAGAAGCCTGTTTCAAACCATATAAAGATTTTTTTAATAGGCAAACATAATCTGGATGTGTAGAGTCTCGAAAACCCAAAGACTGGTGCATGTAAATTGTCTCTTGTAAATGGTCATGTAGGAATGCATTTTTGATATCCAACTGATGAATGGACCAGGATTTTGACAGTGTCAGGCTAAGAAAAGTCCTGATAGTTGATGACTTAACCCTCAGGCACTAACTCCCACGTCTTATTTTTAATAAAAGCATCAATTTTGTCTAACATCGCAGCTTTCCAATTCAGGTTTGATAAGGCTGCTTTGGGATTTTTAGGAAGAGGTGAGGGTTGGACCGAAAATGTTAAGTTAAAATGACATTTGTGCCAAAAAATCTCGTACATGACACGGGTTTCAATGGTCCGAGGTTGGGCTAAATTCAATTATTGGGGATTAGGGTTGTCGGGTATGGTATTGGACCGAGAGGAGGTAGTATTTTTTGCCAAGGTAGACTGTTGGTTATTTTGGTTTTCTACCGGGTTTTTGGGCCGAGAGGGATCATGATTATGTGCCTGAAAATATGGGCATGGATGTTGAGGTGGGTTTACGGATGAGGGAGCAGTGGGCTCCCTCATTTGGGCCTGCCAGCCACTAGTAGTGGACTGGGCCGAGACCGACAGTAAAGAGGCAGTGACCTCCATTCCGCGGACTAATCCAATCCCATTTTGTGGTTTGGCCGATATGATGTGGGGATTATTTGGGGTCGGTCCCATTTAATTTTGGGTATTGAGATGGTGATGTAAAATCAGATTTATTCTGTTGTCCAAAAAATCATATGAAGGTGGAGATGCCACATGAGAATTAACAAACGGGAATGTACACTCATCAAAAATTACGTGACGAGAGATAATTATTTTCCCGTTCTTCATATCATAACATTTATATCCCCTGTGATTTTGTGGGTATCCCAAATACACATAAGGAGTGGAACGAGCCTGAAGTTTGTTAATGGTTGTGGACGGAAACAAGGGATAACACAAACACCTAAAACCCTTAAATGTGTAAAAGATGGGAGACGATGGTACAACCTTTGTGTAGGTGATACATTGGAAAGTAGTTTTTATGAAGAATATTTAAAAGATATGTGGTCATTTAAAGTGCATGATTCCAAAATATTGGTGGTGTGGATGAATGCACAAGAAGTGTGTGAATTTAATCGTTCAAATTTTTCTTTCGACTTTCTCATTTTGAGGAGATGTATGTGGACATGAAAGACGCAAAGACACCCATTTTGGTGACAAAATCATTAAATTGAGCATTTATGAATTTCTTTCCATTGTCACATTGAAGACATTTAATGGATTTGTCAAATTGAGTTTTGATAAAAATACTAATTTTTTAAAAGCGGTGAAGGCTTGTGATTTCTGCCCTAAGGGAAATGTCCACAGAAAATTCGAATAATCATCCAAAATAAGCATATAATATTTATGACATGCAGAACTCAAAACTGGTGATGTCCACAAATCACAATGCATAAAATCAAATGTCATAAGCGTATGTGAAGTAGATGCTGAAAAAGAAAGTTTAACATGCTTCCCAAACACACAAGTTTGGCAAACAGAAGAGTTCAAAAGTTTGTAACAAGCAACAAAATTATTTTTCCTAAGAGTATTGAACACCGGTGCTCCCGAGTGTCCCATGCTATTATCAATAGGGGAAATAGCTGCAAAGGTTGATGATTTTATTACGTGGTTGTTGAAAATGGTAGTGATGGAATACACGTCTCCCATGCTATTACATCTCATTAGTGACATCCCCGTCTGAAAATCTTTCACAGAAAACCCAAACGGATCAATTCACAGACACATTGTTGTCAGTTGTAAAACGTCGTACATATCTTAATCAGTTTTGGTGCATGTAAGATTTTTTTAAGTATAACGGTGGTGAGGAGGGGGATGTTTTACATGACCAATACCACGAATTAGAATGTTCTACCCACTGTCGACAATAATATTTTTATTACTGCTTATATTAAAATAAGACGAGAGATTATCTTGAGATGCTGTCAGGTGTGACGTAGCCCCTGTGTCCATGTACCACGAATTATCTGAAACATTCAGATTCATGTTGTCAATGGCCTATTCGATATCGATTGAAGCATAACTTGCGGAAGATGATGCATGAGCTGCAAATACTTATTGTGGACGAGAACCTAGAAGTCCGGGCTGTTAGTTCGTGAATTCATATCGAGGTTCCGCAGATGTACGAAAAGTTAAAATGCAAGAGCTTAGAAGATAGTACGTTGACCCAAATGAAACCAACAGAGTCTGTCAAAGAATTCTTTACAAGAGTTACTAGTATCGTCAACGATATGATGACTAATGAAGAAGCATTAAACCAAGTTAAAATAGTTGAAAATATTGCGGTCCTTGAATATGAAATTTCACACAAAAAAGACGGTTCTTGAGGCCGCCAAAGATCTTAGCACTTTGGCACATGATGGTTTAGAAGGTGAACTGGTGAGTATGAGATGTCTCTGAATAAAAAATCAACTGAAACAATTGATGAGGCGTTGCAAGCAAATGTGAATAACCCTGAATAAAAAAAAGAAGCATCAAATCTGGCTGAAACAAATCAAAGAGGTCACAATTTCAGAGGTAAAAGACTAGGTGGTAGAGGTAATTTTTGAAGTCGTGGTAGAGGTAAGTTTTTCTATCAACAGAGAAATGATAATAATAACAAGAGAGAACTAGAGATAGTTGAGGAGAATTGTAGAGACCTTTTCAATTTATAAATAAATATATTTCTCTTCAAATCGGTATCCACTTCATATTGGAATAGGATTTTCTAGTCCTATTCTATTTTGGTTTTTGTATTATAAATATGAGTGTTTTGTCACATATTTTATTGCAGTGAGATTTAAGAGTTTTGAGTTATTGATTAAAGCCTTCTACCCTTCTTTCTAATTTGATAAATTTCTTCTATATAATCATTGTTGGATCTTTCACTTATGTAAATATTATTTCTTTGAGTATTTTTTATTTCCAGAAGCATGTTGGCAGAAGATAACATTAATAGTTGGCTTGGAATACCCAGTGGGAAATGTACATTAATTGGCTAGGAATAATTGAGTCCATCTATTCAACTTAGCTTCGAAAATTAATTTAAATTATTTTTTTATTAGGAAAAAACGATACCTATTTTAGAATAGGAGGGTAAATACTTATTTGGATCGGGTGATTAAACTAAATTAGCATAATTTATTATAGTTAAATAATTTAATAAAATAAAAATAATTTTAATTAGTTATGATCAAGTGATAATCGTATAAATTCAAGCGCATGTCATGCATTTATTGAATAGATAGAAATATCGATCCGGGTAAGTTTTGTTAGGGAGGTAGTATATAATTATGTGCAACAGTGCAAGTATGTTGTCAATATATCAATTTATCATAGTTAATGATTTAATAAAATAAAAATAATTTTAATTAATCATGATTGTTAGGTTCGAGGCTACGGATAAGCAATTAATAGTATAAAAACTAAAGATTCGAATGTTTGAAAAGCTAAATAGTTTATTTATGTTGTCTTCAGTGTTGTATCAATACTTGAGTCAACAACAAATAAAACAATAATAAACCTTAACGAGTAAATGCAACATAAAAAATAAAAGACACAAGGTTTATATTTCAGGGGTATATATTAATATAACCCTTGATGGTCAATGACCGAAGTATTGTATTTGTCATATACAAATACAAGTGAATATTTTTTTACAATTTGTAGAAATAAGATAAAAAGAAATTACAAACAAAACGAAGTCGCAGATGACTTCAGCCTAAAGACAAAATATTTATAAAGAAACATACAACATCTTTATTACAATTGCTTCAACAATGAACTTGATCTAGACTCTGAGTAGCAACTGAAATGTGGGACTAGATGTTGTTATACTACTTTAGGCATTGGTGTTTTATTCGGTTTCTATGGTGAATTTCCGAGAGCTCTCTTAGTGATTTTTTTCTTTGTAATCTGAATACCGATACTCTGAAGTTCCTCCTTTATTTATAGTGTGAAACTTTTTTGAAATCCTCACTGGTTGGTTGCGAAAGTTGAGAGAAAATAGGTAGTAACTTGGACCGATTCAGCCTCCATGAAATCCTCAACTATATTGACTTGATCTTCACGTCGCTTTCCTTCCAAGCTTGACTTCTTCTTTTCTTACGTTTTAAACACGACTTTCTGGTTAGCTTGCCTAGGTCATTACCTCATAGTAACACTCACTGTTTTAGCCGGAAGAATAGGCAAAATCATTTATAGAGAGTGATGTTGTCACAACACTGCAACAACATCCTTATGTTCATAAGCGATGTTGTCCTGACTGATTACTTGTGTTGTCACAACACTCATTCAACATCAACAATGATTAAGTGATAGTCGTGTAAATTTAAGCCCATATCATGCATTCATTGAATATATATAAATATGGATGCGGGTAAGTTTTGTTTGGGAGGGAGTATATAATTATGTGCAACAGTGCAAGTATGTTGTTAATATGCCAACATAATTATAACCTTTATTAATGGATAACGTGGATATCAATATCAGAACTTTCAATAATCTTAAAGACAGTACTCAACCAGAAAATAAAAAATACAAAAAAAACACAAAGGGTGATAAGTAGATGTTGATGACCAAGGAGGAGAAATTAGAGGAACATTAGTTATTTTATACAATTCTTACAAGGTCAAAAAGAGTAAATTGCTCTAAACATATTTGTAATATCAAAATTGCTCTACACATATTTTTCCATCTAATTTAATTTAAATCAAGAGCCTTTGGTGCTTCTCTAGCCAACATGGGAGGCTGTGGCATGGGAAAACTGATAACCACAGATTCTGGTGCTGATGACATTCTTTTTTCTTCAGTTTTTGGCATTTATATATCATTAGTTTCTTCATTATTTGCTATAATAATCATCATTTGATTATTTCTTGTAATTACACCCTTCACTGGTTCAAGAATTATTGAGTCGTCAAATTCTTTTTCTTTGTACTCCTTGTATTTTCCCCATAAAACAGAGTATAGCCCTGCCACTATTAGCACTGCACCAATAATTCTGTTTCAAAAAAATAAAAATATAAAGTTTAGTCTATAAATTAAGAAGGAAAAAAAAAATAGAAAAGATAAAATGTTGAGAAATATTGAAATTACCCTCCAATATAGATTTTTTCAGCAAGAATGAAAGTGCCCATGATGGCAACAATGATCATCATCAGTGGACTAAAAGCTGTCACAAAAACAGGTCCTTTTTTCTCCATTACTTGACCTTGTACATAGTATGCTATGCTTGATGACACAATTCCCTGAAATTTTGTAAACAAAATCTTGGTCATTCATCAATTATCATATATATAATATATTTCATAGTTGAAATAGTTGAATGTAAATTGAATCTACCTATGCAGACGAGAAGCTAGGGGCCACAAGGGGTTCATAAGATTACACTATACATAGAGGCTTAAAATTATTTTTATCAAATTCTCTCTTAACTTCTTCGTGCGTTTATTTCTTTATATTTTGAATTCTTTAAGTGAAAATTCTGGCTTCGCCACTGCAACTATGACGAGGGCGAAGGGCATGACGAAGAAAGAAAGGAAGGGAACTTACAGCATAGGCAGCAGCGAGAAGGTTCATGTCAAAACCAATAGTCCAAACAGAAGTTTTGTGCTCCATTACAAATGTTACAGCAGTTGATTGTAAGGTTCCAATGAAGCAAACAAGTGCAATTAGTGAAAGTTGAGCTGTGTATTTCCTCATTGTAATAGCCTGTGTAACAAAAAATAAAATTACTCTTAATTAACCACCATTTTGGTAACAAAAATGAGAAAAGAAAGTAGGTAGTATTAGTGTGTTACATACCTGAACAATAAAGAAAGAAGCCCAAGCAAGAGTGGCAAAAACGAGGAGAATTGAACCTTTTAGCCAGTCTTTATCATAAGCTCCACTAGTAACTTCAGGGACATTAGCATTTATGTGATTTGACCATAACAAATTAACAACATGGCCTTTGTACAATGTCGTTAACAAGGCTCCAGAAGCTGTTACTATGGTTCCTAACACCTTTGCTTGGCATCTAATCTTCTTTATGTCCACTTTCTCCATCCTAGAAGAAAAACATTCTTCATTAATAGACCAAAACTTGAAAAAGGTTAAGTTGACTCAAACGCCATCATTATAAATTAAAAATAATGTTGAAAAATATATGTACCTGCAGAGGAATGCCATGACAAATGTCAAAGCTGGAAGCATGTTGCTCATGGAACATGAAATAGTTGGAGAAGTCAATTTGAGCCCAGCATAGTAAAAATTTTGATCAATTACTGGCCTGTTTATATTAAAATAATTAAATATTTTTTTCACTTTTCCAATATATGCAAAATGTTTTTTAAAGAAAAAACAAGACTAATATTTAGTATATAGAATATAGGAGGGAGAGAGAGACTCACCCCAGAAGACCCAATGCAAATATTTGCAAGAACATCATTAGTGTCATCTTTGGCCTAATTTTTCTGAACAAAAAAAAAAGGTTCAGAATCTTTTGCTACTTCATTGCGTTATTTTTAGGATTTAACTTATATATACTGACGGTATACGATTAGTTTAGTATGTGTAATTTTTACCTTTCAAGAAGAAGAGCAAAGGGAGCAATAACCGCAGTAGCAAAGGCATTTCTATAAGCAACAAGAACATAGTGACTCATGCCCCTATTAAGTGAAACTTTGGTAATAATATTCATCCCTGCATACCCAAATTGCAAAGATATCATTGCTATATAAGGCTTTGCCCTTTGGTAAAAACTGCAACTACATTCCCCTTCCATATTTTTTTTCTTCAGCTAAATCTTCAGATGAGTAAAGAGTTGATGAAATGAAATAAGAGATGAAAAAACTCCAAGTCTTTAGAGGAGATTTGTGTTTTTCCTAAGGAGAAGAAATGAGACAATGCAACATATATATTGAGAAGCAAATTAATTAATGTCATATATAAGATGTAATCAATTTCGTCTCAAATATTTGTGGGGCTCTCTTCTAATTCGTAAAAGTGGGCTCTTAATTGGGCTAAGACCTGCAAATTATGTGCCTTTACATTAAATTCTGACTAATACTATTTAATAAAAAATGAAAAAAAGGGCCCTAAAATTTTGTATTTTTTGGAGGCCCTATACGATAGCACACCTCACACGGATTCAAAAACGACCCTGGATGTAGTGCGTCTTCTCTTTTTTATAGCAAGATAGTGGAATAGTTTTAGAGCAAGATAGTGGAATACACTTTTCAATCAATTAAAAGCAAGCGTTTAAGCGTGTGTGGTTCACACTCAGTGTGAGTGTAATGTGTACTATCTCCATTTGAATCTACATTGGATATTCTAATTTGCTTATTTATTATGTTTATATGATTATATCCATTAAAGGGAGCTTTGTAGTCTATTTACATATCAGTTTTAATTGTAGATTATTAAAAATTACAAATAGTGTAATTATCATCATTAACAATAGGGGTTGCTAAGATTGTAAGCAGTAAACATCATCCACTTCCAACTCTAAAATTGTGAGTAGTGTTGTTATCGGTCCGGATCGGTCCAGACCGGTCCGGGTATCCCCTTACCGGAACCGGTCCGATAAGTTTACCGGTCCGGACCGGTCCCGGACCGATAAGGCGGTTCTGGAACGAGATCCGGTCCCGGACCGAAACCTTATCGGTCCGGTTCTCGGCCCGGACCGGTAAAAATTTTTCGGGTGGGGCCTTATTATTATTTTTTTTTAAATTGAATTTTCAATACTGAAATTGACATTCTCGGACGCGGTGCCACACAATTTTTACGTTGAAATCAATTGTACATCGCGAGATATTTAGATTTGAAAAGGGGAAAAACGTAACGATTTTGGGGAAAAGTAAAATTGAGGGGCAAGATGGACGTTTTTGGAGAAATCGGCGGAATCAAACCGCTTCGACAGTTTAGCCGCCCCCGTATCGAAAATATACGCGAAATCAATTTTTTTTTTAGGTAAAACGGACGTCCGAGCGCAAAGTTATGACCATATAAAGTTTGATCAATTTACAATTAATTAGAGCCGACGAGGGGACCTGGGGGCTGGAGGCCGGAGGTGGGGGTGGGGTGGTGTTACGGTATTTTACGGGTTCACGGTCCGGCCTCTTATCGGTCCGGTATTTTTTGGTACTGTGATCCGACCGCATGGTTTCGGTCCGGGTTTACCGGTCCGGTTTCGGTCCGGTTCTCGAATATATCCGAACCACTAACAGCCCTAATTGTGAGTACGAGTCACTAAGAAATCAAAAAGGTGTCTCCGGGCACATTCCAACTTTATGATGTCACCTTTATATATTTTTGGAATTCTTTAGATAAACTTTCTAGTTTTGCCACACGTAAAAATACTCAGCGAGTTCCACCACATCCTCGATGATTATTGTTATGTTATTATTATTGCACCTAATTAGTGATTTTCTATAGCTACGTAAAGAAAGATGATTTTATAAGTGGGATGATGCTGATGCCACACTCAAAATGGGGTTGGTGGTGGCGTCCATATTGAAGGTGGGACCCAGCAGCTATCGTCACACGACTATGCGGCATCCGGTCGCCGGGAACAGTAATACCATATACGAAATTGCATTATAGTGGTATATAATTAATTAAAATTAATATAAATAATTAGTGGTGATGTAAGCTAGCTTATGAATACCATATATGATTCAGTTATTTATTTATTAATTAGAATAAATAAATAAGTTATTCTAAGTAAGTTATTTATTAAATGGAAATGAACTCCGAACTAAAAATTAATGGGTTAATTAACATTATCCTTATCTCTCAATTAATCTTGCTGCTGGTAGTAAGCTCGACTGAGCAGAAAACTCCTTTTCTTTTAATCGTTTCACTTCCTTTCACTTGGGCTACTCTTTAAGTCAAGCAAGCGAAGTCGACCGACATCGACTCATCCCAATATTTAAGGAAGAGATCGACGATCCCAAATTTCCATTCAGAAAGTCTTTTCCATCGGACGATTCGTAGGAGGTGATAAGGGATGGTACTAGAGGAGTTGCACCAAGCTATGCTCAAGCAACATACGAAGAATCTAACGAAAATGACAATTCAATTGGGCAAGTTCGAGAATCCCCCCTTCTTCCACTCCGCCCCGAAGAGGACTTCCTTATCCTAAGGTTGTCACTGAATGAATCTGGTAACTAATGTCGTCAGAGAGGCTGAGGTGAGTATCGTCGCATTGCCTCCGACAACTTCTTTTGCTTTGTAGCTACGACTCTTATCCTTCCTAAGTGGTTCGTGGGGCTGCCAGGCTTCTGGCCTGATAGCTCCGAAGTAGGACCCTTTCTCTTCTCTTCTTTCTTTTAGGATGAAATGAAATAAAGATGATCAGCCTAACCTTGTCTCCTCTACTCCTCTTCTGGTTGGGTCATTACACACGACCTGGGGTGTTAATTTACCTACTAAAATATCACCCGTCTCTACCCAAGATCCCAGCATCACAATTTCATTTTTGTCTAAATTGCGCAAATGGGCTTCTAAATACATTATTTCATTAGTTACTTTTTCAGGGAGTTATAGTTTTCTCAGGATAATTAAGATGGAAATCTCATAATTACTCCTTAACAAGCCGAACGATCTACTGCTTTTATTAGCACGTGTACATAGACACATATTTATCATATTTTGTGTTGTATAATTATGATAGAATTGAGATTCTTATTATAGAATAGATTCAATATTGTACACTTATATATATATTCTGTATTAATGAGAAAGACTCTCCAAGGGAGATTAATACAATTATACATGGTATCAGAGACAGACTCGTTACAATTCTTTGTTCACTGATGTTAGACCCTCAAATTATATTATACACGCTCCAGTTAACAAGGTCTGGGCGTGCGGAGAGTGTTAATAGTCTCACATCAAATATGAAATGAGAACATGAATTCCTTATATGGACTTGGATAATCCTCATCCTACAAGCTAGCTTTTATACGTGCTAATAGCTTTGATTCACGTGCTAATAGCTTTGATTCAAATTCATTTTATTTCTACTAAAAAAATTACTAGGGATAAAATTTATATGGCAACCCAAAATAAAATCTGTGTAAATTAGTATTTCAAACACATAAATTTTAAATTTTGAATCCGTATATGTTATTAGAAGACTAATAATGTATTCAAACAATTCTGGACCACAGAAAGATAGGTACTAGATGGACTAGAATTAACATTTCAAGAAACTAATTATTTAGAGAGTCGGTTTATCATTCGATTCTTTGTTGATTAGATCAGAATCTTCACTAAAAAGCTATTATTAGTATATTAAGTTTGGGACATTTGCATTTCTTATGTGGAGAGCATGAAAGCAAAGCTCAAATATTCCATTAATTGATACTGTATTTTCTATATGCTCATTTAAGTCTCAAATGTTGGTACAAAAGGTACCTCATATTATCTGTTTAGCAATAAAAAAGTTATATTTTTGGATTAATTGCAAAATATATATATATATATATATATATATATATATATATATATAAATAGATTTTGGATAAGAATCTCTATCTTATATAGTCTCGATGAGTAACTTTATAGAATTTCGTCTTTCCAACCCAAAAAGAAAACACAAATATAATACTTGCATATATTGAGCGCTAGCACCAAATAAATGAACGATTTGTGTAACTTACATACACGTCTAGTACTTGGCCATACTTGATTGGTATGTATTAATTCTCACTACCATTTATTACTTGACGATGATAGATAATGTAATCTGATATAAATATCAAGGCGTAAATAGTTTTTTCTCCTAAAATCGAAGAGGACATATATATATTATGCCTCAATTAATTTTTATATTTTGTAAAATTTTAAATTAAATTTTAAGGACATGCATGTGATTATTTTTTTGTTTCTTTTAATTAAATCTCACATTCTAAAAGCTCCATTGATTTGTGAAATATGAAAAAAAGTCAGTATCTCTTTTCATGTTCAATATCTCATTAACTTGCACCTAACCGTAGGGTTGTTAGTGGTCCGGATACTTCCGGTAATTATCCGAGAACCGGACCGGTAAACTCGGATCGATACTCGGACCGAAATCTTAACGATCCGGATACGAGTACCAAAAAATTATCCTGACAGATAAGGAGCCGGATCAGTAACCCGGTAAAATATCCGATAACACTCCACCCCCAGCCATACCCCCCTCCAGACGCCCCAGCCAGACCTCCCTCCCCAGCAGGCCCTAATTATATTTAATTGTAATATTCCCTAGTGTTCGACTATTTTACATGTTTTAAATATATGTGAGGTAGACTTTATGTTTTAATTTGATTGACATATAAATTAGTTGTAAATTAGTAAAACTTTAAATAATCATAACTTTGAGCTAATTTATGAGATATTTATGATTATTTAAAGTACGTGAGATATTTATGATTATTTAAAGTTTTACTAATTTATTACTAATTTATATGTCAATCAAATTTTCCACATAAAGTCTACCTCACATAACCAATAGGCCGCGCGCTATCACGTGAGCCAAATTTTCTCAAAGCGCTAACGCGACTCAGCCGCCCCGAGGTCGAGTTATGATGACACTGGGCTATGGTGCAAAAAGTAAAAGAAAAAATAACTGGCTTGAACCTGGGATGTACCGCTATGGTTTATGGTGCTGGGTTCTATGGTGGTGTGGAGCGAGTGGACCGACGCTTGAGGCCGCTTCTGCCAATCGTTGGGAAGGTTGGCCCCCCAACAAATTGCTCCGGTTCGCTGTAAGAGAAAATCCACGTTGTGCTCCTGCTCCTGCATGCTAAGACTTGAACAAACGGTTAGTGCATAACTGTTAAGGCAAAATGATGATGCATAATTTAAAAACAATGTAACTGTGATTAGGAAAGGTTATCCTGCAAAAAATGTGATGCCTGCTGTGTTGATGCGAGCCGCAACGCCGTGATTTCGCCGCGCACGGACGTGTTGCGATTGTGAATGCGGATATGTCGTCCTTGCTGCAAATGTCCCTGTAGACTAAAGCTCAAGAAAGAGTTAGTGCATAACTGCTAAGACAGAATAGTAAGGCATGAATGAGAAAAGTGCAATTTTGAGAACAGAGAAAGTCGTCCCTGTGTAGATGTGATATGCTGATGATGGCGCTGCCGGACTTCTGGCCGATAACGCCGCTCGGACGTGTTACTGGGCCGCGCCGCTTTGGCGTCGTTGCGTGGCCGATAACGCCGCTTTGTCCGACGTCGTTATGCGGGCGTTCTGCTTTGGCGTCGTAACGCTGCTTCGCCGATAACGTCGTTACTGGGCGATATTCTTCTTGGCGTCATTGCGTAGACTTGTTGCGGCCGATAACGCCGTCGTTGCACGGGCGTGTTCGATGGCGCCGTTGCGTAGACTTGCCGGCCGATAACGCCGCCGTCGGACGCTTCCGCCGGGCGTCGTTGCGTCGACTTCGATCACGCCGTTGTCTTGGCGACGTTCTTCTTGGCGTCGTTGCGTGGACTTGTTGCGGCCGATAACGCCGTCGTTACGGGCGTGTTCTTCCGGGCGCCGTTGCGTGACTTTGTCGCCGATAACGCCGTTACTCGAACGCGTGCTTTGGCGTCGTTGCGTAGACTTCTTGCGGCCGATAACGCCGCGTCGTTACTGGACGTGTTGTTGCTGCTCCTGTAGAATAAATGTTCCTGCAAGCTAAACTTGAGAAAACGTTAGTGTATACCTGTTTAAACAAAATGATAAATACATATGAGAAGTGTAATTTTATGGGTAGAGATGTCATCCCTGAGATGTTGTCCTAGCACGGATATGCTGCAGCTGACGAATTGCCATGATGCCTTTGCTGTGTGTGATGCGTGGGTTGCAAGTTTGACTTTATGCCTGAGTTGATGCGCTAGATTTTGTTGCGGAACTCTGAACTTTGATTGCCTATTGTTGATGCCCTTCTCATTCCGCTTACGATCACGGATTTTGAATTTTGGGATTTTTGTCATATCTTCTGCCTCTGCTGTTTCTTCTTGCGAAGAAACTTCTTGCCGTATTTTCTGCATCGGCTATTGCATTTTCTGCTTTTTGTTAATATGAAAAGACCTGCGCTCAAAGAAAATTTGTGAGTTTTGGGGGGGGTCGATTTGTATTTGACTTCGCCGCCTTGTCCCTTGACATCTGCGTGCCTGGTCTGTTTGGACTTGCAATCCCTGTCTGGTTTCCTACATTGTACCAGTTTTGAAAAAAGTGTCATGCTGCTCTTCTTTTCTGAGACCCCTGCTTTGCCTATAGGAACCAAGACAGGTTCCGACTCGTTCCGCTCAGATGCCCTTGAATCGGTCATGTCGCTGGACCGTGCCTTTGATCTTGTGAAATATTGATGCTCTGCCATGGCTTAGTCAAATGCAAATCGACCTTTTGGGGAGATGATAAATCTTTCCAAAAAAAAAATGCAACAAACGGTGTTAGCATAAAGCACATAATTTGCGGGTATGTAGCAGATATATTGCACATAGCACATTCAAACGTTTCCTAACATGCAGGGGGACCTCTTTATGCCAGAGGTAAGCCTAAACGTCACTTATGCGAGTCCATGATAGATTTGTCCAAGTCGTCCAACTATAATGTCTTTGTTGGAAATGGCAACCAAATGACGGTGCACTTTTCCCAATTTCAGCATGTCATGATTGGGTTTGGATTTGTCTGTCATTGCCACGCTACACATAATATGCTGGTTGGCCGTTGGGTTGGGAAACCCGTCGACAAGTTTGGTGTTTTCCTAATTGTGGTGTCGATGCCAAGGACCGACCCACCTAAGGTAAATGCATGCATGCCCTAAAATAAGGGTGGTATAGCTCTATCTTAAGTTTCTAAGATTTGGCTTTTCTAGACGCAAGGTTCCCGAGCGGACAACTCGAGTGAGAAGGCTACGCGGCCACCGGTTAGACCGGGCACTCCACGTATATTACCAACTCTCCTAAATTTGGGTTTTAAAGAAAGAATTTTGCTGATGCACCCAGCGCACCTTGCATGTAGTGTGTGATTGTGTGAATTTTCCAGAGTGGAAGAAATATGAGCGGAATGCCAGTTTAAGGAAAGCAGTAAAGCAAGTAGCAAAAAATAAACAAAATACAATACACAAAAATTAAATGCAAAATAATTGCCAAATAATAACCCTAGGTCTGTTGTGGTTAAGAACCTAAAATCCCCAGCGGAGTCGCCATTTCTGTCGCGCCCTTTCCCGGCCGCGACATTTATTTTCTAAACTCCTGCTTAATAAAAAGGTTAGAAAATAAAATAAATAAATGCTAAATAGTTTAAAATGCTTAACCATATCAGACAGGTTTGTGATATTTGGGGTAACCCATATCAGACTTCTTTATTATCACATTGGAACTACGTGTGACCTGATTCCCACGGCGGGATACGTAGGCGGCCATTTCGGTCTCGGTCCCACCTTTTAGAAAAAAAATTCTAATTTTTCATCTATTAAGAATCTCCTTATTTTGTCACACATTGGAACTACGTTTGACCTGATTCCCTTGATGGATACGTAGGCGGCCGCTTAGCGAACCCTGCTTAATAAAAATGTTAGAAAATAAATAATAAAATGCTAAAGAATGTTGAAGTGTTAAAATCTTAAAAGTAGTGCTAGGTTCCTACAGCAGGTAGGATGGGCTTAACCAATAAATGGTTATTTAGCAAACATGATTCATATCAAGCTCGCAGGGATTATGCTTTAACGTAACTGAGTAACCAAGATTAGTACATAGTCGACCTAGGTCTGTTGTGGTTAAGAACCTAAAATCCCCAGCAGAGTCGCCATTTCTGTCGCGCCCTCTTTCGACCCCGACATTTTCTAACGATCCCTGCTCAAAATGCAATGTTAGAAAAATAAATAATAAAAAGGTTAAAATGTTTAAAAGAAAAGTGCTAAATATTAAAGTGCTAAAGGGTGCTAATATGCTAAAAATGTTAAAAAGATGTTAAAATTTAAAAAAAGGTGCTAGAAATGCTAAATGCTAAGGGTTCGCGGAGTCGCCACCTAATTAGTTTGGGTGAATTAGGACACCTAAATGTTTAACTAGTTTAAAGTAAAACATTAACTCCATTTTAATGGTCTGCTAAACTTAATGAGATTCCGGGTAAGGGTTCTTTATTAATCTAGAGGGAAGGGGTTAGGCACCCTCTAAAATCCGCTAACTTGCGGTTATCCTGCCAAACCTAGGGTAATTATTATGCTAAGAGTGTAATGCATGTTTTAAAAGATGATGCAATTATTTTATAAAAGAGTACATTTTTTGCTAACATAAAAGGATTTATAAGACTTATTGTATTCCTGTAAAATTAATTTTTTGAATGAAGGCATGCATTTGTAAAGCATTATAAATGCATATGAAAAAAGTATGCATTTATCTTTAAAGTTGATTTATTGATTAAAGGTATGCATTTACTTAAAAAATATTTTTTAATGTGGCATAATGCAAAAGAGATTTAATATTGTTTGGTAAAAAGTTTAGACATGCATGTCAAGCCTAAAACAATTAGCTTAATGGGAAGCAAATTTCTAGTATCCAACTACTTGCTAATTTATTGATTCAAGATTTAATTATTCTAAGTATTCTGTTAATTACAAATTTAGTGATAAAATTACAGTAAATAAAAGACTCAAACATTAGGCGGATGGGATCGAGAGAGTAAGAGGAGTGTGCTGGATGACAATATCAATCCGCCCTATTTGTTTTGGAATCCTTGAAGCGGGAATGCGGATGAACATGGGTGCGGGTCTTCATTTGGAATAGCTCATGGTGAGTCTCGCTATGAGACTCTCCATTTTTGCTCCGATGTGTTCCATGTAAAAGAAGAAGAAAAGTAAAGGATTAGTATGCACCCAAATTATATTAAAAGTGTAAAGAGTAAGCACATAATTTGCAACTAAGCCCATCGATATTATTGAGGCAGCCAGTAAAACGACGGAGAGCAGATTCTAATTGTATTCAGGGTATACATTATATGGGCTTTAATCCCAACAATAATAATAAGGATAGAAAGATAGGAAAGTAAGGTGCTTTATAATCCTCTGCTCCTCAAGCTATTTCTTCCAAGAATGTGAGCAAAGAAGTGTGAACAAAGAAAACAAATGTAGGACGGGCTTAACTAATAAATGGTTATTTAGCAAACATGATTCATATCAAGCTCGCAGGATTATGCTTTAACGAATCGAGTAACCAAGATTAGTACATAGTCGACATAGCAAGAAACAAGCAAGATGAGTTTAAACAGAATTCATGGGTCTAAACAAATAATGTCGGGTTTCATTTAACTTGAATATTCTAATCAATCATAACAGTACACAACAGAAAGAAAACAGCCCCAATACGGTCATCGCTGCATGCATAATGCAGAGGGGCAAAAGAGCAAACTGAAATGAATTTTCAGATTTTAAAGGGAAGGAATCAGGAGGCAGGCAGTGGCTCAGGGGGATAGTAAACAGTAAGGCAAAACAGGGAAATAAGCAGATTTGACAATATTCCCTATTCTTCCTTAGACATGCATTTAATCTAGGTGTGTTAGGCTTGTACATCTCATGGAGAATATAGAGTGCAGTCAAGAAGATTAACACTTTGAGTAACCTTTAAAGCATGGATGTGAATAAATGACCTCATGCGAACAACATTCGAAAGGTGCAGAAATATTCATATAAGGCTAAGTAGGCAAATTTTGACCAGGCTCACAAAATACCGAACAAATACACAACTCATATACTGGCCTTTATCAATTTAGCAGATACGACTTTAGCCTCACATTATCCAAAATAAGCTTTACCAACAAGTAATAGGCATCTTGAGTTTTGGTTAAATCCAAACTGATCTTAAAGCTAGGTGTGACATGATTTGAGGACCTAAACAACTCTTATTTCTTAGGATCAAACCAATAACAGTTTCAAATCACACTTTGGCAGATCACAGACGTACTTAATGCCCGGCATTCTAACTTTATGTTATTCATATTACATTATCATTGCACCAAAACAACCTATTCATAATAGCAATTAATTAACTGGACCTTAGAACAATATCACCCATCACAGGGTATTTCCCAATAAAATCTGCCAACATTCACGCGACAGCCAAAGAAATACTTATTACTAAGCGTAACTCCACCATCGAGGAGATAACCTTGCATCTATCCGATCCAAACAGAACTAAACACACTTAATCAAACACACTTAATCAAATAAATGCAGAGAATCATATAATACAAATCGAATGAGAAAATGCGAAGAGGCGAGTTTACCTTCTCCTGACAATGAGCCGGGCGGCAGACGTTGTTGGTCCAATCGACGGGTTTTGGGTTTTCATGCGAATAAAAGGGAGAAGGTTTACTCACCGATATTACCGGAATTAAGAGAAGGTTCGACCGATGCCAAGGGTGTTCGATGATGGGCGTGCTACCTCACCGAGCTCTGCCCTCTCATCGTGCTCTGCCTTTGCCGCTCATGCCGATGCTATCGATTCCTAACTGCTGCGAAGGTGTAAAATGATTGCTATCTCCCTCTCCTTCATCGATGCCCTAAATTGCTATGTAGTTTCCCCCCGACTCCCCTCTGAATTGCTTGTCCTTTAAATAGCCCAACTCTAGGTTCTACAATTGGTAAGTAAATAAAGGCTGAGATTGGGCTAATATTTCGTAAGAGATTTGTGCTGATTTGGTTCGATTCGAGGATTTGTGGAAGATTCGTTTGGTTATGGAAGGAAGAGCTGCTAGGAGTGTGGGTAAGGAAGGAGCCAATTTTCAAAGCGAAATTCGGGCTAGTGGTAAAGGGCGGCGTGCTTTCACATGCGAAGTCATAGGCTTCTTAGTATAAGGTGTGTGGAAGACGACGGGAAGGAAGTGAAGGGCGGGTCCGCCAACCGACAAGTGGAAAAGCGTGGGTCGGGCGACGTATCAATGGGCGAAAAATAAAAGATGTAATGGTAGTAAAATTAGGGTATTAGTTTAATGTGCTATTTAATTCTAGGTATTAGTATTAAGAGTTTTAAGTGTATTAATTAATTAGTAGTAAATTAAAATAATAAATTGTGCTTAGATTATTTAGGTGCTTTATTAAAGTTATTACAAGAATAAAATGGGCGTGCTATTTAATTAATGCTTAATACTTTAGAATGCGGCGCTTATTATTTTAAAAATCTTATTATTATGCATTATTGCGAAGTTAAATTAAAGTAAAAATTGAGTTTAGATTAAATTATTTAAATGCTAAATGCAAGTATGATATTTAAGAATTGTTTAAAGCTTTATAAATGCGACGCTATTAAATGCATGTATTAGATTAAAATTGATTTTAAATTACGAATGATTATGAAATTCTCTTGTGTATTAATAAATGCGGCTATGCTACCTGACACGACGTTATTGCTAAATTATTCATTTTATGTATTTATTATTAATTCAGAATCCTGACAGGGCTTGAAATCAATTAATGCGGGCGCGGGACTCTAAGTGCTTAATACTCTACGTGAGAAGCGACGCCATTATTAAATTGTTTATTTATGCCTGTATTTATGTTTTATCGCTACATTTTATTATAAAAAATCATAAAAAATTATTTTACGAAATTAGTCTAATTTTATAGCTAATGACTGGACAGGAGGGTCAAAATTGGGTGTCAACATCATACATAATGATGGGTCTCGGGATGGAAAAATTCTGGCGGCTAGTGCATGTAAATAGTTTCTTTCAAGTCTCCATATATAAAAACATTCTTCACATCAATCTGATGAATCGGTCAATGCTTACCCATAATAATATTCAGAACTGTGTGAATGGTAGCCGATTTTATAACCGAACTCAATGTCTCACCACAATCAATACCCTCTTGTTGATTAGTGCCATTAGCAACAATTATTGTCTTATATCTCTCTAGATCACCACTGTCTCTGAATTTGTGATGAAATAGCCACATACATCAGATCACATTTACCCTCTCTGGTCTAGGAACCAAGTCCCAAGTGTGTTGTTTTGTCAAAGTATTAAACCCATCACACATAGTTGCATTCTAATTAGGGTCAAGTTTGCTAATTTGGGATTTTTGAAAATTGGGGATATTGTTTGGGTGGACATGTTAAAGTGGGTCTTGGGTTTAAAATTTCCATTTTGAGCACGGGTTTCTATTTTGTGTGTGGGTAGAGGGATCGGTTGGCAGTGGTACTGGTAGGTGGCGGGGCAGTGGTCGATATATTCTGTGTGTCGACTAGTGACTGGCAGGGTGGATCGACGTGGTGCGATGGGGTTGGGTTCGATGAGTGGTTAGTGGTTGCTGTCGAGTTGGTCGATTGGGTGGTATGGGTCGACATGTTGATGGTTTCAATGGGTTATTGGGTGTGTGGTGACTGGTACCTGTTGGTGGGTAGTTGTCATGGTTGGGTGGTTTCTAGTGATTGGTGTCAGTGGATGGGGGTGTTTGACCGATGAGAGCGAAGGGATTCCATTGAGAATTGGAATGACAATGGTGAAAGCTCTGGTC
This sequence comes from Przewalskia tangutica, assembly GCA_029844215.1. Classification (NCBI taxonomy): domain Eukaryota; kingdom Viridiplantae; phylum Streptophyta; class Magnoliopsida; order Solanales; family Solanaceae; genus Przewalskia; species Przewalskia tangutica. The sequence goes on along the minus strand of CM056730.1, from coordinate 121,422,127 downwards.
GACGGGATGGTGGAGATTGTGGACTGACCGAGAGGAGAATGGGCAGAGGCAGTGGATACAGTGGTTGTTTCCAGAATAGTGACAGCTCGATCGAGGGAGAGGCGGAGAAGCAGTGATGTGTCGAACTCGTCTAGAAATATATAATCTGAATTCTGGAATTTTTGGATATTTGCGAATGGGAAGATTATTTCATAAAACGTGACGTGAGACGATGATTTTACGGGAAGACAAATCGTAGCACAAATATCCCTATGATTGGGCGGGAAACCTAAGAACACACAAGGAGTGGTGCGGGATGCAAGTTTATGCGGGGCCGTGGAGGCAAGATTCGGGTAACACAGACAATCGAAAATTCGTAAATGCTCATAAGTTGAGATCATACGGAATAGAATTTCGGTAGGTGTTCTATTTTGGAGAGTTTGGGTGGACAAATTATTTAGAATATTTGGCCATTTTAACAGCATAGACCCAAAAGGGAGGGGGAATAGAGGTATGAAATATGATCGTACGAACCATGTTATTGATAGTGTGAATGATTTGTTAGGTCTTGCCATTTTGGGAGGAGCTGTGGGGACACGAGAATCGAAAAACTATGTCATTAGTAGAGCAGAAATTGTGAAATGCGGAATTATTGAACTCACGACCGTTATCACACATTGAAACGATTTTATGTCTTTTTCAAATTGCATTTTGACATAGACACGGAATGCAAGAAACTTGACAAACACTTCAGACTTGAATTTAAGCGGATAAACCCAGATAAAGTGAGAATAGTCATCTAATAAGACGAGAGAAAATGTATGATCCAGTGAGCTAATGAGAGATGTCCATAAATCTGCATGAATAATGTCAAAGGGAGAAAACGTAACACTTAAAAAAGACTGAAAAGGAAGGCGACATGTTTGCCTAAAGGGCAAGAAAAACATTGTTGGCTAGTTTCTCATTCTTACAACGAATTAAATTATTGCTTCTAAGCAAATTAAAAACAGGAGCTCCTGGGTGTCCAAGTCTATTGTGTCAGGTTGACGGAGAAATTTTTGCTAAAGCGGTGGGAGGAGCGACATGGACAGTTAGAAATGTGGGAGGATTGACACTGACAGCGGACGTGGATAAGAAAGGATAGATGTCCCCTTCACTATTCACTTTCACTAATACTCTAGATCCACCACTCATGATCATCGTCTTCTTCTTGTTATGTCTGTCTCTCTCGTTTCTCTCTTTACAACTGTTTTATCTTTTATTCTCTTTAAGTTTTTTTCTAAGGTCTAATTGATTAGTTTGGACGAAGCTTTTGTGGCGAATGGATCAATAAATGTTAAGATTGAGATTGAAGCACGAGTGGAACACCGTTTCTGTTTCTCTTTTGATGCTTATGTTTAGAGTGTTATCGTAAAACTTGGCAGAAGGAAGAAACAGTATGGCTTGATAGTACTGACATCGATATTCAAGTTCAAGATATTTTCAATAAAATTCGATATCATGAGGGGCGGGTGCATAATTAAGGGTAGAGTTCAGCCGAACTTGGTAATTTTAATTGGATCAAATAATATAAATATCTTAAAATTTTATTTAATATATACAAATTATTAATTATAATTTCAGTAATTCAAAAAGACTAGAATCGTGAACTCATGCTTAAAATATAATTAAGTAAATAAAGTGTGTTCTCTAAGACTCTAACAACTTAAGCTTTAAATAAAATATTCACACACTTCGACATGGTATCAGACCAGACAGAAGTCTTGTGATCGAATCTTACTGCAACACATTATAAAGATGAATATCCACGTGCTTGGCCTTAGGAAAAATATCAAGCTCGCACTTGAGGGGTGTGTCGAGAGTATAATTAAGTAAATAAATTGTGCTCTTTAACAATCTAATTTTTTTAAAATGAGGTGATCACGCTTCAAAAACTCATAAATTTCAAATTCTAAAAATTTATAACCGTGCATATTTCTTTATTAATCCTATAAACTGAATTATAATACAAAAAGAAGCCAAAGCAGTAATCTTTTATCACGTGAAAGTGATTGTGATTGCCAGAATGTGAAATAAGTTCTTTCCCTTTTAGAGGTGATTGGTTACAGTTTGTCATATTTTTAACTTAAATTGTCAAAATCAGGTCAATAAGATAGTTAGGTTATTTATTATTATTATTAATTAGTGGTGAATTGGTAAGCACATACTCTTTCATCTTTAATTAGAGATCTCAAACTTGAATCTTTGATATAAAATCGCTTTTGTTACGAAGTGTTTTACCCCAATTTGAAATTTTCGGATGTGAATCCAAACTTAATCAGGTCCTATATGAATACCAACATCGAGTGGAGAAAAAAAAGTGGTCCAACTGAAGTGTATGTCAATATCTTTTAATTAAAATAAGAACAAATAGTAAATGGTAATATTTGAATTATTGTTGCTTTAATTTGTTTTCATGCATATGTAGTGCTAATTTTGAGGGGGGGGGGGGTCTTTTTACAGTCAAAAGGCAGTCTTGCCAATTCAACTGTGTCAAATCGTTAATTGATTGTACTATGGTGGATTTTAATTAGTAATCGTTTCCCTACATTCATAAACAATGCATACCATACTTAACTTCGATGTTATTGAGCAGCTTGAGCTATGCTTTGTAGAGAATGTGATCATATAACAACCAATGATAAGTGTTAAAATTCTGAATGAAGTGTAGATTTGAATATTGCAGAGGAGAAAACAGAGAAAGAAAATGAAGAGGAAAACGTGAGAGAGAGGATGATATTGGGGAGCAAATGTGCTCTTCTGTAAATTCTTATTTTCTCTCTTAAAAACTAATATTACAACTACTACTCTCTATTTATAATAACTAAGTTGCAAATATAACCATTTCAGAAATAACCACTAACTATAACCACTAACTAACATTGTATATGTTGTATACTAATAGTATATCTATGTATATCTCAACACGCCCCCTCAAGCTAGGCACTGAAAACATCGGTTTGATCCAGCTTGAGATTATGTCCAAAATGAACACTTTATCGATTCATTGTATAGCAATAAGTGCAAGAATCGCAATAACATCACAGAGACCACACTTTTTTTTTTTTTTTTTTTTTTTTTTTTTCAAGAAGAACCACTGAGGCGTGGGAAGGGAATTAAATTCACACCAACTTTCTCAGTCCGAGTTCACCGACCAGTGAATCTCAAAGCAAGTAATACCACTCATGGTCAGAATGGTTCAGTCACCAAAACTTGAGTAGTGAGCTTCAAAGTCCTCAAGCAAATATCATATAAAGCTTCATTGTCAAGGACCATACATTCATCAAGATTCTCCACCAACATGCGGATACTCCTCCCTAATCTTGGAAATCAAAAGTGTTCCCATGCCAGATCCAGTCCCTCCAGCAGCAGAGCAGCAACTTGGCTCCATGAATCTTTGTTTACTTTGGATTTCTCCAAGATGTCATTGTTTGACAAACCATCTCCTCTCTACAGTGATGAATCAGATAGAAGCATCTGCACAAATCATCTTCAACAGCAGAGGCAACAACAATACGTAAGCATTGCTTTCTGCCAATATATCCAATATATTTCTACATTTCTCAAGCTAGGCACTAAAACGAGTTTTCATTCTAGCTTGAAAACAATAGCAAAATAGGGTACTAAACCAACAATAACTGCAGAAACTAACAAATGAAGGCAAAGAAGACAATTGAAGCACCAGCAAGCATTCCAGTTTCTTGCCATGTTTTCTCCATAAGTACATTGTCCAGAAGTAATCTGATAAGAGCACAATAAACTGCTCTTCTGGTGTCCTCTTTAATCTCTGAAACCCATTGTCCAAGGATTAGTGCTACTTTTCTGTGTATTACTCATATTGGGATGATCATTTGTCAACTCCAATGACAATGCTCCATTGAACCAATCCTTGAAACTCAGATAGTTCGACAACTCATAGTAAATGTATGCGGCAACCATAAGCGATCCTTAAGAAACAATGTTGAGTTATTTCATTAACGATTAATATTTAACTCCGCTGCGCTTCGCTCGTAATCACACTAAATACCACACCAAAGAATAAATGCATAAAGAATGCAATACCGTGATCTAAGGATGCAATAGCAACACATGTTGTCCAAAGAAGAACACCAATGCACGCCAAGAATGTTGAAGATGCACGACCAAATGGAACTTCGATGCTCCTCGGTGATGCCAAAGTTACTCGACATCGAAGAACTCTGCACGCCATGGCAGCAATATCAGTAACACTATAATTTGATTCTGTACCAGCAGCCATCATATCAGCAGCTACAGGCTTTTATAAACTGAATCTCTCAGTTTCTATTCTTAATTTGACAGAAACCACTGGATTCATCTTGACGGAGAACCCCTCGTTCTCTAGTCTCTCTCGGACTAGAGAATCTCTCGATTCTCTATATGAATTTGTTCTGAACCAGCACCAGCAGACTACAATTCTGAACCAGCACCAGCAGAATTTGATAAGCGGCAAGAACCTCTTCGTTCTCTAGTCATTCGGACTAGAGAATCTCTTGATTCTCATCACGCAAGCTATTTTTGAATTGAGCTTCAACTAAATCCATATTATCGTCGACGAAGTATCCCTCGGTCTTAGTCTGTTTGTCGCTAAGAACTCTTCGATCCTTCAATCGATCTATTGAATATGCAACAGAACTACAGTTTCTTTGAACTGAAATTCCATTGATCCAACAACAATATATTTTCTTTCATTTTCAGCTGCGGCAACCACACCAGCACCAGCAAAACAATCAGTCGCAAAAAAAACAGTATTTTCCTTAGCACAGCAGCACACCTTTTCCCAGCAGCCACACCAGCAATCAAGCAGCAATGCGACATTAATACCAATACAGATATGGAAACCAACAAAGAAAAACGGAAGCCAACATATAACCAAAACAACTAACAGTTTTCCTCCAATTCGTCGATTCACCAACACAAACTAACTGAAATTGAGTTTCCAGAAACTCGACTATCCTCGGCGATCTGCGACGTCGCAACGATAGCCAAAGGCGGAGTGTATCCGCATAAAACGACAATATCTCCATCCGACTAAATCGACAAATGCGATAATCGAAAAATAAGTAAAATAGAATGAATCGACTTTGATTCTCTATCGATTCTGTTGTCACTCACAACAAAATCGATCGATATGCTATAGAGATTACCTCAATATTTTGTTTCCTTCGATTTCGTTTTTCTGATTTTTCTGAAGAAAAACGTTCGATCTTCTGTTTTTCAAACTTCTCTGGTTTTTTTTTCCGATCGATTGAACTCCTTCAATCGATCTCCTTCAATTCGATTTTCGATTCTCTGTTTTTCCGAAAGAAAATCGCAAAATCGCAATCACGACTTCATTCTTCAATTTTCAATTTCTGCGATCTCTATTTTCTGATTTCGATTTCTGATCGATGCGACTGCAGTTCGCGATCGATTCTATGTTTGCAAATGCAGATTTCTGCTTCTTCAAATCTGATTTTCCTGAATTTTCAGTCGAAAATTGCAATTTCAATTACGAAAATCGCAATTTCGCGATTTCGATTTTCATCTATCGATCTCTCCTTCTTCGATCTCTTCTCCTCGATAATCCATTCCTTAATCGCAACTATTGAATCGATTGAACAGTTTCAGTTTCTTCAACGGTTTTGATTTTCTGATTTTCAGAAATTTCCATCGGTTTCTTCAATCGATTGCGTGATACGGCGTCCTACGAATCGGTAGAGCTCGATACCATGTTAAAATTCGAATGAAGTGTAGATTTGAATATTGCAGAGGAGAAACAGAGAAAGAAAATGAAGAGGAAAACGTGAGAGAGAGGATGATATTGGGAGCAAATGTGCTCTTACAGAAATTCTTATTTTCTCTCTTAAAAACTAATATTACAACTACTACTCTCTATTTATAATAACTAAGTTGCAAATATAACCATTTCAGAAATAACCACTAACTATAACCACTAACTAACATTGTATATGTTGTATACTAATAGTATATCTATGTATATCTCAACAATAAGATGATTATCACTACTACCAAAAGACAATTGCGGCATGAACTACCGCTAATCGAAGAAATTTATCACAGTTTCTGGCGGTTCTACCAAATCGAATTACAGTAAGAAATAAATACGGTCAAAGTTATTTATAACAACGTTATTTATGCAGATATTTTGGATTATTATAGCGAAATGTTATTATAAATTAAGAACATATAATATAACACACTGTAAAGATCAATCTAAAAAAAATTGATAGTAATAATGAAATAATGTTATCGAAGATGATTGTTATAGAGAGATCTGGTTGGACAACTGTTGTAAAACTTGTAATATTGCAGAGTTTGCGGCGGTTTCAGTGTAAACTCCTACGGATCTTGAAATACTTTGTAGCGGTTTTTTCCTATGAAGCTAATACATTATATTCTTCATTAAATCCAACTCTTCAGTTGACATGACCCAAGTTTGGATCATGATTCATGGCCGAGATTCTATAATATATATGTCAAGATCAGCCACACTGAAATTAAGATATGGCCCGAACTCCTACCGAGTAATAGGGAATGTTGGACAATTGGTGTCGAAAGTCTGATCCACCAATATCTTGTAAAGAGCTTATATATATATATATATATATATATATATATATATATATATATATATATATATATATATATATTACAAATCTCACAATTTAAAGAGGCTCGTAAATATTCTTTGGATTATCTAATAAAATAAAAAGTTTTTTACACTTATTGTATATGGTTCTGTCTTCAAAAATGTCAAATTATCTATCTCCAAATCGATGTCTTTTTCATTTCATTTTCGTTCTCCCCTCCACAAATGCCACGTGTATATATTAAATTGTAGAAATATAGCATTGTATTGTAATTAACTATGGTTAGAAAGTTATAACTAACTACATTTATATAGCAGTTAGTATCTTAGATATTTGTTAATAGTTTGGTATATAAGGCAGTGTACAGAACATGTAATAGTAATTCAATACATCAATATATTCTTTTCTCTCCCACTCTCTCTCGTCTTCTCTCTTCTCTTCTTCCCTTTCACGATCTCTTCTGCATCATCTTACTACTTCTTCTCTTCTCTACTACATAATGTAGTCTTCAACATGGTATCAAAGCTACAAAGATTCAATTACATATTACGCACAATTTGATTGAAGGAACATTCTCAAGATCGAAATAGAAAACCTGCAAATTCAGATGAAATGATGACATGCAATACAATTTTTGAAGAAATTCAGATATCGGAGTGCAGATCCATGACAGTGGAGAGCGAATTGATTCGGTAATTGTAGATAAAAGGTAATATTGATTACGAGTGATAGAATCGAAAGGATATGATGAAATTCTGTCGGTATTGAAGGTAATCAAGTTACATGCAATTAATATCTAGGAGTATATACTTATTTTTGTTGAAATCTAGAGGAGTTCACATCAGAACTTGTATAAGAACAAATTAAAAGGAATCGAAAATTTCTTATATGACTACATCAGAAATTATTGAGGATGGTGGAACGAATGTGGTAGGAGATGCAACAAATTTAAGGAACAATGTAGACCACAATCATCCTCTATATTTGTTTTCATCGGATGTACCTGGTTCCTTATCGATTGGAATAATTTTGAGTGGAATGGACAATTATACATTGTAGAGTAGGGCTATGAAGTTAGCACTGTTAGGGAAGAACAAGATAGGGTTCATAGATGGAACAATCAGAAGAGAACATTATAATGACGATTTGGCAAGGGTATGAGATAGGTGCAATGTTATCGTGGTGTCCTGGTTAATGGGGAATGTTAGCAAGAGTTTGTTAACAGGAATGTTGTATAATGCTGACTCACACAACATATGTGAGGAGTTGAAAGAAAGATTCGACAAAGTAAATAGCCCAAGAGCCTTCCAACTCCACAAAGAGATTTTTACCTTGAGACAAGGAACAATGTCAGTCTCAGGATACTATTCGAAGTTGAAGGATCTTTGGGACGAATGCGATTCTATTATACCTCCACCATCGTGTTGTCCTAGGTCTAAGGAATTTGCTAATCATTTACAATATCAAAGATTATTACAGTTCCTTATGGGGCTTAATGAGAGTTACAATCATGTCAGAAGTCAAGTGCTTGATCGGTGTATTTTATATACACCTTTTGAGTCATTTTTAGTTCTTCTTTTGCCCATTTTTGTACAAATACGTGTCGTCTAGGATAAATTTTCTTTCTTTTGAGTCATAATGGTTTAAAGTAGCTTATTGGCGAAAAGGAGCGAAAAGAGGGCAGAAACAGAGGTTCCGGAGATCAAAAAGCTAGAAAGTTGGCGTCCGGCAAAGCAGGCAAACTCCCAAATCAGCATCAGGCCGCGGCGCCCAAAGTACAGAGAGCTGCAGGAGTTTCGGCGCCGAGGCGGGAATTCTGCCAATTCGAATGGGAATGGGCCAAGGCCTAGAAGGAAAAGTTGGGAAACGTTTTGGAGGCTATAAAAAGGTCATTCCTATGTCAGATTAAGGGTTCCAACCTTGGCCAATTCATCACAAACTTGGAGATCAAGATTGGAGACTACTTTTGTGTAATTTCTTGTTTCTTTGTTTTATTTCTTTATAGTTTATGTTGGATATTAGTTTAGTTCTTGACATGTCTATGGCTAGGAACTAACTTAATTTAGGGCTTTCCATATCAAAACACTTGAAACTCATTCTTATGAATTAATGCATGTTTTGGTTTCTTCTTATCATTATTAAGATTTATTCAATATTTGTCTTGATTGCTTGGTAATTAATTGATCACTAATTATCATAATCTTTATGATTTCTAATCGAAAGCCGAAAGGGGAGATTGTGAATATGCTATAGTTGAATAAACATAGGTTAAATCGTGGACGAAAGTACCCTGATACTTGTGTAGCTTAATAAGTTATTGCTCTTAATCCTCCTTTATAGTCAATCTTGTCACTGAAAGGTAGAAGGGTTCTATATTGGGGTTGAGTGTTTATATTACCTTAACAGGATTATAAAACGGATTAGTTAACATGCTTTCTCAAAATAGAAGAAGAACCATAATTTATTGCATTAACAAGTAAGATGAGCGGATAGTTGAGGAGATTTGAAAGCCCTATTTCCATCATAACTGAAGTAAAATAAAGTAATTTAGTTAGCATCCATAATTATAGTTATAATCAATTCATCAATCATCAGTTACCAAATAGATACCATAGAATAGAGTTTGATAATTGGACACTAATCCCTGAGGACGATAACTCGGTCTTCTAGACTATATTACTTGTCACGATACGTGCACTTGCGTTTAGTGTGTGTATAAATCGCGCATCAGTGCTTATTATGCAGTAAGTTCCCAATATGAATCAAGCTTATGCACTGATTAATCAAGAAGAGAGTCAAAGGATCATGGTAGGAGGGAGTAGAGCAGTACATGATTATACTGAATCATCTGCAATGTTTACAGCAAGGAATGGAAATAACAAGGGATGACATGGAGGAAATCACAAGCAAATGAAACCTTTCAATCCTAATGCTACATGTGATTTTTGTCACATGAAGGGACACTACATACAGAATTGTTTTAAACTGATGAAATGTAACCATTGTGGGAAGACAGGACACTTAGAAGAAGGTTGCTATCAGTTGATTGGATATCCGGATGATTTCAAGACAAAGAAGAAAAAGGCTTATGCAGTAACATGTGGATTTGAGGATGCAGGACAGGACTTTGGTGCATCACAATCTGGAGTGAGGGTGGTGCAACAACAATAACATGAGTATTTCACTCCATCCAAAGACAACAGATCCTCAATATGCTGGATGAGAAGGACAGTAGCAAAAACCATATTACAAATATGGCAGGTATACACACTACTGAAGAGTTACTTCAATGGATTGTTGACTCAGGTGCAACTAAAAATATAATAGGTGATCCTAAACACTTATTCAATAATCTGATAACAGAAGGAACAAGGAATGTTTAATTGCCAACAGAAGATTCAGCAAAAATCTCACATGTTGGTGATTACAAACTAGGAAGAGGTGATGTTCTCAGAAATATCCTCTGTGTGTCAGACTTCAAATTTAATTTGATGTCAGTATCGAAAGTGACTAAGGAATTGAATTGTAGTGTCAATTTTTTCCCATCATGTTGTGTAGTCCAGGACTTGTAATCTGGGAAGGTGAGGGGGATTGGTAGTGAGAAAAATAGACTTTACATCCTATGTTTGGATGATCAGAATCAGAAGAAGGATTGGGAAAGTTGTATGGATGCTACTCAACACATAGATGCAGTGACATGGCATATAAGGCTATATCATGTACCTATGACAGTCTTGAGGAAGATTTCTTATTTCAAGAATAATACTGATTTTGTCTTGAATAATTGTGATATATGCCATTTAGCTACACATACCAGGTCTCCATTTACTGCTAGTACTACTAGAACAACAAAGCCATTCCAATTGTTACATTTAGATATTTGGGGACCATATAGAGTTGAAACACATAATGGATTGAAGTATTTCTTGGCAATTATGGATGATTTTTCTAGATGTACATGAATTTTTCTAATAAGACTGAAATCTGATGTGTCTATTGTTTTGAAAAATTTCCTGACTGAAGTAAACACACAGTTTGATTCTAAAGTTCAGAAAATAAGATATTTCTACCGTATCCTCGCACTCGCTCATGATATCTACATTCAATCGTGCCTGAGATGATAATGGAACTGAGTTTTTTAAGTTGTTTCAGTCACTTGGTGTTGTACATGAAAGTTCTTGTCCATACACACCACACAAAAATGATGTAGTTGAGAGAAAACATAGACATATCCTTGAAACAGCTAGAGTCATCAAACTCCAAGGTAGTTTACCAGATAAGTTTTGGGGTATGTGTGTGGAAGTTGTTGTGTATGTTATCAACAGGATCCCATCAACAATACTAAACAATAAATCTTTATACCACATATTGTATAACAAATCACCATAGCTCAGTCACTTGAATGTCATAGGCTGCTTGTGTATTGCTACTATACTATATACATATGATAAGTTTAGCCCAAGAGTAGTTAAATGTGTCCTACTGGGATATGCACCTACAGAAAAGGGGTATAAACTTTATGATTTGGAGAATAGAACTATTTTTGTAGATCTAGCAGATAGGATACTACTCCATTCCCACGAAGGAGAACTCTCTCTTCTTGCTTGCATGAAGTCACCCATATTGTTGAATAAAAGAACAAAGACTTGACTGGACGATATTCACGGACAGATGACAAACATGAGTGAAGAAGGGTCTTATGTTACCATTTTTTATGGTAAAGAAGATGTTCTTGTTCTTTCATTCCCCAAACCCACTTCAGCTTTCAAGATTGGGTTGGTGTTCCGATAGGCGAGAAGTGTAAGCACCGCGAGGTGTGAAGCCAGATCGTACTAAAGACAATGAATAAATTTCGAAAATGATATATTTCCAAAAAAGAAGTAAAATCAGAATGAAAGACATTCTTATATTGACAAGGACGAGCTTTTTCACGAAGAAAGCTTCGCGCCCAACTGCTTGTATATCGATCGGAAAGAATCAGCTGCAAATGATGTGTTGTTTAGGAAAAACATATTTCATTTTAAGAATGACAAACTGTCAAGACCCGAAACCGGGCCCGTGACTGGTGTCTTACCCGGGCACCCAAGTAGTCATACAACATCAGAGAAAAACCAGCGGAAATAAAGACTTTAATATAACAACAACAATTATGACAATAACATAGACCAACCAAAACGGTTGCCTTCATGCATATATATATACAAACTTCTAAACCGAACAGTTTAATCCTTTTTACAACCCCGCCTCAACAAGGTTACTGCACTTAAGAGTGTAATAACAACCTATGACGGGACAGGGCCCCGCCATACCCCTGAATGTACAAGAACCTACAACTCAGGGAAACCTACCAAAGATAAGCCTCCGAAGGAACGGAGCTTCCCAATACACAAACGTGATCCTACAAGTCGGATCGACAATCGATGTACTCTACCGCGCAGATGAACGCACTTCAAGGCGAGGTCGATAACAAAAATTGAGTATGTGAAATCGAAAATATCGCGCTTAAATCATAACGATATACAAAGTAGAGACATGTATGATAACCAAAATAAGACGCAACATAAACGTTAGCTGTTAGGCTCACGCCTCGGTCATCACTCAAGTGTAACTATGGGTCTCACGCCCGCAACATCAATCTGTTCGCATCACGGCCGCGTGCCCCGAATCATCGTGACGGTGTAGACATGTCCATGATGCAACACACAAGGCCGCACGGCCACATGCCCCGGAATCGCGACGGTGACATGCCCATGTAACCTCAACAACAATATACTGGGTGGTCAACCCCGCCGCACGCCACATGTCCCCTGGAATCAGACGGTGTAGACACGCCCATGTAACAAGAATAACCATATATCGGGTAATCAACCCCGCCGCACGCCACATGCCCCCGGAATCTTGACGGTGTAGACACGCCCATGTAACAACAATAACACTAATAATGGAAGCATACCTGGAATCTTCCGTCACACGCCAGACGCCCAAGTAAGTTCTCCATAAGTCAACCGCCTCCATCGAGACACGGTGGTATAGAAACATAATACGTGCACAATAAAGGCTATCTCAACAAGATAGGCAAGTTACACAACAGCAAGCATAGGCAAGTTACACAACAACAAGCATAGGCAAGTTACACAACAACAAGCATGTATAAGCTATACACAACTCAAGGTACTTCCCTTTTATATCAAAGTCCGGTTTTAACTCTAAAGTACAACATACGTTTAGACTTTTTAAAAGATCTATTCTTTTACAAAAGTCACCCGACAATTCGTAGTATGGAGTGACCAACACACCTTCCTTTTAAAAGTCGAGTAACAACATCCTTTTTCCTAAAGTTCAGTTTGCCTAGTTTCAATTACTCAAGTTCCACTTTTTGAAAGAGTTCATAGTTCAAGTATTAATCACGTAATCCCTTTTAGACAATTGAGTAATATACGTCTTATGTGTGAGTAGGTTATTCTTGTTTACAACATTCTTATTACAGCAGCCATGATCTAGAAAATGTAATATCATTTTGTCTTATCTTAGCTTCTATGCAGATGGAGGTTTCTACTGGTTTTACCAATAATTCATTAGTCAATACATTTCCTTTATTAACGCTGCAGTGGTTTGTTCGATACTTGTTCTCATTTCCGAAATCCATTTACCATTCTTAAATAACCTTTAAGTTTTCAAAAACCAATTATTACTCCTTCTTTTCAAAACGATTCATAAATCTTTTGAAATACTTCGAGTTCTTTGTTAATACATAACAAGCCAGTTATAATTTAAATCAGTTACCTTTTTAAAAATCACAAAACATTCTCTTACCTACATAAAGCTGTTATAACCAACTTCCCATAAAGCCGTTATAACACTTTATGTTTTAAAACAATCAAATACAGTTAACACATGTACGTCTACCGTACTACATAGTTCATACATATCATGCTAGAAAAGATAAGAAGAGGTTCACATACCTCGCGACGAGTATCGACTAATAGCAAAATGCTCCAAACAAATGGCTACTCCTAAGCCATGGATCACTCCACACGTAGTACTCCAACCTATAAGGCCACAAGCGCGCTTATTAACATCTAGATCTCAACGTTCCATATTCTACGTAAAACCCAAGAAGACTCTCCCGCAACAACAGAAATCTCTCCTCTATCGAGGCCGCTACCAAGCCAACCAGGGGGTTTACACGCCTAACCTGACGTGTACAATTCTACAACACAAGAATGCTATACAAGTCTCAGAATACATCCATGTAATTACAGTCGATTCTTATTCTTCAGCTTAAGTCAAAAGACATTGCCACAATACTATGTTTAGTTCTATATATAGTATACTTCAACTATATATTCTTACAACATGTAATTTCCAATTACAATAGAAGGATGAGTGTTTACCTCGATAAGCCCAAAATTATCCGAGTTTAATGTCGCTCCGAGCAAGGTTTAGCTCCTACCCGAGTGCTCCAATCCGCTCCAAACAACCCTTAGAAGTTCTACGCAACTTCTACCCATACTTCAACAACGGGTGAAGATTTTCCTTAGGGTTTCGTTTAGTGGCTAAAGGAAAGTATAATGGTATTTTCCTTTCAGATAAGTATAACCTTGGAATACTACAAGGTATTTGGGGCCAAGGTATTTGGACATTACAACAATACTTGGAGAGTATTTCTATACCACAAAGGGGTATTATACGAAACCAACTAGGCTAGTGGGTACCCTCTCGCCAAAGCTTCTCGAGGGGGTAGATGCTTCAGACGAGAACTCTTCAAGAGGGAGGAGGATTTCAAGACTTAGGCAATTTTTTGGATGAAGAAATTCATCAAGTTAGAGGGGTATTTATAGGTCAAAAAATGGCCAACCAATGGCCAAGATTCATCCAAGTGTTAGGCAAGTGTAGGGCTAGGATTTAGGCAAGTGTCCATTCTAACAACTACACAAAATATCCTACCAACTCCTTGACAAAAAAATTGACACCCAAATCGTCCACCATCGGCCCACCTTCACTCAATTGTAGGTGACAAGTGTCGCCTCTTGTTGGTCCAAAATGTTTCGCCTCTCTAAAAATCCGCAAAATTAAATATGACATAGCCGGAATTTTCCTACAAAAGTCAGGAAACGTTTCGTCGGAAAACGACTCTTTCCGGCACTTGTGCCCAAATTTTCGATTCTTGCCAAACCTTAAGGAAAAAATTATACGTACGCCCTCACGTACATACTCTGGAAATACGGGGTATAACACAAACATGAAAAGACTATCCATATAAAGGCACATGAACTATTCTGTTATGAGGAACTGATAAACACTCTTGTAACTAATCTGACTCTAGTAAATGGAGAAAATTTTGTAGGGGAATGACCTATTAATGATGCAGCTCAAGAGTTGCATGTTACTGAGGAACTGGTCACTCATACCAGAAATGAATGTGCAGATGAAGCTCAGGAACTGGAGAATGCAGATGAAGATCAAGAACTGAAGAATATAACACAAACAAACTCAACTTCAGGACCTACAGTCTGAAAATCAGGAAGAAGTAGCTAGCCTCCTATCTGGCATAAGGACTACATCACCAACAAAGGCTCCCTCAATTGTGTGTATTCCATCTCTGACAACATTACATATACAGGTCTCACCTTCACCTATTTGTTGCCAAGGTGTCTCTAGATACAGAGCCATCAAGATATTCAGATGCAGCTAAAGATTTCAAGTGTATTGCAGCCATGGATTCTGAAATTAAAGCACTGGAGGTTAGTGGTACTTGGGAACTAGTTAAACTGTCTGAAGGGAAGAAAGTAATTGGCTGTAGATGGGTCTACAAAATTAAGTATAAAGCATCAGGATGGGTCGAAAGGTTCAAAGCAAGACTTGTGACTAAAGTATATAATCATAATGAGGGTATTGATTTGTCACGCCCCGAACCCCGGACCCGCGACTGGTGCCCAGGTCTACACATACAACATGACTAACACGCGGAAGATAAATAACAATCTTTTTGTTTCTTAAAGCAAAGACAATGCCGATAAGGTTGCCGTATATATATATATACCATACCCAACTGGGTCTACACTGTACAACAACATGAATATAACTCTCACCAGTCCAACCCACATATGAATACAGACCTCTAAGAATTCGACACAACTGTGATGGGACAAGGCCCCGTCGTACCCCTTAATACCTAGTCATAAAGATAAGCTCCGGAACATTGGAGCTATTCAACATGCTGAACAAGGATCCTAAGCTCGTGGATCCACAACTGAGTACCTAAACATGCGGATATGAATGCAGCCCCCCAAAGGCAAGTATAGAAAATCAAATACCAGATCCTACCGTGTCACATAACCTAAAAGCCAATTGCACCTTGTATCACTGTACTATAACAACTCCAAGAGTCGACTGTGCCTTTCAAGAATATAATATCACACAGTCCAAATACAAAGCAGGAAACAAGTATGATAACCAAATTAATCAATAAGAGTAATGAAATCAACTTCATCTTTTAAAAGAGCATTTCACAATATATAAGTAGTCATGCCAAGCCAGGGACACATGCCCTCAAAATCATTACTCAAATATAACCATGGGTCTCACGTCCATAATATCAAGCGTGCCCGTGGAATTTCCTTCCTCACTGTCGGCAGTCCATGATATGATAGAATATCAATATATACATACTCAAATACCATGTCCAACCTGCGTCATAAAACTGACCGGGGCAAGTACGAAGACCAACTACTGTTCCTCCCGCTACAAAGTCGACCGGCAAGTACGAAGCCAACTACCGATACCGTCATACACGGTTAATCGGGCAAGTACGAAGCCAACTACCGATACCGCTTACGCCACGGTTCTCGCGTGCGCCACGGTTCGACCGGCAAGTACGAAGCCAACTACTAGATACCGCCAGATCACGAAGCTCACTGTATCAGACACGGTCGACCGGCAAGTACGAAAGCAAACTACCAGATACCGCCTGCGTCACGAAGTTGATCGGGGAAAGTACGAAATACAACTACCAGATTCCGTCTGCGTCACGAAGCTGACCGGGGCAAGTACGAAAGCCAACTACCAGATACCTCCTGCGTCACGAAGCTGACCGGGGCAAGTACGAAAGCCAACTACCAGATACCGCCTACATCACGACGCTTCATGGGGAGCTAGTCCATGGAACAAACATAGTGGAAGCATACCCGTGGAATCTCCAACAGCGTTGGTATGTCCAAGTAAAATAGCGAGATGACCGGCCCTCTATCGAGAGACGCGGTAGCATAAGAATACAACACTTGCACAACAAGACTATCACAAGCAAGCATAAGCAAGTTATCATACTTATAGACTTTTATTAACATGTAAACGGATTCACCATTTTATAAACTCAAGATACTTTCATTTTATGCCAACAATCCGGGTTTTAGCCCCAAAGTACTACGTACTTCAACTCTCTTAAAAAGATCCCCTTTTACATAAAAGTCACACGATACTAATAACCGTACTATCAAGACACGTTTACTTTTCAAACTAAGTTACTACACCTTCAGAAAATCATTTCAAGGCTTTTAAAATCAAGTCTCATAACCTTTAAGGAAGTCAAATCTCATTACTTTAAATCAAAGTCTCATAATCTTTAAAGGAATCAAATCTCATAACTTTGAAAATCAAGTCTCATAACTTTAAATCAAAGTCTCATAATCTTTAAAGGAATCAAATCTCATAACTTTGAAAATCAAGTCTCATAACTTTAAATCAAAGTCTCATAATGTTTAAAGAAATCAAATCTCATCACTTTCAAAATAAATATTCATTAATGTAGTAACTTAGCAAGGTCAACTAGACTCCACTACTTCCTAACGACTCTTACCAACATCCCCATAAGACTTGGTAAGAACTTAGAAATATTCTAGACATGTTTTTAGCCTAAAATCTATCACGTGAATACTTCCTAATTACAAGGCAAGTACTTCAAGAAGGCAAGTCACGTATACTCCAAATAACAAGGCAAGTATACTTCAAACAACAAGTCATGTATACTCCCAACAACAAGGAAGTATACTCAAATAACAAATCATGTATACTCCTAACAATAAGGCAAGTATACCATAAAAATACTCATGTCTTAGAGAAGAGGAAATCCACATACCTCGCGACGACTAACCATTTCGACACGTAGCAACACGCTCCAAGTACTTCAACTTCATCGGATATTCCTTAAGCCAAGTAGACCATGCTACACGTAGTACTTCAACCTAAAATGGCCATAGTCCTTCTATCAATATCTTACTTACTATTGTAAAACTTATACCAATTAATGCCCTCTAATTCTACGGAAAATTGGGCAGCACTTCCTTTGTTTCTACGTACTTTTCCACATTTTCTAAGGCCCGTATTCATCAACCAAAACGCCACATTTAAGGCACAACCAACAGTTAACCAAAGGGGATTACACGCCTAACTGGACGTGTAAAATTCTGCCCCACAATTTATACAAAACAGTCCATAATAAATCCAATGTCCTTTTCCTTAATCCCTTTTAATCCAATTTTCATTCCAACATGTTATATAAATTATATTAACTATAACCAACAATATTTCCTTCATTATATAACATGCAATACGTGAGAATGACTACAATAAAAATCAACGAATCACATGGCCCGAAAAAGCTAATTTCGGACCACTCACCCAAAGTAGGGCATACACACCTTATTTTCCATATCTTCCTTAATGAATGTTCATCCATATACTATAACAATGAGTAATATCCAATTACTGCGTAAAAAGAAGAATTATTACCTCATTTTTAGCCTTAAAAACGCCCTGGGCAGAATGCTATGTTTTGGTCCGCAGTTTTCGTTTCACTCTACTTCTTCAAGTTCCAATCACATATATGTATCCCTTACAACCTTAGGGGCAACTCCACTTCACGTTTCGCTTCCAAAAAAATTGATAAAACTTAGGGTTTTCTCACCCCATTCTCGGCCCAAACAAGCTACACAAGGTTGAGATGTTAATCTTGGTTCAACACTTGGATTAGGGGCTTAATCGTGGATGAAATGAACTAATCAACACTAGGTGTTGAGCTCAAATGAGAGAAAGATGAGAGCTTATTTGGCTAAGTTTAAGGCAAGTCTTGCAAGCCCTCTAATAAATAGATGTGTATCTCAAGTAGCAAAACAAGTGGAGTGGGACCCACATGGCCCACTTGTCCACAAAATATTTTGCCAAGTCTCACAAATATCTAAAGTCAAATAGTCAAGGTCTTCCAAGACCAAGACAAGGGGGTGGGGGTGTGCCACGTGTCGCCCTATAATTCGTCTAAAATATTTTCACCCTCCAAAAAGTCTATAATTGGCCAAAATATCGAAAAACTTGTGGGCCCCACAAAATTATAAAATTTCCCGGGTGGGCCCCACATGACCAAATCCGAAAATAAAATTCCATAATTCTAATATATTCTATGAATCCCACATACCAAATTTGAGAATCATATTCCAATTAATGAACCTTTTTCCTTCACGAGGTTCCGAAATTTTTTCGGAATTTTTCATTCTTTCTAAAATTCAAGTCCCAATTTCTCACGTACGTTCTTATCTCAAACTGTTGGAAATACGGGGTGTAACATGATTATCAGGAGATATTTTTCCCAGTGGTTAAAATGGCCATAATCATGACAGTTGTGGCCATTGCAGCAGTGAGGCTTTGGATAATACATCAAATGGATGTTTACAATGTTTTCCTTCAGGGTGATCTGTCTGAATGATCTGTCTGAAGAAGTATTCATGATAATTTCAGAAGGTTTTAGTACCAAGTACATACAAACAAATGTGTGTAGACTACTAAAATCTTTGTATGGTTTAAAACAGGCCTCTAGACAATGAAACATCAAATTAACTACAGCCTTATTATCATCAGGATACACAAAGTCATAGAGATTATTCCCTTTTTACTAAACAGAAAGAGGAGAAGATTGCGGTGGTCTTAATTTATGTGGATGATCTGCTGTTAACTGGTAATGATCCAGAGCTCATTCAGTCTACAAAGGAATCATTACAGTCAAACTTCAAGATTAAAGATTTAGGGGAGTTGAAGTACTTCTTTGGAATTGAGTTTGCAAGAAGCTCACAAGGAATTTTGATGCACCAAAGAAAATATGCACTGGAGCTTATATCAGATATGGGATTATCAGGAGCAAAACCTACTTCTTTTCCCATGGAGCCTAATCAGAAACTTACTTCTATTGAACTAGATAAACGCATAGCTGCTCAATCTGGGACATCACTTGGTTCAAACAGCTTATTGAAGGATCCAGGCATGTACAGAAGATTAATTGGGAGGATGTTATACCTGACCACTACCAGGCTAGACATCACATTTACAGTACATTCTTTCAGTCAGTTTATGCAGGCACCTAAGACTTCACATATGGAGGAAAGTCTTAGGCTTGTGAGATATGTCAAGCAAACACCAGGAATGTGTATACTTATGTCTAGTTCACCTGATTGTGTTCCCCAACTCAAGATGTATTGTGATGCAGATTGGGGAGGCTGTGCCAATACTAGAAGATCAGTCACTCGATACTTGGCAATGTATGGGTCTTCACCTATTTCATGAAAATCAAAGAAGCAAGATACAATATCAAGAAGTTCAGCAGAAGTCAAGTACAGAGCCATGACATCTACTGTATTTGAAGTGGTCTGGTTAGTTGGCTTATTTCAAGAAATGGGAGTTGATATATCCCAATCAGTAGGAGTTTTTACAGACAACAAATCTGACATTCAGATTGCTGGCAACCTAGTCTTCCACGAAAGAACCAAACACATAGATATCGACTGTCATTTCATTAGAGAAAAGATTCGTGATGGGCTGATCAACACACATTTTCTATCCTCGAAGGAGCAACCAGCTGACTTTTTGACTAAGACCTTAAGTCGACATCAGCATAATCATCTACTATCCAAGTCAAGATTGAAGAATATATTCGTACATCCTAGCTTGAGGGGGTGTATAAATATAGCATTGTATTGTTAGAAAGTTATAACTAACTACATTTAGATAGCAGTTAGTATCTTAGATATTTGCAGTTAGTATCTTAGATATTTGCTAATAGTTTGATAAATAAGGCAGTGTACAAAACATGTAATAGTAATTCAATACGTCAATACATTCTTTACTCTCCCACTCTCTCTCTCGTCTTCTCTCTTCTCTTCTTCCCTTTCACGATCTCTTCTGCATCATCTTCCTTTCTTCTTCTTCTCTTCTCTACTACATCATGTAATCTTCAACATAAACATGTCAAATCGACCAATTTCAAAATGGACGTACTTTTAATATCTTCTAGTTTTCTTGATTTCTTTTTTTCTTCTTCTCCATGCATGATGCAGACATCAAAGCTAGAGATCGACCTCAATTTTTCTCTCTGTTGGAAAGTTTTTTAATTTTATTTAAAAAAACAAAAAACGAAGAGTTACATAGCTTAAAGGTGCCAAAATTAGAAGAAAGAAAGTATTCAAAGCTCTTAAAGTATCAAATAACAAGAATAGGTGAGTTGTGGAAGTAAAAATTATTACAAAGCCTTTTTCTTGATACATACGTGCACCATGCTAAAATGATGAAAGTACAATTCCTAATTATTCTGTGTGAATTCATATGAATATGCAGTACAAAGTTGGGACCAAATTAAAAGAAATATTGATAGAGCTTTCTTATCTACCAAAAAACTTAGATAGGGTTGTGTTTTAATTATTTTCTCTTTTATCAGGTGGGTATTTCTCCTCTTTTTGACTTTTATTTTATTAATTTCATCCATCTTCCTTCTTTTGTTGCTTTTATGATCACCATCTTATTCTAAAAAAGGATGACTTTGACATATTCAAGATTAAGATGAATTTCATGCTTAGCACTTTGGTACGTATCAAGCGGAAAAACTAAAGAAGAACGGATTCGGCCGAATTCAGTAATTTTGATCCAAATCTTGTACTTTCTTCGTCTTAAAATATTTGTCATGTTTAACTTTTTGAGAGTCAAATTACATGAACTTTGACCAACATTTTAATTTTTTTTTACCATATTGATATGAGAAATTGTAACTTATACTCCATCCGGATCAAAAAGAGTGTTCACTTAGTTATTTGCACACCCTTCAGAAAATACTAATTTCTAGACAAAATAGGTAATTTGACTAAAATGTCTTTAATTAAATATGTATTGGGATTTGATCACCTAACACTTATTAAGGGCAAATTTGAAAAAATAAGATTAATTCTTTCTTGATTTGTTAAGTGAACACTCTTTTTTAACAAAAAAATAAAGGTTAAGTGGACACACTTTTTAAACAAAAAAGTAAAAGCTAAGTAGACACCCTTTTTTATCTGTAGGAATAATACTTTTTATATAGTTTTTGAGTATCTAAGTTTTAATTATAAAATATTAAATAAATATAATTTAGTTTAACTTTAAAAATTAGTCAAATTGATTCTAAAAAAAATAAAAAGTGACAAGTATTTTGAAAAGAAAGAGTACATTTATTTATAAATCAACTAAATAGTGTAAATATAACTTTAAAACTCATAAACTTTAAATTCAGAACTCTATCGTAAACTTCAAAATCTAAATATGCGTATGTACCTAACTTTCCTCAACAACTTCTTTTGTTTCTTGGAACTTTATATTATTGAAATCTTTAAAAGATGAGTAGCACTTGACTTAGGAATAATTTGTCGAAAGCAAGAAAAAACTTCACTCTCATCCACTTTTAATCCATATATAAGCCAAGTCTCTTTCTTTCTCTTTTATTTCTCTGTATATACACCTAATTAACTTGCGTACGTAAAACACTTAATAGAACAAATCGAATTAATAGTCAAAAAAGTTGCATGCCTCTCATATACGCAAAGGAAGAAGGGTGCCCCCAATACAGCAGGCCGGCCCTGAGATGTGTGACCTAAGCCATCAAAAAACTTAGTAATCTAATTACATACTGCTCATGAACCTTCAACAAATCCAACAACAAAAATCTAAATTAAATAGAGAGCAAAAACAAAACAAACAGATAATTTAGATGTAGAGCTATACCTGGCAGAGAAACTTTAAAGTGCTAGGGACCTAGAGTTTTGAATTCTTGATTTTGTTTGACTTCCAAAGGCGCAGAAGTTCAAGTTGATATAAGAGAGTTATGAGAAACTCTTAGCTCATCTACAAAGGTGATGGAAACGAAACATAAAGTTTAATTTCTGAACTAGCTAGGGTGAGTGGTGGAGAGAATTTTTTTGTAAACCTAGTGAATAATGATTTGTTATTTGAGTTTATATGAGGAGTTTTATTAGAGATTCTTTAGAGTCCAAAAACATGTGAGGAATGTGTATTTTGACCCCTAAAGTTTTGGTTATTGTTATATTTAATAGTGATTTTAAAAAAATATATATATATATGCCCTAAATTTTTTTCAAAAATAATGTCCTAAGTCATTGCATTGGCTGCTTTGGCTCAGCAATACAACATAAGATCGACAAAGTAATTAATGAAATGCGTGATCTTTCTAAATAAGAGCACACTTCCAGCATAGGAGGCATTGTTTGGGAGAAAATAACAACGATTATTGGATACAATAATCTATAATGGGAAAGACCTAATAACCATTTCCTGTAACAAAGTAGAAGGATGTGGTACATGTTGCAATTGCAAATTGACAAGTGACGTCGTTGGTTTCATTCTACCTACCTCAAAAGGAGTTCAATTATATTTTATGATATACCAGTTGTATATTTAACAGGGTCGTCTCAAACATTTTGGAGGTCCTATTTTAATTCGTAAAAGTGAGCCCTTAATTAGGCTAAGACCTACGAATTATGGGTCTTTACAATAAATTCTGACTAATACTACTTAATAAAAAATACAAAAAAAAAGCCCTAAAATTTTCGTTTTTCAGGGGTCCTGTGCGTTAACACACCTCGCACAGGTCCAAAGACGGCCCTTATATTTAGTTTGAGGATAATACAAACCTATCAAAATTCTAAATGATTGTGACTTCTGGTGTATTTGGGTGTACGTACTCCTTTTGTTTCTTGGGAATGGTCGGAAGTATATGTAAATTCATTAATTAAAGTTAAATCTATATAATGATGTAAAGGCAAATTCTAGATTTGAAGTTTAAGGATCCTACGACCTTAAGTTAATAACTTTATATATATAATGATAATCGGATACACGGGCAAAAGTTATAAGTATTTAGTAAATCTCTGAGTATCTATATATATAAGGTTTGGACAAAAACTAATTTCGTTCACGTGTAAACGGCACTTCCGCCCTTGCAATGATGTATTTGGGTGCATGCATTATGTACTCCTTTTGTTTTAGCTATATTGTGCATGTACGTACGTGGTTAATTTAGCTAAGTATAGATTATCTTTTATTGGATAACATCGATATCGATATCAAAACTTTTAATAGTTCCCTATCTTCAGAAAGAAAAATCATCAAAGCCGAAAAAAGAAAGTTATGAAATAGATGGATGGCCAAAGACAAGAAGTTAGAGAGGAATTCTTGTTGGTTTCATACACTTCTTTCCTTTTTTTTAGGTTATAAAACATAGTCCTTTGCTCATTAATTCAATTGTTCTCCTTAAGCAACTGTTAAGGATCTCTTAACACTTCAAAAAACGAATGACAGTTATTATATATATATATATATATATATATATGTACCATAAAAATGTATTCAATATTTACGTCAAATATCTGACATTTCTTTGCTCACACACTTTTATCACTTAATCATAATTAATTAATATATTTTCACCTCATTAAATCACTTCACTATAATAAGCTAGTACTATTGTTTAATGTAAACACCGAGTGGCATAATTAGCTTTTACCATCATCCCATCTCACTTGTACTAGCCTCCATATATGTACCTCGCACGTATCACCCTTTAGATGAATGAGAAGAGAAAGATAGATCTAAGCCAAAGAGAAGTCAAAATCTATTTTAAGTGAGACAATTACTATAAAGACGTACTAATGATTGCTTATTGGTGTCTCCCTCCCTTACCAATAATGGTTGGTTTCAAAGGACAATATTACAAGTTCATATCCGATAAGTTTGTCGAAAAGATAACAAAAAGAGAAAAAAAAATCAAAACATATTGCTTTGAAATTGGTAATAGAAGAAGAATTTTTGGTTAAATATGTAGCGCATTTTAATAGAAAGAACTATTGCCAAAATTTTGTAGTTCAAGATCTTAGGCTACCCTATAGCAAGAAAGTGTTTTAACTTCACTAATTTTCGAAGTTCTTTTGATGACAAACAGAATTCACTATCACAAGAACAGTCTGATTGTTATTTCTTGAATGTAATTGACATCTCTAAATGTATTGTCAACAGATAAAAAGCTTTGACATCTTTATTGTGGTCTACAGAGCCCATGAAGTGTTTACTTCTCGATAACTCGTTTAGCTCCATCCAATGTATTTTTCAGAAGCATTGCAACAGTCATCGGTTCAACTCCTCCCGGAACTGGAGTTATCCATCCAGCTACCTTACATGCTTCCTGAAAATCAACGTCTCCAACGAGCCTATAACCCGATTTCCTATAGGATCATCTACAGCATTTGTCCCCACGTCAATTACTGTAGCACCAGGTTTGATCCAGCTGCCTTTTATCTGAAAAATGAGTCGGCAACTTGGTTTAAAGGCCGGCCCTCTAACAACTAAAAATAATGTAATGAAGCAAAATGTTATGAAAAGGAGGTTTCCGGGAGAGTGGGAGGGAAGAAATGAATGGTAATTGTTACCATCATAGCCTGCCCTGCAGCAGCGATGATTATGTCAGCTTCACGAATGATTTTCTCTGGTTCCTTGGTGCGTGAGTGGACTACAGTAACAGTAGCGTCTTCCTTCAGAAGGAGGAGAGACACTGGTAATCCAACAATGTTGCTTCGACCAACCACAACTGCGTTCTTCCCCTTTATGCTAATCCCACTTCGAACTAAAAGCTCGATGCACCCCTGTTTGGAAGACAACGGAAGATGGCTGTATCTAGTATAGATTTGAACATAAATTTTTAATTAAGGCAGGAGAACTAGAGAACTGGATAGTTCGATCTTCCATTTTTTGAATTAATGAAATTTACATTATTACCTTGGGTGTGCAAGGTAGGAACAAAGGTTGTCTGCCTTTCATTGCAAGCTTGCCAATATTCAGAGGATGAAAGCCATCTACATCCTTTTCTAGACTGATTTCACCAAGAACTCTCTCTTGATTAATATGTTTTGGTAAAGGAAGCTGTACCAGTATACCTGTAGCAATTCACAAAGTGCCTTCAGTTGACTCGTCTTTGTTATTCATCATTTGGTATTCTACCCCCACACATTTGTTTCTCAACGATATACTTGCAGAACATTGCTAATAAACCAGAACTGCTACTCAAGGAAAAAGAGAAAAAGAAAAGAAAGAAAAAATCTAACCAGCAGCAAGGTAAAACTTGCATAAATGCCACCAGCTGAGGCAAAACTGAAGTGGGTACCCATTTAGTACCAACAACATAAAACAATATACAGTTTGCATGCATAATGGATGGTTTATATTATCTGCCGCTATGTTGCCAACAATTTTGAGTTTATCCAACAGAGCAAATTTCATATAAAATATTTTGCATTAAGCCTACAGATACACATGCCAGGAAACTAACCTTGCCATATTTCTCTGAAAGAAATCGGACTTCAGAAGCAATCTCAGAACGAATAGTTTGAGCAATTGCTTTACCATCAATGATGTTAGCCTTGTGATCTGACGGGGATGCCATTGTGTCTTCAGACAAGAGATAACTTGCCTATAATTTCAGGACTGCAAATTCCATACCATAAAACATAAGTTAAAACAAAAAGTTGGACTAGGGTAGGAGTCAGCATACTCAAAGCCAATATTCTACCACATAATTCAGTACCAATCCAAAACATATTCAAGGAGCTATGAATTTACTTCTGATCTAGTGATACTTTAAAAGGCCTAGGGATTAGGGGGAGCCAGCAGGATGATGGCTTTAAGAAGGCTAATATATGCCTGACCGAAGTGTTTCTGCGGACTGATGATACATTCTTTCCCTCTCACTGAAACTTGTGCAATACTTCTCTTATAAGCCACTAGGAAGAAATATCATTTAGAGATAGTGATTAAAATGGAGTAGAAAAACTAAAGGATTTGATTGAGTGTTCGTTTGCGAACTTAATGAGTGAAAAGCCCAATTAAAGATTATTAGATTTGGTTTTGATTTGGACCTAATTTCTATATTGTTCAGCCAAATTTAACATCTAAACTTTCAGTACCTCAGTCATAGCCATAGTCATAGATTCAAGGTGAATAGCAAAACTTAATATGACAGGCACAGTTTTAAGAAAAACAGGACTTTACAACATACTGCTATATAGCTAACCGGTTGAATTAGAAAATTCAACAATTAAGGTCCATTTTCACGTATGGAAGTGTTTATTAATGATGTTGGTAGGTGGTTTCCTACAGAAGTCGATGAGGTTGTTATAGTAAACTAAAAAAGATCCTTGATAGTCTCCAACTGCTCTCGCTTCCTTCTGCCTCCACCAAACACCGTGAATGACCTTGACTTCAACCGCGACAAAGATCTAGCGAAAGATTTTTTATCAAACTTGCTGATTCTAATGGTGAAGCCAAATACATGAACATTCGGCATGATGTTGCTAATCGTAAAACCAAGGCTATTGAGATCGAGATCGAAGACTTAGCTGACTATAAGGACTTGAATGAGCAATTTCTTCATAGAATCGCTGAAAATACTCAACGATATATCACAATACTAGCAAGTACCACTGATGAGCTTATGCCAGAGCAACGGAGGCCCTTCCAGACAATTATCATGATATTCTGATGACCCGGCGATCAGAGGAAGGAACTGAGAAACTGATGGTTCTAGACCAAAACAAAATATGCCCCCTGAGATCAAACGATTTTGTGAAGTGTACATCAAAGCAT
Source organism: Przewalskia tangutica (assembly GCA_029844215.1). NCBI lineage: Eukaryota > Viridiplantae > Streptophyta > Magnoliopsida > Solanales > Solanaceae > Przewalskia > Przewalskia tangutica. The sequence goes on along the minus strand of CM056730.1, from coordinate 121,394,507 downwards.
CTTCAAAAGGTAGGCCATTTACAATTAAGGAGGTCAAGGCTTCCTATATTGGTCCGCTTGTCAAGATATCTGGTATTGTGACCATGGTCAGTGTAAGAATTATTTAGAACTGGAAAATCTTCCTTAATCTTATTCATCCCAAATGGTTACAATATATACACTCAATAACAATTAATAGGAAGATTAAGTCTTCCTTAAAATCCTCCTACCTATCCCATAATATATTCTTATTCCCTATATTAATACTAATCTATTTAATACATAATACTACTTACCATTTACAAAAGATTCTACATAATTATATTATTAATAGTAATTAATAATATTCTAACACTCCATGATCGAAGCGGGAGGAGGCGAATCTTTGAGGCGTCCAAATTCTTCAAATAAGATCAGCGGAAGCCCTTTTGTGAAGATATCTACAATCTGATGTCGCGTCGGGACATGTAACACTCGCACTGTCGCGAGCCACCTTTTCACGGACAACATGAATATCGAACTCAATATGCTTAGTGCGTTGATGATGGATTGGATTTCCGGAGAGATAAATTGTATTAATGTTATCACAGTATACCATGGTGGCTGTCGGAATAGGACAATGAAGCTCAGTAAAAGATTAGAATCGGCGTAGTCGACACAACATTGGCTACCGCGGTATTGACCTTTGGGCGTGATACGGTGGGTTGCCTTTTGGAGGACCGTGGGATTAAATTATCACCGGAAGGCCTTGATAGTCGGAGGTGGGCGTGCGGTGTCTGGACATCACGCCGATCTGCGTCGTGTAGTGACAAGCTTGGTCATGGAAGGCGGTGCAGATGCAATCTATAATTCGAGTGCCACAATATATCGTGCAATACGCTGAGTGCGTGCGTATGTTCTTCCATTGGATTGTGCGTGAACAAACACACTTGTTATCGCATATGTAATATCCGCCCGTGAATGTGAGATATTGTAAAGCTCGCCAAGCTGCGATACAATGTCGGATTGGCAAAGGACTCGGATATGGCACTCAATTTTGACTTGGTATCTGCGGAGTTGCGGACGGTTTGCAAGATGACATTCGGCCCGTTCTACGATCTCGATGCATACTTACGGGAAAGAAATAAACCATCGGCGTAGCGTGTCACCGCAATTCCTAGAAAGTAGTGAAGTGGACCAAGATCCTTCATAGCAAATTCGAACTCACTGGTCATGATATTCTTGCGAAGAGAGTGCGAAGAAGGTCATTAGGATAATATCATCTACATATAAGAGAATATAAGCGATATGATTACCACTGTTGATAAATAAATAGTGAATTATCCGAGCGGTTGTTTGAGAAACCCATGTTGAACACAAAATCGCAAACCGCTTGTGCGAGTCACGGGAGCTGTTTGAGCCCATATAATGATTTTTAAGTAAACACACATGATTGGGATAACGAGAATCTTTGTACCCCGATGGTTGATGCGTGTATCTGATCACTCAAATGTCCGTATGAAGGCATTCTTGACATCCGATTGATGAAGTAACCATCCTTTTGAGAGGCTAAAGCGAGAACAATTCGATGGTTCTTTGGTTTAACCAATTTGAATGTCTCGCCGCAATTTAATCCCACTGCTGATTCTTGCCATCACCTACAAGTCGGGCCTTATCTTGCTCAAAAGAACCATCGATTTTTCTTTATGGCTAAAAATCCACATGTAACGAATTATATTAGCATTAGATGGGACGAGTACTAACTCCCGTATCCTATTTTTAATTAGAGCATGATATACATCATCCATGGCCATTTTTCAAGGCGGAACCTATAGAGTAGACACAGGGTTACAAGGCAAATGTGATTTGGAGACTTGAGTGTGTAGACTGTATTTGGCATTGGGTTTTGTAATTCCATGTTGACTACGGGTGGTCGGTTTAGTGGGCGATGGGTGACGCCATTTGGCCGGGAGTGAGACAGTGGGTTGAGCCACTACCAGTTATTGCTAATTTCTCCACCGTTATCTTGGGTTGGTAGAGTATTTTGTGTGTAGTTGGGCACAGGTTGGAGGTTGGCCCAGTGAAGAGGCATTGGTGTAAATTAGGGGTTCTCGTTCACTGGCCTTGGAGGCCCGATGGCCCGGTTCTTTGGGATTGTATTTTTGTGAGTCCATTTGTGGAGAAAATGAGTTAGATACAGTCTATCATCATCTAAAAATCATAAGTATTTGTCCACTGTGTCACGTATCTTGGCAAAGGAAATTGTGACTCATCAAAAATTACATGACGACATATAAACATACGTTTGGAAGAAATGTCATAACACGTGTAACCACGGTGATTCGTAGGATATCCCGAAGACACGGAGTAGGCAGGGGTTGAAGTTTTGTGATTGTGGTGGATGGAAATAGGGGTAGCAAAGACAACCAAATACTCTCAAATAATGATATGAGGGCTCTCGTAAGTAAAGTATTTTTAGTGGAGCTTGGTAAGACATGTTTTTGTGGGAAAGGATATTTAACATGTAGGTTGCCATTTGCGCGTGATGCCAAAAAATGGGGGTATAGAAGCGTGAGCGAGGATGTTCTCACAATATTGTTAATGGTTCTAATTTTTTGCTTCGCCTTCCCATTCTGTGAAGATGTGTGGGGACGGGATAAACGAAATTGTAAACCATTTGTTTTGAAAAATCCCAAACCGATTATTGTCAAATTCCCTCCGTTGTCACATTGAATACTTTTAATCTCCGTTCAAACCGAGTTCGGATAAATGCTCTAAAGTTTAGGAAGGTGGAAAACACTTGTGATTTTTTTCGACAAAGGGAATGTCCACAAATAATTAGAGTAATCATCAAGAAAGCGATAAATAGTATCTATGACCTAAGGAACTCAAAAGCGGTGATGTCCAAATATCACAATGTAGAATATCAAATGGCATAGTAGTGCGTAGTAGAAGAAGTAAATGGCAACCTAACATGTTTACCAATGGCACAAGCGACACTTATTCAAAACATGAGTTTGAGTACATGAAATAAAATTGTTTTGTTTAGAGAGGCCAAAACGGACTCCGGATGTCTCAATCGTTCATGCCATAGTGATGGATCGAGCCAGTGCAAAGTGGAAGGAACTTTAGATCGTGGATTTGGTAAACTTATTGGATAGAGCTCCCTCGCTATCACATCTCATGAGAAGCTTCCGTCCCGAAAGTCATATACGGAAAAACCAAATGGGTCAAATTTAACAGAAACCCAATTATCACTAGTAAACTTCCTATGAAACCAAATTTTTATTAATTTGGGAGCATGCAGACATTTTAAAACTAGTGGCGGATGTGGTGGTGACGGTGTGTTCGACCCATAACCTTTTATTGGAATTGTATGGCCATTTCCACAATAATACCATTTTCTTTGCTCAAATTATAATAGGGTGAGAATGTACCTTGGGGCGCCGTATGTGACGTAGCCCGAGTCCATATACCGATTAGAATCCGTGGATTGAGTCCGAGTGTGCATAACCCGCTCAATATCCGTAGGATGGGTCGTGGTTGAATGGGCCTCATCGTTAGGCGGAGGAGGCCCAAGCTCGCTGCCATCTTGAAGCATTTCCAGTGACTGGGCACGCCAAAATTGCCGTGAAGTGTGTCCAGTGGCCCTGGCTCTTTGGTGGCTCTTTAAATTGTTGTTGGCTTCTCTGCTGGAACGGGTTGGGCTGCCATTGGCCATTGGGCCTGTTGGTTTGTCCGCCCATTCCGTCTGGACCATCGCCGCTACCAGCTGCTGCCGATTCTGCTGAAATTTCTTGCCGCCGATGGCCGCGCCGAGTTGCCGCCGCCACGCTCTCCGCCGGAGTTGTCGCCGCCGCCGCCGCCACCGAATTCCGCCGCCGCTTATTATTTTCGCGATTTTCACCTTATTATTATTACCAATTTTTGACTCTTATTTTGTGAAAAATAGTCAAAATAATTACCTTCATTTGAATACGTGGCAACCATGGCGGAATTTGTTGAAACCTTCTTAATCAAACCCGATTCTTCAAGAACAAGCATGGATCTTGCTTGATAAAACTTTGGTAAGGATTACTTTGACGGATTAGTGTCCACGCCACTATAAGCATCGGTGAGGCCGTGACTAATCAGAAACTAACGGTTGTCGAAAGCGGTGAACTACATTTCTCGATTGATGCCACCACTTTGAGACGTTGTGATGGGTTGAAAGCGTTAGGAAGTCTGCATGACAATGGTTGAAAATTCTTGTTCTAACGCACAAAAGTTTTGATTATCTTGAAAATGTCTCTCAGCGTTCTCGTGCGCCATGGCGATAGAATCTGGTTCCATTATTGTATGCAACAAGTGCATGGATATTGTTGCATAAATCCAACCAAGAACAGTATCAAGAGTATCACGATTCTTTATGCGCGCACGATTGTTCCGTTGTTGTACCATTTTTGGTGGAATTATATGATGAAGAACTTTGTGAGCCCTACAACATATTTTGAACAACTCGCCCGTATTTGCGTAGTGAACAATTTTCATCTCTAGTTTGACAGAAATATGTGTTTTGATGTTGGAAATAGTAAGGGCTGAGTGAAACGAAGATTTTGATTCAGACATGGTTGACAACAAAAATGGAGAAAAATAAAGTATAACAAGGGAGAAGACAAATTCGGTTGGAAGGATGGGGAAGATGACCGAATTTGGAAGGAAAATTTTATTTAGAATAGGATCTTTGAATTACCTTCTGATACCATGTAAAAATTATTTAGAACTGGAAAATCTTCCTTAATCTTATTCATCCCAAATGGTTACAATATATACACTCAATAACAATTAATAGGAAGATTAAGTCTTCCTTAAAATCCTCCTACCTATCCCATAATATATTTTTATTCCCTATATTAATACTAATCTATTTAATACATAATACTACTTACCATTTACAAAAGATTCTACATAATTATATTATTAATAGTAATTAATAATATTCTAACATTATATTATTAATAGTAATTAATAATATTCTAACAGTCAGCTTGTCAGGATATCTGGTATTGTGACACCTGTTCCGACGTCAAACCGCTGATGCAGGTGGCCGTATATACATGCGAAGAATGTGGATTTGAAATCTATCAGGAAGTAACTGCTAGAGTATTCATGTCTCGATTTGAGTGCCCGTCCTATTGCTGCAAGGTAAATAAAGCAAAAGGAAACCTCATCCTTCAACTTAGGGCATCAGGGTTTTTGAAGTTTCAAGAGGCCAAAATTCAAGAGTTGGCTGAACATGTCCCCAAAGGTCACATTCCCCGATCAATGACTGTGCACTTCAGAGGAGAACTTACAAGGAAGGTATCTCCTGGTGATGTTGTTGAAACTGTCGGGCCTTTTTATACCTATGCCTTACACAGGATTTAGAGCTATGCGAGCTGGGTTAATTACAGATACTTACTTGGAAGCTGTCACCCATCTCAAGAAATAAGATGAAGATTATGAACTTAAGGGAGATGAGGAAGAACAGATTGCACGGTTAGCTGAGGATGGAGATATATACAACAAGTTATCGCATTCCTTGGCTCCTGAAATTTTTGGTCATGAGGATATCAAGAAAGCTATTCTTCTTCTTCTAGTAGGTGCTCCTCATCGGAAGTTGAAGGATGGTATGAACATCAGAGGTGATTTACATATATGTTTGATGGGTGATCCTGGTGTAGCAAAAAGCCAGCTTCTCAAAACACATAACCAATGATGCACCAAGAAGTGTACACAACTGGTAAGGGTAGCAGTGAAATTGGTCTAACTGCTGCTATTCAGAAAGATCCAGTATCTAATGAGATGGTTTCTTGAAGGCGGAGCACTGCTATTGGCAGATATGGGTGTGTTATTGATGAATTGGTCAAGATGGATGAGTCTGATAGAAGATCAGATTCATTGATGCATGATAGACATTGGATCAATGTGAAGCCAGTAATGTTACAAGCTTGTATCACAAAATCTACCCTGCTGTTAGGTTAGTACTTACAGTTAGTATAACTAGTATTGTATCAAGAATGAATTTATTAGATCAAATTATTAAAGCCGATCAACATGGGAGACTAACTATGTATGACCAGAGTTGTCAATCTGTACCAGAATTTGCTGAAGTGTAGTATTTATTCCCAAAAGCTTCAACAACAACAACAGCATATCTAGTGTTATCCCACAGGTGGGGTCTGAGGAGGATAGAGTGTACGCAGACCTTACCCCTATCTTGGGAGGTAGAGAGGCTGTTTCCGTAAAAGGATCCTTGATAGGTTGTACAAAACTTTGTAGCATCTCTGTTGAAATTTTTCATATAAACCAATTAGTGACCCCACTTCTAAGTGACTTCCTCTAGTATTGATAACGGAATTATCTAAGCTTTTCTCAACTATTTAGCCAGATTTGATGGATAAACATGCTAAAGTTTAGCACTTTCAACCAGACAACTTCAACTACGTCTCAATTCCAGACTAGTTGGGATCAGCTACATGATCCTCTATATCCATTTCGTTGCTCTCGTGCCCATATCATTCCAAAAGTGATAAATAAATACTGTTATAATCACATTCTATAATCCTGAGCAAACAAACATATAATTCAAGAAGATTAATCAATCCCACTTAATGTCGGATAAAAATCCAATTTTCCTTCGGGCAGCAGCAAATAGTTTAGTTCCGCATATGCAAATTCATCTCCTCGAGAAAGATCCTAAATCTCAGTACATACATTTAATTTCAAGAAGCAGATTGTCAATTTCATGATACCATTTAATACATATACCCCAACAGAGAAGAATAGATATGTGATTCTCATAGTATACACCTTAACTTTAGTGAGAACATTCTGACTCGAGCTTTATCTTGACTTTGACAATCAAACAGACACATAATAAAGTAGTGAGCTAAATTTTACTTATCGATTAATGGGGTTCGAGCTAGACAAAGTAGACGTTTCAAATTGAATTTGCACTAGTTGGGTATACAATAATTCAATTGGTTAGCAACAATAAAGTCAGTCACTTCCCAATTAACATAGTCCAAGAACTGGGAAATATAGTCAAAAAGATCTAATTAGCTCAAAATGGTTGCTTAAAAGCATTTATCTTAAAATTACTCCTTTACTCAGATTATTCAATCAACCTAATCAATCATTCATTTAAACTCCTCATGACCTGTAGAATTAATCTCCGGAGTCTCTCTCATTAATACAAATATATATATATTGTGTACAATGTGGAATCCTAATACAATAAGGATAATATATCTACCATAATTATACAACACTAATAATTACAAAATATATGTAGAATATTTTATAATTATTTACTAATACACCGCCTCAGTCGGAGCGGGAGAAGATAGGACGCCGAAACTGAATCTGAAGTCTAGGAATAGTTGTCTAGGAAGTCCTTTTGTGAACCGCATATTGATACGAAGAAGGCACATACAACATCTTAACATAACCGATAGCAACCTTCTCACGAACAAAATGTATGTCCATCTCAATATGCTTAGTTCGCTGATGCTGAACCGGATTGTGAGATAAATATATAGCGGATATGTTATCATAGTAAACCATAGACGCCTTACGCACGTGACATTAGAGCTCCAAAAGAAGAATTCGGAGCTAACAGATCTCAGCAACAACATTGACAACGCCTCTGTACTCTGTTTCTGCACTCGAACGGGATGGGGTGGTTTGTCTCTTGGCATACCATGAAATGAGATTATCCCATATGAACATACAATAGCCGAAGGTGGAGCGTCGCGTGTCCGGACAGCCTTCTCAGTCTGCATCTGTATATGATCACAACCTGGTTGGTGCAAAGGGGTATAGATGCAACTCATAAACAGTGTGTCTTTAACGTATCGAATGATACGTTTTAGAGAGTAAAATAAGGCTCAGAGGGCATGCATAAACAAACACATGCTGAACAACATAAGGAATATTAGACCTGGTGAAAGTAACATACTGAAGTGCACCTACAAAGCTCCTATAAAGAGTAGGATCGGAGACTGGATTACCATCAACAGCACTGAGCTTTGATTTAGAGTCAACTGGAGTGGCATGATCTTGTAGTTTGTCGCTTTAGCCCTATACACAATATCCTTTGCACACTTACGCTGACATAGAAACATAGTATCTGCAGATCTAGTCACTGATATCCCCAAGAAGTAACTCAACTTCCCCAAGTCAATCATAGCAAATTCGATTTTAATCAGTGCGATGATCTCATTTTTCAATACATCGGATGAGGCAACAATATCATCCACATATAACAATAAATAAGCAATGTTACTACCTCGATGAAAAATAAATAGAGAATTATCACACTTGTTGCATACAAACTCAATCTGCATAATGTAATTGGCAAAGCTTTCATACCACGCTCTGGGGGCCTGTTTCAAACCATAAAGTGATTTACGAAGACGACAGACATAATGAGGAGTATGCGGATGGACAAAGTCTGGCGGCTGGTGCATGTAAACAGTTTCTTTTAATTAGTAAATAATTATAAAATATTCTACATATATTTTGTAATTATTAGTGTTGTACAATTATGGTAGATATATGATCCTTATTGTATTAGGATTCCACATTGTACACACTATATATATTTGTATTAATGAGAAACTCCTCAAAAGAGATTAATACAATTCTACATGGTGTCAGGAGCCGAAAATCCTTCCCTACCTAAAACCTAATTCCAGCCGCCCCTATTTTTCCTTTTTCCAGCGCTGAACCGCCAGTATACCGGCGATATACCTCTTATATACGCTGATATACAGCTGCCCAGCACCTCAATTCTGCAAACAGGCTCGTATACCGCTGATATACATCCCACTCACCTTCCCTATCTCTTCAACATGTCGTATACCCCTCGTATACAACATATACACGCCGATATACACTCTGTATAAAGTTGATATACCCCCACGGCCGACACTGCACGTATACAACCTCCCTAAGTCGTTATACACCTAGTATACGGCCCCATATACACCTCATACGTCCCGACCCCCCCCCCCCCCCTTGTTTTTCTCTCACCCATTATACGGAAGTCCTCATGGCAGCAATAAATTGCCACTGTCCTGACTAGATGGGAATTGGGCCTCCCGCACGAGCCTAGCATCCATGGCCAAGTATCCGGCAGCTGCGGCCCATCGACAGTTGTGGCTACAGCCTCTGGAAACCAACCAGCCCAATTTCTGGCAACCCACAGCCCGACCCAGGCCAGCAGATGGGCCACAACAATCAGGCCCAATTTTCAGCGGCCAGGCAGCCCACTCCAGACCCTATCCCAACCGATTTGAGCCAAGTTTTCGGCTCATTGACTCTCCAACCGCCCGATAATACATGGTATATGGATACATGCGCCACATCTCAACTCACCAACAATTCCGATAATATTCATCAACTGCGCAATTTAAATAATCCCCAATCTATTATGGTTGAAAGTGGTCATCGCATTCCAATACAAGGTTTTGGACAAACACTAACCCCACCACCACATCCTCAATTCTCCCTTAAAATTGTCCTCTATGCCCCTAATATCATGAAGAACTTAATCTCCGTTAAAAAAAATTCCACCGATAATTATGTATCCATCAATTTTGACCCATTTGATTTTTCTGTAACGGACCTACATACGAGCAAATTTTTTACCCGATGCAATAGCGAGGGGAACCTCTATCCCTTCCTAACCAAGCCCACTGTCCATGTCACTCCTCCCAGCGCCTTAGTTACAATCTCTCCATCAACGTGGCATAGTAGACTTGGTCATGCGGGTGCTCATGTCTTTAATTCTCTTAGAAACCGAAATTTAATCCAATATAATAAAGGAACACTTTCCCATAGTTGTTCGTGTCATCTAGGGAAACATGTTAGACTTTCATTCACCCCTTCTTTAAGCAGTACTCTTTTTTCATTTGATATTATTCATGCGGATCTATGAACTTCTCCTATAACTTGCAACCTAAGCCATAAATATTATTTGGTGTTCTTGGATGATTTCTCTCACTTCCTTTGGGTCTATCCGCTTAAACTCAAATCTCAAGTGTTTTCCAAATTTCTTGTACAATGGTTAAAACGCAATTTGAAAAAGAAATCGAAACGTTTCATGATAATGGTCGGTAATTCAATAACTCCTTTTTTCATAATTTTGTACGGCTAATGGTTTCTCGTGCCCAACCCTCCTTTTTTTCAGATTCAGAACCCATTATGCAAGTTAATCAAACAAAAATAGGGGAAAATTAAAATCTTTAACTACCAAAGAAACAGTAAGGATTTAACACTTACAGCACAGAAATCTTGAAACTGTAGCCGAGAAATTGGTTCGTCAGCAAGAAAAATTGCAACCCTTTAGATAAAAGACAATATGGAGCTGATAAAGGTAGAGTTAGTGAGTCGAAGAGGACTGAAAGTGAGACAAGACAAGTGTGAAAAATCAAGAATACTATTCACTCTTTTTCTGTTCAGTGTTCACTAAATTTGGATAAAGATATTTTTTTTATACCCTGTGAAAAAATGAAAATTACCAAAGGGATAATTCTGAAATATGCATAGTTCCTTTTTTTTTTTTAAATCATCGTATGGTGTCCGATACCTGAATTGGGATCCTGATTAATTCAAATTTGCATCGTATTAACCCATTTCACGTAAAACTATTTCCTACTATAATTTTTTCCATACGTAAAATTCGAACTCAAAATTTCTAATTAAGGAGAAACCCGAACTGAAATGGTGCAAAAACTGGTAGCAAATATATACAGTGGGACGTGGAGGAAAGGAAAAAGGAAAACTTGATGAGAATTGAATCTTGTACATAGAAACAAAAAAAATTAAATACTAAAGGAGTAAATTTATCATCAATTCTCAACAACAAAAATTGACATGTAAAACGCACAGGTGATTATAAATACTAAAGGTAAAGGAGGTTTAAGTAACACAGAAGTACTTATGGTGAGGCTTTATAGTTGTACAAATTTAAAGTTCACATTATCACCAAATGGAAACAAAAAATAAAGAGAAAGTAAAAGAAAGAACAAAAGCTTGTAATGGGACTAGAAGGAATTACGGACAGAGCTGTCTTCCCACGCTGTCCGGCTTTGCATCCGTGCGAGATGTGCTACCGCACAGGACTCCGAAAAACGACAAATTTTAAGGGCCCCTTTTTTATTTTTTTATTAAGTAGTATTAGTCAGAATTTACTGTAAATGTCCATAATTTTGCAGGTCTTAGCACAATCAAAGTATGAGTTGATTAACTTAAAATTGTATTGGGTTGTTATTTATAATTTAAAATAATTTCTAATTATTGAAATCGTATATTTACTTATATTAAGGATTCATTTTTACGAATTAGAACAGGGCCCCAAAATGTTTGAGACGACCCTGATTATGGATATGTTCTGTTTGATTTGTTTCACTTTTTCAAATCCCCGATTGTTAAAAATACGAATTATTTCAAATTCGTTACTGCTGATTAAGTTAGAAATTGATATAAACTGTAAAATTTACTTAAATGGTGCGTTTGGTATAAGCATGAATTTAAAGAGCTTTGAGACGGAACTTGAGGGGTTTGAGGAACTGCACATGGATCATGAACTAATAATTGGTTATGCACTGAGAAGCAATTAATAATGCAAAAGGTACAATCCGAATCCGTTTAATTAATAAGTACTTACAATCTGTCTGCTAGATTTGTAAACTAAGATGGGAATCAGATCCTTTTTAGATTCGTGTCCACGCATTGTTTTTTCTTAGTTTTAAAATTATTTCAATAATCAAAGAGATTGCACGAAGGAAGTCTTGAAATAACGGTTAAGTTATTTTCATGCCAGTTATAAATTACGGGTTCGAGTTATAAAATCGGCTCAAGACTTGTGTCAGTCTAGGTTATTCGCATTACACGATAATAAAACTATCTTGTGTAACTATAGGTCACAAATTCAGTGGAATCAGCTTGATGTTTGCGTCAATGTATGTTGTTTGCTATGTTCACAACGGTAAAGTCCCCTCTCTCAAACGGTGCCCCCTACACCCTATACCCCTACCCCGTCGTCGACAACACCCCCCGACACCAACGACTCCCCTGCACAACCCATGCCCTATCCCCCATATCCTGAACCCATCACTTCGCCCAAAATCCGGATAAAAAAATCAGTCTCTTACTCGTTTTATTTATCTTATTTTTGAATTCATTTGAATGTTGGAAGATTTGGACGTTTTTAGGAGGGAATCCACCCATAAATACCCTATTGGTTCTTCAAAGAAAGGGGTCTGATTTTGAAAAGAAAAAGAACATAGTAAAAACAAAGGCAGAGATCTGGAAAAAAAAATGGTTTGTTTGTTCTCAAGTTTTGCTTAGAAAAATGCTCTTTGTTTCATAAACTTTAATCTGAAAATACTTTCTTTGTTTCTAATTTTTCAATCCGAAAATACTCCTTTTAATTCCTAAATTTTCCATCACGAAATCCCCCTTTTTTGTTGTTGTTTCTCGATTTTTGGGGTTTACGGGTCGGGTCGAAATCCGGGTCAGGTCAGAAACTGGATTAAAAAATCAGGAAATCTGAATCAAAAAAAAATCTAAACTAACTCTCCCAGCGGATTCGACGTTCGAAACACGCCTCGGTTTGCTACCGGAGAAGGTAATTCTCTCCTTTTTACGGTTTATTTTATGGCATTTTATTTCCATCTCTATTTGGTTTGTTAGAAATCTAATGTTAATGGAGTAGGATTTGGTTCAGCGAGTTTAGGTATTTAGCTCCCATTTCAACGTGTGTGCTAAGCAAGAATGTAATGGTTCTGTTTGCAGTATATATATTTTCCCTGAATCAGAATGTGAAATATTGAATGTTTCTCTTTTCAAGCTATAATAGAATTAGGTTAAAATTAAGTCTTTAAAAATACATAATTTAGATGACCTAGTCAAGACCATTCAGTTCGTTAAACAAAATTTGTGTTTTGTCCATCTTTAGATACAAGTGAGGCCTACGGACTGTGGTTAATCCTCAGAATCCGCTTGGTCTTCGTCAAAAAACTTCGAGGCATTTACGGGCTTTTCCTTTCTTCATAAAGGAAGAGAACCAGAAAGCTTTGATGCGAGGAAAGTCAGTCTATAAAGACAGACTAATTCTCTCTCTTCTGCCTATCGCTTTATCTAAGCTCCAGTTAACCTAATCTGAACTTATATCTTCATTTTGTCTTTCCTCTAATGAGTATGATGTGTTTCTTTTACAAGCTACTGTTTGCAAAAAATCGCTCGCCTAGTTTCCATTTTCTCACGACCCGTCAGAATCTGTATTGCCATATTTGTTATAAATCAGTATATAGGAAACAGTATAATAAAATTATGGATATTTGGAAGAAAATCTCTGAATTGATTTGTAAGCATGTGATTATGAGTTTATCTACTGTTCCATTTTCATTCCTTGTCTTATCAAATTAAATTCTACTAATCTTTTTCTTCTCTATTTTATTTGCATGAAAATGCGTCGGGAGCAACGATGAGTCTCATTATGTGACTCATTATGACCCTCGTCAAATGAAGATTTGCAATCCGTGACCATCACATTCCTGCTTCGGGAGTCCAAAACAAATAAGGCGGAATGACAATGTCATCTCTCTCTTGATTCTTTAAATCTCGCATTTTTATCTTTTCGGTTGTAATTTTTATTATGTAATCTTGTATAAATATTGAAATGTGTATAATAATTCGACTTAGGATTAATAAATTAGTAAAGGTAGTTCTAAAATCGGAAACCCAACGCTAGTTTATTTTAGGCCTGTTATGCATGTCTAAAAAAACATATTAGTCGTTTTTATGCATCATTAATATTACCAAAAAAATAAGGTTTCCATTTTCAATAAACTCATAAAAATAATCTATTTTTATTATCAATTTGCAAAACCCATTTTATTAAATCATGTTATACAAATGTGTATTTTCATAAAAAGATTAATTTTACATGTAGCGTATAAATTCTCAATAAACCATTTTTTTAAACAAACATCATGCGATTTTATGGAAAATATATATATTTCAAATGAATATTTGCCACATCTTTTTCTTACCTTTATGCTTTCAAAACATGCATCTATTATATAATAATAAGCCTAAGTTTGATCGGATAATCATAAGTTAGCGGATCTTAAAGGATGTTTGATCTCTTCTCTTTAGGATAATAAAAAATCTTTACTTAGAATCTCATTAAATTTTATAGTTTAACCTAGAATTTCATTAAGTTTTGTAGACCTTTTTAACGTAGATTATTTGTATCATTTTTATGCTATGTAAAAGTGTCTTAATTTACTTAGAACAATTAGGTGGCGATTCCTTAAATAAATCTAGGAATCAACCATACGTAGTATACTATTTCGATTGCAGTTAAAATGAGGTGTTACATAGGTTTTCGACTTGTGTCAGTCTAGTCATGGAGGTAGTAATACCGGTCCTTCAACACTACTACCAGTAAATCGTGGGATGTGCTCCAACAACCAGAGTTTGAAAACGGATAACTGATAGCACCTACAATGATCAATCCCAGAAGAAAGAAGAATGCTCTCACTGGAATCGATCCCACACTGAGCTCCTTAAGCCTCCTCCTTTGTCATTGGATGGTGTCCGAGGGAGTTACTGTTCTTGATTTTTTGCTCACGGTTTTTGTGGAATTTTTGGGGGTGGTGGAGTATCGGGGAGTACTGTTTAAAATCACATGTCAACACACTATAGTGATCAATCAGGGGCTTTTAATAAGAATGGAGTAATTGTTTTAAATAAAACATAAATAGAAAAGGAGAACACTACTAAAAATAATGTAGCTCAATTGACACGCGCATGAACAAAAAGTCCAAGGTATATTGCCAAAGCAACACCAATGAGCTTGGATTAATTAAAATTTAAATTAATTGAACTAGAGGAATGATATATATATTTTCTGATAAACTCGAAACTCTTTTTATATTTTGTATTCAAATGTAAAATGTGATTAACTTAACTACCTAATTAACGAATGAAAACACTCGATAAAAGATTTTAGGTGTTCAATTCAAACAAGACTTAATTCGCCCTGTCAAGTTTAAGGGGGTTCCTATGTAAACTCTACCTTATTGATAAAAAGGTCCAGCCAAATGATAGAAGGTTACTTATGATGGTTTTGTCATTGCATTACCTCAAGAAATGGTGGGACAAGGTAATCTACAATTTCCAGCGATCCTGGTCGAGCCAAAGAATGCTGGTGGTCTTCTTGCAAAATGTAAACTACTCATTTGCCTTCCCAATCTACTATGCATTTCACAGGTCTGATAATATCTGTAGTAGCTCTTTTGAAAGTATGAATAATTTGGTTTATATTGCAAGTTTGCAACCAAAGCTTGACGAAACATGCAATGATAATAATTAATTAAGAGTAAGAAAACATCACTAACTTATATTTGAATCAGATAACATCAAATATATATTGATGATCATTTATAAACTGTTTCCAATTGCTCAAGATATCACCACGGAATTGAAATTATTCCTTTAAAATAAAAATCTCAGTACATTGTTTTGCAGAAACTAGAAAAAAAAAAGAATATCAATCAACAAAATTCAGCAGAACTAGCCAACAGGGATTTGGCTGGAGGATTCAGTGCAACAGCACCTCTAAGAGAACTTGAATACTTCTTGTATATCACCTTTAGCTTGTGCTCTGGTGCCTCCATGTGATAGCTAACCAACAACTTAGCACAACCTCTGTTACAAAAACAAGTATAGAAAAATATTAGGGATTTTTTATATTTTTTGGCCGGTCGCTGAAACTAATTATGGGTGTTAGTTATGCATTTATATGCATATATCGTATTTATACTATGTGTATACACAATACAACAACATCCCGTGAAATCCCACAACGTGAGGTCTGGAGAGTGTAGAGTGGACGCAGACCCTTGCCTCTACCTTGGTAGGTAGAGACTATGTGTATACAATATGTATATTATATGTATAAAATATATACTTAATGTACAAAACCTTTTTTTTTTTGTATGTCGGCCTATTTTTTGTATAAAGTGTATTAAAACAACAGGAAGTAAAATAGCTAAATTTTATTGTTACTCACAGTAGCTGAGACTCTGAGAAACCAGTATGCAGTTTCAGTGTATCGTTCCAAAACGGACTGCAATGCAACGTGTGTCGAGCAACATAGACTGCTGAGGCAGCAATCATAGAGGGGCAGTAGATATTGGTAGCATAATTCATCAACCCCAATTCAGCCAAGAAATAAACCATGTTTTCCATTGAGGTCACATTGCAAGAATTCAAGACAGTGACATCATTCATTTGTGCATCAGAAACAGCAGCTTTGATGAAGCGAACGAGGAACACATAAGGCGTTGGTACCGTTAAGTACCACTCCAATTGGCCAAGAATTCTTTTTTCCATTGACAGAACCTGTTGATGAGAGTAAGCTCTGTCTGATATGCACACAAAGTCATTCACCTGAAAAAAGTACATCGAATTTGGTTGTTAGCAACTTGAAAAATGGGAAAGTAACTTGCATAGTTGGTATGGTAAAGTAACATAATTGGACTTAATGTGACTGAGAATGTGTACCTCAGGTGCCCAAATTTCCTCATATTTGGAGGCAATGAGCATGGCACTAATGCCAACTAACTGCAATTCTCTCCTTGATGTAGTCGTCACAGCAAGGTAACGATCAACAATGTTGATGGTGAGGTAAAGAGTCTCTTGATTTAGCTCAAATTTTTGATGTACTTCAATTAACCAGTCAATCAGAATAGCTCGCATCCTTCCATTTATCTCAGGCTGTGAATCCATATAGTCATGAATTCTGCTCTCATTCTAGGTAATAGAAAAAAATAGTAACCATAGTTAGTACTGTTATCAAGTTTTGTGAACAAGAAAAAAGAAAATGTAAATTAATCAGGTACCTCAGCTATCTTATAAAAAGTGTATATATCCTCAACATATTCCAGCACTGCAAACTCATTATTCACATCTGACGCATCAATGTCCACAATCTGGACCTTTGGTTTATGACTCAGTCCACAGGCAGCCTTTAGAAAAAAGGAAGAAAATTAGACTCACATTTCATACTTGGATCAACAAATAATATAAATGAAGAAAATTAGACTCACATTTCATACTTGGATCAACAAATAATATAAATGAAGAATTAACCTAAATAACCCGTGACGGCTTAAACTAAAAATAGGCGGTGCCCGGTGGATGTATAAATGTATGTATGTGTATGTATATTGGCAAGGAAAAGTAAACAGTTATTCGACCGGCTATTTGTGAAAACATGACAATATGATTGATGGAGGATTAAATGCCCACCTTACTCCTAGCAGTGAGAATTGAAGTAAGAGTTTCTGCTTTCTTCATTGAAGAATCCTCAACTGCCTTCTTCTTTTGCTTGTTTTCTTTCACTTGTTCTACAGTATCAGGACTAATTTCAATCACCTCAGGCTTTGGTTTTGCAGTGGCTGCTTTTGTCTGAACTGGTTTTCTTGCTGCTTCAGCTTTAACCGGTAAAGCTCCGTTAGCAACAATCAGCCCATCCGCATTAACAACCATAGATTTCTGTAAATAAACAGAAAACCAACAACCCCTTTATTAGTATAACTTCAATAAGTTTGATAAAAAGTACTGAAAATACTATGACAAAATTATGAGTTTTAAGTCATATACCTTCTGGTTTTCAGCTGCTGCTTGTGCATTAGCAAGCAATTGTGGTTTTGCAGTGGCTGCTTTTGTCTGAACTGGTTTTCTTGCTGCTTCAGCTTTAACCGGTAAAGCTCCGTTAGCAACAATCAGCCCATCCGCATTAACAACCATAGATTTCTGTAAATAAACAGAAAACCAACAACCCCTTTATTAGTATAACTTCAATAAGTTTGATAAAAAGTACTGAAAATACTATGACAAAATTATGAGTTTTAAGTCATATACCTTCTGGTTTTCAGCTGCTGCTTGTGCATTAGCAAGCAATTGTGCACAAAAGCTCCTCGTTATGGGGCGAGATACATTAGGAAGCGGCTTTACCCCCTCGACCCCACCACGAACAGTTACCATATTCCCGATATCACCAAGCGCCTTTCGGTTGTTTCTCCCTTGTGCTGCTGCCATATTCTTCTGCTTAATTGCTCCAGGAACTGCTGCCTCACCTGACCAATGCACAAAGTCTCTTGTTTAGTATTACAAAGTCTTGTTTATTAACATAAAAAAAGTACAGCAAAAATCGTTTCATCAATACTTATGTGTGTGACCAATTCATAGAAGTTCCCTCCTAACATATAAATATACCAAAAGTTTAAAATTTGTATCACTAAAGTTTACAAGAGACGACCATTCACAAAAATAGGTGCATCATATATACTATAATCGGATTGTAGCGGGTATAATTTAGTGGTAAAATTGGGACTTTTTCTGATAGATATGCCCCTGTTCCTGAATATACACAGAATAGGGCTTCGATGAGTCATTAATGTCAATTGAGAAACGTGCAATCTTTCAAAATACAATCATTATTATAATATTCATATCTACCCTATATGCGCAGTATTACTTTATAGTCCCATGTAGTTTGATTTTTGTTGATATGTGTTATTTAGTGTACTTTATTTATCTTATTTAGTTGTGTTAACTACTGTTTTTCCTTTTGTTAGAATGCGATACGCCGGCAGCTCCTACTATGGAAGTTTTATCATACCATGACGTATTTGATTGTTATCGGCATGTTCATATTGCTTTAATTTCTTGTTTGCCTATTTCTCTTGCTTTGCTTGTGATTATGATTTGTCTTGAGCGTATTCGATTTTGTTATCAGCATATTAAGACTGCTTTAATTTCTTGTCTGAGTCTAACCGTTTCTCTTGCTTTGCTTGTGATTATGCTTTCTTTGTCTTGAATCAAGGTCTCTCGGAAACAGCATCGGAAACAGCAGCTCTACCTACCAAGTTGGAGGTAAGTTTTGTGTGCATTTTACCCTTCCTAGAACCCACGTTGTGGGATTTCACTGGGTATGTTCTTGTTGTACTCTATATGGATAAACGGTGGATCAAGTTATTCTTATAAGTATAATGCAGAAAGTTTCAATTAGTTCAATCATTCTAAAGAAAAAAACACCATCCCATCTTTTTCCATGTTCCAAATTTACTTTAGGCAAACGGCAAGTAGATAGCAAAACAGACCTAATAAAAGGTAGTAATCAAAGACTAGTATATTTTTCCTTGTTCAAATTTACTTTCAGAGAAACCCCTCAATCAAGATCGGATCAAATTTAAACCCAAAATGGGATTTGGGTTTGAAGATATATGCTAACAAAAATAAACTAAAAAGAAAAAAGAAATAATTACCTCTGTTTTGTTGTTGAAGAACGTTTCTTGTAGTCATTGCAGCAAAAACTCTGAACCCCACCCACGAAAAGAAGGACGAATGGGTCTCCCTAAAATTACCCAATCTTAGCTTCCCCACTTACCCTTTTCTCTCTGAAAGCCTTTGAGAAACCATACACTGCCCTTTTTGAAGCTATTGAATAGGTGCTTCTCTTCTAACGGTCTTATTTTTATGAAAAATACTAGCCGTTAGATGAGAGGACAGATCTACGGTGTTTATGGACAAGTATTTTGGGACATGATTTTATTGGAAAAATGTTTTCCCTAAATTCCACTAAGACTAGCCGTTGAGTTTGATACTATTAAATAATTATCTTAATTTAATTAATCGATGAGATTTTTTTTATTTTTTTTGATAATCCAGGTCTCGGGGTGGCCTTAGTACCCTCATATCGCTAGTACCTGCACAAATACTGGTACTATGCTCCTGGAGGCGAATGGAACCCGTTCTTAGTCGTCATCGCCAGGTAAATCGCGGGATGTGCGGGGGCATTCAGTGTCTGATCGCCACCAACGGATCAATGCTACAAGGTCCGACTTCAACGAGGATTATGCGAGTATCAAACTCACACTGCAACATGCCCGCGCGGTTAAGCTACCAGGCTTTAATACGAGGCATATGCCCCGGAGAACGTATCCGCCGAGAATCGAACTTGTGATCCTAAGGCCACAAATTTGACTAATGGTCACTGGGTCACTATCTTTGGATGATGAGATTATTAAGACTGCGACAGATGGGAAGGCTATGACAAGACGTTTGGACATGAAATCATCATGATTTAAAGTTGAAATTTTATTTGGACATATAATTTTAATTTCTTAAGTTATATTTTTTCTTGTAAACATAACAAAATCAATACACTAGAAGCCTTTTTTAAAAATACAAAATTAATTTTTTGACCAAAGTAAAATTTTATTTAACCAAGTGAACATTTATACACAGCTAGCTCTTTTGGACTCAGTATCCCATACTTTCCTCTTTAAGCTAGTACTATAAATAATTACAATGAAAAGAAAATATAAAATTAATTGATCGAATTTTAGTTCAATAAAAAGAAAATTGAACATAAGTTGTAGTGTAACTATTTTTTAATATAATTCTCTCACATGGTATAGACAATCTCTTAATATATTGTCAACTTACAGATCTTTTAATATTTGATATAAATGGTTGATAAACATGATTGGTAAATAAATCTACTAATTTATGGATCTTTTTACAAAATATAAATTTATGGGTCAAGTTTTACATTTAAAAAAATTAAAATCATGATTTGAAATCTCAAATCACACATTTTTGGATAATTTCGAATTTGAAATCATGATATAAAGTTGAAATTTTGTGCAAATTGCATAAAGAAATGTTGATTTGAAATCAAAACATGCAATCCTGATTTCATGTCGCATGGTCAAACGCCTACTAAATTTCAAATACTTGGAAGATACTACATCTGTTTCAATTTATGTGAACCTATTTTTTTTATTAATATGTGTCAAAAAGAATGACATCTTTCTATATTTGAAACAATTTACATTTATGCAATGATTTATAGCCACACAAAATATAGTCCCTCCGTTCAATATTAGTTGTCCACATTACTATAAATATCTGTCCCAAAATACTTGTCCATTTACAAAATAAGATAGAATCAATTCAGTTTTTCCTACTGTGTCCTTAACATTAATTATTTTTTGGAATAATCAATACTGATTAGAGTGTAATTAATTGGAGAGAGATAAATAAAATATAATAAAAATATATTTTTATTTATGAGTTCTTAAAAGGGCGTATAAATTGAAAAGTGGACAAGTAATATGGGACAAAGGGATTATAATAGAGTAATGTGATGTTTTACATTTTTCGGACCCTATTAACAGGGACATTTTGTGCACCAAACAACCTTTTATATTTGTCGCGGGTAATAATTAGTTTTGATAAAAATAGAACCACGCGATTCATTTCCGTCCCTATACTTAATATTAAGTTTAATACCATACAAAATCAATCAATATATTCTATTAAGCTAATAAATTGTGCAAATTGAGAGTCATAGATGTGGTTGTGTTGTTTCATTTGAGGACATGCGCGATTGATCGTCCTTTAGAAATCATATTAATTGTCGTTCAAATCGTATATGGGTATAAATATTGATACCATTGAATACAACAACAACCTAGTGAAATCTCATAATATGGAGGTCTGAGGAGGGTAGAGTGTACGCAGATTTTGCCTCTACCTTGGTAGGTAGAGCGGTTGTTTCCGAGAAACATTCGGCTCAGGTCAAAGCACAAGTCTAACCAAAGTAAGACAAACAAAGTGAGTAAGTCATGATAGTGAATTCTGAAAGAGAAAATGAAGCAAAAAGAAGTAATAAATAATGCAAGTAAATAAGACAAACAAAACAAACACAGCATCATAAATCAAACGACAAGAGACTATAAGACAATATTGTGTCTACTAGTATGATAGGCTAAACGAGCCTACAATAATAATATTACAACTACTAGTTTATAAGTGTAGTCATGGCTACGCTAGACTACTTACTACCCTTCTACCCTAATATGTGTCCCCCATAACCCCTATATAAGGTCATGTCCTCAGTGAGTTGCACTTATGTCATGTCCAGTCTAATCACCTCTCCCCAATGCCTCATCGGCCTACCATTACCCTTTTTGTACTCGTCCATAGTCAACCTCTCACACATTCGCACTGGGGCATTTGTGTCTATCCTCTGTACGTGCCCGGACCATCTCAACATCGCTTTACGCAACTTATCCTCCACCGAGGTCACTCCCACTCTATCTCGGATATCATAATTTCTAATTTTATTCCTCCTTGTATTCCCACACATCCATCTTAGCATCCTCATCTCCACAACTTTCATCTTTTGGGTGTGCGAAGTCTTGACCGACAAACAATATGTCCCATACAACATAGTCGGTCTAACCACCACCATATATAGATTGCCTTTAAGTTTTGGTGACACTTTTTATCGCACAAAACGCCAGATGCGAGCCTCCATTTCATTCACCATGCCCCAATACGATGTGTGACATCGTCATCAATCTCTCCACTCTATTGGATAATAGACCCGAGGTACTTGAAGCTCTATTTATTTGGAATGACCTGAGTAACAAGCCTCACATCCACGCCTGTCACAAGGTCTCTCCCGTTACTGAACTTGCACTCTAAGTATTCTGTCTTGGTCCTACTCATCCTGAACCCTTTAGACTCTAGATTATGTCTCCAAACCTCCAGCTTAGCATTCACTCCGTTGCGAGTCTCATCAATCAGGACTATGTCATTTGCGAATAACATACACCATGACACCTCCCATTGGATTTGTCGCCTCAGTACATCCATCACCAATGCAAATAGGAATGGGTTAAGAGTTGATCCCTGGTGCATCTCCATCCTCACTGGGAAGAACTTTGAGTCTCCATCTATTGTTCGTACCCTGGTATTAGATCCATCATACATATCATTGATTGTCCTAGTGTATGCTAAATGTACACCTCTAACCTCCAAACATCTCCATAGAAACCTCCCTAGGGACTTTGTCGTATGCCTTCTCGAGGTCGATGAAAATCATATGTAGGTCTATCTTCCTCTCCCTATACTGCTCCACCAACCTCCTAATAAGATGAATGGCTTCTGTAGTCGAACGTCTCAGCATGAATCCAAACTGATTCTCGGAGATAGACACACCTCTTCTCACCCTCATCTCCACGACTCTTTTCAAAACATTCATAGTGTGGCTTAGCAGCTTGATACTCATATAGTTGTTGCAACTCTATATATCACATTTGTTCTTGTACAAAGGAATCATTGTACTCCACCTCCATTCTTCGGTCATTCTCGCTGTCTTAAAAATGACATTAAACAACTATGTCAGCCACTTCAAACCTGCCTACATGCGTTCTTCTAAAATTAAACCAGGATCTCATCAGGTTCAGTCGCTCGTCCCCTGCGCATCGTGCGAACAACACCCTGGACCTCTTCTCTCTGCGCTATATCTCTCCCCCACTCCCTCTGACTTACGTGTTAACAGTAACAACATGCCCCTCCCCTCCCCCATAGACGCACCACCACTGACCACCAAATCAATTCTATCCTCCGTTCACAAGCGACTAGGGTTACGACCACCCCTACCACCGAAAATCATACATGTTATCTATTTTCATGAAGGATTATTGTCACACCATATTGATTTAATGACAGTCAAATCATAGAAAGATAACAGTTGTACTTGGCGTGATTCCAATAATATTATATGGTAATTTTGCAATCTATCTAGGGAATAAAAAAAGCAGATGATCAACCAGTTCGCGAGATGATCATTTGATAGATTTGATCACAAATACGCTATCAATCTTAAGATATGATAAGTTGGTATACAAGATCGGAGTGCATCATCTTCAAGAATTATGTGATGCTTTAATCAGGGGAGTAAAATACACACTGTACTTTTTCCTTAATCGATGTTTTGTCCCTTTGGGTTTTCCTCGTAATATTTTTAACGAGGCAGTTTGTAACACGTATTAGTATATGTGTACTCTTTTTCCTTCACTTGAATTTTTCCAATTGATTTTTTTCGTAGTAAGATTTTAACGAGACATATCATCTATTAATGTACATCCAAAGAAAAATGTTGTAAATATTAATTATTGATGTATATCCAATACTTGGAGTGCGAGTTGGTTTGGTTACTTGGTCACCGAGTTATCTTTCTATTATAAATATGAGGTTATTTGCTTTGTAAGATATGAGAAATATACAATGAAATCTCTATTAAGTTCAAAGTTGAATAATATATCAGTCTCTTTATATATTTAT
This sequence comes from Przewalskia tangutica, assembly GCA_029844215.1. Lineage (NCBI taxonomy): Eukaryota > Viridiplantae > Streptophyta > Magnoliopsida > Solanales > Solanaceae > Przewalskia > Przewalskia tangutica. Next base: position 121,370,300 of record CM056730.1, on the reverse strand, counting down.
CGAATTTGAAATTTCATGGCCTAACTATTTTTCAATTACAGGAGATGAAAAGTGGCTATTTGTTTATTTTACCTCGCAAATAGATTGAGCCCATCAAGAGAAATGAACCAAGAAGTTACACCTAATGACCATTAAAATGGGTGGTCTTTGAATTTTTTACTCTCGCTAGCCCAGTGAGCAAAATCTTCAAAATCAAAAGTCAAAACTCGTGGTAATTAAAATTTTGCTCAGGGGAAAACGAGGTCAAACACCACTTACCTACTAGTCACCTTGTAAATCATCCAAAATGAAGCCTTGTTTCCTTCATTGTAGGCTGGGCTTTGAATTGGATTCTTCAGACATTTGCTTATAAAATCAAGTCCACTTCCTTGGCACACCATGTTCTTTCTTTAACGGGTCATTCACACAAATGTCCCTATTTTGGGGTGGTCTTTAATTTTTGCCCTTCAAATTTAAATTCTTTAATTTTTATCTTTTATTATTTTTGGCGCGACATAATTAAAATTTCTCTCGGTATAATTAGTATTTATCTTCGGCATATGTATCATACATAACTCACATTTTATGCTGGATAAGACATAACCGTCAACACTCAATATAATATAAAATATATATAATTTCAGATTTCGGCGGACATAATTAGCGTTTAACTTCAAGATATGCATTATAACATCCACACAAACTATGTCGGATAAGACATAATTTCGAACACTCAACATAACTTTTAAAATTACTATAAAATTATGATGCATAATTTAATTCCTACATAATTTATGTCGCACAAGACAAACAATTAATTTTCGAAAAAAGAAAAAATATTATAAAGACTGTTTTGCGAAGTAAACCTGAATTTTTCATAAAATAAATAGCAGTGACAAAAATTAAAGACCACAAATATAAAGGGAAAAAATTAAAGACCATTGCGTTTGAGGGGCAATCCGCACAATAAAATGTTCTTGAATCAGTTTGAAAATTCATAATTACATCTAAATGGCGGATCTAAAATTTACACACCACGTATTTTGAGTTGAAGAGAGTTTTGAAATATACGTTTATTTTTCACACACAAATAAGGTTCCCCCTCGATACTTTGAGTTATATTGGCCCCGTATGTAATTATATAACTACACTTCAAAAGAATATAATTGCTTCCAATATCACCTTCCTTTTAGGTGGTGGACTGGTGGTTGTGACATCCAAAACTGTACTTTAATTAATTAGGTGAAGCAATATTCTCAATCATTCAACTTAATCATTATTTAATGAAGTACAAGTGGATTCAAGCCCTGCACTGTGCTTGAAGGCGATAGCAGATCTTCATTGGGTGGTGTGAGAAATGGCCACAAGCTCAAAACCCTGTGATAACACTCACCGCCGCTCTTCGTGAGTCTCACACTGGTTTGACAAGTGTGGTTTAATCGATCACAGGCGTAGACTATCATACGCACCGGTCTGCATTCAAGTACTGAAAGAAGAATGCACGCGTGCCTTCACAAAAAAAAAATGAAGTACAAGTGGGTTGGAAGCAAGTTTAAAAGATACAGTTATCATCTTTTTTACTGGTACAAAAACGAATGATCACTTTCAATTCAAACAATAATATTTATACTAATTCTGTTTAAAACTTGACAAATACTTTTCTTTATAAGAAAAACACATATTTTAAGTCACGATCTCTGCATGCCATAATAAACATTGTGACAAAATTATTTCCGATACTAATAATTATGTTACTAAAACTATACTATTTTCTCTCTTTCTTCCCATAACATTATTCCTTAAATGTTTTTCTATGTTCCAGTACTTCACAATGTTTTTTTGGAATAAAATTATATGTTACTGTATATGTAACCTATACGATCGCCATTTATATAACATGTCACTAGCTATAATTAACGAGCAAGTTTTCTTTTAAAACGAGTTCTATATGTTATAATCATCTGTCTAACAATTTTTTTACTATAAAAACAACATCCATCATTCATGATCGATTAGGACACATTTTTATTATTATTTTTTGAAAGAAGGTAAGAAATAATTCCTGATTATTCTTATTAATGAAAGCCATATATATACAAGTTACAAGAAAGATCATCTTCCTATTCTACCTAGAAATCCCTATTCTATTTGAAGACTAACTTTACAATTATGGTAATATTACACTTCTAATTAAGGTACAAACCTAAGTCTAATATTTACCAAATACACAAGGAAAGGGGAAGAGCCCACACTGCATACGGGCCACACTTGGACCCACTGCTTAACACACACCAGCCATATGACGGTCTTCGTCTGACGAGATCGTCTCTAAAATCTTCAAAATGACCGAGGAAGACCTTTGTAAAGATGTTCAGAATTTGATATCTCGAAGGAACATGACAGGCGCGTACTTGTCATTTTGCTACCTTTTCTCGAACAAAGTGAATATCCATCTCTATGTGTTTAGTACGCTGGTGTTGAACTGGATTACCAGAAAGGTAGATGTCACTTATATTATCACAATACACTAAGATAACTTTCTCAATGGGACAATGAAGTTTCTAAAGAAGATTTCAGAACTAACATGTTTCGAGACCACATTAGCTACTCCTCGATACTCGACCGTGACTTGAACATGAAAGCGTAGATTGACGCCGCGCACTACGACCAAGTTGTTACCCAAAACATACAATATCCAGACGTGGGCCGTCCGTGTCGTGACAACCACCCCAATCATCATCTCAGATAGGAGACCAATGTAGACGCCGACGAAGGATACAAATGCAAACCATACTCGTTTCTCGAATGTACTAAGAATGCGTTTGAGTGCATTCATATGCTCAACTCTGGGATCATACATAAACAAACACACCTATTGTACGGCATATGTAATGTCTGGTCGCGTGAACGTCAGCTACTGAAGGGCGCCTGCAAGACTACGATAGCTGGTCGGATCCTCATACGGAGAGCCAGCTGCAGCACCCAACTTGGGTTTAGTATCAACTGGAGTAGAAGTGGACTTACAGGATGACATCTCAACTCTCTCAATGATCCCTCCTGCATACTTTCTCTATGATAAGAACAATCCACCTGCATGACTGTTGACACCTAATTTTGACCCATCTTTAGTCATTTCTTGCAATTTTAAGCATTTTAGGACACCGCATTTTATCACAATTTTTGACTTTTTTGTATTTTTTTTTACCTAACATTCTATGTTATTTTATTTTTGTAAATTTGCATCATGTTTTTTACTTTTAATTAGGTATTAAACATTTTTTCAAATATTATATTTTTATTACTATTACATCGACATTTGCATTTTAATAATTTTATATCTTTTTAAATAATTTTTCTGTTAAATAATTAACCTATTTTGCATTTTTGCCAAACTAGCCAAATTAAGGCAACTGACTACCTAATCACAAACCGAAGCCCAAACTGAGGCCCAATACACCTTTCATCTTTTTCCTCCAATACCCAATACCCAATACCCAAAACCCAATACCCAAAACCCTAAACCTAAATACCCCCTATAAATAAAACCTTACCCCCCTCCCCCCATTTAAAGAAGGAACCCTATTATCTACCCAGCCTACTTCAGCAACCCTACTTCACCCTCTTAGCCGCCGCCTGCCCTCATCATCCACCCTACTTCTACCCTCACCGCACTCTCCCCGAACTCACTCTTCCCCTTAACCCTAAAATCCTCTCGCACGCCTCACCCTCTTTCTCTTTAACTCACTGCTCCTCTCCTCTCCCGTCGCCGACAGTCTCACCGGCGAACCACCACACCACCACCGCACGTCTCACCCCCCCTTCGACCCATTCCCGTCGAACCTTCAGCCTCCCAACACCACCATCTCCGGCTAACCCCCACCCTGACTCCACTGTCGCCCTAACCCTATCGGCGATCACCGCCTCGCCACCAAGAAACCACCATCGCTCTTTACACCATGGCGGCATCTCTCCGGTATTCTTACCGTCGAAGTGACGCCGCCACCCTCATTTGCTGCTATTGAAACTAGTCGGAGTTTGAAACTCCGGCGACCTATGTTGGTTTGCATTTTTTATGTTTTCTGTTGGACTGATTTGCTTGCATTTTTTTTGGTATATTGCCCAATCTATGTTGGTTTGTGTTGCCCTTCACTATTTTGATGCCGTTGTTGGTTTATTCTCTGGTATCTACTGTCTCTGTCGGACTGATTTTTTCGGCAGTTTTGTTGGCTACTGCATTGTTGTTTTTCGGCTATTTTTAGATTTGTTTCCGCTGTTCTATTGTCGTCGTTCTGAGTTTTTCCGGTGAGAATGTGGTTTCCGGCGAACCATTGCTGTCGTGATGTTGCTATTTCGCTCACTGTTCTGATGTTCACTGTTCATGGGGGTTTGGACTGTTTTTGGACGATTTTGCCCCTTTTATTTTCATTAAACTGATTTCAAAGAATGATACTACTACACTGTTGTTATTTTACTGGTTTGAACATGTTACTACACTTGTTGGTATTTTACTGATTTTTGAACAAGATGCTACACTTGTTTGGCCAATGAAAAAGTTATCCGTCGATTTTTTAGGCTCCCACAATTGCAAAGACGGAAAATAAAATAAATGAAGCTTTCTGGGCAATGATGATTTCTTCCACTTACACCGGATAACCAACATGCGCTGGCAAGACGAATTCTCGCAGCCGCACTTGTTTAGGCTGTCCTACTTTATTTTTATATATATCTGAGCCCTCCGTGTTTAAAACTATTACTGTTTTGGCGCGGATCCGAAGGTTTTATCTATTTTATTGCTTTCTAGCAATATTGGCCGATGAAGGAATCCCCGTCTGATTTCCAAGGCCTCTTCCTGTACAAAGACGGATTTATTTTTGGCTTTATTTATTAATTATTGCTATTACTTTTAAATTATTTATTCTATTACTAACACCTTTACTAAGTGTTTATGCAGGTATCCGGAGATGCATTTCAAAAGAATGTCCCGGAGTTTATTTCATGCCGCATTTAATTTTAGTTTTATTATTTTGCATTGCATTTTATTTAATTGTAAATTATGTAAAAATGCTTAGAATAGGTAGAATAGAAAGACAATAAATAATTAACATAGGTTTGAACGGATAACCGCGAGTTAGCGGATCTTAAATGATGCCTAACCCCTTCTCTTTAGGATAATAAAGAATCCTTATCTAGAATCTCACATAGCTTTCACAGACCTTTAAATGGAGATTAATTGCAGTATTTTTATTGCAATAAATCAAGTGTCATAATTCACTTAAATAATTAGGTGACGACTCCTTTAAATACAATTAGGAATCAACCATACGTGGTACTCCCGTTTCGACTCCGGTTAAAATGGGGTGTTACAGATGGTGACTCCGCTGGGGATTCAGGCTCTTGACCATAACAAACCTAGGTTTATTATTGCTTAGCTTTATTTGCTTTTATTTGTTTTAAATGCCTTAAAATTGCTTGCTTAATTTTGTATGTTTAACTGTTTTAATTGCTATTTGTTTTACTGTTTTCCTTAAACTGGCATTCCGCTCATATTTCTTCCACTCTGGAAAATTCACACTATCACACCCAACACGCGGGTGTGCTTTGCGCACCTGCAAATTTCTTTCAAACACCCAAATTTAAGAGAGTTGGCGTTTTGCGCGGAGAATTCGGTCCAACCGGTGATCGCGTAGCCTTCTCACTCGAGTAAATCGCCGGGAACTCAAGGCCTAGTAATCCAAATCTTAGAAACTTAGGATAGAGCTATACCACCCTTTTATATTAAGTCATGTATGCATAAACCTTAGGTGGGTTAATCCTTGGTATTAACGTTACAATTAGAAATCCACCAAATTTGTCGACGGGTTTCGCAACCCAACGACCCATTAGCATACTATGTGTAGCGTGATGATGATAGACGGATCCAAGCCTGGTCATGCCACACCAAAATTAGAAAAAGTGCACCGTCATTTGGTCGTCATTTCCAACAAAACATCACAGTTTAACTGCTTGGACCTATTTATCATAATCTCGCATATTTGGCGTTAGCCGACTGCATAAGAGAGGTTCCATGCATATTAGGCGCGCACTTTATTTGCATGTTTTTGTTTACTATTGTTGTCGCTAACAATTCTGTACATATTATTTAATGCAATAATTACCCTTTTAACCCCTGTACATGTCATGCTTATAATTCTGGTCATTAGCATTTGCATTTTTGCACTTTTGTTGTCACATTGCAATCAGGACTTCTATCACAGAATCGCTTCAAGAGCACGATTTGGACTTTGTGAAACATCAACCACCACCGGCCGAACCAATCGTGAGTCTTTGACTATATCGTCACACGCTCACATTTTACTATTTTTGTGGCTTGCCTACTCTCACTCATTTGTCATATTTTTGCAGGAGGTCGTCCTCGCAAATAGTCGAGGGCGGACAACAACAACAACAACAACAAAAAGAAAAAAAATGAGTTGAGTTATGTTGACGGAGAGATGTCAGCTTATACCAGATTCAACAAAGCATCGCTCTGGGTCTTATATTTTGCATTTTTATACATATTTGCAAGTCTAATTGATATGTCTAGTACTGATTACATAATTCTTTTTACAACATAATCATTTCGAACTACGCGTGTCTGATTCTCACCACACGGTGTGATACGTAGGCAATCCGTCTAGGGTTCGACACCACCACGTAAAAAAAAACAAAAAGGGGGACACATTTGGTTCACCCATTCATTGCATTTATCCAATCACGAACATTCATTATTGCATTTCAATCATTCTAGCACATACATTCATTCATGCATTTCATTCATTCTATCACAGTCATTCATTTTTTCATTACATTCCTCTTTCTTTGCATTAGTCTTATAGTGAACAATCATTTGTTTTGCACATCTTTTATTTTTGTGTTTCTTTCATGAATAATTTTTTGTAAATCATACGTTTTATAACATATCTGAACGAACTACGCACATCTGATTCTCGTCAAAGATGAGATACGTAGGCAGCCCTACTCGGGTTCGGTACCATTTATCCAAAAAAATACAAAAATATTTTATTCAAAAAGCAAAAAAAAAAAAACTTTTAAAGTGTCATTGTTTGATTTGGTTGATACCAACACAGTTAGGAGTGTGCATAGAAAGACCGAGTAATAATCAGTATGGGTTGACTTTGTGGTAAACCATAGATTCTTTTGGTACCTCTCACGCACACCTGTAATAACATTCTTGCATGCTTCTAAGATAAGAACGAGACAAACCTCATTGTTTCATGTGCATTGTGTGGTGAGTTTTAGAATAAGTTCAATTGCATTGCATTGTGATCTAGAACTTGGCCCGTGTGTTTGTTGAGGCGAAATCCTGAGTAACACTTGGTGTGGGAAATGATCGTAGGTTTTTTTTTTGACCCGTTTGAGCCTTTTTCAGCCTACCAAATAACATTATCCGTAGTACACCCCCTTTTGAGCCTAAAGTCTATTCTTTTGACAACCGCATATTACACCTATACCCTTTCTGAGTGCGTACGCACTATCCCTCTCTTGGGCCGACCTCCTTGAGCGCTTTGGAAATGCTGCAGTCGACGAAATTCTGCGTCGAAGTTTGCAAAGACAAAAGTTGTCAAAGCCCCAAAAGGGAAAAGAAAACACAAATGACGACTTCACAAAAGAAGAAATCAAAAGCCCCGGCATTATAAACAAAAAATGAATGAAATGAGAGAATAACTTTGGAAAAGCGGGCTCTAAACGAAAGATTCAAAAGAAGTCAGTACAGAAAAATTGGGACAAAAAGAAAGCAGGTCAGCATTAAAGCACACAAATGTCAAGCACGGACGTAGTCCAACGCTCGAGGAAGGATTAATCACTTTTTACCCAAATAATATCCATCCCTTCCCCCAAACCTATATTACAAGCCCGTGACAAGCCCTACATGATCTTATGCTAAGGGTTCTCACATTAGTGGATACTTACATGAAGGCCAAGCCTATGGTATCACAATTGCATGCATTGAACATCTTTTTGAGTGTGAGCGTACTTCTCTAAACGTCCCAAAATTCAAAATACTGGAATATATATGAGAAATGAGACTTTCTTTCAGTGAGGACATTTGAAACGTGAGATTACGTGTAGTTCGAAACCTTGGCTGCAAGCAAGTGTGTCGATACTTAGGTGTCTGAGGTACCATTTGAAACTATATGAATTACCCAGAAGTCAGTTTTGGTTAGACTGGAAATGAATAATGAAATTCCTAAGCACAATACTAATTGTTGGTATCAACTGAAGTCAGAACGTGATGCTGTTTTTCTACTTTTCAAAAAACATGCATATAAAATAATCATTTTTTGCATCATGAACTACGTCTTGACCTGATTCCCTCGACGGGACGTAGGCAGCCACATTGGCTTCGGTCCACATTATTTGAAAACCCATAAAAATCCTCATTCTTTGCATCATGAACTACGTCTTGACCTGATTCCCTCAGCGGGATACGTAGGCGGCCACATTGGCTTCGGTCTCATTTTTTGAAAATTGTACAGTCTTTTTTTGCATCACAACCACGCTCGACCGATTCCTCACGGGATACGTGGCGCCACATTGGCTTCGGCCTCATTTTTGAAAATCAGATAATCATTTTTGCATCACGAACTACGCTCGACTCGATTCCTCACGGATACGTGGCGCCTAAATCGGATTCGCCACACCATTAGAAATTTTCTCATGGCTCGCGTCGATAAAAATGCGTTTGTTTATTCTGAAAAGATATATGAGCAATTTTCGCCAGATTTAAGTCTTGCCATGCGACCCGCATAACGTAAACTGGGACAATTTTGGGAAATAGACCATTAAGAGATCATAATAAAGATTCCAAAAGCAATCAACAATCGCAAAGATTCAAAGAAGCATTCGCAGATCCAAAGAAGTCCGCACAGATCGTGACGCGACTCGCGCTTTACAGATCTTCATATCGAAAGCGCGGAGCACAACAAAGCCCACGCGGTTACAAACGCACAACGCCTACGCAATGACGTTATCTCAACCCGGCGAAGTCACAAAGCGGTACGCCCATAAATGACATCATTTCATCGCAAGCCATGCAACGGCTTCAACTATGTTTCGCCTACGCAACGACGAGCATCCGTGATCGCGTTTACGCAACGACGCCATTTCATGTAAGCTTAGACAACGATTTCATCCATGTTTCGCCCATACAAGATTTACAACGCCCATACAGTATGCCATTTGCATCTCGCCCATACAAGACGACAACGCCATACAAGGCGCATTTGCATCTCGCCCATACAAGCATTTACAACGCCATACAAGATATCATTTTCATTTCGCCCATACAAGCATTTACAACGCCATACAAGGCGCCATTTGCATTTCGTCCATACATTTATAACGCCACACAAGGCGTCATTTGCATTTCGCCCATACAAATTTATAACGCCACACAAGGCGCCATTTGCATTTCGCCCATACAAGACGACAACGCCATACAACGCGCTATTTGCATTTCGCCCATACAAGCATTTACAACGCTACGCAAGGCGCTATTTGCATTTCGCCCATACAAGCATTTACAACGCCATGCAAGACGCTATTTGCATTTCGCCCATACAAGATTTATAACGCCTACACAAGGCGCCATTTGCATTTCGCCCATACAAGCATTTACAACGCCATACAAGTGGTCATTTGCATTTCGCCCATACAAAGATTTACAACGCCATACAAGGCGCTATTTGCATTTCGTCCATACAGCATTTACAACGCCATACAAGGCGTATTTGCATTTCGCCCATACAAGCATTTACAACGCCATACAAGGTATCATTTGCATTTCGCCCATACAAGATTTATAACGCCCACACAAGGCGCTATTTGCATTTCGTCCATACAAGATTTACAACGCCCATACAACGCGCTATTTGCATTTTCGCCCATACAAGACGACAACGCCATACAAGGTATCATTTGCATTTCGCCCATACAAGATGACAACGCCCATACAAGGCGCTATTTGCATTTCGCCCATACAGCATTTATAACGCCACACAAGGCGCTATTTGCATTTCGCCCATACAAGACGACAACGCCATATAAGGCTATTTGCATTTCGCCCATACAGCATTTACAACGCCATACAAGGCGCCATTTGCATTTCGCCCATAAAAGCATTTATAACGCCCACACAAGACGCCATTTGCAATTCGCCCATACAAGCATTTACAACGCCATACAAGGCGTCATTTGCATTTCGCCCATACAAGATTTACAACGCCATACAAGGCGCTATTTGCATTTCGTCCATACAAGATTTACAACGCCATACAAGGCGCTATTTGCATTTCGCCCATACAAGACGATAACGCCATACAAGGCGATAACGCCATACAAGACGCCATCTCGCATTTCGCCCATACAAGCATTTATAACGCCATACAAGGCGCTATCGCATTTCGCCCATACAAGACGATAACGCCATACAAGGCGCGCTATTTGCATTTCGCCCATACAAGATGACAACGCCATACAAGGCGCTATTTGCATTTCGGCCCATACAAAACGACAACGCCATACAAGGCGCCATCTCGCATTTCGCCCATACAAGACGCATAACGCACATACAAGGCGCCATCCGCATTTCATCCATACAAGACGATAACGCTTATACAAGGCGCCATTTGCATTTCGCCCATACAAGACGCATAACGCCATACAAGGCGCTATTTGTATTCCGCCCATACAAGCATTTACAACGCCATACAAGGCTTCATCTCGCATTTCGCCCATACAGCACGACAACGCCCATACAAGGCGCTATCTCGCATTTCGCCCATACAGATTTATAACGCCTATACAAGGCGCTATTTGCATTTCGCCCATACAAGACGATAACGCCATACAAGGCGCTATTTGCATTTCGCCCATACAAGCATTTACAACGCCCATACAAGACGCCATTTGCATTTCGCCCATACAAGATTTATTAACGCCATACAAGACGTCATTTGCATTCGCCCATACAAGACGACAACGCCATAAGGCGCTATTTGCATTTCGCCCATACAAGCATTTACAACGCCATACAAGGCGCCATTTGCATTTCGTCCATACAATTTACAACGCCATACAAGGCGCTATCTCGCATTTCGCCCATACAAGACGACAACGCCATACAAGACGCCATTTGCATTTCGCCCATACAAGACGACAACGCCATACAAGACGCCATTTGCATTTCGCCCATACAGCATTTACAACGCCCATACAAGGCGTCATTTGTATTTCGTCCATACAAGACGATGTATCATCACACCACTTCATTACATCTACAAACACCATGTCTTTTCCAGCACCACATCACCTGCAACCCAGTGTCAATCATACTTCGACACTGGGACAACACCATTATAGGCCTCTGACAGGCCTGCAACCATCTGAAGAACCAGACGACTGTTAGAAACAGTAGAACCCACGTTGCGAAGTTGATTCGTCAAGTCCTTGAGGCGTTGGCAATAAGAAGAGACGTTGGGAAAATTTGCCATAACCACTTGCGAAAATTCCTGCTCAAGAATAACAAATCCAGAATGACTGTTATCTTGAAATATGTCACGCAAACGGTTCCACGCCGTCATAGCTGTAGAGTTGGGTTCCATAATCGTCTGTTAGAGATCCAAAGAGATAGTGGCATAAATCCACTGAAGAACCTTGGAATCAAGCATGTCCCATAATACTGGGTCTGCTTTTTGAGTGGGCACATTAGATGTAGACGCCTTATCACCCTCCTTTGAAGGAGGAAGAGGGATGTTGTGGTGAAGACCTTTATGTGCTTTAGCATGAATCTTGAATAATTCCGCCCATGTCCCATATTGAACGTTTTCTAGGTAAAAAACGATAGGAAGAACGCTCTTGATATTAGAAACTGTGAGGGCAGGGTGAAAAGTGTTCTTATCAGCTATAGGGAATAGAACAACAAGATTCAGAGAAGAGAATTTGTGAGAAAGGTTTTTGAAAGAGAAGAAACTCGGTTTTTGTGAAAGAAAAAACACAAAAAAAAATTGAGAATTTTAGGGTAAAATTTCGAGAAAGAAGAAGAGGTTTTGAGGAGCAGAAGCAGTGTAAAGAGAACCTAGACTCTTGATACCATGAAAGAATGTAAGAAATAATCTCTTGATTATTCTTATTAATGAAAGACATATATATATACAAGTTACAAGGAAGATCCTCTTCCTATTCTACCTAGAAATCCTTATTCTATTTGAAGACTAACTTTATAATTATGATAATATTACTCCTAATTAAGGTACAAGCCTAAATCTAATATTTACCAAATACACAAGGAAAGGGGAAGGACCCCACACAATATATGGACCACACGGCTGGACCCACTATTTAACATTTTTTAATCATTATAAATTTACTATAATTTGATGTAAGTATGGATTATGAGAGTTTTTCTTCTTCTTATATAGTATCCCAAAATATAAGAGAAGATGTGTTACGAGGTCCAAGGCACATCCGTTTATGGTTTTCTTATGATTTATTTGTCTCTTTGCTTAATACCATGTTCCCTTCACTCATTACTGTCTCGTGAATATCGGACCAATAAGATTTAACAAGTGAGGAGTATCCATCTAACCTTATAATACGTTACTAATTTTCTTTTCAAACATATCATGTGAAGAAACAAAAGTGATATCATTAGGGGTGGATTCATAAATAATTTGAGTTTATATGTTATGAATTATATTTTTAAAAAGGCTTATTGTGTTGTGAATAAATTATTATTTAGTGGATTTCTTATGAAAGTGAAGTATTAATCAGTCAAGAACTCTCACGTTCAGAAGATGAAAGTTTCAGAAGTGATAATATTGTGATGGATGTGTGTAAATATTAGGTTAGAAATGAAGATATTCAGAACAAGGTGAGAGCGACATTGATGGAGGACAAAATACGGGAAGCAAGGCTAAGATTGTTCGGGCATGTGAAAAGAAGATATGCGGATGACTCGGTGCGGAGATGCGAGAGGTTGGCTATGGATGACTTTAGAAAAAGTAAAGGTAAGCGGAAGAAGTATTTGGGAGAGGTGATTAGATAGAACATGACACAGTTGCAACTTATTGAGGACACGACCTTACACATGAGATTGTGGAGGACACAAATTAGGATAGAAGGTTTATAGATAGTAGAGTGTTGTCTCACTTATCTATCCTTACTAGTAATTGTAGTATTTCTCCTATAGATTCTTATCTTTGAATTCTATTACTATAAATGTCTCTTGTTATTCGTTTAGCGTATTGTTTCACTGTAGTTATTATTTCTTTTTTGACATGTTTTGTTTTTGCATCCTGAGTCGAGCGCCTATAAAAAACAATCGCTCTACCTCCCAAGCTATGAGTAAGATCTACGTACACTCTAACCTCATCAGACTCACTTATGAGATTACATTGCATATATTATTGTAGTAGTGAATTTCTCAGTATAAATATATAATTTTAATCAAATTTACTGAGTTCTGTGAATCATAGCTAAAACTCTAACTCCGATCTAAATATCACAATCATAACTATACCATCTAAGTTGAACAGAGTCGTTAGTGTGTGTCAATGATTGTAGATAGAACCTAGAAGAATACTCCACCATTCTTCATTTCAAAAATTTAAATTTGTTTTATCATTAATTAGAATAGAATGATATTATTAGCAAATATTATAAAATATTAATGGAATAGAAACATGGACTCCTTATATGAATTTGGACAATCATTACTATACAAGCTAGCTTTTGGGATTGAATTAGACCCAAAGTCCATTCTTTATATGATATCAGATTCAGACTCATTCCAATTCTTTGTTCAAAAGCAGAATATAGAGGCGTTGCAAATATTGTTGTTGAGATCTGTTGGCTCCAAAACTTTATGTTGGAGCTTCATTGTCTCTTGCGTAAGACGTCTTTGGTTTACTGTGATAACATATCCGTCATATATTTATCTCATAATCCGATTCAACATCAGTGAACCAAACACATTGAGATGAATATACATTTTGTTCGTGAGAAGGTTGCTATCAGTCATGTTAAGGTGTTGCATGTGTCTTCTTCGTATCAGTATGTGAATATCTTCACGAAAGGACTTCCTAGACAACTATTCCTCGACTTCATATACAGTCTCAGCGTCCGACATTCTCCCGTTCCGACTGAGGGGGTGTATTAGCAAATATTATAAAAATATTCAGCATATATTTTGTAATATTTAGTGTTGTATAATTATGGTAGATATAAGATTCTTATTGTATTATGATTCCACATTGTACACATTATATATATTTATATTAATAAAAATACTTTATAAGAGATATTAATACAATGTTACATATATGATTATAAGACAAAATTGCTTTATTGATATGATAAATTAGCACTAATGAAGATCTCCTAAAACCCTGTAAATGGACGTGATGTGCGTGTTATTTACAAATTACTATGTTGTGGGGTATTCCGTAAATCAATAACGATTAAAGGCATTCGTCTGATTCCATCTTAAATTTTTTGCATATTAGATATTCAGTTTACATAGTGGAAATATTATTAGTAGTCAGCAAAATAGCATACCATATGTTAAAAACTAATGGTCTATAGTGCTGCATCAAAACAATAAACTATAGAACATTCTTCTTTTATACAAGTTTCACTTTATTATAGTTATTTAACACTCCCTCATTTCAATTTGTTAACTTGATATGAAATTTATTTATTTATTTATTTAAAATTTATAATTTTAAACATATATTTCAATTTTATTATTATATGTATTTACTTTACTTCAATTAACATACAACAACTATTATTCTCTGTTGTATTATCTTTCCATACTTGTTTTCATATGTTTTACTTGAGTCGAACGTCTATCGGAAATAACTTATTTACATTCACAAGTTAGTGGTAATGCACCGTATACATCACCCTCTCCAGATTCACTTGTGAAATTTTATTGGGTATTTTGTTATAGTTATAATTTTTAAATGTATCATGATATTTATATATCATTAAACACAAAAATAAAATAGAATTTAATGACTTATTTCAAACATAAAAATATATTACTCCTATTTAACATAAATTAATAACAAAATAGAGGCATGCAAAACGGCAAATCAAGTTATCACCTAACCGTATAAATTATTAGTGTGGCACCGACTTTGGTAAGAAGGTAAGACAGCTAATTGTGAAAGGACATCCAAGTCATTTAACATCACAAAGGACATAATCGTCACAAAACTATCTCCAACTATATTTTTACCTATAAATCAAATCTGACCCCATTTTAAATCTCATCTTAACCGTCCATTCCTCCATCAAAGGGGTCCAGATATAATAGGAGGGAATATATTATAGCCGTTGATCTTTTCCTGTTGCTCATATAAAATTCTCTATTAGGCTTCACTTCCCTCACGACAACACTCACCTCACTCACACTCTCTATTCTACTACTCTCTCGATCGATTGAGTAGTTCCACTTCACTCGAAATCAATTTTCAGATATCTTCCCGATTTAGGAGGTATATTTTCCGTTTACATGATATGCACGTCTATGATTATTTGAATTACATTTGTAATTTTGATGATTTTTACTGTGATAAATGATTTCATCTGACAATGATTTTCTTTGTCTCATTAAAACTATAAGGTTTTATTATGATTTGTTGGTTCATTTCATTGATTTTGATTCGTTTTTCCAATATCAACTTCAATAATTAGATCGAGTATTCCACTGTGATTAGTGATATTTTTATATTTCGCAGATCTATGATTTTTTTTGAATTGCATTTCTAATTTTGATGATTTTTACTGTGATTAATGATTTTGATCAGAAATTGATTTGAGATTTTCTGTATTTTTGCTTAGAATGTAATCTGTTGAGATCTGTGGAAAATGTGCTTTGTAATAGATATTGCTATGAGTGATTTCCTTCATTCTATGGAAATATTAGTTTGGATCAACATTTGGAAATTGTATCAATGATTTTGATCTGAAAATGATTTTTTTGTCTCATTTTCCTTGTCTACTTTGTGAAAATCTTCTGCATATGTTAATTTTTTTTTAGATCTATAAGGTTTTATAGTGATTTTTTTGGTTCATTTAATTGATTTTGATTTGCTTATGCAATATTTTGTACTTGAATATTTAGATCAAACGAGTTTTCTATGTTTCACTTACTTCTAGATCTGAGAATTGACTGTTTGTTAGATCTTCATGTCATAGATTTTTTGTATTTTTGCTATTGTGGCTAGTCGATTTGTTGAGCTCTGTGGAAAATGTGCTTTGTATCGATAGGAGTGAATAATGACCTTGATTCAGTAGAGAATGTTAGTTTGTATCAACATTTGTTAATGATATTGATGCTTTTTAAACGCATAAATTGTTTCAAGCACTAAGCTTTATCTACAGAAGTTTATAGGTAAATGTCGTCGTGATCCATTTTTTAATTCTTAAAATTTCGTGAAAATCAGATGTATTTGATTGTGAATATGAACATGAATAATGTCCTTGATTTTGATATAATGTTAGTTTGGATCGACATTTGGTAATGATATGGATATCATTTAAACGTACAATTGTTTCAAACACTAAGCTTTATCTACTGATGTTTATGTTTCAATAGGTAAATGTCATAGTGATCCACTTTATGAAATCGGATGTATTTGATTGTGAACATGAATCTCATACTTTCTATAGTGGGTTTTAATATAAGAGAACTTAGAACATCTTGTTAATTAATTTAAGAAAAGATGAGAGAAATCCTTCACATCCAAGGTGGACAATGTGGAAACCAGATCGGGTCAAAGTTTTGGGAAGTTGTATGTGATGAACATGGAATTGATCCAACTGGACGATATGTTGGAACTTCAGATCTGCAATTGGAACGTGTTAATGTGTATTACAATGAAGCTTCATGTGGGAGGTTTGTTCCCCGTGCAGTGCTCATGGATCTCGAGCCTGGCACAATGGACAGTGTGAGAACTGGTCCTTTTGGCCAGATATTTAGGCCTGACAACTTTGTTTTTGGTCAGTCTGGTGCTGGAAACAATTGGGCTAAGGGTCATTACACTGAGGGAGCAGAGCTTATTGATTCTGTTCTTGATGTTGTCAGGAAGGAGGCTGAGAATTGTGACTGTCTTCAAGGTAAATTCATTGATTTTAGTTTTATTTCTTGGAATTTTTAGTTGGCATTATAACCGTGCTTAATATGGGTGATATTGTTAGTGTTATTGATATTTTTCTACATTATGCAGGTTTCCAAGTGTGCCACTCACTTGGTGGAGGAACAGGTTCTGGAATGGGAACCTTGTTGATCTCCAAAATCAGGGAGGAATACCCTGACCGCATGATGCTCACGTTCTCTGTGTTCCCTTCACCAAAGGTTTCAGATACAGTGGTTGAGCCATATAATGCTACCCTTTCAGTGCATCAGCTTGTTGAAAATGCTGATGAGTGTATGGTGCTTGACAATGAAGCTTTATATGACATCTGTTTCAGGACTCTCAAGCTTACCACACCCAGCTGTGAGTATATGTTATCCAAATTGATTATTACTTTTTGCCTATGTGCTTTGATTATCAATGCTTAGATTGAACTTTTGTTTCACCCTTTTAAACTGGTGAAAATGCAGCCTTCAAAAGTAATATCTGGTTATAAAGTGGCTCTCTAAATGTACCCTTTAGGTAGGCTTTTAGCTTAATCTGTAGGTTCTATCAGTAATAAATGATTCATGTTGTATGAGTACTTGCTGGAGCAAAAACTATTGAAATTCTTTAGAACCCTAGATTTCCTTTATCTGTGGTCCTGCTATCACAGGGACAGTTCATTTATAAGTCATGGTCCCTGCTATTTATTTTATTCTCTCTATAATAAGGTAGGTAAGCTGGTGATTTGGCCATCTCCTGGTGTCTGTATGTTGTGACAGTTAAAGTTTTGAGCTGTAACCAACAAGCATAATCAGATACAGACACAAAATATTTCCCCCAACAAACATGTGCATGCATGTGCAAGTCTTAAGCTATTACTTAGCCTTGGTTTATTCTGCATGGTTATGGAAATTAATAAAATTGAAAATCAGGATTTATCTGCTGGTGTTGTGTAGATCATTTCTTGTCTCATAAACATTCTTAAGCCTTTTCCTTTTAATTAATTGTAATGTTATGGTAGTCAATATGGTTATCCAGTCCCTATATTACTTGAAACATCACATATAAAGTCGTTTCGGACTAAAATTTAATCAAACTACTCTAGTTTTAGGATGGTTGCTTATTTCCTTTATTTTTCCCAACCTTTTAGAGATTGTAATAGGTTTCTGCTCATAGTTTCTTACACTTGCTAAATAAGATTTTACATTATGTTGCAGTTGGTGATTTGAACCACTTGATTTCTGCTACAATGAGTGGGGTCACTTGCTGCCTCAGGTTCCCGGGTCAATTGAACTCTGATCTTCGGAAGCTTGCTGTTAACCTGATCCCCTTCCCACGTTTACACTTCTTCATGGTTGGATTTGCTCCTCTCACTTCTCGTGGTTCACAGCAATACCGTGCACTTACAGTCCCAGAGCTGACCCAGCAAATGTGGGATGCCAAGAACATGATGTGTGCTGCTGATCCACGTCATGGTCGTTACCTTACAGCCTCAGCCATGTTCAGGGGCAAAATGAGCACTAAGGAAGTTGATGAACAAATGATTAATGTTCAGAACAAGAACTCTTCCTACTTTGTTGAATGGATTCCAAACAATGTGAAATCCAGTGTCTGTGACATCCCGCCCAGAGGTCTCTCAATGGCATCCACCTTCATTGGAAACTCAACTTCCATTCAGGAAATGTTTAGGAGGGTGAGCGAGCAGTTTACTGCTATGTTCAGGAGAAAGGCTTTCTTGCATTGGTACACCGGGGAAGGAATGGATGAAATGGAGTTCACAGAAGCTGAAAGCAACATGAACGATCTTGTGTCTGAGTATCAGCAATATCAGGATGCCACTGCTGATGAAGAAGGTGAATATGAGGATGAGGAGTATGATGTGAATGAAGAGAACTGAAGAAACACATTTTATTATATGTTGTGTAATATGTTTCTGATCTCCCTGGGTTATGAGCATTTATTTTTCTTGTATGTTCCATATTTGTGTACACTTTACTTGAAGTCCAGCTAGTTTTGGGCTCATGTAGTTTATCAGGAGTGAATGCTGGTGAGTGAGGACTGAGGAGCTTGGGTGTCATGTTGTGTACTGTTACCTGTTTCTGCTTAAATATTTGTATCATTTACATATCCTGGTTAATGTTCTCCATTATACCCATTATAAGTTTAGAACCTTTCATCCATTTTCGTGTTGTGATTACTAGTTTATTTCCATCTTTCCCGTTTATATTTGTTTTCGATCTAGAATTTCTCAAAAAGTCA
Source organism: Przewalskia tangutica (assembly GCA_029844215.1). Lineage (NCBI taxonomy): Eukaryota > Viridiplantae > Streptophyta > Magnoliopsida > Solanales > Solanaceae > Przewalskia > Przewalskia tangutica. Next base: position 121,350,873 of record CM056730.1, on the reverse strand, counting down.
AGATTCTTTCGATATTCAAATTGGCTTGTCGAGCAAGTGGGGTTATGTTATTTATGGTTCGAGTACTGGTATTGGTAAAAGTTGCATTATTGATGGTCAGGTGCTCTCAGTCCCCTTGCCAGGTGAGGCGCCAACATGGTTTTGCTGATCTTATTAACTGCATTGCGTGCTTCACCATGTGCTTGAAGATAAGATTCCATGTGCAATCAGCAGCTTTCATGAAGATCCATATTGTGATGTTCCTACCTTGCACATTCTTTGTCATTGTCATAGCCGAACAAGTGGAACCAGATCATTTTTCTCCTTGTAGTCAAATTATTTGGATCTAAGGCACATAAGGATATGGCTGAAGTTAGGATTCCAATCTCAGCCAACGACAAAATGTTAGGTGATTACTTCTTGTCCGTCTAAACCTTGAAGGATAGAGTTACTCATATTTGTGCTAGTGAGGCGACAACACAAACTGGGTCAAACGCTATCGCTATTACAAAAAATGTTCCGTTGGATGTTGATTGGTGAGGTGAAGGGACTTTAGTCTAGGTACTCTTTGTTTAGTTTTTTTTTTTTTTTTTGTTGTGAAGGCACGCTTGCATTCTTTCTTTCAGTGCAAGCCTGAAGTACCTTGATGGCGCGAAATGCAAACCACGTCAGCCATGTAAATACTCTTTGTTTAGTTGTCCTGAAGAAGCATGGGTTTAGGAGCAAGTAATAAATAGGCTAGTTATGTTTGCCTGATTATGTGTCTCTTTGTCAATCAATCATGCTTTTGTTCAGGCACCTAAACTATTCAGTTGTTATGACTAGTAAGCCATTAAAGAATCAGAATTCAGTTGCTTTACTAACTTGCTAAGACTCTTTTACTTAGCTTTATCATTTGAATGATCAAACAAAATGTAATACCTGAATGAAAGTTAGCTTCTGCAGGAGACATAGTTGAGATAGATTCTATTTAGTTCTAAGTGAACCAAAAATAAGGAAGATTTGCGAGGTTGGTAGGAGGATTTCAAGTAAGTCCAATGATTATATGGAATGTTATGCCTTTTTATATATGATTGTAACAACACAATTCACTAATAATATTGTTTATTTTAGACTTAAGCCCGCATGACTTTAACTTGCATCACTAGGTTCTAAAACTTCTTTGTTAATATACCCAACATCTTTTCCGTATTTTTTATCTAGAGTGTCACATACAATCACGTTGAGGTTTGCCCCATCTGCATCATCTTAAATAGTGGGATTCACCTAAACTCAATTGAGTATTAAAGTTTGTCACACAATTGCCTAAGGCCGCATGCAGAGTGGTTCTGATTGAAAGTATATGTATGTCCTAGAGACGATCTGTATTAGGACACAATATATTTTATATATATTTGTATTTATATTAATGATGATTAATATTATGGCAATTTGCATTTGTTGAATTATTAGTTGGTTGTTTATAATATTCTATAAATGCATCCCTAGAAGTTACGTGTTTATTAATGATGTGAGAATTAATGTTATAACGTAACTCTTAAATTACCTCGACTAATGATCATCGAAATTGGGATATCGATGATATGTGATATGTCGACATGTGGTCTGCATCATATCCTTAGGGGATGTAGTATGTATCACTTGCTACGAGTTATGACAACTCATGATGGACACATGGATACTTGTTGAAATATTGGTATGCCCTGCTGATGTACTGTTTTGTTATATGTCTATAATGTCATCGGCGTGTGGGAAATAAAAGTCCTTAGACTTGAGGTCAATATCATCTTGTTTACGGAGTAATGTACTTTGATCCTGTCCTAAGCTCAAATGCCTTATAGGCTGAGACGCGGTTTGTTTTGGGTGCATTACAAAGTAGATTAAAGGTGATATGTGAGGCAAGATTAGGATTCATTCCTTGAATACATATTCGAGTGAACACTCAGATACTCATATAGTATTAGGTTGACTAAGTCATTGGCGTCACGATGGACATACGTGACATGGTTCTGTTGTCAACTAATATAGATGAGTTATAATAATCAAGCCATTTGGATAGACACTTGACAGATCCTAAGCTTGATTGAGTGTGTCATGAATGAAAGGATTTTATCTTCTCACATATAGGTTCAGTTCACATACTTTGTGTAGCTCAACTTTACATATTTGGTTCGTCTTCCGGCGCAGTCTAGGAGTTCCGTGAAGATCCTAATGTTATTAGTGACGATATGTAAAATTCTGAAGGGTAACACTAAGTCAAATATTTCGTCGATTGAAGGATGTAATTAGAAAGAGATTATACCTAAATATCCGGTTGATGACCGGGGCATTAGAAATTGGAAAGGGCTGAAAATTGGGACAGGATAGCGGTGCCATTTACTTTGGGCCGCGGTGCCTGCCGATTTCGTGCGGTCAGAATTTTAGCCAGTCCGAGGTTTAGCTGGGCCTGGCCTACAGAAACCCTAAAGCCTTTGTTTACAATTATAAGTAAAGGGCTTACATCTCATTCAACAGACCAACAAAACTTAAGTGAGGTCAATCTCTTCTAAAGCTCTGTCAGAATTCCTAGCATTCCTGACTTGGCATTTACATCACATTTTCTAGAACTTACAAATCGAGGGACGTTTGCGTGTGCACCCTCGGACTACACAGAACACAAATATTCAACTGTTTGGCTGATTGCTACAAAATGTAAGTCTTCTGTCGAAGTTTTACATTACTACTTTGTGTTTGTATTTTTCATTACTTATCATACTGCAGTTAGACCGTCGTCGGGTTTGAAACATAAATTTTCAAATTCCGCTGCGTGTCGAACCCGACGTAAACACCTACAATGGTATCAGAGCCTGGGCTGTTTCGTGTATTTGTAATGATATTAATGATAATATGAGTTAGGATTTGTTTAGATCTATATTTTATGTATTTAAAAGCTTTAAAATCCTAAATCTTTAGAACACATAGTCCTTGTGCCCTAATCTGTTAGAACAATTATGTATTCGAAAAAATCGATCCAATATATAACTTTTCTAAGTTGATATGCGTTATTCGGCTTAAAACATGGTGCATTGAAACGAAGAACGAGAAAAAAATTAGATTTGATGGTCGATGAACATGTTGTTTTAATGGTGATTGTAATAGAAGTTATATTTCTGAAAGAGCTGGCCCTAAACCAGTTTTAGGGGTTCGAAAATTTCGATTTTTTGTAATTCTGGAGGAGAGGCATCGCGGTTCCATGATGGAGCACCGCGGTGCCTGCTAGGGTTTTGTGGCGGCGCCGGAATTCCACAATTGGAACACCGCGGTGCTGTCCATATGAATCCAGAGGCAACACGGTCCTGTTCATGGGAGCCACAGTGTTGTTCATCGAGAAACTTAAAATTAATTTTTCAGACAATCTGCTTTCGAGGCACCGCAGTTCCACAATTTGGGACTGCGGTGCCTGTGACGGTAATTATGAGGCACCGCGATTCCACCAGTTAGAACCGCGATGCTAATTAATTTGCAGATTCTAGTAGCTTACTGCCTCAGAGGCACCGCGGTGCCACCTGTCGGAACCGCAGTGCCGACGACAATTTAAAAAAAAAATTGAAAGTCAGAAACAGAGACTTAAAAGTTTCAGATTCTGAATCTGAAGTTTTAAAGATTTCAGTTTCTGTAATTAAAGAAAGTTTTTTGAAAGTTGATTTTAGGTTCTAGAAATTGCAAACAGGTCCCAGAAGTTTGAAAATATTTTCTGAAGTTTAGAATTGCATTTTTTATGAATTTATAAGGGTTCAGAATTGAATTTTAAATTCTTAAGGGACTAAAGTGTAAATTTTGAAAATTTACAGAATTCCCAAAAATAAAAATTTTAAAAATCAGAAAATGTTTAGGGACTGTTTGGAATCTACATAGATAATAGAGTTTAGACAAATAGACCCATAATTATCATTAATAGTTTATTATTGAATAATATACAAATGTGTTAAAGTGTTAAATGTGATGCATTTAAATTATTAGCATAGCGTCCGCAATTGTTGTCTGGGTAGGCGGCGCCCAGTAATTGTTTAATTTCAAATGAACGTTATAACTGTCTGGGTAGACGACGTCCAGTATGTGATTAAAACCATCTTTTATCATGCCTAATGGGTTTGATGGTTTCCCATCTAATTGTGTTTAGAAATTGCATGATAGAATGTCATATGATGTATGACTTGATTGTTGATCTTGAATGAATCCCCAAAAATTAAAAATGTTCCCCAAACATTAAATACAAGTCTGATTATAACACGTCGTCCATTATAATTGTTAGGTGCTAAGTCCTTTTCGGCTATAAAGGTATTTATGTCAAAGCATTTGCTCTAAGTCTAAGAGGACCGAGGCCTTTTCATAGACGTGTTAAAATGAAAGTAGATAATAAACTTTTGTAGGTAATTACACCAAAGTGTTTGCTTGCAAAGGCTAAATTTACTTAGACATTTAAACACAGTCGTGTAATGGGGTTGACTTGTTTAGATAAATCTTGGCGCCAAAGTGTCGGACTAGTCTAAAGACGTAAGATTAAAATGAAAGATATTTAATCAAATCAAGAGTTGTAGAGTTGTTTTACAATTGGTTGAGGACCTACCAAAGTGTGTTATTGAAGTTATCAGCCAAAGCAAACACGGATATAGCATATGTTTGGATCTTGGACCATTATGACCTTTATATTGATTTAGGTCTGTATTCTACCTTGGGGTCATAGAAGTATGTAAAATAGTGGGATCTAATTAAAATAAAAGGTCATGTTAAAATTAGCAAATTATGAATGTGTATGAATTATCGGAAGAATGAATTATTGATTGCATTTTTCCTATTCTATCTATATCTTCAGATCTTTAGAAATATCAAATTTTTCGTTGAAAATGCTTATAGAGTCCAACAAACTTACTGGACCCAACTTCATAGACTGGCTAAGTAATGTCAGAATTGTCCTGAGACAAGAAGATATTGAGTATACATTGGACAAAGTATTCCCCACTGCTCCGGTGGAGGATTCTGATGAGTATGCAACCTTCGACAAGGCTGCTTACCAGAAACATTATAAGGATGTCACCTCAGCTCAATGCCTAATGTTATCTTCTACGTCACATCCATTGCAAAGGCAACATGAAATTATGGAATCGAACGAAATGTTAGCCCATTTGAGGAGTCTCTATGATTCGCAGTCTCAAACAATGAAGTATGACCTGCTAATAGAACTCTTCAAGTGTAGGCTAAATGAAGGTGGCCAAGTTTCACCTCATGTATTGAGGATGATTGAGTTGATTGAGATGTTGGCCGCCATTGACATAAAGTTTCATGACAGAATCTCCACCACCCTCATCATGCACTCACTTCCTAGGTCGTTTGAGAGTTTCATTGTTAATTATAATATGAATGGGACTAAAACGACATTACCGGAGTAACATAATATGTTGAAAACTTTTGAATCTTCGACCTCCAAGACCAAGACTATTCTGATGGTTGACTCCACTAGTCGCCCCAAAGCGAAAGGTAAGGGACAACAGAAAGGGAAGGGCAAAGATGTTGCTCGTGAAGAATGAAGCCCGAGGAAGCGAAGAAGAAGAAACTGTCGGCATCGGATGTTTGCATGAATTGCAACAGGTTGGGGCATTGGAGAAAGTATTGCACTGATACAAGCGGAGGAATGGCACCAGGTGCTAATGTGCAAGGTATGTTTGTAATTGAAATTAATCTATCTATAAATGATTCTCATTCCTGGGTACTTGATACCGCTTGTGGCTCACACATTTGTACAAATGTGCAGGGGCTAACTGATAGCAGGAATGTCGGGCATCGCACGAGTTGTTGCTGAGCACGTGGGAACTTATAGGATAGATTTAACTTTTGGCAAAGTTTTAATGTTGAACAATTGTTTTTATGTTCCTTCTTTGACAAGGAATATTATTTCCATTCTTGTACTTGATTCAGAGGGTTTTTTCCTCAAACGCGTCTAATGACAATATGGTTTTGACTTTAGATAATGTTGTGTATGGAATTACGCCTCTAGTGAATGAATTGTATACATTAAACTGCCACAGGGAAAATTTTAATGTACAAAATAAAAGTGTTAAGTTAAATGGAAGAAATTCTACCTACTTGTGGCATTGCAGACTTGGTCATATCAATCAAACAAGGATAGAACGGTTGAGGAAATTAAATTACATCGAACCATTTGACTTACAATCTTATGGTAACTGTGAATCCTGTTTGAAATGTAAGATGACCATTAAACCTCTTTCTGGAAAAGGGGATCCGTGTCAAGGAGGTGCTTGAGTTGGTACATACGGACGTATGTGGACCATTTTTTACTCAAGCTAGAGAGAGTTTCTCTTACTTCATCACTTTCACAAACAACTTATCAAGGTTTGGATATGTGTATCTTATGAGAAACAAATTCGAGGCTTTTGAGAAGTTTAAGGAGTTTAAGTGTGAAGTTGAAAAAAAGCTCTCAAAGAGTATCAAGACTCTCTGATCTGATCGTGGGGGGTGAATACTTAAGTAAAGAATTTCTGGACTACTTAAAGCTTTATGGAGTTCATTTCGAATGGACACCTCCTGGGACACCACAGATGAATGGTGTTGTCGAGATGAGAAACCGAACCTTGCTTGACATGGTTCATTCCATGATTAGCTTTTCAGCTCTTCCTACATACCTTTGGGGATACACTATTTTGACCTCAATATATGTTCTAAACAGAGTTTCATCTAAATCAGTCGAAAAGACACCATATTAGGTATGGTGTGGCAAGAAGCCATCACTTAGACACATGAGGCCCTGGGGGTGTCCTGCATATGTCAAGAAGTTGATCACTGATAAGTTGGAATCTAAAAGTGAGAAATGTTATGTCACGACCCGACCCCGGGGCCGCGACTGGTACCCTACCGGGGTACCCTATCAGGTATGCATCAGAGAATAGCAGCGGAACATACATGAAACAAAATATGTATAAGGTGAACATCACTAGCAAGCCGATAAGGCCGCCTTTCATAAAATAACTTATCCGAAAGTGAAACAGTACATCTTATCATTACAGCCCAAACCACAAACGTGACTACAGACCTCTAGGAATAACGACTGTGGCGGGACAGGGCCCCGCCATACCCCCTGATTGTACAAAAGTAAATGACCTCAGGGAATCATACCAAAAGACAAAGCCTCCGGAGGGATGGAGCTTTCCGGAAAATGAACAGTGATCCTAATAGTGCGGACCCGAGTTACGATCTCGACTGCGGCGTTAACGCAGCCCGAAGGAGGTCGATAACAGTACCAAGTATGTGAAATCGAAAATCAGAATGAAAACATAAGTCTGAAAACAAGCTGGGATCAGGGATGAAATCAAATTACCTTTTACTGTGTCTTACCATCAATAAGAACATCAATCATATACTACACGACATGAAGAATAGGAAGCTCATAAATCAAATACAATGAAGGCGTGCGTGGAATCCTTCATCATCGCGGTACATCCAAGTAAACTCATGGCGAACAATGAAAACATACCCGTGGAATCCTTCATCACTGGCGGTACGTCCAAGTAACTCATAACTGCACAATGGAAGCATACCCGTGGAATCCTTCATCACTGGCGGTACGTCCAAGTAACACATAACTGAACGATGGAATCATACGTGGAATCGCCGTCATCGGCGATGCGTCCAAGTAACTCATAATCGAACAATGGGAGCATACGTGGAATCGCTTCATCACAAAGCGTGACGCCCAAGTAACTCATAATCGAACAATGGGAGCATACCTGGAATCCTTCATCGGGCGATGCGTCAAGTAACTCATAATCGAACAATGGGAGCATACCGTGGAATCTCTTCATCAAGGCGATGCGTCCAAGTAACTCATAATCGCATGATGGAAGCATACCTGGAATCTCTTCATCGCGGATGCGTCAAGTAACTTCATAATCGAACGATGGAAGCATACCCGTGGAATCGCATCATGGCGACGCGTCAAGTAACTCATAATCAACAATGGGAGCATACGTGGAATCCTTCATCAAGCGATGCGCCCAAGTAACTCATAATCGAACAATGGGAGCATACGTGGAATCCTTCATCGGCGATGCGTCAAGTAACTCATAATCGAACAATGAGCATACGTGGAATCCTTCATCACCGTGACGCGTCAAGTAACTCATAACTTCTTTAGGCTTTCATTAACATACAAAATGAATCTCATTTTCATGACCTTATTCAAGAAAAACCAACTCTTTAACCTTTCATAAAGTCATTATAAACAACTCCCCATAAAGCCGTTATACTAACTTTATGCCTTAAAGCTTTAGACGCTCATACTCTTTCATAGGGCCGTTATAACTAACCTCCCATACGGCGCTTATAACTCCTTATGTTTCAAAAGATTTCGTTCTTTTTATTAACCAAGAGACTTATACTTCAAATCAAACTCACACAATTTCCGTAATACTTCTTCATGTCACGAAATCCTTTTCTACCTTATTTAGGTTAAACCATTACTTAGGAATAAGTGAGTTAACTCTCTAACCCAACCAACTTAGACATTTTCTTAAAACAAGTCAAGTACAACAAATGGATTTACTTCATTTAAAACCCGCACGTCTACCGTACTATATAGTTCAAACTACTCATGCTCAAGAGATAAGAAAGCTCCACATACCTCTTTTGTCAATCCGCTTGCCAAGCTCAACTACCGCAAGTAATATTTCAACCTATAATAATCATGATACGTTTATTAACCTCTAATTTCAATGTAGAATAATCTAAACTCAAAGCCACTAAATCCTACGGAAATTTGGGCAGCATTTCCTTTGTTTCTACTCACTTTGCCACCTTTTCAAAGGCCGATTTTTAACACTCAACGCCACATTTAAGGCTCAATCAATCCAACAATTCAAAGGGATTACACCTAAACTTGGGTGTGTAAAATTCTGCCCAAGTTACAATAATTCACTTAACAATCCTAAGGTAGTTTTTAGGTTTCAACATGCTCATAAACTCTTCTTAACCCATTTTTCATATCCAAAACACATTTCTAGCATGCAATGACTCTAAGAGCATTATTTACTACCACAAGTTCTTTCTTCTTAACATGCAAAACTAAATCTAAAGGAAGAATCATTACCTTAAAGTTTTAGCCCAAACTTATTCCAAATATTGCTAGCTTCCTTGCCAATAACACCACCACAACAATGCCAACAAGCTAGCTACAAGCTTCCTTTTGGTTCTAAACTATTCAGATTTTCTTGGGTTTTTTAGAGAGAAGGGGGAGCTGATTTTTAGAGAGAGGAAGATGTATGAGAGATGACCAAGTCTACAAGACTTGGTCAATATAAGCCATGCAAGCAAAATCAGATGAGGGGGGACACTTGTCACCCACCCATGCCCTTTTTAAAAGAGAAATCAGACTTTTCTAAGTTTTTCCGCCCAAAATTCCCACGCCGCGCACGCCGCCATGTGCTAAACCTCGCGACCTCTGCAGACTTTCGGCGCGCGCCGCCATCCGGCCATGCGCGCTGTAACTACATCGACCCTTCGAACTTTAGCGCCGCGCCGCATCCGCGCCGCCTGCGCCATGCTGCGGCTCACATTTCACACATTGCGCCGAACTTGTAACCCTCATAACTTTCTACTCCGATGTCCTATCGACGAACGGGTGGTTGCGTTGGAATCTAGACCCAACGAACTAGTCATTTTGGTACAGAACCTCATTTTAGACTTATGTATATTTAGGGGCACGATTGTTAGGCGTATTGTGTATACGCCTTTTGAGTTATTTTTAGTTGGTATTTTACTCATTTTCGTTGTGTTTAGTATAGTAGTAGGTTTGTTTTTCTTTCTTTTGAGTCACAGTGACGCAAAAAGGCAAAATGGCAAAAGGGAACGATAAATGAGCATAAAAGGAGGTCCCGGGGCAGAAAAATGTTAAAAATTGATGACTCAGAAAAAGGAAAAGAAGCACCGCGGTGCCCAGAAGCAGAACCGGGGTGCTAAAAGATCAGAGACCCGCATGACTTTCGGCACCGCGGTGCCCAGAAGCAGAACCACGGTGCCGAGACACGAATTGTCAGATCCGAGTTAGAATTGGCCAAGGGCAGAAGGGTCCATAGGGCACAAATTTACAACATATTTAAGCCCTAGGGATTAGTTTAATAAAGGGAGTTGGTCATTCTACAAAATAAGAAAACACAAGGCAGATTTGGAGCGAAAATTGGAGACTTTGTTCTACGTAATTTTCTTTCTTCCGTCTTTAATTTAGTTTATGTATGGATATTGTGTTAGTTCTTAGCGTGATTATGGCTAGGAGCTAAACACTTTATTAGGGATTTCCTTATGAATCGCTTGAAACTTCTATTCATGAATTAATACAGTAGTTTGATTTCTTCTTCACTTGATTAAGATTTAGTCAATAATTGGTATGAATGCTTGATAGTTAACTGGCCATTAATTATCATAATCTATATGATTCCGAATCAAAAGTCTAGAGGAGAGATTTGTATATGCTGTAATTGAATAGACATGGGTTAAAATCGCGGACAAAAGTACCCCGATACTTGTGTAGCATTATAGATTATTGCTCTTAATCCTACTATGTGGTAAATCCTATCATAGAAATATAGAAGGGTTATGCACTGGGGTTGAGTGATTATATTGCCTAACCTAATATAAGGCGATCTAGTTAACATTGAAGGCGAATCATTCTAGTTGCATTAAGGATTGGATAAAGTGGATAGTCGAGGATTTTGGAAGCTCTAATTCATTCATAACTGATTACAACTTTATTAGTTTAAATCTTGCAAATATTCTAGTAGTTAAACAAAAATCTCAATCAAATATCGATTGCCAAATAGATAACATAAAATAGATGAACGGTACTTAGAAACCAGTCTTTGTGGACGATATTCGGTCTTACAGACTATATTACTTGTGAACGATGCGTACGCTTACGTGAGCAGTCGAAATATCGCTAACAACGACGGGGACCTATCCCGTCATATTTCGTTATTCTTCTCATAGAGGTCTGTAGACAGTTGTGGGTTAGTTATATGAGGATTGTAGATATGTTTTGTTCAGCTGTACTATTGTATTTCATTTTGGGATGTTTCCATATATAGTGGCAGCATTGTCGGCTCGCCTATTTGATATATTGATTAGTTGTGACTCCCCAGGAGACATGATTATTCGTGTGTAGAGGCAGCCTTGTCGGCTTGCCTATTCTGACATGTGTTATTATTGCGGCGTTATGCTGCCGAATTTCATAGTGTCCTTAGTGTCAGTTTGATTTCGTGACATGTTAGTATAATGACGTCCAATTAGGGCGCTTAGTCGCGGACCGTCGGATCGAGTCGTGACATTATTGATAATGAGAGATAATAAGACTCTCATGCAGTCAGTTAAGGATTGGTTGTCCAAGACCTTCATTATGAAGGATTTAGGTGAAGCCTGCTACATTATGGGAATTGGGATCTATAGAGATAGACCTAATAGATTGTTAGGCCTGTCACAGTCAGTCTACATAGACAAAGTGCTTAGACGCTTTTCAATGGAGAATTCCAAGAAAGACGGTCTTCTGATGGGTCAAGGCATCAAGTTATCAAAGAAGGGCTGCCCTTCTAATGATATTGAACTTGAGCGCATGAAGAGGATCCCATATGCTTCGGCTATAGGATCAATCTTGTATGTCATGACCTGTACTAGGCCAAATGTGGCCTTTGAACTTAGTATGACCTGCAAGTTTCAGCAGAATCCTGGCGAGGAACACTGGAAAGCAGTCAAGAGTATTCTCAAGTACCTCAGGCGTACTAAAGATTACTTTTTAGTCTACGGTGGAGTTGATGAGCTGGTTGCCACTGGGTATACCGATGCTAGTTTCCTGACAGATGTTGATGATTTCAAATCTCAGTCTGATTACACTTTCATTTTCAACGGAGAGGCAGTGAGCTAGAAAAGTTCCAAACAGACTACTACTGCAGACTCGACTACTGAAGCGGAGTACATTGTTGGATCGGAAGCTGCTAAAGAAGTTGTCGCGATTTCTGAGTTCCTGAAGGAACTAGGGGTTGTTCCGAGTGCTAGTTGTCCAATAACCATTTATTGTGACAACACTGGTGTCATTGCACATGAAAAGGAACCAAGATCAACAAACAGAAACAAGCATGTACCGAGGAAGTACCACATCCTGAGAGAGATGGTGGAAGCTGAAGATATCAAGATAGATTATATTCCCACAGACAATAATCTAGCAGACCTGTTTACTAAACCATTAAGCTTGGTGAAGCATAATGGTCATATTGAGAACATGGGTATTAGATACCAAGTGGGAGATTGAAAGTATATGTATGTCCTACAGACAATCTGTATTAGGACACAATGTACTTTATACACATTCGTATTTATATTAATGATGATTAATATTATGGCAATTTGCATTTGTTGAATTATTAGTTGGTTTTTTATAATATTCTATAAATGCATCCCTAGAGGTTACGTATTTATTAATGATGTGAGAATTAATGTTATAACGTAACTCTTAAATTACCTCGACTAATGATCATCGAAATTGGGATATCGATGATATGTGATATGTCGACATGTGGTCTGGATCATATCCTTAGGGGATGTAGTATGTCTCACTTGCTACGAGTTATGGCAACTCATGATGGACACATGGATACTTGTTGAAGTATTGGTATGCCCTGCTGATGTACTGTTTTGTTATATGTCTATAATGTCATCAGCGTGTGGGAGATAAAAGTCCTTAGACTTGAGGTCAATATCATCTTGTTTACGGAGTAATGTACTTTGATCATGTCCTAAGCTCAAATGCATTATAGAGACGCGACTTGTTTTGGGTGCATTACGAAGTAGATTAAAGGTGATATGTGAGCCAAGATTACGATTCATTCCTTGAATACATATTCGAGTGAAAACTCAGATACTCATATAGTATTAGGTTGACTAAGTCATTGGCCAATGCAATGGACATGTCTGTGACATGGTCCTGTTGTCAACTAATATATATGAGTTATAATAATCAAGTCATTTGGATAAACACTTCACAAATCCTAAGTTTGATTGAGTGTGTCATGAATGAAAGGATTTTATCTTCTCATATATAGGTTCAATTCACATACTTTGTGTAGCTAAACTTTACATATTGGGTTCGTCTTCCGGCGCAATCTAGGAGTTCCGTGAAGATCCTAATGTTATTAGTGACGATATGTAAAGGTCTGAAGGGTAACACTAAGTCAAATGTTCCGTCGATTGAAGGATGTAATTAGAAGGAGATTATACCTAAATGTTCGGTTGATGACCGGGGCATTAAAAATGGGAAAGGGCTGAAAATTGGGACAGGACCGCGGTGCCTTTGATTTAGGACCGCGGTTCCGAAAACAGGCACAGGCACCGCGGTGCCACTTACTTTGGGCCGATTTCGGGCGGTCCGAATTTTAGTCAGTCTGAGGTTTAGCTGGGCCTGGCCTACAGAAACCCTAAAGCCTCTGTTTACAATTATAAATATAGTGCTTACCTCCCATTCAACAGACCAACAAAACCTAAGAGAAGTCAATCTCTTCTAAAGCTCTGTCAGAATCTCTAGCATTCCTGACTTAGCAATTACATCACAGTTTCTAGAACTTACAAATCGAGGAACGTTTGCGTGTGCACCCTCGGACTACACAGAACACAAAGATTCAACTGCTTGACTGATTGCTACAAAATGTAAGTCTTCTGTCGAAATTTTACATTACTACTTTGTGTTTGTATTTTTCATTACTTATCATACTGCAGTTCGACCGTTGTCGGGTTTGAAACATAAATTTTCAAATTCTGTTGCGTGTACGAACCCGACGTAAACACCTACACTGATAACAATTTATCCAACTAGTACTATTGTCTATTTTGGATCTATTATACCCACATAACTTCACAACTTGTCACTAGGGTCTAAAGCTCGTCTCTTTATATATCTAAAATTTCTTCACTTTTTTGTTGATGTGAAATTTGACTAGGGTGTCACGGTGATTTTGCAAGTTATGTCCCATGTTCTTACTAATTGGAGAGAGCATATCAAGTGGTAAACTTAGTTAGCACTGCATTATTTGAAGTAATTGATATGATCTCCTAATTAATTGGTGGACAATGACGTTGTAGCTCCCAACTGACTGTCTGTCGCCAAAAAAAAATGACTTGGACAATATGATGAATGCTTCCTTCTCAAGTGTCCCACGTAAATGAAATTCAGATCTGTCTCAAATATTTTGGGGTCCTGTTCTAATTTGTAAAAGTGAATTCTTAATTGGATTAAGACCTGCGAATTATGGAGTGCATGCAGAAATTTTAGTATCTACTTAATAAAAAATGAAAAAGGACCTAAATTTTTTCATTTTTAAAAGCGCGTGTGATAAATGCTCATGCGGATCCAAAGACGGCGCTGATGAAATTTTATTGGAATTTATTCTTGGGTTGTTGATTTAAAATTTATATTTATTACTAGAATGTATAATAAGTATGATGGTACAAGTTCGTTTGTGACATGTGAAAGACTTGTATCTTTGCTTGTATAAATTTGGATAGAAGTTTTAATGTTTTGGGTGGATGTCGTTACTCGTTAGGTGTTGCTAGTTCATGGATTAATCCAAATTCCCAACTCTCTTACCTATAATGATTGATGACATTATATTCCCTTCGTTTTGGTTTATGTAACTATTTTTTCTCTAATTTGTTAAAGAAAATGACTCATTTATAATTTAAAAACTAAACTTATCATTTTATTCTGAATGTCAAAAGTTTTTATAACCGTGCAAATTTTATGTCATATTTAAAATTATAAGTTTAGAAAAATTTATAATTACAAATAACATATATTTTTTTTCTTAATCTCCATATTGGATCAAACTATATTACAAGTTCCAAATTAGTTCTTGCCTCTTTAAATGGGCTTTCAAGAGGGACTGGACATGAGACATCGATCAAGTGGAAGATTAAAATAATTTACGAAAAAAAGTTAAAATTATCCTCGAACTATCTGAAATAGATCACATATACACTCAATTTTTTTTATACCAAATGAGCCTTAAATGATGTATAATTTCTTTTTCACACGGGTATCCACCTAGGCATATGACGTAGCTAAAAAACCTTTCCCGTATAATTTATGTTTTTTTCTCCAAATTAAAACCTTAATTTTAGAAATTTCTGATAAAATTCTCTTTAATCCCTCACATTCATTAAAAATTAAGTTTGGTGGTGTAATACATGAACCAATCACCGCAGTTTCCGGCCATTCCCAAGCATTCCATGGATGAAACAAAAGCAATCAGGCACTTCGACCCATTTCAAGCCTGATCCATTTTTTGCATTTTGTCCAAAATCCCAAATCGTTGTTTGAAAATAAGGGAAGGCTTTTTTAGCCACGTCGGATGCATAGGTGGACAGCCATGTGGATAATTTTTTCCATGTGGGACTGCTTAGTCAGCATTTAAGGTTTCCTCGGACAGTCGCTAACAGTTGCGCCTTCCCTTCTGTCCCTTAATAAGGAGGGCAAAAGTAGTCCCTTTATATAACGTCGAGGGCTCATTTGATACAAAAAAAGTGATCTATTTCAAATAGTTCGAAGTTAATTTTAATCCTTTTCCAAACAATTTATTAGATTAACCGGCCCATTGAGACTCAATCAAAACATTTTATGTTTTCTTCTTTGGATAATATCAGTCTTTTTCACTTAGTTACTATGTTTTCCACCAAGTTATATTGTATTTCAGTCACGGTCAGAGGCGGAGGTAGTGGCTATGGATTCATCTGAACCCATAATTTTCTACATAAAATATAGATAAACATATAAAACATCTTCTAAAATCTCAACAAATATTATACCGTCTGAATTCATAATTTTAACAATATAAGAATTCAGTGTTAACAATTTTAAAATTTGAACTCATTAAATTTAAATGTTAATTTAGACTCTGGTCACATCATCTGAATAAAGTAAACACGTCTAGTTGTTTCTTTAAAATGTATAAAAATAGGGGGGGGGGGGGGTGTATTTGGTCAAATACCAGCTGACATAGATTATTAATTTGACATTAAGATGTTGAGTTTGACAAAAAAACAAGCAAGTTTACTTTCAATTTACCTTAGACTTAGACTTCAATATTTTTCATGATAAAGTTGACTTTCCTTTACCCAACAATTATAATTTCCATTAGGTTGACCAAAATATTTTAGCTCTTTTTATACAAAAATTTATTATGTCCAGTTAATTCTTGGGGAAAAAAGGTGAAATCTCTCGCCCACATGGCCCCACCCCTGACCCGACATAGATTGGTAGATGAGGTTATTCATGTTGACTCAGCGGCCCACTAGGTGGAGACACAGTGTCTGGTGCTCACAATGAGTCATTCCCCATAAAGGAGGAATGAAACTCACATTCAGTTGTCGGTACGAGCATAACTACTTATCTCAAATCAATCAACTACGCCATACTGCCATGTCCAGTGAATTCTTTTATATATACGAGAAGAACATTTCAGGTACTATAAAATTATACTCTAATTAGGTATTATAAAAATAAAAACAAAGTAGAACAACTTAAACGTACAACTAAACGTCTAACATGTAAAAAATGCAAAAATGCATATATAACCGATTTTAAGACCCCCGTTTAGGATATAGCCGGATTTTTTAAATTTTTGCAAGCTTAACCTCTTTTAAATCAACTTTAGGTCCATGTATCATTCACCTATGCACATTCAACCATTAGTTAATCTAAACTTTTAATTTTGATCCTTTGAATCAATGGAACTTCAAATACATAATGAAATTAGATTACAAACAGAAGAAGAGACCGTCAAATTTAAATTGTGGATTCATTTATTCATAACACTGTATTCATCTTCTTGAAATCATGTCCATCACCACCACCCCTCTCCGGACATAGATAGTAGAAATTAATGGTCGTTACTATCCTTTTAAACGGTACCAAGTAAATCCTCCGATCCACTTAATCTTTATTTTTATGTTTTTCTTAAACAATAATTTAAAACAACTTCATTCAGTACACATTATTTACTTCCCAACTAAAAACTTGAATGTTTACCTCTTATTGTCAGTCAAAATAATGTCTTTTACTTTTTCTATTGACGAATACTACGACTTTGACTTTTCTCTAGACAAATATTACCAAAGCATTAGGTAAGCTAGCTTAAATTAACAACGAAAAAAAAATCATATTTTTAGCGTATTTTCCCAGATAACAATTCTTTTTTATGTTTATGTAGTCGTTCTCTAGAAAACTAAAACTGACATCTTTTTTGAGTCATAATTTTCTGTCAAAGATCATGTATGATGTAGTTACTAGAAACACCTAGTGAATTAAGATGGAATAATGTAATGGAATTAGAAGCAACTATCTAAACACTTAGGTTAGATATGCCAAAGACTCATGAAATCTGTCTATTTGGGGTTTCTTGCTTGAATTATGCATCGTCAAATGATTAAAACCTATGTGTATGATTGTTTGCTATTTGAGGCGAAATAGTTAGGATATGCATGTTAGGGAGATGACTCAGGCAATTCTTTGTTAGTCAATTCTTACCACTCTTTTCTATCCCTGACATTAAAAATATCTCTAGTCAGCCCCGTTGAGCCTAAATATGAAACTTTTTCTTTGACACCCTATATT
Organism: Przewalskia tangutica; assembly: GCA_029844215.1. Taxonomy (NCBI): domain Eukaryota; kingdom Viridiplantae; phylum Streptophyta; class Magnoliopsida; order Solanales; family Solanaceae; genus Przewalskia; species Przewalskia tangutica. Next base: position 121,333,202 of record CM056730.1, on the reverse strand, counting down.
CCCACACTTGTGCCATAAGTAAAAATGTGAAATAGTTGGAATAGAATGTGTTAAAAAGAGACAAAAAGAGTGAACAAGTTTGATGCACCCCAATAAAAAAGTAATAAGAAATAGGCAAAAGCCTAAGTTTGGGGGTGCTTGTTATTATAATATACTTCACTCTCTCAAAACAAAAGAGGGGAAAGATAGATATGAAGTGAAGGAAAGAAATCAAAAGAAAAGGGAAACATTGAAAAGCTAAAGAGCTTATGGTATACAAAATGAGCCTAAATGCCTATTTTTACCTACCCATGCCTAAGCCTACATTACAACCCTGAAAAGTCCTGAAGATCTCTTATATGCATATCCATGATTAGTGGAGAATAGCAAGTAAAAATAACATAGGATTTTTGAAATTAACATGCATGATTCAGTATTTTGACTTCCATTAAGTATGATAAAAATGAGTTTGCGAAATATCTAGCTTAATGTGTTTAGAATGCTAAAATTTCATGTTATATGTTCTTGCATATTATTCTGTTAACCTTCATGTTTTTCTAAGTAACACCAATGCAGCAAAGTGATCAATGTCATTGAGTCTTTCTATTTTCTTTTTACTTGAGTCTTTATTTCTTTCTTTTGATCTTTGCTCAAGGGCGAGCAAAAGTTAAGTTTGGGGGTATTTGATCGGTGTATTTTATATACACTTTTTGAGTCGTTTTTAGTGAGTCTTTTGTCCCTTTTTGTACAAATACGTGTCGTCTTATGATAGATTTTCTTTCTTTTGAGTCAAATTGGTTAAAATGGCTCTTTGGAGGAAAAGGAGCGAAAAGAGGGCAAAAGTGGAGGTTCCAGAGCTTAAAATGCGATAAAGTGGCGAACCAGGCAGAGACACCGTTGCAGCGCCCCGGCGCCCAATATCGAAGGCCTTGAAGTTCAGTACGCGGCTACTCGAACAGCCGAGTTGCGAGCGGCGCCTCATCGATAGAAGTTTGAAGTTTGTGTATGGCTGATGCGAGCGCGGCACGCTGGAAAAATCAGGTTTTTGACGAATTTATGGGTCAGGCCTGAAGGAAACCCTAAAGGGCGGTTTTGAAGCTATAAAAATCGAACCCTAGGCAGTTTTCAAGGGTTCCCTTTCTGGCACAAACACAACACATCTTGGAGTTCAAGATTGGAGACCATTCTATTGTAATTTTCTTTCTTTCTTTTACTTTATTTCAGTTTTATGTTGGATATTGAATTAGTTCTTGTCATGTCAATGGCTAGGAACTAATTCTAATATAGGGTTTTCCATGTTAAATCACTAGAAACTTATGTTATGAATTGATGCATGGTTATGGTTATTCTTCTTCTTGTTGAGATTTATCCAATAATTGCTTTGATTGCTTGGTAATTACTTGATCATTAATTATCATTACTTATATGATTTCTAACCGAAATCCGAAAGGGGAGGTTGTGACTATGCTGTAGTTGGGTAGACATAGGTCGAATTGGGGATGAAAATACCTCAATTACTTGTGTAGCATTAATAGTGTTTTTGTTCTTAATCCTCCTATAGAGTCATCCTTATCACCGAAAGGTAGAAAGGAACTGTACTGGGATTGAGTGTTTATATAACCTTAACATAAGTATAAAACGAATTAGTAAACCTGCTATCTCCAAAAGAAGAAGAACCATAGTTAATTGCATTAATAAGTAATATAAGTGGATAGTTGAGGAGACTTGAAAGCCCTATTTCCATCATCACTGAAGTAAACAACATAGTTAATTAGTCTTTATAATTATTAGTCATAATCAACAACTCAAATATCGGTCACCAAATAGATAACAAAGAATAGAAGTTGGTACTTGAGCACTAATCCCTGAGGACGATAACTCGGTATTCAAAGACTATATTATTTGACTCGATAACGTGCACTTGCGTAAAAGTGTGTGCATAAATTGCGCATCACAAGGCTTAGGGGAGAATTGAATAATTTCTACCAGATGGATGGAGAGTCATTATACGATGTCTGGGAGCGTTTCAAAGATTTACAAAGAAGGTGCCCACACCATGGTTTTGAGCAGTGGAATTTAGTTCACAATTTCTATAATGGTTTGAGTGGGACTACCAGGACGATAATTGATGCAGCAGCAAGTGGCACCTTCATGAGAAAAACATCACATGAAGCTTATGATTTATTGGAAGACATGACCACGAACAATCACTTGCCAGATGATAGAGGAACAGGTAGCAGAAGTGCAGTTGGGGTTCATGAGCTAGATGCCATCACTGCACTGAATTCACAAGTTGCTCTCTTGACTAAGCAGCTCCAGCATAATACCATGTCCGTAAAGGCGGTCCAGATGTAAGCAGTTTGTGAGATTTGTGGGGGTCCACACACCTTCGATAGATGTCCAACAATTGTTCCCAACAACATCCCAATGGAGCAGGCTCAATGTCAGGTTGTGGGAAATTTTTAGAGGCCCTCTAACAATGCATTCCCCAACACATATAATCAGGGGTGGAGAAATCACCCAAATTTTTCATGGAAGAATGACCAAGAACGTGACGATTTGGGCCCGATCTTCACAAAGATTCACCACGCGGCCCACAGAAAGCCATATGACATAAAAGCAACACTATTGACCTTAGCCAACTCTCAGACTCAAGTCATGACGGAAACCAGATCCTCAATTTCAGCCTTGGCCAATACCCAGACATATTCTATGACAGAGACCAAGCAGTTCATGACAGAAACAAGATCCTCTATTAGGAACTTGGAAACTCAGATGGGGCAGTTGGCAGAGAAGTTGGATGGCAGACCTCAGGGGGCTCTCCCCAGTAATACAGTGATGAATCCTAGAGAACAATGTCAGGCAATCAGTTTGAGAAGTGGAAAAAAGTTAGAGCAGATTGGATCCCAGCCAGTGGTGGAGAAGACAGCTGAGGTAGAAAAGGAGGGGGTTACTGATGACCGTCCTATTTTAGAGAAGGCTCCACCGGCAGTCATGAGGGAATATGCAGACAGAATTCCTTACCCTCAAAGACTGCAGAAGAAGTCCTTAGACAAGGAGTTTTCCAAGTTTTTAGAGATCTTCAAAAACCTTCATATCAATCTCCCGTTCATTGAAGCTTTGGAGCAAATGTCAGCTTATGTAAAGTTCATGAAGGACATCCTGTTTAAGAAGAGGAAGCTGGAAGACTATGAGACAATAGCGCTGACAGAGGAGTGCAATGTTATCTTGCAGAAGAAACTTCCCCCTAAATTGAAAGATCCAGGGAGTTTCACCTTACCTTGCACCATAGGGAATGTGACATGCAAGCAAGCCCTATGTGACTTGGGGGCAGGTGTCAACCTTATGACCCTTTCTGTGTTTAGAAATCTTGGTTTGGGGGAAGAAAGACCAACAACAGTCCACTTGCAGCTAGATGATCGCTCTATTGTGCACCCTAGAGGAATAATTGAAGATGTGTTGGGCAAATTCATCTTGCCTGCTGACTTCCTCATTCTTGATATGGAGGAAGATGAGATGATACCAATGATCCTTGGGAGACCATTCCTAACCACAGTGAGGGCATTGATTGATGTTGAAAAAGAAGAGCTAAAACTCATAGTTCAAGGTGAAGAGATGACCTTTAAAGTGTTCAAGCCACCACCTGAGCCAGAGATGACCTTCAAAATTTTCAAGCCACCCACTCAACCTCAAGTTATGGATAAATGTTATACTATTAGGATAGTTGACAAGGTTGTGCCTAAGAAAAGCCTCACGAGTACTGATACTCGAGGGATACCATTAAAGCAAAGCGTAGAACCTGTGAGTAAGACCAATGAAATGGTGAAAGATGCAAAGATGGTAAATGCTTCTGAAAATAACACTGTGAAAAAGAAGAGGAGGAAGATGAAACGATTGGTGCTGAGATGGTTATGTGAAGGGGATACTCTACCCCCTTGATTTAGTAAGTGAGCCGTGTCCGGCTAAAAGACGTTAAAGACAACGCTACTTGGGAGGCAACCCAATGTTTTAATTATGATATTTCAATTTTTGGTTTTAAGTTTGTTTTAGTTTAACTTGAACAGTCTCACTTGATGGTATTTTTGGGTTGTGTTGTGATGACAGGTGAGGAAATCGGAGACTAAGCACGAAGAAAATAATGGAAAGCACAGAATCGGGTCAGCACCGCGGTGCCATTCTGCCGGACCGCAATGCCGAATAATCATAGAGGTCACAGTACTTTCGGCACCGCGGTGCCATTCTGCAGAACCGCGATGCCGAGGCGCGATTTCAGAAAAATAAAAAGCCCTAAAGTCCCCAATCTTTCCCACTTTCACACAAACCCTTCCTTTCTCTACAGCAACGAAAATACCTCCTCCACCACCTAAAACTTCCCACAAATTCACCCAAATTCTTCCAACCCATACATACCATCACCACCCAAAACTCCCAGCATCTTTCCACAGCATCATTCTTCACTTGGGTCAAGAAAGCGGTGAAGAACAACCACTTAAAAAAGTAACCTTCATCACTGTTCTTGAGATTTAAAGGTTAGTGGAGAGAATAGTTTGTAGACTTGGGTGTGGTACGAGCTGCGTGTTGTTGGTGTTGTGAGAGTGATTGTTGCTTGAGTGTGTGCTGTTTGTGCTGTGTTGTGGAATATTGTTGTGGGAGTTTGTGATTTTGGGGTTTAGTGTTGTTGTGTAGTGTTGATTCGTGGTGTATTGTTGTTGTGGTCTGATTTTGCTTAGTTATTATTGATGTGTGGAGTGAGAGTTTTTGGGAAACCTCAAGGAAACGAAGGATACACTGCCAAAAAAATTCCAACAACCCCCACAATGACCTCTAGAAAACGAACCGTCAGAGCTTCCCCATCTTCATCAGCTCCAGAATATGATGTTACTCGATTTACCAACAAACAGACGGAAGATCGATATAACAAAATAAGCACTAGAGCATTGATACCAGAGAGAGGCATGTACTACCAGACCATGTCATTTGATGATGATGATGACTACGAGCCCATTAAGGTCATGATCGAGGCGAATGGTTGGAGAAGGTTCACCAATCCAGAAAGAATTCCACTTCAGAACACTAGTCTTGTGAGGGAATTCTATGTAAATTATCCTGAGCAAAAGGATGGAAGATGTTATGTTAAAGGGCGATATGTGCCCGTGAGTTTTGAAACAGTGAATGCGTTACTGAGGACATATGATGTTGAGGACCAAGGTTATAACCCGCAACATTTCAGAAGTTGGTCGAGAGACGTCAACCACATCATGTGGGACACAGTTGCAGCAGTTTTATGCTACCCAGGCACCGAATTCAACATTTCTCATAACGGGTACAGGAGACTTGCCCGGTGTCAATTTAACAGAACAGGCAGAGTATGACTATATTTCATAAGTGCTCGCTTGATTCCGTCAAGTTATTTTACCAATGTGCCTATAGACATAATCAAGCTCATCTATGGCATCATGTCGGGAAAGACAATTGATGTTGGAAGAGAAATAGTGCAGTGCATAGAGGAGATTAGCAGGCTGGTTACTACTGGCGGACTGGGACATGGGTCACTCATTTCTTCCTTATGTGCTAGGCATGGAGTCCCAACATTCTCCACGAATATTTGATGCGCGAAAAGATGCACACACTTTAACGCAAGTGCACGTTATCGTGACAAGTAATATAGTCTTGGTAAGACCGAATATCGTCCACAAGGATTAGTGTTCAAGTACCAATTATCTATCTTTTGGTATCTATTTGGTAACCGATATTGATTTTGTTGATTATAACTAACAATTATAAATACTAATTTAACTAATGTGTTTACTTCAGTAGTGATGGGAATAGGGCTTCCACGTTTCCTCAACTATCCGCTTATGTTACTTATTAATGCAATGAATTATGGTTCTTCTTCTTTTGGAGCTAGCAGGTTTACTAAATCGTTTTATACTCCCGTTAAGGCTATATAAACACTCAACCCAGATGTTGCTCCTTTCTACCTTTCGGTGATAAGGATGACTCTATAGGAGGATTAAGACCAAAAACCTAGTTAACCGTCACGCGCCATGCGTAAAATTAGGTGTTTAGACCTCTCGTTAACGCTACACAAGTAATTGAGGTATTTTCATCCCCAATCCAAAATATGTCTACCCAACTTACAACATATTCACAACCTCCTCCTTTCGAAGTTTGATTAGAAATCATATAAATAATGATAATTAGTGATCAATTAATTACCAAGCATTCAAAGCAATTATTGGATAAATCTCAACAAGAAGAAGAATAACCATAACCATGCATCAATTCATAACATAAGTTTCTAGTGATTTAACATGGAAAGCCCTATATTAGAATTAGTTCCTAGCCATAGACATGAGAACTAATTCAATATCAACATAAAAAGCGAAATAAAGTAAAAGAAAGAAAAGAAAATACTTAAGAATGAGTCTCCAAGCCTTCTAGCATCCAAGGGTTGTGTTGTGGAATATTTACAAGATGGATTGGTGGAAGGGTGGATGTAGAGTGGTGAATGGTGGAATGGAGAATGAATTCTTCTAATGATGTAGAGACTATTTATAGACCAAGAATCCTTTAGGTGAAGGGTTAAGGATTTGTAAGTAGGAAAAGTTATTAGAATCCTTTTAGGTAAGGGTTTTAAGGTAGGAAAAGTTATCCCTTTAGGTCGGAAAAGTAATACCTTTAGGATTTACGAAAACATGTCAAATTCGCCCAGACTTATAAATCCCGCTGGCGGCCATGACTAGCCATGGCTACCGAAAATCAAGCAACTCGAGACTTTCAGCACATTGAGCGCCATGGCCGCCGCCAGCGCCGCTCCGGTGACGTTTTTCGCGGATTCGCTCGCCTCTTTTTCGTCCGGACTTCGCCCGATCTCCTCTATAATTTCCTAGACTTCATTTCTTGGCCCTTTTAGTGTGCAATTCCATCTCATTTATGCTCATTTCATCTCCTTTTCGTCATTTCTCCATTTTTGATCGCTGTGACACAAAAGAAAGGAAAACGACTCTAATATTATACTAAACATAAATAAAATGAGTAAAATGCTAACTAAAAATGACTCAAAAAGTGTATATAAAATACACCGATCAAATACCCCCAAACTTAACTTTTGCTCGCCCTCGAGCAAAGATCAAAAGAAAGAAATAAAGACACAAGGAAAAAGAAACTAGAAAGACTCAACGACATTAATCACTTTGCTGCATTGTTGTTACTTAGAAAAACGTGAAGGTTAGCAGAATAATATTGTTGACACCCAATTTTGACCCTCCCGTCCAGTCATTAACTATAAAATTAGACTAATTTTGTAAAATAATTTTTTATGATGTTCTATAATAAAATGCAGCGATAAAACATAAATACAGACATAAATAAACAATTTATAATGGCACCGCGTCTTACGTAGAATATTAAGCACTTAGAGTCCCGCGCCCGCATTAATCAATTTTAAGTTCTATCAAACGATTCTTAATTAATAATAAATACATAAAATAAATAATTTAGCAGTGACGCCGCGTCAAGTAGCATAGCCGCATTTATTAATACGCAAGAGAATTTCATAATCATTTGTAATTTAAAATCAATTTTAATTTGATACATGCATTTAATAGCGTCGCATTTATAAAAGCTTTAAACAATTCTTAAATATCATACTTGCATAATTTAATCTAAACTCAATTCAATTTTAATTTAACTTCGCAATAATGCATGATAATAAGATTTTTAAATAATAAGCGTATGATGCAAAGTATTGAGCATTAATTAAATAGCACGCCCGCATTTATTTTTTATAACAATTAGATTAATGGAGCACCTAAATAATTTGAGCACAATTTATTAATTTAACACTAATTAAATAGCACCTAAGACTAACACTAATAACCCACTAATTAATTAACTCCTAAAATTAAAATACCTAATTAATCTACCAAATTGATCTACATGCAGCATACCCCCACTTTATCCTTACATGACCCACATACCCAGCCCTTTATTTCCTTTTATCACCAAAGAATTCACGTAAACTTCACCTTTTCTATCCCGCCGTCTCCAAACGCCTTCACAAATACCAGCAACCCTAAGCCTAAGTTCCATCGCGCGCCTCGCTGCGTGATTCGCTTTGAGAATCCGCCAATCAACAAACCTTCCTCTTTTCAGCCAACGACATCTTACCATAACCAAAACCAGATCTTCCTTCAAATCGTTACCTTATCGAACCACTTCAAATCGAACCAAATCACTGCTTTAGTAAACAATCAAGATTAAATCACCTTTAATTGCTTACCATTATTAGAACTCAAAGGAGGCTATATAAGCACATGCAAGTCGAGCCTGAGGAGGATAGCATAGAAGCAGGCGGGAACCCGAGCATCGATCGAGGATCGACGGACACCAGCGGCGCAGTTAAGAAACACAATCGGGAAGGCGAGCATAGGAGAGCATATAAGAGAGCTCGGTTCGAAAATCGGAGGAGTCCAATAACACGAGCACGGTGGGGCATCGATCACGGGGCCCGGTCGAGAGGATCGGTGAGAGCCCGAGGCAGGGGATCGGGGGCATGCAAAAACCTTTACATATTCTGAAATCTCTGCCCTCAAAAATGGCATTTTTGCAGTAAATCAGCAAGCAAAACCTTCCCTTCTATTCGCATCGCAAAACCCAAAGCCCGTCGAGTGGACCGACGACTTGATCTGCCGCTCGGTCATTGTCGGAGAAGGTAAACACATTATCCTTTCGTTTTTTTATTATTGTGTGTTTTTCCATGATTAATATTACAGTAGTTTAGCTTGTTTGTGTTGCCACATTCATTAGTATTTTAAAGGTGATGTTTCGTAAAGTCCTGCTTTCCTTGTCGATTTATATCTGTTAAACCCAGGCTTAGGATTGAAATAAGTACAATGGTTGAATAATGCTGTTAATTAATGCCTGTTTTAAAAGGACTGAGATGTCGATTGGATTACTTCATGATGCTTACTGTTTATTAACAGCTGAGTAACTTCACTGGACTGCTGGGTGTTTATTAATGTTGAATATGATGTGTTGGTCCTAATCATGTGCTATCCTATCATCATGGACAACCATACTATGATTGTATTCCTACGAATATGAACTCTATTAAGTGATTTTGTCCCTGTACTGGTTTGAAGTTATAGGTTGTGATGATGTGGTTTACTAAATTAGTCATAAATGAATAAAATAGGCACATGCGATTTAGGATAATCAATATCAATCCTCTTGTATTATGTGAAATACTAATATCCAGAAACAACACATCTCCCTTGAGCTTTAAAATTGCAGTAAGGTTTATGGAATTTGTTTGCAAAAATGTCAAATTTGACTATACCGGTGTGTTGTAGTCCCTGCCAACATATTGGTAAGGCTGTGTCTGTAAATTTAGTAAAACATGATAAGAGACTGGTATAGGTAAATGATAGTTCTGGATCTAATATTGAACTAAGATTAACCACCTGCTGTAGTATGTGCCTGCTTTGTCTATGAAAAATGCTCATTGATTATCAGTTTAGATCTGGGTCTCGTGTCGAGTATGCATTTAAGCCCACATTTATCTTGATTTGGTTAAAGAATCTAGCAGATTGCCCATGAATATGCATGAACCTCATAAGGTCATAAGGTCGCTGAGAATATCTTGAATCTTTGGAATGCAAAGAATATCCATGAGACCGGCTGTCGATTCTGTCTTTGTGCCTTACGCCTTAATGATAGCCTAGTTTGAATAATCCTGCACCCTTAAAACACTTCCCTAAGTGTCACGTATTTATATTCTAGGTTCATATAGCTGATTATCTTTTTTTCTCATGTTTGTCTAAATGGCGGCAGTCAGCATGTAATTATCTCTTAAGTATATTTGATGCTCTATCCATCTATTGAATGACCTGAATGAAGTCTGTTTGGTTTAACATAGATAGTCTGTTTGGGTATTTGAATATGTCCATTAGGCTCACTTCGGCTTGATGATTGTTTGGACAGTGTTTCGGCCTTCACTGCTTCAATTCGTTATGATTTAATATAATGCAATTAAATCATATACATGCTTGAATATGTGATTATTTGTCTATTTAATTGTTGACAAAGTTTGGATATATTCTAACTCCTTATCTTTCCTTATTTTTACATGAAATGCATCGGAGCAAAACGAAGAGTCTCACTGCGAGACTCATCACGAGCTACTTCAAATGGCAACCCGCGTCTATGTGCATCCGCATTCACATTCCCGCTTCAGAAATTTCCAAGACAAGATGATGTCGCTACACATCTTGAAAGCCGCGATCATATCCACCCTTTTTATCTTATTTGTTTAAAATTGTTGCCTAATTATTTAACTTTGTAATTAATAGGTGGCCTAGAACAATCAGTCCTGGAATAAATAAATTGGGTGGGTAGTGTTATAATCAGAAAGGCATTTCTAATTATTTATCCTAGGTTTATCACGCACATCTAAACTTTTGCTTAACAACTAAATTTGCACATCTAATCATGAAATTCAGACATAGATTCTTCTCAATTGTAAAATTAAGTCTTATGTTAATCAAAATTAAGATAGCAAGTAAATACGTGCACTTAGTTAGCAAATCAACTTCGCATCATTTTTACAAATAATAAGTGCATGCCTTTATAATTTACACATATTGTTATAGCATTAGTCTTATAAATATTTTATCAAAATACATTCCTTTTATAAACTCTTGCATCATCTTTCTCTTCAAATATTTTTTAAAACATGCATTCTCTCTAACATAATAATTAACCCTAGGTTTGGCAGGACAACCGCAAGTTAGCGGATCTTAGAGGGTGCCTAACCCCTTCCCTCTAGATTAATAAAGAACCCTTGCCCAGAATCTCACTAAGTTTAGCAGACCATAAAAAATGGAGTTAGTGTTGACTTTAACATAGTTGACATTTAGGTGTCCTAATTCACCCAAATTAATTAGGTGGCGACTCCGCGAACCCTTCGCATTTCTAGCACCTTTTACATTTTAGCACCCTTTACTTTTAAATTTAATCCCTTAGCACCTTTTTTTCCACTTTTAGCATCCTTTTATATTTTAGCATTCTTTTGAATATTTTAGCACTTTTATTTTATTTTTTTAACATTTTTCTAAGCAGGAGTTTAGAAAATAAATGTCGCGGTCGAAAAAGGGCGCGACAAATATGCAGGAACATATAGCATGGATTTTTAGCGTTCTAAACACTCAAGTCAGATATTTCGCAAATTCAATTTAATCATGCTCAATGGAAGTAAAAATACCTAACTATGCATGTCAATTTCAAAATCCTATGGCCTGTTCACTTGCTATTCTCCATTAATCATGGATATGCATATAAAAGATCTTCAGGACTTTTAGCTTCCGTTTGATCATAGATTTTGAAGTTAAAACTTAAAATTTGAAAACTTGAGTTTGTGAAATTGTATTTGAACATGCATTTTACTTTGAGAAAATTTAAAATTTTATGAGTGGAAATCTCAAAAACTCAAAAAACTGATCTTGATTTTTTTTTCAAAATCTATGATCAAATATATATTTGAAGATAAATTTTCAAAATCTATCACCAAACGCTAGCTTATTTTGCCTCCCCTTGTAAATATGTGAAAGAAATGATAGCCATTTGTTGCCTTTCAATAAATATTTATTAGCCCTCACTAAATTTTTGTATCAATTTCATTTGTTAAGTAATCCTTTTTCTGCTCCATAATTTTATAACAAGGACTTAAAGTAGGCTTCAGCTTACTAAAATATTTTAATTTTTAGCAACCACTTTCCTTGATTATTTCTAAAAAGTTCTTCAAAAGAAGCATCTCCAATTTGCATATTAACACTATCATCAACATTTAATTTAATTTTTCTGCATAACGTAAAGATCAAACTATTAGGTTAACTTTGTAGAAAGTTGAAAGAATGGAACATAAAAATAATTACAGTGAATTAGCTATTCCACATTCACCTCTAATTATTGAGTTTAAATTTATGAACTTTCCGTGTGAATAATATTTACACAGCATTACATTATTTATAAAGTAATTATAAGTAAAATGTTATCAAAATTAAAATTTAATTGAAAAATTAGTAAAAATGTCTATTAATCTATTATTGCACAATAAGCTAAGCTGATAATATATATATATATACCTCTCATATTCACAAATTTTGCGGATCCATTCGATATTGAGAGGCAGGACCGTCTTTGAACCCGTGCGAGATGTGCTACCGCACAGGGGCCCTCGAAAAACGAAAAAATTTAGTGCCTCTTTTTTTTATTAAGTAGTATTAGCCAGAATTTACTGTAAAAACCCATAATTTACAGATCTTAACCCAATTAAGGTTCCACTTTTATAAATTAGAACAGGACCCTCAAAATGTTTGAGACGACTCTGTTGAGATAGATATATATTTATCAAGGAATTACTGATATACTCGTAATAAGTTCCTCTATAACCCGCTGTGCTGATATTCAATTTTTGAAGGGAAATAATAACTAAAAAATCATAAGTATAAACAGAACTAATTAAGGTTGCCAAGGAGGAAATTTTGTGAAATTTGTTAGAAAATAATAATTCAAAGTTGTAGAAAATTAAAATTGGTTAGAAATTTGATATTTTAATTCATGTATAATTAAGATTTATGGTCAGAATTATATAGGAATACATTTTCATATTTTGAGTTAAATAAGTTAAATACCATTATAATAGAAGTGCATTGTGGAGATGGTAGAAAACATTCAGAGATTTATAAAGTTTATTAATAAAATATTTTTTCTTAAAATCAATGAGCACATTTTCAAAAAGTACTCCCTCTCCCTCAAATTATTTATCATTTTTTTAATTTTAGACGCATCTTAAGTAATATTAATTAGAAGTGGTATTTAACTATTTTATCTTTATTTATGTCTAAGTTATAATCTCTCTCCATTAAATGTTTACTTTATTTACGCGTGTTCTCCATTAATGATAACATTCTATTAAGAGTAAAAAGATAAAAATAATTAATTATACCTTAAATTTTAAAATGATAAATAATTTGAGATAACTGTTTTTAGTAACCACGACATATAATTTGAGATGAAGGGAGTAATTAAGTTGGATATTTTAATAGTTCAAATAACTTTTATAGTATTTTTTGGTTAAATAGAGTATTTTTTATTTTTTTTGCGAAGACAAAATAAAACTCAACCATATAATAAACGTGTAGTGATTTTTTTTGTGGGAAAGCGTTGATTATTTATTGCAAGAAATTTACTGACACGTGGCAGTGTAATGTTTTTTTACGCGTCAGTGCAGAGATTTTTAAGAGGCAATTTGAGATAGGATCAGATGAGTCACCACCACATCACTATTTAAAGCTGCTATACTACTACATATCTGAATTTTAAAAATAAATTAATGTTACAATAATATTGACACTTATTTTTTAAACCAAAAACGTGATGTCTGCTCACTGGCTCTGTTAAGAATGGTAAGAATCCACGTGATATACATTTGTTTGGTCACAGAATGGTCACATGCAGTGGACAATTAGTTTATAATATATTTTGTATATTATTTTTGTATATTGATTAATTTAATAGTATTATCATAATTATATAATTAGTCTCTAAATAGAATAGAGTTTTAGATGTAGAATAAGAAAATGTTTTTCTTATATGTAACTCGTATATATATCCTGTGAGTGGTAATGTGTAGAACGAAAATAACAACAACAACAAATTGTAATAAAACATGGAAATGATCAAATAGAAGGGATTGCTGAGTCGACCAAATTCTTGATCTATCCTTAATATAATATTGCCCCGTATATCCTTTCAACGGTTGTAATGACAACTTATCTCCCAAGATAAAACAACAATCAAACAAATGAGCAAAGGGAACTCAAGTGTTTGCTTTGGAAGAAAGATCTTTGAGTGTTTTGTGATTGCAAGAGAGGAAGAAGTATTTCAGATTTTCAAGTGTTTTGCAAATGAGCCTAAGACCTCATTTTATAGTGTTGTGAAGATGATTTTCCAATTGCCCAAGCAATGGCCTTGAATGACCATGTAATGGCCTTGAATGACCATGTAATGACCTTGATTATGGAGTGTTAATTCAGCCAAATAATGGTTGAATTCATTTGGGATGGTATGGAGGTTTAATGCCCCAAAAACCAGCCCAAGAGTCATGTCTTTTCGTCTCCCGTCGCAACCTCTGGACAACCAGCGTCGCGGCCCTGCAGGGAGACGTCGCGGCGCCACAACTTCAGAGAGTTGGCGCTGTGGTCCTGCAGTGTGGCGCCGTGACTCGTTTCATCTTTAACACATTTATACATTTCTTCCTTCATTTACCAACGTGAAACCTACGTCATTTGGCCAATAACCGTCTATTACCTTACGTTTCAAAACAATTCGTATACATACCAATATCTCTTCCATTTAAGGAAATTATGATCATTGACATTGTATGTACACGTGTGTGGAAACAACGTTTCCGATGTGTGAGCCCCTAATTGTTCAATTCGTAATTAAATACGATTAACTTTATTTCACGTTTAATAAATATTTCTTCATATCCTTTTCATTAATAAGAATAATCAAGAGATTATTTTTTCACCTCAAATTAGCGTCACTAGAATCACTTGTATAGCACGTGAAAATTATGCGATATTTAGTACTCCCTTCATCCAAATTTACCATTACTCCTATTAATTAATGTTTGATTGAAATGACATTGTAGGAATACTACAATTGGTTTTGCAATATTAGGGTTGAGATTAAGGATTTAACTTATACATTGCAATGTGATCAGTGCATTTTAATTCGCTATAACTAATAATTACTTTAATTTTATATTATCCAATTAGGGTTATTGTAAAAAAAGTAAGGATTATTATTAAGAGTTACATTATATGTTATTTTAACTTGACAGTGTAAAAGTGCCATAAATAAGATTAATATTGCTAAGTTTATTCGAAAACCTAATGCGGATGCAAGGTAATATATCTTCAAGTAGTCTATCAGATTTAATAATTTGGTGGGTAATCTTTTATATATTTGTCCTATATAATTAAAGTACTACTAAAGTAATTTATATGAGTATTGACAAATTCTAACATGCATCATCTAAACTGTAGCTCTTATATAGTGTAATGTTTTATGATAGTGACGTAATTATATGATTTATCTGGCTAAAACAATTAATATTTAACAACTAAAATTAGGAATTTGTTTGTTTAATTGGTGCTCAAATAAAAATAATCAATAACTTATTAAAGGGAATTTCGTGTTTTTTTATTTCTTGATCACTAACATGTCCTATTGAATATGAGTTGACTTGAGTAATTTATTGGCAACAACTATTTGCCACTGTTTTGGGCATGTTCAGTGGTAACAAGGTTCAGGAACTTGTGTTAGATGCATGCAATAAAGATTTAAAGAGATTGATTGATATGTTTGTTGTTGTAATAATAATAGCATTGGCTAATACTTATTTAATACCCTTTCTAAATGAATAATATTAAGATAAAATAATCTCGTCATTGAAATACAAATAT
This sequence comes from Przewalskia tangutica, assembly GCA_029844215.1. Lineage (NCBI taxonomy): Eukaryota > Viridiplantae > Streptophyta > Magnoliopsida > Solanales > Solanaceae > Przewalskia > Przewalskia tangutica. Next base: position 121,317,687 of record CM056730.1, on the reverse strand, counting down.
CATATAACACAAATTAGGGTAGAAGGGTAACACACGCATGAGCGTAGTCCTACTTACGCTTACAAAATGATAGTTGTATTGTTATTACTGTAAGCCGATTAACCTATCACACTTATAGGCGCAATATTACTTTATAGTCCCCTATAGTTTGATTTTTGTCGCTATGTGTTCTTTAATGTATTTTGTTTATCTTATTTAGCTACTGTTTTCTGTTGTTAGAATGCGTTATCATGACGTATTTGACTTTGTTATCAGCATGTTCATATTGTCCATACTGCTTTAATTTTCTATTTGAGTCTGACCGTTTCTATTGTTTTGCTTTGCTTGTAATTATGCTTGTCTTGAGCCGAGTGTTTCCCGAAAACAACATACCTTTTCTGGCACAATCCCTTACAAGAGTGCATTCGATGCCATCTCATCCTTTCCTGTCTTCTTCTAAGGTCCGCTGCTTCGATATCTTTCTCAGGATCTAAGCTCTCGAAACTTCCTTCTGTCTTCCTCAAAAACACGGGACTACCACGAGTACTAGGTTGATGATCATTTCCCTTTCTTTGTGAATAAACGTCGGTCTCACCGCTTGAATGCAAATAGGTGAATCGCATGGAGTTCTCTCGAAGAAAGACCTTCTTATTTCTTTGTTTACTGTGCTAAAACATTGCTTTCTAGCGGGTCTCACTCTTTCTATTGAATATTTTGAGCATGCTTCAACCATATCCTTTTACCTTGACTCATCCAATCAGTAGAAAGATGGTCGACTCTTATAGATGTAGCGATCGTTCTTTTGTCTTCTGATCCAAATAGCTTATTTAGATTTAGAAATCCGGGCAAAGATCACTTGTTCGTATGTACTTCCCACCTCACATCGGTCGTGATTGAAGTCAATGGATTCCTCTTCCTCGGCATTCAAATCCGATGCCACGGATGGGCCTGCTCGCCTGCACAGTCGTGAGAGCAAAGCGAGTAGTTGATTCGACTACCACGTGTTGTTACGACTCACTGGGACATTCCATTCTGCATTCCTTTACTTGATCACCGCTTTTATGTATTTGATACGGACATAACTCTAGGTTCCCGTGTCGCTTCTACCCGTATTCGTCAAGAGCATTTCCAAGTCTTATTCTATTTGTCCTACTCTCTATTGATTGGTTAAACCTCGAAGACCTTGAACTCGTAAACCTACTCCCTTTTGCTGTTTTAGCTCATCGTTGGTTAACCACTGGTATTAGTCGAGACTTATAGCCTTGATTCTGTAGAGGAAGAGTCTTGATAGCTATTTTGCACCATTCGTTGGTCCGCTTGATAGGACACAAAGTGATTAATAGTGTGAGAATTACAATATCTCTTTTCTTTCCTCAAGGCAATACATATCGGAAAGAATGAAGGAGGAAGATAGTAAGTATTGATCGATCGGATATCTCTTTTAACGAATTGCACGATTGCGACTTATCGAGACTTGTTACTAGACTAAGAATTCCACTAGAAGAGAGATTAAAGAGCGCTGAAGTTTAAGTAAAAAAGACCATAGAATAGAAGGCCTCAACTCTATATCTCTGTAACCGAAAGAGGGTCAACCGGTCACGTGAGTGCGCTTTTGGGAGAACTAAGGCATTTCCTATATCTCGAACCACGAAGCGTAGTCACAAGAACAGAAAACAATGGACCAAGTCGATTCCTTCGCTACTCATCCTCCGTCTAATTGGATTGGCCTATCGGTGATAGAGACTATTCTGGTGAGTTGCCTACCTGTAGCGACAATAGCTTTTACCTAGATCATTTCCGCTTTGGGGATCTACTACAACTATAAAGATAGGACCAAAGTAAAGTGATTCAACTCAAGCACGAACCGCTATCGACTCTTCTCCGACTTCAAGACTCAAACAACTCATTATCTCATATCAAGCATTTGTGAGCTCCAAGTCCATCTCCGATGCGAGAGGGTTTCACTTAGTTTAAGGAAAAGTATGCCATCACTCATGCATTGGATGCCCTAATAGCATTAATATGATGACTACACGCACCTAATATAGCTTTATTAGTGACTTCGCACCTATCAAAGCGTTATCCCAAAGAAGCTCGACACGCATAGCCCTCTCCCTGTCGGTCGTTCATACCTTCGCTTATATATAGTAATATTGGTCGACTTGCGTACTACGTACTAACTTCTTCTTATTTCACTCTAATCCATTTGATGTCTTGTCCTCCTCCTACCTCCGCTTGTTTCTGCTACGACTCTGAACACATTCGACCTTAGCAGTAATGTGATCAACATGTCGCTTGCTATTACACATGAACATAGGAAATGACTTGCGTGGAATGGCTCTCTCGATTGACTTCTTCCTCGCCGGTTCGCTCCATATATGTTGTTCGTTCTCCTCGTATGTAGCTCGTACCTTTGTTTGTAAAGTGTATCTAACTCGTTCTCTCTTGGTCGAGCGTCTTCAAACCGGATTGGGTTCCATCTATCAATTCCGTAACTCGATCTACGATAACAAAGAAACTCCACTTCTTCAAAAGGAAAAGGAGAAAAGATCATATCGGCAGCCAGTAAAGTGTGAAATGCCTCGAAGCAAGTCTTGGCTTAGCTGCATTATCTTCCTACCGATGTCATACTAGACTCTATTATGACACGAGGTGGTGAACTACCTTCCCGAGAACCCGGAGAGCATAGCCAACGGCGATTCTTCTACCGCCGTGCACGACTTCTCTCCGCTTAGACGGGTTTTGTCGAGACAAGATGGGTCGACGGGTTTCCAACCGCTTCCGATACTGAGTTTCTCGTTAGTCGCCTTTCGCCGGAGGTTAGGAGGTTTACACGCACCGATATTGAAGAGAGGGGTTTCATTACGAGCTTATCAGATCTCTAGTAAGCGATACAATCTCAATCATTTCGATCGATGAGGATGAGGAGGGTAGCGGCTCGACCAACCCTTGATCCTCCGGAGCCGTATGGAGACCCATTTTTTTAATTTTCCATGCTACTATGTTAAGTCGGCCGTTGAATTAGTTTAGTAAGAAATCCTTACTACCTTAAGATCCATGCCAAGATGGGCTTGGGAATAGGCGAGTAGTTATCTCTTCATGGGCTTTCCTCTTCTCGTTGGGACTTGTGCCACGATTGGTGATTCCATTAAGCTTGTTTTGTGACTAGCATTCACCGAGATCAAGGTGAGATGCCCTCGCTGGGGTTGTTGGTGGACCAGTGCCTCTAACCCTTGGTTTGAACGCTTATTCGGCATGACCGTCGGACGGGAGATGCGGAGAGGTGCGTGCCATAACTCTTCTTACGATTGTGCGAGGCTGCGGATTCGATTCTTCTAACTCGGAGAAGGAGGCTAAGAATCGTTTAGCCGATCGATCTGCGCAACTCTCTTTTACTTTGAAAGCGGAGTAACCAACCGCCTTACCCGCCAAGATCCTCGGAATAGGGTCCATGGTCGATCAAGAAATTCGACTTTTGGGCACCTTACGCACCGGTCTTCCGCATCGTAGAACCTTTTATGGACTTAAAGTCCTTCTTCGAATAAGGAATGATGAAAAAGCTACGACTACTAAGAAAGCGGTGGAAATGCTCCTTGGCGACTAGAAGGAATTCGATCACCAATAAAACCGACATGAACCACTCATGGCGGGGCGTCTTGTGAGAATGAGATCTGATCGTTGAGATATCTCTATCTGAAACATCCAATAAGTAAGGAATATAAGTTTCGGTATGTATCTAGAGAGTACACGGTCCGTTATCAACGTGCGCGTTATGAATCCTTTATACTCAAACTTTGAAGCCTTAAAAGGAAAAGTCAATCCAAAAGGAAAATACATGGTGAAGCCAAGAAGTATAAGCGCAGGAAGATTGCATAAATTAAATTCCCAAAGCATACTGGCGAAAGAACGGAAAAGCCACAACGGATATAGTTATCATATAATCTAACTAATCATTGAATAAGCTTATTTTTAATAGATTTCTAAAATGAGTGGGTTTAACGCCTTTTATCCCACCTCACGATAGATTCCCGTATGGCTATTCAAACGTGGGTTTTTCGCCTATTTGGAACCAAAGGCATTCATATTAGCGGGACGGAGATCGGACCTAAGAACTTCGTGCGAGAATGGCTCACGCGGCAGTTCCATCCGAGGTCCTAAAGTAGTGATAACCCTTTCTATAGCACCCGGAGGAGGGCTGAACCTTTGGAATTCCTTTACGTGGGTTGACTACTCACGTATCAAAAAAGCGGATCCATCATATTGAAGGCCGAGTAACCCCTTTGCTTACGTGTGGCGGGATCGATGACCACAATCTCTATCTCTATATCATCAAGCCACTCGCCAAGTCGGGATCGAGACCCATCTTTCTTCGTGCCCACTTTCATCCTTGCCTTTATTTAACTTTAACCAAGGCCTACCCAAGTATCAACCCGGCCGCCGTGCAAGACCTACTACTACTGCAGATTGACCTCCGGATTGAAAAGCTTCTCTTTCTTTCAATGGTGTTACGTGTCTTCTCTCTCTATGGGTAAGTAGCTTGCTCCGCACCTTTATTCGCGGGAAGAGAACTATGCTTCCTCTAACGATAGAAGTGGAATCAGAGCTCATTGAATCTTGAATAAGCGAGAAAAGATCTTCACCGAATGCTTTCTATTATGAAGTTGCGCCTAATGCTTAACTAACTATTATCTACTATATTAGATAAAGAGTGAATCATCCATTACTATACGCTAGTAAGCACTTTATTAGGGTTAGGGTAGTGGCCCGACTCTTGAAGGGAAGCACATAACTAATAGGGTTCAGCTTATCGATGAATGTTATCCCCGAAGCCCTATCGCTGCACAGAACTCCTTACTTCACTCTTTCACTAGAGGCCTAAAATAAAGCCTTTTTTGAAACTTGTGTTAGGCCTACCTATATCGAATGACTTTCATTGGTGGGCCTTTTACAAAATAGAAATTGCCTTCTAGAAAGTGGATTCACTTAGATAATCGTATAAAGAAGACATAAAATCTTTGGCTAGATGACTAAGGAAAGTAATCGATATCCTTGTTTCTACCCTTCCCTGACTCGATGGCATCAAACACATAGTTCTTATCCAACTTAGAAAACTGGTAACGATGAAAAGAAAACAACTAAAAGAACTACCGCTAACGGGACAACGACTACAACTAACTTGCTTGAAAGTATTATGCTCGTTCCTTCCGACGAGCTTGAGGACAAGGAACTATCAATACTAGCCGCAACCCCAGATGGTTTGAAGGCAAAGCGGTGGAAGGATAGATGAGAGAAGAAGAGAGGCTAGAAGAGTACTCGCCCGCATAAGAGTCTTGATAGATATCATATTTCCTCAACACAACCGCTTAGGGATTGTCGGCAAAGAGAGCGAGTGAGGAGTCGGGTTTAGGCTTGAACACTAGGTTTTGTTCAATAGGTTAGGGATCCTTAAGTCCCAGAGCCTATTCGATAGGTACCCTTTTACGCTATTTGCTTCGATGCTTTACTACTCTTGAATGTCGGAAATCGGATTCTATTTGATCTTCTTTCTTATGCAGGGCGATGACGACTTAGAAGGAAAGTGAGGCACTACAGTATTGGATTCCGCTTTCACTAAGAAACCGCTTTGTTAAGAGTGCAGTTCTTTAGAGCACAGAGTTGTTCCAGTGAAAAGGAATTTATAGAGTCCGACTTCCCTGCGTTAAGCATATAGCACATGAATCAATAGAGGAAGAAGTAGATGGACCATAATCGGATGTGGGAGTTCCAGAAGAGAATGTTTCAACTTCTAGATGTGGGAGGATATCTCATACTAAAGAAGGAGCTCTGCTCTCTCTTATGCAATAGCTCGATAAAGAGTTCATTTTGCTCTTCCTAGTATGAGTGTGAAAAGCGTCAAGCAAGAAGCGATCTAGTAATCCAATCGATGGTACTCATTCCGGTTTATTGGCTTTTTCTTTGGTAGTCAAGCGAGTGCGGCGCTAGTTGAGCTAGGAGTTTCCAATGAAAAGTCTTTTCCTGGCAAGAAAGCATTCTATCACACGGTTGGCTTTGTTTACTTTAATGAGTTTGCAAGCGAAGGGCTTAGAAGAGATTAGCGCTTTGGTTAATGGAAATTAGCCTAGCCAGACTCTTGATTAGCAAGAGGAGAAGCAGCGAGTTGAAGAAAGAACTCAGTGAAGGCAACTCACTAGGAATTTTCTATAAAACAAAATGGAATAGGGTGCTTTGCACTAAGCGAAAAGGAGAGCTTTTAAGACCTTTAATGGCAAAGACTTGAACTTTCGAGATCTAATATAATATACCTATAGTAAAGTAGCCACGCAAGATTTGACTTGCTTTCACGTCTTCACTCTTGTTCAAATAACTTGCTATTTCGGATGTTGGATGAAGATCGGTAGGTTAGGAGTTCACACCTGTAAAATTCGTTTGTGATAACAAAGATAGATCCGTTTAAGAAGAATGGCGGTGATCTGGAAGAAAGCCAATAACTCGGAATTAAAGGCCGAGAGATGGGAAGAAGAATTTGCGCGAAAGCACGAATGAGACTTGACTTATGTTATGAGATGGCGAGAATCCGGTGCATTAGAAAGCGCGATTAGGGAAGAAATTGCGAGAGATGCCGCTGCGATTAGCTTTCTGTAGGTCACCGAGGGTGAGAATAAGCTCTTCATCGATCGCTAGAAATTTGTTTATCGATTAAAGAAAGTAGCTCGGATGAAAGCTCTCCCACCTTCGTAATGTAGTTGCTATCCTTCCTATGATTTTCCTTGTCGAAAAGTATTTAGAAGATGACATGGATGAGATGCATCGAAGACAAGCTGTTCGAGAATCCTCTGCTGAGAGGTTTAAAATGCTCGACTAAAAGGAGAGGATCGATGAAATTGAGCTCGCTTAAGCTAGCATTTTCAAAAGTTAACTCACGGCTAGGCGACGCTCCCGATAGAGTGAGTTGGTGGGACAGAACCTTGACCATCCTTGGCCTCGATAGGGCATCGAAACTCTTCCCAGCGGTGAGAATCTGCTCGATGCCGGTCCCGCTCTGGAAAGACCTGCCGTACCCAGTCTTCCTTGGCCAAGTATGAGAGTGGCGGGAATCCACTTTTTCAAAAATGATAGAGATTTGAGAACAATTTACCTCATGGCTTACTCTTTTTCGAGCAAAGATCTCTTTTCGGTAAAGTCAAGTCGAGTTCCGCTTTCGCATCACAGAGGAAGGGACTTGATAATCGCTTACGAAAGTGCTATTCTTGCGAAAGTCTCAAGTCGCTTAGCTGATTCAAGACTCATCCTATCCTATTTTATCTCGGCCATGGATTGATTCTCGTCTCGTGTCCACCCTTCGAGTCTGGTCTTCAAAGCCTTGTCTTCATTCTCGATCGAGAATTAGCCTTCTCCTTACTAGAGAAAATAGGGCAATTCGTAATTCGTACTTGTAAGAAGCTTGAAGTGAAATTATGATCTCGGTGAGACTTGCCCTTGATTGAGACTGATTTAACCTTAGCTTTACTAAAGACTAGTTAAAGTGCATGCTTCTTTATTTGCTTATTGCTTTCAGTGTCGCTACCCTTTGTTGACTCACTGTATCTTTACCCCCATGTACGATTTTTGAAATCGAGAATGTTCGATCGATTCCTTGACCTGGGAGCGGCGTAAAGGGATTTTTTTTCCCTCTCTGTTAGTCGATTTTGTTCTAAGGGAGAAGCCACTACCCAATCCAACGATTCACTCTAGCATATAAACCAGAGAACGATTATTTAGTCTAAAGGGTACCCAATATGGAGGTGACTTTTGTGCTATTCCTCATCTTGAAATCAATGTGAACACATGGAATTCGATGCTTTACTTCCTCATTCTAAGTCGGGGACCTCTTACAAAGGCGTCGGCCAGAAAAAGGCGTGAAGCCCACGGTTCAAGTGGCAATACTTTCAAACTACGATCCACTCACACTAGGATCGTCAAAGTGAAGAAAGCTTCTTTTACGCTTTGTTCTGCTTCGTGGTCAAAGTTCGGAGTGCGGAAATCTTGCAAGTTTTGTCGCTCGTGAGAAGGCGGAAGAGGAACTTTCTCGAATCGCCGGGCGAGGTCACCATTGGCAAATAGCATTCGCGCCTCCCATCCGCACGTGAGAACTTGGAAAGCGCAATCACATCGGCTCGAAGCACACTTTCGCAGATGCGGCGCGCTTATCGCCGACGCACACTATAAATGTTGGGTTGAGCAAGAATCTGCGACTAGGGAAGCGAAGAATGGAATTGAAGGCATAGTCTCAATAAAAGAATTGAACACCAACCAACGAGTGGCGGATTTTGATGGAGTCTCGCGGAAGAAGAGCCTTACTTATGGCGCTACTGGCGCATAACGCTACTCTCTCGCATTCGCCGAGCAGCTTCGCACCTTTCTTATTATTAGTAAGATAGGTTTGGAACCCTGCGCGATACGGTGAAAAAGCTTATCTTGCTTGCTCTTCTTTTAAAGAAATTGCTTGGCGGCTTTAAAATCTTACCTTTAGCAACGGCAGAGTCTTTCTTAGTGCAATACCATCAGCGACCCAGCGTGCGGCGGCCCTAGCTAATAAAGTAGCGAGATTGAAAGGTCCAAGGACTAAGCTTCACCCAAGACACAACTCGGTTTTCGCGACGACCTAGCGTGCGGAAAGAAATAAGGTCATTAGTCCTTGTAGTCGGAAGAAGAAAGCCAAACAAGCCGCTTCCCCACGACTATAAAGCTTGCAGGAAGCCCTCCGTTACACTAGCCTTAAGCTAATGGCGTATATAAGGAAGCATTAGTCGTGCCTAGAAAGAGAGAAGGATTAGTAATAACGAGAAAAGTCGTAAAGCCAAGGTGTTCTCCGTCGTCAATCTTCTTAGTCGTTGTCTCCACTAGCCGTAGGCGAAGCAAGGCATTCAGCTAAGAGCGACCAGCGAGAACTAGAGCATCCGTCTGAAGGCCGAGGCGGGAAAGCAAGGCAAGTCTCAAGCGAAGCTTTAAGAGATGGGGAGGAACGGTATTATTCTTTGTTATTAGTGCCTTAGTGGTGTTCCTTTAGTTTAGGAGGCGAGAAAGCTTCAAAAGGCTAGTCGAAAGGGCTAGCTAAGACAAGCGCTAAATTTGAAGGCAAGGAAGGCTAGTCCGTAATCTTTGTTTGTCGGCGAGAGTCAACTAGCGATGCGACACGAAAGATTATGATTTGAATAAATATTTCCTTCAAGGCCGATTCTTCAAGTTCTTCCGTTTCATTGCATTAATGAATCGGTGGAAAGACCTACACCTAGTACCCTTTATCAAACCTCCTTTTCATAATAATAAGGTAAGTTTGGGTTCCAAACCTTTTGATATCTTGGTCTCGCTATTCTTTGTTTGCATTCAAAGGTCTTGTGCTGTATTTATCGAGTCACGTGCCTAACTTCCAAAGAATGAATCCATGAATATGGTAGAGAGGCGAAAGTGGCTTCGGCGGTGTATAGCTATAAGGAGGCGAAGCTCACACTGCCGGTGATGGAGGCGGTATCACATTCACTTGCTTGCCGGCTCCATAATAACAAAGTGGAAAGTAGCGCCCCATAACCACGGGATGGTAACGAGATTAAAGCGGATGGTCACGCTTCCGAGAAGGTTTTTCCTCAATTTGAAAGTGGTTCCGCGAGTCCAAAGACGCCAAACAAGGCAAGCCAAAAGATGATTTTCCTCTTCCTCACATCGATGTTACGGTGGACAACACCGCCGACATGGGATCTTTGTCCTTTATGGATGCTTTCTCTTGATATAACGCATCAAGATGGCGGCGAAGACAGAGCGAGAGAAAGCGGCGTTTATCACCATATCGAGATAGGAGGCACGTTCTACAAGGTGATGCCGTTTGGTCTAAGAATGCCGGCGACGTACGGCGAGCCATGATCGCTATTGTTTCATGATATGATTCACAAGGAAATGGAGGTCTATGTCGATGACATGATCGCCAAGTCTTGAAGAAGACCTTTAATTTGAAGAAAGTGTTTGTGATTGAGGAAATCTGATCTTCATCCGCAAAGCATATAAAGCCGGAGGAGGTTTGGTGCTTCGTCGGGTAAGCTACTCGGGTTCATTGTCGTGAGAGAAATCGAAGTCGACTGCAAAAGCCAAAGCAATTATCGGCATCATGCAAAACGAGAGAAAGAAATAAGGGCTTTTGGAAGGCTACAATACATCGCGAGTTCATTGCCCGGCTCACACCCATCGTGAGCCGATCTTTAAACCGCTCAAATACCCGCCTTTCGTAAAAGATGAGACACGAACGAGGATTGCCAAAGGCGTTTGACAAAGTGAAGAAATATCTACTCAATCCTCCCATCCTGGTACCGCCAACGCCTGGTCGACCTCTCCTGATGTATCTGTCAGTAATGGAAGCATCCATAAGTTGTGTCCTTGGTCAGCACGATGAAACGCCCAACAAGATAGAGGTAAGGTCTGTGTCACTCTACCTTTTCCAGACCTCACGTTGTGAGATTTTACTAAATATATTGTTGTTGTATCGATTGTAAGAAAATTTAACATAACAGTAAGAATAGGACGAGACTAAAACAATCAACGTTAACAAGAAAAAAAAATTAAGCTTAGAACGATAATGGACAACACTTTTCAGAAAAAAAGCGTCACTCGTTCCGCGACTAATTAATTTTAAGAGTCAATTTATAATATCGCTAATTAAAATAAAAGAAACCTAACTGAATAATAGAATCAGATAACGATAACCATATCACTAAATAACAAATTTGTAATATTATGATTTATATTAAGTTGACCTGTCCATCGGGTCGGGGGAGCCGACCCGAAAAATCAGGGCCGGGTCAGCTATTTTCTGACCGAGAGCCACCTGATCCGAAAAAGTGAGGATCCGAGCATACGTAGTGCCGGGTCAGAATCAAATTTTTACCCACTCGGCCGATTTGACCCCTGACCCGACTTCGACCCGCCACTTAATCTTTTTAATATAATTTATATTATTTTTCTTTATTAATATTTACATGTTTTAAGAATATATGTGATGCAGACTTTATGTTTTAACGTGAAGAAATGACATAAAATGTAGGGAAGGGAGAAGAGAAAGTAGTTGTTCCCTTTTCTTTAGCTGAGATCTCACGATATAAATAGATTTCAACGTACGAATTTCGTGATAATATTTTCGAGAATGTCAATTTCAGTATTGAAAATTCATTTAAAAAAAAACTACCGGGCGCTGACCCGACAAGTCCAAAATTTCCCGTTCTTTTGTTTTGTAGGGCGGGTCAGGGACGACCCGAGGCCCGAAGGGTCAGGACCAGGGTCGGGAAATCAGACAATTAGGAAAAAAAAAAGACACCCAACCCGAACTTTGGACAGATCTAATATTAAGTAAAGTAACTAATTAAAATATCTTCAACTACTTACTCCTTCCAAAAAAAAGTAAAGATATAAATCACTTCCTTATGAACCCAACAAGGAGCAGCACCTTGTATTGCATTTTTTCAGAAAGAAATATAATTAAATAATCAAAGAGAAATAAGGTAGAAAAAGAGAGATAAAGATTTGAACATATATTCTTCTTCTCTGAATAATCGGCATAATTTTCTCTAGATTAATATATTCTGTTCTCACCAAAATCTTCATCAATTTGATTTTGCGATCTGAGTTGATTTTTTTCTTCAGTTATGGCAAAGAGTATTGATAAATGGAGGAACTATTTTCGGACAGCAAATTCGGATATATTTGATATAATTGAGCATGCTGTTATGGTTGCGGCTGTTGATTGTCCGAAGGAGTTCAAATTGAGAAGAGATACAATTGCTGAAATGCTATTTACTTGTAAATTCACTATGTGTTTTGCTTTACCAATTGATGAAGGTGTTAGTAAAGAGAGCAAACCTAATACTAGTAGTATACATCATCATGTTAGCAATTATAGTTATGGTGAAGCTGAGGCATTAACTGACGAGATTGAGGAACAAACACAAACTTTTGGAGAGGTTATGAGGATCAAACATATCATTCATAATAGCCAACCTCAGGTATTACTATAACTTCTAATTATACTAATCATTTAAAGTATTTGTTTAGTCCATAATTGGACTATGTCTATATGAATTTGAAGTTATTTTCTTTTGGGGTTGATCAGGAAGAAGAATCTTTGATAATTGAGCTTAAATGTTGTTAGATATCACAACTTTTAGTGTTGTCTGACATAACAATGGTGACTTTTATGTTGAAGTTGATGGCGATTCTGTTTTCTGTACTAGTGTCTATAACTGGAAACCTGTATGGTTTTCATCTCTATTAACTTGTGATCAGTACTGCATTTGAATTGTTTTTGCTATATTTGTGTGCAGCTGCTTTTGAACTTGATGTTTGATTTCTATCTTTTGCAATTTCACTTGCTTGGTTGAGGGAATTAGTAGTTTTGGGCTTTCTTTAATAGTCTGGTTTTGATTGATTGTTCTTTTCGACAGTCCGGAGAGTTATTTGAGTGCTTAAGAAGGCTTCAATTAATGGCTTTGTCTGTGGAGACTTTGAAGGTAATTTGATCGTTTGCCACTTCCTGAATTTCATCCGCCATTTATTTTGGTTTTGCAGTTTTGATTCTTTAATCTCATTTCGTGTTTTCTTTTGGGCGTAATGAATTGTTTCTATATCAGGCCACAGAGATTGGAAAATCAGTTAATTCTCTGAGAAAGCACAACTCAAAGGATATTCGGCATCTATCCCGGACATTGATTGAGTAAGGAACTCTTTCGTTATTGGCTTATTGCTGAAATAACTGTAAAATCATCAAAAATATGAACACACAACGTGGTTCTAGTTTTCTGATATGGGATATCCTTAAGGTTACTAAATTTGTTGTTTTTCGCAGAGGTTTGAACTTTTGTCTTCGAGTCGAACTAACTTGTCATATTGGTGGCTCTAACAGCTTGCTTTGTCGATTGTAGTCTTGAGCTATAGTTACTTTTTAATGCTTGCAGTTTTTCTTTAATTGTTGTAAATCTTGACCATATAAATGCTGATTACATGATAGCTTAATTATCAACGCATAGTAATGATGGTCATTGCTTTATTCATTCAGTGCACTTTGAGCTCTAGCTTTTCTCTTTTGTATCACTTCTTGTTGATCTGTGCAACTTGCTGATTTACTGTCTGGGAACCTCGTCTGTTTCAATAGAGTTGCCTTAAGTTAGACATGTTTGTAGCTTATTATTGATCGAATTTTCAATGGATCACAGGGATTGGAAGGTCTTGGTGGATGAATGGGTGAATGCTACTGCAGCCTTTACAGGTAATTATTTTAGAGTTTCTCTTGCTCTCTTCAAAATAATAGCCACCAAATGTATATTTCTTGTAAATTGGGCTAGCGAATATAATTATTTTTGGCCGACCGGTCAAATGTGTAACTTGCCCCAAAAAAACTTAATTCTCTATGTTTTCATTTGCAATTCTGAACTGAAGTTTGAACTGATTTGTTACTTGATTTAAGGTAATGAAAGCACTCCAGAGTCTATGAAAGCGTCTGTAGTTGATCAAGAGGAGGAAGGACTTCCTTCCCCGCCTTTAGATGACTTAGCTTTTTTTTCTGCTCAGACCACTGGAATTGAGTTGTCGCAAGTATGAACAACTTATTCTCTTCTACAAAATAATTAATTAGTTTGCTTTTTGGGGGCTGCGACTGACTTATTTTTCTCTTTGTTGTCTGTGACCAATGAAGTTCTTTGATGGCATGGATGATGATGGAAGTGAGTAGAATTTGTGTCCATATTCTTTCAATATACCTATGCTATTCGGTTCTTTATTCGAATTCCCCACTATATCTTGTTCTGACTGGGGATTTTATTTCAGATCCTCGAAACAGTGGGGAATTCAATGAGAACCTTGGAAATGGAAGAAAGCCGGCGCTGGATAAGCCTCGAAACAGTTTCGATGCTGCTCCCAAAGAGAGGAAAGTTGAACAACAAAAGAAACAGGAAGCAGTAATCAAGAAACAGACAACAGTTGTCAAACCAAATAAGCCATCTGGAGGTGTATCTGAGCCTGGAAGACCGATAAAAACAGCCTCGGAACAGAAGCTCAAGATTTATGAGACGAACTTTCAGCAGAAATCTGATAAAAGCACAATTCAGAAGAGGCCCGTGCCGTCTCAACAAAACGTGAGTATCTAAAAGGAAGTTATCTTGTGATTCATGTAAAGCTCCGATCCCTATCTAAATGTGCATAATTTCATCATATAGAAGCTTAGACGCTCAGATGAGGATGCAGTTCAAGTCAAACTCGAGGCTACAAAGAGAAAGCTCCAGGAACGGTACCAAGAAGCTGAAAACGGTTGGTCCTCTACTCCTTTTTTAATCTTTATGGATACTTTCAACTGTACTGGATATAAATTAGGAATATTTACACTGTATAGCCGCCTATCAAAATAATAGCTGATAAATGTATATATACATATGATATACATATTTTATACATAACTAGTGGATATATTTTGTAAATATGGAGATTGGTTCTAATTATTTTTGACGAGCAGCCAGGTGTGTTGCTTTCCCTATATATAATTCCTGTTTGGTTTCTTATGAAAACATTGAAATCAATTGATTCATGACTGTGATTGTGATCTGAATATATTTTATAATTGTCCTTCAGCCAAGAGGCAGCGGACAATACAGGTTATGGGGTTGCATGATATCCCGAAGAAGGGCCCAAACCAAGTTGTTGGCCTTAAGAATCCTCATATGAGACCGGGCAACAATAATAGGCATTGGGCGAATGGACGTCGCTGAATTGATTTCAACCGACTGTCTCAATAAGATTTCTAGTTTCTTCCACCTAGCTGAGTAAATTCTCAACTTGCTGTGGAAACAGAGGACATCATCCTAGTTGACCCTCAACAGAGAGGCCACTCTCAAATGGGGAGAGGCATCGGAGTTGCATTATGCTTAGATAAACATTTTCTTGGACCTAAAGTACAGGGTTTGCGCGTTTTGGTCTAATTTTTTTGATCTCTAGGAAGGACATAATATCGACCGTTTTGGATGTACCATCTTTTGAGCATTAACCGTATGCTTTCATAGAAATACCTCGACTAAATTTGCACAGAATAAGTGCATTTTCATTTTTCGATCAGAACATTGAAACGTTGATTAGAGTTATAAAATGATGGTTACATTCTGGTTGTTTTTGACAATTGGTATAGTTTTAAATTTATGCCTATGATGTTTGTTAAATTTAACGACGGTCTATCGGAAACAACCTCTCTACCTTCAAGATAGATGTAAGGTCTGCGTACACTTTACCCTCCTGAAACTTCACTTGGGATATTAGTAGAAGAGAGAAGCACCCTGAAGTTTACATCCTCATTCTACTTGGATTCGGTATCATAAGTCATATCACTAAAAAGCATTTAAAAAAGCAAAATTTGCCAATGTTTAGTCCCGAAGAAATGATTAAAAAAGAGCCTCAAATTGGTACATTGGGTATGTTGACTTTATTGGTTTTGGATAAGGATTTGTGTAAAGGTATTCCTTTTTTCTTTCCTTCTATAAAAGTGAGAGATTTTGTTGATTGTTAGATTGGTAAGGGCTTTGAATACCCTTGTTATCAGGGAAAGCAAGTGGGGTTGGAAGATTTTAGGTAGGGACGCATCTTGTAGAGATTTGGTTGTTGCTTTGGAAAATGGTGGATAAGCAGAACCAAATGATGTGGACACATGGTATGTGCAATTTAATTTTATATTATTCTTCCGGTTTATATTATGTCTTTTAATAATTTTGTACATCCTTTAAAAAAATGTAATCTATAGAAGTATAAAACTACTTTTTAAAGCTTAAATATCTCACTTAATTAACACTCTACTAGCTGAAACAATCAGAATATATTTGAAAAAAGCACTAAAAGACTTTCTTGTATTTTAAAACAAAATGAGTTTGCTAAGTAATCCGAGGTGATAAGTTTTGATTTTTGAGTTTTTATTTTATTTTACTTGGGGCCTGTTTGAATATAAAATTTTAAAAGTTTTTTTTCTTCAAAAACCTGTCTGGTTATATTAAAAAATACACTCCAATATTGAAAAAACAAAGTTCAAGTAAACCAATTTTTCAAATAAAATAAGTTTTTTCCTAATAAAAGTTTAATTTTTTTCCAAATGAAATGCATGTTCAAACACAATTTTAATTTTCAAATACATCTGTCCTTGGATAGGAGGGGGCAATCTTCTGGATCATGTGTGCTTACATAAATGAATGGATCAGAAAAAAGCTTGGTTATCCAGCGAGAGTGGTCCAGTGGCCATTTCTTTAGGATATTGCTGTCCGGGGTCTCGTTTTCGATTCCCCTGACCAGCGAGAGTGGAACTTTGTTCCCCAAAAAAAATCCCTCAACTAGTGGAAGGTCAAAGCGGTGTATACTAATCCGTAGAGTCGGTAGGGTGGGATTTTTTTGGGGTATGGGTAAATCTTTGATTGGAACAAGTCACTTTAAAAAGTTTATCCTACCTTAGTTTTGCCTCCAGAGGCACAGGCGAGTTGGTAAGTGGTAAGGTGATTGAGGTACAACCACCCCGACGTCGCTGGTTCGAACCCGTGTGGTGACAATACTTTGCTGAAATATTGCAAGAGTTGTTGCTGAGTTCGTGTCTTGTTGATCCTCTCCCTTGCGGGGCTGCCACTCACGCATATCCCTCGATTTGCATCCCACCTGGCTAAGAGGCCTCTGGTACAGGTGGGGGGCTTCGCCTTCGGAACTTTCCCCTCATCAAAGAAATGAGCTTGGTTATGTTTCCGAGCGACAAATCTTTTCAACCTAACTTCATTTTTTTTCCCCAAATATTACTCAATTTATCTCCATATATATATATATATTTAGTTTAAGTGTTATTTATTGATAAATGTAAAAGAATATTTATACAATTATTTAGGGGGTGTATTCAATTAGGATTTTAAAATACTTTTTTAGAATAAATAAGTCTTATGAATTTTAAAAGACGATTTTGACAATTAAGATTTCTTATGTTTGAATTTTAAAAGATTTATCATAAGATTTATAAAGATTTGAAAGGACTACATGGATTTTTCTCAAATCTTTTTGCTCTCATCATCACCACTTTTTTTTATAATTTTTCATCACTAGTTTTTAATGTAAAATATATCAGAAGTTGTTATTGTACTTCTAAAATAACAATATATAGTATTCCAAGTTTCATTAACTATTCTTTCTCATTAATTGTCTAAAATATTACTTAATTCTATAAATAACAATAAAAAGTTTAACCAAATTACAATAACAATAGTTCAACAAAATTATAACTCAAATAGTTCAACCAAAATACCAAATAGTTCAACCAAAGTAAAATAGAATAGCACAAACAAATGTAAGGATCTTCTGCTTTCTCCTATTACAGTTGAATTGTTCACATGACTTGAGGGCTACAGGCACTAGGGGTGGCAGATGGGCCGTTTGGGCGAAAGTTGGGCGGGTCAAGATGGGTTGAAGTTGTAGATGGTCCAATGCACAACCCACTCAAAAAGGCTAAGATGGGCGGATCAAGATGGGCTAAATGATGGAGGTGAGGGTGGAGGGGGTAAGTGTGGGTAGGGTGGAGGGGTAGGGGTAGGTGTGGGTATGAGGTAAGAAAAAAATTCATATTTTTATAAATTATTTATAAAAGTAAAAAAAATATAAAATAAAAATTTGAGATTGGGGTAGGACGGGGGAGGGGGTAGTGCGGGGGAGGTAAGATAAAATTTCATATTTATAATATTTTTATTATAAAAGTAACAAAAAATATGAAATAAAAATTTGAGATTGGGGTAGGGCGGGGGAGGGGGTAGGGGGAGGTAAGAAAAAAATCCACATTTTTATAAAAGTAAAAAAAATTATGAAGTAGAAATTTGAGAATGAGAAAAAGTCTGATAGGTTAGACTGAGATTGTTTATAGAATTTGTTATTTATACCTTCCACTAAAAAGTCCTCCAAAATTCATATTTTAAAAAAATCTTTCGAAATCTCAAATTTTGAATATCAAAGACTTTTTGTTAGTTTTTTTATCTTTTAAAATCTTAATTGAATACCACTAGATTTGAAAACTTTGTTTAAAAGATCCTAATAGTTTTGATCGAATACCATAAAACTTTTTTAGATTGTTTAAAAATCTTAATTGAATATCACATGATTTTTTTATCCCAAAAAAATCTTTTAAAATCCTAATTTGGGATGAAATTTCCTTTGTACAAGAGTTTGTGGATGTGCATTTGGTTGTTCAAATTTTAGAAGATTTTTACGCGTCTCCTTAGAGTCTTAGTTATGTCATAAAACTTGCGTTAGCATTAAGCACTTAACAAATCAATAAAAGTAGTAGAAGAACGTAAGATTGTATTAATCTTTTTTTGGGGAGTATTTCGATATAAATGTATATAATGTGTATAATATTGAATTTTAATTGAATAAAGATCATATATTTACCATAATTATACACTACTATTAATTACAAAATATATGGCGAATATATGGTAATTGTCGCGCCCTTTTCCGGCCGTGGCATTTATTTTCTAAACTCCTGCTTAAATAAAAATATTAGAAAATAAGTAAAATAATGCTAAATATTTAAAAAAAATGCTTAAAAGGTTTTAAAATTGCAAAAGATGTTTAAAAGCTTGAAAGGTGCAAAAAGGTGCAAAATGCTAAGAAGTGCTAAAAGGCTAAAGGGTTGCTAGAATGCTAAGGGTTCGCGGAGTCGCCACCTAATCAATTTGGGTGAATTAGGACACCTAAATGTTTAACTAGTTTGAAGTAAAACATTAACTCCATTTTAATGGTCTGCTAAACTTAGTGAGATTCTGGGTAAGAGTTCTTTATTATCCTAAAGGGAAGGGGTTAGGCATCCTAAAGGATCCGCTAACTTGCGGTTGTCCGTTCAAACTTAGGGTTAATTATTATTGCTAAGAATGCGTTTTTTTTTTTTGGAAAAAATATAAAGGATGCTTCAAAATGTTTTATAAAAAGGAGGCATGTTGATAAAAGGTTTGTAAGACTAATACTATACAAATAAAGTTTTTAAAGTGTGCATTTATATTGTTTATAGATATATGCAATGTTGGTTTATGATCAAAGATATGCCTTTAAAATCAAATATATATGATGTAGTGCAAAAGGTGATTATTTTATAGTTTTATGATAAGAAGGCTATTCAACATAAAATTTTTATATTAGGCTAATAAAAGAGCTTATGAGGAAATCAATTTATTTTATCACGAATTTTATAAGAAGTAATACGTTAGTTCTGAATTAAATTGTTTAGTAAATTTTAGACATGCATGACAAACCTTGAAATAAGTAAATTTAAAAATGCATTTCTGATTTTAAAACTGCCCGCCCAATTTATTTATTCCAGGACTAATTGTTCTATGTCTCTTATTAATTACAAAGTTAGCTGATTAAATTTCAACAAATAAACAAACAAAATATATATAAGACGTAAGAGATTAAAAGGGCGAAAGGATGCTTTTAGGGGGTGACAATGTCGTCTCGTCCCCCTTTTTGTTTGGGAATTCTGAGGTGGAATGCGGTGGGCACAGATGCGGCAATCATGCGATGTGGCTCGTGAAGAGTCTCGCAATGAGACTTCTTCATTGCTCCGATTTTCATGTAAAACAAAAGAAATAATAGGGATTAGTATGTATCAAAAAAAAAGATCAAAACAGCAAGCAAACATTGACATGAAATTTAATTTCATTTTCGGTACTTCAAAATAAAAGCGAAATGGATGCAAGATAGTAAGCAGATAACGGATATGACAGGGTATATGGAACATGGGAGAAAA
Source organism: Przewalskia tangutica (assembly GCA_029844215.1). Taxonomy (NCBI): domain Eukaryota; kingdom Viridiplantae; phylum Streptophyta; class Magnoliopsida; order Solanales; family Solanaceae; genus Przewalskia; species Przewalskia tangutica. The sequence continues at coordinate 121,297,904 of CM056730.1, read as the reverse complement.
ACACAGACGAGGCCCGAATGTGATATGCATATGTATATTTAGAAAATAAACAAGGCTGCTGGACCAAACAAATAATAAGTTGAGCTTTTAGTCAAATAAATGACCTCGTGGAACACTTGCCCAAAATCAATGTGGGGTTTCTTTTGAACTTAAATGTTCCAGTCAATTACAGCAATACCCAACATGAAACAGGTACCAGTTATCAGGGATGCAGATCTGTACCTAAACCAGCCAAGGTAAGCAGATAGATGATTCATGCTGGAATGGTATTAAACATAGCCATTTGGGGCAACATTATTAGGTGTGTAACTACGTCGAGGCTGAACTAATCATAGATAGATGGTTAATTTCAAAAAAAAAATCTGGATACGAAGACGAATAAACTAACATGCTCTTACCAAATCGTTTAACCCGCAACATATTAGACACTGCCCCGAGGGATGCGATTACTCAATACTTCAAAATTAGGCCAACGCTATACTAAATATTTGCAAATACATATACATGTAAGGATGAGTGGGGTTGTATCAGATCCTAAGTCCAGCAACCCAGTTCATCAACATGCTAATATAGACTTCATAATTGACTTATCTCATGCCAATCACAGAAACATATAAACAGCATAATAGCCAAGAGACATGTTTATCTTTACTGAGCATGAAACAAGTGTAGGTATCACGATGACTTAAACGTACTCCCACTGATTATAAGTTGTGCCATCTTGTCATTTGTTGTTTTCATAGTAAAATGTGTGATGTGTCTTAAGAGTATACAAGGTACATAACTCCAACATCCATTAGTTGTATATGACAATACTTAATACTGATTTTTATAAAGGAATATGAACATCTTAGATCTTAAGGCTACCCTGACAAGAAAACTGATCTAGCAAGCACCCAGTCATACAAAATGTATGCAAATGAGTCCATGTCAAGGAGCGTCGGAACACATTTAATATTCAGACAGAACTAAGAGGTATGTTCATCCCTAACTAAACACGAAGCAGGTATAGACACTTTCCACAGGGGACGAACATAATAGCACAATACTCCCTTAGCTCCTTATACACACTGACTATTCTGACAGATTTATGAGTATATTGGCAGCCAAATCTTTATAATATCCATTCGATCAGGGAGGCATCGGAATGGGTTAACAGGCAAGCCTTCAACTATTGAAAATCAGAGGCGAAACAAACCAGATTAACTACAACATATGGGTATTAACAGTAAAAATAGACAAGTTGACAGTCAAGTAAAATAGTATCGACACTAAACCAGTAATTTCGACCATACACAGCAGCGACTAAAATGTTAAACATTATCAACAGAGCATATCAATCAAACAGGTTATAAAGTGTAAATCACATAAGAAAATCTGAAAGGGGATGGGTTTACCTTCTCCAGGCAGCGAACCGAGGCAGCTTATCAAGTCGTCGATTCACTCGGAATTGCGATTGCGATGTGATTAAGGTTTCTTACTGATTTTCTGTGTTTGATGCTCCAGTGAGGTATTCTGATTTCGCTCGTAAGACCCTCACTGCTGGTTTTCGACCTATTTTCTAGGGGTTTTCCTTGTGGTCGTGATATTTTCTTCCCGACCCCCCGTGATGCCTGTCGAGTTTGCTGGGTTTTCTCTCCCCCTTGCTGCTGATGCCTTTGCATGTGTGTAAACCTCTCTTTATAGCCCTGATTTTGGGTTCCCCATTAGGTAAACTTTGATATGATTTTGGAGGATATTTTGTGCGATTCGTTACTGCGATTTTGACATGGTTCGTTCAGATTTTCATACGATTTTGCTGATTTTCCGTGATACGATTTTGGATGTTTCTTAAGGCAAGTTTATGATTATCGTAATATTGGGGCTGATTTGTTAGTTGTATTGGTGAAAGATTCGCCGGATTCTCCGGCGAGAATCTCGGCTGGGTGTGGGTGGCGATGGAGGGTGAAAGGTTGGCTGCTGAAGTTTAGGTTTTAGGGTTTCTGTCGATGTAGATCTTCAAGGGATGAAATGGGCGCAGGGATAAGGCTGAGGCTGATAAGGGTGTGGGTTCTGGGCTGATAAGGGAAAAAATAAAGGGGTTGGGCCCGCGGGTATTGGGCCTGTGCTGGGTAGTGGGCTAGGCGAAAAATGGTGGGTAGTTAGTATTTAATTAGGTATTGGGTATTAATTCTAGGTATTAGTTTTAGGTATTTTAATTAGTTAATTAAATAAATTGTGCTCAAATTATTTAAGTGTTTTATTAGCCTAATTGTTATAAAGCGGGCGTCTTGTAATTAAAGAATAAAGACGGACGTGCTATTTAATTAGTGCTTAATATTTTAGAATGCGGCGCTATCATTTAAAATCTTATTATTGTGCATTATTGCGAAGTTAAATTAAATTGAATTGAGTTTAGATTAAATTATTTAGATGCTAAATGCAAGTACGATATTTGAGAATTGTTTAAAGCTTTATAAATGCGGTGCTATTAAATGCATATATCAGATTAAAATTGATTTTTAAATTACAAATGATTACTAATAAATGCGGCTATGCTACCTGACACGACATTATCGCTAAATTATTTATTTTATGCATTTATTAATTATTTAAGAATTACGACAAAGCTTAAAGTTAATTAATGCGGGCGCGGGACTCTAAATGCTTAAGACTTTACGTAAGACGTGATGCCATTATTAAATTATTTATTTATGCCTGTATTTAATGCTTTATTGTTGTATTTTATTATAAAAATCCTAAAAAATTATTATTACAAAATTAGTGTAATTTTATGGTTAATGGCTGGACGGGAGGGTCAAAATTGGGTGTCAACAGCTGTCCCTCTTTGTATGGAGATGATGGAAGAATCTTCGGACAAAGACGTTGACTCATAGCCAATTTTGTCTCGATCTTCAGAATTGCAAAAAAATGCTGGGCAAGTGGACAAGGCTGACGCAAGAAATCAAAATCTGTCCCAGTGTCGAGTTATGACGACACTGGGCTACCGTGGTCAAAACACGAGCGGGCTAACGGACTTAAAAGCTGTCGGTGTCGAGTTATGATGACCGGGTTATGGTGCAAAAGTAAAAGAAAATAAGCGGCTTGAACACAGGGTGTCTTGCTGCTACGGCTTGTGGTCTTTGGGTTCTACGGTGATGTGGAGCGAGTGGGCCAACGCTGAGGCGCTTACGCGATCGTTGGGAAGGTTGGCCCCAACAGTTGCCGGTTATTTGTAAGAAAATCCACGTTGTGCTCCTGCTGCGTCGCTAAGACTTGAACAAACGGTTAGTGCATAACTGTTAAGGCAAAAAATGATGATGTATAATTTTAAAAGTAATGCAACTGTGAGTAAAAAAAATGTTATCCTGCAAAAATATGATGCCTGCTGTGTTGATGCGATGCTGCAAATGTTGTGATTTACGCCGCGCGGGCGTGTTGCGATTGTGAATGCGGATCGTTGTCGCTTCTGCGGTGTCCCTGTAGACTAAAGCTCAAGAAAGAGTTTAGTGCATAACTGCTGAGACAGAATAATAAATGAGAAAAACGCAATTTTGAGAACAGAGAAATCGTCCCTGCGTAGATGTGATATGCTGACTTGTCGTCGTTTTCGGACTTGTCGTCGTTTTCGGACTTGGCGTCGTTTTTCGGACTTGTCGTCGTTTTCGGACTTGTAAATGCGTTTTGGACGTGGCGTCGTTTTTCGGACGAAGTCGTTTTGGACTGAGTCATTTTGGACGTGTCGTCGTTTTCGGACTTGTAAATGCGTTTTGGACGTGGCGTCGTTTTGGGCCGAGTCGTTTCCGGACTCGAGTCGTTTTGGACTCGGCGTCGTTTTGGGCGTGGTGTCGTTTTGGACTGGCGTCGTTTTGGACGTGGCGTCGTTTTGGGCCGGAGTCGTTTTCGGACTCGTCGTCGTTTTCGGACGTGGCGTCGTTTTCGGACTTAGCGTCGTTTTCGGACGTGGCGTCGTTTTCGGACGCGGAGTCGTTTTCGGACTCGACGTCGTTTTTGGACGTGGCGTCGTTTTTGGACTTGTTGCTGCTGCTCCTGTAGACTAAAGCTCAAGGAAGAGTTAGTGCATAACTGCTAAGACAGAATAATAAAGCATGAATGATAAAAATGCAATTTTGAGAACAGAGAAAATCTTCCTTATGTAATATGCCGATGATGGCGTCGTTTTCGGACTTCTTTGTCGATAACGTCGTTATGCGGGCGTGTTCTTCTTGGCGTCGTTGCGTGGACTTCTTGATCACGTCGTTGTGCGGGCGTGTTCTTCTTTGGCGTCGTCGCGTGGACTTCTTTGTCTTGATAACGTCGTTATGCGGGCGTATTCTTCTTGGCGTCGTTGCGTGGACTTCTTTGTCTTGTAACGTCGTTACTGGGCGTATTGTTCTTTGGCGTCGTTGCGTAGACTTCTTTGTCTTGATAACGTCGTTACTGGGCGTGTTCTTTCTTTGGCGTCGTTGCGTGGACTTGATCACGTCGTTATGCGGGCGTGTTGTTCTTGATAACGTCGTTGCACGGGCGTGTTCTTGCTCGCGTAGAATAAATGCTCCTGAAGCTAAGCGAGAAAAGCGTTAGTGTATACTGTTTAAACCAAATGATAAATATATATGAAGTGCAATTTTAGGGGTAGAGATGTCGTCACGATATGTGAATCTTTGAGATGTTGTGGGTCTTTGAGATGTCGTTGTTGTGTGCGAATTTGACCGTGTCAGTGATCTTCGGCTTTGTTCTTGAACTTTGAGTTTTATTGCTGATTCTGCTTTTCTTTTGCTTTTCTGCTTTTAGTATTTTATACGCTAATATGAAGAACTTTGTTGTATCCTCCGCTAATATGAAGGACCTGCGCTCAAAGAAAGTTTTGTGAGTTTTGGGGCGGTTGATCGCGTTGACCTTAGACTCTTGATGCTCGGATGTCTGTCGTGTTTGGGACTCATAACCCCTGCCTGGTTTCCTACCTTGTCCCAGTTTTGAAAAGGGTGTTTGGCCTGAGGGGGTCTCAATGGAGTTGCTTGTATGTTATGTGCATTCTTGTTATTTTAGAGCGAAGGAAAGTTTCCTAATGGTGTGGCCAAAGCCGATTTAGGCGCTACGTATCCCAGTGGGAATCGGTCATGGCGTAGTTCATTACAAGTGAAATTGGGTAAAATTAAAATTTCTAGATGTGGGACCGGCGAGGCGGCGCTGCGTATCCACGAGGAATCAGGTCGAAACGTAGTTCCAATTATTACATATAAAGGGCAAAATGCATTAAACTAACTATTTCAGGACTCAGCGGGCCGAGGCAGGGGCGCGAGTCCACTTCTTCTTGCTCTGTGTCTTCGATGGTTGAGTCTTCAGCAGGATCATCTCTTGCAGCGCACAACTAGACGAATGACTTATTCAATAGTTAAACAATCTCCGGCAAGGAGCACCTCCTTTCCTCTGGCGGTTGGTTGATGATTCAACTTTCTTCCCTTTGCGGGCTGGCGTAATAGTCCCTTCCGCATCGTATTCTTCATTTTAGCTATCATGTTCACCTGACATCTTCATAACGGAAGAAGGTTATTGTTTGCATTGAGAGGAGCATCTTTCGGTGAATGACTCCTTCCTCGATTAACTCCTCTACGTCGCTCGAGGTATAACAATTTCCGATGTCGTGTCATACTTGCCGAGTGGTATGCCTGATGTTTAGTTTTATCGTGCCTCGGGAAGTAGGCACAGGAGTATTTACGGGTGGATGGAGTATTCCTGCGGCTTTCAGCTTCTCATACACTTGAGCTATGGGCTCGGCTAAAGGTGTATAGGTTTTTGTTGGTTTTCTTTCGGCATCTATGCGGGGTTTGGGTCCGTTTGGAGTGCGGGTTCGTGATTGTGGTGAGTATTTTGGGTATGCTGGTTGGGTATGGTAAACAGGATATGGGGTAGCGCTTGTGTGATAATATATTGTGGATTTTGAGTGTTTTGGTAAGAAAGGCGGTGGGCTTTGATATCTTGGATGTTGTTCGCCTATGCTCACGAATGACCGTGATGGAGGTGATCGTCTCTTCTCCTGCAGGAGGTACCTCAGATGGAATTTGGCGCCTTTGCTCGCTAGTTGCACAGAAATTTGTCAAGTTTGTAATCTGCTGTCTTAATGCCTTCTTCCACGAAGTCGCCCATTCTTACGACTTCGCAAAACTTCCAATTACACCGATCATTCTTTCATAATATGTCGCGTCCTTTGCGCACGAACAAGGTGGTCATTTCGCTCTCTGCCGTTGGGGTTGAACCTTTGTTGCTTCGACCACCTCAGGCGTATTCTGCGAAAGTTTACGTAGATTTCTTTTCAAGTTTCATAAGATAAAATCTGTCGGGGCGATTATCGATGTTGAACACAATCTATCCATGAAATCTTGTGCCATGGCGTTCAACCGCCCCATTTTCGGGTCTTGGCATGTGTACCAATCAGCGCCTCGCCGGTTAGACTCACGATGAATAGCTTCATGATGATTGCTTGATTTTTACCAACCCCAATCAATTTATCGCAATATGACCTTAGATGAGCTCGAGGATTCCCTTTCCATCAAACATGTCAAATTTGGGCACTTTGTACCCATGTAGGTAATTCAACGTCGAGTGCGTGCATAAGTCTTCATATTCTAAACCCTCCTCCCCTTGTTCGTCTGAATGTTTTGAATGCCTCTTTCAAGCTACAATTTCTTTTGCCACATTTTCATCGCCTCTGGCTCGGTGCGCTCCATTTCCTTGTATTGATCTGTCTCTTGAGAGGATGCATGCCTGATAAATGGTTGGCTTTGATCGGATGTGCTAATCCTCATGTGTTTGTGTGCCATCTGCTCGTATTGGGTGGCTTGGCCATTTGGGTTGAGTCGGGAGATATAAGTAGGTGGAGGTTGAGATGTGTATGTAGTGAACGGATCATTTTGGAGGTCGGCTTGCAAATTGACCGGGCGAGTGACATTTTGGTGTGGTGGTATGTTGCGGCCTCTGCGGGAGCTTTGGGGAAGTGGAGGCTCGGGGCTTGTGATACGATTGCATTTGTCCCTTGCTGCAGGAGTGGTGCATTCAAGCTAATGAACGGGTTTGTGATGTTTCGGAGCCTTTCTATTTCGGCTTGCATGCTTTCCATTTGCTGCAATAGTGTGGCGAGGTGTTGATCATTGGTGTTTCTGCTTTCTGACGCCTCTGCATCCTCTACATGAACGGGGATGAGTCCTAAGTTGTTTCGTCCGGTCTTACGGATTAGTCATTGGATGATTGTGCTTCTACTAGTCAACGCGAATCAACCTTTTGGGGAATAAGCTAGGCAAAAATAAACCTTTAACAAATGAGGCAAACCAAGTTAGTATAATATGCAAAAGCTGCGGGCAATATATACAAATAAGCAAATTGCAAATCAAGTGCGTGTTTTAACATGTTTGGGACCTCTTTATGCCAGAGGTAGGCCTAAACGCCAGATATGCGAGATTATGATAAATCTGTCCAAGCCGCCCAACTGTAATGCTTTCGTTGGAAATGGCGACCAAATGACGGTGCACTTTTTCCCAATTTCAGCATGTCATGATTGGGTTTGGATTTGTCTGTCATTGTCACGCTACACATAATATGCTGGTTGGTCGTTGGGTTGCGAAACCCGTCGACAAGTTTGGTGTTTTCCTAATTGTGGTGTCGATGCAGGGCCAGCCACAAGGTAAATGCATCGTGCCCTAAAATAAGGGTGGTATAGCTCATCTTAAGTTTGCTAAGATTTGGCTTTTCTAGGCCTTGAGTTCCCGAGCGGACTACTCGAGTGAGAAGGCTACGCGACCCAGGTTAGGCCAGGGCACTCCACGTATATTACCAACTCTCCTAAATTTGGTTTTGAAGAAAGAATTTTGCTGATGCACCCAGCGCACCTCGCATGTAGTGTGTGATTGTGTGAATTTTCCAGAGTGGAAGAAATATGAGCGGAATACCAGTTTAGGGAAAGCAGTAAAGCAAGTAGTAAAAATAAACAAAATACAATACACAAAAAATTAAATGCAAAATAATTGCCAAATAATAGCCCTAGGTCTGTTGTGGTTAAGAACCTAAAGTCCCCAGCGGAGTCGCCATTTCTGTCGCGCCCTTTTCCGGCCGCGGCATTTATTTTCTAAACTCCTGCTTAAATAAAAATATTAGAAAATAAGTAAAATAATGCTAAATATTTAAAAAAAATGCTTAAAAGGTTTTAAAATTGCAAAAGATGTTTAAAAGCTTGAAAGGTGCAAAAAGGTGCAAAATGCTAAGAAGTGCTAAAAGGCTAAAGGGTTGCTAGAATGCTAAGGGTTCGCGGAGTCGCCACCTAATCAATTTGGGTGAATTAGGACACCTAAATGTTTAACTAGTTTGAAGTAAAACATTAACTCCATTTTAATGGTCTGCTAAACTTAGTGAGATTCTGGGTAAGAGTTCTTTATTATCCTAAAGGGAAGGGGTTAGGCATCCTAAAGGATCCGCTAACTTGCGGTTGTCCGTTCAAACTTAGGGTTAATTATTATTGCTAAGAATGCGTTTTTTTTTTTTGGAAAAAATATAAAGGATGCTTCAAAATGTTTTATAAAAAGGAGGCATGTTGATAAAAGGTTTGTAAGACTAATACTATACAAATAAAGTTTTTAAAGTGTGCATTTATATTGTTTATAGATATATGCAATGTTGGTTTATGATCAAAGATATGCCTTTAAAATCAAATATATATGATGTAGTGCAAAAGGTGATTATTTTATAGTTTTATGATAAGAAGGCTATTCAACATAAATTTTTATATTAGGCTAATAAAAGAGCTTATGAGGAAATCAATTTATTTTATCACGAATTTTATAAGAAGTAATACGTTAGTTACGAATTAAATTGTTTAGTAAATTTTAGACATGCATGACAAACCCTTGAAATAAGTAAATTTAAAAATGCATTTCTGATTTTAAAACTGCCCGCCCAATTTATTTATTCCAGGACTAATTGTTCTATGTCTCTTATTAATTACAAAGTTAGCTGATTAAATTTCAACAAATAAACAAACAAAATATATATAAGACGTAAGAGATTAAAAGGGCGAAAGGATGCTTTTAGGGGGTGACAATGTCGTCTCGTCCCCCTTTTTGTTTGGGAATTCTGAGGTGGAATGTGGTGGGCACAGATGCGGCAATCATGCGATGTGGCTCGTGAAGAGTCTCATGATGAGACTTCTTCATTGCTCCGATTTTCATGTAAAACAAAAGAAATAATAGGGATTAGTATGTATCAAAAAAAGATCAAAGCAAGAAGCAAACATTGACATGAAATTTAATTTCATTTTGGTACTTCAAAATAAAAGCGAAATGGATGCAAGATAGTAGCGGATAACGGATATGACGGGGTATATGGAACATGGGAGAAAAACAGACGAGGCGAATGTGATATGCATATGTATATTTAGAAAATAAACAAATTCTTGGACCAAACAAATAATAAGTTGAGCTTTTAGTCAAATAAATGACCTCGTGGAACACTTGCCCAAAATCAATGTGGGGTTTCTTTTGAACTTAAATGTTCGATCAATTCAAAGAATACCCAACATGAAAGCAGTACCGATTATCGGGGATGCAGATCTGTACCTAAACCCGGCCAAGGTAAGCAGATAGATGATTCATGCTGGAATGGTATTAAACATAGCCATTTGGGGCAACATTATTAGGTGTGTAACTACGTCGAGGCTGAACTAATCATAGATAGATGGTTAATTTCAAAAAAAAAAATCTGGATACGAAGACGAATAAACTAACATGCTCTTACCAAATCGTTTAACCCGCAACATATTAGACACTGCCCCGAGGGATGCGATTACTCAATACTTCAAAATTAGGCCAACGCTATACTAAATATTTGCAAATACATATACATGTAAGGATGAGTGGGGTTGTATCAGATCCTAAGTCCAGCAACCCAGTTCATCAACATGCTAATATAGACTTCATAATTGACTTATCTCATGCCAATCACAGAAACATATAAACAGCATAATAGCCAAGAGACATGTTTATCTTTACTGAGCATGAAACAAGTGTAGGTATCACGATGACTTAAACGTACTCCCACTGATTATAAGTTGTGCCATCTTGTCATTTGTTGTTTTCATAGTAAAATGTGTGATGTGTCTTAAGAGTATACAAGGTACATAACTCCAACATCCATTAGTTGTATATGACAATACTTAATACTGATTTTTATAAAGGAATATGAACATCTTAGATCTTAAGGCTACCCTGACAAGAAAACTGATCTAGCAAGCACCCAGTCATACAAAATGTATGCAAATGAGTCCATGTCAAGGAGCGTCGGAACACATTTAATATTCAGACAGAACTAAGAGGTATGTTCATCCCTAACTAAACACGAAGCAGGTATAGACACTTTCCACAGGGGACGAACATAATAGCACAATACTCGTAGCTCGCCTTACACCGACTATTACGACGGTTATGAGTATATTGGCAGCCAAATCTTTATAATATCCATTCGATCAGGGAGGCATCGGAATGGGTTAACAGGCAAGCCTTCAACTATTGAAAATCAGAGGCGAAACAAACCAGATTAACTACAACATATGGGTATTAACAGTAAAAATAGACAAGTTGACAGTCAAGTAAAATAGTATCGACACTAAACCAGTAATTTCGACCATACACAGCAGCGACTAAAATGTTAAACATTATCAACAGAGCATATCAATCAAACAGGTTATAAAGTGTAAATCACATAAGAAAATCTGAAAGGGGATGGGTTTACCTTCTCCAGGCAGCGAACCGAGGCAGCTTATCAAGTCGTCGATTCACTCGGAATTGCGATTGCGATGTGATTAAGGTTTCTTACTGATTTTCTGTGTTTGATGCTCCAGTGAGGTATTCTGATTTCGCTCGTAAGACCCTCACTGCTGGTTTTCGACCTATTTTCTAGGGGTTTTCCTTGTGGTCGTGATATTTTCTTCCAGGCCGTGATGCTGTCGAGTTTCTTTGGGTTTTCTCTCCCTTCTTTGCGATGCCTTTGCATGTGTGTGAACCTCTCTTTATAGCTCTGATTTTGGGTTCCCCATTAGGTAAACTTTGATATGATTTTGGAGGATATTTTGTGCGATTCGTTCTTCGCGATTTTGACATGGTTCGTTCAGATTTTCATACGATTTTGCTGATTTTCCGTGATACGATTTTGGATGTTTCTTAAGGCAAGTTTATGATTATCGTAATATTGGGGCTGATTTGTTAGTTGTATTGGTGAAAGATTCGCCGGATTCTCCGGCGAGAATCTCGGCTGGGTGTGGGTGGCGATGGAGGGTGAAAGGTTGGCTGCTGAAGTTTAGGTTTTAGGGTTTCTGTCGATGTAGATCTTCAAGGGATGAAATGGGCGCAGGGATAAGGCTGAGGCTGATAAGGGTGTGGGTTCTGGGCTGATAAGGGAAAAAATAAAGGGGTTGGGCCCGCGGGTATTGGGCCTGTGCTGGGTAGTGGGCTAGGCGAAAAATGGTGGGTAGTTAGTATTTAATTAGGTATTGGGTATTAATTCTAGGTATTAGTTTTAGGTATTTTAATTAGTTAATTAAATAAATTGTGCTCAAATTATTTAAGTGTTTTATTAGCCTAATTGTTATAAAAGCGGGCGTGCTGTAATTAAAGAATAAAGACGGACGTGCTATTTAATTAATGCTTAATATTTTAGAATGCGGCGCTATTATTTAAAAACTTATTATTATGCATTATTGCGAAGTTAAATTAAAATTGAATTGAGTTTAGATTAAATTATTTAGATGCTAAATGCAAGTACGATATTTAAGAATTGTTTAAAGCTTTATAAATGCGGTGCTATTAAATGCATATATCAGATTAAAATTGATTTTTAAATTACAAATGATTACTAATAAATGCGGCTATGCTACCTGACACGACATTATCGCTAAATTATTTATTTTATGCATTTATTAATTATTTAAGAATTACGACAAAGCTTAAAGTTAATTAATGCGGGCGCGGGACTCTAAATGCTTAAGACTTTACGTAAGACGTGATGCCATTATTAAATTATTTATTTATGCCTGTATTTAATGCTTTATTGTTGTATTTTATTATAAAAATCCTAAAAAATTATTATTACAAAATTAGTGTAATTTTATGGTTAATGGCTGGACGGGAGGGTCAAAATTGGGTGTCAACAGTAATATTCGTTAATACACCCCCTAAGTCGGAGCGGGAGGAGGTCGGACACAGAGATTAGATCTGAAGTTTAGGAATAGTTGTCTAGGAAGTCCTTTAGTGAAGATATCTGCATACTGATACGAAGAAGACACATGCAATACTTTAACATGACCTATAACAACATCTCATGAACAAAATGTATATACATCTCAATGTGCTTGGTTCTCTGATGCTGAACCGGTTATGAGATAAGTAGATCGCAGATATGTTATCACATTACACTATAGACGCCTTACCCAAGGGACAATGAATCTCCAAGAGAAGGTTTTGGAGCCAGCATATCTCAGCAACAACATTTGCAACGCCTCTATATTCTGCTTCTACATTCGATCAGGATAGGGTGGCTTGTCTCTTGGCAGACCACGAAATGAGATTATCTCCTAAGAACACACAGTAGCCGGAGGTGGAACACCGCATGTCCAGACAGTCTGCTCAATCAGCGTCCGTATATGATATTAACCTGGTCGGTGCAGAGGGGTAGAGATGCAATCCATAATCAAGAGTGCCCTTAACGTATCGAATGATACATTTAAGAGCTGTAAAGTGAGGATCCCTAGGGCATGCAGAAATAAACACACCTGCTGAACATTATAAGCAATATCTGTCCTGGTGAGATTAAGATACTGAAGTGTACATGCGAGGATCCTGTAAAGGGTTGAATGGGACACTGGATCACCGTTAACAACATTGAGTTTCGACTTCGAGTCGACCGGAGTAGGCATGATCTTACAGTTCGTCATTTTAGCCATGTACACAATTTCTTCTAAATACTTACGCTGACACAGGAATATAGTATCTATAGATCTAGTCACTGAGATCCCCATGAAGTAACTCAATTTCCTAAGTCAGTCATAGAAAATTCGGATTTAAGCAGAGCAATTATCTCATTTTTCAACACATCAGAGGAGGCAGTGAGAACAATATCTTCCACATATAATAACAAGTATGCAATGTTTCTGTCACGACCCGACCCGACGGGTCGTGAACATGGCGCCCTAATTGGATGCCATTATACTAACCTGTCACATATAATCCAACTGACACCCAAAATAATATATAAACCCCGTGAAATAGTTGATGACGCATGACATCATATATATATATACCAAAGTAAACCTGTCTCCTGAGGAGTCACATCTAATCAAATATAACAAGGGAGGCAGGCCGACAAGGCCGCCACTATACGATATCACCTATATTCGGGAACATCCCAAACAGAGTACAACAACACAGATGACCAAAACAAGTTTACAATCCACATATGTACAACCCACAACTGTCTACAGACCTCTGAGAATACGATAATGAGATATGACGGGACAAGACCCCTAAATATACATGAGTCAAAAGTAAGGTTTTGTACCAACATTACTAAGCTCCGAAACAATGGAGCTTTCCAACCAGCTAAGTAGGAGTCCTAGGCCTGAGGATCACCAAACTGAGAACCTGTACCTGCGGGCATGAACGCAGCCCCCCGGGAAAAGGGGGGTCAGTACGAAATAATGTACTGAGTATGTAAAACATGAAGTACTGTAAATGAGATCATAACTGGCCAAGATAACATGAGATATGTGTAATAATCAAAATACCAATACAACTGTGTCATATTGTCACGACCCAACCTAGGGCCATGACGAGTGACCGAGTTTAACCTGCCCGATAACCCAATTTATGTTACATGTACTCAGACATGACATTCAATAGGGTCTTTGTAACTAAGTTTGGAAGCTGTAAATAGAATACCAAAGTCCAACTGTAACTCAAAACATCTCAAAACATACTTATATATATGTAACATGTCACAAGGTAAGCCAACGAAATGCGATATTTTCTGACAACAAAACAATGGTAGCGAGGCCAAGCGAGACCCATGACACCCACGTTGTTCGCAGACTACTAGAAGAGTATGACCGTGCATAAGTGACGGTACAGGGCCCCGTCGGACCCAGGATATATACAAACAAAATTATACCAAAACAAGAATAGTGTCCGAAGCAAGTGGAGTTGTCTGAATCCCAATGTTGACTCCTCCTAGGTGGCTGGATCGTGTAACCGCATCCCTGAACCTGCGGGCATGAAACGCAGCCCCCCGAAGAAAGGGGTCGATGCGAATATGCGTGAATATGTAAGGCAATCTTGAATCATAAAACAAGGAAAAAGCGTAACGATGGCAAGTTTAGAAAGCAACCTGGGAGTAACCTGGAACAACACTTTGAACCATGTCATATGGTCCCTTACACAAATTCTAGCATACTCAATATAAATATAGAATATCCTACTCATATTGTCCCTTCGGACGGCCGCTTCCGGCGTAGTCATGATGGCCCGGGCGACCATACGGCTTAGCTAGGGTGGCCGAGCGGCCGCACGGCTTAAGAATATCATAATCTAGCTGATCAGGTGGAACATTAACAATACACATGATATATAGTATGAATATGTAATGAAGTTACAAAATATTTCACCCCTTTCAGATTGGTTTCTATTACAACTCCCTTTGGAGATATTTTGAGAACAAGTTTTAGAGTTTCCTTCATTTACCATTTGCTTTGTAGTGAACATGTAAGTATAATGTATCGCAGAAGCTTCCTTCGAATTATCAACAAGAGTATAACATGAACGAAACAAGAAATTGGATATCGACTCCACATCCAACTAAAAATAGAGTACTTATATTTTACATTCTTTAGGTGTCATATAAAAGGGATCATGCCAAAATATGAAAGAAGGGTTAGCCTTACATACCTTATTTATGCCTCAAGCTAATGCTAGAGTCCCTTCCCGAGCTTAATCAACTAAAATACCATCAACAATATAAGGATTAAGACTATGGCAACAATATTATTCTAACTAATCATTTATTCTGTCTCCTAACTGGATTTGGACGGCATCTCTCCTATAATCCTATCAACCCAACAATTCCAAATTAAGCTAATAACCAATAACAACAACAAATCTAACAATTTACAACAATAATATGACTAAACTCATCTTACAATTCTATCCAAAACAGCCCCTAAATCACAACGCCTTAATATTCGATATACGATAATTATAACTATATTTTTAACACTTTATCCATTAAATCTCCACGTAATCATCTCAATAACAAAGATGAGAAAATAATACATACCTTAGCAGCAGCTCAACCACGAAATTATCATCCCCCAAGCTCAATATTTAGCTTGAAACGACGACGATAACTCGTATTACACTTTATCCTTCACGAGCCTCGGGATTCGGGGCCTCGAACTTAATTGAACCCTTGCTTTCTCTCTAACTCTCCTCACTATCTCTCTCTAAAATATTCTAGATCTTTTGTCATGCAATGAGGAAGATAATGAGTGAGATTTTTTCTTAAATAGCCAAGGAAGTGGGCCTGACCCGACTTGGAGTCGGGTTGGGCCGAGCCCACAGCCAATATGACCTTTCCTCCTTAAAACGTCCATAACTTTTTATCCATAGGTCGCATGAAGGTACACGACCTATGGTTAGAAAGGTATTTAAATTTTATACAACTTTCATTTTTTGTGTTTTCCCATATGCTCAACTTATAATGGTGTGTTGGCATCGTAAAGCTAGATCACCCGAAAACGTATCCTTAAATCATCCTTTTGGAGTGCTTATACTCATATTTGGCTTAAGTGTCCCTCTTAAGACTTTCTAAACTTCCTATGTACTATTCATATAACTTGTCATATGCCCTTTATAAAATCCCGACATGTGGACCCCGCCTTAACTTACGGTTACGAGGGCTATTTGTCAAGTAACGTATTAACCAACTTACACCATATGGAATCTACTGTCGTCTATATGTTATTCTTATACATATATAACAGAATCTTCATCTCTAATCCGTGTATATCTTTACCTTCTCCTGAGCCCATACTAAGTCGTCTGCAGTCTCGGTAACACGAATTTTTTTTTCGGGGTGTAACACATAAAAATGAGAGCCAACTGTGCCTTATAAAAATGATAGTCGTGTACATATATATACCGTACCCGGCCCCCCAGTGAGGGTCTCGGTGTGAATGAAACCATATACATATATATACCGTACCCGACCCATTATGGGACTCGGTGTGAAATCATATACATACCGTACCCGGTCCATTATGAGACTCGGTGTGAAATCATATACATACCGTACCCGGCCCATTATGGGACTCGGTGTGAAATCATCATTCAACTTTCAATAAAATCATTAAAATAAATTCTTTTCTGGAAAATCAAAGGCACATCTCGTAATAAATATCATTAGGAGTTAGACTGTGTAGAAATCATGTATGTCCGTCGTACGCTCATTTTATACAAATCATGCCAAAAAGAAAGAAAGAATAGTTTCACATACCTTATCGTCTATACCGACTCGATAATTAGGATTCGTCTCAACTAGTACGTCAACCTATAACAATGATAACATGTCCGTCAACTCTATGATTTCTAACGTAAGTTATATTGAATGACGACTCTCTTTTCTATAAAAATTCGGACAGCACTTCCCTATCTATACACGCATCCACAATCCACAAACAACTCCAACAACACTAATAACCAAGCACGAATCAAGGGTATACTAAAATAGTTCCATATACTCGACATACACAATAGTTATGCATTCTTTCTCCTTACATTTATGGAATACAACAATCAAGAGTGCAAATCTTCTAGTTTGCAACATGTCACCTTACTACCCTTTAATTTCGTTAAGATATGTATTGACAATTACCACAACGTATTTATAAGTTCATAACTTATATTTCCATCATTATCACATAACAAAAACAACCCCTAATACATAACAACAATGTCCAATAATTTCAAGCAAGTTTTCGACAACATCCACATTACCCAAGCTCTTTCCTTAACTCATTAACATCCAATTCATGTTTCAACACTTTCATATAACCAATTATAACTTAAACATCATGATTTTCCTTCAATTTTCAACATGCAATATAAAGGTAACAACAACAACAATCAATTCCAAGGTACCAAAACAGTCTCCAATTCGGTCCAATCACCCAAACATTCACACGCATTGCCTAATTTCTAAGTTTTTCTTAATCACAAGTTCAATTCTTAAACTACAACAACATGCAATTCCAATTACACAATAAGAAGAAGAATTTCTTACCTTAATGTTTGCCCCAAAACAGTCCCAATCTCACGGCATTCACTGCTCTATTTGCATCTATTTTCTCACTTTTTCAACTCCAAAACGACATGCATGAATCCCACAATTTAATCCATCATTCCTTACACGTTTTTCTTCCAAAAAATCATCTTAAAATGTGAAATTCTTGGGCATTTTTCTCGTCCAGTGGATGCGTTCTTGCCACTGCTTTTGGGTGTTTCTTTAGCTTGTAATGTGTAGAAGAATTTAGGCTAGGAAGAAGGAATAAAACTTGAATTTTTGGCTATGGGAGAAAGGTTGGTTTCGGATGCAATGAGGGGAGGGAAAAGGGAGGAAAATCTAAGTGTGTAAGGGTGAGAATGTGAAGGGGTGAAGGATTATACGACTTAAATTTGAAATCTGAAAATTAATTACACATTGATCCCTAATTGTCTTCTTAATTTAATCCCTCAAGTAATAATTAAAGCTTAGGTCCCACTTTCTCTAATTCCCGAAGATTTTATTAGGTCTCGTATTCTCAATGTCATAACTCTTATAAAACCTTACTAATCCATAACGGGACCATACAATTTATTATTACTAGTTTCCAACGTCACACTCGTAGTATTCAAAAAATTAATCCGGAATTACATCATTGTATACTAATTTCCGTATTAACATATGTAAGTATACATTGTTTCCAATACTCGGATCTTATTACCCTTATTACGTTCTCTAATTATCACCTTAAGATTACGAGGTGTAACAGTTACTACCTCGATGAAAGATAAATAGAGAATGATCACACTTACTGCATACAAACAAAATCTGTATAATGTAAGTAGCAAAATGCTCATACCACACCTTGGGGTCTGTTTCAAACCATACGATGACTTACGAAGACGACATACATAATGAGGAGCCTCCGGATGGACAAAGTCTGGCGGTTGGTGCATGTAAACAGTTTCTTTCAAGTCCCCATATAAGAATGCATTCTTCACATCGAGCTGATGAATCAGCCAATGCTTACCCATAGTTATGCTCAGAACCGGGCGAATGATAGTCGATTTAACCACCAGACTAAACATCTCACCACAATCAATACCTTTTGCTGCTCAGTACCATTATCCATAACTCTCGCCTTATGGCGCTCAATATCACCACTATCTCTGAATTTGTGATGGAATAGCCACATACATCTAATCACATTAGCCCCATCCGGCCTCGGAACCATATCCCAAGTGTGTTATTTCGTTAAATCATTAAATTTCTCACGCATGGTCGCATTCCAATTTGGGTCAAGTTTGACTAATTTTTCGGTTTTTGGGAATTTGGGATATAATTTAGGTGGATAGATTAAAGTACACTTTGGATTTGAAAATCCAATGCTGAGCATGGGTTTCCATTTTGTGGGTGCAGACATGGGCTGGTTGGTCATGGGTGTGGGTCGGGTTCTGGCAGTGGCTTAAGTCGATGGTTGAAGGCGGTACAGTGGGTGTCGGGTTAGTGGGACCGATTTGTGATGGGTTGGTTGAATCCACGGGAGTAGGTAGAGTTTGGTTAGGATCTTGTCACTGGTATCGGTGGGGTATTACTGTCGGGTTGGGTTTTGAGTTTGTGTGGCGGGTGGACTGTGGGCTTAGGTGTCTGACGGCGGGGTGGTTGAATAGTGACGGTGACTTGTGGGTTGTGGGATGACGATGTCGATTTGGTTTCGATGACTGGTGGGTGAGTGGAATAATGTCATATTGGAACGACGGTGATGAGGGGAAGGTCGTTGGGATAAGATCGACAGTGACTGAGATGGGTGTTGATGTGACGGAGGTCGCAACAGCGGTTGTCGCGCCCATTTTCGGCCGCGGCATTTGTTAAATAGCGAACCCTGCTCAAAAATGCAAATGTTAGAAAATAAATAATAAAATGCTAAATAGTTTAAGAGGCTCAAAGGTTTTTAAAAATGCTAAAAGGATGCTAAAATTGCAAAAGATGCTAAAGTTTAAAAGGGTGCTAAAATGCTAAAGGGTTGCTAGAATGCTAAGGGTTCGCGGAGTCGCCACCTAATTAATTTGGGTGAATTAGGACACCTAAATGTTTAACTAGTTTAAAGTAAAACATTGACTCCATTTTATGGTCTGCTAAACTTAGTGAGATTCTGGGTAAGGGTTCTTTATTAATCTAGAGGGAAGGGGTTAGGCACCCTCTAAGATCCGCTAACTTGCGGTTGTCCTGCCAAACCTAGGGTAATTATTATGCTATTGAAAATGCATGTTTGAAAGATATTTTAATAGAAAGTATTTTTTGGCAAAAGATTAATAAGATTAGTGCTATAAAATGCGTGTAAAGTTTAAAGCATGCCTTAAATAATATATAATGCAAAATAGATTAATTGACTAAATGTACACATTTGCCTGCCTTGATTAGTATAACACATGCTTAAGGGGTTTTCTTAATATATAAAAATAAGATTTCTATATGGGTCTATAGCAAATGGGTTAGAAATCTTGAAAATAATATCATAGCTACATATGATTAATTATGCAAGTTAAGATTATTAGGTGGTTTAGTGTAACTTAAACTATGTATGGATAATCTAAAATATTTAACCGAAGGGACACAAATTGCTAATTAACTACTTTCTAATCTATTATTTCAAGATTTGATGTTCTAAGAGTTCTACTAATTAGTGTTAGACAAATAATTTACAATAAATAAATGAATGGGGGCGGGGTAGAAAATGATAAGAGGTGACTCGAAGGAATGGCGATGTCATTCGCCGGCAGGTTGGAATTTCTGATGCAGATAGCAAGATACACACGAATGAGGGTGAATGCAAATCCTCAATTGATTGAAGGCATAATGGGTCTCGCTATGAGACTCCTCCTTTTCTCCGATGCATTTCATGTAGATAAAGAAGAAGATAAGGATTAGTATATGCCCAAATTCATTCAACCATAACAAGCACTTGCACATAGTTTGTATTTAAGCAAACACACAAAAGACCAATGAGAGGACAACCTCGGATGAGGATCGACGGCCGAAAAAAAAAAAAAAAAAAAAAAAAAAAGAATAGCGGTATGCGAGCGACATGTCAATTTTAATATCATACAAGTTAGTCCATTTGTTTATAGAATTGGGAGGCGATAAATGCGATTGTCGCGATTTTATGAAAGCTATTGGATGTGCATCGAGAAATGCGGTATATGCGAAAGCGGCACCAAAATTTCGACCATTGCACACATAAGATTGAAATGCGGGAAGACAAGCATTTTTATTTCAAGTGATAGGCAAGTATGCAATAGGAAGTGATTCCACTGCTCTTGAAGTTATTTTATCAAGTAAGCGGATGGTGATCGCGAGGAAGCGATCAAGTACACCAAAATACATATAGTATACCTGTATATCTGCTACAATGAGTGCTCAAATATGACACAGTTTAGTTATCCAAACAGACACACATTAGCCTTAAATATGAGCCTCAACAGATAGGCATATCACACCTGTATTGTTATATAGTCAATCCAAGTACGCACTACATAAACAGACATCCAGCATATATTCCGCTTCCTATTTTCAATTCCATGTACATCGAGTGTTTTAATGCTAACATATTCATAGTAGATGCTCGTAGAGTATATCGTAGGCATGAAACAGGAACACTAGGCTAAGCTTATTACAGGTGCGTATTTAGCATTTGACCTTCGAGTAGATGGTTAATCTAAAAATGAGAATGTGCTAGCATATCTTAGAATGAAGCCCTCATAATAGCATCAGTGGATAGTTTAGGAAAATAGGGTACCCATCTTCATTTTGGCATAGAAATTCTGCATTTTATATGGTAGATCACATCGTACCTCATTATATGAGACTAAATTTAGCCTCTGACATAGACAAATAACTTAACATGGCATTTCAGTTATCTATCTGTTATCATCGATTTCTCACCAGCGGCCAATTTGGGATGATTTGATGATATTTACGATTCATTACATGGATTCATGCTAAAGCGGACATAGAAGGACAACTTAAAGAAGGCGGATATTCATGACTCGGTTGTCGGATACGAATATGTTATTTTGATTATAACATTTGCAAATATAGCCAGAGACAACTGCGATTCAAACACACCAAAACATGCTTCCTATAGACTTAGCGCATAAATAACAAGACCAGCATACTCACATATCGTAAAGTATACGAAAGACGGTATACCACTATGTGCTTCTGCAGTTGTCACAGAGTATTCCAATAACAAATATCTGCCAACATTCACACGACCAAACAAACAAATGTTTACCACTAAATCAGACTTCACTACTGGTCGAAATAATCTTTACATTTATCTAATCCAGGCAGAACTAAACAAAATAAGTAGACTAACATTATACTAGAAACGAGAACACATGAGTGCGAACAAATACAATGAATTCAAAGGGGTTGGAGTTTTACCTTCTCGGACGTGACAAGGCGGCGTATCAAGTCGTCGGTCCACTCGACGGGTTTTGGTTTTTGCGATGCGAATAAGAGGGCGGGGATAGCTTGCTGACTTCCCGACTCTGTTTCTTAACTGCTGGTGGTTGCTAACTATTGCTAAGAGGTAGAATGACTGCTATCTCCCCGACTCTCAGTGTCTTCCCCTGTCCCCGTATTGCTCTCCTATGCTCTGCTCTCCCTGCCTCCCTTTTCCTTTCTACTCTCTTCTATTGTGCTCTGCCCTGCTCCGCCCTATTATGTTCGACCCCGTCTGTGTTTCTTAAATGCTGCCGAGGTATCCCGTCGATCCTTTGCATGCTCTTATATAGCCCCCATTGAGTTCCAATAATGGTAAGCTTTTAGGGCTGAGATTGGGCTAATATTGGTACTGAGATTTCGTAAGAGATTCGTGCGATTCTAATTAGGCAGAAAATAAGGTAAACGATTTGGATGATTTTATTTAATTATGGTAGGAAATCGTTTGGCTGGGTGCGTGTGGGTAAAGAAGGTAAGGGAGGCTTGATTACGCCGGATTCTCAGGCGAGAATCTCGGCTGGGTGATGGGTGAGGTGCTGGCGGCGGTTTGAAATTTTAGGGTTCTTCGTTTAAGGGTGTGTTTATCGACAGGGAGAAGGGCTGCTGGGTAGAGGGAGTGGATTATGGACGAGAAGGGAAAAGGGCTTAGGAAATAAGTGCTGGGCGTGGGCTTCTGGGTAGAGGGAGTGTTGGGCTTGCGTTTTATGGGTCAATTAATTAGTGGGAGTTAAAATAGGGAGTGGGCTTCTGGGTAGTTAATATTAAATTGGGTATTAGTTTTAGGTTAGTGTTATAATTATTAGTTTAATTAGGCTTTTAATTAGGTATTTAGTTAGTGGTAAATTAATAAACTAATGTGATTAAACTATTTAGGTGTTTCATTAACCTAAGTTTGAGTTTAAATTATTATAAAGAATAAAGACGGGCGTGCTATTTAACTAATGTTTAATACTTTAGAATGCGGCGCTATTATTTTAAAATCTTATTATTATTGCGAAGTTAAATTAGAATTGAATTGAGTTTAGATTAAATTATTTAAATGCTAAATGCAAATATGATATTTAGGAATTGTTTAAAGCGTTTATAAATGTGACACTATTAAGTGCATGTATTAGATTAAATTGATTTTAAAATACAAATGATTATGAAATTCTCTGGCGTATTAATAAATGCGGCTATGCTACTTGTCACGACGTCATTGCTAAATTATTTATTTTATGTATTTATTAATTATTTAAGAATTACGACAGAGCTTGAAATTAATTAATGCGGGCGCGAGACTCTAAATGCTTAATACTCTACGTAGAAAAATGCGAAGTTATTATTAAATTGTTTATTTATGCATGTATTTATGTTTTATCGCTGCATTTTATTATAAGAAATCATAAAAAATTATTTTGCAAAATTAGTCTAATTTTATAGTTAATGACTGGACGGGAGGGTCAAAATTGGGTGTCAACAGCTGTCCCTCTTTGTATGGAGATGATGGAAGAGTCTTCGGACAAAGACGTTGACTCATGTGATTTTGTCTCGATCTTCGAATTGCAAAAATGTTAGGCGGTAGACAAAGGTGGCGAAAAATCAAAATATGTCGATGTCGAGTTATGGCGACCTTTGGGATACATGGTCGAAACAGGCGGGCTACGCGGACTGAAAAGTCGGTGTCGAGTTATGGCGACAACTGGGCTACCATGGTCAAAACACCAAGCGGGCTAACGCGGACTTAAAGTTGTCGATGTCGAGTTATGATGACCTTTGGTGTAGTGTAAAGAATAAAATAAAATAAGCGGCTTGAACACAGGGTGTCACGTATGGTGATAGTCTTTGGGTTCTATGGTGATGTGGAAGCGAGTGGGCCGACGGCAGGCGCTCTGCCGTTCATTGGGAAGGTTGGCCCCAACAAATTGTCGGTTATTTGTAAGAGAAAATCCACGTTGTGCTCTGCTCTGCGTACTAAGACTTCAAACAAGCGGTTAGTGCATAAGCTGTTAAGGCAAAATGATGATCATAATTTTAAAAGTAATGCAAGCGTGAGTAGAAAAGGTTATCTGCAAAATGTGATGCTGCTTTGTGTTGATGCGATCTGCGAATCTTTGTGATTTCGCCGCACGCGGGCGTGTTGCGATTGTGAATGCGGATACGTTGTCCTTGCTGCAATTGCCCGCGTGGACTAAAGCTCGAAAGAGTTAGTGCATGCTGTTAAAACGAGAATAATAAAGCATGAATGAGAAAAAATGCAATTTTGAGAGCGAGAGAAAGTCGTCCACTGTGTAGATGCGATATGATGATGATGGCGTCGTTTGGACTTCTTTGTCTTGATAACGTCGTTATGCGGGCGTGTTCTTCTTGGCGTCGTTGCGTAGACTTCTTGATCACGTCGTTATGCGGGCGTGTTCTTCTTGGCGTCGTTGCGTAGACTTCTTTGTCTTGATAACGTCATTATGCGGGCGTATTCTTCTTTGGCGTCGTTGCGTGGACTTCGCGATCACGTCGTTATGCGGGCGTGTTGCTTCGGCGTCATTTCGTGAACTTCTTTGTCGCGTCGCGTCATTTATGCGGGCGTATTCTTTCTGGCGTCGTTGCGTGGACTTCTTGATTACGTCGTTATGCGGGCGTGTTCTTCTTGGCGTCGTTGCATGGACTTCTTGATTACGTCGTTATGCGGGCGTGTTCTTTCTTGGCGTCGTTGCATGGACTTCTTGATTACGTCGTTATGCGGGCGTGTTGTTCTTGGCGTCGTTGCATGGACTTGCGATTACGTCGTTATGCGGGCGTGTTCGCGATGGCGTCGTTTCGTGGACTTCTTGATTACGTCGTTATGCGGGCGTGTTCTTCTTTGGCGTCGTTGCGTGGACTTCTTGATTACGTCGTTATGCGGGCGTGTTCTTCTTGGCGTCGTTGCGTGGACTTCTTGATCACGTCGTTGCTTGGGCGTGTCATTCTTTGCTCGCTGTAGAATAAATGCTCATGAGCTAAGCTTGAGAAAAGGCGTTAGTGTATACTGTTTAAATGAAATGATAAATACATATGAAGTGCAATTTTGTGGGTAGAGATGTCATCACGATCGTCACGGTAAATCTTGAGATGTTGTCCTTGCGTGGACATGCTAAGCCTGGCTTGTAGAATTGCCATGATGCCTTTGTTGGGTGCGATCGTTGGTTGCAAGTTTGACTTTATGCGAGTTGATCTGCTAGGTTTTGTTGCGGAACTACGAACTTTGATTGCGATTGTTGATGCCGCTTCTGCTGCTGCTTTGCTTTGCTGCGGACTTTGGATTGTTGTCATCCTCTGCTTTTCTTGCTTTTCACCTATGCGAAGAGACTTTTAAATCGTATTTTACGCTTGTTGCACTTTACCTTACATTAATATTAAAAGACTGCGCTCGAAAAATTTGTGAGTTTTGGGGGTCGATTTATATTTGACTTTCTTTGCCTTGTTCCTTGATATCTGCGTGCACAGCTTGTTTGGACTTGCAACCCGCATGCAGTTTCTCTGTGTCCCGATTTTGAAAAGGGTGTACGGCTAAAATGGGTCTCGATGTAGTTCTTGTAGGCTATGTGTATTCTTGTCATTTTCAAAGCAAAGGAAAGTTTCCTAATGGTGTAATGAAGCCGATTTAGGCGCTCGTATCCCGTGAGAATCGGTCGAGCGTAGTTCATTACTGGCGAATATTGGGAAAATTAAAATTCTAGATGTGGGGCCAGGCGAGGCGGCGCTGCGTATCAGCAAGGGAATCGGGTCAAGCGTAGTTCATTCTGAAGCAAAGCGAAGAAAACATTATTAAAGCTTAAATATGAGTTTATAAATTATTACGCTAAAATAAATCGTTTTTCCTATCCGTGCTCTGGCGGACGAGGCGGTGCAAATCAATCAATATGCGCCGTACTGCGCCGTGGATGGTGGGTCTTCATCTTCTGCTATCTCCCTCTTACGGCCTCTGCGTGGTGCGTGCTCGGATAAATGACCGATTCGAGGCGGAATGGGCATAGGCGAAGTGTATTCCTCATCTAAGGTTATCAGTGCACATTGGCGTGGCGTGGTTTGGCGAGGTTATCATGCACATTTGGGGCGGGATCCTTTTGAATTACCCGCCTGCGATCGGTGCCTCGATTATGTCCACGAGGAGTGGCAACGCCGATGTCATGTCACAGGCTATTGGGTGATCTGCGCGGCGCTTGTTCTCATCATACCATCTTGGGATAGGGTCGGGGATCCTTCACGGAATCGGTTGGATTAGGCTGCACTCATGACCTTTCATATATTTGAGGTATGGGTTCGGTAGTGGGGTGCGAACTTTGGGTGGTTTTCCTTCAAAATTCTTATTTGCTCTGGGTGCGTTGGGTGCTCTGATACATTGGCGGGCTTGATGGGTGGATCTATGCGGGCGGGATAAGCAGTGCTTGTGAAGTGTTATATATAGGTTGTGTGTGGTAGTTGTGGTAGTATGATGGGTTTTGGTATGTTATGAATGCTTGGGTTTGCGTTCTTGTACAAACATGGAAGGAAGCTGCATTTCTTCCTCTGTGAAGTACTCAGAGTGTCACAGATGAATCGCCTTATTAGTTGCTGTAATCTTTGCGGTTGTAATCCTGCGGTTTAATACCTTAACCTGCGAAGTCGCCCATTCTAATAACTTGCAAAATTCCGCGGATGGCGCTTATCGTCCGCTCATAGTAGGTTGCATCCTTCAAAGATTGCGAATAATGTGGTCATCTCACTCTCGCGTGGGTGGTTGCACTTTCGCCTCTGAGCGCCCGCACCATGGCGTATTCTCTGCGAATGTTTACGTAGTCTTCTTCTCGACCATTAAGTAGAACCTATCCACACGGTTTACGTGTTGAAATGGAATCGCTCGCAAAATCACGGGCGATGCATTCCGGTGTGCCATTTCGCGGATCTTGGTGGTATACCAATCTAGTGCCTCGCCGGTCAAGCTCGAATGAACAACTTCATAATGACCATGGGTTCTTCCTACCGATTAGCTTGTCGCAATATGACCTCAAATGTGCGCGGGGTTCCTTTTCCATCAAATAGTTCAAACTTGGCACGCTTGTATCCCAGGTAGTTCGCGTGCGGATGCGTGCAAAGATCCTCGTAGTCTAGTCGCCCGTGACCTTTGTCCGATCGCGTACCGAACCGCTTCTTTCGGACTATGAATTTCTTTGGCCACGTCTCGTCCATTTTGGCTCGGACTTCCCTCTCCATTTCTTCGTAATGATCCCCTTGGTGAAGCAGGGGGCGGTAAAAGGCGGGCTTACATTGCATAAGTTAGGTATGCAGGTTGTTTCTTTGAAGTGGTAATGGGTGTGGTGCGTGGGTATTGGTTGCTTTGGCGATTAGGGCTGATTATGGTGAAAGTGCGGCGAGTGAGGTATATGGGTAGTAGGAGGGTCATTTGAAGGTGGGGTTGAGGTTGGTAGGCGGCGGTTTGTTCGGTGTTGGTGGCCTTTGTGGAGAGTTTTGGGAGATATGTGGTGGTGGAGGTCGATGCAGGATGGTTTGTGAAGTAGTGGCCCTTTGATCGGCATAGGGGTATTCAAGCTAATGGATAGGTTGGTCGATTCGTAGCCTCTCCGTCTCAACTGCATATCGACAATTTGTTGCGGCGGTGTGCAATACATTCTTCCCATTGGTGATATTCCTCCCTTGAAGGTTACTGTTTGTTGTGAGAATAATTCCCAAACCATTTGGCTCGGGCGCCGAGCGATCATATCATCATTTCTTGCCTTGGACTGGTGAAGTGTGGATGCTCAGCATTGTTGAGTCAAATCTGAACCGACCACTTTGGGGAGGATGATAAATTTTCTAAAATGCAACAACCGATGTTAGCATAAAGCACATAATTTGCGGTATGTAGCGGATATATCGCACATAGCACGTTGAGCGTTTCCTAACATGCGGGGACCTCTTTATGCGGAGGTAAGCCTAAGCGTCAACTTATGCGAGATTATGACGGATTTGTCAAGTCGTCAACTATAATGCCTTTGTTGGAAATGGCGACCAAATGACGGTGCACTTTTCCCAATTTCAGCATGTCATGATTGGGTTTGGATTTATGCTGTCATTGCCACGCTACACATAATATCTTTGGTTGGTCGTTGGGTTGAGAAACCCGTCGACAAGTTTGGTGTCTTCCTAATTGTGGTGTCGATGCGAGGACCACCAGCTAAGGTAAATCATGCGTGACTTAGTATGAAGGGTGGTATAGCTCTATCTTAAGTTGCTAAGATTTGGCTTTTCTAGGCCTTGAGTTCAGGCGGACAACTCAGTGAGAAGGCTCTGCGACCACGGTTAGGCCAGGGCACTCCACGTATATTACCAACTCTCCTAAATTTGGATTTTGAAGAAAGAATTTTCTTTGATGCACCAGCGCACCTCGCATGTAGTGTGTGTTTGTGTGAATTTTCCAGAGTGGAAGAAATATGAGCGGAATGCCAGTTTAAGGAAAGCAGTAAAGCATGTAGCAATTAAAATAAAATAAACAAAATACAGCACGCAAAATTTAATGCAAAAAGCAATGTCAAATAATAACCCTAGGTCTATGTGGTTAAGAACATAAATTCCCCAGCAGAGTCGCCATTTCTGTCGCGCCCTTTTTCGACCGCGGCATTATTAAGAATAGCGAATCCCTGCTTAAAAATGCAATGTTAGAAAATAAATAATAAATGCTAAAGTGCAAAAAGTGTTAAATGTTTTAACAAGGTGCAAAAAGTGCAAAAGAGGCTAAAATGTTAAAAGGGTGCTAAAATGCTAAAGGGTTGCTAGAATGCTAAGGGTTCGCGGAGTCGCCACCTAATTAATTTGGGTGAATTAGGACACCTAAATGTTTAACTAGTTTAAAGTAAAACATTGACTCCATTTTATGGTCTGCTAAACTTAGTGAGATTCTGGGTAAGGGTTCTTTATTAATCTAGAGGGAAGGGGTTAGGCACCTAAGATCCATTAACTGCGGTTGTCCTGCCAAACCTAGGGTAATTATTATGCTATTGAAAATGCATGTTTGAAAGATATTTTAATAGAAAGTATTTTTTGGCAAAAGATTAATAAGATTAGTGCTATAAAATGCGTGTAAAGTTTAAAGCATGCCTTAAATAATATATAATGCAAAATAGATTAATTGACTAAATGTACACATTTGCCTTGATTAGTATAACACATGCTTAAGGGGTTTTCTTAATATATAAAAATAAGATTTCTATATGGGTGCTATAGCAAATGGGTTAGAAATCTTGAAAATAATATCATAGCTACATATGATTAATTATGCAAGTTAAGATTATTAGGTGGTTTAGTGTAACTTAAACTATGTATGGATAATCTAAAATATTTAACAGAAGGGACACAAATTGCTAATTAACTACTTTCTAATCTATTGACTCAAGATTTGATGTTCTAAGAGTTACTAATTAGTGTTAGACAAATAATTTACAATAAATAAATGAATGGGCGGGGTAGAAAATGATAAGAGGTGACTCGAAGGAATGGCGATGTCATTCGCGTGAGTTGGAATTTACGATGCGGATAGCAAGATACACGAATGAGGGTGAATGCAAATCCTCGATTGATTGAAGGCATAATGGGTCTCATTATGAGACTCACTCCTTTTGCTCCGTGCATTTCGTGTAGATAAAGAAGAAGATAAGGATTAGTATATGCCCAAATTCATTCAACCATAACAAGCACTTGGCACATAGTTTGTATTTAAGCAAACACACAAAAGACCAATGAGAGGACAACCTCAGATGAGGATGCAGCCAGCAGGCGAAAAAAAAAAAAAAAAAAAAAAAGAATAGGCCGGTATGCAGGCAGCAAATGTCAATTTTAATATCATACAAGTTAGGCCATTTGTTTATAGAATTGGGCGGCGATAAATGCGATTGTCGCGATTTTATGAGAAGCTATTCGGATGTGCATCGAGAAATGCAGGTATATGCGAAACGGCACCAAAATTTCGACCATTGCACACACATAAGATTGAAATGCAGGAAGACAAGCATTTTTATTTCAAGTGATAGGCAAGTATGCAATAGGAAGTGATTCCCTGCTCTTGAAGTTATTTTATCAAGTAAACAGATGGTGATCGCGAGAAGCGATCAGTACACCAAAATACATATAGTATACTGTATATACGCTTCTGATGAGTGCTCAAATATGACCAGTTTAGTTATCCAAGCAGACGCACATTAGCCTTAAATATGAGCCTCAGCGGATAGGCATATCACACTGTATTGTTATATAGTCAATCCAGTACGCCTTACATAAGCAGACATCCGTATATTCCGCTTCCACATTTTCAATTCCATGTAGCCCTTGAGTGTTTTAATGCTAACATATTCATAGTAGATGCTCGTAGAGAGTATATCGTAGGCATGAAAGCAGAACACTAGGCTAAGCTTATTACAGTGCGTATTTAGCATTTGACCTTGAGTAGATGGTTAATCTAAAAATGAGAATGTGCTAGCATATCTTAGAATGAAGCCCTCATAATAGCATCGGTGGATAGTTTAGGAAAATAGGGTACCCATCTTCATTTTGGCATAGAAATTAGTGCATTTTATATGGTAGATCACATCGTACCTCGTTATATGAGACTAAATTTAGCCTCTGACATAGACAAATAACTTAACATGGCATTTCAGTTATCTATCTGTTATCATCGATTTCTCGCCAGCGGCAATTTGAATGATTTGATGATATTTACGATTCATTACATGGATTCATGCTAAGCTGGACATAGAAGGACAACTTAAAGAAAGCGGATATTCATGACTCAGGTTGTCGGATCACGAATATGTTATTTTGATTATAACATTTGCAAATATAAGCCGAGAGACAACTGCGGTGCTCAAAACACACCAAAACATGCTTCTATAGACTTAGCGCACATAAATAACAAGACCAGCGTACTCGCGTATCGTAAAGTATCGAAAGGCGGTATACCACATGTCTTGCAGATTGTCACGAGTATTCCAATAACAAATATCTGCCAACATTCACACGACCGAACAAACAAATGTTTACCACTAAATCGGACTTATCTTGGTGAAATAATCTTTACATTTATCTAATCCAGCAGAACTAAACAAAATAAGTAGACTAACATTATACTAGAGCGAACACATAGTGCGAACAAATACAACGAATTCAAAGGGGTTGGAGTTTTACCTTCTCGGACGTGACCAGGCGGCGTATCAAGTCGTCGGTCCTCGGCGGGTTTTGGTTTGCGATGCGAATAAGAGGCGGGGATAACTGGCGACTTCGACTCTGTTTCTTAAGCTTCTTGGTGGTTGCTAACTATTGCTAAGAGGTAGAATGTTGCTATCTCCCGACTCTCGGTGTCTTCCCTGTCCCGTATTGCTCTCACATGCTCTGCTCTCCTGCCTCACTTTCCTTTCTACTCTCTATTGTGCTGCCACTGCTCATACTATTATGTTCGACCGTCTGTGTTTCTTAAATCTTTGCCGAGGTATCCGTCGATCCTTTGCATGCTCTTATATAGCCCCAATTGAGTTCGATAATGGTAAGCTTTTAGAAGTGAGATTGGGCTAATATTGATGCGAGATTTCGTAAGAGATTCGTGCGATTCTAATTAGGCGAGAAAATAAGGTAAGCGATTTGGATGATTTTATTTAATTATGGTAGGAAATCGTTTGGTGGAGTGCGTGTGGGTAAAGAAGGTAAGGAGGCTTGATTCCGGATTCTCGGCGAGAATCTCGGTGGGTGATGGGTGAGTCTTTGGCGGTTTGAAATTTTAGGGTTCTTCGTTTAAGGGTGTGTTTATCGACGGGGAGAAGAAATTTTGGGTAGAGGAGTGGATTATGGGCGAGAAGGGAAAGGGCTTAGGAAATAAGTCTTTGGCGTGGGCTTACGGGTAGAGGAGTGTTGGGCTTGCGTTTATGGGTCAATTAATTAGTGGGAGTTAAAATAGGGAGTGGGCTTCTGGGTAGTTAATATTAAATTGGGTATTAGTTTTAGGTTAGTGTTATAATTATTAGTTTAATTAGGCTTTTAATTAGGTATTTAATTAGTGGTAAATTAATAAACTAATGTGATTAAACTATTTAGGTGTTTCATTAACCTAAGTTTGAGTTTAAATTATTATAAAGAATAAAGACGGGCGTGCTATTTAACTAATGCTTAATACTTTAGAATGCGGCGCTATTATTTTAAAATCTTATTATTATTGCGAAGTTAAATTAGAATTGAATTGAGTTTAGATTAAATTATTTAAATGCTAAATGCAAATATGATATTTAGGAATTGTCTAAAGCGTTTATAAATGTGACGCTATTAAGTGCATGTATTAGATTAAATTGATTTTAAAATACAAATGATTATGAAATTCTCTGGCGTATTAATAAATGCGGCTATGCTACTTGTCACGACGTCATTGCTAAATTATTTATTTTATGTATTTATTAATTATTTAAAATTACGTGAGCTTGAAATTAATTAATGCGGGCGCGAGACTCTAAATGCTTAATACTCTACGTAGAAAAATGCGAAGTTATTATTAAATTGTTTATTTATGCATGTATTTATGTTTTATCGCTGCATTTTATTATAAGAAATCATAAAAAATTATTTTGCAAAATTAGTCTAATTTTATAGTTAATGACTGGACGGGAGGATCAAAATTGGGTGTCAACAGCGGTGTGTGTTATCGCCAGAACAGTGGGACTGATGGTGTGGAGGAGAGCATGGTAAACAATAGAGGAGGCCTCAGACTCGTATAGAAAGGTATAATCCGTGTTTCAGAATTTTTGGATGTTTGCAAATGGAAAGATTGTTTCGTTAAACGTGACACGAGGATTTTAAGTGTGGACAAGTCATATCATAAATAGTCCATATGATTGGATGGGAAACCTAAGAAGACGCATGGAGTGGTGTAGGGTGCTAATTTATGATGGGCAGTAGAGGTGAGATTTGAGTAGCATATGCAACCGAAAATCCGAAGGCGACGGTATAGAATTTCGGTGGGGTCTTATTCTGAAGAGTTCTGGTAGGCAAAATATTAAGGATATATTCTACCATTTTGACTGCATAGACCCAAAAAGAAGGAGGGGGAGAGGCATAAAAAAGATTATACGAACCATGTTATTGATAGTGCAAATGATTCGTTCGACTTTACCATTTTGGGGGGAGGTGTGGGGACACGAAAAATGAAAAACCATACCATTATTTGTGCAAATTTGTGAAATATGGAATTGTTAAACTCACTACCATTATCGCATTCAAATGATTTGATGCGTTTTTTAAATTGTGTTTTGATAAAAATATGAAATTCAAGAAACTTGGCAAAAATATCAGACTTGGATTTAAGTGGGTAGACCCAAATAAAGTGAGATAAATCATCTAATAAAACTAGATAATATTTATGACCCAGTGAGCTATTAATAGGAAATGTCCATAAATCTGCATGATCAATGTCAAAGGGAGAAAATGTATCACTTAAAAAGGACTGAAAAGGAAGACGAACATGTTTGCCGAAAGGGCAAGAAAAATATTGTTGGGCAAGTTTTCCATTATTACATCGAATAAAATTATTGCTTCTAAGAAAATTTAAAATAGGGCGCTTGGGTGTCCAAGTCTATTGTGCCAAGTCGATGGAGAGATAACAACGATAGAGGTATGTGAGCGGGATCTGACAGCATAAGTGGATAAGAAAGGATAGAGGTCCCCCACACTATTGTATCTCGTAAGAGGTTTCACCGTAAGTCGATCCTTCACAGAAAAATCAAAGGGGCAAACTAAAAATACGGATTTGTTACGAGTAAATTTCCTAACAGATATTACGTTTTAATGATGTTGGGAACATACATGACGTTATTTAGGGAGAAATGTGGGTGAGGTGGTTGAGTGTAGGTCGTACCATAACCTTCAATTAGAATGCAATGACCATTACCAACAGTAAGAAATTGAGGATACTTTAAACGAAATAATTTGGAGAGATTACATGAGGATCTAGTGAGATGAGAAGTGACTCTTGTATCCATGTACCAATTTTCACCGGGTTGCTGCAGATTTAAAGAGTGAAGACCTGGCCCAAATCAGTAGGGGCCAAGCCGTGCAAATGATGATGTTGTTGGGCCGAGACCAGATGCGTCTGTTGGGTCATCGACTGTGTTTGGGGTGGGCTTGGTCCCGAGCCTAGGATGTCGGGCTGCCAGGCCTGTTGGAAGTGGGTTGCTGATTGCGAAAACTGGTAGGAGGGTGAGGCCCAATTTCTTGGGTTGGACCAGTGAACTGGGCTGGCCCACTGAATATTTTGGGGAGTGTTGATCAAGAACCAAGGGAATGAAGTTCTTGATGTTGGTGACGGCGAAAATCGAATGGAAAGAAGGAGTGGATGAGGTAGTGGGTGTGGTGTGGGTGACGGCTGGGGAGGCGAAGCCGTGGGAGTAGCTGTGAGATTCATTAGAGGGCTGAATTTAGGTGAGGAAGAAAAAGAGAAGAGAGAGAAAAAAATTAGGGCTTAATGGCGTGCGGGGGAATAATTTTTAGGTGTTTTAGAGTTTGACTCTTGATATCATGTAAGATTGTATTAATCTCTATTTGGGGTTATTTTTTATTAATACAAATATATATAATGTGTACAATATTAAATCCTAATTGAATAAGAATCTTATATTTCATAATTATACACTACTATTAATTACAAAATATTTGACGAATATATGCTAATATTGAAGTTGGTGATTTTATGGGAAAAACCAAAGTGGATTCCACTGATTGCCTTTATAACACCACTGTCCTTCTAATAGCTCATCTTATCACTAACTTAAAATATTAATAAGTGGATGTATTATTATGAGAAACATTTATTTTGGTGATTAAATGTGTTGTATAACTTAGGTAGAGTTGGTAACGTTGTTAAGTGTTAAATCCAGCTCTAAAATAATACTCCCTCCGATCAATTTTACTTATTATGTTTTCCTTTAGAAAATACAATATAAAAAATAATTTGATCAAATTACTTTTATTTATTCTTTTCTAATTTTGAAATATCACAAATAATGTTACTTGTATGCAGGGGCGAGCTAGTAAAGGATCAAGGGGTTCATTTAAAACTCTTTTGGTGAAAATTTATATTATATAAAACGAGGTTATATATATATATATATATATATATATATATATATATATATATATATATATAGTAGATGTTGAATTTTTTAATTTCTTTATATATTTATTTTTTTATATTTTATAAATAAAAATTCTAATTCCGCCGCTTATTAGACGTTCTTTGTTGAGATTGACTGGACTCTTGAATAAAAACATTGAATCATGTTACTTCAAAGAGTAAACAAATAAACAAATAAAATGATAAAAAAAATCTAAAGTCCAGACGCATTTATTGACTTTTTCTAGGAGATTGAATATGGTATTTTGGCCCCACAAGTTTATATTCATCCCCTAACTTCCCTGCAATATCCTCCCTATTTATCAATCAATTACTTCCACATGCTAACACACACTATATATTATATAAAAATGCCATAACCAATTTATCTTTTCATTCATGTACTTAACACTTCTTTTTAAAATGCCTTTGTTTTACTTACTTTTTCAAACTATTCTTTTTTTAGGAAGTACGATAGACCGTTCAATGGTATGCTCTTTATTTATTTCTTGTTTGGGAGACTACCAAATTTTGGCAAACCAACTAGATTGGAGGTGGTGACATGTGTTATAAAACCTGTCAGGAAAATCCATTGCCAAAAAATTACTATTATCAATCTATGGAATGAAAAATTTAGAATTTTTAAAACATGAGTACACCACTTAAGAAAAAAAAGAAAAAAATAGTCATGGGAATTAATTCATAATTCTCGAGATAAATAACTCAACATTCAATCAAGTACACTATTCAGTTAATATTATACTCCCTCCATTTTCTTTTATTACATTATTCTTATATCTCTCCAGTAAATTGCACTTTAATCAATGTCAGTTACTTTAAAAACAATTAACGCTAAAGATAAAATAAGAAAATTTTAATTAATTCTATCTTGGTTTTGTAAATTGACAAGTATTTTGAGACGAATATTTTACTAATATGGACAACTAATATGAGATAGAGGGAATCAATTTTAGAAAATATGTACATAAAATATCTAGTTTTACGGCAAGATCATGGGTTTATGTGCCTCGTAATTTATATGTAAATTTGCCCCTGAGTCTATATACAAAACTTAGAGTGACAAGTACTGGCTAATTCATTTTCAAATTAAGCCTTGGACCTAATTCACACCTAAAAGCTAGCTCAAAGGAAGGAGGATTGTTCAAGCCTCATAAGGAGCCCAGAGTTTTCATCTGTTACCGATGTGGTATATCTTTCTTCAACAACGTCTTTCTGAGCATGAAGTCGTCTTTGTTAGGGAGTATTTTACCTCTCAATGTGAAACTTTCCGACACAAATCTAAATTTAGTCGGACCTCAATATAAATATCGTCCACAAATAAGGAAAAAAACTAACTGTTTATAGTAGTATGAGTTCTTAAAGCAAAAAGAGAGTGGCATGCTATAAAAGATTAAACTAGCTTGCTAGCTTGTAGGGTGAGGATTGTAAAGAATGAATATTGATCCTAACTCAACCCCAAAAGCTAGATTGCTAACTTGTAAGGTGATTATTGTTCAAGTCCATATAAGGAGTCCATGTTTTCATTCCGTATATGATGCGAAACTCTTAACACTCCCCGCATACCCAGATCTCGTTAACTGGAGCGTGGATAATATAATTTGGGGGCTCAACATCGACGAATAGAGAATTGGAATGAGTCTGACTCTGATACCATGTAAAAAATGGATCTTGGGCCTAACTCAACCCAAAAGCTAGCTTGTAAGGTGATGATTGTTCTTTCTCTAATAATAAGGTAAGCTTTCAAGCCGCCGCCCTTTAAAGGAGCGGGCGCAGTGAATTGTAATTGTGAAAAGATTGGAAGATCTGGCCAAAGAAGGTGATAACTGTTATACCCCGTATTTCCAGAGTA
Source organism: Przewalskia tangutica (assembly GCA_029844215.1). Taxonomy (NCBI): domain Eukaryota; kingdom Viridiplantae; phylum Streptophyta; class Magnoliopsida; order Solanales; family Solanaceae; genus Przewalskia; species Przewalskia tangutica. The sequence goes on along the minus strand of CM056730.1, from coordinate 121,261,077 downwards.
TGTACGTAAGGGAATACGTACAAAAGTCTAGCCTTAAAGTTTAGGCAAAACGTTTTTATTTGTGCACAACTCGCTAAAAGAATCGTTTTCCGACGAAACGTTTCCACAACTTTCGTAGGGTAAATTCCGGCTATGCCATTTCTAATTTTGCGGATTTTTAGAGGCGAAACATTTTGGACCAGCGGGAGGCGACACTTGGCACCTCCGATTTGTGGACTTGAAATCGTCCGTTTGGGCCATTGGAATACCTTGGCACGTTTTTGTGCCTTGTGCACAAGTCGAGGAGTTGGTAGGATATTTGTGTGGAGTAAATCTTCACCACTACACTTGCCTTGCACTTGTCTTAATCTTGGCCCTTGGTTGGCCAGCACGACCTATAAATACCCCTTAGAGATGAAGAGTTCTTCGTCCACAAATCTTTCAGTCTTGAAAATCCTCTCCTCTCCCTTTGTAGCCTTTTCGTCCAAAACACCTCCCCTCCCGCTTGTGAAGGCCATGGCGAATACCCTCCCTCTAGCCTAGTAGTTTGGCGAGGCCCCCAGCCTAGCCAAAACCTACCCACTCCCTTGGTAGAAAAGTTGCCTTCTTGTATTGTTATAATGCCCAAAATACCTAGCCCAAATACCTTAGTACTTAGTAGAAGTTGTGAAGAACTTCTAAGGTTTCATGGAGCATACAACTTAGGAGCAAAACCTTGCTCGGTAGCGACTTTTCTAGGATATTATTGGGCTTACAGGGGTAACTAATCCTAACCCTCTTTTGAATTAGAGAATACTTCTTTGTTGTAGTATAAGTATAAGTATAAATACTTAGAAGAATATTGAGAATAGAATTGAGCTGTTATCACGGTGGAAGGGTTTAAAGAAGAATAATTGAACTATGCTTATATAGAATTTGTTTTCACGATGAACTTATATAGCTCATGGGTAGGGAAGTCTTGCCCGACTTTCCGTAAATTGTGAACCCTCTGTTTAGAATGACGCTTGAGTAGTCTTTGATAGATGTGCGTGACTATTATGGTGACTCTGCGACATATTGACTTGGCGGTGGTTTTATTTGAGAAGGTATGTGATTCTTCCTAAAGCATGATATTTTATAATATATGTAGTGCGGTGAAGCGTCGTGTGTTAAGCGAATAATAACTACGGCAATGCCTCACGGCTTAAGCACGAATAACAACTACGGCATGCCTGTGGCTTAAGCACGAATAATAAAGATCGAAAGCATTTCAAAAGAATCTTGAATCATTTTTATGAAGAGAACTAATTGGTTTTAAGCGAAGCTTAAGAGTTATACTAGCTTTATGGGAAGTTAAGTATAACCGGCTTAAGGTTGATAAAAAAAGCAGGTTGCCTATGTGTTTATAACAGACTTATATTGAATTGTGAAAAGAATAATAAGATGGTTTGATAAGTAGACATGATATGATGCTATGTGTGTTAGTGTCTTATAACGTTGGTGTAAAAGAGTATTCTTGTTGTGCTTATGTTGTTTAACGATAATTTGTTAGGTTAGTGTAACATCACTCGCTCTTGACATATGCAGGGGTTAAGGCCTCCGATGCGGGGTAGACTCGGTGATGCAGGACCGTGATTGAGAATACCTCATGCGGGTCGAAGGGACTATGCGAACTACGGGAGTTCGGAGTTAGTGTGCGGGGTTATACCTCATGCGATGCATGTGGCCGTGCGGACTACGAGTCGGGGCGATGCGGAGTAGCTACCGCCGATGCGGGGTTATATACCACTATGCGAGCTATGTGATTGGCCTATGCGGACTACGGGAGTCGAGTTAGGCTTGCGTGGTGATCTGCAGGCGGTGGCCTGCTTGATCATTCGCGGCCTAGAAAAGACACATTCTGATTTACCTATTCTTTGCTCTTGTTTGTGATGTGTGTATATGCGGTTTCCTTGGTTGTTTCATACATCTTGCAAAGCTGTTTTTAAAATGATATGTTTCATTTAAGTATTTTCTGATTTCATATACTTAGTACTGTTATCTTGACCTCCTTGAGGCTGCGTTCATCTGCGGTAAGAGCGGCAGTGCTAGATCCACATTCTTAGGATCTACGTTGGTGTCGGAGCTCCATCTTTTCAGGAGGCTCTACTTTTGGGTATGATCTCCTGTTGTAGATAGTTTTATGCGATCGAGGGTATGGCGGGGCACTGTCGCCATAGTTGTATATTTCCTTAGAGTGCAGTAGTCGTATTTATGCGATTGTCGGATGTAGCTTGCTAAACCATGTTTATATATATATCTTGAAAGCGATGTTTTCTCATAAAGCGTATGTCTTATTTTATAAAGCTGTTTCATGTCTTGCTTTATATTTCCGATTACTCGATGTATGACTACTTGGGTGCCGTAAGGCACGATCCACGGGCCGGGCAGTCGTGACAAAAGTGGTATCGAAGCGATTAATCCTCGGAAAGTGTCTCTGAACCGTGTATCTAGTAAGTCTTGATTATCGGTGTGTTGTGCACGCAATGTCGAGGAGGCTATAGGATATTTAGGATTGGTTTCCATTCTTCTCATTACGAGATCGTGCTTTAGAAGGCGTGTTATAGGTTGGACCCTCTAACGTATTCCTTTCTATGATTATGCCTCGCGTAAAGCGGCACGGGCGAGAAGGGCAAAGCGTAGGCGCTAGCGAGACACCCAGTCACGAGGCTCGAGCCCGATCTATACGAGGCAGCGAGTTACATGGCGCCGCCCGGCCGAGACCACAGTACCGCGCCTCGTCCCGCGGCTGGGGCGGAGGAGTTAAGTCTGAGAGATAGCCCGACTATTGGCTAAAGTTGTGGCCCGTCTGAGGAGAGATTGGATCGGCGGATTCGGTTCGGCTCGGCTCGATCGCGCCCGTGGTGCGCGGCGAATAGTTTGAGACTACGAGATTTCTTGAGTTGTAGCGCGAGTTTCTGGTCGGCGGGAGGATGATCGCGAGGAGTTAAATCCGTCATTCTGAGAAGGATCGTAGAGGTGATCAGGCCTCGAGGCGAGTCTGTGACGCCGGTTCGCGTCGGTGCGTGATCCGCGATCGATTGGTTTGATTCATGGGAGTTATCGGGAAACCTGCGTCCCAGTACAGGATGAGTTCTCGAGGCTTTCCTCGCACTTCTTGCCTCGCGGATGAGGAGGCGCGGTGATAGATTTTTCTTCTTGAGGCGAGAGGCGCCTTGTCGGGAGTACAATGTCGAGTTTGATTCATTGGCTCGATATGTCCCGGCGTTAGTAGCGATTATGGAGGATAGGGTGCAGCTACGTCAGGCTAGATGACTATATGGCGAGTCGTATGCGGGTGTTTCTCTTGGCCGGGTATGGACATTACGCGTGCGAGCTCATGCTCTTGGATGTGAGGCGTAGAATCGCGGGTTGGCGACGGCGAGAAGAAGGCGGGGCGGCGGTCGTTTGGTGGCTATCGTGGTGGCGGCCTCGCGGCGATCTGGGTGCACCTGGCGGCTCGAGCACTCTGCACCGTCCTCGGCCGGCGGAGATATTGAGGCGAACCGAGGCCCGAGGACTTGAGCATCGAGCGGCGAAGGTTACGGCGATCGGGACCACCCGCCGGTGTGGCGTCACGGTATATCCGGCCGGGAGTTGTGAGTGCGGGAGTTTGTTTGATTGTGGCGGCGGGAGTCACTATCGCGGCTGTCAGGCGAGCGATCTTGATGGTAGAGTCGACTACGAGTTCTTTCAGCGGTGCTTCATCTCCTACGATTACTCGCCGGGCGAGGTACTCGTGGGTCAGCCAGCGGCGAGAGTCGTGGCTCGGGTCCCGATTCTAGCGGTCCTCGAACGCATTTATGCTTTAATCGGTAAGCGGATCGGGAGGCCTCGCGATGTCGTCGCGGTACTTTATCGGTTCAGGTTTGATGTGTATGCTTTGATAGATCCGGGTTCTACTCGTCTATATATCTCCCTTGTTGCTAGTAGGATAGGGATAGAGCACGAGTCCATAGACCACTTCGAGTAGCTACGCGATGGTGATTCGGTGGTAGCTCGGCGGGTATATAGAGCTTGTCTGTGACCGTTCTGATCGTCGGACCACTGGCGGACTTGATAGAGTTGGAGATGATTGACTTGGCGTGATCATGGGGATGGATTGGCTAGCTTCACTACGCCAATGTAGGCTGAGAGAAAGTAAGTGCAGTTCAGTTTCACGAGGCCGGTTGTTGAGTGGGAGGAGCGCGGTATCGTAGAGGTAGGTTTATTTCTACCTCGAGGCTAGGAAAGATGGTGCGAGAAGGGTATATCTACCATCTCGTTTGGGTGTTTGATCTTTGAAGGCTGCGGTACCAGATTTTGATCGATTCGATGGTCGTGAGTTCCCAGGCGTGTTTCGGATGACCTCCGGGTATCCTCACGAGAGGAGATTGAGTTTTGTATTGACATATTGCGGACACTCGGCTATTTCCATTCCGCCATACTGAATGGCACTGCCGAGTTGAGAGAGTTGAAGGATCGGCTTAGAGATTTCTTTGGAGAAGGGCTTATCGAGCCTAGTGTTTCTCGCAGGGGCGCGGTATTGTTCGTGAAGAAGAAGGGCGGGGCCGCTGCGCATGTGTGTTGATTCTGACGGTGAACAAGGTGACCATTAAACGAATACCCTTCCGGGATTGATGATTTGTTCGACCCGATTGCGAGTGCGAGATGTTTCTCGAGATTGATCTGCGATCGGGCTATCATCAGTGCGAGTCGAGAGGTGGATGTCCACAGGGATGCATTCGGACGATGCGGGCATTATGAGTTCGAGGTCATGTCTTTTGGGTTGACGATGCTCGTGGTATTCATGGATTTGATGAGCCAAGTGTTCAAACCATTTTGGACACGTTTGTGATAGTGTTCATTGATGATATCTTGGTTTATTCTCGCTCGGAAGCGGGAGCATGCGGGCATTTGAGGATTGTCTTGTGATTCTCGGGACCAGCGGTTATCGCCAAGTTTTCCAAATGTGAGTTTTGGTTGACTTGATGGCGTTTCTTGGGCATATTAGCCGGGTGATGGCATTCAGTGAATCTGGCGAATCGGCGATCGAGGACTTGGCCTGAACTCTTACTCAGCGAGGTTCGCGATTTTACGGGCCTTGCGAGGATATTATCGGCGGTTCGTGGAGAAGTTTGCTTATCTACGCACCGTTGACTAGGTGACTCGAGAAAGCGGCCAGTTTGATGGTGATGCTTGTGGCGGGGTTTCGATTCTTTGAAAGAAGGCGGCGGCCGCCCGTTCTTACTCTTCGGAGGTCGGATGGTTATGTCGTGTATTGTGATCGTCGGGCATCGGGTTGGGATGTGTGTTGATGCGGCATGGCGGGGTTATAGCATATCGTCGGCGGTGAAGAAACACGGAGGAACTACCCGCGTGATTTGGAGTTGGCGGTGTGATTCGCTTTGAAGATCTGGAGGCACTATTTGTATGGGGTTCACGTGGATATTTTTACGGACCACAGAGCCTCGGTATATCTTGACCGGAGGAGTGAACTTACGGCGAGAGAAGGTGGTTAGAGTTGCTTAAGGATTACGATGTTGATATCTGTACCACGGGGAAGGCGATGTTGTGGCGGATGCTCTTAGTCGTAGGTCGATGGGGAGCCTATCGGATGTGCGGCTAGAGAGGAGGACATGGTTGTGATTTGCACCGATTAGCGAGCCTTGGTGTCCGTTTGATTGATTACGATAGCGATGGGGTTAGAGTTCGTGAGGTTGCGAGTCTTCCATCGTTGAGAGGTGAAGAAGCGATTCGAGATCGGCTTTGATTCGATATCGTGATCTGACTCTTACGTGAGGGCAAGGGTCGCTTTTGAGGTAGCACGATGGGGTGCTAAGGTTTGAAGCGGTATGTGTTCCGGATGTTTGAGACTTGTGAGTTCTTGGGAAGCACGGTAGCGTTACTCTATCCGTCGGTTGACCAAGATGTACCACGACGCTTAGATCTGTGTATTGGTGGGATGGCTTGAAGAGGGCGTTGCGAGTTCGTAGCTCGGTGCGTGTTGTCGGCGGTGAAGGTAGAGCACGAGGCACGGTGGTTTATTCTGACGATTGAGATCCGACACGGAAGTGGGAGGTAATCAGCATGGACTTCATCACGGGATTACCTCGCACTCGGAGGAGACATGATTCTATATGGGTTATCGTCGGCGGTGGCGAAATCAGCCCACTTTCTTCCGTCGGGGCGACTTTTGGTGAGGATTATGCGGACTTTACATCAGAGATCGTCGGTGCGTGGAGTCCTACTTCGATCATATCCGGCGGAGGAGCCCGGTTATGGCTAACTTAGAGTCGCTTCCGAAGGGGTTTAGGGGCGGTGAGCACGATCTTGCATTTCATCCACGAGCAGACGGACGACGAGCGCACTATCCGGACTGCGAGATATCTTTGCGAGCTGTGTTATTGACCGATGGTAGTTGGGAGGATCATTTGCCTCTAGTTGAGTTCGCGTATAATAATAGCTACCACTCCGGTATTCGGATGGCGCCTTATGAGGCCTTGTATGGGAGGAAGTGCGGATCGCCTACGATTTGGTTCGATGTGGGCGAGAGTGCGGCTAGTGGGACGGTTTGATGTGACGATGGATAAGGTGAAGCTTATCAAGGCGGCTATTAATGACTCGAGTCGGCGAAGTCGTATGCAGATCATCGTCGTCGGCATCTTGAGTTCGAGTTCATGATTGGGTTTTCTAAAGGTGTCACCCATGAAGGTGTGATGAGATTCGGGAAGAAGGAAACTTCGGCCCATGCATTGGGCGTTTAGTTGTCGCGAGGTAGGCAAGGTTGCCTATGAGTTGAATCTGCCGTCCGTCTGGAAGCGATGCATCGGTTTTCACGTATCTATCTTTGAGGAGATGTATCGGGGATCCATCTAGGGTACACCCGATTGGCGATGTCGGTGGCCAGGGGTTATCGTATGAGAGATTCCATAGCGATAGTCGATCGTCGAGTTAGGCGTCTGCGGACGGGGCGTGGCTTAGTCGAAGTCTTATGGCGGAGCGAGCTCGGGGAGGAGATGGCGTGGGAAGCGAGGAGGACATGAGGCGAAGTATCTCACTTTATTCCCAGCGCCTCCGGGTAATTCACTTTCCTACTTGTAAATTTTCGTTATCGTTTACGCTAAGTGTTGTTACGTGGCGTGTGTGGCATTTGCAAGCTGTTTAAGTTATGAAGAATCTTATCGTTAAGCGTCTTGGGAAGGAACATTCGGGACGAATGTTTCTAAGGAGGGAGAATGTTATACCGTATTTCAGTATATGCGTAAGGGAATACGTCTGAAGTCTAGCCCAAAGTTTAGGCAAAGCGTTTTTATTTGTGCACAACTCGCTAAAGAATCGTTTCGGCGAAGCGTTTCCACGACTTTCGTAGGGTAAATTCCGGCTATGCCATTTCTAATTTTGCGGATTTTTAGAGGCGAAACATTTTGGACAGCGGGAGGCGACAACGGCACCTCCGATTTGTGGACTTGAAATCGTCCATTTGGGCCGAATTGGAATACCTGCACGTTTTTGTGCCTTGTGCACAAGTCGAGGAGTTGGTAGGATATTTGTGTGGAGTAAATCTTCACCCTACACTTGCCTTGCACTTGTCTTAATCTTGGCCCTTGGTTGTGACCACTGACCTATAAATACCCGCTTAGAGATGAAGAGTTCTTCATCCACAAATCTTTCCAAGTCTTGAAAATCCTCTCCTCTCCCTTTGTAGCCTTTTCGTCCAAAACACCTCCCCTCCCTTGTGAAGGCCCTTGGCCGAATACCCTCCCTCTAGCCTAGTAGTTTGGCCGAGGCCCCTGCCTAGCCAAAACCTACCCCTCCCTGGTAGAAAAGTTGCCTTCTTGTATTGTTATAATGCCCAAAATACCTAGCCCAAATACCTTAGTACTTAGTAGAAGTTGTGAAGAACTTCTAAGGTTTCATGGAGCATACAACTTAGGAGCAAAACCTTGCTCGGTGACTTTTCTAGGATATTATTGGGCTTACAGGGTAACTAATCCTAACCTCTTTTGAATTAGAGAATACTTCTTGTTGTAGTATAAGTATAAGTATAAATACTTAGAAGAATATTGCGAGAATAGAATTGAGCTGTTATCACGGTGGAAGGGTTTAAAGAAGAATAATTGAACTATGCTTATATAGAATTTGTTTTCACGATGACTTATATAGCTCATGGGTAGGGAAGTCTTTGCCCGACTTTCCGTAAATTGTGAACCTCTGTTTAGAATGACCTTGAGTAGTCTTTGATAGATATGCGTGACTATTATGGTGACTCTCTGCGACATATTGACTTGGCGGTGGTTTTTATTTGAGAAGGTATGTGATTCTTCCTAAAGCATGATATTTTATAATATATGTAGTGCGGTAGGCGTACGTGTGTTAAGCGAATAATAACTACGGCAATGCCTCACGGCTTAAGCTGAATAACACTTACGGATGCCTGGCTTAAGCACGAATAATAAAGATCGAAAGCATTTCAAAAGAATCTTGAATCATTTTTAAGAAGAGAACTAATTGGTTTTTAAGCGAAGCTTAAGAGTTATACTAGCTTTATGGGAAGTTAAGTATAACGGCAAGGTTGATAAAAGAAAGCTTGATTTGCCTATGTGTTTATAACAAACTTATATTGAATCGTGAAAGAATAATAAGATGGTTTGATAAGTAGACATGATATGATGCTATGTGTGTTAGTGTCTTGTAACGTTGGTGTAAAGTATTCTTGTTGTGCTTATGTTGTTTAACGATAATTTGTTAGGTTAGTGTAACATCACTCGCCTCTTGACATATTACAGGGGTTAAGGCGCCTCCGTCGCGGGGTAGACTCGGCGATGCAGGACCGTGATTCGAGAATACCTGCATGCGGGTCCAAAGGGACCTATGCGGGCTACGGAGTTCGAGTTAGTGTGCGGGGTTATACCTCATGCGATGCATGTGGCCATGCGGACTACGAGTCGGGGCGATGCAGGAGTAGCTACCGCCGATGCGGGGTTATATACCTATGCGGGCTATGTGATTGGCCTATGCGGACTCTGAGTCGAGATTAGGCTTGCATGGTGATACTACGAGCGGTGGCCTGCTTGATCATTCGCGGCCTAGAAAAGACTGTTACAATTTACCTATTGTTGCTCTTGTTTGTGATGTGGCCTTATATGCGGTTTCCTTGGTTGTTTCATACATCTTTGCAACTGTTTTTAAAATGATATGTTTCATTTAAGTATTTTCTGATTTCATATACTTAGTACTGTTGTCTTGACCTCGCTTGAAGTGCGTTAAATCTGCGGTAGAGCGGCAGTCTTAGATCCACATTCTTAGGATCTACGTTGGTGTCGGGAGCTCATCTTTTCGGAGGCTCTACTTTTGGGTATGATCTCCTGCGTAGATAGTTTTATCTGATCGAGGGTATGGCGGGCCACTGTCGCCATAGTTGTATATTTCCTTAGAAGTGCAGTAGTCGTATTTATGCGATTGTCGGATATGCGCTAAACCATGTTTATATATATATCTTAGAAAGCGATGTTTTCTCACATAAAGCGTATGTCTTATTTTATAAAGCTGTTTCATGTCTTTCTTTATATTTCGTGATTACTCGATGTATGACTACTTGGGTGCCGTGGCGCGATCCACGAACCGGGCAGTCGTGACAAAAACTCTGTAGATTCGTTCTCATGGTTCGATCCTTCCCAGTAAAAAACGACGTATTCGAATTCTGATCGCTTTTACGCGAGAAAGAGGGACCACCCTCTAAGCCTAAGTATTCCTCAATGACCGATAGCGTATAAGTACCGTGAGGAAAAGGTGAAAAGAACCCTATTTAACATATAAGGAGTCCATGTTCTCATTCTCTATCTGATATGAGACTCTTAACAATATGTAATTAAGTAGGGGTTCTCCCAGTTCAATTTAGCTAGCTAGATTTTACTTAAAACAAAAACATATATAGGTGGGTTTGCTAAATATATAAATCAAACAAAACCAAATAAAATCATTTTTTAGGTTTTGATATTTTTTTGTTTAATACTAGAAGATTTGTTTTATCTTCCTTTATTACAATCTTTATGTATAAAATTAAATATAAATCGTTTAGATCTGTTAATTAATATGGTACACATACGATGTAGGTTACGTTGTAGCTCACACGAGACAACTCTGAAAATGAAATAATGTTAAGTTGTTGAGTTAAAACCTATTTCTGTGCTAGACCTGAAATTTTCAAATCATTTTTTGACTTCAATGTTTCATAAATGTCAGCAAACCAAATGAATTATGAAGTTGTAGAAGTGAAACAGTTGGTTTAGTTACTATCAAGAGCTTATCTATGAAGAGGACGTACAATATCATTTGCTTAAACCTATTATTAAAGATTGCATATATTTGCTTAAGGCCAACAATACCAAGATTAGACACATCTGGAGGGATGCAAAGCAGTGTGCCGATTATATTTTCTGGCAAATGGATCGACACAACTATGAAAAGGCTTTCATGGAGTAATACTAATGCCCTTAAGGATATGGAGTGTGAGAGTGTTTGGCTAAGCTTATAAGCTGATCAAACTAGCTTATAAATATTTTTTAACTTATCTATGCGTTTGGTAAATATTAGAAGTGCTTATAAGTCAAAATAAGTCATAAGTTGACCACCTCCAACTTATATATTACAACTTATATAGCACTTTTGATGACCAAACCTTTTACGATTTTATTCCTAATATTTTTATGTAATTCCTGAAATACTAAGTTGCTTGTAAACGATAATTTTAAGCTCTTTCTTTAATTTGTTTTTCCAATATACCATCAAAAGTGTTTCATTAAGAGATTTCTTCAATTTTAATTTGTGCTGTCTTTGCGTGTGTGTATAAATAGTCTTCACTTTTGTTAAAGACTTTTATCAGTTGTTTGTTTGCGTGCTGCAACAACCTAAAAATGACTAAGAAAAGGAGGAAATTGTGCAATCTGATTTTTTTCTCTTTACAAAAAGAGGAGAACAAAAGTAATCTTTCGTTCGTCAAGTACATCATATATACTTTGCTTGACCTTATTAAGGTAAGAGTACTTGACGGTGCATAACAAATGTTGAATTCTAGATTAAGTCATGAAGAAGAAGAAGACGAGAAGAAGAAGGAAGAAGAGAAAGAAGAAGGTGACCAGTTGAAGGAGGTGATCGAGAGAGAGAGAGCAGTAGAGAAAGATGAAGAAGGCGGTTGAGAGAGTATGAAGAGAGAAGAGAAATAGAACTTGTATTGAATGAATGATTGTGTACCATGTATTACAATGTATTTATATAGGGCAACAATAAGCCCACTAGCCCACTATACTAATCTCATAATATCAACTACAACTAACAAACTAGTTAGCCTCACTAATTATACTTTTACACCCCCCCTCAAGCTAGGATGTATGAAAATGTTCTTCAAGCCTAGCTTGGATAATAAGGAAGTATGTTGTTGTCGACTCAATGCTTTTGTCAGTATAACAGTTGGCTGCTCCTTCGTCGATATAAACTGAGCATTGATCAATCCACTTTGTATTTTCTCTCTAATGAAATGACAATCGATTTCTATATGTTTTGTTCTCTCGTGGAAAACTGGATTGTCAGCGATCTGTATGGTAGATTTACTATCTGTGAATACTCCCACTGTTCTGGATATATCAACACTCAACTCTTGAAACAATCCTGCCAACCAAACTACTTCAGCAACTGCAGAAGCCATAACTCTGTATTTTGCCTCTGCTGAACTCCGGGATATTGTGTCTTGTTTCTTCGATTTTCAGGAAATAGGTGATGATCCATACATTGTCAAATAACCAGTGACTGATCTTCTAGTGTTGACACAACTTCCCGATCTGCGCATGATACATTTTGGTGAGAATACTGATTAGAACTAATCATAAGTATACCCATTCCTGGTGTTTATTTGATGTATCTGACCAATCTAAGACCATCTTCCATGTGAGAAGTCTTTGGTGTTTGCATGAATTGGCCGAGTGAGTTCACTGCAAAAGTGATATCTGGTCTTGTAGTGGTTAAATCTGACAACCTTCCAATCGATCTTATATCTGCGGTCGGCCAATGACTTATCGGCACCGTGATGTGATTGAGCGGCTTGATGAGCTTGTCCAGTTCCACTGTAGTGAGCTTATGATTTGTCTCCATAAGGAAAACAACAGGTTTGGCTCCTGCCAATCCCATGTCTGATATAAGTTCAAGAGCATATTTCCTTTGATGCATTAGAATACCTTATGAATTCCTTGCAAACTCAATTCCTAGGAAATACTTCAATTCTCCCAAGTCTTTGATCTTAAAAGCTGATTGTAGTGCTTTTTGTGGGTATATGAGAGGCTGCATCACTCGATTAACGAGGAGATCATCGCATACACCAACACGCCTGATCGTCTCCTCTCTTCTTGTGAAAAGAGAGTAGTCCCTATGGCTTTGTGTAAAACCTGATGACAGTAGAGCTGTAGTCAGCTTTATATTCCATTGTCTAGAGGCTTTTTTCAAGTCATATAAAGACTTCTTCAACCTGCATACATGTGTATTCTAGCGTGTAACATTGAATCCCTCTGGAACTGTCATGAACACTTCTTCAGATAAATCCCCTTGAAGAAATGCATTGTACACATCCATTTGATGTATCTTCCAATGCTGCACTGCTTCAATAGACACCAATGTCCTGACTGTGGTCATCTTAATCACAGGTGAGAATGTCTCCTGATAATCAATCCCCTCCTTTTGGTTGTATCCCTTGTCTCCAATGCTTGAATTTGGACTCATGGTGCGACCCATCCAGGATCCTTGGCGGCGATTGAGTATCACGATGGCTCGGTGTCATGAATACCTTTGCAACAAAATGTTGATAGGCAACAGATAGACCTGCATATGTGATGATGTCAGAGATTGAATATAAACAACTGTGAGATGTTTTTGTAGTGATGTAGTCCTTGTATCAGATAGGATGTCTGTTATTTCTTCCTGATCTCCTTGTTGTAGTTGTCGTGACTAAATTCATCTGATTGTTCTCGTGTTGTTCAGCCTCATCTGCACAACTACTGGTGTTCTGATCCCCATCTGCACTACCACTATTGGTATTTGAGTCTGCATTAGTACCTGCACAGGTTGGTTCTTCTCCTGCAAAAATTGTTTCACTTACACGATTACCATTAGTATTAGTGATAGGATTACCATTCATCAATTCCTCATAACAGAATTGTCCATGATCCTTTATATTTAGTGACTCCTCATTTTGCCCATTTTTGAAAGGAAAAATGTCTTCCATGAACAGTACATCCCTACTAACAAAAATAACTCTATTTTCCAAATCATAGAGTTTGTATCCCTTTTGTGTAGGTGCATACCCAAGTAGGACACATCTAACTACTCTTGGACTAAACTTATCATGTGTATGGAGTATGATCGCAAAACATAAACAACCTATAACTCTCAAGTGGTTAAGTTGTGGTGTTTTGTTGTATAATTTGTTGAAAGAAGACTCATTATTTAGGACTGTTGATGGAATTCTATTGATGATATATGCTACAACTTCTATACACATTCCTCAGAATCTGTCTGGAAACCAGCCCTAAATCTTTATGGCTCTTGCTGTCTCAAGTAGATGTCTATGCTTCCTTTCAACTACCCCATTTTGTTGTGGTGTGTATGGACAAGAACTCTCATGTATAATTATAAGTGTTTGGAAAAGTTCCCTACAATTTTGATTAAAAAATTCAGTAACATTGTCTGATCTAATTCTCTGAATTTTAGATTCAAACTGGGTAGTTACTTCAGCAAAGAAAACTTTCAGAATAGTAGACACATCAGATTTCAACCTCATTAGGAACACCCATGTCCATCTAGAAAAGTCATCTACAATGGTCAAGAAGTACCTCATGCCATTGAATGTTTCAGTTCTATATGGTCCCCATACATCTAAGTGTAACAATTGAAAATGTCTTATTGATCTACTAGTACTAGTAGGAAATGGAGATCTGATTTGTCTAGCCAGTGGGAAGATTTCACATTTATTTAAAACGAAATTATCATTGTCTTTGAACAAAGAAATATTTCTCAGCACTGTCATAGGTACATGACATAGCCTTTGGTGCCATGTCATTGTATCTATGTGTTGAGTAGCAGCCATACACTTCCTCAATTCCTTCTCTTGATTCTTAGCATCCAAACACAAGATGTAGAGCCCATCTTTCTCACAACCAATCCCCCTCACCTTCCCATATGCTAGATCCTGAAAGACACAACATGAGGAAAAGAAAGAGACACTACAATTCAACTCTTTAGTCACTTTCGACACTGACATTAAGTTAAACTTGAATGCTGGCACACATATAACATTTCTGAGAATATCACCTTTTTCAAGTTGATAATCACCAACATGGGAGATTCTAGTTGAATCCCCTGTTGGCAACTGTACCTTCTCAGTTCCTTCTGTCAACAAGTTATTATGTAAGTGTTTAGAGTCACTTATCATGTGATTAGTCGCACCTGAATCAACTATCCACTGCAGTAACTCTTCTGCATCAGTAATATGTATATTTGTCATATTTGCAATATGAGTTATGCTCATGTCCTTCTCTTCCAACATGTAAATGATCTGTTGTCTTTGGCTAGAGGTGAATTGATCATACATCATTGTCTCCTTTGTGAGGTGGTCCTGCTGCTGTGTCTGTTGTCCACTAAGACCTTGTCTTGTGTCTTCAAGTTGACCTGTTACTGCATAAGCCTTCTTTGTCTTGGACTTAAAGTCATCCGGATAGCCAATTAGCTGGTAACAGCCCTCCTCCAAGTGACATGTCTTATGACAGTGATTACATTTCATCAACTTGAAACAGTCCAGTTGAAAGTGCCCTTTCATTTTACAGTAATCACACTTAGCGTTAGGATTGTATGACTTTCTTTGTGTATGGCTTCCTCCATGTCCCCCTCACCTATTACTTCCATTACTGGATGTGAATAATGCTGATGGTTCAATGTGATCAGATATTGACCTGCTAGTTCCTGCCAAAACTCTTTGACTCTCCTCTTGATTAACTAAAGCATACACCTGATTCAGACTAGGGACTTGTGGCATCATCAGAACTTGACTTCTTGCATGATGGTAGCTTTTATTAAGTCCCATTAGAAAATGTAACAGCATTTGATACTGTAGGTGATTGATAAACTCTTTAGCTTTGGGACAGCACGATAGTGTAGGTATGATCAAATCGTACTCATCTCAAAGGTCTTTCAGCCTTGAATAATATCCTGATATTGACATAGTTCCTTGTCACAAAGTGAATACCTCTTTGTGAAGCTGAAAAGCTCTAGAACTATTCACCTTGTCGAATCTCTCCTTCAACTCCTCCCAGATGATGTGGGAATCAGCATTGAACAACATCCTGTCAACAGACTCTTGCTGACATTTTCCATCAGCCAAGACACCACAATAGCATTGCATCTGTCCCATACTCGTGCTACCTCTTCTCTGTAATGTTCTCTCCTAATTATTTCATCAATGAACCCTATCTTGTTCTTCCCCAACAGAGCCAACTTCATAGCCCTACTCCATAGCGTATAATTGTCCATTCCATTCAAGACGATTCCAACAGACAGGGAACCAGGTGCATCCGATGGAAATAAGAATAAGAGATGGTTATAATCTATATTGTTCCTTGAACTTGTTGTATCTCCAACTTCATTCACTCCACCATCTCCAATAGTTTCTGATGTTTTCATGCCTTATACTTTCCTTGTAGATTTCAATTTCACCAACAGAAGACTCAATTCTTCAACTCACACCAACAGATCAGAGAAAAAAAAATCACCAACAGAAAAAAAAATCACCAACAGAGACTCAATTCCTGAAATCAATTAAGACTTCGAGTCGACTATAACAGAAATGTAATTCAACCTTTTCAGGTTCATCTAGTGGAACAATTACTTGTTCATCCTCGAAATCAACTTGCATGTAACTCGATTATCTCCGATCTGTTTTCTGCGATCTGGAAACTGTTTCCATTTCTTTGATATTTCTCTTGCATGTACATCGATCTATCTGTATCTACAGATTTTCTGTCTCGATTGTTCATTCAATCCTAAAATCTTTGTTTTTGATGCATATGTTGTCGTTGGATCATCCACATAGCTTTGATACCATGTTGAATTCTAGATTAAGTCATGAAGAAGAAGACGAGAAGAAGAAGGAAGAAGAGAAAGAAGAAGGTGACCAGTTGAATGAGGTGATCGAGAGAGAGAGCAGTGAGAAAGATGAAGAAGGCGGTTGAGAGAGTATGAGGAGAGAAGAGAAATAGAACTTGTATTGAATGAATGATTGTGTACAATGTATTACAATGTATTTATATAGGGCAACAATAAGCCCACTAGCCCACTATACTAATATCATAATATCAACTACAACTAACAAACTAACTAGCCTCACTAATTATACTTTTACAACAAATAAGATTAATAACTAGGAAAATAAGGTAGTTTACAATCTAATTTATTATGATTGAATCAATGTCACTGCATTGTTCTTGAGTAAGAAGATGATTAAGATCAAGATGAAGGAATGAATCGAAGAAGAACATCCAAAATTGTAGAGAGAGAATTACCTTACATTCAATGTATGAGGTAGAATATATATATGAGATTAGTTTGAGATCAAACTAACTAATTCTATCATTAACTACTAAGCTTATAACTAACTATACTTAGCCTTCCGGTTTATAGTTAATACATAGTACCGAAATGACACTTCTACCCTTCTTTATTTATCATACTTCTACAACAACCTACAACACATTAAAATACACAAATAATAATATCTAATCTTTTTATGCTATTAATATATACTATAAGTTAAATCCACCACTAAATAGAGCGTCCAGACGTGTTTATAAATTCCCTTTTTTGTTCCTTTAAATAATTTACTTTAGAGCATGACCTTCGTCTTCCATTTTGAAAAATTGCCGAAATAGCTATTAGATTGTCTTGAACTTCTGGTCCCATTTAACAAAATATTTTGAAAAGGATCTCTAGCTAGTTGGAGTGTGTGCATAAGTTTGTTTTGCCAATGAGGCCAAAGATTAGAAAATTTCAAGAAGTTATAAACATGAAATAATGTAATGTGTTGCTTATTGGGCATAAATTTTAGTTGTATTGACTTGTAAACTATTGAGAAAATTATACAATTTTTATCCATGAGTACGAATTTGTTGCCAATTGAACAAAGTTCACTATTCCTGAGTTATTGAAACATCTCAAACTCCTGCCTTATAGACAAACTAATTTTACGTCGCAATTTTTGTTCATGAGTACGAACTTGTTTCCAATTGAACATGTTTACTTTGTCTGACTTATTGAAATATCCCGAACTCCTGCCTTATAGACAAACTAATTTTACGGCACAAATTATGTCCGATGAACTACGGATGTTGTTTTTTTTAAATGAAGCTAAAAGTTCAAGATTTCCCCTTACAAGGTCATTCCTGCAAATCACCCTTCCATATTTGCCTTTGCAAGTATACCATTCATGTTTTGCTTATTCGTACCATAAAGGGCATGTTTGGTACGCTGTATTAAGTTGAACTCTATTGGACAAAAAAATAATAAAGCGTTTGGTGGACGTTTTCAGCTGCACTGGACTGTACTATTTTTAAAAATAGTAGTACAGTCCAATTGTCATTTTTGAGACCCATCTAGTAGGTGAATCTCGCTGACTATTAAAATAAAAATAAAATGCATCCATTATATATTAATACTTTCTGCGTCATTATATATTAATACTGATCCAGTCTATTACTGATGCAGTATAGTCGATGAAATTAGTAATCAGGTCACGACGTCACGGCGAGCCCAAAATGTCCAAATTAAATCTCAATTTATGTCTCATAAGCTGATAGCTTAAGCAGAAACAAAAGGTACGTAGCTGAAGTTACGTACACATTTCATTATCTCTTAATTGGACAACAATTTAATTAATACAGTAGATAAGAAGCACTTAAACATGAATTTACAATTAGGGACCCCGATTTTTGGAATTTTACACAGATAATTTGGATCTGTGGCGTTGATTGTTGACTATTAGTCCAAGATTTAGCTCACTGTAGCTTTAGATTCTTCAGAAGCCTGCCAGAAGAATAAATAATCACGTTTGGTTGATCAAAATGTTTTGAAAAAATTTTCTTAAAAAAACACGTTTCAGAAAAATGACTTTTTCGGTAGAAATAGGAAAAACTAGTTCAATAAGTGATATGCATATATCCACTTTGGTTCTCCTCCCCCACCCCCACCCCCACCCCCAACCTCCATTCATTAATGTTTGTCTTGGTTATATATAAATATTCTTGGGACAGGTATTAGCCCACTGTATTTGAAGTAAATTAATCTTAATCCTCTCTTTACTTAATAAGTTGTTATGATAACTAGTTGTAACCAGTAGTAGGGAAAAACAGCATATTCAAAAGCTATAGCAACCTTTGATTATCGAATATGAGATCACCTTAAAGGATCATGTCAACGTCAAATATGTTAAGTCACACACAACTTGTGTACAAGAATTTTCAGATTATTAAATGAGATTATCTATAATGAGATTAATAATTTTAAAATGAGGTGAACAAGTTAAAATACATCAATAGTCTAAATTCTTTTACACGATCAGTTTATATAGTAGTCCAAAAAGATTCTACAACGATGTTTATTGCTTTCCATTGTCAAGAGATAGAAGTTAGCTTTTATTTCAAGCCAAAGGTGAATATAAAAGAGAACTTTTTTCATGTGGGTGTCTAAATCCTCATCCTTTAAGGATATGCAACTCACTTAAAAGTTAGTTTGGGCCTAACTCAACCTCAAAAGCTAACTTGTAGGGTTAGGATTGTCCAAGTGCATATAAGGAGTTCATGTTATCATTCCATTTCGGATGTGAGACTCTTAAGAAAAAAATAAAAACATAAGAAATATGTTCACGTAAAAACTAAGTGTTAATAATTGTCCTGAAATTAGTATGTAGTAAGAGATTATCTTCTTGAGGTGGTTGGATGCTAAGATAATCATGCGATTTAAATTAATCATGTTGGACTCCATTTAATGTGGTTTTCAGTTAGCTTAAACAGGAATTAAGATAATCTTTAGGAGTATTTAACAATTATATATACATTATAATATGTGTCTAATATGACTATCCATCGAATACGTGTTAAGTAAATTTAATTTTCAGTACTCTGTGAGCACGCATGTTTTCAAGAATTCATATGAAAGACCTAAAGTTTGAAAATGCATGAGGATCTTTCGTAAGTATAATATAGAATTTAAATTATATATATACAACGTTAATACTTTTCCACTATCAATATCTTTAACCAGTTATATCATGTTATTTACTGTACTTTTGGGTTATCAAATCAAGATAACCTAAGGAAACTATAGGTTATCTTAACGTGATGATATATAAATGGTACATTGCCAGTGCATAGAGAATTTAACTCCTTTATACTTACAATATAAAAGAACTAATATTATCAGATCACTTAAAAATAATTATTGATACCTATTGTTCATAGTGAATGGAATTATATATATATAACCTGGATAAAGACGACTAAGACAGAAAAACCTTCTGCAACAAGTTAAATGAAACACTAGCAATGCAAAAATTCTTTACACTATCTAATTAGACCCTTAAGAAATAATTTAAATAATATAAATCTTGTTAGCTTAATGCTTGACCTTACAGAATACCAAATGATATATATCTTACATGTAAACCTTTTTAATATATGCTTCAACTAAGACAGATGACTTATTACACACGATAATGCAAAAATATCCTTACACTAACGACGTACGATCAAATATCTCTGATCATCCTATATAATAACATTCCATTATAACATCTAAGTTTTCTTTAAAATTGATTTTAAATGTTAGGAAAAAAAATATTGGTACAAATAATATGATTATAAAGAGATTTGACCGTATAATAAACCTTTATAATAATATATAGTACCTCTGTTCAGTAGCATATCCTCTAGCATTGGTTTCTGAAGCAGTCCTATAATTAGGCAAAGGGACTTGACCATTTTCAATTTGGGTAATATCCTTCACAAGAAGATCATAATGCCTTCTAACTTCCTCAACAGATTTTCCACCAACATATTTAGCTATGTTATGCCATTTATCACCACTCTTGTCCTTGTCGTACATAACCAATGCCTCCTCGAACTTCTTGTTTTGCTTTGTTGTCCAATTTGAGGCCATTTAATAAATAAAAAGAGAGGATTTAATCAGTGTTTAATAATGAACTGAAGAAGTAGAAGGGAGATTTATATGAATGAGCTAAGTCAAGGATATGGGTTAAGAGCATTTTTAGCTCCTTATATGCTGGAGGATGAAGGTCATTCAGTTGGAGCAAGCTGGCGAATATCTTTTGAATTTTGATTTTTTTTTTGTTTCTTTTTCTTTCTTTTGCAAGTAAATGTGATACTTAAGAGTTTAAATCAGAAGCAAGATTAATGGGATGGGCAAGGGAGGATGCGGTTAGGTTCAGTAGGTTATTTTATAAATTTATATTATATTAATTTTTCAGTTATTTTATTTTTTATAACTATTTTTAGACCTTCGAAACTATTTCAATCATCTCGATTTCTCTTTCGTATCAGTATGATTTGATTAATTTTCATTATTTTCTTTAAAAAAATCATGTAATAATCATAAGTAGAAATAACTCTCTAGATATTTGTACTATTTAAAAGATGATAATCAATGTAACATGAAAGACACTGAATAGAAATATATCTCACTATTCTACAATAATGTTAAACAAATTAAGTAATGACTAGAAATCTAAATCACACGAGTGAAAGAATATTAATTAAGATGGGACGACTCAAGAATTGAGCCTACTAAAATTAAAAGTAACAGAAAAAATTGGATTTCTACATAAATCTATATATTAGGTTAGAACAAAATTGATATGTAGAATTTATTTCCTTCAGCACTAATTGTTGGTTTTTGTTGGGGGTAAAACACACAAGTAAGACACAGCGAAAGTTTAAAATTTTGAGTAAACTTACTTGCTCCAACAAACGTTTCTGGTATGATTATATGATAATTCAAATCTGCAAAGACATAAGAGAAAAACTTACAGTTTACGCTTTTAATATAGTCTCTACTAAAAGGTGCGCACGCGATTGTCAATCCGGGTGCAAGCCTTGCTTCGGTATATTCCTTTGCCCAAGAAAGCTAGGAAATCTTGGCAGAGGTTTGAGAGAATTTATTTCCTGAACTCTAAGTTCAGAAAGTGGAAAAATGAGTTCTCGAAATTATGGGTTAAGTGCGAATATATAGTGGAGGAAACACTAAACTACCTAAACTGTCGGCATTGGATCGGGAAAGCTGGCGACCCAAATCTAGTGCGATGGGCGATCAGTGGCCCATTTGTTATCTTTATTTATTTTAACGCGACTAATTGTTGGTTTTTGTTGGGGGTAAAACACACAAGTAAGGCACAGCGGAAGTTTAAAATTTTGAGTAAACTTACTTGCTCCAACAGACGTTTCTGGTATGATTATATGATAATTCAAATCTGCAAAGACATAAGAGAAAAACTTACAGTTTACGCTTTTAATGTAGTCTCTACTAAAAGGTGCGCACGCGATTGTCAATCCTGGTGCAAGTCTTGCTTCGGTATGTTCCTTTGCCCAAGAAAGCTAGGAAATCTTGGCAGAGGTTTGAGAGAATTTATTTCCTGAACTCTAAGTTCAGAAAGTGGAAAAATGAGTTCTACTGAAATTATGGGTTAAGTGCCAAATATATAGTGAAGGAAACCCTAAACCCAATCAGATTTGGATCAGGCTTGAGGCGACCCAAATCAAATTGCGATGGGCGATCGGTGGGCCCACTGTTATGCGGCTCCTTTATTTATTTTCTGCACGTTTTAGTTCTAATTAAATCCAAGATTTAATTTTAACTTAATTAATTAATTTTCATCAAATGAAAATTATCCCATAATTTATTATAAAATATCTTGATTCAAAATCCGATATTTTACATTCTCTCAATATACCCTTAGACCGAAAAGACAATCGACTTAGTGTGACCGCTTTAGGCCTTCACACGTTGGCACTTGATCAAATCAAGGTTCACGGAACTCACAGCGGTAGCGTTGGCGGACCCAATATGTGAAGTACGTTTACAAGACTCGAGTAAACAAACCTCTATGTGAGATGATAAATACCTTTCATTCGCGACACACTCGATCAAGCTTAAGATTTGCCAAGTGTCTATCCAAATGGCTTGATCATTTTATCTAAATCTATATTAGTCGACAACTAGACCGTATCCTAGATATGTCTCTTTGCGTTGACGATGACTTGGTCGACCTAACATCTCGAGAAGGAGTGTTCTCTCGAAATTCAATCGAGGAATGAATCTATTCTTGGCTCGACTACCACGCAATCTACCGTAATGCACCCAATACAAGCCGTGTCTCAACTATAAGGCATTTGAGCTTAGGGCAGATCAAAGTGCATTGCTCAGTAAACAAGGCGATATTGACCTCAAGTCTAAGGACCTCTATCTCCAGCGTCGATAATACTCTAGACATGTATAACAAATAGTTTATCGGGGTATGCCAATACTCTAAGAGTATCCATGTGTCCATCACTAGTAACTATTGCTAGCGATGAAGTGAGATATACTACATTCTCTAAGAATGTGATGCGGACAGCGTCGACTTATAACATATCATTGATATCCAATTCTCAATGATCATTAGTCTAGGCTATTTTAAGAACTACACTCTATCATTAATATTTCACACTATTAATGACAATGTAAGTTCAAGGGATGCACATTAATGAATAATATAAACAATCAAATAATAATTCAATAATTGCAAATGCCAAGTATATATTAATCTTATTAATAATATGAATGCGTTCAAGTACATGTGCTCACAAAATGATTGTTTCTAGGACATATATACTTTCAATCTCCCACGGCCTAGAGCGATCACTAACGTATCCAATGCCCATGTTTTCAAAATGACCATTATGCTTGACTAAGCTTAATGATCTAGTAAATGGGTATGCTAGATTTTCATCTGTGGGAATGTAGTCTATCTTTATTTCTTCAGTTTCTACCACCCCTCTAAGTATGTGGTATTTTCTTGATACGTGCACATCTCTGTTTGTTGATCTTGGTTCCTTAGCTTGCGCAATCGCACCAGTGTTGTCACAATAAATCGTTATTGCACACATTTGACACTTGGAACAACCCTTAGTTCCTTTAAGAACTCAGATATCTGTAAAATCCGGGAAAAAATAATAATATATAGTTATGGTTGAGTTAATAAAAATATATATATATATAAGAAAACAATGAATAAATTTCATGGGATAGAGTTAGTGTTAAAGTTGGATAAATAGATAGATAAAATGAAAATAAGAAAAAAAAAAGAAAAAAAAAACAAACAAACAAACATGCATTGATGCACGCTTTTTCCACGCTTTTCATTTCCCCTCCAACTCTTGTCATTCCACCTCCCATAGGTTATAGAAAATTCTCCACTTATACATTGTATTTACACACAAACAAAGTACATAGCATAAAGGTTAGAAAATCAGGAAAAAAACAAGTGAAAAGAAGAGGAAAAAATCTGGAAAAAATACCAAGAGGGCAAGAAGAACAAGAATCAAAATACTAGAGAGTAAGGATAATTTTAGCAACCACACAACAATAATTTTCACACTTACAAGGTGAGTTTTCTCACTCAGAAATTCTTGATAACATCCTTTATTTTAAGTTCAATACATGTTAGAATAAGAATTGAGTGTTGAAAAGAAATATTGAACTTTTGATTGTTTAGACAACTAGTTGCGTCATGAACTTTACGAACTGTTCTCACTGAGTTATAATTGTTAGAATTTGATGAAATTCGGAAGAGTGGTACACCTCTCTATTATGATCATATAGAACCAAAAATGAGGTAAAATGGACATATGGTTTGAAAGTTATCATAGTTCAAAGTTCCTGCCTTAGATTTGGCCGAAATTCGGAAAGGCATAATTACGGACTGTTTTTATTGCGTTTTACTTATTAGAATTATATGAAAATTTACATGGTTGTAAATCTCTCTGTTACGGACAGATATAGATAAAGATTTATTAAAACGGACTTACGAGTTGAGAGTTATTGTAGTTTGAAGTTGCTGCCTCGGATTCGTCGGAATCCAGAAGGGCAGGACGTTGAAACGTAAAACTGTACTAATCTGTGGGGAATATGAAAATTGTTGCTAAATGAAAGTTCTAGATCTCTTTGTTGTGGACATTTTGAGACCTTACAGGGGTCTATCCTACTTACGGATTGAGAGTTATCGCTGTTTAAAGTTTCTGCCTCGGATCTATCGAGATCCAGGAAGGGCAGCGAATAAAAGTGTAAAACTGTACCAAATGGTACGGAATATGAAAGGATGGTTCACATGGAGACGTGTATCTCTCTGTTCTCATCGTTTTGAAATTTTATGGGGCTTGAACGGGTTTACAGATTAGGAGTTATGACTATTCTAAGATTGGGTTCTGTTTAATAAAAATTCTGCCGAAACAAATCTCATATGGATGTTTTGAGGATAAATTTGTGTTAGTTAAACAAAGTAGTTATAAATGAAATTTGGTACAGTGAAAGATCCCCGTCCTACCTTAGTTTCCGCTTGAGAAACACCTTAGTTGGAGTTATGGTTAAAAAGTTATAATCGTTACAAGTATGAATGACAGAATGTTGGGAAAGAGTATTATTTATTCAATCTTCTGAAAAATATGAAAAGTGAATACATGTTCACATAAATATATAAATATAAACATAATGGATCGGGTTGCACGCCGCAATAAAACGTAAAGTGAATACGTGTTCACAAATACGTAAATATAATGGATTGGGTTGCACGCCGCAACAAAACGTAAAGTGAATACGTGTTTACAAATACGTAAATATAATGGATCGGGTTGCACGCCGCAACAAAACTGTTATACCCCGTAGTTCTGGCCACACGTGTGAGAGCGTGCGAAAGGGAGTAAGACTTAAAAATTTTCGAAAGATAAGTTGACGGATTGTTCGGACGGGTTTTAGTCAACTTTGAGGCGGGTTATCACCCGGTACGTTGAGAGTTCCTAAGTGTTTCAAAGGCCTGGGGCGTAGTTCGTTGAGTCTAGTTTCCAACGCAACCAACCGTTCGTCGATAGGACGTCGGAGTAGAAAGTTATGGGAGTTACAAATTCAGTGCGCAAACGGGCAGAAATGCGTTTCAGGCAAAGCGGCGACGCGGCGCGGATGCGAGGCAGCGCGCGGATATCTTGAGGTCGCTGAAGTTGCAGCGCCGCCAGGACAGGCGCGGCGCGGAAGTTCAAAGTCCATGAAGGTTTAAGCGCCCTTGGCCGTCGAAGGCGCGGCGAGATTCCTGGCGGAAAAACTTAGGAAAAATCAGATTTCTCTTTTAAAAGACCTTGGGAGGGTGACAAGTGTCCCCCCCATCTGATTTCTTGCATGCCTTATATTGACCAAGTCTTGAAGACTTGGTCATCTTTCAAATCCCTCTCTCTCTCTAAGCTTAAGCTCCCACTTCTCTCTAAAAATTCCAAGAGGAATTCAAGCCTAAGGAAAAATCTGAAAAGTTAAGAACAAGAAGGAAACTTGTTGGTGTTATTGTGGTGGTGTTCTTGGAAAGGAGGCTAGCAAAGTTGTTGGAATAAGTTTGGCTAAAGCTTTAAGGTAACATTTCTTCTCTTGTGGTTAGTTATTAATGTTGCATGTGAAGAAGAAGGGATGTGTAGTAGTAAATGATGCACTTAGAGTCCTTGCATGTAAGAAATGTGGTTTGGATATGAAATAATTGGTTAAGAAGATATTATGAGCATGTTGTAGCCTAAAAACTACCTTAGAATTGTTAAGTGAATTGTTGTACCTTATGGGGCAGAATTTTACACACCCAAGTTTAGGTGTGTAATCCCCTTTGAAATGTTTGGGTTGTTGAGCCTTAAATGTGGCGTTTGGATGATAAATTCGGCCTTGAGAAAGGTGGCAAAGTATGTAGAAACAAAGGAAATGCTGCCCAATTTTCCATAGAAATTAGTGACTTTGAACTTAGATTATTCTACATTGAAATTAGAGGTTAATAAACGTATCATGGTTATTTTTAGGTTGACATATTACTTGCGGTAGTTGGACTTAGCAAGTGGATTGACCGAAGAGGTATGTGGAGCTTTCCTATCTCTTGAGCATGAATAGATGTAACTATGTAGTACGGTAGACGTACAAGATTTGGTATTCTTACTTGTTTTAAGTATATAAAGACTTGTTTCGTTTTAAGAATGCATAAGTCCCTTGGTTAGGGGAAAAGTGTAATTTTACTAAAGTATAGGGTTAATATAACAACTTTATGGGAAGTTGGTTTATTAGCCTTATAAAAGGTTAATGAGAAGAGGTTTACTCTAAGTAAGACAAGTAAGGACATATGATTTGATTTATGAAAGGCAAATTGGTTTTAAGGCATCAATTGTCCAAAGATTTTATGTATGAAAAAGAGTCACTTTTAAAAGAGTTGACGTATGTAGTACTTGGGTTAAATTCCCGGTTTTCTTTTATTAAAGATATGATTAAGTGTCTTAAGTAAGCTAAAATGAGAGGGTATATGAACAATACTAATAAGAAGTTATAAGTTTTCTTAACTTATTTATGATTATGATATGATGACAGTTTGAGCTAGGGTAAGAGTATATCTGAGGGGCAAGCCCCAAGATCGTTATACCACCTTCTCGGGGTAGAGTATGTCGAGGAAAGACCCAGATCGTCATACCACGCTTGATGTAAGAGTATATCGAGGCAAGCCCGATATCGTCATACCATCCGCTTCGGTGTAAGAGTATATCGAGGGTAAGTCCCAGATCGTTATACCATCTGCTTGGGGTAGAGTATATCGAGGTAAGTCCCAGATCGTTATACCACGTGTTACGTGGATTTGCTACCCACGATGAGAAATACCTCATGCGAGTCCTTATGGGCTTATGCGGGTGAAATAGTCTCATGCGGTAGTCTGACTATGCGAGGAATACCTCGTGCGGGTCCACGGGACTATGCGGGTGAAATAGTCCCGAGTAGAGGTGCTTATTGATACTACGGGCGAGGTACCTGTTTGATCATGAGGCCCTATTTTATGCGATATTATATATATCTTGTCACTCGTTGTTAGTAAGGCACGATAAAAGGTATTTTGATTGTCTTCCATGACTCGGACTACTTTTAGACTTATGATATCATTATTACTGATATTTTCCACTTTACATACTTGGTACATATTGTGTCGACCCCTTCCTGCGTTAAATCTGCGGTAAGTAGCGATTGTGGATCCTCGTTCTTAGGATCACCGTTCGGTGTCGAAGCCGTTCCTCGGAAGCTTGTTTATTAGTGCGGATATTCCACGATGCTATAGGTATTTTGTACATTCGTGGTATGGCGGGGCCACTGTCCATACGATTGTTATTCTTAAGTGCGTGGTCACGTATGTGTTTGGGTTGTAAGAATAAGTAGTACTGCTATACTTTTGGTTAAGTATGTTTATATGGAAGGCAGTTTTATCGGCTGGACAGTGTTGTTTACCTTTTTATAAGATATGTGTTATATATGTTCCGCTGCTATTCTCTGACGTATACCTGGCAGGGTACCCCGGTAGGGTACTAATCGCGGCCCCGGGGTCAGGTCGTGACAAAAACGTAAAGTGAATACGCGTTCACAAATACGTAAATATAATGGATCGGGTTGCACGCCGCAACAAAACGTAAAGTGAATACGCGTTCACAAATACGTAAATATAATGGATCGGGTTGCACGCCGCAACAAAACGTAAAGTGAATACGTGTTCACAAATACGTAAACATAATGGATCGGGTTGCACGCCGCAACAAAACGTAAAGTGAATACGTGTTCACAAATACGTAAATATAATGGATCGGGTTGCACGCCGCAACAAATATGAAAGATGAATACATGTTCACCTATATATAAATATGAAAAGTGAATACGCGTTCACAAATATATAAATGTAATAAACATGTGGAAATGCAGGAGAATGTCTTAACGTATAATACGAGATAAAATGAAGTGTTAGTTAAACCGAGAATTTTCTATGAGTTGTTGCATATTTAAAAATGTTGTAACTTTGATATGTTTTTGCAATATGCTTATTACGTTATAATGTGATTGCACTTGGAATATTGTGGTGTTACTTTGAATTGCGAGGTAAGGTTCTCACCACCGGATGGTAGGGCTGACTCTTTATTTAACATGTTTCAGGAAAGCGTGATAGAGGAAAGACTCCACGCCAAGGCTAGCGATCGTCCCGCAGCCTCTTGTCATACAAGTCCATTGCTTCGGGCCTGTTATTCGTCAGGTTCAGAATGTCAGTTCCAGTGTCTCGGGAAATGCCCGTGTGAAATGGTCTCCCTTCCAACTTAGAATAATTTTTGTCAGTATGTCTATGTAGAAACAATATTTGCACGAGCATGGGCTCGCGTTATATTTTCAATAAAGTCATAAACAAATTTCTTTATTGTTATTTTTATTAATAGCTCCGTATTTGAATATAAGTTTAAATTCCTAAATAAAGATAATTAAATGGTGCTCCTGGTGGAAAATAATTGTCCAGGTGCCATCACGCCCTAAGTAAAGACTTAGGAAAATTTGGGGCGTGACAATATCGTAACAGCTTCTTTATAAGCTTTCGATTAAGAAATGTACTCGGTTTAAGTTTTCGAATTAACAGTGATGTCATACTAAGTGCACATGCCTCATCTGGCCTTATACAGGCCATGACATACATGATTTATCCTATAGTTGAGGCATATGAGATTCTTTTCACGTTGCTCAAGTTCTCGCAAGAAAAACTATCTTTCTTTGATAACTTGATGCCTTGATCTATAGAAAGATCTCCCTTCTTGGATTTCTCCATAGAGAGATGTCTTAGCACTTTGTCTATGTATACAGATTGTGACAGCCCCAACAATCTACTAAGTCTATCTCTTGTAGATAATAATTCCAAGAATTTAGCAGGCTTCACTTAAGTCCTTCATCATGAAGGTACTGGATAACAATTCTTTGACTGATTGCATGAGAGTATTATTATCTCTCATTATCAATATGTCATCTACATATATGACAATGAAGACAATACTCTCATTTGTGCGTTTACTATAAACACATGGATCATCTTCGCTTCTAACAATGTCAAACGATTTGACTACTTTGTCAAAGCAAATATTTCAACTCCTTGAGGCTTGCTTAAGTCCATAAATGGACTTTTGTAGTTTGCATACTGCTTTGGGTTGAGTCTTGGATGTAAAACCCTCTGGCTGTATCATATACACCTCCTCAATTAGATTACCATTGAGGAAGACAGTTTTAACATCCATTTGCCAAATATCATAATCATAGTATGCAACTATTGCGAGCAAAATCCGAATGGACTTAATCTTTGCAACAGGTGAAAAGGTTTCATCATAATCGACCCTAGGCCGTTGATTATAACCTTTAGCCACCAATCTTACTTTATAATTCTATACTTTGCCATATGCATCAATCTTCTTCTTGAAGACTCATATGCATCATATGGGTCTAATCCCTGTTGGCAAGTCAACTAAGTTCCATACTTGGTTTATGTACATAAACTCCATTTAGGATTTCATGGCTTCTTGTCATCTCTGTGAATCAATGTCTAACATTGCTTCGCTGTAGGTAGTAGGCTCATTATCATCAGGAATATCTATCTCATTATATGTTTCAACAAGGAGATTAAGTCTTTCAGGTGCACGATGAGTCCTAGTGATCCTACGGAGTTGAACATTCTGCGTTTCAGTGTTTGCTGTATTTTGATTTTGAGAAGATGTTTGTGTGTTGGACAATCCACCACCTTGAGAACTTTCAGGAATATCATTTTGCATAGGATGATGCACAACTATTGTGTCATCTACCATTGGTTGTGCATGAGGGTCTTGCATTTCTGCAGTATCCCTCACAACACTCCCACTGGTTGAAGGGCGTACTCTAAGTACCCAATCATCATCAAATACTCCCACTGAATCCTTGTCTAGGTTATTTGACAAGGGGTCATTCTCTACATTATTTTGTACTTCTTGAATTTCTTCAAGTTCTATCTTGTTGCAACTCTGTTCCTTGTAGACATAGTCTTCTACAAGGAAAGTTGCATTTCTGGAAACAATTACTTTATGTTCCTCAGGATGATAGAAGTAGTACCCTCTTGTTTCCTTAGGATAACCTACAAAATAATACTTTTCACTCTTAGATTCCAATTTGTCAGTGAGCAACTTCTTTACATATGCAGGGCACCCCCAGGGTCGCATGTGTCTAAGTGCTGGCTTCTTGCCATTCCATATCTCATATGGAGTTTTCTCAACTGACTTTGATGGAACTCTATTCAAAATGTAGATTGAGCTTTGCAACGCATATCCCCATAGGTATGTTGGTAGAGCTGAGAAGCTCATCATGGATCTAACCATATCTAATAAGGTACGATTTCTCCTCTCAGCAACATCATTCATTTGTGGCGTTCCGGGAAGTGTCCATTATGAATGGACTCCATGAAGCTTCAAGTAATCTAGAAATTCTTTACTTAAGTACTCACCTCCTCGATCTGATCGAAGAGTTTTAATACTTGTTTCAAGTTTCTTCTCTACTTCTGACTTGTACTCCATGAATTTCTCAAAAGCTTCAGACTTATGTTTCATAAGATACACATGCCCAAACCTTGAGAAATCGTCTGTAAAAGTGATGAAATAAAGAAAGCCTCCCTTAGCTTGAGTTGGAAAAGGCTCACATACATCGGTATGGACTAACTCAAGCACCTCTTTGGCACGTACTCTTTTCCCAGAAAGTGATTTGGTTGTCATCTTTCCTCTTAAGCAAGATTCGCAATCACCATATGACTCTAAGTCAAATGGTTCTAAGTAATCTAATTTCCTCAATCTTGCTATCCTTGATTCATTGATGTGACCAAGTCTGCAATGCCATATGTAGGTGGAATTTCTTTGATTACTTATTTTAGCTCTTTTATTTTGTATATTGAAAATTTCATGGCTACAGTTTAGA
Organism: Przewalskia tangutica; assembly: GCA_029844215.1. Classification (NCBI taxonomy): domain Eukaryota; kingdom Viridiplantae; phylum Streptophyta; class Magnoliopsida; order Solanales; family Solanaceae; genus Przewalskia; species Przewalskia tangutica. The sequence continues at coordinate 121,229,967 of CM056730.1, read as the reverse complement.
ACATACAATCCATCCACAAGCGGTGCATTTCCACAAATAAAACCAATAAAATACAGTACATAACTGTCATTGGCAATGAATGAAGAAAACCCCTCAATTTCTAACATTGGGATAGAGATAATATTCCTCGTTAATGAGGTAACAAAATTACAATTATTAAGTTCTAAACAAAAGCCAAAGGGTAAATCCAGTCTATAAATTCCCACACATTTAGCATCCACTCGTGCTCCATTTCCAATGCGCAGATCAACCTCCATCGGTCAACCTTTTCTGTCGGTTAGACCGCTCATTATTACAAATCGAGAGCCCTGGCGGTATCTAATACCCAAGGTGAGAGTTAGTTACAAACATATTTATTTTAATGACAAACATACCTTGTCGGCGAGTCCAGAAGCACCTAGTGCCTTGTGTCCTATTGGATCGTTGCAATCCCCTTCATAAACCTTCAGCATGTTGTGAAGTTCTGGAAGATTCACCTTGGTTCCATTCATGTTGAAGTTCACAATGAAATTCTCAAATGGACTATGAAATGAATTTAGGATTAGGTTTGACAGAGACATTTATAGGCAGCTTCGTTCCAATTGAAGTCAACCTCTCTATTAACCCAATCATCTTCAGAACATTCGCTGACACTGGACCCCCTTCGTTCAGCTTACACTTAAAGAGGTCTCTCAACAGTTCATACACCATTGTCTGAGACTGTGACTCATAAAGACTCTTCAAATGTTCTAGCATCTCGTTGGGATCCATGTTTTCATCTTGCCTCTGTAACTCTACAGTCATGGAAGACAACATTATACATTGTGTCAGGGGGGCATTGTCTAGATGTTTCTGATAAGCCATCTTGTCAAACAAGGCACTCAGCAGGATCATCAGCAGGGACTGTTGGGAATGTTGTGTCTAACACATACTCAATTCTTTCTAGTTTTAACACTAATCGCAGATTTCTTTAACCAGTCAGGAAAGTTTGCTCCAGTCAACTTGTTTGTTTCAACCAATATTTTAAGTAACATATTCGACATTTTATACTGACGAAAAGATAGACTTGAAATTAATACTCTAATATAATTTCTATTGAACACATTCATTAACTAACTAACTAACATGGTCTTTAGTTTAATTAGCTCCCACTATTTTAACATACTCTTTTACCCCATAAAGAATATGGACTCATATCAAATACAGTCATAATGGGTCAAGGTCCAAACTCATGTTGTCTCCGTTTCTTGGTGATAACTTCAACAACACGACAGTAGGTCTCTAAACCAATTGCAAACAATTTGCAACTCTTGGTTGACCGAATGTTCTAAACAATTCGATCTGCGTCCTACCGTCCGACACTGAGGCGCCAAGACAAATTAACAAGTCAACCCTTTATGCGATCGCAATTATGTATCTAAGTGGGCTTAGCCTTCATCAAGCAAACACTGGGGTGTAAATACTCACGAAGGTTTATCACCTACTACAACATTTATATGCATCTATGAAAGGGTCTGAGTCCTCGTAGACTTAGAGCAAATGCTGGGGCATAAATACTCATCTCGCCGAAAAGGATTTTGCACCACAATCAATTATAACGGACGACGCGTTCATTTTAAATGAGACTTGTATTAAATTTGGGGAATATTTTAATTCAGGGTTATGACTAAGATCAACTATTATATCATACATCATATGACATTCTATCATGCAATTTCTAAACACATTTAGATGGGAAACCATCAAACCCAATGGCGTGATATAAGGCGATTTTAATCACATATTGGGCGCCGTCTACCCAGACAATTATAGCGGTCATTGAAAGTAAACAATTACTGGGCGCCGCCTACCCAGACAATAATTGCGGACTAACAAATACTGGGCGCCGCCTACCCAGACATATATTTGCGGACTCTATTCTAATTATTTAAATGACAATCAATTAAACAATTAGGAGAAACAATTAATTCGTGCACACATTATCAAATAATATGCTAAATAACAATAATTGTGGGTTAATTAATTTGTTTCAATTTAGGAAATATTTAAATTCAAAATTTAAACTCAATTTTCAATTTTCGGAATTTTCTGCTCATCCAACAAAATTCTTAATAATTGAAATTAAAATTTAATTTTCAGGATATTTACGCAATTTTCGAACCTTAAAATATTCTGATTTACTAAGGACCAAATCGCTTTTAAATTCTGATTGACCAGAATGAATCTGCTGATTTTAAAAACTTTTAAAATTTCAGAAAATATCTCAGGGACTAATTTGTAATTTTCAGAACTTAAAATATTTTCAGATTTGTTAAAGGACCAATCTTCAATTTAAAAAACCCTAATTTTAATTGCAAAAAGGTCCTTATACTATTTCAAATTTTCAAAACCAATTCTAACCCCAAATCAAATTTGGGATTCGGATTTCGGGGCGAAATTGACGGAATTAAAACCCACTAAACGATGGCACACATCGGGACGAACTCACCGGTGGTTTTCACCACCGATTTCGTGGCTCACTTCGGAATACGAGGCCGCCGACGGGTTCTAAAACCGTCGGTGGTGCTCCTTTTCCGGTCATCGTTGCCGTGTAACACTACCACCATTAGATTCCTCTCGTCGAGACGAACACGATGGTATTATTACTTTATGATTTCGTCGCCCGTGGTGGCCGAAAACAGTCCCGCCGTCGGCGGTTTCCGAGGACTTTTCCGGCGTCTTCATCGTGTTCCGCCACCTCTCAACACCTTTATCGACCATCTTAAGAAGTGGATTTCTCGATAATAGTGGAGACGGTGTTAGAACACATTGAATCACCGAAAAAAGAAAAAAAAACTGGAATTTACTGTTCACGTCGTGAGCGAACATGCGATCGTTTGTTCGCCGTGAACGCGTCTTGATTCATCGCCCAATTTTTTTTTTTTTTTTTATAAATTCTGAAAATCAGTTTTAAATCAAAACAATTAATTATCCACATATCGTTATTAAAGATTATCGTATAATCATTAAACCAGTCTGGGCTCTGATACCACTGTTGGTTTTTGTTGAGTGTAAAACACACAAGTAAGGCACAGCGGAAGTTTAAAATTTTGAGTAAACTTACTTGCTCCAACAGACGTTTCTGGTATGATTATATGATAATTCAAATCTGCAAAGACATAAGAGAAAAACTTACAGTTTACGCTTTTAATGTAGTCTCTACTAAAAGGTGCGCACGCGATTGTCAATCCTGGTGCAAGTCTTGCTTCGGTATGTTCCTTTGCCCAAGAAAGCTAGGAAATCTTGACAGAGGTTTGAGAGAATTTATTTCCTGAACTCTAAGTTCAGAAAGTGGAAAAATGAGTTCTACTGAAATTATGGGTTAAGTGCCAAATATATAGTGGAGGAAACCCTAATCGATTTGGATCGGGCTTGAGACCCAAATCCAAATTGCGATGGGCGATCGGTGGGCCCATGTTATGCGGCTCCTTTATTTATTTTCTGCACGTTTTAGTTCTAATTAAATCCAAGATTTAATTTTAACTTAATTAATTAATTTTCATCAAATGAAAATTATCCCATAATTTATTATAAAATATCTTGATTCAAAATCTGATATTTTACATTCTCTCAATATACCCTTAGACCGAAAAGACAATCGACTTAGTGTGACCCTTTAGGCCTTCACACATTGACACTTGATCAAATCAAGGTTCACGGAACTCTAGACGGGCGGTGGCCAGGGCCCAATATGTGAAGTACGTTTACAAGACTCAAGTAAACAAACCTCTATGTGAGATGATAAATTCCTTTCATTCGCGACACACTCGATCAAGCTTAAGATTTGCCAAGTGTCTATCCAAATGGCTTGATCATTTTATCTCATCTATATTAGTCGACAACTAGACCATATCCTAGATATGTCTCTTGCATTGGCCAATGACTTGGTCGACCTAACATCTCTGAGAAGCTGAGTGTTCTCTCGAAATTCCAATCGAGGAATGAATCCTATTCTTGGCTCAACTACCACCTTCAATCTACTTCGTAATGCACCCAATACAAGCCGCGTCTCAACCTATAAGGCATTTGAGCTTAGGACAGGATCAAAGTGCATTGCTCCGTAAACAAGGCGATATTGACCTCAAGTCTAAGGACCTCTATCTCCCACGTCGATAATACTCTAGACATGTATAACAAATAGTTTATCAGCAGGGTATGCCAATACTCCTCTAAGAGTATCCATGTGTCCATCACTAGTAACTATTGCTAGCAGTAAGTGAGATATACTACATTCTCTAAGAATGTGATGCAGACCACATGTCGACTTATAACATATCATTGATATTCAATTATCAATGATCATTAGTCTAGGCTATTTTAAGAACTACACTCTATCATTAATATCTCACACTATTAATGACAATGTAAGTTCAAGGGATGCACATTAATGAATAATATAAACAATCAAATAATAATTCAATAATTGCAAATGTCAAGTATATATTAATCTTATTAATAATATGAATGTGTTCAAGTACATGTGCTCCTAAAATGATTGTTTCTAGGACATATATACTTTCACTAATCACCTTTTAGGTGATTTCTGACTAGTAATATGTTGTAACCTAATTATTCAGAGAACAATCACTAAGCAAATAAGAAATTATTATGGAATTTATCCTAATCTGTTGCTAATTAAGTATGTAGCTTGTAACTGATATGCATTTCTAATAATTAATTGTTAAATAGGATTAGCGATGAATATTTCTTATTTAACAACATAAATTATTTTCGTTAATTCCTTTTTATTTTTTGCAGTGACATTCTTGACTATGGTTCAAATAGAGTCAGGAGCGCAGGTGTAAAAATGGGTCATGTGAATCCATGGTTATCCGATTAAATTCGATATTTTATATGTATAATTTTTAAAATATATATAGTATTATCTAAAGGCACCCATGATAAAAAGTGTTTGAGTGGTGCATTGTCTTTAGTGTTGGTTCTAACCCTTGAGGTTGAGGGGTTAAATCCATTTGCTACCTTTTTTTATTTTATTTTTTAAATTTCTAAAGTACCCATTTTTCTTACTTAATTAGAAGGTGAACTCATTCTCTTGAAATTCTCGATTTGTCTCTAAATAGAGCTGAAAAAAGCTCTAAATATTCGAGCACTTCCAAAAAGAATCTGGCTAAAGAATAGTTAATTATGTAAGAATAATTATGGGGCAATCCCATAATTATCTCCAATTACCATTAATTAAGAATATTGTAATATTGTAATTAGGATTATAATCAGTGTAATCAATTAGTTAGGATGATTATCTTATATTTTAGGCAACTTAGATTAGTACTACATCTTATGATTGTATATATTTACTATCATTGGAATTAAATACTTAAGAAATCAATTTTCTACATGATATCAAGACCAAAGATCTTTTGCCCTAATACATCTTCCTTAACCGACTTTTTTCATATCTTTCTCTTAATTTTTTCGGCCATCTTAGGGTTTCTACCTCTCATAAACCCTAAACCAAAACTAATTCAACTCTAGCCGACTCCCCCCCCCCCCCCACTCGGCTACCTCATACTCATATCCTAAAACCCTAACAAACACTAAGGGTTCTTCACTCCACATCCATCAAAACATCAACAATACTTATTTTCTTCTCTAGTTTTAATTTCTTGTGGAACCTATGGCCGAAAAATAAATATTTCATTAAGCTATTGCCGTTAATAACGTCAAGAATTTTATCTCCCTAACACTTGAAATTGAGAAAGAACAATATACCTCTTGGGCGGAATTGTTCAAAATTCATTGCCGCGCATATGAGGTAATCAACCATATCATACCTTCCGAGTCATCATCGGACACCATTATAGTGGACAAAAAGCTATGGTCCCATTTGGATGCTATTGTCCTTCAATGGATTTATGACACTATATCCAACGATCTTTTACATATCATATTGGAGCCGAACTCTATGGCTCAACAGACGTGGGTACAATCACGGAGTTGGGGGTGTTGTCGACGATGAGCGGGAGTGGAGTGTGCGACGGATTCTTTTAGGTTTAGTTTTTTTTTTTTAGGTTTTCCTTTTATTTTTGTATTAAGGGTTGTGGGGGTGATAAATGGTTGAGGGGAGTTGGGCCGCGGGTTTGGATAGTTGGGTTGGGTAGGTTTTGGGTTTGGGGAACTTGGACGAAAAAATGGGGGTATATTGGGCTGGTTTTATTTATTAGTTTTAGGTGTTAGTTTTAAGTGTTAAATTTTAATTAGTGATAAATAAATGGGGTTTTAATTATTGGTTACCATTAAAACGACAAATGCGGATATGACATTTAAGATTGCTTATTGCTTTTATAAATGCAACGCTATTATTTAAAATCCTATTTATTGTGCATATTATTTAAGTTAAAGTTAAATTATCTTAATATGACTTTAGGTGCTTTATTAATTTTAACTTGAGTTTAAATTATTACAATAATAAATGCGGGCGTGCTATTTAATTAGTGCTTAATGTTTTAAAATGCGAGACCGTTATTAAAATTTGCATACTTTGCGATGTTAAATTAAAATTAAATTAATGGGGGGTTTCAATTGCTTATGAAATTGCTTTGGACATTAATAAATGTGGATATAATTTTAAGGAATGTTTGGTGTGACGCCATTATTAAATTGTTTATTTATTTATGTATTTATTATTATTAAAATGCTAAATGCGGACGTAATATTTATGGAGTGCTTAATGCTTAGCATGTCATTATTGAATTACTTATTTATATATTTACGCGTTTGTGCATGTTACAGATCCCTTAAAAATTATTTACGGTGTTAAAATATTAAATGCGGACGTATTATGTAATTAGTATTTAATGCTTTATAAATGCGATGTCGTTATGAGAATGCTTATTTGTGCATGTATTATGTTCTATTATTGCGTATTATTATTATGAAATTGTTAACATTATTTTAGAAAATTAGTGTAATTTTATAGTTAATGATGAGACGAGAGGGTCAAAATTTTATAGTTAATGCAAGAAAAGATTGCGTAAAAATTAGATATATTTTGATCTAATTCTTCTCCGAAATTGTGCATAACGGAAGCTTAGTGCATCCGATTGCTATATTTTTTTATTTTCTATTTTCTTTTCGGTGTACTTCGCAACGAAGTTAGAAGTTTCTCTAAAAGAAGAAACTTTTAAATGAAAGGTTCTTTCTTTTTTCTTTTTTCACTTTTAAAGGAAAGTTAGAAGTTACTTTATGACATTACATATCCTGAAAATACTTTCTTTGGCCTTTCTCGACCTACTTTGGTTTTCTAGATATTGAAATCATCCAAACTATTGAGTGCATGTTTTGATTAATTTTTGGGTATCTAGAATTAATTTTGGGTACCTACTTTTGTGAAAATCAGAAAATTGACATGTTTGGCTGACCAAAATCAATTCTGCCATCAGAATTGATTCGAAGCTAAAATTTATAGCTTCTGTCAGAATCAATTTTACCATTTATTTCAATTTGAATTTTACTCTTTCTTTTATTACCCTCTTTAATTTTCATCAACAACTCTATCCACTTTCATTACTCTCTTTAAATATCTAGAAATAATTACTAAAAAAAAATTTAAATATACAACTTTCATTACCCTCTTTAAATATCTATAAATAATTACTAAAAAATGAAATATAACCCATTCGGAATTGCAATTACCTCGACGAGGTTTGGGACAAGCAACATGAATCATAGAATTAGCGCCACAATTCATCATTAGGAATTAATCGTCATCAAGGGAAAAACATCGGGACATGACTCTTGAAGGTGGTCTGTGGTGATGGAAAACTAAATAATTCTCCTTAATCTACTTCCCTCGTTTGGTAATACACCTTCTTTAAAAAAATATAACTTATCTTCATTTTAATAAAATATAATTGCAGGAATCAACATTAAATTATTAAATATCGACTTTTATATAAGTTATACTTTAAATGGTGAAAAAATATTACCGTAATTAATGAATCAACATTAATTCATATATATTTTTATGATAATATTAATTCATTTCTTTTATTTATAAGTAAGGATTAATATAGTTGATCTCTATTTATTTAGAACTGAGGAGTAGTTTTTATTATTATGTTAAATTTAGCGTGTTAATAATGAATTCTTATTATGAGTTTTAAAATAATTATGGTATTCTAATATTTAATATTTAATATTTAGATTTAAGTACTATATTGCACTTTAAATTCTATTATCTATTTGTAATTTTTATTTATATATATTGACTAAATGTCCATTTTGGTAATTCTACATTCAAAAACAATTTTGATTAAAATTATCCAAACATAAATCAATTATAACAATCACTTTTATATTGTTTCATCTAAACATAAATCAATTCTACCAGAATCAATTCTGACAACCGCTAATCCAAACACACCCTGAATCTATTTAATGATTTGGAAACCTGACCGTTATACTCCCATTATTTCAATTTATATATCTTTTTTTTAATCTGCTGATCATTATCAACTACAGAAGCTCTTGCAAGAGAAAACTGAAATTGAAAACTCTATATATAATGTAAATATAGTTCTTTAATTGTGCTCTGATAATTAATCTCTTTAAAGTTAACTAATTTAAAGAGAGTTAACTAATTTCCCCCTTAAATTTAGACAACTTGCTTAGGGTTTTGACACTTGAGGTGATGCCTTTCATATTCTGATATATTCAGGGCATATTTTATAAGTTGGAACCTATATATGTTGGTGATATACAGCAAAGCTCTGGGGTTAATGGAATCTATGCTATATCTGAAATTCCTTCAACATGATCACAATCTATATTAAATTTCTTAGATAGTTTCCCCACTTATAACTCTGTTTGTTTTGCTTACGGGTTAAATTTCCTTATATTTATGCATATATTAGTATTTTTCACATGCAGTCAACTAAGAACGTGAATACATTTACGTTCATATGTATCATTCATAACAATTAACATAGAAAACCTTCTTAGATATTTGAATAAAGTTTAGCTTCTTTACACTTTACTATATAAAATTTTCCTACACTATTAGATCACTTGAAGATAATTAAACGTATTAACCCATAAGGAGTGAAATCAATAGCTCGAACAATAAGACAAGTTATCTTCCACGGATAGAGATCCTCTGTAGTGCACTTTACGTAAAGTGCATAATTTTAATGAGTTGGCGTTGTTAGAAACTATTAGATCATTTGAAATATATAAGCCTCAAATGATCTAATGATTTCTAACAACGCCAACACATTAAAATTGTGCACTTTACGTAAAGTGCACTACAGGGGAGCCGGATCCTCTACGGCACCATAGTTGAATAGCATTAGGTAAAATTCTTATTGAGTATCCCGGAAGGAACCCCTTGTGCAAGAATTTATTTTTACTGTTGAATATACGATAAATCATATTGATCAACATAGTTGATCGAGTAGGATACCATTTATTTGTCACGCATTTTTGAGTCTGTACATAATATCTCAAATCAGACGAGACCAATTCGTTTAACTAGTACAAATTAGTTAAGCTGCAACTAGGAAGGAATTTATGAATATAAATTAAAAAGGAGATACTTTTTTTTAAATCAATATTCTAGTGGTTGAAACAACAGGGAGAAAGGAATAGAAGAATCTTTTTATTGGTCATCAAATGTTCCAAACGATAAGGAGATAGATTCATCAGGCCTATCGATACATCAGACATGCTTCACTAGATACCATTTCAATAACATTAATTTCTATACACTGATAATATAAAAAAATTAAATAACAAGTTACTAATGATAAAAGATAATTACATACAGGTAGTCATCCGTAATAAATGAAAAATAAGGTAGACAATTTAAATTACTGCAATATGTTTATTAACCTGATATTATAAAACCATTTACATTGTCAGAGTATATATACTGCTGCCCATTTCTCGTTTAGTTGTTGTGATTACTGTTGTCATTTTCGTATTCCTTTTTTTTTCAAACTGCCATGAACTGCTTTACTCGAGCTGATCAGGGTCTTTCGGAAATTGCTTTTTTTGTTGTGAAGGCGAACATGGCATTCTTCTTCGAAAGTGCCAGGTAAACCCGGTGACGCAATAGCACGCAAACCACGCCACCGCTTAAACCACACTTGGCAAGCCAGGTGTGACAGACTCCCCCCAAGAGGCGAAGGCAGGCCAGGCGTTACCCGGAAATTGCTTCTTTATCTCTACAAGGTAGGGGTAAGGTCTGCGTACACTCTAACCTTTCAAGACCCCACTTGTGGAATTACAATGGGTATGTTGTTGTTATTGTTGTTATTATTATAAATTTAATTTCAATTTGGCGGCTCGTTTTGTACGGCGCACTGGAATAATTTTATTGGACTGGACTGTATTAATATATAATGGACGGTATTAGACTATTAATATATAATAGACGGTATTTATTAATTTTATTTTTATTTTTATTTTTAGTACAGTCCAGGGAGACCCACCTGTTAAATGAGTCTCAAAAATGACAGTTGGACTGTACTATTAATGCGGTTGAAAAAGCCCACCAAACGTTGTATTATTTTTTTGTTCAGTACAGTCCAGCTTAATACAGCGTACCAAACGTGCCCATATAGTACACACGAATGGTTGCATATGCTTTCTACAGAAAAATATATTTGGTCTTTGAAATTAAATATTCTTCTTCTACTAATATAATAATGTCTCAAATTTTTGACTTAAGCATTTTTCATTAGAATGTTTGAAATTCTTTTCCTATTCTAATTAAGAAAATGGCCGGCAAAAGGCAAATCCAGATGCGAAAAAGAAGATATACAGATAATGTTGTCAAGTGGTCAATGATCTTTGAAGGTAAAATGATTCCTTCATGACGTACAAAGACAATTCTTTAGAACATAATCTTGGATAAGATATAACTACTTTTTTATGCTAGTATAATTCTATGTATAAAGTGGATTTAATTTTGTGTAAAGAAATGGTCATAACGAAATACTCAAAGGCACAGCTTGAAGATTCTAAACGATTTACGTAGTGAAATGTGATGCTTGACTTTTGATCTTTGTCATTAGATTAGGGGTGTGTCTGGTGCGAAGGAAAATGTTCCTGAAAAAATAAATGATTTCTTACTTATTTGATGGTCTTTGATAAGTAAAAAAAATCATACCAGGAGAATTTATATAGTATAATTTAGGCGAATATTGTGAGGGTGTGAAGGTAGGGTGGGTGGGGTGGAGGAGATGAGCGGTGTGGGTACGTCTGGGGTGAGGGACTAAGGGGTGGGTTGGTGGTGATAGAGATATAGGGGGTGCGTGAAAGAAATAATCTCTTGATTATTTTCATTAATGAATGAGTATATATACAATTACAAAATCCATAATATGAAAAATCATATTCATACTCTACTCTCAAAACCTTATTCTACTTGTACAATAATTATATAATTATGGTAAGTGTACAATGCTAATTAAATACAATAAAAATGTCTCCTAAATTCTTCCAATACAATTCGTGATATACACGGCATGTATACCATGTATATCACATGTATAACGTGTATATTTATCACACCCCCACAGTCATAGTGGAAGGTTTTCGTATGCTGAGACTGTCCCTAAAATCTTCAAATAGAACCGATGGAAGACCTTTAGTAATGATGTCTGCAATTTGATACCCGGAAGGGACATGTAAGACACATACTTGTCCATGAGCTACCTTTTCGCGAATAAAATGGATATCCATCTCAATATGTTTAGTGCGCTGATGTTGAACCGGATTTCCAGACAGATAGATTGCACTAATATTATCAAAATAAACCAAGGTAGTTTTGTGTATGGGAAAGTGAAGTTCTAAGAGAAGATTACGTAACAAACATGATTCAGACACCACATTGACTACCCCTCGATACTAGGCCTCTGCACTGGATTGTGATAAGGTAGCTTGTCGCTTTGCATACCATGAGACCAAGTTATCACCAAAAATATCTGATGATCAAACGCTGTGTCAGATTGTCGCCACTTTTTCGCGACTTTTAACAATGAACCCTAACTTAAATAAAAAGGTTAGAAAATAAAATAAAAAATGCTAAATGTGCAAAAGAGTGCTAAAATGTTAAAGGGGTGCTAGAAATACTAAAAATGCTAAGGGGTTCGCGGAGTCGCCACCTAATTAATTTGGGTGAATTAGGACACCTAAATGTTAACTAGTTTATAGTAAACATTAACTCCATTTTAATGGTCTGCTAAACTTAATGAGATTCTGGGTAAGGGTTCTTTATTAATCTAGAGGGAAGGGTTAGGCACCTCTAAGATCCGCTAACTGCGGTTGTCTGCAAACCTAGGGTTAATTATTCTGCTAGAAAAGGTGTATTTAGAAACGTTTAAGCGGAAGAGTATAAGATATACTTTCTAAAAAATTTTGCAAGGTTTATTCTAGGAAAGTCAAAGTCAGTTTTGAAAAACTGTGCAATTAGGATGCCTAAATACCATATTAGACATGTGTTATATATAATAAAAGTAATAGTGCAAGATCTATTATGACAAAATATTTATTTATGAGATAAGGTATAAAATAGCTTCATGCTAACAACCTATGATTTAAATAATTTTCTTACGTGGATGTTAATAAAGATTTATAGCAAATGGGTTTCTCATATTAGCTATCTAAATACTTATGCAAATGAAAATTATTAAATGGTTTCTTAGAGCTTAAAGGGGGACGTTATCTTCTAATTTATTGCTTCAATATTATGTTCTAGTAGTAACGTAATGTTAGACAAATAATTACAATAAACAAATAGAGAAAGGGGTGGCAATAATAAAGACTCAGGAATGGCGAGGTCATTTTACCTATGGCTTTGGAATTTACGATGCGGAGAGGATGCACGTAGATGTGGTCTTCACGTTTGCCACGATGAATCTCTATGAGATTTTTGTTGCTCGGTGCGTGCCGTGTAAAAGAAGGAAGATAAGGATTAGTAAAGGTTCCAAAATCAACCAACAATAAATAAACATTGACATGTGTAAGTCAATTTAATTTATCGTGAGAATCTGGCGAGTTCGAATGCAATCAATGGCCATGACATATTCCTTAGTAATGCATGGGAGTTCATTTATGTCTATATTTTAGGCTGCACAAATCGTATGAACTGAATTGGTATCATTGGTATTCAAGCATATGGGCAATAACGAAAATCTAGAAACTGGACAATGAGAACACTTAAGGAATACTCTTTCACCTATATAGATTCTCTTAAATCAGACACATCACATTTAACTATATCTAGACCTGTACACATTTCAGGACTGTATGCAAAATGGTTATCAAGAACTAGCACTAAACAAATGGCAACAGTCAACTGGATATTATAGTTGAACTAGTTAAAGAACTTAAACAAGATAGGAAGCGTTGATATTTTAGTCTACGAAGGGTCGACAGATTCCCGAAACCACGCCCATACAATATTTCTATTCACATTTTAACTATCCTGCACTTAAGACACAACAAATTTCCTATGAAGCCTGGTCGGGATTCAAAGTTAAAACTGCCTTGTAATCCATGTAGCAAAAAAAAACAGGAAACTAACAAACATATATATTCCTTGATCACATAGACATGATCCAAAGTCTTTATTTTTATAAACATCCTTGTTGAAACCGATTTAGAATAAGAAACAACCATCATATAGTCTTTGGATATGAAACTAACATAGCATATTCAAATATTCATGGCCAAAATGGGTAAGCACGCCGTTAAGCGATAGCAAATATCAACGAGTCTTTGCGATCTGCATTATCAATGTCATATTACTTGAGCAAAAAAATGAACACAAATCTATTCAGTGATTTCAATAAGCAAAACCTAGATTACTTAAAGCGGACCGATCAACATTGCGTTTAAGCGTTAATAGAAAAACTTTAACAAACATAGCTACACACGATTAATCGGTAAAAGTAAAAAAAACATGTCAAAAGGAAAGAAAAGAGAGGAAGTCGAGTTTACCTTCTCCGACAGGCGGCGCGGCATCAAGTCGTCGGTCGCTCGGCGGGCTTTGGGTTTCAATGCGAAATGAAAGGGCAAAATTCTTGATTTACGGCTAGAATTGAAAGGAAGGGTTGAACTTCCTATTCTCTGTGCTGTCTTTGTCTGTGTCTCAATCGTCGATGCTCTGTCTTCTCCAAACTGAGCTCCCCGAATTGTTTTCTCAATCCCAGACTCTCGCCTGCCTCACGAGCTCACATGCATCGCTGCGCTCTGCCTATCGATGCTTTTCTAAATCCCTGGATCGATGCCTATTGCATGCATAGTGGTTCTATATTTATAACTAGGATTTTGGGCTCCAAGTTGGTAAGTAATCAAGGCTGAGATTTTGGCTGAGATTTGTATCGATTTCGTATTGATTCTTGCTGTTTTTGTGCTGATTTTAGTACTGAATTTGAAGCGGGATTTGGGTGCTGGTTATGGTAAGGAAAAGGATTTCTGATTTGGTTTGGTTATGGTAGGAAATCGTTGGTTGGGTGTGTGTGGGTAAGGAAGGTAAAGGAAGTCGCCGGATTCTCAGGCGAGAATCTCGGCAGGGATCTTGGCGGCGATTTGTTTTTTAGGGTTGCTGGTTTTTGAGAGGGAGCGTTTGAGGCGAGGCGAGGCAAAGGCTAGTAAATGAAGTTGGGTAATTTGTGTATACAAGGTGTGAAATTTGGGCGGAGTGGACTTTGCGGGTCGCGGAAAATAAAGGGGACGTTGGGCCACGCGGGTTGGGCTACGTTTTATGGGTTAATTAATTAGGGTATTAGATTTAATTAGGTATTTAATTAGTTTTAGGCTTTTAATTAGTGATAAATTAATTGTAAGTTAAATTAATAAATTTAGCTAAATTACTTAGGTGCTTTATTAATCTAATTATAATAAATGCGGGCGTGTTATTTAATTAATGCTTAATATTTTAGAATGCGGCGCTATCATTTAAAATCTTATTATTGTGCATTATTGCGAAGTTAAATTAAAATTGAATTGAGTTTAGATTAGATTATTTAAATGTTAAATGCAAGTATGATATTTAAGAATTGTTTAAAGCTTTTACTCAAAATGCGGTGCTATTATTTAAAATCTTATTTATTGTGCATTACTATTCAAAATAAGTTATGAAATTGATTTGCGTATTAATAAATGCAACTATGCTACTTGACACGACGTCAATGTTAAATTATTTATTTTTATGTATTTATTATTAATTAAGAATCATGACAGGGCTTAAAATTAATTAATGCGGGCGCGGGACTCCAAGTGCTTAATACTCTACGTAGACACGGTGTCATTATTAAATTGTTTATTTATGCATGTATTTATGTTTTATCGCTGCATTTTATTATAAAAAATCATAAAAAAATATTTTACAAAATTAGTCTAATTTTATAGCTAATGACTGGACGGGAGGGTCAAAATTTGGTGTCAACAGATGTCCCTCTTTGTATAGAGATGATGGAAGAATCTTCGGACAAAGACGTTGACTCATAGCCAATTTTGTCTCGATCTTCAGAATTGCAAAAATCTTTGGCGGTGTAGCAAAGTGGCGCAAAAATCAAAATTGTCGGTGTCGAGTTATGGCGACCTTTGGGCTACCATGGTCAAAACACGGGCGGGCTAGCGGACTCAAAATTTGTCGGTGTCGAGTTATGATGACATTGGGCTATGTCTGAAAAAGTAAAAAAAAAAAAAAAAAAATAAGCGGCTTGAACACAGGGTGTCTGCTATGGCTTATGGTCTTTGGGTTCTATGGTGATGTGGAATGAGTGGGCCAAGCGCTTGCGTACACGCGTTCGTTGGGAAGGTTGGCCCCGACAAATTGCCGGTTGTTGTAAGAAAATTCACGTTGTGCTCGCTCCTGCGTCTAAGACTTCAAACAAACGGTTAGTGCATAACTGCTAAGGCAAAATGATGATGCATGATTTTTAAAAAGTAATGCAACTGTGAGTAGAAAAGGTTATCCTGCAAAAATGTGATGTCTGCTGTGTTGATGCGATGCTGCAAATGCTGTGATTTCGCCCTTACGGGCGTGTTGCGATTGTGAATGCGGACACGTTGTCGCTTGCTGCATGTCCACTGTATACTAAAGCTCAAGAAAGAGTCGGTCATGCTTGCTAAGGCGAATAATAAAGCATGAGTAAGAAATGCAATTTGGAGTATAGAAATCGTCCTGCGTGGATGTGATATCTTGATGATGGCGTCGTTTTGGGCTTGTTGTCTTTGATAAGCGTCATTTGCTTGGGCGATGTTCTTCTTTGGCGTCGTTGCGTAGACTTCTTTGTCTTGATAACGTCCTTTGCACGGGCGTATTCTTCTTTGGCGTCGTTGCGTGGACTTCTTTGTCTTGATAACATCATTATGCGAGCGTGTTCTTCTTTGGCGTCGTTGCGTGGACTTGTTGTCTTGATAACGTCATTATGCGGGCGTATTGCTTTCTGGCGTCGTTGCGTGGACTTGCGATCACGTCGTTATGCGGGCGTGTTCTTCTTTGGCGTCGTTGCGTGGACTTCGCGATCACGTCGTTTTACGGGCGATGTTCTTTCTGGCGTCGTTGCGTGGACTTGCGATCACGTCATTATGCGGGCGTGTTCTTCTTTGGCGTCGTTGCGTGGACTTGCCGATCACGTCGTTATGCGGGCGTGTTCTTTCTTTGGCGTCGTTGCGTGGACTTCGCGATCACGTCGTTGTGCGGGCGTGTTCTTCTGCTGCCGTCGTTGCGTGGACTTCTTGATCACGTCGTTATGCGGGCGATGTTCTTCTTGGCGTCGTTGCGTGGACTTCTGATCACGTCGTTATGCGGGCAGCGTTCTGCTGCTCTGTAGAATAAATGCTCGCAAGCTAAGCTTGAGAAAGCGTTAGTGTATACTGTTTAAGCGAAATGATAAATACATATGAGAAGTGCAATTTTATGGGTAGAGATGTCATCCCTGAGATGTTGTCCTTGCACGGACATGCTAAACGCTGCAACTGACGAATTGCCATGATGCCTTTGCTGTGTGCGATGCGTGGGTTGCCAATTTGACTTTATGCAGAGTTGATGCGCTAGGTTTTGTTGCGGAACTACGAACTTTGGTGTTGGTTGTTGATGCCGCTCTGCTGCTGCTTTGCTTTTTGCTGCGGACTTTGGATTGTTGTTATCCTCTGCCTTTCTTTGCTTTTTCTTTATACGCTATCTGAAGAAACCTTTCGCCGTATTTTACCTTGATTATTGCACTTTCATACATTAATATGAAAAGACTGCGCTCGAAAAATTTGTGAGTTTTGGGGGGGGTCGATTCGTATCTGACTTCGCCGCCTTGTCCCTCGATATCCGTGTGCCTGGCCTGTTTGGACTTGCAACCCCTGTCTGGTTTCCTACATGGTCCCAGTTTTGAAAAGGGTGTCTGGCCTAAAGTGGGTCTCGATGTAGTTGCTTGTAGGCTATGTGTATTCTCGGAACGAAGGGAAAGTTTCCTAATGGTGTGTGGCCAACGATTTAGGCGCTACGTATCCCCGTGGGAATCGGTCATGGCGTAGTTCATTACAAGTAAATTTTGGGGTGAAATTAAAATTTCTAAATGTGGGACCGAAGTAGGTGGCGCTACGTATCACTTGAGGAATCGGTCGAGCGTAGTTCATTACAAGCAAAACAAAAGAAAACATTATTAAAGCTTAAATATGAGTTTTTAAATTATTACGCTAAACTAAATTGCTTTTCTAATCCGCTCTAGCGGACCAAAACAAGGCAAGTCGGCAATACGCGCCGTACTCTGCGTCGTGGATGGTTGGTGCTTCATCTTTCTTATCGGTATCTCCTCTTTTGGTTTCTGCGTGGTGCGTGCTCGGATAAATAGGTGATTCGAGGCGGAATGGGCATAGGCGAAGTGTATTCGCGTCTAAGGTTATTAGGTGCACATTGGCGTGGCGTGGTTTGGCAAAGGGTTATCATGCATTTGGGGCGGGATCCTTTGCGTGAATTACCCGCCTCGATCGGCGCCTCGATTACGTCACGAGGGTGGCAACGCCGATGTCATGTATCACGGGCTATCGGGTGATCTGTGCATGGCGCTTGTTCTCATCATACCATCTTGGGATAGGGTCGGGAATCCTTCCTGGAATTGGTTGGATTAGGCCTGCAGCTCGCAACCTTTCATATATTTGAGGTATGAGTTCGGCTAGTGGGGTGCGAACTTTGGGTGGTTTCCCTTCAAAATTCTTATTTGCTTTGGGTGCATTGGGTGCTTTATTTTGTTGGCGGGCTTGATGGGTGGATCTATGCGGGGCAGGATAAACGGGTGTTTGGGAAGCGTTATATATAGGCTGTGTGTGGTAGTTGTGGTAGTATGATGGGTTTTGGTATGTTATGAATGCTTCGAGTTTGCGTTCTTGTACAAACATGGAAGGGGAAACTGTCTCTTTCTTCCTTTGTGAAGTACTCCCGAGTGTCCCTGACTGAATCGCCTTATTAGTTGCACTGTAATCTTTGCGGATTTGTAATCCTACCGGTTTAATACCTTAACCTGAAGTCGCCCATTCTAACAACCCGCAAAATTCCGGATGGCGCTTATCATCCGCTCATAGTAGGTTGCATCCTTCAAAGATTATGCGAATAGTGTGGTCATCTCACTCTCGCGTGGGTGGTTGTACTTTCAGCCTCTGAACGCAGCCTCATGGCGTATTCTCCGAAACGTTTACGTGGCTTTTCTCGACTTCATTAAATAGAATGCATCGCAACGGTTTACGTGTTGAACTGAACGCTCACAAAATATTGGGCGATGTATTCCGGTATGCCATTTCGCGGATCTGGTGGTATACCAATCTAGTGTCTCGGTCGACTCGAATGAACAACTTCATAATGGTGATGGGTTCTTCCACCCCGATTAGCTTTGTCATCGACCTCAGTGTCTTGCGGGGTTCCCTTTCCCGTCAAATAGTTCAAACTTGCACGCCTTGTACCCATGGCGGTTCGCGTGCGGATGCGTGCAAAGATCTCGTAGTCTAGTCGCCCGTGACCTTTGTACGATCGCGTGCCCGGCAACTTCTTTCGGACTATGAATTTCTTTGGCCACGTCTCGTCCATTTGGCTCGGACTTCCTCTCCACTTCTTCGTAATGATCCAACTTCTTGGTGAAGCGGGGACGGTAAAAGGCTGAGTTTACATTGCGTAAGCTAGTATGCAGGTTGTTTCTGCCGGGTAATGGGTATGGTGCGTGGGTATTGGTCGGCCTGGCGATTAGGGCTGATTGTGGTGAAGTAAGTAGGCGGGGGCTGAGGTACATGGGTAGTAGGAGGATCATTTGAAGGTGGGGTTGAGATTGGTGGGCGAGGCGGATTTGGTCGGCTGGCGGTCTTTGTGGGGAATTTTGGGAGATATGTGGTGGTGGAGGTCGCTCTGGGATGGTTTGCGAGGTAGTGGCCCTTTGCTCTGGCATAGGGGTATTCAAACTAATGGATAGGTTGGTCAAATTCCGTAGCCTCTCCATCTCAACTGCGTATTCGGACAATTTGTTGTAGCATTGCGCAATACATTCTTCTGATGGTGACATTCCTCCACGAAGGTTACTGTTTAGCACGGGAATAATTCCCAAACCATTTGGCTCGGGCGCCAGAGCGATCATATCATCATTTCTTGCCTTGGACACGGTAAAGTGTGGATGCTCAGGCATTGTTGAGTCAAATATGAGCGACCTTTGGGAAGATGATAAATCTTTCTAAAAAATGCAACAAGCGGTGTTAGCATAAAGAGCATAATTTGCGGTATGTAGCGGATATATTGCACATGCACGTTCATACGTTTCCTAATATGCAAGGGGACCTCTTTATGCGAGTAAGCCTAAACGTCACATATGCGAGGTCATGATGGATTTGTCCGAGCCGTCCAACTGTAATGCTTTTGTTGGAGATGGCGACCAAATGACGGTGCACTTTTTTCCAATTTTAGCATGACATGATTAGGTTTGGATTTGTCTATCACTGCCACGCTACACATAATATGCTGGTTGGTCGTTGGGTTGAGGAACTCGTCGACAAGTTTGGTGTCTTCCTAATTGTGGTGTCGATGCCAGGGACCGACCCACCTAAGGTAAATGCATGCATGCCCTAAAATAAAGGGTGGTATAGCTCTATCTTAAGTTTCTAAGATTTGGCTTTTACGGGCCTTGAGTTCGGCGGACAACTCGAGTGAGAAGGCTACACGACCACCGGTTGGACCGGATTCTCCGCGCAAAATACCAACTCTCTTAAATGTGGGTGTTTGAAAGAAATTTGCAGGTGCGCAAAGCACACCCGCATGTGAGTGTGTGATTGTGTGAATTTTCCAGAGCGGAAGAAATATGAGCGGAATGCCAGTTTAAGGAAAGCAGTAAAGCAAATAACAATCAAAATGAATAAAGCAAAATACAGCACGCAAATAATTTAAATGCAAAAGTAATGCCAAATAATAACCCTAGATCTGTTGTGGTTAAGAACCTAAAATCCCAGTGGAGTCGCCATTTCTGTCGCGCCCTTTTTCGGTCGCGACATTTTTTTCTAAACTCCTGCTGCAATAAAAGGTTAGAAAATAAAATAAAAATGCTAACCCATTTTGGCCATGAATATTTGAATATGCTATGTTAGTTTCATATCCAGCACTATATGATGGTTGTTTCTTATTCTAAATACTGGTTTCAACAAGGATGTTTATAAAAATAAAGACTTTGGATCATGTCTATGTGATCAAGGAATATATATGTTTGTTAGTTTCCTGTTTTTTTTGCTACATGGATTACAAGGCAGTTTTAACTTTGAATCCCGACTAGCTTTCATAGGAAATTTGTTGTGTCTTAAGTGCAGGATAGTTAAAATGTGAATAGAAATATTGTATGGGCGTGGTTTGGGAATCATCGACCGCCGTGAACTAAAATATTGAATGCTTCCCCATCTGGTTTAAGTTCTTTAACTAGTTCAACTATAATATCCAGTTGACTGTTGCCATTTGTTTAGTGCTAGTTCTCTGTTAAAACAGTAAGCTTGATAACCATTTTGCATACAGTCCTGAAATGTGTACAAGTCTAGATATAGTTAAATGTGATGTGTCTGAGTTAAGAGGATCTACATAGGTGAAATAGTATTCCTTAAGTGTTCTCGTTGTCCAGTTTCTAGATTTTCGTTATTGCCTATATGCTTGGCGAACGATACGGTCAGTTAAATACGATTTGGTGCAGCCTAAAATATAGACATAAATGAACTCACATGCATTACTAAGGAATATGTTGTGGCCATTGATTGCATTCTGAAAATGGCAACTTACCATGATCCATTCAAATCACACGAAATCAATACGAAATCTCGTCGAATCAAGCACAAATTAGCCTTTATTACTTACCGAACTTAGACCCAGATGATTAGCTATAAATCTGAAGCGATTAGGCGTACGAGGAGGACCCATGCGAGGATTGAGCTCGATCGAAGTCGAGTGCGATCACGACATCGATTTGACACCCTTAGCGTGATCAACAACTCGAGGCGTGAGAACATCGGGAAGAATCAAGCATCGGGAGCAAGGGTTGGCGCAGTTAGCTGCCGCTAGAATAGGAAGTTCGAATCCCTTCTTTCAATTCTAACCAAGAAATCGACAAAACAAACTTTACCCTTTCATTCGCATAGCATGAGCAAGCGTCAGTGAGCGAAGCGACTTGATCTGGCCTTACTGGGTATTTGTCAGGAGAAGGTAAACTCATCTCCTTTCAAATTTCGTTTCTTTACATGAATTTGTGTGCCTTACATTATATATCTTGATAAATTTGTTAACATCGTTATATGAGTGTTAATGTCTTAGTTTATCTTAGCAAGACTACGATTTTCTAAGTTATCTGTTAGGATGGATTGTTTAATATACTAAGCTTGTCATGTTGCTTAAATAAGTGTTGGCAAAGGGTAGCGATAACTTGATTGGTTTGGCGCGATTTATGTCTTGATTACATTGTTAAGTCTGGCTAGTCTAAAATCGATTTCTTTTAACACTGGTTGTCTTCACGTATGCATTATGATCTTATGAATCTTACGGATCGAAATGGTTTATTAGTGTCTCCTGATGTTATCGACTTGTACTATTTTCCATGTTTTGCAACCTGTTTCCTCTTGACAACCAAGCGGTGTCTCGGCATAGTTGCACGAATCATCCGTCTGAATTATAGTATGTATCGCATATAAGTTAAATACAAAGTCTCCCTTCTTACGTGGCTATATCTATTTGCACTTGGAATGGTAAAGGCTACGGTGTAATATATGAGTTGGAACCTTGGTGTTATCGCGCTTTTAAATGCGACACTTTATTTTCTAAACTCTGCTAAAATAAAAGGTTAGAAAAATAATAAAAGGAATCATATTAAAAGAATGTTAAAATCGCAAAAGAGGCTAAAAGTGCAAAAGAAGGGTGCTAAAATGCTAAAGAAGTGCTAAAGTTTAAAAATGCTAAAATATAAAGAAGGGTTGCTAAAGGGTTGCTATAATGCTAAGGGTTCGCGGAGTCGCCACCTAATTAGTTTGGGTGAATTAGGACACCTAAATGTTTAACTAGTTTAAAGAAAAACATTAACTCCATTTTAATGGTCTGCTAAACTTAATGAGATTCTGGGTAAGGGTTCTTTATTAATCTAGAGGGAAGGGGTTAGGCACCCTCTAAGATCCGCTAACTTGCGGTTGTCCTGCCAAACCTAGGGTAGTTATTATATTTTAAAAATGCAAAGTAAAAGATCTACAAAAAAGGTGCAATGTTAGAAAATAAAATGCTGGATGTTAAAATAATCTTTGAGTAGTTAAAAGGTTTTGAAACGTTGGAAGATGTTTAAAGGTGCTAAGAGGTTAATTTTAAAGCTAACAGTGCTAAGGTGTAAGAGGTGCTTAAAAGTGCTAAATACTAAAGTCTTTGAAGGCTAGGAGATAGATCTTTAGCGTGTTAAAATGTTTAAAAGGTGCTTAAAGTATTGAAAGAAGCGAAAGGTGCTATATGCTAAAGTAGAAAGAATGCTAGGAAGGTGCTAAAATGTTACTAAAGTTTAAAGCATGCTTTTAAATAATATATAATGCAAAAATAGACTAATTGACTAAATATACACATTTGCCTACCTTGATTAGTATAACACGTGCTTAGAGGTTTTCTTAATATGAAAAATAAGATTTCTATATGGGTGCTATAGCAAATGAGTTAGAAATGCGGAAAAATAATATCATAGCTATATGTGATTAATTATGCAAGTTAGGATTTAATGGCGGAAATAATGTCTAGACTATCAGAGTAATTATGTGATTAAATGGTTTAATAATTTAGGCAATTAACTTAAGAGGGCAAACTACCTTCTAATTTATTGCGTCGATGTTTAACTACTCCAAATGTTTTACTAGTAGCGTAATGTTAGATAATTATATTACAATAAATGAATGGGCGGGAAGCGAGAAAATAAAATGACCACTGAGGAATGGTAGCGAGAGCATTTCGCATGGCTTTAGGATATCAAATGTGAGATCTGGCGAGGAATGTAGGCGGATCTTCATTTGGGAAAATAGCGATGAGTCTCGTATTGAGACTCCTCCGCTTTGCTCGAGCATTGTGTTTCATGTAAAATAAGAAAAGATAAGGAGATGGATTAGTATACATCAAAATTCATCAAATAGCAAATAAACATTGACATGAAATTTAATTCCTTTCGGTTGTTCAAAGGAGAAAGCGAAACAAACCGAAGCGATGTCAGACAACTTGAATTAAGTAATGGGTGGAGGATGTAGGCAATGTGCAAATATAGAACACGGCGGGCCCCGAACAATTACGGTCAAACTCATCTTTTTTTTTAGAAAGCAAGCAGGCGGATACACCACGAAGCCCAACTTAGTGCCAACACGGATATGCACTTAGGCATACATGATATATATAATATTCGGAATAGACATAATATCGATGAGGAAAACCCATATGACCAATTTCATACCATAAATAAAGAACAAGGCCCCATAAGGTCTTTGGCGGAACAATGAGCAAGTTAGGCAAAGTAAAGAATTAACACTCAGATCAAGATAGAATGCACAACCACTTGGTTCGCGTCACTGATGACAAATTTGCGCACATGCACAAGGCCTGATTTTAGATCCCAAACTAGTGACGGATAAGCAATACAAGCCAATACAAAGGTAAAAGTGGGGAAATCAAGCTTAAGTAAACATACTACGATCTTAGTCGATTAAATTTCCATCTGACTACCCGATGAGGCAACACATGGATATAGCACATAAAGTTATCCAGAAATATTAAGCGTGACAGTGAAGGTGACTTAGCAATTAAAAGAAGAAACTGCTAAACGACTAGTTCAGGAAGAGTCGTTTAAGAAAGTGCATTGTCATCTAGATTAGGTAGGGCGAAAAGGAAATTAACTGCATATCAAGCAACATCCTCCGGACAGGTAGACTAGAGCACCTTATGAGCTTGAGTTGACCAATATATGGAAATCAAATTAGAACCAAAGCAAATAAAGCAGATGTGTAACGGCGGCGTGATGACAACTTGTATTTTAGGCGAATAAAGTGATACTATGAGTTGAACTAGCATACGGACGAAACAAACATATGATTATTTTAGAAATAATATTGCGAGAGATGTGTAATCTGGCCAAACCAATCTAAACTTCACGGATGCGTCATATTACCACGATTAGTCATGGTGATCAACGATTAGCTTATATCTCGACATATTTAAAGGCAATACTTAGATTATTCCATGGAAGAGGAATGAATAAACTTCAACATAACCTATGACCAAATGTTTCAAGGGCGAACCTCGACTTACTTTGAAACTATCCTAAACCATCGTCTTACTTCTTGAACAAACCAAAAAGAAAGCGGAGGGCGATGTTGGCGCGTAATGATTCGGCGGAAATTTTATTTTAAACGGTATTTTGGAATATACATATAAGCATCGTAAAATTGGACTCATACTCGAACTTTGATTTGGATCTCGAATAGGCATCTAAGCATCATGACAATTATCAATTGCTATGAATCTTAAGCGAAAGAATAATCTTTAAACAATAGATTGTATTTCTAACCGTGAGCGAGCGTAAAACAATTCACGATCATTTTGGAGCAACAGTTGTAAAACATCATAGGCGATACATGACTTTAAAGTATTAGGTGATCAAAATGCATTTGGGACATCAATTAAGCGGCGTGATAGAGCAAGTAGCGGCAATCCATCAAAACATTCTAAATAATAGAAATCATTTAACACGAACATTCGCCATCTTGGTGGTGATTAAACAAATCTAAACACTCAATACGTTCAAACACTAAGCATAACCGTATGCATAATCACTACATTATAGCTTAATATATCGGTAAGCACATAACACGCATGACATGAAACTTAAAAAGTGCGAATTTACATAAGGCGTGAACGAAGCGGCGTATCAAGTCGTCGACTTCGCTCGGGTTTCGGTTTTGCGATGCGAATGAAAGAAGCGAAGTTTAGTTCTTGATTTGGATTGATATTTGAAAGAAAAGGTTTGAGACCACTGTTCTTGTGACTCTAATTATCTGGTCTTTGGGCCTGCCTCACGATGTTGTCCTCATTGCGCTATGTCGTATTATGCTCTTGAATGAGTTCTCTGTGCTCTCCCCGCTGCGTGGTGAAAATCTTACGTATTTATAGCCCCAATCGTGTTACGAATTTGGTAAGGCTTTGATCTTTGATTTAATCTGATTCGTGCTTGATTGATCTTGATTTTAGAGCGATTTATGGTGTATTTTTAGTGCGATCAGGTGTTATTATTGGGACGATTTTGGAGGATTTTTGGTTTGGTTATGGCAAGTCTTGGTGGAGTGCGAGGGTAAAGGAAAAGGAAAGAGTCGCCGGATTCTCGGCGAGAATCTCGGCGACAGCGTGCCTTTTAGGTTTTCTAGGTTTAGGTTTCTCTGTGGGTTTTGTTGAGGCGAAGACTAAGTGATGTGGGTTTGTGGGCTCTTTGGTATAAGGAAAATAAGGGCTTGCGGGTTGGGCCTCGCGAATTGTGAGTCGGACAATTAAAGGGTGTTGAAATTTGGGTAGTTAGTGTTAGTTTAGTGTTTATAATCAATTCTAGGTATTAGTTTTAGGCTAGTTAATAAATTATTAGTCTTATGTGCTTAATTAATTAGTTAGCTAATTAATTCTA
This sequence comes from Przewalskia tangutica, assembly GCA_029844215.1. Lineage (NCBI taxonomy): Eukaryota > Viridiplantae > Streptophyta > Magnoliopsida > Solanales > Solanaceae > Przewalskia > Przewalskia tangutica. The sequence goes on along the minus strand of CM056730.1, from coordinate 121,203,808 downwards.
GGCAAGTGTATTAATTAATTAGTGCAAATGTGATTAAATTAATTAGGTGCTTTATTAAAATTAATTGTTATAATAATAAGCGCGTGTTATTTAATTAATGCTTAATGCTTTAGGATCACGCTATTATTTAAAAACTTCGTTATCGCGAAGTTAAAATTAAAATTGAATTGAGTTTAGATTAAATTATTTAAATGCTAAATGCAAGTATGATTTTTAAGAATTGTTTAAAGCTTTTATAAATGCGGCGCTATTAAATGCATGTATTAGATTAAAATTGATTTTAAAGTTACAAATGATTACCAATAAATGCGGCTATGCTACGACCTGACGTTATCGCTAAATTATTTATTTTATGCATTTATTAATTATTTAAATTACGACAAAGCTTAAAGTTAATTAATGCGGTAGCGGGACTCTAAGTGCTTAAAACTACGTAAGGCGCGATGTCATTATTTAAATTAATTATTAATGCTGTATTTATGTTTTATTGTTGTATTTTATTATAAAAATCCTAAAATTATTTTTACAAAATTAGTGTAATTTTATAGTTAATGGTAGACGGGAGGGTCAAATTGGGTGTCAGCGGATGTCCTCTTTGTATGGAGATGATGGAAGAATCTTGGACAAAGCGTTGACTCATGTAATTTTGTCTCGATCTTCAGTGCGAAATCTTTGAGGCGGTAAACAAGTGGCGTTGAAATCAAAAGCGTCGATGTCGAGTTATGGCGACCTTTGGACTACCATAGTCAAAACACCAGAGCGGGCTACGCGGGCTTAAAGATGTCGATGTCGAGTTATGGCGACCTTTGGGCTACCAGTCAAAATACGGCGGCTAGCTAGCGGACTTAAAAATGTCGATGTCGAGTTATGGCGACCTTTGGGTTATGGTCTAAAAGTAAAAGAAAATAAGCGGCTTGAACACAGGGTGTCTGCTATGGCTTATGGTCTTTGGGCTCATGGTGGTGTGGGCGAGTGGGCCGCGGCAGCGGCTACGCGATCGTTGAGAAGGTTGGCCCGACAGATTGCCGGTTATTTGTAAGAGAAAATCCACGTTGTGCTCCTGCTTTGCATGCTAAGACTTGAACAAGCGGTTAGTGCATAGCGCTAAGGCAAAATAATTTTAAAACAATGTAGCGTGAGTAGAAAAGGTTATCTGCAAAGCGCGATGCTGTTGTGTTGATGCGATGTTGCAAATCTTTGTGGCTTTCGCCTTGCGAGACTTTTTGCGATAGAAACGGATATGTCGTCGCTGCCCAAATGTCCTGTGTACTAAAGCTCGAAAGAGTTAGTGCATGCTGCTAAGACAAAATAATAAAGCATGCGTAAGAAATGCAATTTGGAGTATAGAAATCGTCCTGCGTGATATGCTAATGATGGCGTCGTTTCGGACTTGTTGTCTTGTGGCGTCATTTCTTGGGCGATGTTCTTCTTTGGCGTCGTTGCGTAGACTTCTTTGTCTTGATAACGTCGTTACTGGGCGTGTTCTTCTTGGCGTCGTTGCGTGGGCGTCTTGATAACGTCGTTGTTTGGGCGTATTCTTCTTGGCGTCGTTGCGTGGACTTCTTGATCACGTCGTTATGCGGGCGTGTTCTTTGGCGTCGTTGCGTGGACTTCTTGATCACGTCGTTATGCGGGCGTGTTCTTCTTTGGCGTCGTTGCGTGGACTTCTTGATCGCGTCGTTATGCGGGCGTGTTCTTCTTTGGCGTCGTTGCGTGGACTTCGCGATCACGTCGTTATGCGGGCGTGTTCTTGCTGGCGTCGTTGCGTGGACTTGCTGATCACGTCGTTATGCGGGCGTGTTCTTTGGCGTCGTTGCATGGACTTGCGATTACGTCGTTATGCGGGCGATGTTCTTCTTTGGCGTCGTTGCGTGGACTTGATCACGTCGTTATGCGGGCGTGTTCTTCTTGGCGTCGTTGCGTGGACTTCTTGATTCACGTCGTTATGCGGGCGTGTTCTTCTTTGGCGTCGTTGCGTGGACTTCTTGATCACGTCGTTATGCGGGCGTGTTCTTTGCATTCCTGTAGAATGAATGCTCCTGCAAGCTAAGCTTGAGAAAAGACGTTAGTGTATACCTGTTTAAATGAAATGATAACTACATATGAGAAGTGCAATTTATGGGTAGAGATGTCGTCCTTGAGATGTTGTCTTTGCGGACATCTTTGAGCGTTACGGTGACAATTGCCGTGATGCCTTTCTTTGTGTGCGATCGTGGGTTGCCAATTTGACTTTATGCTCGAGTTGATCGCTAGGTTTTGTTGCGGAACTACGAACTTTGATTGCGATTGTTGATGCCGCTTTCTGCTGCTTTGCTCTTTCTGCGGATTTTGGATTGTTGTCGTCCTCGCGCTGCTTTGCTTTTCACATACGGAGAGACCTTTCGTCGTATTAAAGACTGCGCTGAAGAAAATTTGTGAGTTTTGGAAGTCGATTCATATTTGACTTTCTTTGCCTTGTTCGCCCGATATCTGCGTGCACAGCTTGTTTGGACTTACGATCCTATGCATCCCGATTTTGAAAAGGGGTTTGGCCTAAAATGGGTCTCGATGTAGTTCTTATAGGCTATGTGTATTCTTGTCGTTTTCAAGCAAAGGAAAGTTTCCTAATGGTGTGGCCGATTTAGGCGCTCACGTATCCCAGTGAGGAATCGTCGAGCGTAGTTCATTACAAGTGAAATTGGGTAAAATTAAAATTTCTAGATGTGGGACCAGGCGAGGCGGCGCTGCGTATCCATTTAAGGAATCGAGTCAAGCGTAGTTCATTACAAGCAAAGCGAAGAAAACATTATTAAAGCTTTAAAAATGAGTTTATAAATTATTACGCTAAAATAAATTGTTTTCCTATCCGGGCTCTGGCGGACGAGCGAGGGTGCAAATCGATCAATATGCGCCCGTACTGCTGCCGTGGATGGCGGGTCTTCATGCTCTGCTATCTCCTCTTACGGCCTCTGCGTGGTGCGTGCTCGGATAATTGGCGGTCGCGGCGGAATGGGCATGGCGGAGTGTATTCCTCATCTAAGGTTATCAGTGCGTTGGCGTGGCGTGGTTTGCAAGGGGTTATCATGCGCATTTGGGGCGGGATCCTTTTGAATTACCCGCCTGCGATCGGTGCCTCGATTACGTCACGAGGGTGGCAACGCCGATGTCATGTATCTGGGCTATTGGGTGATCTGCGCGGCGCTTGTTCTCATCATACCGTCTTGGGATAGGGTCGGGGATCCTTCGCGGAATCGGTTGGATTAGGCTGCGGCTCATGACCTTTCATATATTTGAGGTATGGGTTGGTAGTGGGAGTGCGAACTTTGGGTGGTTTTCCTTCAAAATTCTTATTTGCTCTGGAGTGCATTAGGTGCTCTGATACATTGGCGGGCGATGGGTGGATCTATGCGGGCGGGATGAGCAGGTGCTTGTGAAGTGTTATATATAGTGTGTGTGGTAGTTGTGGTAGTATGATGGGTTTTGGTATGTTATGAATGCTTGGGTTTGCGTTCTTGTACAAACATGGAAGGGAAGCGTCTCTTTCTTCCTCTGTGAAGTACTCAAGTGTCACTGGTGAATCGCCTTATTAGTTGCACTGTAATCTTGCCAGTTGTAATCCTACCGGTTTAATACCTTAACCTGCGAAGTCGCCCATTCTAATAACCATGAAAACTCCGCGATGGCGCTTATCATCCGCTCATAGTAGGTTGCATCCTTCAAAGATTGTACAAATAATGTGGTCATCTCACTCTCGCGTGGGTGGTTGCACTTTCGGCGCCTCTGAGCGCGCTTTTCATGGCGTATTCTCCGAATGTTTACGTAGTCTTAACCTCGACTTCATTAAGTAGAACCTATCACAGCGGTTTACGTGTTGAACCTGAACGCTCACAAAATCTTGGGCGATGCATTCCGGTATGCCATTTCGCGGATCTTGGTGGTATACCAATCTAGTGCCTCGATCGAGCTCGAATGAACAAACTTCATAATGGCCAGGGTTCTTCCTACCCCGATTAGCTTCGCGATATGACCTCGGTGTGCGGGGGTTCCTTTTCCATCAAATAGTTCAAACTTGGCACCTTGTACCCATGGCGATTCCGTCGGATGCGTGCAAAGATCCTCGTAGTCTAGTCGCCCGTGACCTTTGTCCGTCGCGTACCCGAGCTGCTTTCGGACTATGAATTTCTTTGGCCACGTCGCCGTCCATTTTGGCTCGGACTTCCTCTCCGTCTCTTCATAATGATCCGCCTTGGTGAAGCAGGGGGCGGTAAAAGGGGCTTACATTGCATAAGTTAGGTATGCAGGTTGTTTCTTTGAAATTTGGTAATGGGTGTGGTGCGTGGGTATTGGTTGGCTTTGGCGGTTAGGGCTGATTATGGTGAAATGTGGCGGGGTGAGGTATATGGGTAGTAGGAGGTCATTTGAAGGTGGGGTTGAGGTTGGGGGCGGCGGTTTGTTCGGTGTTGGTGGCCTTTGTGGAGGTTAGGAGATATGTGGTGGTGGAGGTCGATCAGGATGGTTTGTGAAGTAGTGGCCCTTTGATGCGGTATAGGGTATTCAAGCTAATGGATAGGTTGGTCGATTAGTAGCCTCTCCATCTCAACTGCATATCGACAATTTGTTGCGGCGGTATGCAATACATTCTTCTGTGGTGATATTCCTCCTTACGAAGGTTCTGTTTATTTGACAGAATAATTCCCAAACCATTTGGCTCGAGCGCCGAGCGATCATATTATCATTTCTTGCCTTGGACTGGTGAAGTGTGGATGCTCAGGCATTGTTGAGTCAAATCTGACCGACCGCTTTGGGAGGATGATAAATTTTCTAAACAAAATGCAACAAGCGGTGTTAGCATAAAACACATAATTTGCGAGCATGTAGCGGATATATCACACACGATGCATTCAAGCGTTTCCTAACATGCAAAGGAACCTCTTTATGCAGTAAGCTAAGCGTCAACATGCGAGATTATGGATTTGTCCAAGTCGCCCAGTATAATGCTTTTGTTGGAAATGGCGACCAAATGGCGGTGCACTTTTTCCAATTTCAGCTGGCATGATTAGGTTTGGATTTGTCCATCATCGCCACGCTAAACATAATATCTTTGGTTGGTCGTTGGGTTGAGAAACGTCGACAAGTTTGGTGTCTTCCTAATTGTGGTATCGATGCCAGGATTGACCAGCACAAGGTAAATGCATCGTGCCCTAAAATAAAGGGTGGTATAGCTCTATCTTAAGTTTCTAAGATTTGGCTTTACGGGTTGAGTTCAGGCGGACAACTCAGTGAGAAGGCTCTGTGACCAGGTTAGGCAGGCACTCCACGTATATTCTGACTCTCTAAATTTGGATTTTGAAGAAAGAATTTTCTTTGATGCAGCGCACCTCGCATGTAGTGTGTGTTTGTGTGAATTTTCAGTGGAAGAAATATGAGCGGAATGCGGTTTAAGGAAAGCGATAAGCGGTAGCAATTTAAAATAAACAAAACAAAATCTGACACAAAATTAAATGCAAAAGTAATTGCCAAATAATTATCCTAGGTTTGTTGTGGTTAAGAACCTAAATTCCCCAGCAGAGTCGCCATTTCTGTCGCGCCCTTTTTCGACCGCGACTCTTTATTTTCTAAACTCCTGCTCAAATTAAAGGTTAGAAAAATAATAAAAGGGAATCATATTAGAAGAATGTTAAAATCGCAAAAGAGGCTAAAAGTGCAAAAGAAGGGTGCTAAAATGCTAAAGAAGTGCTAAAGTTTAAAAATGCTAAAATATAAAGAAGGGTGCTAAAGGGTTGCTAGAATGCTAAGAGTTCGCGGAGTCGCCACCTAATTAATTGGGTGAATTAGGACACCTAAATGTCAACTAGGTTAAAGTCAACACTAACTCCATTTTAATGGTCTGCTAAACTTAGTGAGATTCTGGGTAAGGGTTCTTTATTAATCTAGAGGAAGGGTTAGGCACCTCTAAGATCGCTAACTTGCGGTTGTCTGCCAAACCTAGGGTAGTTATTATATTTTAAAAATGCAAAGTAAAAGATCTACAAAAAGGTGCAATGTTAGAAAATAAAATCTTTGGATGTTAAAATAATGCTGAGTAGTTAAAAAGGTTTTGAAACGTTGGAAGATGTTTAAAGGTGCTAAGAGGTTAATTTTAAAGCTAACGGGTGCTAAGGTGTAAAGAGGTGCTTAAAAGTGCTAAATACTAAAGTGCTGAAGGCTAGGAGATAGATCTTTAGCGTGTTAAAATGTTTAAAAGGTGCTTAAAGTATTGAAAGGGCGAAAGGTGCTATATGCTAAAGTAGAAAGAATGCTAGGAAGGTGCTAAAATGTTACTAAAGTTTAAAGCATGCTTTTAAATAATATATAATGCAAAAATAGACTAATTGACTAAATATACACATTTGCCTACCTTGATTAGTATAACACATGCTTAAGGGGGTTTTCTTAATATGAAAAATAAGATTTCTATATGGGTGCTATAGCAAATGAGTTAGAAATCTGGAAAAATAATATCATAGCTATATGTGATTAATTATGCAAGTTAGGATTTAATGACGGAAATAATGTCTAGACTATCCGAGTAATTATGTGATTAAATGGTTTAATAATTTAGGCAATTAACTTAAGAGAGGGCAAACTACGCCTAATTTATTGCGTCGATGTTTAACTACTCCAAATGTTTTACTAGTAGCGTAATGTTAGATAATTATATTACAATAAATGAATGGGGCGAAAGCGAGAAAATAAAATGACCTGAGGAATGGTAGCGAGAGCATTTAAACGTGGCTTTAGGATATCGGATGTGAGATCTGACGAGGAATGTAGGCACGGATCTTCATTTGGGAAAATAGCGATGAGTCTCGTATTGAGACTCCTCCGCTGCTCAAGGCATTGTGTTTCATGTAAAATAAGAAAAGATAAGGAGATGGATTAGTATACATCAAAATTCATCAAATAGCAAATAAACATTGACATGAAATTTAATTCCTTTTCGGTTGTTCAAAGGAGAAACGAAACAAACCGAAGCGATGTCGGACAACTTGAATTAAGTAATGTTTGGAGGATGTAGGCAATGTGCAAATATAGAACACGGCGGGCCCCGAACAATTACGGTCAAACTCTTTTTTTTTTTTTAGAAGCGAGCAGGCGGATACACCACCAAGCCCAACTTAGTGCACAACACAGATATGCACTTAGGCATACATGATATATATAATATTCAGAATAGACATAATATACTGATAGGGGAAAACCCATATGACCAATTTCATACCATAAATAAAGAACAAGGCCCCCTCTAAGGTCTTTCAAAGCGGAACAATGAGCAAGTTAGGCAAAGTAAAGAATTAACACTCAGATCAAGATAGAATGCACAACCACTTGGTTCGCGTCGCTGATGACAAATTTGCGCACATGCACAAGGCCTGATTTTAGATCCCAAACTAGTGACGGATAAGCAATACAAGCCAATACAAAGGTAAAAGTGGGGAAATCAAGCTTAAGTAAACATACTACCTGATCTTAGTCCAATTAAATTTCCATACAACTACCCAATGAGGCACATGGATATAGCACATAAAGTTATCCAGAAATATTAAGCGTGACAGTGAAGGTGACTTAGCAATTAAAAGAAGAAACTGCTAAACGACTAGTTCAGGAAGAGTCGTTTAAGAAAGTGCATTGTCATCTAGATTAGGTAGGGCGAAAAGGAAATTAACTGCATATCAAGCAACATCCTCCGGACAGGTAGACTAGAGCACCTTATGAGCTTGAGTTGACAATATATGGAAATCAAATTAGAACCAAAGCAAATAAAGCGGATGTGTAACGAGCGGCGTGATGACAACTTGTATTTTAGGCGAATAAAGTGATACTATGAGTTGAACTAGCATACGGACGGGAAACAAACATATGATTATTTTAGAAATAATATTGCGAGAGATGTAATCTGGCCAAACCAATCTAAACTTCACGGATGCGTCATATTACGATTAGTCATGGTGATCAACCAATTAGCTTATATCTCAACATATTTAAAGGCAATACTTAGATTATTCCATGGAAGAGGAATGAATAAACTTCAACATAACCTAACAACCAAATGTTTCAAGGGACAGAACCTCAACTTACTTTGAAACTATCCTAAACCATCATCTTACTTCTTCAAACAGACCAAAAGAGAAACTGGAGGAGCAGTATTGGCGCATAATGATTCGGCAGGAAATTTTATTTTAGACAGTATTTTGGAATATACATATAAGCATCATAAAATTGGACTCATACTCCAGAACTTTGATTTGGATCTCCGAATAGGCATCTAAGCATCACTGACAATTATCAATTGCTATGAATCTTAAGCGAAAGAATAATCTTTAAACAATAGATTGTATTTCTAACCGTGAGCGAGCGTAAAACAATTCACGATCATTTTGGAGCAACAGTTGTAAAACATCATAGACGATACATGACTTTAAAGTATTAGCTGATCAAAATGCATTTGGGACATCAATTAAACGGCGTGATAGAGCAAACTGACAGCAGCAATCCATCAAAACATTCTAAATAATAGAAATCATTTAACACGAACATTCATAAATACTGGTAGCTGATTAAACAAATCTAAACACTCAATACGTTCAAACACTAAGCATAACAATATGCATAATCACTACATTATAGCTTAATATATCAGTAAGCACATAACACGCATGACATGAAACTTAAAAGGGTCTAAATTTACCTTCAGGCGTGAGCGAGGCAGCGTATCAAGTCGTCGACTCGCTCGGGTTTCAGTTTTGCGATGCGAATGAAAGGGCGAAGTTTAGTTGCTGATTTCTGATTGATATTTGAAAGAAAAGGTTTTGAGACCCCTGTTCTTGTGACTCTAATTATCTGGGTGCTGGGCCCCTACCCTCCTGATGTTTTCCTCACTGCGCTATGTCGTATTGTGCTCTTCGAATGAGTTCTACTGTGCTCTCCCCCCTTTGCATGGTGAAAATCTTCTGTATTTATAGCCCCAAATCGTGTTCTGAATTTGGTAAGGCTTTCAATCTTGATTTAGTACGATTCGTGCTTGATTCGGTACTGATTTTAGAACGATTTATGGTGTATTTTTGGTACTGATCTGGGTGTTATTATTGGGACGATTTTGGAGGATTTTTTGGTTTGGTTATGGCAAGTCTTGGTATTGGAGTGCGAGGTAAAGGAAAAGGAAAGGTCGCCGGATTCTCGGCGAGAATCTCAGCGACAGCGTAGCCTTTTAGGTTTTCTAGGTTTAGGTTTCTCTGTGGGTTTTGTTGAGGGCGAAGACTAAGTGATGTGGGTTTGTGAAATCTTTGGTATAAGGAAAATAAGGGCTTGCGGGTTGGGCCTCGCGGTGTGAGTCGGACGAATTAAAGGGGTGTTGAATTTGGGTAGTTAGTGTTAGTTTAGTGTTTATAATCAATTCTAGGTATTAGTTTTAGGCTAGTTAATAAATTATTAGTCTTAGGTGCTTAATTAATTAGTTAGCTAATTAATTCTAGGCAAGTGTATTAATTAATTAGTGCAAATGTGATTAAATTAATTAGGTGCTTTATTAAAATTAATTGTTATAATAAACGCGGGCGTGTTATTTAATTAATGCTTAATGCTTTAGGATGCGACGCTATTATTTAAAAACTCGTTATCGCGAAGTTAAAATTAAAATTGAATTGAGTTTAGATTAAATTATTTAAATGCTAAATGCAAGTATGATTTTTAAGAATTGTTTAAAGCTTTTATAAATGCGACGCTATTAAATGCATGTATTAGATTAAAATTGATTTTAAAGTTACAAATGATTACCAATAAATGCGGCTATGCTACCTGACACGACGTTATCGCTAAATTATTTATTTTATGCATTTATTAATTATTTAAGAATTACGACAAAGCTTAAAGTTAATTAATGCGGGCGCGGGACTCTAAGTGCTTAAAACTCTACGTAAGACGCGATGTCATTATTTAAATTAATTATTAATGCCTGTATTTATGTTTTATTGTTGTATTTTATTATAAAAATCCTAAAAATTATTTTTTTACAAAATTAGTGTAATTTTATAGTTAATGGCTGGACGGGAGGGTCAAAATTGGGTGTCAACAACTGTCAACCCATGTTTATACATTTCCACATGAATGAAGTGCAGTTTAATTTCTTTGTTTAGTTTGATCATTTGTAAGAAATAGAACTCACGCAGTCCTTCCATTTTAGAAGAACTGATCTCACCAAATGGTATATCTTGATTATGTATTTTTAGCACTGAATCATTTAAAAGACAAGTTATGGCTAGAATGATAAATCGATGCTCATAGTACCTTGAACTACATCAGTCCAGTTGTAAAATTAAACAGAATCTCGCATATGTTAGTCCTCTGTTTGCTCTTTGATAATTAAAGAACTTGTATTAGTTTGCCTTTGAATCCTTAGCATGTTAATGTGATTACGAATAACCCCGCCTTGGTACGCCTTTGTGAATTTGTGTTTGATGGGCTCATCATAAGTTGGGCACGTCTGCAGAAAGTCACATCTGGGCCTCGTATGCCTACTGGGCCAGTCCATATTATATAATTTTCACATTGCCTTCATGTAGTTATATGTATGCCTCTGTCTGCCATGTTAGGCCTGCGAAGTTTATGTCTAGGCCAAGCCTTTTGCCTGCTTCTTGGTTTGTTAATCTGCCAGCAAATTTATGCGTACTGGACTGTATATGTTCAGATTTAATGCCCATTCATTCATTATATGATAAGCTGGTATAAAGCATATACTAATCCTTATCTTTTCCTATTTTTTTTTTTACATGGCACGCACCGGAGCAAAAATGAAGAGTCTCCCGGCGAGACTCATCACGAGCTACTTCAAATGGCAACCCGCATCTACATCCATCGAGTTCCCTCTTCGGCAAATTCTTAGAAAAACAAATAGGACGGAGTCATCCACTTCAACTCCTTTATTTCCTTAACCTCATTACCTCATTTATGCCTTATTTGTTTATTGCAAATTATTTTCTAACTTTGTAATTAACAGGGAATCTAGAATAATTATTCTCTGAACATATGAGAGGTGGGGAAGGTAATTCATGATTAGAAATACACTTCTACTTTATTTGTCTTTTAGGACTGTTAGGCATGTCTAAATTCTGCAAAAAAAAAAAAAAAAAAAAAATTAATCTAAATGATTTAACTTGCATAATAAAACCAACATTCTTCTCATTAAACCCATAACAGATTTTTCCAAAACTCTCAAGATCATCTTAAAGCACCTCTTATATAATATTGTACGCAGGTTAGGCAAGATTAATTTAGCTAGCAGTATACCTAACTAGTTCATAAATAATCTTTGCATGAACACATAATTAGTCCATAAAGCACCCTCTTAGCATTCTGTAGCATTTCCAGCCCTTCTTAGCATTTTTAATCACCCCTTGACATTTAGCACCTTTAGCACATTTTGTCCTTAGCATCCTAGCACCCCTTTCGCACCTTTAGTACCCTTAGCATTTTTTGCACCTCCTAGCACTCTTTTGTACTTTAGCATATTAGCACCTTTTTGCATTCTTTAGCACTTTAGCGTTTAGCACTTTTAAGCGCTTCTTAGCACCTTTAGCACCCTTCTAGCATTTAATACCTTTTAGCAACCTTTAATATTTTAAGCACTTTTAAAACATTCAGCATTTGACTCTTTTATTTACTTATAACACCTTTTGCCCTTTTTATACTTTAAGCATCTTTTAAACATTTTAACATTTTAGCATTTTTATTAAGCAGGAGGAGCTTTTATTTTGCATTTTTAAACATAATAATTACCCTAGGTTTGGCAGACAACGCATAGTTAAGCGGATCTTAGAGGGTGCCTAACCCCTTCCCTCTAGATTAATAAAGAACCCTTACCCAGAATCTCACCAAGTTTAGCAGACCATTAAAATGGAGTTAATGTTTTACTTTAAACTAGTTAAACATTTAGGTGTCTTAATTCACCCAAACTAATTAGGTGGCGACTCCGCGAACCCTTAGCACCTTAGCATTTCTAACATTTTAATATTCTAGCACTTTTAAGCACCTTTTAGCATTCTTTTGCACTTTAGCATTTTTATTTGATTTTCTAACTTTTTATTTAAACAGGAGTTTAGAAAATAAAGTCGCGGTCGAAAATGGGCGTGACAGAAATAGGTTGCTAAAAGGTATTAAATGCTAGAAGGGTGCTAAAGGTGCTAAGAGGCGCTTAAAAGTGCTAAATGCTAAAGTGCTAAAAGTAGTGCTAATATGCTAAAACTCTCAAGATCATCTTAAAGCACCTCTTATATAATATTGTACGCAGGTTATGCAAGATTAATTTAGCTAGCAGTATACCTAACTAGTTCATAAATAATCTTTGCATGAACACATAATTAGTCCATAAAGCACCCTCTTAGCATTCTGTAGCATTTCCAGCCCTTCTTAGCATTTTTAATCACCCCGCTAAAGGTGCTAAGAGGCGCTTAAAAGTGCTAAATGCTAAAGTGCTAAAAGTAGTGCTAATATGCTAAAGTATAAAAGAACGCTAGGAGGTGCTAAAATGTTAAGGACAAAATGTGCTAAAGGTGCTAAATGCCAAAGGGTGATTAAAAGTGCTAAAAGGGATAGAAATGCTAAAGAATGCTAAGAGGGTGCTTTATGGACTAATTATGTGTTCATGCAAAGGTTATTTACGGACTAGTTACGTATACTGCTAGCTAAATTAATCTTGCTTAACCTGCGTACAATATTATATAAGAGGTGCTTAAAGACGATTCTTGAGAGTTTAGGAAGAAATCTGTTATGAATTTTAATAAACAAAATGTTGGTTTTATGACACGAGTTAAATCATTTAAATTATTTTTGCATATTTTAAACATGCCTAATAGTCCTAAAAGACAAATAAAGAAGAAATGCGTTTCTAAGTTTAAATTACCTTCCACCTCATATGTTCAAAGGCTAATTATTCTAGACATCCTATTAATTACAAAGTTATAATAAAGTTAAGAGAGTGAAGGGATTGGAGCGGATGATTCCGTCCTATTTGTTTTCTAGGAGTTTCTGAAGCGGGAATGCGAACGCGGATGCGGGTTGCCATTTGAAATGGCTTGCGATGAGTCTCGCCGTGAGACTCCTTATTTTGCTCCGATGCGTGCCATGTAAAAAAGAAAGTGATAAGGATTAGTATATATCCCAAAAATCAAACAGGCACTTGACATATAGTTTGTATTTGAGCAAGTATGCACATAAAGACCAACATGTGACAACATGAGATGGAATAAGTAGCCCCTGCATCATGTCAAAACTATACCAGTGTTAGCATCTCTCGGGTCATTCCCATTCCATATGAACACGTAGCCCCTGCTGCATCTTACATTTGAAAGACAATATGTTCTGATATGGTGGGACCTATGTTAAGAATATACTGTGTCATTTGCCTTTATCTCAGCTTACAAAGATATCTGAACCTGTTTAAAAGATAAGTTATGGCTAGGATAAATCGTCAATGCTCATAGTAATTGGAACTACATCAGCCCAAGTGTAAAATTATATCGAATCTCGCGCATAGTAGTTCTCTGTTTGCTCTTGGATAATTAAAGGACTTGGGTTAGTTTGCATTTGAATATTTAGCATGTTCACACAACTCTAAGTACCCCCTGCCTTGGCATCGGCATTTGTGAATTTGTGTTAGGTGTGTTCTGCATAAAGTGAGCATACCTCTAATTAAAGGACTTGTCTCTTTTCTCTTTAGCATATAAATCTATATCAGGTCTGTTGTGGTTAAGAACCTAAAATCCCCAGTGGAGGCGCCATTTCTGTCACGCCCTTTTCCGGCCGCGACATTTTTTAAATAAAATGGCTCCTGCTCAAATAAAAGGTGTTAGACAATGAAATGCTAAATAATGCTTAAAATGTTAAAAAGAAAGATGTTAAAAGTTTAAAAAGGTGCTAAGGATTAATTTTAAAGTAAAGGGTGCTAAAAGTGCAAAAATGCTAAGGGTATGCTAAGATGTTGCTAAAAGGTGCTAAATGCTAAAGGATTCGCGGAGTCGCCACCTAATTAATTGGGTGAATTAGGACACCTAAATGTTTAACTAGTTTAAAGTAAAACATTAACTCCATTCTTTATGGTCTGCGAAACCAGAGATTCTGGGTTCGATCCCCAGCAGAGTCGCCATTTCTGTCGCGCCCTTTTTCGGCCGCGACTTTTTAACAGCGAACCCCTGCTTAAATAAAAAGGTTAGAAAATAAAATAAAAAATGCTAAATGTGCAAAAGAGTGCTAAAATGTTAAAGGGGTGCTAGAAATGCTAAAAATGCTAAGGGGTTCGCGGAGTCGCCACCTAATTAATTTGGGTGAATTAGGACACCTAAATGTTAACTAGTTTATAGTAAACATTAACTCCATTTTAATGGTCTGCTAAACTTAATGAGATTCTGGGTAAGGGTTCTTTATTAATCTAGAGGGAAGGGGTTAGGCACCCTCTAAGATCCGCTAACTTGCGGTTGTCCTGCCAAACCTAGGGTTAATTATTATGCTAGAAAAGGTGTATTTAGAAACGTTTAAGCGGAAGAGTATAAGATATACTTTCTAAAAAATTTTGCAAGGTTTATTCTAGGAAAGTCAAAGTCAGTTTTGAAAAACTGTGCAATTAGGATGCCTAAATACCATATTAGACATGTGTTATATATAATAAAAGTAATAGTGCAAGATCTATTATGACAAAATATTTATTTATGAGATAAGGTATAAAATAGCTTCATGCTAACAACCTATGATTTAAATAATTTTCTTACGTGGATGTTAATAAAGATTTATAGCAAATGGGTTTCTCATATTAGCTATCTAAATACTTATGCAAATGAAAATTATTAAATGGTTTCTTAGAGCTTAAAGGGGGACGTTATCTTCTAATTTATTGCTTCAATATTATGTTCTAGTAGTAGCGTAATGTTAGACAAATAATTACAATAAACAAATAGAGAAAGGGGTGGCAATAATAAAGACTCTAAGGAATGGCGAGGTCATTTTCGCCTATGGCTTTGGAATTTCTGATGCGGAGAGGATGCACATAGATGTGGGTCTTCACGTTTGCCACGATGAATCTCGCTATGAGATTTTTTGTTGCTCCGGTGCGTGCTATGTAAAAAGAAGGAAGATAAGGATTAGTAAGGGTTCCAAAATCAACCAACAATAAATAAACATTGACATGTGTAAGTCAATTTAATTTATCGTAACAGAATACAAGCAGGCCCGAATGCAATCAATGGCCACAACATATTCCTTAGTAATGCACGGGAGTTCATTTATGTCTATATTTTAGGCTGCACCAAATCGTATGAACCTGAATTGGTATCGCTGAAGCTGTTCAAGCATATGGGCAATAACGAAAATCTAGAAACTGGACAATGAGAACACTTAAGGAATACTATTTCACCTATATAGATTCTCTTAAATCAGACACATCACATTTAACTATATCTAGACCTGTACACATTTCAGGACTGTATGCAAAATGGTTATCAAGAACTAGCACTAAACAAATGGCAACAGTCAACTGGATATTATAGTTGAACTAGTTAAAGAACTTAAACAAGATAGGGAAGCATTCAATATTTTAGTCTACGGAAGTCGATGATTTCGAAACCACGCCCATACAATATTTCTATTCACATTTTAACTATCCTGCACTTAAGACACAACAAATTTCCTATGAAGGCTGGTCGGGATTCAAAGTTAAAATTGCCTTGTAATCCATGTAGCAAAAAAAACAGGAAACTAACAAACATATATATTCCTTGATCACATAGACATGATCCAAAGTCTTTATTTTTATAAACATCCTTGATGAAACCAGTATTTAGAATAAGAAACAACCATCATATAGTGCTGGATATGAAACTAACATAGCATATTCAAATATTCATGGCCAAAATGGGTAAGCACGCCATTAGGCAATAGCAAAGATCAACGAGAGTGCTGCAATCTGCATTATCAATGTCATATTACTTCGAGCAAAAAAAAATGAACACAAATCTATTCAGTGATTTCAATAAGCAAAACCTAGATTACTTAAAGCAGACCAATCCAACATTGCATTTAAGCATTAATAGAAAAACAGTAACACCAACAAACATAGCTACACACGATTAATCAGTAAGAAACATAAAAAAAAAAAACATGTCAAACACATAAAGGAAAAGAGTCAAGAGGAAGTCGAGTTTACCTTCTCCGGACAGCGACCCGGGGCAGCGTATCAAGTCGTCGGTCCGCTCGACGGGCTTTTGGGTTTGCAATGCGAATGAAAGGGCAAAATTCGTTTACTGATTTCTGGCTAGAATTGAAAGGGAAGGGTTCGAACTTCCTATTCTACTGTGCTCTATCGGACTGCTGCTGTCTATACCCTCAATCGATGCTCTGTCTTCTCCAAACTGAGCTCCCCGAATTGTTTTCTCAATCCCCCGACTCTCGCCCTGCTCCCCTGAGCTCCTGTCTGTTCGAATGTTGCTGTTGGACTCGTCTGAGCCCTGCCCTACTGTGCGCTCTGCCTATCGATGCTTTTCTAAATCCCTGGATCGATGCCTATTGCATGCATAGTGGTTCTATATTTATAACTAGGATTTTGGGCTCCAAGTTGGTAAGTAATCAAGGCTGAGATTTTGGCTGAGATTTGTATCGATTTCGTATTGATTCTTGCTGTTTTTGTGCTGATTTTAGTACTGAATTTGAAGCGGGATTTGGGTGCTGGTTATGGTAAGGAAAAGGATTTCTGATTTGGTTTGGTTATGGTAGGAAATCATTGGCTGGGTGTGTGTGGGTAAGGAAGGTAAAGGAAGTCGCCGGATTCTCAGGCGAGAATCTCGGCAGGGATCTTGGCGGCGATTTGTTTTTTAGGGTTGCTGGTTTTTGAGAGGGTGAGGCGTTTGAGGGAGACGAGGGCAAAGGGAACTGAAGTAAATGAAGTTGGGGCGGGCTGTGTATACAAGGTGTGGGCTGGGCGGGCAGGTGGGCTTTGCGGGTCGCGGAAAATAAAGGGGACGTTGGGCCACGCGGGTTGGGCTACGTTTTATGGGTTAATTAATTAGGGTATTAGATTTAATTAGGTATTTAATTAGTTTTAGGCTTTTAATTAGTGATAAATTAATTGTAAGTTAAATTAATAAATTTAGCTAAATTACTTAGGTGCTTTATTAATCTAATTATAATAAATGCGGGCGTGTTATTTAATTAATGCTTAATATTTTAGAATGCGGCGCTATCATTTAAAATCTTATTATTTTGCATTATTGCGAAGTTAAATTAAAATTGAATTGAGTTTAGATTAGATTATTTAAATGTTAAATGCAAGTATGATATTTAAGAATTGTTTAAAGCTTTTACTCAAAATGCGGTGCTATTATTTAAAATCTTATTTATTGTGCATTACTATTCAAAATAAGTTATGAAATTGCTTTGCGTATTAATAAATGCAACTATGCTACTTGACACGACGTCAATGTTAAATTATTTATTTTTATGTATTTATTATTAATTAAGAATCATGACAGGGCTTAAAATTAATTAATGCGGGCGCGAGACTCCAAGTGCTTAATACTCTACGTAGACACGGTGCCATTATTAAATTGTTTATTTATGCATGTATTTATGTTTTATCGCTGCGTTTTATTATAAAAAATTATAAAAAATTATTTTACAAAATTAGTCTAATTTTATAGCTAATGACTGGACGGGAGGGTCAAAATTGGGTGTCAACATCCGTATAACTACCAAATTTTTAATTAGGTTAGGGACATAAAGAGTATTTTTCAAAACGAGAGGCGGATATGGGGGAGACAACGTGGTACGACCATAACCGCGAATTGAAATTGAGTTGCCATTACCAACGATAATACCATGTTGGTTGGTCGAATTAAAATAAGATGAGAGAGTACCTTGATCAGATGACATGTGAGAAGTGGCGCCGGTGTCCATCTACCAAGTCGGGTTAGGAACAGACAATCCAAGCGTATGCATCGCAGCCGCAATATCCGTCGGTGTTGGTGTGGGCCCCACTGTCTGAAATGCCTGTAGGGCCGAGGCTCAAGAACACTGCCCTGACCCAGATGGAAATGTGCCGCCATAATTGGGACCCGAGGACCTGGGCCTAGATGGCTGCTGGAACGGGGCCCAATTTCTCGGATATGGGCTTGGCGGAAAATAGGGGTTGTTGGGCCACTGGCCCAGTGCCACAGCCAGAGAGCCCACGATTGGGACCAGTTGGCTTGCGGCCCACTGCCCTGAGGCCTATTGCCATTGCCACCATTGATTCGGCCACCTCAATTACCACAGCGATTCTTGCCATTATTTTTCCGATTTTGACCTTTTTTGCCTCCACCGTTGTTGCAGTTTTAGCCCGAATTCTCGAAGAATGGGTGAGAGGTGTCGGACGTGGTCACCATGACGACATTATTTGCACCAGCCTCCTTCTTAGCTAAGTCAGTTTCTTCTAACGTAAGCGTGAAACGGGCTTGATAGAATTGTGGTAGAGGATCACTTTGACGAAGGAGAGTTCCAACGCCACTATAGACCTCGGAAAGGACTGCAACTATCTGAAGAAGAAGACGATCATTGGTGACGGGTGCACCAACATTGCAGAGTTGATCTGCCAATTCATTCAGCCTTTTACAATAGGCTGAGACGTTCGAAAAAACCTCTATGTTAACATGAGAAAATTCCTGCTCAAGAGTAACACACGTGAGTTTTTGTTATCTTGGAATATGTCACGCACCCTATTACAAGTTTCCATCGCCGTAGCGTCGGGTTCAAGAATTGTTTTCAAGAGGTCCGTAGAGATAATGTAATAAATCCATTTGAGCGGTAGCATCAAGAGTCGCCCATAACACCGGTCAATCTTTGGCGTGCTCGTACTGCGGTGAGGATGATATAATGAAGTACTTGACACGAGCGTGCATGAATCTTGAATAATTCCGCACACGTCGCCTATTAGACGTTTTCCATCTCAAGAACATTATGGATGTGGTTCCTGATGTTGGAAACTGCAAGGGCTGGATGAAACGTGTTCTTTGACGTAGACATAACGAAAAAACAATAGGTGAATGGGAGATTTGGAACAAAATTTGGGAGGAGATGAGAGAAGATGCTCAAATTCCAAGAATAAGGCACGGAAATCGAGGAGGCAGCGAAAAAAATCAATAGGAATGTTTTGGACCTAGACTTCTGATACCATGAAAGAAATAATTTCTTGATTATTTTCATTAATGAATGAGTATATATACAATTACAAAATCCATAATATGGAAAATCTTATTCCTACTCTACTCCCAAAATCTTATTCTACTTGTACAATAATTTTACAATTATGCTAAGTGTACAATGCTAATTAAATACAGTAAAAACATCTCCTAAATTCTTCCAACAATATGTTATATACACAGCATGTATACTGTGTCTATCACGGGCATAACGTGTGTACAATGCTAATTAAATACAATAAAAACATCTCCTTAATTCTTCCAACAATCTGTGATATACACGACAAGTATACCGTGTATATCACGGGTATAACATGTATATTTATCAGTGCGGGAGGTCGGTTTGTGGGTGGTGGACTATTTGAGGTGGCCTGACAAAGACAATCAACATGAAATGCTACTTATGAAACTTGTTTTTCTACTCTTACCTGGGAAAGTCATTTTTTTATAGTTAAGGAATTAACTTCTTTTCCTTAGACAAAAAGTTTACTAACCAAAACATTAAAAAAATTGAAAACATTTTCCTTCTTACCAAACACACCCTAGGTCTTTCAATTCCCCTACCAAACACACCCTAGGTCTTTCAATTCCACCTTTTTCATAGTTGAAAGTCAATACTTATATGTAGCTATCAATACCTAATTAATAACCAAGAAAAGCAGCATGTTGACACATGGTTGCAGTTTCACACGTGTTTTGGATAATGTAGCATTATATTTAGCATGTGACTTGGACATGTCACTTTTTATTGCCAATTTATCCATCAATGACTACACGGACAAGTATTTATGGATAATTAAAAGTTAGAACATGATGGTGTATTGTTAACATAAAGAAGTTGGAGGTTTAACACTACAAATTAATCCCTTAAGTGGCTAACCTAAGATTTTTAAGTCATGTATGCAGCTTCCTTTAATTTAAAGTTGTTAATTTTGGAAATTTATGTTCAACCAATATATTTGTATGTTATTACTAATTTCTTATAAAAATACAATATTTGAATAACAAGTGATGGGTGCTTGAGCAACCTAGCCTCTTGCGCTAAACCAGGTAAATTTCTGATCCTTTCAATTTTTATCATCTTAAAAATTAAAAATAAGATGAGGTAGGACCACTAAATGAAAATTAACAAGCTATAATATTTAAAATTATTTCTTGTACCAATTTCTCTAAATGCTATGCATAAAAAAAACTTAAGCAGAGCAGGATAGGTGTATGCGGGCGGGGTGAGGTGGACAAGGTGAACACGTCAAGTCATGATTTAAAATTTTATAAATTGTTTCAAATATTAGACGACGGTTTAATATTCTTTCTGTTAGATTGAGAAAAATGAGTAAATATTAGGTCCAAATCTAACGTTATCCGAAAGGGAAAAAATAAAAAACTATGGTTGCACTACTTTTAAAAATATGGACAAAATCACGATGGTGACCTAAAAAAAGGAAATGACGTGTGGTGTCCCCAGAAGCGTCCGATGTTGAAAGTTTGTCCCCTTTAAACAAAAAAAATTAAAATGACATTAACTTGAAAAATATCGGTGGGAAGAATTTTGTTGCCCAACAAGCATAAGTAGTTCTAAGGGAAGAATTTTGTTTCCCATCAAGCATAAGTTCTAACTTTTGTATATAAGACAGAACTTGTGGTCAAATGAGCAGTTTACTGTCTTGAAATATCCTGGACTCAAATTATGCCTTATTGTAACAAAAGCTTTCCTTTGTTGTTCATCGGGTATAAGTTCTAACTCTTGTCTATTGGTCAATTAATCAGATTCATTAAACTAATTTATGTCTACAACTTATGTCCGAAAGGGCAATAAAAGCTTTGCCTAGCGAAGTTTCTGAAGGAGAGGTTATTTTTTAAAAGAATTGTT
The DNA here is from genome assembly GCA_029844215.1 of Przewalskia tangutica. Taxonomy (NCBI): domain Eukaryota; kingdom Viridiplantae; phylum Streptophyta; class Magnoliopsida; order Solanales; family Solanaceae; genus Przewalskia; species Przewalskia tangutica. Next base: position 121,182,709 of record CM056730.1, on the reverse strand, counting down.
AAGCGGGGCCAGAAAATCAAGACTACATATATGGAGGTCATTTGTGAACTTAAACCCTTAAAAAGGCCATTTGTGTAAATCAGCTGGTAAAAATGCATTTTAGCCCACCAAGTTTCAAACACTGGGCTGCCTAGAAAGCCCATCTTTATATACCAACAAACGCCTGATCTATCTAGCTTCAGAAAATACTGGGCTGATTCTTAAGGCCCACAAATCAATCTTGCCCGAAGTAAGTGGTAGTCCAGGTCTGTTTTCCAAAGGAAAAACTCTTCATTTGGTACTAGGTTCCATTCCTAAAATATGTTATATAGTCCCGGACATAGCTGGATGACAAAGAAAGTGAACTTAAAATCCATCTGGAGGCCTACAGCGTGAATTCGAATTCTGGTGTGAGCTCTTTGCTTTCTTCTGGGATAGAACCTTGTAGGTGATATTTCTATTATCAAACTCTGGTCATTCAGGCACATCTCGTGATTTAACATCTCGTGATTTAATGATAGTAGTGTTGAAGGACCGGTACTACTCCTAGTCATTCATGCATATTCCGCGATTTACTAGTAGCAGTGTTGAAGGACCGGTATTACTATCTCTAGAAATAGTCTGACGTAAGCCAGAAATTGGATATACAAAAATATGTTATGACAATAGAACACACTTTTGTTCACAATATATTTTTCTAGAAAACAGTCCTAATTTTAGTGAATTGTTTTTTAAGTTCCTTTTAAAATGTTATGCACAATTTTTAAGAATCATAATTTTGAACATCAAAAAGTGGTGAAATAGTTGGAATTTACCCATTCTTAATTTTGTTATATTGTTACTGGAATCATTATTTTATGTTATGTTGTTGAAATTATCTTCTTACAATGTGGATTTTCAACTTAGCAAATAAAGTTTTTATGCTAATTTACCTATATTGTGAAGTTTGTTAGTGGAGAAAGGCATATCTGTTCTACTTGACTAAGAACTTTTTTGTGCAAAAATAAAATAGAAGGTATAATTGCTATGTACAATCAGAGGTGAATTTATGTAGAAAAATGGATCACGTGAATTCATAGTCACTCGACTAAATTTGGTATATTATATGTGTAATTCTTAAAAAATATCTAATATTAATTAAAGGAAACTATAGTCAAATAAAATTAATTGTTGCACTGGTTAAACATTGAGTTTAATTCTTTAATTTAAGGGATCAAACCTAACGTGGTGTATTTTTACGTCTTTTTCTTTTCTTATTTCACTTGACTAACATAAGGATATTTTTGTGGCAAATGAGTATAATTGCTATCCATGAGTTTAGGCATTTTTGGCCTTTTCCCAATATCTACCAACTGTTGCACCAGTTTTGACAGCAGCTTCAAATTTTATAACTACGCTCTTTTCCTAGCAATAAGTATTTTTTTTAATTATCTCTATGTTGCATTTTAGTTATAATATCAGTGGTTGGTAGTCTTTTTCACTTAGTTTATCTATACTATACAGCTGCATCTGCAAATAGTATGAGCAGTAGTAACATTGTAATTTCTTTTGGAAATCACAACATTTGACAGTACACCTAGTAGAAATAATGTAAAGAACTGTGAGTGTTGTAGAGAGGTTATGCAGTCAATTTTTATAATGCAACAGGATTTTATCTTATATGAAAGTGGTCCATATGAAAGACAAAGATGGTTCTGGAGTTTGCATACATAGTAATATGACTTTGTTTATAACAGTAGTCTACAGGTCAGCTTACGCGCACCTGCTGACTATTTTAATGGATATTAGCTATCTCCCACCAACACAGGTACCAACTATAACCATGTTTGCATAACTTAAAAAGGTGTATTAGCCATGGTAGTAGATAAAACCATTGGCTATGTTCTGTCTGGTTCAGATGGTCAGGGTCAGGAGTAGTTAAAACTCTAAGCAAAAAAGGGGAAAAAGGAAAAATGGTTACCTTGTTTTCGTCCTCAATTAGCTGGTAGCTTTCGCATACTTATCTTGTTTACTTCTCCTTTTCATTTCTAGTTTATTGAGTCTTGGAGACTTGGATAACACGGTTTCTTGATTCTTTGCTCTCCCATGGGCCACCCAATGTCTAGTAAATGGTAGAGGGAGAACCAAGTGGGAATGGTAGTATTAAAAGTTCAGTATCCAGAAAACATAGTACTATTATTTTATCCAATGAACCAACTTATAGCATCTTTTTATTGGGTATTCCTATCCAAAAAAAAGAAGAGAAAAAGACTTCTTCTTTTTTATGATTGAGAGCATGGCCCATTATTTTATTACTGAGTCTTTGGAGTGGCCCTCCGGTGTATGATAAGCGCAAACCACGTCACCGGTAAACTACACTGACAATCCATGTGTGTGTTCAGCCAAAGAAGGTGTTGGCAGGGGAAATCGAACTCGTGACCTTTCGGTCCCGCGCTCTCCTACTCCACCAACTTGGCTATACTTGCGGGTAGACAACATATTTTCTTGTCTTAATTCAAGGAAGGCCTATATTGCTACTAAGTTTAGAGTCTTTAGACCATATAATCATTCAAGGTTCTATTTTTCTTGGCACCAAAACTTGCCTCTGCTGCTCTAAATCTGTTTTGGGACCCTCTTTGTTCCTTGTAGATTAATTTACAGTTTCTCTGTAAATTATATACTTGATTGTTTTTCTCCAAAGCTTGTAGAGTTTCTTGTATTCTGTTTTTTCCTGTTAATAAGCCACTTATCATTTGCTTTCAAGAAAAGAAAGATAAGAGCTTAAGAAACTATAAAAGAAAGAAAGTTCACATGGGCACAGAATTTGGTTCTGCTATTGTGGGAGCAGTTGCCTCATACTTGATCCAGCCAATTGTCCGACAGTTCGGATATTTCTTTTGCTAAAAAAAAATGTTAAGGACCTTCGACGACAATCAGAGAGACTAGAGGCTATGAGCAATGGGGTGCACAATTTGGCTCGTCGTAAGTCGTAACTTACAAGAGATCGCTCCTGATGTCGAGGCATGGCTGGTAGAGGTTAACAATATGAAGCCAAAGATTCAGAATATTGAAAATCGGTGTTTGAATGGACGGTGTCCCAATGTGAAGTCGCGCTTTGTGCTGAGCAGGAGAGACAAGAAGACAACAAAACTTGTCATACAACTGCAAAATGAAGGCAATGGTTATCTTACTTTGTGTGGTCCAGCACCTTTACTAGGGATGGACTTTTTTCTTGGCACTGGAATTTACATGGAATTTAAATCCAGAAAATCAACAGAACAGGATATAATGGAAGCATTAAAAGATAAAAATGCCAGCATAATATGAATATGTGGCATGGGGGGAGTTGGGAAGACCACAACGGTGAAAACAATTGCTAAGAGGGTGAGAGGAGAAAAAATGTTCGACGAGGTTGTCATGGTGGTTGTTAGTCAACAACCGGATTTAAGAAAGATTCAAGGTGAAATTTCCGAGTTATTGGGTCTGAAGTTAGAAGAGGAAAGTTTATCAGCTAGGGCGTCTCGTTTACGTACTAGATTAATGAATGTTAATAAGATTCCTAGATGATGTCTGTTCCAGGCTTGATCTTGAGGAACTTGGAATCCCTTATGGGACTTCACATGAAGGGTGCAAAATCGTGCTAACATCCAGAGTCCGCGATGTCTGTACTGCAACAAGAGCTGAAAAAAATCCTAACAGTTGAAGTCTTAAATGAAGAATAAGCCTGGGTTCTTTTCAGAGGGCAAGCTGGAAACTCTATTGAAGCTCCCGATTTACGTCCTATAGCAAGAGATGTGGCCAATGGGTGCAAAGGTCTTCCGATTTCCCTTGTAACGGTTGGAAGGGCACTGCAAAATAAGCACAAGCCTTTGTGGGAGGATGCCCTTCTACAACTGAGAAGAGCTCTGCCTGATAACATACCTGGACTGCTTGCTGATGTATATCGACCACGAGAGCTGAACTAATATCGGACTGAAAGCGCTGAAGCCAGGTTTCTCTTTCTACTTTGTTCTTTATTCCAAGAAGATTTTAATATTCCCATTGAAGACTTGATTAGATATGGAATGGGGCTACGCATGTTTGGTGGGACCCAGAATTTGGCGGAAGCAAGAAACCGAGCGTATACTTTAGTCGAGATACTTAAAGATCGTTTCTTGCTTATCGAGGGTTATAAAGCATCATATGTCAAAATGCATGATCTTGTTCGTGACGTTGCAATAGCTATCGCATCCCAGGATAAGCATGCTATGATAAGCCACAGTGTCAATCTCAAAGACTGGACGATTGAAGACTCCTACGAGCACTATACATGCATTTATGTGATTTCAAAGGAAATGTCTTCACTTCCAAGTGGATTGACTTTCACTAAACTTGATCTTTTGCAATTAGAATGTGACAAGCCGCAGATCTCAGTACCAGACAGTTTTTTGAAGGAATGAGAGTGCTCAAAGTATTGGATATCTGTCACATGGATATGCCATTTCTACCACCATCTCTAGGATTTGTTAAGAACCTTCGAGCAATTCATCTTTATAGTTGCTTACTCAAAGATGTATCTGTGATTGGTGATCTAGTGAACCTTGAAATTCTTAGTTTCCGTGGCTCTGATATTAAGGTATTACCAGCACAGATTGGAAAACTGAAAAAGTTGATGTTGTTGGATATGTCAAGTTGTAGCAATCTTAGAGAAATTGCGCCAAATGTAATATCAGGCCTAGTTCGCTTGGAAGAACTATATATGGGTTGCAACTTCAGTTTTCAATGGGCAGTTGAGGAAGAAGGAAAAGAAAGAAGTAATGCTTCAGTTTGTGAGCTGGAAGCGTTATCAAACTTGAGTACTTTAGAGATTCAAATAGCCGACGCTAAGGCTACTCCAAGAAACATGCTTCTTTCCTCAAAGCTAACAAAATATGCTATATCGATACGAGATGTCCTGCCCAACAATGTCGAAAAATGATTCCAGCGAGCTATGTATCTTTTCCTACCGACAATGGCTCCCTTGGCTGATTGGATTCAGTCAACATTAAGAGGCACGGAATAACTAGATTTAGTTGGAGAAGGTTCAAAGAATGCATTGGAAGAGTTGATTCCGGAGGCTTTTCAGCATGTAAAGGTATTGCAGATCAATAACTGTGATATCCTGGAATTTCTCGTAATCACAAGAAGTTGCATTGCGCCGGGAGCTGGTGTTTTCCCAGTTTTGGAGTTGCTGAATATCGTTGACCTTAACAGTTTACAAGATATCTGTCGTGGTCCTTTGCCAGCCGGATCCTTCAGTAAACTGAAAGAGCTGAAGCTTGATTTATTAGATTGCCTAAGGAGTTTGTCAATATGTACAAATGTTTCACTTGCGAACCTCAGATCAATATCCATAAACAGATGTCCTAGATTAAAGAATCTCTTTCCAATTTCAGTGGCTAGAGGTTTGTCACATCTTGAAGAACTTAGAATCTGCGATTGCCAGATAATGGAAGAAGTCTTTTCAGAGGGTAGAATAGGAAGTGATGTTGCGGCTGACAAGATTGAGTTCTCCAAATTAAAATCTAAGGCTTGTGGATTTACCAGTGCTCAAAGCGTTCTGCAAGGGAATTGAGGACATGGAGTTCCCTAGTTTACAGTTCAAAAGAATTGAGAACCTTCCAAACCTTTATAATTTCTTCCCAGAAAGTAATTTTACTGCTAATGATGATCAGATTATTGAGTTACAAACTCTTTCCGTTGAATCTCCCTATCGGTTAAAAGTGGAAACTGCTAGATGAAGGTACTATCTTCTTGTCTTTCGCATTAAGTTTTGTGGTTAATCAGTCATATTTTTGTTGGAAACCTGTATTTTGTGCAGTTGCAGAAAGGTCATCTGCATCTTTTTGTTGTCTATCCCTTTTCTACTTTTGAGGTTACATCCTTAGCTATTGCTAGCAAATCTATTGATTGATATGGTTGAACTAAGTAGATTGTCATCACGACCTACAAGTTCCTTGAAGTTTGAACGCTTACAAGTTCAGCGGTAGTTTCATAATCGGTTAGAACATTTCCATTTACTTTGTTTAAGAGGTAACATAAATAAATCTGCAGGACCAAGATTCCTGTAAAGCAGAGTTGTCAAAACGGGATGCGTAGTCCATCGGGGATAGCCCACGCGTGCTTTGTAATTTGACAGACCAAGCACCCATCTTTTTTACGGGATTTAAAACAGTCAGCCCAACCCATCACTACGTGGGCTGCGGGATTGCTTGGCCACCCCTCCTTTTAAAAATATTTTTGATAATTTTCTTAATTTAAAAATGTTAACATAAATATTCACAAGTGTTACTATTTGCTAATCAAGTCTCATGTTTTTAAAGGCATTTTTGGGGCGAGTCCTGGGGCCGAGCATACCAAACACGCTCTGGGCTCAATGAAAGACGTAGATTCACAGAGCGTACGCTCTAGAGTTTGAAGCATAAGGACTGGGCGCAGAAGCGTAAGCTCCGGGTATTAAAGTGTATGCCCCGGGCTTTAACTTTAATGTTTGTTGTTTTAAAAGTATTTTTATAATAGATTATGTTTTTTATTATTGGTGTAATGATATTTATACCCAACGTAGTTCAAGGCCACGGACCGACCCAACCTAATGTCGCTTAAGCTCACGGACAAGCAGGCTTTTTTGGGTCGGGTTAAAAAGCCTCGTTCTTAAATGGACTTCAAAAATCTTAGCTCAATCCTATCAAATCACGGGTTGGACAGGGTCGGCCCAATGGGTCTAGCCCATATTGACGGCTCTACTATAAAGCATGCCAAACATCCTAAGCTACTTTTCTTTACAAGTTCATTTTGACTGATAGTTGAGTCTAAATATAAGGGTCTATTCTTGACAGATGATTGTGTGCGGTTTGATTATTGAACTGACTCTGCTATGGCGTAAACTACTTCATAATCAACCATGTTAAATACTCCGTTTATTTTAGGGGTGGAATTAAAAATCGAAAAATCAAATCGTTTGAGCCGAAAACCGTACCGAAATCCAAATTGGGCCGAACTGAACGGTTTGGGCTTGCTAGCAAACCGAAATCGAAAACAATCCAAATCGATTGCTCCATTCAGTACGGGTTCGAATCCATGGCAAAACCGATCCGAAATGGTACCGATTCTTGTATAGTATCATGACGAACATTGTCCATTATTGTATCTATTTTTTTGCAATCTGCAAACGTAAGTTGTTATTACATGGAATGAAGTTTGGTTTGGTCTGGTTATTGATTTTTGGCTTCAAACTTGAATATTAAAACTTGTGTTGTTTTTCAAATCATTTTGAGAAAAATGAAAGCAAAATAATTGTCATTAAATTTGATAAGGTTACCGATCTGGTTCTGGATACTTTTTCCTGTCCGAAACCGGTCCGAAATATTAAATTTCTGCTTTACTTAAAAATCTCTGCTTTACTTATAATTTTTTATAAAAATTTCTGCTTTACTGTCTTTACTGCTTTACATAATACCTATTAACAAACTTAAAGTAATATATAATAGCAATATTCCAAGGACCGATAAGATAGTTATCGGGTTGTCGGACCGAATCCTTATGTCTAGTACTTGTATCCAGACCGTTAACTTTTCGGTCCGGGTATTTCGGTCCGGTTCTCGGTAGTTCTCGAGTGTATCTGGACCGATAACAACCCTAATTATTATATATGAAAATACAGTTTCTTGTCATCATAGAGGTTACTAAAGTAACTGAATTCACTCAATCATCTTGTTCTTCTTCCTCTTCTTAACAGGTAAAGGCGATGACAGCACGAAGCATCATGCGTTCACGCTTGAGAAAAGGTCACCCGACGAGAGAGTGTAATGTATGTAGCCTAATTTGATGCAAGCATTAGTGACGGATTCCCCCGATCGAATCTATGACCTATAAGTTACACAGAGACGACTTTACCGTTACTCCAAAGCTATCCTTGTGAGCAAATGTTGTCTGAAATGCCAAATATGGAGATCTAAAGATCAAATTGGAGCTTAAATTTAAATTGTCGTAGCAACGGCTACTTGTGATTGATAACTATTTTTGCAGCTATTAGAAAATTGTTACTGCAGTTGATGATTAGTTTGTCAAGGAAGTTCTTTTCAACATTTTCTTGTGTTGGTAGAGAGTCTAATGGGGGCAGTCAATGGTGTTTCAAAGTTAACAAAGATATGCTTTGTACCTGGATAGTATTTGGCGTTTGAATAGTTCGAATTGATTTCTAATTTTGATCAAAATAATTGCTTTCTTACGAAGTGGTTTAGTTTTTTTTAAACTAATAAGGTTTGTTGTTTAGCATATTACATATACATGGAAAGAAACACCAAAATGTATCCTTGTGTATTATTAATGTCTTATTTTGTTATTTACAAGTCACAAAAGAATAAGCGGAAGAGCAGCAGCGCAGGAGATTTTTCCAACATTGGCTAAATTTTAAATAGTTCTTAAACATTGAATATATTTTAAACAGTGCCATCACAAATGGTTACTTGGTGCCATTCCTCCATATTGATAGTGGTCACTTACTCTGCCCAGCCCGGCCCATAGTGAAAACCTACTAGGCCTTATTTTGATGGATATGTTGGACAGGCTAAATAAGCCCATGAGTCCATGACAGGCCTACGGGAAATTAACCTATGAGGAATCCTGAAACCGTAGAACTTTGGCAAAAATTTGGTTTGCACAGCATATTTATGAGTTGTAATAGCACGGACAAGCCACTTTCAGTTTTGTAATTGTAAAATAGCATTGTCATGGAGTTTTTTAAAATTTCACATGTAAAATTTCATGACAATGTCTTGATATTTACCAGTAAAATTTGAAACACTATTATAATGACTATTTTTCAATTATACAGGCTAAAAAGTGATGTGTTTGTGAGCTTTATCCGTTGTTAGCAGTTTAGCACTGACCACTTCTCGGTCATGTTTTTGCAAAGTGTCGTAGAGTTTCATCAGTAAAATTTAACATTTTATGAGATGTGACTATTTATGAATTTTGCCTAATATATTGGTCACACATGAATTCGACATGATACCACGTATATACTATGACCTTTTATACCACCCACGCACATGTTATAAAAGAATAATTCAATCCGCATGGGCAGCTCAACTGATTCTAAGGGGGATAATTGAAAAAATAAAAGAATAATTCATCAATACCGCGTACGCTCCTCTAAGATCTGTATGATGTTCACATTTTGGAAAAAAAAAAACTAAGAGAAAAGTCAAGAGTGGAACATATATAAACAAATAAAAATGTAGACAAATGAGACCTTATCTGTACACGTGGCATGTACTCGGAAGTGAATTATGGTCTCAATGATAATACCTTTATTTGGGTTGGATGGAAAGAACATCACCTTAGAGAAGCAATTATCCGACCTTATAAGAAATGGGCTCCAGATCGTCCCGGACCATAGCTGGATGACAAAAAAAGTGAATTTAAAATTCAGCTGGAGGTCTGTAGCGTGAGTTCAAATCCTGATGAGAGTAATTTGTTCTCCTTTAAGATAGGACTTTGTAGGTGATATGTTCTCAAACCCTGGTCATTCAGATACATCCCGCGATTTACTGGTAATAGTGTTGAGGGACCGATACTACTATCTTTAAAAATAATCTGGCGTAAGTTAAAAAACTCGATATAAAAAAAATGGGCTCGAGATCATTTAAAGTCCCACCTCCCACCTCTCTACTTTTGTTTTGGGGAATGTTTGTGAGAGTTGGCAAGCAACGTTCAACATTATCATATCACATCCTTTCAAATGCTACTTCCTCGTTGTTGGGCAAAACTATTTCGAAAACTTTTAATATGAAAGGATATTATTCGCTTTGAGTCAGACTCCAGTGATTTTTTTAAAAGGACTTATACCATTAGGAGTTTCTTTTTTACTTGCCAGTGTACGACTTTATTTACGAGCTCTGCTCGAACTAAGTCATGACCCGTCATTTCTTGGGCTTATGTAGAGATTGAATGTGCCTCACATGTATCATACGACTATTTATTGGCACTAAAGTCAATAGGCTTCTTTTGTGTTAGTCTCCAAAACTACTAATAAAGTTAATAAACCGGCTTGTAGATGGGCAAAAACAGTAAGTCGTGTCTCACCTCATCACTTTGCCAAACCATACATGTCTCACCAAACCAATAGTTTGAGTAGTTGCTGGATTAAAACAATTGAAAGATATTCTTAGTATGTTGTGATACTGTGTCAAATCTAAAAAAAAATCAAAAGGTCTCACACTATGATTCTATTGTAGCTTTCTTTTCTTTTCAACTATATTTCAATATGCGACTTCTCTGATGATGGTCAAATCATTCTAAATAAAACAATTTAAAATTTGAATAGTACAACGAATTTGAATTATCTACTGTAAAAGCTGTATTAAAATAATCGTATCAAACATTTAGACGTATATATAGTTCTTTATTTCAACTTAATTATTTTCTTTTAACCTTAAAGACCAAAATGAACTTTGAAAAACATGAATTTTGTAAGTTCCACTTAAATTGTGTGCCCTTCCTTACATTTTATTTGAGATAAATTAATCATACTTTTATTTCACTTCGAAAATTTATCAGTTTGACACTTGTTTAACAGAATAGGGCATCAGAAAAAGATGATAAGGATTGACCTACTCATGGTCAATACTTACGGATATTTTTGTTAATTATCTTGTAAATATTTTAGGAATATCTTTACTTGATTCCAGGAGTAATTATCTTGATTCTAGTAATTATCTTGATTCTAGGAGTAGTTATTTTGTTTACTTAATTTAGATTATATCCCTAATTGTATCCCTAGTATATATACATTGGCAAAATGAATAAGAAGTACACATCCTTTTGCTATTTCTTTTATATGGTATCAGCTGTCTGATCCTCCTCTACAACTCCTCTTCTTCTCTTTCTCAACTCATTGCCATGGAAAACGACATTCCCTCCTACCAGATTCCCAATGGCAACGACCCTACGAAACCATTCATCTTTCTCAACATCCACAATGCAATCAGGCTAACCCCCACAAATTATCTCTCGTGGAAGCTACAGATAGAAGCCATTCTCGCCGGTCACGATCTGCTTCAATATGTAGATGGTGCTCTCCCTTGTCCTCCTCCAACAATTATTACTGAAGGTGTTGAGATATCCAACCTAGCCAATGTTCATTGGCTTCGCCAAGATCGCCTCCTATTTGGTGCTCTCATAGGGACTCTATCCCCTAATATGGTGCCCCTAGTCTCTCAAGCAAGGACCGCAAGGCATCTATGGGATATGCTAGCCAGTACCTATGCCCTTCCCAACCGCGGTCACATCAAGAAATTGAAAGACCAACTGTCTCGTACCACCAAGGGAAACTGCAGTGTCACCGAGTTTATGCAGACCATCAAGGCCTTGGCCGATCATCTTGCTGCATTAGAGAAGAAAATGGAACACGAGGACCTCATTGACCGTGTACTCCTTGGCCTTGACGAATCATACACCTCAGTCATTGAATCTGTGAATGCCCGTGATACTCCTATCACCTTTGAGGAACTCCATGAAAAGTTGATAAACAAGGAACTCTCAATCCAACAAACTCGTGTGGATACATCTCTCCCAGCTACAGCTTTTGCTGCTTACAGCCGCCATCAACCACCCACATCTGGTTATACCACTCGACACAATGGCCAAGGTATCCTCTCTACACCTCACAATAATAGCAAATTTGCTCGTCATTTCCTTGGCAAATGTCAATGGTGTAGAGAGCAAGGTCATGTGGTTGCTCATTGTCTTGTGTTCAACAAGAAGTTTCCAAATGCATCACCATCAAGCCTGCCCTCCCCTGCCACTAGTCCGTATCAAAAACCGCAAGCAAATGTGGTAAACTTTGTTGCCACATCCTCCTCTTAATCCACTCCATGGCTACTTGATAGTGGTGTGTCTCATCATGTCACGGCGGACCTCAATACACTCCCACTCCATGCTCCTTATGATGGTACAGAGGAATTAATTCTTGGTGATGGTACGGGCCTCAAAATTACTCACTTTGGTTTTGCCTCTCTTTCTCCCTCACTTGTGCTAAATGATGTCCTAGTTGTCCCTGCTATAGCTAGGAATATCATCTCTATCTCTCAACTTTGTTATGATAATAACATTTCCATTAGATTCTCATTAATTCTTTTTCTGTGAAGGATATACCAACGGGGGCATACCTTCTCCAAGGGCAAACTAAGTCTGGGATTTATGAAGCTCATCACACCACCACTCCTAAAGTGTACGCAAGCACAAAAGCCACATCCCTCGATTGGCATCACCGCCTGGGACATCCATCTCAGCATGTTTTTCGATTACTTATTTCAAAAAATAGTCTTAATGTTCCTAGTATCTCCACCTTAGATTGTAATTCATGTGCTTGCAATAGAAGTCATAAACAACCTTTTTCCACATCTACTATTTCCTCTACCTTTCCTCTTGAGTATGTGTACACTGACTTGTGGACTGCTCCTATATATTCTCATGATGGGTTCAAGTATTACGTAATTTTTGTTAATCATTTCACTAAATATATATGGTTGTATCCCTTGGTAAGAAAATCTGATACTAAAGCCATTTTTCGGAGATACAAGTTTTTGGTTGAAAAGTATTTTCAATTACCTCTCAAAACCTTATACTCAGACAACGGGGCCGAGTATGAAAGTCTACGCGATTTTCTGTCCATTGATGGTATTTCTCACCTCACAGCCCCACCTCATACTCCTGAACACAATGGCTATTCGGAGAGGCGACATCGTCACATAGTCAAACATTCCTGTCTCTCCTAGCACATGCTCGAATGCCACTCGTGTATTGGACAAATGCATGCTCCACAGCTGCTTATCTCATCAATCGGCTTCCCACTCCTACACTAAAAAATGAGTCACCCTTCTCCAAATTGTTCGGTCATGAGCCAAATTACACCAAGCTCCGAAGTTTTGGATGTCTATGTTATCCATGGCTTAAACCCTACACCACTCACAAGCTAGATGCTAAGTCAAAACCATGTGTATTTGTGGGCTACTCACCCACTCAAAGTGCATATTATTGCCTTGAATTGGACACCCACCGCATCTATGTCTCTCGACACGTCCATTTTGTCGAAGACAAATTCCCCTTCTCGGATAAAAACACTACTACACCATCCATATCCTCCTTAGTCGAGGAATGGGCTCCATTTACTTGTCCTATTCTACCTCACCCAAACCCAACTCAACCACCTTCGACTCCCACTACATCAAATTCTTCCGCTGCAACATCCCCATCATCCACAAACACCGAAACACCCTCCAACCCAACATCTTCGACAGAATCTGTGACCAACACCGAACCACCAAGTCCAACCTTTCCTCCCCCAACTCACATCATGACCACTCGACTTTGTGATGGTATTCGAAAACCCATCACCAAGCTAAACCTCAATACCGAGGTTGTGGACAGAGAATTGCCCAGAAACATCACTCAAGCCTTGAAAAGTCAAGTGTGGCGCAAGGCCATGGATGCTGAAATACATGCTTTGGTGTCAAATAACACATGAAATTTGGTCCCTCCTTCTCCATCTCAGAATGTGGTTGGGTGTAAATGGATATTTCGCATTAAAAAGGACAAAGATGGTAACATTATTCAATACAAAGCAAGGTAAATAGCTCGGGGCTTTAATCAAAGACCCGGTATTGACTACGGTAAAACTTTCAGCCCTGTAGTAAAGCCTGCTACGGTCAGATTGGTCCTCTCACTTGCCGTAAGCCAAGGTTGGCCGCTTCGTCAACTCGACATTAACAATGCCTTCCTTCAAGGTACTCTCACGGATGATGTCTACACTATTCAACCGCCTGGTTACAGTGATCCAACTTACCCATCCTATGTGTGTAAATTGAATAAGGCACTATATGGCTTAAAGCAAGCACCAAGGGCATGGTATAAGGAACTACAAGAACATCTTCTTCACTTGGGTTTCTGCAATACCATATCTGACTCCTCTCTCTTCACCCTCCATGACAAAGGTAATATTATAAATTTGTTAGTATATGTTGACGACATTATTGTTACAAGTAACACCCCTTCATTCATGGATGAGTTCATCACTAAGTTTGCCGCTCGATTCTCCCTCAAAGACTTAGGGGATTTGTCATACTTTCTTGGAGTTGAGGTCATGCCACATCCACAAGGTATTTTTCTCAGTCAAAAGAAATACATTAATGACATCCTCTGCAAAGCCAACATGGAAAACTCGAAGCCTGTTGCAACACCTCTTACCACCATACCACCATTGTCTATTCATGGCAAGCTCATTCATAATCCGACAGAGTATCGAATGCTCATTGGAAGCCTCCAATACATGGGTCTCACTCGTCCTGACATTGCCTTCACAGTGAACAAACTAGCTCAATATATGCAACGTCCCACTGAAGAACATATGCAAGCTCTTCGTCGCCTACTAAGATATCTCAGTGGCACGTCTCATATGGGTCTCACCATCCATAAAAACTCACCTATTCATCTTCATGCTTACTCGGATGCAGATTGGGAACGAGATAAGGATGACTACATTTCAACAACCACATACATTATATACTTGGGTAAAAATCCAATATCTTGGACATCAAGAAAGCAACGTACGCGAGCATGGTCCTCCACCGAGGCTGAATATAGAGCTGTGGCAAACACCACTGCAGAATTATTATGGGTAAAAAATTTGTTCAAGGAACTCGGTCACACCCTTCCCAGCACACCAGTGATCTTTTGTGACAATACCGGTGCCACATATGTGAGTGCAAATCCAGTCTTTCACTCTAAAATGAAACACCTTGCCTTGGATTATCATTTTATTCGAGAAAATGTACATAGTGGACTACTACACGTCACTTATATCTCCACGAATGATCAACTCGCGGACGCTCTCACAAAACCTCTGCCTCGCACTACGTTTCACAATTTGGTTGACAAAATCGGTCTTTCGAGCTGGTCGACCGTTTTGAGGGGGCGTGATAAGGATTGACCTACTCATGATCAATACTTACGGATATTTTTGTTAATTATCTTGTAAATATTCTAAGAATATCTTTACTTGATTCTAGGAGTAATTATATTGATTCTAGTAATTATCTTAATTCTAGGAGTAGTTATCTTGTTTACTTAATTTAGATTATATCCCTAATTGTATCCCTAGTATATATACATTAGCATAATGAATAAGAAGTACACATCCTTTTGCTATTTCTTTTATAAAAGAGACTAACCCTAACTTTTATAGTCCGCTAAATTCTTGAGTTCGATAATTAACTCCTCGCACGAGAAGAAGAGATATTTAGCCTACTCAACTAATTGGAGATTGAGATATAGTTATTTTAAAGTAATAGTTATATACTATAACTAGTAATTATCCTTCTTTTCTTCAATGTGTTCAATTTCCATGATATCTTTTCTTTAGTTTCCCTTTCTTTAGTCCAAAACAAATACTTTAAAGAAATTAGGTAGGTATAACTAAAATTGAACACTATGCATTTAGCAAAGACTAGTCAAATAGGCTCTATATAGAAATGATTAGTCACTAATAAGGATGGTAAATATTATATATATAAGATACTTCTTACGGGCCTAAGGGTTGCAAGCCCATCTAATTCAATTATACAAAAAGAGAAACCTATGTCGATTAAGAATCGAAAGTTGTCGTTCGTTAGACAAGGCCCACGTGGATGTTCTGATCGTGGAATAGAAAGAGTTTATTGCATCAACAAAATGTATTAGTAAAAAAAAGACTGATATATGATCATAAACCCTTAAGAAAACTACTCAGTCTTAGAAAGTAAGAAGTATTTTACTAACTGATCCTTAATTAAATTCATTGAGAATGAAGTAGCTCTTTAATAGTTTATTGATTATGTAAAACTCCACTTGCTTAAATAAGGATAAAATTGGAAGAAAAAATTAATGACTTCTTGATTTTGTGAAACATCGCTTATTTTGAAATTGAATGGAAAGGTAAAAACACTACTCCATCCGTCCCAAAATACTTGTCGTCCTTACTGAAAATACTTGTCTCAAAATTTAAACAATATAAAATTAAGTTGTTTTTTCCATTTTACCCTTGTATTAATTAGCAACATTTAAGAGGTTCTCATCCTTGACGGAGTAAATATTTTTTAGGATAAATTATAGTCACGATGCTACTCTTATGAATGTTTTGTTAAGAGGCGTGTAAATAAAAATTGCGACAAAAGGAGAGAATACTTATTTAAAGCGGATCAGGGAGTAATATAAATATAGTTGTTGATGTTCCAATGTTCTCCCCATAACTTTGACCAACTCGATGTAATGAAGAAAACAATGGGAAAAGTGAAAGGCAAAAGTGAGAATTAATGATGACAACATAAGAAAAGGGAGAATTAATGAAAACCCTAGCTATATGTATAAGGTTTTGCTTGTTGATCAATATTTGTATTCTTTGTTCTCAAGATGAAGCCTGTCTTTACTCATAACAACAATCTTCTTCCCCACTGAACTCCCATCTTTTGCTAAAATGCAAATTTAAAGCTGTTGCCTCTCATACTACAGATCGTGTATTATTATTATAAACACCAAAAAGATTTTTTTTAGGTCTGTGCTTTAAGAGGGAAAAAGGAAAATTTAAAGAAAAAAAACGGAGATGTCTTGTATTATTACTTTTATATAGTTGACACGGTCTCCAAATATAAGGATTTAATTTAAGTTATATACATTGATATTGTAATAATTTTTACATCATCACTGCAATTTAAGTTGTTATAACATGTAGATCGTTTACCATTAATTTATTCTAAGTTACTAATAAATTGTTATATTGCATAGTAATCAAATTTGAAAGACTAAATAATAAGGCAGCCCGTGAGGCAACATCCCTCATTCACGTAGGGACAAAAATTAGGGTCGCACCCAAAGGAGTATGGCTTATTGTGACGAAGCATCAATAACTGATTTCACGACTCAAATATGTGACCTATAAGTAACATATAAACAACTATACTTTAGCTCCAATGTTCCTCCTAAAGTCAAAACTCATTTTATGGCCGGCCTTAGGGTTTGTGAGGTGGAAATTTGAATCGAGAAGCTTGGTCGATGTTTGATGTATGCATGTAAATGATGATTCAATATAAGTGATCATTTGGAAATGTAATTGACATTTTAGTCGCACGTTGTATTAGAAATATAAAAGTATCCTTGTTTGCAAGTGATTACACAGCATGATGCAGTTGTATTGTAGGTATTTATTTAAGATCTCATCAACTCAAGATATATATGCCTTTTGCCTTTTAGTTAATTAAGAGGTGTGTGTATATTTAATCGGAGTTCTACTTTCTTCCTTCTTACTCCATACAAACTAACAAAAAGTGCCTAAATTAATATATATTTTAAAAAATCGGTATGTTCAACTAATTATTCATGTACATATAAGTGGCTATTCATTGCTCTTAAAAACAATGTGACTGTTCAATTGATTATTCTACCTTTTTTTTCTCAATTAACATCCTAATTATAGTATATGAAAGAGCTATTACCTTAAACACATATGTTTAATTAATAGTGATACGTACCACTCTCAAAATATCTACCAGAGTATTAAAATAGTATCAATGTTCACGCATCCAAGTGGTGCCTTCTGCTCTATTGCCTTGATGTTATGATTATCAATATGCGTCATGTATTCCTCCTTAGATTATTGCCTAGATAATAAAGATCATTATAAGGTACATGCATGATTGCATAAGTGTTCATTCATATAACATGAATATATTAATTCATGAACTAATTATATAACTAGCTAATTAGCCATATCATCCCACTTTTTCATTAATCTTAATCATCCTTTGTATGGAATATTTTAAGATTCTACTTTATGAAATTTTACTGAGTGTATTGTTGTTGTTGTCTTCCTCATTTGCATGAAACATATATGTAGCTGCTATGGCAGAGTGTTGTTATAATCTAAGCCTGTGCTGGTAGTTTATCATATGGGCAATCCCTTCTGCTTTTGATATTTGTTATAGCCTATGAAGCACGGACACCTCATTTAGGGTGAGGTGTCTGTGTCGGACACCTCATCGGACACGAAACGCCTCGGACACGTGTCCGGGACGTTTCCCAGCAAAAAAAATAATAATAATAATAATAATAATAATCGGACACGGCAGGGATACGCGGGGGACACGGCAGGGACATTTTTTTTTTTTTTTTGAAAAAGTTTAGTTTTAATTTTATTTGATTTATTTTAAGTAAATTTATATTTATTTGAATTTGGGTCTTGGGACATACTTATGTATTAGTTTATGGACTATGGTCTTATGAATTATGTATTGAATATTTGATTGATTGTCAATTTGTTATGAATGTTTCTTTTTAATTTGGTACATATTTAATTTGGTTATTTGGTTATTTGGTATATAACAAATTTGAATTAAATTTATAATTTATTTATGAATGTGAAGCTTTAATAATATTAATTTTAGTATTTTATATATTATATTATATATTTTTTAATTTATTTTTACAGCCGTGTCTCTGCCGTTTCCGCGT
This sequence comes from Przewalskia tangutica, assembly GCA_029844215.1. NCBI lineage: Eukaryota > Viridiplantae > Streptophyta > Magnoliopsida > Solanales > Solanaceae > Przewalskia > Przewalskia tangutica. Next base: position 121,164,193 of record CM056730.1, on the reverse strand, counting down.
GTCTGTGTCCGTGTCCTATCGAATACCTCTCACGTGTACGGACACCTCTCACGTGTCCGTGTCCTATCGGACACCTCTCACGTGTCCGTGCTACATAGGTTATAGCTTATATCACAAGCCACAACTAATCAGACACCATGATTTCATTTTCTTTTGTTAAAATTAACACGTTGAATTTAAATACATATCTAAATATTCAGATTGTTTGTTTAGACGCTAAATAATACTAAAAGCTTAAAAGGGTAGAGTTCAATAGGGAAAGGGATGATGTGTGCGCTATGAAGGTTATTGCGATCACTCATTTTGGTCTTGAAGTAAACTATGAAAAATGATAAAATATCACAATTTTTCTTAGAAAGAACTAGATATTCCACAATTAGAGGAAAATTCTATAAATGAAAAGGCAAACGGTTAGAAGTGTCATAGCCTTAGCTGCTCAACAATCTTGGCCTTTGTGTTAAATGAATGTTTATAATAAATATTTAAAAGGTGATCTTGTAGAAGAAGTATACATGGTTTTGCCTCAGGGTTTTGATAGTTAGGGGGAGTCTAAGGTCTATAGACTCCACAAATCCCTTTATGGTTTGAAGCAAGCCAGTAGGCAATGGAACCTAAAGCTTATATGTGGCCTTATTCGATCTGGTTACACTCAAAGTAAACTGAATTATTCCTTATTTACTAAGAAGTGTGGCACTGACATTGTTATTATTTTAGTCTATATGGATGATCTTTTAATTAGCATCTCTTATTCAAGAAGCAAAGGATAAACACAATCATAGTTTCAAAGTGAAGATTTTGGGAGATTTGAGGTACTTATTGGGTATAGAATTTGCATGGTCTAAAAGAGGTATATTGATTAACGAAAAGAAGTATGCTCTAGAACTCATACCAGAGTGTGGTTTAGGGGGAGAAAAAACAGCTTCTACTAGAGCAGAACAAGAAATTCACAAGTGCTGAATTTGATAGACTCATGGGAACACAACATGATGATGTGTTGGAAGACAAGACTGGTTATCAAAGACTGATAAGAAGATTGTTGTATTTGGCAGTGACAATGCCAGACATTTTCTTTGCAGTTCAAAGTCTGAGTCGGTTTATGCATGAACCAACGGAATCACATTGGCAAGCAGCTTTGCTGTTGTAAGGTATGTAAAGGGGAAACTAGGGCTTGGATTATTGATAGTAGTAGGGCATCAGGAAGTATAACTGCATTCTGTGATGCATATTGGGCACAATGACTGGAAGATCAGTTACATGGTACTGTGTGGAGTTAGGAGACTCATTGATATTATGAAAGTCAAAGAAGAAATTAACGGTCTCAAGAAGCACTGCTGAAGCTGAATATAGAAGTATGACATGAACAATTTTAGAGTTAGTATGGATTCATGGTTTGTTGATGGAGCCGGGAGTGCATGTTAAGCAACTTATGGATATGTTTTGTGAAATAAAGCAGCACCTATGTATCATAAGAGGATAAATCATATAAAAATTGACTGTCATTTCATTAGAGAAAAGATACAACAAGGTTTCATAGAAACAGGGCTTCATATAAACAGCACATATAAATAGCACTGCAGACATATTGACAAAAAGGTGGCAAGAATCAGCATGATTTTCTATTGTGCAAGTTGGGGATGATTAATATGTTCCATCATCCAATTTGAGGGGAGTGTAAAATATGGAGATAGCGTTAGAATTAGTTGTACATTGTTAGTGTGTTATTAATGCTTGTACATTGTTAGTTATGATGTTACTTATAATTAAGTACACATATGTATATATAGTACTGGTACAGTTGTAAGCTCAAAATATGAAATAAAATGTTTTCTATATTTATAAATTATTTTTGTACTCCCCGTCTAAGTTAGAAGGGTTCTGAAATCTTGCACGCAAAAGATACATTTATCAAACTAATTTAAGTATCTATTGGGAAATCTTATTAGCTTAGTTGGTTGGCTGGCTACATGAGCTCTTTGGTGAGGCTTTGATTTCCCACCTTCTAATCCCCTCCTTCTTTTCCCCTTCCCCTACCCCTATATAATAAAAGTATTAGCCATTTAACTGATCATCATGTTATCAATTACACATTATCATAAAAAAATATTTTTAATTATCTTATAAGTGACCTAATTGTGTAATTCCTTTGTACTGTTAGCACATAGGTTTATCTCATGTTTAATATAATTTTCTATTTATTTAAAAAAGGGACGTGACCTATTACTTTTTCTCTGTCCTACTAAATGGAATATACATTAAATCGATAGCCCTTTTCCCCTGATCTTTCGTTGTAGTAAAATTGCTATTAAAGGCTGGTGGTTGATTATCCGGCGCAGATCGGTTAGTGCTTGAAGCGGAGGGTATCACGCCGTTGGGTGGTGTGAGAGAGGCAGTGCGAGTTCGAAACCAGAACGCTAACGCAGGCCAAAGTGTGGTTCGCGGTTGGCGTGGTTTGCTGGTATTACGTCGTCCGGGGTTTACTGTCTTGGCGTTCGAAAGAAGAATGTTTGATTCCTTCGTCAACAAAAAAAAAAGCTGGTGGTTGATTAAAGCAAGCTGTCAATCGAATTAAAAGAAAAAAACAGATAAACCAAAGAAAGAAAAGATTTTTTTCCAAGCAACATTTTGATCCTTATACTAATTTGGTCTTGGAATTTTAGGGCCACTTTTTTGGACATCAAGTTAAAAAAAATACTATAAAAATCATAAAAAGTAACGAGTCATACTGTTATTTCTTACCACAAAGCATAATAAAAAGAAAAAGAAAAAGAGACAACATCATTTCTTGTAAGAAAGTAATCACGACATACATTCTGGTTTTTACATCTTATCTTATTTGGCCCACCCAAAAAAACACAAGAAACTTAATTGCCTTAGTCTTCTTGCAAATGATGAGCCATATTAACACAACAGATTTTGAACAAATCACCTTCTTTTGTGAAAAAAAATAAATTATGATCAATGCATATCTAATTTCATCATTTATCAGAGGTCTCAATACTCTTAGTTATGAAAAAACTTGTATGGAGCACTTTTTTTTTTTTTTTACTGTAAGACTCTTATGTTGTGTGAATCTGAATTAATCGGGACATTAATTTTATAAATATTGGACACTAAATAATAAAGAAATCACTACTTAGATAACTTTTCAGAAGAAACAAAATGTACAACCCTAGACATATTTTCTCCTTCCTATTTTTCACGACTAAAAATGTAATTTAGATGAAATTCATCAAAAATTGGTTTGTTGGAAACGTTTCTAACAAATCTTCTATAATAAAAATCATATTCTAACAATGTTCTTATCAGAACATCTGTCGAAATTAACATTTTTTTTAGTAGTGGTGCCCAATGAATAGGGCAGCGGAGGGGAATATATATATATATATATATATATATATATATATATAATGTTGTTCATTTGCACTCAATGTTACTTCGCCCTTATTTTGTTTGGACAAAACACTATTATCTCCTGAACTATATCCGAAGTTGCTACGATATACCTTATTTTTGCGGGGGTCTTATTATTTCCCTAGACTTTTTTAAAATGTAATAAATGTCAGTCTAAGTGCTGACGTGGCATAGAGAACCAAACATCTGGCAGACGGTGAAATCTATTTCATTTTCTTCTTTTTTCTTTTCCTCTTAATTCCGAAATGAAATGGAAATATTATTTTGTATTTAGAAAAATGAAAAGAACAATTATTTTGTATGAACTTGAAAATTGTTAGAGGCGTTGAGCATATTTGAAGGTTGTTGAAGTTTTAAAGTTGAAATTCAAGTGCTAAATTCATTCTAAATCCTTAGTTGTTGATGAGATTCGAAATATGAAAAAAGAATTGTGAATCCACCATTGTTGAACCTTGAAAACGCTTGAAGAATCAAAAAATGAGTTTGTCGAAATTCTTGATTGTTGGCCATAGTGATTACTGGGGTATGGTGATGATGTTGTTGTGAAGTTGTAGTTGAAATTTGAGCTTGATTGGTTCAGATTTAGCTGAGTTTTGTTGAATTTTGACACAAAAAATTAGATTTGGAGCTCTTGAAAATGGGTGATAAAATGAGGATGAAGAGCTTTTAAAAATCAGTTTTAAACATACACGTGGCCATTTTGTATAGGTTAGATCCCTTTGTTTTAAGTTTCCATGCGTTTGAAAGAGGTGTTCTCACGCAGTGCTCCACGTAAACAATAAAGGTGCAAAGAATTACGAAAAAAAAGTTTAGGGGGTAATAGGACCCCCACAAAAGTAAAATGTGTCATAGCAACTTCGGATATAATTCAGGGAATAATAGTGTCTTATTCCTATTTTGTTGAAACAACTTATATATATAACTGATATAAATAAAGAATATAAGAAATTATGGAGTTTTCCTCCAAATTAAATAAACTAGACTTGCAACACAATAATATCACGAAGTCCAATCAACTCAAACTTTATATAATCAACCCCTCCATGCTCAACTCCTAAAGGGGGAAAAATGATCAATTGCATATTATAAGTTTTTTTTAATTAGCCCTTGTAGCGTTAGCAATAATAACTTTGTCTAGTTAAGAAAATAATAATAATAATAATAATAATAATAATAAGATTACATGGCCAGTTTAATTAGATGAGTAGCACTTAATTAAACTAGGGGATATGGTGGTTAATTCTGAAATGCTCTTCAGCTGGCAAAATAATTAAGTGGAAAGGTCACAATTCAGAGAGTTTAAATGTATAATCTTCTATAATGATGAGAACATTTATACATCTAAAATATAGGATCATAAGGAGGCAGGCCACTGTTTCAAAGAAACAATCCCTTCATTATTCTCATTAAAGAATGGGGTATATATACAAGTTACATATAAGAAAATCATTTTCCTATTGTATATCTAAAACTCTATTCTATTTGAAGATTAACTATACAATTATGATAATAGTACAAATCTAATTATACTACAACATACATTCCCAATATACATAATATTCTGCCCGTGATGGGTTGTTCCACTGCTGTCCGTGATGAGTTGTACCAGGCCCAATGACACTGCCCATTCTGTTCCTGTCCATTATGTATATTTAACATACCCCTGCAGTCATAGCGGGCGATCTTCGTACGCTGAGACTGTCTCTGAAATCTTCAAAAAAGATCTAGGGAAGACCCTTTGTAAAGATGTCTGCAATTTGATATCTGAAAGGGACATGACATACGCATACTTGTCCACTTCAATATGTTTAGTGCGCTGGTGCTGAACCGGATTCTCAGAAAGGTAGATGACACTAACATTATCACAATAAACCAAGATAGCTTTCTCAATAGGACAATGAAGTTCTAATAGAAGATTAAGTAACCAACAAGACTCAGAGACCACATTGGCTACCCCTCGATACTCGCCCTCTACATTAGAACGTGACAACGTTGACTGACGTTTTGTAGACCATGAGACCAAGTTATTACCAAGAAACATACAATATCTTGACGTAGACCATCTGGTGTCAGGACAGCCACCCCAATCAGCATCTGTATATGAGACACGTGTAGATGTCGACGAAGGATATAAATGCAAGTCATAATCAAGTGTCCCCTGGATGTACCTAATAATGCGTTTGAGCACATGAATGTGCTCAATCCTGGGATCATGCATAAACAAACACACCTGCTGTACGACATATGTAATATCAGGTTACGTGAACGTAAGATACTGAAGGGCCCCTGCAAGACTACGATAGCGGGTCGGATCCTCCTAGGGAGAGTCAGTTGAAGCACCCAACTTGGGTTTAGTATCAACTGGAGTGGATGTGGACTTACAGGATGGCATATCAGCCCTCTCAATGATCTCAGCTGCATACTTCCTCTGTGATAAGAACAGTCCACCTGCATGACGAGTGACATCAATCCCCAAAAAATAACTCAATGGCCTCAAGTCTTTCATTGCAAACTCAGAACTGAGCATTGTCATAATAGACTGGTGTAATGCATCAGAAGAGGCAGTCAAGATAATATCATCCACATATAATAATATATAAGCCATCGAAGAACCCCGACGATATATGAATAATGAATTATCAGACCTGCTGTGAGAGAACCCAATAGTCGAAACATAGTCAGTAAACCTCTTAGACCAAGCCCGTGGAAACTGCTTAAGCCATACAAAGACTTCTTCAACAAACAGACATGATGAGAATATAGAGTATTCCTAAACCCCAAGGGTTGATGCATATATACTGTCTCCTTGATATCACCATGTAAGAAATCATTCTTCACGTCTAGTTAATGAATGGGCCATGCTTTCGAAAGAGTCAAGTTGAGCACAGTGCGAATGATAGTCGGCTTGACCAGCGGGCTAAATGTCTCACCACAATTTACTCCAATCTGCTGAGTCTTACCATCATCTACAAGACGAGTCTTATGCCTCGCAAATGAACCATCAGAATTGTCTTTATGAGCAAATATCAACATAGACCAAATAATATTAATACCAGATGGAACCGCCCATCACGGGCAGCAGTGGAACAGCCCATCCTATTCCTGTCCGTTATGTATATTTAACACTGTCAAATTTATTAGAACTATATGGACAACTAATGTTAATTATTACTATGACTTTATGTTTTTTACACTATTTCCATCATCATTTTTGACTAATTGATTGCCCTTTAAGCTTTCATTTTTATTTAGAGAAATGATCTAAAGCAAGAAAGTCAATATATGCATACTATTAACTATGTTGTTGTGCACCCTCCAATATATTTTTGGTTCAATATGAAGAAACAACAAACTTTTAAAAAGCATAGAGAGATTCCTTTTAGCGTTAAAAATCATTGAGAAACTTCTTTAGAGGATGGTTAACTATCTAATTATTATTAATTTTATTCTTATACATATGAGGGCTTAACTTTAGGGAATAAAACACATAAAGGACAAAAACAGTCGTTATTTTTCATCTTTCTATTTTGTTAAATAGCTTTAAAATAACCTTTATTTATAAAATGTAGGAATTTGTTGGGTGTAAAACACACAAGTAAGACACAGCGGAAATTTAAAATTTTGTTTACTTACTTGCACCAACAAAGGTCGTCTGGTATGATTATGCGATAATTCAAATCTGCAAAGACAGGAAGAAAACTTACAGTTTAAGCTTTGTTAGTCTTTACTAAAGGGAGCGCACGCGATTGTCAATCCGGGTGCAAGTCTTGCTTCGGTATATTCCTTTGCCCAAGAAAGCTAGGAAATATTGACAGAGGTTTGAGAGAATTTTATTTCCTGAACTCTGAGTTCAGAAAGTGGAAAGTGAGTGTATCCTGAAATTATGGGCTAATTGCCAAATATAGAGGAAACCCTAAACCAAATCAGATTGGATCAGGCTTGAGACTGCCCAAATCCAAATCGCATGGGCGGTCAGCTGGGCCCATCACGCTTGACTCCATTTATTTTTTGCACGTTTTAATTCTAATTAAATCCAAGATTTAATTTTGACTTAATTATATAATTTTCATCAAATGAAAGTTATCCCATTATTTATTATTAAATAAAATATCTTGATTCTAAATCTGATATTTTACATTCTCTCAATATACCCTTAGACCGAAAAGACAATCGACTTAGTGTGACCCTTTAGGCCTTCACACATCGGCACTTGATCAAATCAAGGTTCACACGGAATTCCTAGACGGCGCCGGTGACGGACTCAATGTGTGAAGTACGTTTACAAGACTCAAGTAAACAGACCTCTATGTGAGATGATAAATTCCTTTCATTCGCGACACACTCGATCAAGCTTAAGATTTGCCAAGTGTCTATCCAAATGGTTTGATCAATTTATCTCATCTATATATTAGTCGACAACTAGACCATATCCTAGATATGTCTCTTGCATTGGCCAATGACTTGGTCGACTTAATATCTCTGAGAATCTGGGTGTTCTCTCGAAATTCCAATCGAGGAATGAATCTTATTATTGGCTCAACTACCACCTTTAATCTACTTCATAATGCACCCAACACAAGCCGCGTCTCAACCTATAAGGCATTTGAGCTTAGGACTGCATTACTCTGTAAACAAGGTGATATTGACCTCAAGTCTAAGGACCTCTATCTCCCACATACTGATAATACTTTAGACCTGTATAACAAATAGTTTATCAACAGGGTTTGCCAATACTCCTCTAAGAGTATCCATGTGTCTATCACTAGCAACTATTTCTAGCAATAAGTGAAATATACTACATTCTCTAAGAATGTGATGCAGACCACATGTCGACTTACAACATATCATTGATATCTCATTCTCAATGATCATTAGTCTAGGCTATTTTAAGAACTACACTCTATCATTAATATCTCACACTATCAATGACAATGTAAGTTCAAGGGATGCACATTAATGAATAATATAAACAATCAAATAATAATTCAATAATTGCAAAAGCCAAATATATTAATCTCATTAATAATATGAATGTGTTTAAGTACATTTGCTCCTAAAATGATTATTTCTAGGACATATATACTTTCAATCTCCCATTTGGCCTAGAGTCAATCACCAATGTATCTAATGTCCATGTTTTCGAAATGACCATTATGCTTGACTAAGCTTAATGGTTTAGTAAATGGGTCTGCTAGATTATTATCGGTTGGAATGTAGTCTATTTTATTTCTTCTGTCTCCACCATCTCCCTGAGTATGTGGTATTTCTTTGGTACATGTTTGTTTCTATTCGTTGATCTTGGTTCCTTAGCTTGAGCAATCGCACCAGTGTTGTTACAATAAATCGTTATTGGACAACTGACACTTGGAACAACCCCTAATTCCTTTAAGAACTCAGATATCGCGGCGAACTTCTTTACACTTTCGATCCAAGAATGTGTACTCGCCATTTGTCGAATCGCGGTTGTAGCTTGCTTGGAACTCTTCCAACCAACTACTCCACCATTTAAAATGAAGGCATAACGGTGAGATTTGAAGTCATCAAGATCCATCGGAAGCTAGCATCGTGATACCCAAGCTCTACTAGCTCTTCTTGTCCGCCATAGACTAAGAAGTATTCTTTAGTTCATCTAAGATACTTAAGAATACTCTTGACTGCTTTTCAGTGTTCCTCCCAGGATTCTGCTAGAATTTGCAAGTCATGCTAAGTGCATAGGTCACATCCGCCTCAGACAGTCATGACATACATGATTGATCCTATACCAAGATATGGGATTCTCTTCACGTGCTAAAGTTCTCAGAATCGTGGAAGGACAATCCTTCCTTGACAACTTGATGCCTTGACCCATAGGAAGATTCCCTTTCTTGGAATTTTCCATAGAGAAACGTTTTAGCACTTTGTCTATGTATACGGACTGTGACAGCCACAACAATCTATTAGGTCTATCTCTGTAGATTCTAATTCCAAGAATGTAGCAGGTTTCACCCAAGTCCTTCATCATGAAGATTTTGGATAACCATTTTTTGACTGATTGCATGAGAGTCTTATTGTCTCCCATTATCAATATGTCATCTACATATACAACAATGAAAACAATGCTCTCATTTGTGCGTTTACTATAAACGCACGGATCTTCCTCGCTTCTAACAAAGTCAAATGATTTGACTGCTTTGTCAAAACAAATGTTCCAACTCCTTGAGACTTGCTTAAGTCCATAAATGGACTTTTGTAGTTTGCATACTGCTTTGGGTTGAGTCTTGGATGCAAAACGCTCTGGCCATATCATATACACCTCCTCAATTAGATTACCATTGAGGAAGACAGTTTTAACATTCATTTGCCAAATATCATAAACATAGTATGCAGCTATTACAAGCAAAATCTGAATGGACTTAATCTTTGCAATAGGCGAAAAAGTTTCATCATAATCGACCCCAGACCGTTGATTATAACCTTTAGCCATCAATCTTGCTTTATAAGTTTGTATTTTGCCATATGCATCAGTATTCTTCTTGAAGACACATTTGCATCCTATGGGTCTAACCCCTGTTGGCAAGTCAACCAAGTTCCATACTTGGTTTATGTACATAGACTTCATTTCAGATTTCATATCTTTTTGGCATCTCTGTGAATCAATGTCTAGCATTGCTTCGTTGTAGGTAGCAGACTCATCATCATCAGGAATATCTATCTCATTATGTATTTCAACAAGAAGATTAAGTCTTTCAGGTGCACGATGAGTCCTAGTGGTCCTATAGAGTTGAACATTCTGCGTTTCAGTGTTTGCTGTATTTTGATTTTGAGAAGATGTTTGTGTATTGTACAATCCCCCACCTTGAGAACTTTCAGGAATATCATTTTGAATAGGATGATGCACAACTATTGTGTCATCTATTATTGGTTGTGCATGAGGGTCTTGCATTTCTGCATTATCCCTCACAACACTCTCGCTGGCTGAAGGGCGTACTCTAAGTACCCAATCATCATCAAATACTCCCACTGAATCCTTGTCTAGGTCATTTGACAAGGGTTCATTCTCTATATTATTTTGTACTTCTTGAATTTCTTCAAGTTCTATCTTGTTGCAACTCTGTTCCTTGTAGACATAGTCTTCTTCAAGGAAAGTTATATTTCTGGAAAAAATTACTTTATGTTCCTCAGGAAGATAGAAGTAGTACCCTATTGTTTCCTTAGGATACCCTACAAAATAATACTTCTCACTTTTAGATTCCAATTTGTCAGTGAGCAACTTTTTTACATATGCAGGGCACCCCCAGGGTCGCATGTGTCTAAGTGCTGGCCTCTTGTCATTCCATATCTCATATGGAGTTTTCTCTACTGACTTTGATGGAACTCTATTCAAAATATAGATTGAGCTTTGCAATGCATATCCCCATAGGTATGTTGGTAGAGCTGAGAAACTCATCATGGATCTAACCATATCTAATAAGGTACGATTTCTCCTCTCAGCAACTCCATTCATTTGTGGTATTCCGGGAGGAGTCCATTCTGAATGGACTCCATGAAGCTTCAAGTAATCTAGAAATTTTTTACTTAAGTACTCACCTCCTCGATCTGATCGAAGAGTTTTAATACTTGTTTCAAGTTGTTTCTTTACTTCTGACTTGTACTCCATGAATTTCTCAAAAGCTTTAGACTTATGTTTCATAAGATACACATGCCCAAACCTTGAGAAATCGTCTGTAAAAGTGATGAAATAAAGAAAGCCTCCCTTAGCTTGAGTTGGAAAAGACCCACATACATCGGTATGGACTAACTCAAGCACCTCTTTGACACGTACTCCTTTTCCAGAAAGTGATTTGGTTGTCATCTTTTCTCTTAAGCAAGATTCACAATCATCATCTGACTCTAAGTCAAATGGTTCTAAGTAATCTAATTTCCTCAATCTTGCTATCCTTGATTCATTGATGTGACCAAGTCTACAATGCCATAAGTAGGTGGGATTTCTTTGATTACTTATTTTAGCTCTTTTATTTTGTATATTGAAAATTTCATGGCTGCTATTTAGAACATACAATCCATCCACAAGCGGAGCATTTCCATAAATAAAACCGTCATAAGATAAAACATAATTTACATGAGTAATATGTGAGGAAAACCCCTCAATGTCTAACATAGGGATAGAAATAATATTTCTCGTCAAAGACGGAACAAAATAACAATTATTAAGTTCTAAACAAAAGCCTGAAGGTAAACCTAGTCTATAAGTCCCCACGCGTTCCGCATCAACTCTAGCTCCATTGCCAACGCGTAGATCTACTTCCCAAGGTCCAACCTTTCTGCTGTCAATTAGCCCCTGCACATTATTACAAATGTGTGAGCCACAAGCGGTATCTAATACCCAACAGTGAGAATTAGTTATAGACATATTTATTTCAATAACAAACATACCTTGTCCAACAGGGCCAGCACCTTGTGCTTTGTCTCCCTCTGGGGCTACACAACCATTCTTCTTCCTTTTGCAGTCCATGCATATATCTTTAGCTGACATTACCCTTTCTTTCTTTATACCTTCCTTGAGCTTCATTGTTGTGGGCGCAGTGACAACTTTACCCTTTCTCTTATGAGATTCCTTACCTTTCGGTTTGGAATAACTAGAGGAGCTAACCATAAGCTCACATTTGCTCTTAGAGATTGAAGATTCAAAAGTTTCAAGCATGTTGTGTAATGTCGGCAGTATTGCTTTAGTTCCATCCCTGTTGTTATCAACGATGAATTTCTCAAACAAACCAGGTTATGGATTTAGGGTAAGTATGAAAGCAATTCTGTCATGAAACCTAGTATCAACAGAAACCAACCTTTCAACCTTCCTGATCATCTTCAGCGCAAATTGACACACTTCGGCCCTATCGTTCAGCCAACACTTAAAGAGATCTACAAGCAACTCATTCTTCATTGCTTGAGAGTGAGAGTCATAGAGGTTCTTTAGGTGTTCTAGCATCTCTTTGGGACTCATGTGCTCACAATGCCTCTGCCAATCTATTGACATGGAAGATAGCATGACATGTTTTGCCGATCTAGCATCATTGAGGTGTTTCTGATAGGCTGCCTTGTCAAACATGGCATATGCTTCAGAATTCTCAGTAGGGACTGTAGGGAGTGATGTATCCAATACATACTCAATCTTTTCTAATCGCAACACCAAATGCAAATTTCTCAACCAGTCAGGAAAATCTGTTTCATCCAGCTTGTTCGTTTCAACCAATATTCTAAGTGATAGATTCGACATTGTAACTGAAGAAAAGATAGACTTGAAATTAACACTCTAATATAATTTCTACTGAACACATTCATTAACTAACTAACATGGTCTTTAGTTTAATTAGCTCCCACTATTTTAACATAATATTTTACCCCATAAAGAATACGGACTCATATGAAATACGGTCATATTGGGCCAAGATCCAAACTCATGTTGTCTCCGCGTTTGCTGAGGCTGATAACTTCAACAATACGATCTGGTAGGTCTCTAAACCAATTGAAAACAATTTGCAACTCTTGGTTGACCGAATGTTCTAAACAATTCGATCTGCGTCCCTCGGTACATCTGACATCATGCGACAAGACGCTTAGCAAGTCAACCCCGTTATGCGACTGCAATTATGCATCTAAGCGGGCCTAGCCTTCATCAAGCAAACACTGGGGTGTAAATACTCACAAAGGTTTATCACCTACTACAACATTTATATGCATCTATGAAAGGGTCTGAGTCCTCGTAGACTTAGAGCAAATGCTCGGACATAAATACTCATCTCGCCGAAAAGGATTTTGCACCACAATCAATTATATGCGTTCATTTTAAATGAGACTTGTATTAAATTTGGGGAACATTTTAATTCAGGGTTATGAGCAAGGTCAACTATTATATCATACATCATATGACATCCTATCATGCAATTTCTAAACACATTTAGATGAGAAACCATCAAACTCAATAGGCATGATATAAGATGGTTTTAATCACATACTGGACGCCGTCTACCCAGACAATTATAGCGGTCATTGAAAGTAAACAATTATCGCGCGCTACCCGGATAATAATCATGACTAACAAATCACTGCGCCTACCCTGACATATATATGCGGACTCTATTCTAATTATTTGAATGACAATCAATTAAACAATTAGGAGAAACAATTAATTTGTGCACACATTATCAAATAGTATGATAAATAACAATAATTGTGGGTTAATTAATTTGTTTCAATTTAGAAAATATTTAAATTCAAAATTTAAACTCAATTTTCAATTTTCGGAAATTTCTGCTCATCCAAACAGTCCCTTAATAATTCAGAAATTACAATTTAATTTTAAGGGGTGTTTCTGCAATTTTCAGAACCTTAAAATATTTACAGATTTACCCAAGGACCAAATCTGTTTTTCTGAAATTTACAGATTGACCCAGGGACTGAATCTGCTGATTTTAAAAACTTTTTAAAATCCAGAAAAATATCTTAGTGACTAATTTGTAATTTTCAGAACTTAAAATATTTTCAGATTTTCTTAAGGACCAATCTTCAATTTAAAAACTTTAATTTTAATTGCAAAAAGGTCCTTAAACTATTTCAAATTTTCAAAATCAATTCCAACCCCAAATCAAATTTGGGATTCGGATTTCGGGGCGAAATTGACGGAATTAAAATCCATCAAACGAGGGCACACATCGGGACAAACTCACCGGTGGTTTTCACCACCGATTTGGTGGCCCACAGTGGCCGGAATTTGAGTCGCCGCCGACGATTTCTAAAACCGTCGGTGGTGCTCCTTTTCCGGTCATCGTTGTCATGTAACACCACCACCATTAGATTCCTCTCGTCGAGATGAAAACGGTGGTGGTATTACTTAAGAATTTCGATGCCCGTGGTGGCCGGAAACAATCCCGCCGTCGGCGACTTTTCCGCGACTTCATTGTGTTCCGCTACCTTTCAACACCTTTATCGACCATCTTAAAAGAGAATTTCTCGATAATAGTGGAGACGGTGTTAGAACACGTTGAATCACCAAAAAATTTACCGGAAGTATCAGCCACGCCGAACAAGAATCGTAAGATCGTTTCACGCCGAACGAAGTGTCGTAACTGCTCATCGCCTCTATTTTTTTATTTTTTTTTATAAATTCCGAAAGTCAGTTTAAATCAAAACAATTAATTATCCCACATATCGTTATTAAAGATTATCGTATAATCATTAAACCAGCCTGGGCTCTGATACCACGGTAGTGATTTGTTGGGTGTAAAACACACAAGTAAGACACAACGGAAGTTTAAAATTGTGTTTACTTACTTTCCCCAACAAAGGTCGTCTGGTATGATTATGCGATAATTCAAATCTGCAAAGACAAGAAGAAAACTTACAGTTTAAGCTTTGTTAGTCTTTACTGAAGGGAGCGCACGCGATTGTCAATCCGGGTGCAAGCCTTGCTTCGGTATATTCCTTTGCCCAAGAAAGCTAGGAAATCTTGACAGAGGTTTGAGAGAATTTTATTTCCTGAACTCTGAGTTCAGAAAGTGGAAAGTGAGTGCATCCTGAAATTATGGGTTAAGTGTTAAATATATAGTGGAGGAAACCCTAAACCAAATCAGGTTGGATCGCCAAGACTGACCCAAATCAAATCGCGATGGGCGAGAGAATCGCCCATCACGCGTCTCCTCCATTTATTTTCTGCACGTTTTAGTTATAATTAAATCCAAGATTTAATTTTGACTTAATTATATAATTTTCATCAAATGCAAATTATTCCATAATTTATTATTAAATAAAATATCTTGATTCTAAATCCGATATATACATTCTCTCAATATACCATTTGACCGAAAAGACAATCGACTTAGTGTGACCCTTTAGGCCTTCACACATCGGCACTTGATCAAATCAAGGTTCACACGGAATTTCTAGACGGCGCCGGTGACGGACCCAATGTGTGAAGTATGTTTACAAGACTCAAGTAAACAGACCTCTATGTGAGATGATAAATTCCTTTCATTCGCGACACACTCGATCAAGCTTAAGATTTGCCAAGTGTCTATCCAAATGACGTGATCACTTTATCTCATCTATATATTAGTCGACAACTAGACCATATCCTAGATATGTCTCTTGCATTGGCCAATGACTTGGTCGACTTAATATCTCTGAGAAGCTGAGTGTTCTCTCGAAATTCCAATCGAGGAATGAATCATATTATTGGCTCAGCTACCACCTTTAATCTACTTCGTAATGCACCCAACACAAGCCGCGTCTCAACCTATAAGGGATTTGAGCTTAGGACTGCATTATTCCGTAAACAAGGTGATATTGACCTCAAGTCTAAGGACCTCTATCTCCCACACAACTTTAGTTTATCATTCGACATGGCCTTCGTCAGCATGTCTATTGGATTCTGACTTCCTCTGATATTCTCAAGCACTAATATTTCATCTTTCAAAGTTGATCTAATGAAATAGTATCGGAGTTATATGTGCTTCGTGCGAGCATGGTAGACCGGGTTATTTACCAAATGAATGGACACTCTAGCTATCACAATATAGCACACTCCCCTCGTGGTCTTGATCCAATTCCCGCAAAAAATATTGTAGCCACATCATCTCCTTCGTGGCCTCCGTCACAGTAGCGTACTCA
The DNA here is from genome assembly GCA_029844215.1 of Przewalskia tangutica. Taxonomy (NCBI): domain Eukaryota; kingdom Viridiplantae; phylum Streptophyta; class Magnoliopsida; order Solanales; family Solanaceae; genus Przewalskia; species Przewalskia tangutica. The sequence continues at coordinate 121,148,143 of CM056730.1, read as the reverse complement.
GCCTCACAACTAGAGAGAGCTACTATCTTCTGCAACATTGAAACCCAACAAATCGTAGTACTTTCGAAGATGTAAACATACTCGAATGTGCTCTTTATACTATCAATATCACCACCATTGTCAACATCAACATATCCATGCAATCTTGTCTCTGACTTTTGGAAACACAACGCTGAACTTGAGCTGACCTTCAAATACTTAAAAATCCACTTCACAACCTCCCAATGTTACTTTCCCGGATTGCTCATAAACGTGCTAACAACTCCCACTGCATATGCAATGTCTGGCCTCGTTCATACCATCGTGTATATAAGACTGCCAATAGCAGAGACATAAGGTATCTTATCCATATGCTCCTTCTCATCCTCGGTCACTGGCGACTGATCCTTTGACAAATGAAAGTGTCCATCCAAGAGAGTACTGACTGGCTTGGCATCATCCATGTTGAACCTCTTGAGAACCTTCTTCACGTATTCTTCTTGTGAGAGCTTGAGGCCCTTCTTACTTCTGATGATTCTCATCCCAAGGATTTGTTTTACGGTTCTCAGATCCTTCATTGTAAATTTTTCTAACAACTTCTTCTTCAATCTATCAATCTCATATAGGTCTACTCCTATGATCAGAAAGTCGTCAACATAAAAGAGCAGTATCATGTATGAGTCTTTAAATCTCTTGAAGTAACAACAGTGATCTTCTTCGCACCTTAGAAATTCGGCTTCCTTCAGAAAGCTGTCAAATTTCTTATACCACTGTCTTTGAGCCTGTTTCAGTCCGTACATGCTCTTTTGAATCTTGCACACCAGTTTCTCTTTCCCTTCGAACTCAAATTCCTCAGGTTTCTTCATGTAGATTTCCTCTTCTAAGTCACCGTGAAGGAAAAAAAATTCATCTCCACATATGAAGATGCAGATATTCCTTTGCTACCAACCCAAGAACAGTTCTGATTGTCATCAACTTAACTACGGGAGAGAAGATCTCTGTGTAGTCAATGCCTTCAATCTGTTGAAATTCATTCATAACCAGCCTTCCTTTATTGCGCTTACTTCCATTGTGGTATTCCTTTATCCAGTAGACCCATTTGTTCTACAATGTCTTCTTCTCCTCTAGTAACTTAGCTAACTCTCATGTATGATTAGACAGCAGTGAGACCATGCACCATCAAATTTCCTGACGTCGTATGCCGAACCATCTTCGCCTCCCATCGTTTTCTGAATCACAACACAACATCTCGCTCTTGATACCAATTGTTAGGATTTGAGTCCCAAATTCTACCTAATCAGAAAACAGTAAATAAGCGAAGAACCAATAACACACACAAATTTATAGTGGTTCACCCTCAATGTGAGAGCTACGTCCACTTTACCGCTTCATATTTTACTATAATAAAATAGGGAATTTGAGTTTTACAATTCTCTCTTTATCTCTTGCTCAACCTCTCAAAAAGAAAAACGGTGTCATAGTCTACATATAGAGAAAATTGTCACGACCCGAGCCGACGGGCCGCGACTGGTACCCTACCTAAGCACCCTTCTACCCAAACATCACACATAATCAGCGAAAGCTAAGGAATAACTCATATAATAAAAATAGGTAAGCCGACAAGGCTGCCACTGTATACAGAATTTTCCATAAGAAAGTTACAACATATACAACCCACACCTATCTACAGACCTCTAAGAGTTTGATAATGAAATGTGACGGGACAAGGCCCCGCCGTACCCCTGAATATACATAAGTATGTACCAAAATTACAAGCTCCAGAACAATGGAGTTATCCCAAAAGCTGAGCAAAGATCCTAAGCTCGAGGATCATCAAACTGAGTATCTATACCTGCAGGCATGAACGCAGCCCCCCGAAGGGTGTCAGTACAACAAACAAGTATGTAAACATAAAGTACAATAAATAAGATCATAACTGGCCAAAAGATGACAGGGACAAGTATGAAAATCAAATACCAGATCCAATCGTGCCATATAAAATAAAAGTCAACTGTACCTTGTATCATTGTACCACTGTATCATTGTATCATCAGATCAACGTACTAATCGCATCATTGTATCACCGCATCATGCACTATCAGACACCGTACCATCGCACTTTATAAAAATGAGAGTCAATTGTGCCCTTTAAAAATATAAAATCAATTGTATCTTTTCAAATATGAAAGTCATGTCAAAATCAGGGACACCTGCCCATAGAATCATTATGCATATCCTATTCATGAGAATCGAACCCGCATGGGTCCTTATACCCGCATTAGTATCTATACTCGCATCACGAATACATGTCCATGGAATCATATACATATAACGTACCCGACCTCTAATGAAGGTCTCGGTGTTCATGGGTATCTATACCCGCATCTGATCGGTGTATTTTATATACACCTTTTGAGTCAGTTTTAGTTAATCTTTTGTCCTATTTTGCACATATAAGTGTCGTATTAAGATAGTTTTTCGTTCTTTTGAGTCAAAGTGGTTAAAATGGTCAAATGGCGGAAAAGGAGCAAAAAGAGGGCAAAAGAGATGCGAGAAAGCAGAGAAAGTGGCGAACGAGGTAAGTAAGACCAGCGTCGCGCCTCCTGCGATCAGCGCGGCGCCACTATTCGAGAGGCTGCGAAGATCCAGCGCGCGCTCTCGCATGCCAGATGCAGGCGGCGCTAAACATCCGGTAGCTACATGAGTTCCAGCGCGGCGCCTCGAACAGAGATATCGGCGCGGCGCCAAAACACCCGGACGGACAGAACTCCGCCGGCCACTGCGCGTGGCGCCGGCCATGGAAAAATTAGGTCTTTTGACGAAATTTCGGCCAGGCAAGGAAAAGAGGAGGCGGTTTTCACTATAAAAGTAGAACCCTAGGCGGTTTTGGGGTTCCTTCGCACAACTCAAGACTTTTGCTTGGAGATTGGATACCATTAGTTTAGTAATTTCTTTTCCTTTCTTGTTCTTTATTTCGATTTTGTATGATGAACTTTGAATTAGTTCTTGTCATGTCAATGACTAGAACTAATTCTCTTATAGGCTTTCCATGTTGAATTGCTAGAAACTTATGTTATAAATTAATGCACGCTTATGGTTATTTTTCTTATTGTGAGATCTATCCAATAATTGAGTTGAATTCTTGGTAATTAATTGACAACTAATTATCACTATATGATTTCTAATCGATTCGAAAGGGGGATTGTGAATATGCTGTAAGTTGGGTAGACATTCTTGGATTGGGGATGAAAATACCTCAATTATTTATGTAGCGTTGATGAGAGGCTTAACAACCCTAATTTTGCGCATTGTGCGTGACGGTCAACTAGGTTTTTGTTCTTAATCCTCCTATAGAGTTATCCTTATCACCGAAAGGTAGGTAAGGTGCGATACTGGGGTTGAGTGTTTATATAACCCTAACGGGAGTATAAAACGATTTCGTAAACCTGCTTTCTCCAAAAGAAGAATACCATAAGTTAATGCATTAGTAAGTAGCATAAGCGGATAGTAAGGATACATGGAAGCCCTATTCTCATCACCACTGAAGTAAATCTTTATATTTAAATAGCTTGCATAATTCTTAGTTATAAACAACAAATCAATTATCAATTCACCAAATAGATACTAGAAAATAGATAGTTGGTAATTGAACCCTAATCCTTGTGGACGATATTCGGTCTTATCAAGACTATACTACTTGTCACGATAACGTGCACTTGCATTTAAAGTGTGTGCATCTTACCGCGCATCAGCATCATGGATACATGTCCATGGAATCATATATATAACGTACCCGACCTCTAATGAAGGTCTCGGTGTTCATGGGTATCTATACTCTCATCATGGATACATGTCCATTGAATCATATATATAACGTACCCTTCTCGGTGTTCATGAGTATCTATACCCGCATCATGGATACATGTCCATGGAATTATATATATAATGTACCCTGCCTCTAATGAAGGTCTCGGCGTTCATGGGTATTTATACCCGCATCACGGGTTACAAGTCCATGGAATCATACATATAACGTACCCGACCCTTTAATGAGGGTCTCGGTGTGATCATATACATACCGTACCCGGCCCATTTTGGGACTCGGTGTGAAATCATCATCTCAAGCATGAATAGATTACCGTGAGCAACCATACGCAATTTCAAATCCTCTTTTGACTCTCAAAGGAATAAATAGAATGATTTTCATTTTTGGAATAACCAAGGCTCTATCATGTCACGTATAAATCCTTAAAATGAACTTTCATTTTAGAAAATCAAGACACTCTCATATCTTTCATTTTAGAAAAATCAAGGCATTCTCATATCATGTATCAATAAGGATTAAGATTCAATAAAACTAGGTACGTCTGCCGTACACTCACTTTATACAAATCATGCCAAAAGAAGAGAGGATAGTTCACATACCGCACCAACTCAATAATCTAAATTCGTCTCGCCCCTCTGGCTAACATTGTGGAAACATCTGAATGGTGATAACAGATTCGAATTTGCCTAATTAATTCTTATATGGGCCGTGAGTAATTTATCTTGTTGTTATAAAGATCTTATCTAATCAGCTGTGAACTAGCAAATGTAAAATAAATTGGTTATATCTTAGTTTCTATGCAGATGACGTTCTAATCATTTTAATATAATAATCGTTTGTCGATACCTTTTTCACTTAACGTTGCAATGACTTGTTTTAACACGTCTACTAATAACATGCTTACTTATTTATTAAACCAGTTTCAACACTTAATACCTAACAATTCCTTTAAGTAAGCAGAGTCAACTCGGCTCTCATGCTTACTAAAACTCTTATCAACATATGTCTCTTATGCCTTAATAAGGACTTAGGAACAATTTAGACATGCTTTTAGCATAGAATCAATAACATGAATATTCTTTAACCTCTAAGAGTAGAGTAAACTATGGAGCAATACCACAGTTATAGTTCACACGTAAAACATGCCAAAAGAAGGAGGGATAGTTCACATATCTTATCGGCTATACCAACACGATAGTAGAATACGTCTCAAATAGGTACTTCAACCTATAACAACAATAAAACTTCTATCAACTTCATGAATACTAGTGTAAGTCATATACCACATAATGGTCTTCTTTTCATATAAAAAATTCGGGCAGCACTTCCCCTATATATACTCTCATCCACAACTTCCAAACGGGGCCAATAACATCAATAACCAAGCACCAATTAAGGGCATAACCAAAACAGCAACCAAGGCGATTCACACACCTATTTCTCACGTAAAACAACCCCTTAATCCTTACTAAAACATTCCACGAAAACAGTCCATATTTCAACAACAATGAGGGTAATATATGAAGCCTTTCTACACCCTCGTTCCTTTAGGATACGTTAGAAATTACCACATCTAAACATGCATATACAGTGACTAAATTTCCAGAATATACACGCATAAAACAGCACGACAATATCCAATAATTTATATGAAGTTCTCGGCCACAACAAGACTTCAAGCCAAGGCCCCTTTTCACGACTCTTTATAATCCAATTCGTTTCAAAACTTTAATATAAACCATTTCAACTTTCAATAACAAGATTTCCCTCAATCTAACATGCACTTAGTGACGATAATAACAACAATAACCAACGAATCCATAATAACAAAACAGTCCACAATTTGGCTAACATGCCAAAACTGTGACATGCACTTCTTATCCTCTATTTTACTTAACACAAGTTCATCTCTTAATTATAACATCATGTAACCTCCAATTACTTCAAGAGGAAGAAGAAATCTTACCTTAATCTTAGCCAAAACAGTCCCAAGTTCTGGGCCGCCACCACTTCCTTTTGCACCACTTCTTCACGTTACAACAACACACACGTATCCTCTACAAGCTTGTAATCATCTTACTTTCTTGTTTCTTTTCCAAAAAGTTCATTTCCAAGCTTAGGGTTCAAAGAAGTTTCTTGGCCAAAGCCGTGACCCACTGTTTTGGAGAGTTAACCTTGCATAGAACTTAGTTAAGGAGCTTAATCTTGGAAAAGAAACTAATTTGTTCATCACTTGGCTAAGGAAATTTTGAAACTTGAGGGAGAAGAAAAGAGAGAAGAGAGTTTGAAGGATGAATATATTATGAGCCTAAGTCTTGTAAGACTTGTATATATCAAGTGTATATAGCACAAGTGGATGGGGACCCATGTGGACCACTTGTCCACTTGCCTTCACTTTATAAAATATCTTCCACACTATATTCTCATCACAAAATATTAATCCAACACTTAGCCAAAATCTTACTATTTTCGATGAACACCCCCCCCCCCCCCCCAAATTGTGAATTTTTTTATGGGCCCACATTCTTAATGCCAAGACTTCATAATACAATACTAAGTCCATAAATCCATGGTAAAGAATTTAACTACAAGTTAATAATTTTCGTCGTCACATTTATCTCGAAATCTTTTCCATATAGAAAATGTAAAAATCCATTCCTTCCAACATTCAAATCTTATTTTTATAATCATGTTCTCAATTAAACGCCCTGGAATTACGGGGTGTAATAAAAATGGTGCCCTCTTAATCAGCGTTCCACACTCTACGTAGGGTCTTCATAGTATCGGCGGTGAATTAAGCTCCACAACTCAACACTTGTGAGAACAAAGGTGTAGTAACAAGGAAATGGGAAATGTAACAACAACAACAAATATGTTAGAAATCTGAAAATGAATAAAGAAATTGGCTTGCTGAGTCGAATGATTTTTCAATCTATCCTTAAGATAATATTGCCCCGTATATTCCTTTCGACGGTGTATTGGAAACTTATCTCCCAAGATAAAACAGCAATCAAACTAATGAGCAAATGAGACTCAAGAGTTCGCTTTAGGAAGAAAGATCTTAGAGTGTTTGAAGATTGTTATAGAGGAAGAATGTATTCTGAAAATGTGTGTAATGTGTGTTTTACAAATGAGCCCAAGGCTCCATTTTATAGTGAGGAGAAGATGACCTTCCACATAGTCTAGTAATGATCAATAAATACCATGTAATAGCCTTGAATGTGGAGGTACAATTCAGCCAAATAATGGCTGAATTTATGAGCAAAATAATGGAGAATTAATGCTCCAAAGTCAGCCCAAAAATCAGTTTTCGTTCTTCTCCAACGATGCTTAACGTCATGTGTAGCGGCGAAACCAGAGAGTTTGGCGTCGCCGAGCCGAGCCTGCGAGATGTCTCATGATGCAGAAACGAGAGACTTTCGGGCGTCGCCAGCATCGCGGCCCTGTAGGGAGGCGCCATGGCGCTCTGGTGCCGCGATATTTTTCCGACTCGTTTCATCTTTTACACATTGTACACGTTTTCTTTCATTTTACCAACGTGAAACCATTGTCATTTGGCCAATAATCATCTATTACCTTACGTCTCAAATAATTCGTATACGTACCAATATTTCTTCCATTAAGGAGATTACGATCCTTGGAACTTTATGTGCACGTGTGTGAAACCATGTTTCTGACGTGCGGGACCCCAATTGTTTGAGTCATAATTAATAGGATTAACTTTATTTCACGTTTAGTAAATTTCCAACAACACTTTCTCAGGTTGTTATGGGACGGAATAATCATATACATTTAATTAAAGGTTTCTAGTTGTTGCTTTAGAAATGGAAAAGCTATCGATGAGAGTGTTTCTCTTTTTAATGGTCCATATGCGACTTGAATGTGGATTAGTTGGGACAAATATCATATTATACAGACAAAAGAAAATAAAGATTTTGTATATTAACAAGATATAAGTTATATGCACTAACACTATAAAAGATATTTACATAATCAAATTATTTTCAAGATAATACAAGTATATTTTTTATAATAAATATTAGTAATTGATGCTAATTAACTTATCTTATTATGACAAGAGAACTATACTGATAGATATAACTCAACTCTAACTTATAGTAGGTTTTTGGTTCGATGAAAAATGTTTTTTTGAAAAAATAAGTGGGTCTCTTACTTATTTTTTAGTGTTTAGTAAGTTAAAATATTATTAGAAGTTTATTTATAAGTAATTTAGCAAAATACTATCGGGTGGAAAGGGATAGGGAGTGGGGGTTGGAGTTGGGGTTGGGTGAGTGAGTAGAAGACAATGAACTTAGAATTTTACATGTGAAACTTTTTTCCCCTATTTTCATTAGAAAAGTCATTTTCCTCATTTTTAAGGACTTCATTTTGCTATAAAAAATATTTTTCATAATATTTTTACCAATCAAACATGAAAAAATTGGAAAACATTTTCCGAAAAATATTTTACTCCGTACCAAACACACCCTTAAGTCTCTTTCTTTTCCAAGTCAAGGCAATTTGTTGTCTCTAATATGGCAATTTACAAACATCCAGCTTAAATGCCAAGTTACTTTTATATAATACTCCCTCCCTATCAAGTTATTTGTTGTGATTATTAAATAATTATTTTAAATTATTTGTATAGCAAAAAGTAAATGCCATGCTGGACTAACTTTCTCTGAAATATATATAATGGAATTGTATAGACTTTTGAAACATGAAAGACATTCTACTTACAATTAGGCAATAACCTTTACTTTTCAACTCTTCAGCCACTATTTTCCCAACCAAACTCCCAAATAAAAAGAAAATAAATACACACAAGAAGAAAAAATTAAACAAGCAAATGATTGTTCTCACATGACCCAAGATTTTTAGAGAATTGAAGTGTAAGTGAGTAGCATAGTGACTAGCTCAATTTTTTTTAGTATCTTTCTTCTTCTCCCCCCCTTATCAAACACCTAAAAGGGGTTCCTCTTTTCTTTTAATTTGTTTCTGTGTGGCTGTCCATGTTTAGAGAGAGCAAAATTTGGCATACTTCATAGCACTTCCACTTCTCTTCTCCTACTACTGAAAAAATTCACAACAACCAAGATTTTACATACAAGGCAGCAAAATTTAACTTAATACAAAATCCAAGAAAAATTAACCCCTTTTCTATTTTTTTTTCTTCTTCATTATTTAGTAGCCCATAAGCTTCAATATTTTCATATTTTCTTGAAAACCCCATGAGCCATGACTTGTGGTTTTAGCAAGAAAATGTTGACTTCTCTGGCTTTTTTATCTCTTCTTCTTATGGGACTTTTGCATTTCAAAGCTCCATTTTGTGGTGCAAATAATGGAAAATTTTACAGATTCAAAGGTGATTATTCTTCATCTATAAAGAGAGTTGTTAAATCTCACAACAAAGGAGGATTCTTCCCAAGAGGAAAAAATAATATTCCAAAAATGGATGAGATTTTTGGTGATGATAAGAGGAAAGTTCGCACTGGTCCAAATCCTCTACACAACAGATAAGTAAGTAGAATAGAAGAAAAAGAAAAAAAATATGAGTTTGATCTCTCTTATTTAATTTTTTAAAAAACTTTTCTATGTTTTTTTTATTTTGATATATGGTCTTTGAAGCTAAGTACATTGGCTTCATATGAATGTTTCAAGAAATCTTGAATTTTTGTATATGAGAATTGTTGCCTCTCATCTCATGATGAGATTTCGTTTTGATGAGCAAATATATTTTTTATTTGATACTTAATAAGTTGATGTGATAAAATGTATAATTACGTTGAGATTATATTGTTGATGTTCCACTTTTTTCATGTTAATTAAAGTTTTTCAATTCTCAAATGGCAAAACCGAAGGTATATCAAGAATCTTTTTCCAAACAAGCAATGGAATTTTTACTAAGTTTATTTTAGATTATTCATACTTCCAAATTTAGTACTAAAAACAAAAAGGTATAGATTCACATACTTCCAAAAGATATCCATCTCGTTAGGGAACAATTATACTATAATATGGGGTACAGTTTAAAACAAGAATAATCAACTTACTATAACTCTTATGCAAAGGATCATTATACTTGAAAAAAATACTTAATTTGCATCAATTAGTATAACTCTTATCATTGTTAACATCATAGTTCAAACGTGAATACGTGTGCATGGCAATATACGGTAGAAGATCCCATCAACTGTAGTTTTTTTTTTATTTCTTTTACTTATTATGATTAATCATATAAACTAGTAGTGATATTAAGATGACCTGATAATACGATCTTAGTTAGCTTTCGAATATCATTCACGTTTGGGGTTTGGATTTGGGGGAAGAGACCACAAGGGTGGAGGTAAGCAGGTTCGGTGAAAAATTACACTATATATACAAGGTTAAAATTATTTTTAATATATGTTGAACTTCCTTTGATTTTTTCATATATTTACTTTTTATATTTTGAACCTCTATGGTGAAAACCTGTATGGAGGTAAGCTTTAACATATGAGTTCTTTGGATGTAACTAAATAACTTTAGCTCAAATTATGTGTATGTGTTTAAGAATATACTAAATATATATACAAAAATTAAACTCATAGCTCATTTGCTAAACTTGAAGTCATTATCCTAAAATCTATCATGTGTTTCGCTGAAGGTATTATTTAAAACCAGGATAAATTTGTACCATAATCTTGAGATTATCTAGCCCATATAGAAGGGGGATAAATAATCCTAATTAAAACTATGATTATAATTCCCAGATTATAGTCATGGTTATAATTCTAAAATAACCATGTTTTGAATAAATGATCTCATTAACAAATTTTGAATTCACCTCTAGAAACATTTGCATGCGTGTTAAGAGTCCCACATCGAATATGTGTATGGAACATGGACTCCTTATATAGATTTGAATAATTTTCACCAAACAAGCTAGTTTTTTTTTTCTAAATCCTTTAAAAGACAAAAAAGCTAAAAGTTAAAATAAGTGTGGAGTGTGCATGGTAAGATGAAAACAAGGGCATTTATGCAGAAACATAAATTTCTGTAACAATTTGAATAGCTAAGGACCCACGGTGACCCAATTAGGCCTGCCTTATAAATTGGTGGGGTTCACTTTCGGCTAAAAATCAGTGAAGGTAATAAATTTTCTGCAATTCTGCTCTTTTTCCTTTTTGTTTTGTCTTTTTTCTAGAAAGAAAATTATTTTAAAGGTATATTATATATTACTCTCTCCATCTCAAAAAGATTAGTCTAGTCTGATTTGACATAAAATTTAAAAAATAAATATAGATTTTTAAATATGTGATTCAAAATAAATCTTAAATATTTATATAACTATAAATTATGTCATAATTTAAATTATTTCTAAATATAAAAAAAATTATTTTTTTAGTAATATTAATAAAAAAAATAGATTAATCTTTTTGGGACGAAGAAATACGTAATAATGATTGAGACAGGCACTATATTGCCGTTTGGCTCTAACTACTATGCTATTTATCCTTCTTTCTATATTACTTTTGCCTTTGGTCCATTTTTTACTCTTTACGTCCCAAATAAATGTCGTTTTACCGATTAAAAAAATATCCCAAAAATAATTATTACTTTAAAATTTTAAAATAATAGGAGTAGTTAGGAGTAATTATTTTTAATTATACCCTTATAAGTATTTAACAATTATTTCTTTTTAATAATGCTCAATTCTCAAAAACATCTATAGTACTCCCTCCGAATAGAAAAGAGTGTCCACTTAATATTTATTTTGAGTTAAAAAGAGTTTCTACTTATCAAATCAAGAAATAATTAATTTTACTGTTCATATTTGCCCTTATTAAGTGTTAGATAATCAAATCTCAATACCTATTTAATTAGAGACATTTTAGTTAAATTATATATTTTAGCCTAGAAGTTAGTGTCTTTATAAGAGGTGAGCAAATGACTAAGTGGACACTCTTTTTTATCCGAAGAGAGTAATAAATAAGGTCAACTTAGTAAATAAATATCTTGCTATTTTTTAATTGTTAAACAGTGTCCAGAATATTTGCCCTAGCGCCGAAAACCCGTTCCGGATTTCCAGAATCCGGATTTACCTATTGTATATTGGACTTGTACCTAAATTAGTATTGTAACATTACCATAATTTTATAGTTAGTCTTCATATAGAATATGATTTTAGATGTAAAGTAGGAATATGATTCTCCTATTGTAACTTGATATATGTCTTTCATTAATAAGAATAATCAATGAATTAATTATTTCATGGTATCAAGAGTCTAGGTTATTTTCCTTGCTTCCGCTTCTTACTTTCTTCTCCAAAATACCGTGAACATCCTCACTTTGACCCCTGGGTTTACGTCCGTAAATCAGAGCCTCTTCTCTTTCCTATTTTTCTTTGAATCTTGTTGTTCTATTTCCTATGGCTGATAAGAACAATTTTCATCTTGTCCTTACTGTTTCTAACATCAAGAGTGTCATTCCTATCGTTCTTGTCCTAGAAAACGTCCAATATGGGACATGAACGGAGTTATTTAAGATTCATGTTTTGGCACATAAAGTCCTCCACCACATCATTCATCTAACTCTTCCAAAGGAGGGTGATGAGGCGTCTACTTCTACGACAGTTGTGCCCACTAAAGAAGCAGATCCAGAATTATGGGTCATGCTTGATGTCAAGGTTCTTCAGTGGATTTATGTCACCATCTCCTTGAATCTTTTACAGACGATTATGGAACCCAACTCCACATATATATGGCGGCGTGGAATTGATTGTGATACATATTCCAAGATAACAATCATTCTCGAATTATTATCCTTGAGCAGGAATTTTCACATGTGGCTATGATGAATTTTCAAAACGTTTCTTCTTATTGCAAACGTCTCAAGGACTTGGCAGACCAACTCAGTAACGTGGGTTCTCCTGTTTCGAATAGTCGTCTAGTTCTTCAGATGGTTGCAGTCCTGTCAGAGGCCTACAACGGTGTTGCTTCGGTTATTTGTCAGAGTAACCCCCTGCCAAGATTTTATCAAGCCCGTTCTATAGTTACATTGAAAGAAGCCGGATTGGCTAAGAAAATGGCGATTGGGGCCAGGCCTGTCGTCATGATGACTGCTTCCAATTTTCTCCTTCCAATTCATTCAACGTGATCCAAAATCACAACAACGGGGGTGGTAAGAAGGGCCAAAATTGAAAGAATTGTCACGACCCGACCTCGGATCCGTGACTGGTGCCTTACCCCGGGCACCCTTGTGATACAACATCAGAGAAAACCAGCGGAAATAAACTCACGAACAAGAACTATATAAGAATATAAAACAGGCTAACCCCAAGTGGCTACCTCTAAATATAATAAAATGAAGCGATTACATCCTTACACCCCAATTCATGCGGGACTACAAGCCTCTGAAGGTATAACACTATGACGGACGGGGCCCCGCCATACCACCGAATGTACAAAAGTCTACAACCTCGGGAATCGTACCAAAAGACGAGGCCTCGAGAAATGGAGCCTTCCGAGAACCGAACCGTGATCCTAAGAGTGCGGATCGCCAGTATGAACCTCAACTGCGGCATGAGAACGCACCCGGAGATCGATCTGAACATGTACCAAATATGCGGCGGAAAATCGTAATAATATCATAAGTCAAAATATAATTTGAGTTATAGGCGAAAATCGGTTTACTTTGCGTGCCTTACTAACAATGAGTAACAAATGTATATATATATCTGCGTAAAAATAGGAAGCTCATGATCAAAAGCAGGTACCTCGCCTGTAGTATCATTAAGCAATCCTACTCACGGGACTATTTCACCCGCATAGGTCCCGTGGACCCGCAAGAGGTCATCCGCCTCGTGGGACTATTTCACCCGCATGGGACTATTTCACCCGCATGGATCCTGTGGACCCGCATGAGTACCATCGCCGTACTCGCATGGGACTATTTCACCCGCATGGATCCTGTGGACCGGATCCGCATGAGTACAAACGCCGCACTCGCATCATTGGTAGAAAATCCATGGCATAAGTAGTAAACCATCCTATTGGAGCATACCCGTGGGCCACCCATCGCACGATGTCCAAAGGAAATAACAAGAATAACCCGGGGTTTACCCGTAATAATATATATATAACATAGCTCATCCGGCTATCATACATAACATAAGCACTACCGGTCTATCATATCATAACATAAGCACTACCGGCCTATCATATCATAACATAAGCACTACCGGCTTATCATATCATAACATAAGCACTACCGGCTTATCATATCATAACATAAGCACTACCGGCCTATCATATCATAACATAAGCAAGTTAAGAAAATACCCTAACTTCTTATTAACATTATTAATATATCCTCTCTCATTTTAGTATACCTAAGACACCAACATGTCTTTTAATAGAAAATCCGGGAATTTAACCCAAGTACCATGTACTTCTAACCTTTTAAGAAATAACTTTTTTTTATACAAAAATTCCAAGATACTAATCACCATAGTATCAAGTTACAATTCCTTTTCAAAACAAGTCACATTTCCTTTTAAAACTATCTCAAGCTTCTAAATTAAGTGACTTCATTTCTTGTAAAACCTTAGGCAATTCATGCCTTAGAACCATTTTCCTTCCACAAGTTCAAATCATCAAAACCTTTCTCCATTAAACTTTCACAAACTAATATAACCAACTCCCCATAAAGCCGTTACATTAGAGTTAACAATAGTAAAACACATTCCCTTAAGTCCAAGGGATTTTTATACTTTTCTTTTAAAACGAAGCAAGTATCAAATACTTATAACAAACGAAGATTTCCAAATCTTGTACGTCTGCCGTCACATAGGTACAACTAATCATGCTCAAGAGATAGGAAAGCTCCACATACCTCTTCGGTCAATCCACAAGCTAAGTCCAATTTACCGCACGTAGTATGTCAACCTAAAATGACCACAATACGTTTATCAAGCTCTAATTACAATGCAGAATTTTTCCAAGTTAAAGTCACCAATTTCCTACGAAAAATTGGGCAGCGTTTCCTTTGTTTCTACATACTTTGCCACCTTTTCCAAGGTCGATTTTTAACGCTCAAATGCCATGTTTAAGGCTCAACAACCAACCAACACTGGGATTACACACCTAAACTTTGGTGTGTAAAAATTCAGCCCCACAAGTTATAACAACTAACCCAACAAGTCTAATGTAGTATTTAGGCAACAACATGCTCATAAAATCCCCCTAACCAATTCTTTCATAATCACACCCCATTTCTTGCATGCAACTACTCTAAGTGCATTTTTCCAACTACAAGTTCTTCCTATTAAACATGCAACACCCAATACCAACTACAAGAGAAGAAATGTTACCTTAAGTTTTAGCCAAACTTATTCCAACACCTTGCTAGCCTTTTTCTCCAAGAACACCACCACAATAGCACTTCTAAGCTAGTCACAAGCCTTCCTTGCCTTTAACTTTTCAAATTTTCTTAGGCTAGAACACCTCTTGAGGTTTTAGAGAAGGGAGCTCAAGCTTTGGAGAGAGAGAGAGTAAAGATGAAAGATGGAAAAGTGACCAAGCCTTCGTCAATTATATTGCATGCATTCGAAAATCGGATGGGGACACTTGTCACCCTCTCATGGCCTCTTTTAAAACAAAAATCAGATTTTTCTAAGTTTTTCCGCCCAAATTTCCCGCCTCGGCGCGGCCTGCTTCCGTGGCCGCGCACTCTGCGGACCTCGGATCTTTTCGGCGCGCGACCTGCTTCCCGGCGCCGCGGCTCTGGAACTTTAGCGCCTCACCGCACTTCACCCGCCTTGGCGCCGCGGCTCTGAGGCCCCTGAACGTGTTTCTCTAATTTCTCGCACGGCCCCACACGCACGGCCCGAACCACGGGGTATAACATGAATAATGGCAAGAATCGTGGCAGCAACAACGGGGGCAACCGTTAGTAGTAGCAGCAGCAGTTCTGGGAGCCCACAGGGGCCTCCTGGATAGAGGTAGTGGGACCCAGCGCCTCACAGCGTCGCGGCGCCTCTGTGACAATAGTTCAACCGCGCCCGGCTTCTTCCCGATTCGGACTCGGGGTTCATGTCGTATGGCGGCAAGCGATCCGATACTTGGCCACGCCCCGTGATCCACCACGCAGTGGGCCCCACTCAGATCGACATTGAAGCAGTGATGCACACTCTTGGGTTGACTCAACCAGACCCTAATTGGTACATGGACACTGGCGCCACTACCCACATGACATCCGATCAAGGTACTCTCTCGTCTTATTTCAATTTGAGCACTAATTGTGTTATAATTGTTGGTAATGTCAATTCTATTCCAATTAAGAGTTATGGTCATGAAACTTTGTCCCCTCCTCATCCACCACTTGTCTTGAAACATACCATTCATGCCCCAAAATTGATTAAAAATTTGATGTATGTCCGTAAATTCACTCCTGATAATTGGGTTTCTATTAATTTTGATCCATTTGGGTTTTCTGTGAAGGATTTCAAGACGGGGAGTTATCTCATGAGGTGTGACAGTAGGGGGGATTTTTATCCAATCACACCGAGTCTCAGTATCTCGCGTCAAGCTATGTCATCCACTTTTGCAGCTCTTGCTCCTTCCTTGTGGCATGCTCGTCTAGGTCATCCGGGGTCGTCTATTTTATTTTCTTTAGATAGACATAAGTTTATTTCTTGTAAGGATACACATAGTACTTCACTTTGTCAATCATGTGCTTTGGGGAAAATTATTAAGTTACCATTTGTAGCTTCGAATTTTAATACTTCAATGTCATTTGATATTATTCATAGTGATTTATGGACATCTCCGGTTCTCAGTTCTATGGCTCATCGTTATTATGTTTTATTCTTAGATGACAATTCTAAATATTTATGGACGTTTCCAATTGCGAAAATATCTCAAGTTTTTTCCATTTTCATAAAATTTAGAGCTTTCATAAGAACACAATTCGAACGGAATATCAAAAACATTTAATGTGATAATGACAAAGAGTATGACAATGGGGAATTTAGGGAGTTTTGTGCTCAAAATGAGATAAATTTTCATTTTTCTTGTCCTCATACGTCTTCACAAAACGGAAAAGCTGAGCGAAAAATTTGTACCATTAATAATATTGTCCGCACTTTATTGGTTCATTCTTCTGTTTCTCCATTATTTTGGCATCATGCGCTATAAATGGCTACCGATCTACTAAATATTCTTTCCCCTAAAGGCTTGACATATTAATCCTCTCTCAAAGTGTTATACAATAAGACTCAGTCATATTCTCATCTTAGGGTCTTCGGATGCTTATGTTATCCACTGTTTCCATCCACTACGATCAACAAACTTCAGGCACGTTCTATTCCTTGTGTATTTTTGGGTTTTCCGTCAAATCACTGTGGTTATAAATGCTTTGATATATCCTCTAAACGAATCATCATTAGTCGTCATGTTCTCTTTGATGAATCTCAATTTTCCTTTTCTAAAGTAGAAAAACCCGAGCCTAGTTCTTATGATTTTTTGGATGAGGATGTCTCCCCCTATGTTCTCCGTTATTTTTTAGATTCTGCAGAAAAAATGACGTCAGCGCCGCGACCCTTCGACGCCTGCCAACCAGTGTTCAGACAGTTTCAATCCCGTCATTAGCGTCGCGGCCCTCTGGGGAAGCGCCGGGGCGCCAAAACTTCAGAGAGCTCTGCAGTTCTTCTAGCGCCGCGGCCCTTGCCCCAGCGTCGCGGCTCTTCCGACAGTAATTCTCAAAATTTCTCAAAATTCCCCAATCCAACCCAGAGTCATGGTCCAGTCACTCGCAGTCAACAGGGTATTTTTAAATCAAAAAGATATTTTAATTTAAATTTAATGTTCTTAAATCCCCTTACCCCGTAATCCTGTGTCTGTCTTAAATGACCCTAATTGAAAAATTGTCATGACCGAGGAATATAATATTCTTATTGATAATATGATGTGGGAGTTGGTACCACGTCCATCTGATGTTAATATTATTCGGTCTATGTGGATTTTTGTTCATAAGGAAAATTCTGATGGTTCATTTGCAAGGCATAAGGCTAGACTTGTAGGTGATGGTAAGACTCAACACTTTGTTCGAGAAGGTAGCTAAAGGACAAGTAGGCATCTGTCATGTCCCTTCCAGATATCAGATTGCAGACATCTTTGCAAAGGGTCTTCTCTCAGTCCTTTTTGAAGATTTTAGAGCGATGTCGTCTGAAGACCGCATGATCACGGGGTGTGTTAAAAGATGTCGAATATTTGCCACTAGCCTCCTTGATTTCCTCGGATTTACCTGTTTATATATTAGACTTGTACCTAAATTAGTATTGTAACATTACCATAATTGTATAGTTAGTCTTCATATAGAATAGGGTTTTAGATGTAAAGTAGGAATAAGATTCTCCTATTATAACTTGTATATATATGCATTTCGTTAATAAGAATAATCAAGGGATTAATTCTTTCATTAATGAACTTTGTTACTATCTATTGTAGCTTGTTATTCGCTTAGCACACTGATTTGTTGTAGTTACTGTTTCTTTTCCTTGTTGATCTACTTTGTTTTTGTTTTATCCTGAGTCGAGTGTCTATCGAAAACAGTCTTTCTACCTCTCAAGGTATGGGTAAGGTATGTGTACACTCTACCCTCCATAGATCTTATTTGTGGAGCTACATTGGGTGTGTTGTTGTTGTTGTTTTGAACGTAAAAAGAGCTAAAACGATACTAATTTTGAGACGGATGGTATCTTTCAGAGTTTATTTTAATACATTTAAAAATAGTATTTCATAATAAAGAGTATCTGACTAAACTATCTCTTACCTTTCACTTTAATATTTCACTTAATTAACACTCTATTGGTTGTAAAATAATTATTTTTTCAACTTTCCAAAAACGTTTTAATTATTTTGAAAACAACTACAATTTCGTGTCACAAGATTTTTGTACTGGTACATCTGAAAGTTCGTATTTAATTTCTTCTGCAAAGTGTAAGACAATGAACATTTATTGTTCTTCAACATATTAGAAATTAAAGCCCTTACACCAAATTGAGTGGTTCAAATTTAAATAGGTGTAACTTCACGTTCCAAGTCCATACAATTTATTCTGATCATTTAAATTGATTTTCTTTTTGAACAGTATAATTTGTATTTATAAGTTTTTTCATAATGATTATTTTTTTGAATGGGAGCCTTGGAGCAACGTTAAAGTTGTCTCCGGGTTCGAGTCGTGGAAGCAACCGCTATTGCTTGCATTAGGTTAGACTGACTACATCACACTTCTTGGGGTGCGGCTCTTCCCTGGATCCTGCTAACACGGAATAATTATAGTTCTAATTTCTTTCTCATTCCTCTTTACAAAGGAAAAAGAATGTGGATTAAATGTCCTCTTGGATGTTCCAAACTACCATCTTAAATTTTCAGACATAAAATTTGGAATTCGAAGTGTACTCACATTAGATGGGAAAAACTTCGAAATGTAAATTGCACTTTCCCTCAGAAAATAATCTGTAGAACATTTTCAGAATGGCAAAAAAATGATATGTTAGATGAGATGTACCCTAATAAGTAATAACTTTAACAATCTGTCTTTTGTGCTTTTTTGTAGTACATTTTTTTTATTTTTTTATAATGGTCGTATACAAGACAATTATTTTTATTTAGATTATTTCACTGGATATCTATTATTTCTAATTAATATATGTATAGGCAAATGAGAAAAAATTATTAAGCATTCGATGTCTCTAACTGAAATTCGAACTCTAGTACCTTTTTCATCCACTTCATTGATACCATTTCGTGTATTCTTTTTTTTTTTTAAATTCCATTAGAAGCCGTATTTCCTCCTTAAAATCAACTCTCTGAGAATTTTACCATCTCAAGAAAAAAAAATGGATTATTAAAAGTAGGAAAGGTATATTAGTACTATCGAAGATGATTTCTGTGGTGGCCTGTCACTTGATGAAACTTTGTACTAAAAAGATTATTTGAGTAACTTGCATGTTTGTTAAAAAAAAATTAGGAGAGGGGGACGATATCCTTATTAAAATCTTTCTTTTGTTGTGAAGGCACCGCCATTCTTCTTTCGAAGTGCAGAAACCCGTGTATGATAAGCGAAATACCGTCCGATTAACCACACTTGGCCCACGTGCGATGGCCCAACCAAGGTTTATGCAGGGGATCGAACTCGTGTGTCAAAATGGTATAATGTGGGAGGTGACTACAATATAATGATTATTCAACATTATAATCTTGACTTAACTAATATCATGCTGATCTCACCATGAAGTTATAGTTGTCTAGCCAATAGTAACGCTATTGTACCATTTAAAGTTCAAACATTACATAATTAAAAGATCGGATACAAGGTCTGTACATAGGTCTACAACAAATGAGAAAATGAACTTTTTTCTTTCATTTTCACAAAAAAGATACAGAGGAAACAAACAGTGGGGAAAAGTAAGATGAAAAATATTGATATCCTCTTGCTTTACGGCACTCCTTATAGGAGTTATTGTTCTACACTTCTACTCAATTTGCTTTTGGTTCTATGTATTTGTCACATCCTTATCTTCTACTACCCTTGCCTTCATGGCGTTGAAGCCCACCACTTTACATGTTGTGAGAACAGAATGTGACTATTTTAGATTAATTTGGTTTTGTTTGGATAGAGATGGACCAGGAAGAAAAAATACTAGAAATACACATTAAAGTTGAACATAACTTGCGTATACATGAGTTGAACTTAAAGGAACAATGAAAATTTATATAGCAATCTTGCCTGGACTAAAGCATTGTTGTTGGATATATTAGTGGTAGATCACGCAACAGAAACACTTATTTTCAACAAGTAGGTCAGGAGTTAGAGTGATCAAACTGTGAAGAAAAAAATCTTGAGCTCAAGTCAAATTTCAAAAGTTAGTTCGGAAAGTGAGAATCGATCAAAATCATAAAAAGATATTATAATATGTTTCATCAACGAATGTGGGATAGTCTATAACGCCCGCACGTTAAGAAATAGACAATTGGACTCAAGATATGAGGCATTCAGCACCTCATAAAGAGATTACATCTCAATCCATCAACCAAAGTTGAACGGTCTTAACAAACCCAACTAGTACGGCAGAAGTAGGTCAAGAGTTCTAGTCACATGAAGGTTAGCATAGAATCACTATGATCCTTTTGAGAAGGGTGAGGCTAAATAGAAAGAAAGAATTAGCATCGGTATTTGGAGCCTTTAAGAATTAGTTGTAGTTTGACTTTTAAGAAGTATTTTGGTACGGAGGGGGTATAACATGTTCCATCAATTTTATGGAAGTTGAAAAATAAAACTCTTATCATTACCTTACAACAATAAACAAAGTTTAATCTCACAGGTGGGGTCTGAAGAGGGTATGATTTACGCAAACCTTATACCTATCTTGTGAGGTAGAGAGGCTGTATCTAATAGACCCTCGGCATCTAGGCGATTTTATAGGCTAAAAATGGGGCATGTGAACCAATGATCTCTTCGTAAAACAAACAAGATATTTTATGTATATATTTTTTAAAATTTGTATAATATCAGTGGCGGAGCCACCATGTAGCCGGGAGGGCCCGGACTCCCCCTCAAATTTAATTTTTCCTAGTATACTACTAGTAATATACATGATATTATAATAGAGTTCTCTCACAGCTTCCCTGCTCCTGCACACTGAAGCTTCCCCTCCCTAGACCAAAATTAAAGCCTTCGTGTATAATATTATATATTGGCACCATGCTACACGAAGACTAAATGGTGCACTTAATTGAATGTTAAGTTATTTATCTAGAAGACTAGGATCAACTCTCATTTCAGTTTTTTTTTCCTTTTTTTTTGTTTTCAGTGCACTCATTACCTTCCTGTAAGAGAAAAGAAAAAAATATTCACAAATTTACCAATAACAACATACCCAGTGAAGTCCCACAACGTGGGGTCTGGGGAGGGTAGAGTGTACACAGACCTTACCTCTATCTTGGTAGGTAGAGCGGCTGTTTCCGAGAGACCCGCGGCTCAAGACAAGCAAGCAGAAAAAAAGTCAGACCCGATCAAAAATTTAGAGCAGTAAGAAAATGTTGATAGCAAACGTGAATACGTCATGATAGTGCATCCTGAAAAGAAGCAGTAACTGCGCAGATAAATGAGATAAATCAAGTACATTAAAAAAGCATAGCAGAAGAAATAAAACTACAGAAGACTATAGAGCGATACTACGTCTATTCGTATGATATGCTAAGCATGCCTACAGTAATAACACTACACCTACCAGTTTGTAGGCGTAAGTAGGACTACGCTCGACTACCTACTACCCTTCTACCATAATTTGTGACCTCCACAATTACCTATCTAAGGTCATGTCCTCACTAAGTCTCGCCTGCTCCATATCCCGTCTAATCACCTCGCCCCAATATTTCTTCGGCCTACCTCTACCCCTCATAAACTCGTCCATAGCCAACCTCTCACACCTCCGCACTGGGGCATTTGTGTCTCTCTTCCGCACATATCCAAATCATTTCAACCTCGCTTTCCGCATCTTATCCTTCACCGGGGCCACTCCAACTCTGCCCCGAATATCTTCATTTCTAATCCTATCCTTCGTTGTATGCCACACATTCATCTCGGCATCCTCATCTCCGTCAATCTAATCCTTTGGGTGTGCGACGCCTTGATCTATCTCTTAGCATCGATGGCGGACCTACTTAAAGTATCCACTTTTCACATCTTTATTAATTATTAAAGCCGCGGTGAAGAAATAAAGAGATCCTTCTAAGCTAATCAATCAACTATATCCACTATTGAGATTAGCTTTCGCACAATCCAAACGATCAATTTTTGGAAACTTATAAAGTTCTTCCGTCAAACCTTGATCAATGAACCTACAAAATCCTTCAAATTATATCTGATTAAATCCAGGTATTTTAGATATTCCCTCATTTCCATCCCCGAGTATGCTTCAGATGCCAACCAGTCGGCCGCGATCTTACCTTCTCTCTTCTCTATGAGTATGCTTACAAAAGCACTGTCAATCCCTTTGAACAAGATTTCTGCAAGCTTGGATCAGTTGTGCTTGAGGGTGATTAGAGGAAATCAAATGAATCGTGGCCAACATTTCGCCCCATACAACATAGTCGGTCTAACCACCACCCTATAAAAATTGCCTTTAAGCTTTGGTGGCACATTTTTGTCGCACAAGACTTCAGATGCAAGCCTCTATTTCATCCACTCTGCCCCAATACGATGTGTGACATCGTCATCAATCTCTCAATTCTCTTGGATAATAGATCTGAGGTATTTCTATAGATACAACAACATATAAAGTGTAATCCCACAAGTGGGGTCTAAGGAGGGTAGGATTTACGCAGACCTTACACCTAACTTTGTGAGGTAGAGAGGTTGTATCCAATAGACCCTCGGTATATGGGCGATTTTATAGGCTAAAAATGGAGCATGTGAACCCATGATCTCTCCGTAAAACAAGGTATTTTATGTATATATTTTTTAAAATTGGTATAATATTATATGTTGACGTCATGCTACAAGAAGGCTAAATGATGCACGTAATTGAATGTTAGAGTTATTTATCTAGAAGACTAGGTATCAACTCTCATTTCAATTGTTTCCTTTTTTCCAGTGCTGCACCCATTACCTTTCTGTAAGTGAAAACAAAAAAAATATTCACGAATTTACCAGAAAATAAAATTCTATGAACCAAATATCCCAAGAGTCATCTCCTCAGTGCACTCTGAGAAGGAAATAAATGCCCAGAGGTCATTAATG
The DNA here is from genome assembly GCA_029844215.1 of Przewalskia tangutica. NCBI lineage: Eukaryota > Viridiplantae > Streptophyta > Magnoliopsida > Solanales > Solanaceae > Przewalskia > Przewalskia tangutica. Next base: position 121,124,550 of record CM056730.1, on the reverse strand, counting down.
TCCTAACTGTACACATTCAGAAGATAAGAGCCATAAACAGAGTCTCTTGTATCTACAACTACCCATACTTGTATATTTCCTCAGCAGGAAACAAATGTTTGTAGCAGTTCACAGACATGTTCGTGAAATTAACCCCCAAGAGCTGACAAAACATTATGTTGCAACATATTATCGTGAGGTCCTACAACATGCTGCAGTGGATAAAGCAATGGCTTGTGTTCAGCAATTATGATGAATACTACATGCAGTAGCATTATACCTAAAGTCAGTTTGTACCAAGACTTAAGTAACATTAATTCTACCTAATTGTCATAATTCGAATATCGGCTAAAGGTCCATTGACTCGTAGTAAGCAATTGAAATTCAAACAAGTTCATTTCAAAGAACAGTAACAAATGAGTTTCTCCCATAAAGATTTATTGCCCTTCACCTTGCCATTAAGCTATCGTCCTACAAATAACCAACCCATGCATCACTATTGTTAATGTTGGGTTTTGGTGTCATGACATTTTGTCCAACATATCATTTTCTGCACTAAATTAAAAAACCAAAATGTCGGAACAAATGTCATTGATATTCGGATCAACATTCTGGATAACAGTTTTGTCTTACTTCACTGGACAAAATCTAAAATTAAGAAGTTTTACCATAACGGTAATTTTGACTTGGCAAGGAACTTTGGAGCAGAATAAAAACGTGAGAGAAAGAGCTTAGAGAGGAAATAGGGTGAAGAACAAGTCAAATCAGCTCTTATTTTCATATCTCAAGCTACTGCTTCACGTGCCCACTTTTACCTCAACTTCTACAACAAATTGATGAGCTTTTCGAGAAGGACTCTCTACTATAAATAGAGAGGGCAGAAGAGTGAATCAATATCCAGAATCAAAATATAAAAATACCAAGAGCTCTCGGGATTTCATCTCAGAAATGTGGATCACGAAATGTTGCATGTGTTTGTGATGACATTCTGTGTGACATTACAGTCGTTGTTTCAGATTCTAGATTAGCTTTGTATCAAGCGATTGTAATGAGATATTGTTCACTTCTATTTAGATAGATTTTTCAGGCATAAGACATCTGCGACTTAACCTTTTTTATTCATTTGTATTATCTTGTAAATCTTGTAAAGAAAGGAATATATTCACTTGTATATATATATATATATATATATATATACAATACTTTTGACCATTTACCATCATAATTAATATAACCTATGTAAATATAAACATTTGTGTTCTTTATTATTTTCGCTGCATTTTTACTCTTTCAAAAGTTTTCTGTTTTTACCGAAATGTTGTCAGTTGTGTCAGACGACATTTCTGCCGACATTCGGAAACTGTTCCAGCATTCGAATTGATTTTACTTTCAGTTTGTTTGTATTATTCCATAGCATAACCCCCGGGACCCAACAAGTGGTATCAAAGTCAACACTTGACATAATAAGAGATTGGTCATATTATTCAAAGTTATAGATCCGGCTAATTCAACTATTGGTAGACTTCCCATTTTAAATGGAACAAACTGTACCTATTGAGGATTCACCTACGTTCTCACATCAAATCAATTGATGTTAGTGCATGGAGATCTATAACCAATGGGTATGTTTGTTCAAATGTTGCCGCCGGATGAGGAAGGTGACATTCTTGTTAAACCTGAATCCAAATAGATGACGGAAGAAACCAATAATACTAGCTTAACGAAAAGGCCTTCGATGAAATTTTTGGATGGGTTGACCTTTACATGAATAAACTCGTTCAAAACTGCCCAACGGCTAAGGATGCATGAGATATTTTACAAATTCATTGTGAAGGTAGATCAAGTGTTCATCGAATTAAGCTACACATGATCATGAGCAAATATGAACATTTAAGGATGGAAGAAGCGGATCATATTAAATCTTATTTTGAAACGCTCATCATTCTCTTCCTGAAAAGTTCAATTTAAAGATTTGTGTCATTGAAGAAGCTCACAATCTTGCTACTATAGACCTTCATACCTTGATGAACATTCTAAAAAACTATGAGATGAACATTGAGAATCAAATGGAACTATATAAGGGCAAGAATGTGACACTTTAAGTTCAATCCTCATAGAATCAAATCAATGAAGAGGATGAGAATCATGAAGAACTTGGTGAAGGTGCTAATGTTGTCTTACTCACTCGAAAATACATTTTGAAGGCGAGGAAGTTCAACAATGACAGAAATCAATCTAAATCTAAAAGACATCAAAACTAAGGCTTCAATCAAAAGTCCATCAAATTCCTTCCAAATACTCAAAAAGAAAAGCAAAAAGAATGAGAAGAGGAATGAGATCAAGAAGTCGAATCACAAACAATGCTGACCACTGTTTATGAACAGTTCCTGACTGAAAAATGAAAATGTCGTCTATAATGTTGCCTCAGATGTCACGATATTTCAGGCAACATCTGCAACGACATCTGCTTCTCCAGCAACATCTGAAAGGTATATATTCTAACTATTCTGATGTTAATGCTTTAGTGATTTTATTTATAGTGGTGAGACTGAGAGTATGAATCAAGTTTAATGCAAAGATGACATGATTAATGAATTACAAAACATTTGTAAAGCATTAATCGTAGAATCAAAACAACTTGAGACAAAGGTAAAATCTTTAACTTGTGGAATGTAGATCTAAAAGGCACAATAACCCAACTAGAGGTTGCACTTACCAAATAGGATACTAAATTTGGTAAGATTCGTGCAAAATTGGATTTAGCCAAAGCAACCTTTCGTGAGCTCAACTCAGAAACTTCTAAATTGAATGAGATACTCAGTTTTAAAAAACCTTCACATGTAGGTATTGTGTACTAAAATCTCTTAAAACAATATGCTCTAGTTTGTTTGACAAAAATGAGAAAATGTGTTTTGTAAAAGAAAATAATTATATAATAGGTTCTCATATATGTCAAAGGATATGAAGTTTGGGTGACGTCATTGTAACTCCCCTGTTTTTTTTTTAAAACCGTATTGTTTTCAAACTTCAGAATTCCGTGAGCGAAATGTTGTCTAAAATGTTGTCCAACATTTCTGACAACATTCAAAGCAACATGATCAAGCTGTTGATCACTCTGGTTACCCGGATCTTGCTGACTCTATTAAATCGGAAAATTCTGATGCTGTCTCATGAATTATGAATTGCCCTATTTTCTCTAGTAAGGAGAAGACTAATTACTGACTGAGAATGAAGACAAGGCTTTGAAGACCAGACTCAAGAAGGGTGGACACGAGACGGGAATAAATACATGGCCGGAGAGAAAATAGGATAGGATGAGTACTGAATCAGCTAAGCCTGACGGAGCTTTCGCCGCAAGAATAGCACTTTCAGAAGCAGTTATCGAAGTCCCTATTCTGAGCTGAAAGGTAAAAAATGTTTTAAAAGAGTTTGGATTCCCAAAATGGTTGTAACTTGTAATGTTGCGATAACTGCCTTAAGAACTAACATTTCAGGTTCTTGGTGCTTTGAGAGTAGATGTTCTCGTCACATGACATGTACAAAGGGGTTTCTAAAAAATTGTGAGTCATTCAATGGAGGTAACTTAACTTAAGGAGGTAGCAGTAAAAGCAAACTAATTGGAAAAAGAATCTTGGATGTTCCTGGATTTCCAGCTTTAAGAGATGTCTTACACGTTGAAGGTTTAATGGATAAATTGATTAGTATTATTCAATTGTGTAATGACAATATTGAGGTAAATTTAATAAGAATGCTTGTGAAGTTATGAATGAAGCTAAGGAATGTGTCATGTCAAGTACTAAAACATGTGATAATTGCTGTCTTGTTGCAAGATAAGAAACGTGTAGTAATGTCAAGATCGACGACACAACACTATGGCATCAAAAGTTGGGGCATGTCAACTACCGCAATCTGGAAAATTAGTCTCATATGGAGCGGTTAGAGACTTACCCAACTTCAGTCATAAAGGTAAAACAGTCTGTGCAGATTGTCTCCAAGGTAAGCAAACCCATATTTTCCATAATGTTGTCCAGAATAACGACAACATTCAGGTATGTCTCACTGTTTTCTATTATTGCACATGGATCTTATAGGTCCAATTGAGGTAGACAGTTTAGGAGGCATGAGGTAGTTCTATGTGATTGTAAATGATTTTTCTTGGTACTTATGGATATATTTTTTTGAAAGAAAAATCTCAAACTTTTGACATGTTTTAAAATTTTGCACTCTAGAATTAGGAACTTGTTCTATTCTCTTATTTTTTCGGATTAATTCCGACCATGAAAAAGAATTTGAAAACATCTTCTTCACAAAATTTGTGAGAAAAGAGGAATTTTTCATGAATTTTATCTGCTTTCAAAAACTCCTTAACATAATGGGTAGCACAAAGGAAGAATAGAACATGCCAAAGAATGACTAGAGTTATGCTTAGTTCTAACAAATTGTCAAAGTTTTTTTTTACTGTTTGTCACATCATTAATAGAGTCTACTTAAGGTCTGTAACAAAGATGACATCCCATGAAATTATTGTTGACACCCAATTTTGTCTCTCTCTTCCTACTATTTATCATAAAATTAAACAATTTTTTACACCGCAAAAACAATTTTAATTTTTAACAAATGCATACATATTCATACATAAATAAAGAATTTAATATTCTCAAAATAATTACAATTTATTGCTATTTGTTTTTTTAATAATCATAATTTTCATCCTAATATTATATGTTATTTACAAAAATAACATCACATTTTATATTAAGCACTAAAACATTTTCTAAAATATTATTGTGTCATTTATTATCGCATTGGTTTTATTTATTTGTTTAAGAAATTTACAAAGTTCTTCTTATTATTATTATTATATATTCTAAATCCTCAACCCATTCTTTCAAAAACAAAGAAAAACTCTAAACCAAAAGACCACAACCCAATATTATTTCCCCAAGCCCACACACGCCTCACCCTTGTTTTTTGATCCACCAGCCCATTCCTTATCTCCAAAAAAATCGAAAGCCCAATCCCTAAACAAAACCCATTTCGTCTAACACCCAAAACCTAAAATAAAAAAAATCATCTTCCTCAAATACCCTCCAACAAAAACAAAACAAAAAACACATCCCTAAGCCTCCAAAAACAGAGCAACAACGGCTTTTTCCATTGTAGAATAACATCAAAGACCTTTCCACCACAATAAAAATTGCTTATCAATTTTCATGCAAGGCCATTCTCAATCACGTGAGGCATCCACAACTTTCAGATTTGAACAAAAATCGTTGACCATTTCGAAATAAAAAACCAAAAAATCCCGCCCAAACCAAAAATCGAAAGCGTCACGATTGCGCTATTCGTCGATCAGAACTACGCGTACGCTGCGGGTTTCTTCGTCAACAAAAAATAATAATAAAATACTAAGCTATGAAGTCCAAAAAAAAAAAAAAAACTTTCAGCTATTGCTTTTGTCTTTGAAAAAAAACCTAGAATATCTCTTGTTTTCCCTCATTAAATCTTCTTAAAACACAAGTTAAAACTACTTTTTTGTTTCGAAAATTCGTGGTCTGAAAACACTTCAGAGCCGCCGCATTATCCACTGGGAAAAACCTTAAATACTTCTAATTTTTTTAGCCTTCTAAAAGAGAGGTCTAAAAACATCTGGAGCAGCCGTCGTTCTTCACCTCAAATCCTAGAATACCTTGTTACTTTTCTCATTCAGCTTTCTCAAAAGTACAAGCATAAGTTTCAAAATAAAATTTTCCTTCTGATTCGGTAAGTCGATTTAAACTCGAACGAACTTCGCCTCAGTTCGTCGCACCTAAAAAAGGTCCGTAGACTCAAACTCTTTTGACTTTATTTTCTGTATTCTTGTCGTGTGTTTCATTACTGATTTGGTAATAATGTAATTTATTTGATTGTTGTGCTTAATGTTTAAATCTGTTAAAGTTTGGATAGTTCGTTCATTTTTCTGGAATTATTTTACTAAATATAAATAGTTCATTCATTTTTTTACCGAATGGTTACTGTTATAGATGAACAAAGTCATGTTGAAACTGATTTTAGAATGATTATCGTGCTGTTTGTGGCATATTACTTTAGAAATGCCCTTTTTTATTTTACAAACACCCATGTTTTGTTTACAAGTGTTGCATTTTATTCACAATGTTTTCTTGCACGTTTTACATCTCATCTTAAACTGGGTGTTTAATTTTAACTTACCTGAATTATACTTAGATAATTTTAATTACCTCCTAATGATAATTTTCCCTTTTGCCTCCGCGTGACATGGGCGCGAGCCATACGGGCCTGCTGTGTCGCTACCGAGGCCCAGTTTGGACTGGGCAGTATTTGAGCCTTACTTTAGTTTGATCTATTAGTTTTGGACTGATATAATTAAATAATAAAAATACATATGCATTTAAGTTTATATGAATATCTTACTTATTTGCATTATTGTGTAAGGTTTAGAATATATACTAATCATTTTTCTTTCTTTGTTTTACATGAAATGCATTGGGAGTTTGTGAAGAGTCTCGACATGAGACTCATCATGACTACGACGAGAATGAAGACCCGCATCCATGTCTCTCGCGTCCCTGACTTCGGAAATCTAAAACAAAAGGGGTTGGATAACAACGTCATCCGCCCTACGTCGATTCCTTTTATTTATTCCGTGCATTTTACTTTCTCCTTTTAAATATGTTATCTCGTATAAATATTGAAATGTGTAGAATAAATAAACTTAGGATAACTAGAATAATTAGACTTTGAATAGATTAAAGGGGAGGGTAGCTTAAACATGAACTTATTTTTATATCTCCAAAACATGCATTTTATCATTTTCAAACAAATTATTTTTCAGTAAATCTCATGCAAATTTATTAAAATATATACATCTTTCAAATAAATGCTTGCAACATCTTTTCTTAAACTTTATGCTTTCCAAAACATGTATTTTTAAATGCAATAATTAACCTAAGTTTGACCGGACAACCGCAAGTTAGCGGATCTTATAGGATGCTTAACTCCTTTCCTTTAAGATAATAAAGAACTCTTACCCGGAATCTCATTAAGTTTTGCAGACCATTAATTGGAGTTTATTTTTAGCATTTTGCCAAGTAGATGTCCTAATTCATCTTTAAAATAATTAGGTGGTGACTCCTTAAATACAATTTAGGAAGTAACCATACGTAGTACACCGTTTTTACTTCGGTTAAAATGGGGTGTTACAGCATGACGACTCTACAAAGGGTGTGGATGAGGAGTCAAATGTTGAATTGCTAGATCAAAGGGACCCCTCGTCAAGGATTAGGAAGAATCATCCAACATGTCAGTTGATATGGAGAGTGTTTGAAGGAAGTAGAACGAGAGCAAAGAACCACTCAATTACAAAAGGTGTGTGTGTATGTCTACCGTATACCAAGAGGTTAGTCTTTCTTATTTTATATGTGCTCTAGAACCTATGTTTAGTGTTTGGTGTGTGTGCTCGAGTCCAAGCCTATTCCAAAGTTTTCCACTTAAATGTCGTGAAATGTGTCATCAGATATGTTGCCGACACATGTGAGTTGGGATGATATTTCATATACACTAATTCTAATATAATAGGATATAGTGATTTGGATTGGCTAGTGATGTGGATGATAGAAAGTGTACAAGTAGAGGATATTTTTATCTTGACAATAATCTTGTTTCTTGGTAGAGTCGTAAATAAAATTGTGTCTCACTTTCAACTGTTGAATCTGAATCTGTAGCAGCTGAAAGTTGTTGCTCTCACTGAATATGACTAAGACACATGTTAAACGACTATGGTTTTACTAGCAACATTTTAATTTTATAGTATGATTAGACATCATTTTTTAAGAAATTTGATTGAAAAACACCTAGTTCAAATTGAACATGTTGACACTCTTTATCAACTAGTTGATACTTTTATAAAAGTTTTTGGACCATGAGAGATTTTCTAGTTTGAAAAAAAAAATCTATTGGTCTTTGTAATCTCTGAAACGGGCACTGTTGGACGAATGTCGGCTGGAATGTCTCTAACATTTCGGGTGACATTTACCCTTGTAATATCAGAATTTGATTTACAGTACTTGTAACGGCTGATTTTTGTTCAACCAGGTATGATTTCCAAATGAAAACATGATTTTAATGTGATACCGTTCTCTGCGATGAGATTAGATATCATAAAAAATGAGTATCAAAATAAGGCAAAGCCTTTCTAATTCTCGAAAACTTTGCAATACGGGCAAAGCCCTTGAATTGATACTATTCATATACTATAGGAGTATCAAAGTGCTTAAACAAAGAAAAAATTATAAGAATACTAAATAAGTATTCTTGTTTTTGACACGAAAATGAATTTTGTATTTGTTTTATGATTAGATCTAGGACTCAATGGGAAAATGTTACATTGGTCTTGAGGTTAAACTCATAAAAACATATATGAAACATGTCTTGATTTGTCGCCGAAAGGAAGATGTTCTTGAAGGATCATGATGCTTGTGTTGTACAAAATGTTGCCAACATTACTGTTGACATTTTCAGATAATGATATTTGTTGGGATGCGATGTGTAACTGATTTTTAAAAATTCAGTTATTTTTTCCTATTTTTGTGCCTTGTTTTAATAGGAATTTCATACTTTAAACTGATAATATTATTTTTTATTCCTACTTTGATGTCTAGTTAGTTTATCCCAATATTTTAGGTGTAAGTTATTGTGTAAAATTGAAACACCTAAATTTAAGGGAATTTTGTTGCTTAGAAAGATCTGGCATGTATATACATATTCCTCTCATTTGTTTTTTTTATCATCTTCGATTTTCCCTATAAAATCAAATAAAAAAATAAAAAAAATATGTAAAAAAAAATTTAGTTTTTATGCCAAGTTTATAAATCATTCTTTACTTGTTTGTCATTCTTGTTATCTTTTTTTATTTTTATTTTTTTTAAATATTTAAAAAAAATAAAAGGAAATCACATCACACCTCTGGCAAACTCCTACCAACCCGATGGAATCATTAAATCCTCTCCACTATATTCACCTATGGAAACATCTCCAATGTCAATACAAATATCAACCAACACCACAACCAACTTTCCTATGAGTACAACCCTCCAATGAACACTGACTCAACTAAGCATAATGAACCACAACAACCCTACCGGTTTTCTTCTTCACCATCCACAGAGGACTTGTCTAAAGCTATATTATTCAAAGGTTTAGATGAACCTTTAGACATCAACTACCCAGGTGATGACAATAATTCAATAGATGTTGATGAAACATCTGATATTTCAGCATTGGGTAAGAGACCAAGATCCTCCACCTTTCCTACTTGTCGATCGAGTAAATTGTTTGAGAAGAATAGTTCGTGCAGAGCCAAGCAACAACAGGTCCAGGTCCAGGTCCAGATGTGATACTTCTATACCTGCTTGCTTGAGTAGTGACAATGACGACACGAACTTGGTGTTCTCAACAGAAGAGAGTGAAGAAGAACCAAATGCTGCTATACTGCAAATGTGTCTCAAGAAAGTGAGGAAGTTCCTGATGAAACTCCAGTGAAGCAATTCTTCCCAAAAGAAACTTCCAGATATGCCAAATCGAGTGTTGCTCCGAATGTTGTCACTGATGTCACAACATCTCAGTCAACATTTCAGCTCAACATCAGAAGAGACGCAAACTCCAACATCCTCCAGCAAAACTGAATCTAATTCAGACCTTCAGGTATGTATCTACTCAGATAAATTATATTCTAAAACTAATTCTCATAATTAGGACTGGTACAAGAATAGAGTTGTTAAGTCTGAAAAAGTAATAGATGTTGCCTCCTGTTCAGAATATGATTTGGTAGAGTTCTTAAAAGAAATACAGCTCCTAAGATCTGTTACTGAAAAAAAATGTATGTTGATAAAATAGTCAGGTTGTTTTGTGCTTATTTTGAGTTCTGTTATAATGGATACCAACTCAAAGAAATTTAGAAAGGTATATCTCTATAATAGAGTATTTTTTTTACACCTGCTGTCATAAATCAATGTATGGAATTAAATGCCGAGGAGAATGTTAGAGAATTAATTGAGTACCTCACAAAAGGTATAATGCATAAATGGATCTCTAAACTGCCTTTAAATCAACAGCCATGTTTGCCACCAGCACTGTAAGCCACCCTTGCGGTATAAGATTGAGAAAGGTTTGAGAGTTGATCTGGACAAAATGAGTTTCCATCAAGTTGTCATCTTGGCACAAAAAGAATCAACCTCAATCTTTTCTTATCCCTCTCTGGTTTATAAAGTTTTAACTACACAAGGTCTTAAGCCTAAGAGATAGGACACACTAGGGAAGGCTCTTGAATTGTACACAGTAAACAAAACAGTTTTGAAGAGTAGAGACAGAGTTATCGATCTACCCTGGAAAATGGAAAAAAATAGTGCAGATGTTGACAGAAATGTCACCAACATTCTTGACAACACTGGTCCAAGACAGTCTCCACTGTCTGCTGAACAGCTTGTGATTCAAATTGTAAAGATCAACCAACAAATCTCTGAGGTTGATACTGTGAGGAATGCTCTGATTCAAGCCGGAGACCATTTCATGCTGCTGCTTTCTTCACAAAAAGGTGGAGAAAATGATATACATATGCTACTGTCGAGGCTACTGATGATGCTACTGTCGAGGCTACTGTGGAAAAAATGATGATGTTGAAGTCGAGGAAACAGAAAATGCTAATGCAGGGGGAGATGATAAAGCAGGGGAAGTGCTAATGCAGGGGGAGCAAAGAAAGAAGGCTAGATGCTGTAGAGAAAGTGCTAATGCAGGGGGAGCAGAAGAAGAAGACTAGATGCTGTTGTTCTGTACAGAGAATGAGTTATGCATGTGCAGAGAAGGAGTTATGCAGGAGTAGAAAGCTGATGGAAAGTTGTTACTGCTGCTGTGCTGGAAGCTGCTGCTGATGTATGATGAGTTAGGAAGAGTTGATGCTACTGGTTGATATTGTAGGAAGCTAATACTACTGGTTGATACCGTATGAAGCTGATGCTACTGGTTGGAGTTGAGAATATGATTTGAATTTTTTAGATGATATGTATATATGTGCTAACATCTTTCTTCTTTTCTAATCCTATATAATGGTATATATATATATATATATATATATATATATTGTATATGCTTTGTTTTTATATACCATCACAGGTTGAGGGGAGTTTTATCTTTGTTCTAGGTCACTCGCACTTAATAGACTAGGTTTTGTGAAGAAAGGCAAAAAGGGGGTGAATGTTAATGTTTGGTTTTGATGTCATGACATTTTGTCCAACATATCATTTTCTGCACTAAGTTAAAAAACCAAAATGTTGGAACAAATGTCATTGCCATTCGGGCCAACATTCTGGATAACAGTTTTGTCTTACTTCACTGGACAGAATCTAAAATTAAGGAGTTTTACCACAACTGTAATTTTGACTTGACAAGGAACTTTGGAGTAGAATAAAAACGTGGGAGAAAGAGTCAAAGCTTGGAGAGGAAGTAGGGTGAAGAACAAGTCAAATCAACTCCTATTTTCATGCCTCAAGCTACTGCTTCACGTGCCCACTTTTACCTCAACTTCTACAACCAATTGATGAGTTTTTCAAGAAGGACTCTCTACTATAAATAGAGATGGCAGAAGAGTGAATCAATATCCAGAATCAAAATGTAAAAATAACAAGAGAGCTCTGGGATTTCATCTCAGAAATCTGGATCACGAAATGTTGTCTGTGTTTGTGACGACATTTTGTGTGACATTATAATCGCTGTTTCAGATTCTAGAATAGTTTCGTATGGAGCGATTGTAATGAGATGTTGTTCACTTCTATTTAGATAGATTTTTCAGGCATAAGTCATATGCGACTTAACCTTTTTTTATTCCTTTGTATTATCTTATAAATCTTGTAAAGAAAGGAATATATTCAATTGTGTATATATATATATATATACAATACTTTTGGTCATTTACCATCATAGGTTATAATATATAACCTATGTAAATATAAACCTTTGTTTTCTTTATTATTTCCGCTGCATTTTTACTTTTTCAAATGTTTTCTATTTTTACTGAAATGTTGTCACTGGTCGTAACATTTTCGACATTCAAAACCTGCTCCAAAGATTCGAATTGATTTTACGTTGCATTTTTACTCTTTCAAATGTTTTCTATTTTTACTGAAATGTTGTCAGTTGTGTCAGACAACATTTCTGCCGACATTCGAAAACTGTTCCAGCATTCGAATTGATTTTACTTTCAATTTGTTTTTACTATTCTATAGCATAACCCCCTGGACCCAACAACTATGATTCTTTTGTTATAATAACTGTGGTGTCCGGGATAACTTCCGCACAACTCGACTAGTTCCACCGGTACTCGCACATTACTCTATCTTCTACATAACATTCATTATATATGATTGTTATTCCATGTCCTCCCCCAACTCGCAGGGTTTGTGTAGTCCTCAGTTGGGCATGCATGCCAACACATAGAGAGTGTTTATCGTACAATAAGAGATGTCATGTCAAGATTGAAAAACAATATAGACATGCCAAAGGTATCAAACATACCATGATCTTTAGGCAGTACCAGTTGCTCAGAGCACTAGAAAATGACACACAAAGAACCTGAAGGTCGACCCAAAATGATTGTAGATAAGTCTCCAGCCAATGTAAGCTTTTTGAGATCCACATTTGTCTTCATTCTAGTCCGTTAAGCATGGGACCAACGTACTAAGTAGTCACATCTCCAGAGGCACATGAGCATATGGACAATCTCCAGATCCAGAGGAATCCCCTGTGAATCTGCCAAGAAAATACTTCTGGTAATTAATCGACAAATATTTTGTACCATATCATTTAAGTATCAGAGAAAACATAACGCATATATTCCACGTTAAACAATTCAATTAGGTGTCTAGTAAAACCTGAGAGGCGATAAAAGAAGTCTCCTCCAATTGACTTCATGACTCGATAAAGATAGAATTTAAGAACTAAGAGCATCACAGTTAAACCACCTTCCGTCAGATCAAATCATTAACATATATGTCACATGATATTAGCCATTTAGACATTCTAGTGTTAACACAGATATAACATAACGATAAACGCAAGATGTGCAAGGGGGAAAACATCATACTGCATTACAAATGCTTTCTAGGATAACTCAATAAACATTAAATTGTTGATGATGCTATTAGGACACACAAAAGTCATGTACCTGTTGGTACCCGTTTTCGATATACAAAACTAGTAGCTTAGACAACAGGGTGCATCGCAGGGACATGCAATTTTGTCAGTTTTTTTATAAGTTCAGAATTCACTTCATTAAGTACAGCTGTCTTCCATTTTGCAGTCCATCTATCGAACCAACTTCCACTATCTTCTAGGAAACAAGGTTAGATCCACAAACTGCATAACTATTGATGCTGCCACATTACTACTAGTCGAAAGGCATCATTTGTGGAAAGTCAAGGAATTTAAATGCCAAGGACTTAAGAAAAGAATCATATCTCTACCTTTCGCACAACTTAGGTGACCAATTCCACTGATAAAAAAAGGTAAAGCAATTGACAAAACACTCTAAGATCAGAAAACATCAACAAACAGCACAGTACCTTGTCTTAACACCCTTCACAATCCGATATGTGCTATACTAACAGTTAAGCATACAAAAGAACCATGTCTTCTTTGAACAACCCTAGGACCTCCATAATAGTCCCTTTTTTCCATCTTTACCATAGGAAGGCTCCCCCTTCAATGTCCTCACTGCAAGGAAATACCATTGTTAATAAAAGGGGAAACAGTTGCTTATATATGACACGGAGGTTACTCGATGAGGAAAAAAAGTTGAGAAAAAGCTAACTGAACATCACGCACACTAGTACAGTAGCTTAGAACATAGATACTTCATTACAGGCTTGACTTAGAATAGCTGCAAATTAGCATTCGTAGTTTCTTCATTGCAGAGAGAAAATTCACAAGGAATGTACAAACAGTTTGGACGTGTTTCCTCAACTTAAAAAGTACAGAAAGATGGAGAAAAGCTAATGCACAAAAAGTGCCTCAATATGGAAGTAGATTAAAGATAGTAAGAATGATGAATCTATAAAAATTATAGATTCTGAATAGCAAGCAAGTAACTCTAATCTATATGATCGTTTGGTTAGTGGATTGAGGGTTCCATAATGGGAGACAAAGATAATCAAGTACAACAACAACATACTCAGTGTAATCCCACAAGGTGGGGTCTGGGGAGAAGTAGAGTGTACGCAGACCTTACCCCTACCTTGAGAGGTATGAAGGTTGTTTCCGAAATACCCTCGGCTCAACAGAAAACATGACAAAAAGGTCAGAGAAGGTTTGAAGAAAGTTTAGCAAAGATAATCAAGTGTTTGGATTATTTTTTTGGTGTGTGCGATTTGGACTTGAAATTGTATTAGAGTTCCCCATTCATTGGATAAGTTTATCTCCCAGGGGAAAGAATGAGTGATACCATTCATGCCTACTTGTTAATTCTTTTATGATGCAATATAACTTTGACTAGTTATTATAGGTTATATTACACATTTTGGCAAAGGTCAATTTTTTATAACAAAAATTTAATCCCACGCTTAATACCACCAAAAACCAAATATATGACAAGTATCACAATTGACAATCCATCCACAATCTTCTCATTAACAATCCCCAGACTAGATACGGGATATACTTCTTTTCTTTTTGCTCTATATGTACAGTTCTCTATAGCACATTCTTAGTGCTGGAGCAACAAAAGTAACTTACCATTTCTCCAAGAAGAAATAACACACCGTCCAGTCACCAGTGATCTTAAATTTCACCATATCCTGTCCATCGCCCAAAAGACCTATAAAATGTTTTCCGTTTTGTCACAGAGTTTACAATTATGTAAGAACATTGCTTCAAGCTGCCCAATAGATCATAGATGAATAAGAAGGTTCATTCATCTCATGATTATAGGGTTCATTTAGCTGCAAAGAAAGAAGTGGCACAACTAAAACTGTCGTAGAAACCTTTTGCCCATCTAAACAATTTGCTCGAATGACAGATTAAATATTTCCAAGAATATCAAGAAATATCAACAATTTTCTCCCTAAAAATATTCATAGTCAATGTGCATAATTCATCATGGCTTTAAAGATTGCACCTTTCATGGTCATTACCATTTTCCAACCCTGTTTATCAAGCAGACCAATTTACATGAAATTTCACTCGAGCATTCATTTTTACTTGTTCGATCATCTATATGTCCAGTTCAAAAATAGTGCAATACTAACAAGCAAGGAGTAGGAGAGCGCGGGGCTGAAAGGTCACGAGTTCGATTCCCACTGCCAACACCTTCTTGGTTGAGTCTGTCACACATGGCTTGCCATGTGTGGTTTACCTGACGTCAGTCTGAGGGTTTACCCAGTGCGCACTTGTAAATAAGTAGCGATTGCGGGTTCCCGTCATAAAAAAAAAAAAAAAATTCATAATGTGTAGAATATAGACATGGAATAGATATCATGGCAAATGAATCGTCAACCATTAAGGCTACCAGCAATTCATCAAGATCCATCGATAACATTATAACAACAGATGGAATTTATTGTTCAAAGATAAAAATGAGAAGAAGAAAAAAGTTAATGTTGCGATAACACCAAATCATCGTTACTTAGTGATAGGATACAATAAAATACAGTATATTATATTTAAACTAACAACACATATAATACAATAGGTAACAACCATCCAAACTCGTAAAAAAGTAGCGACGGCGATTTCCGTCATAAAAAATAAAAAAATAAAAAAGTATCATACCAGAAACAAACTCTTTTTCTTCCCGTTTTAAGAAACGTTTATTTCGAAATACGCAATATATCTTCATTCATGTGATAAAGTTGCCTCTATACTTCTGAATGTACTAAATTCACCCACTTTCTTGTATCATATGTTATCCCACAATAGTTTTAGGAAATTAACGTTTTTTTTTGTTTGAGTTTCATCCAGTAATAGTTGCTTGAATTATGTAAATATACTTATCAGCAGAAGAGAGATTTAACAGGCGTTTGTCTCAACGTTTGAACATGCGATTTCATCTCATGATTTTATCAAATTAGGCCTTGGGTCTAACTCACACCCCAAAAGCTAGCTCAAAGGAAATAGGATTGTTCAAACCTTATAAGGAGCTCAGGATTCTCATCCGTTACTGATATGGTATATTTTTATTCAACAAATTTCATCTCATGAGATGAAATCCCAAATCATCTAAAAGACATGATCTGGGATTACAAAATTTTAAATTATAAAACTTGACTCATAAGTATATATTTTGTAAAAATAGATTCATAAGTTGGTAGATATATTTATCAATCACGTTTATCAAATATTAAAATATCTACAATTTAATAGTATATTTATAACAAATCTACTCTTACCAA
Source organism: Przewalskia tangutica (assembly GCA_029844215.1). Taxonomy (NCBI): domain Eukaryota; kingdom Viridiplantae; phylum Streptophyta; class Magnoliopsida; order Solanales; family Solanaceae; genus Przewalskia; species Przewalskia tangutica. The sequence goes on along the minus strand of CM056730.1, from coordinate 121,108,120 downwards.
CTATGTGAGGGTTATATTAAAGAGTAGTTACACTACAACTCATGTTCAATTTTTCATTTTATTGAACTAAAGTTTGATCAATTGATGTTATATTTTTTTAAAAGGTCTTTTAGTAGCGTATTGATTTTGTTATAAACTATGACTTGTTTGTTTAGTAAGATTGTATAAGAATTAAGAAATCAAGTAGTACCGGTCAATCACTGAGACGAAATTGAAATTTTCATTTAAATTTTTTGAATTCGATTCAAAATTTGTCTAGACTTCCTTCAAAATATGTTATTCATGTCCATCACTAAACAACAATTTTACCAAAAAGAGAAAAACACTAAACAACATCAGCTGATAATGCACACTTCAACTCTGACGAAAAGGTTGTTTTCATTTTTTTTTTTCTTCTTATTTTCGACTTTTTTTTAGGGTTTTGATTTATCAAAAGACAACTTTGGTCCTCATTTTCATTTGATTTGAAAAATAAATCATTTCTCCTCCTTAATTTGGCCTACAGTGTTAAGATATTCGCTAATGCTTTGCTAATACCCAATTTAAATTAATAAAATAATATTTTCCCAAGGTAAGTACCTGCTTGAATTTTAGTTTTTTTTTTAATTTAGTGAAAAGGGACTATTTTGCTTGACACATACCCAAGTATGTCGGGATCCTCCAATATTTTAGCGCAATTTATCATTCTGGAACCAACTGAGTTACGTTCATACGGGCGTGATCCTTCAATATTTATACTCCTATTTGGGTAATATGGTCTTTTATTGGAAGTAATTCAAATTTTTGGTTTTGCATCGACAACTTTCATTTGGCTACAGAACCAATTCTGTTTTTTCATGCCAAATGAAATTTCTGATTAATCTTATGTCATGATTTAACTATTTTAAGTGTCATGATTTAGTGCTATTAACTGGTAGTTATCACACCTATCCCAAATTAAAATGGTAAGAGTAATAGAGTTCCGTATGTGTAACTCTTTAGTGAACAAAGATGAAAAGAATAGACTCCATGTCGAGGTCATAACTATTTGAGCATGTTGCATCGGAAAACAAAAAACTTACTCTGACTTTGTTTACACTAACCTACAATAGTTTACCCTAAATAGGTAATAAAATTTAAGTAAAAATATGTATTAACTAAGCGCAAGTAGGTGATTATAATGCCTATAGGCTATAAGGCACATGTCATTTATTCATTGAGATGGTGTAAACAGAAGGACTAATTAACTTTATTCTGCATGAATTTGAATTATAAGGAATGAATTGAAAAAATATGTACTCGGTTTGCAGCACATCAACAAGATCATGTCTCCTGCTCCTGCTTCCTTGAATTATTTTAATTTTTATTAGTAACATTTAATTGCTTTTCTGAATGAAGGGGAACAAAGAAGTCTTTAACACAGTAAATGTTACTTCAACGAAACAATTTTCACTTCATTGGAATTAACTGAATTCAATTAATAATACAATTTCATGATGGAGTTATACAAAGATCAATTCCATGAAGAAAAAAGGCATTCTTTACCTTAAACATCTCAAACCAAAACATAAAATTTCTTTAGGCAAGACAAGAACTTGTTCAAACTTCAACCAAATTCAAGCTGTTTTTTTCCTTCACAAATTAAACAACAGATAAATTGTTGGAAGCACTGTGTTCTTTACCTATTCTGTACCTCTTTTTAAACCTGTGGATCGTGTATACGCAAAGAGAACAAATTCAATTTCCTCTATAACTAGAGGGATGAGAAAATTGGGACACCTGGTAAAGTAGCTCCAGCATCTACTATAAACATGTTGCCTGAAACGTATTCTGAGGAATCATGGATTAAATATCGTACTACTGAAGTCAAAGCAGGATTTGATGTTCCATGTGTTCTCAAAGGAATGGTTCTCAATGCAATATTGTGAATCCAATCCTTTTTTACTAGGCCCTCTGTTATCTCAGATTTGAAAAGTCCCGGTGATATTGAGTTCACTCTGATCTTGTATTTTCCCAATTCGAGGGCCATCATCTGTCACATTTGAAGAATACAAAGATTAATGAGGTTGTAAATCATAGAGAGAAGATAACATACAAAAGTTTTACTAGTGTGCATTACTATACACTTGACCTGCAACAGACTGCAGGGCAGGAAATTTTAAGAAAAGTTAAATGGATTTGACCTAATGAGAATGACTTTAGAGTACATTTCGGAAAGGTAGACCATCTTGTTTATGTTGTCTACCACTAACAACCACTAGGTATAAGCCACGAGGCCACAAGTAATATTTATGAAACATAAGCTACAAAGCCCAATATAAAAGAATCACATCCAAATGACTAAATGTGTGAAGCATCACATATATGAAGTTTAAAAAGGTAGTGAAAACTTTCATGTGAGACAATTGGAAATGGTATCTGCTTAGGTTTCTCATTGATGGGCTTAATGCCTCCACATTTACCATGATCAGATCCAAAATTCTGGCTCTAACTCAAGTTCACCAGAGAATTGCGTGGCAACTATCTTAGAGTCATTCTTCCTTGGTGTTACTACACTAGTTCTCAATATGTCGAAACATATTGTACATCAAATATGTGTATGTATATTCATATCTTTCCGCGCATTTAAATGCATTCACTAATAAGTTTATATATGAATTTACGTTCTTTCCCATCTTTATTCAAGGAGCTACCAAAGTCAGAAACATGAGATATCAAGTACGGAATTTGTCTGCTTCAAGCTGACAAAAGAGACTGATTAGCTTATAAAACTCATGAATGCTTGTCTTCGTATAATTGTATGCAATGTCAATGAAGCTAGCTTCAATTTCAAATCCCAAGAGGAACACATAGCATAGAAAAACTAAGACACTACCTTTGTGATGTTGTTAAGAGCATCCTTTGAAGAAGCATAAGCAAGACCCCCTGGTAACTGCCCACGATTAAGACCAGCGATAGAAGATATATTAATAACAGATCCTCCTTGATTAGCAGCACGCATATGTATACAAACATATTTGGTCACCAACCATGCCCCTCTTAGGTTTGTTTTGTAGATCTTATCCCATTCCTCTTCTGACAAATCCAGTGGAGAGTGCACACTGCCTATAAGATACAACCGACAGATTAGACCTCGCACAAAGCCAATTACTAAAAGATAGGTAAGAAAGCTCTTTTACATATTCTGAATCACTCCCGATTCACACCAGTACACTTTGAAAAGTCGGCATGATTTATAAATGAAATCGGATTTCAGTAAGCAAGTAATTGTACCATAATCAGCTCTAATTTTCAGATTTATGCCTGGAGTTAATACTATGAGCCATTGCCCCCCAAAAAAAAAGAACTGCTCTCTGGTAGAAATCAAGTGGACATCATCGCGACCTTTTAAAAACATCAAAAGTGCACCAGCGGCAGCATTAGGAAATCATGAAAAACAGTAACACCTTCCATTGACAAGCTCGCAGGAAGAATTTCTTAAATTAGAACTTAGTATTCAATTAGCTTTTGATGTCTGCCCAAATAGCTATTCATTAACTCATTAATTAAGGCTGATAGCGACTCAAAATATTAATCATGGAGAAAGTTCGCATACACATTGGAATGTTAGTTACATCATTTTTCTTTTTCCATCTTTCTACCATTCACCTCTGCAATAAAAAGCACTATCCACCAAAAGATACAAGCTTGCTTATTTATTATATTATCTTCTGCTCCATTATGTCTCCTCTATAATTCATCTATATAATTTGTGGAAAATTATTATAATACACACAAAATAAACTTTTAAATATTTAGGCGTTTGTCCACGGAAATTTTTAAAATCTTGCAAAAATCTTTTCACAAAAAGGCTTATTTAAGTATTTTGCTTTTCGCTCCTTTCCTGCAAGGAAAGTGGCTTGATTAAACCAAATCCCCTTTTGTTTGTGCATCTTTCTTTTTCCCATGGCTTTGACCATCCTCAATGACCTGAGGATGCTTCTAGCGCACCCCACAATGGGTTCTAATTTACTAAATCACATCTTTCTGTTTTCGTGAGAGGCGTGGAGCCACTTTTCTTTATGTAGCACGGAAATGAGCAGGGAAAGGAGCTGAAAGCCACTCTCCTATTGACAGCTGTATAAATGACTATAATTTGTTTTTGAGTGAGAGAAAGAGAGAAAACTCTAATTAGATATTCTTTTTATATTGATAGGGATCCCCATTCATTCCGGTCATTCCCTTTCTTCTTGAAGAATTTTTTTGATAAATTTTTTGAAGAAGTGGTTCTTCCACAAAACTGTTCCGTCAAAAAAAAAACTTTATTCCATAATTTGTCCATATGATTCCTTAACAATGACATTTTAAATTAACTAAAATTTGTGCAAAAAAATTGAAGTTTGATCGTATAAATAATTTATTTAGTGTTAATCACGTAGTTCAACATAAAACTTTTGACGGTTAACTACTCAATTGTGAGATTCATTGTTTTCCAAAGCTACAACAACATACACAGTGAATTAGGGAGGGTAGAGTGTTAGGTTAGGTTAGCCCTACCTGGTAGATAGGGAGGCTATTTCTAAAGATTCTCGGCTCAAAAGAAAGCATAAACAAATTTGAGAATTATCAATATCACCTCTAACACCGAGGATTGAATACTCAATTGTGAATTTCGTGGTTTATTCGAATATCATGCCATCAAAAATTCAAAACGACACCGTAAAATGCTGAAGTAAAATTAGACAAAAATTATCAATCTCACCTCGAACACCGGCGTTATTTACCAAAGCATCAATACGTCCAAAGGCGTCCCAAGCTTTCTGTACGGTGGCTTCAATGACAGCACCATTCGCGCTAACGTCAAGCTCAATCGCTACGGCTCGCAGTTCAGGAATCGAACTTACCGAATTCGAGCCGTTGATCTCATCGCAGAGAGATTTCAATCGATCGATACGGCGAGCAGCGGCGATGATTCTACAACCGGCTTTAGATAAATCGAGACAGAATTCTCGGCCAATTCCCGACGAAGCTCCGGTGACCATCACCACTTTTCCGGTGAGTTCTCGCCATGGCTCCAGCTGGCTCACTGCTTTAGTATGATTTTCCATTAGTTCTTCACTTCTTTCGGTTTGTCGCTATGAATACTGAAGCTATTATAACACTTTTTTTTTTGATGAAGAACTCGCGGCCGTTACTCTTTCGATTGCGCATAGGTAAATCCAAGCTGACACAATAAACTACAAACCACATCAGCCGATTAACCACACTGAACAAGTTTATTATAACACTTATGATATAAAGAGAGTACATTGAATATGGTTGTTTAAACCATTAAATGACAATATTACCCCCTCCAATTTGAGTATGAATTATGTGAATTCACCAAAATAATATATTTTAATATTACCCCTTCAGTTTGAGTATGAACTATGAAGGTGTCCCCTCATTTAACGACGTATACCTGACTAAACAATTATTAATGTTGACATGCTTATATACGAGTACGACAATAGTATAACTAATGTGGTCAAAGTGCGTGTTAGTTAAGACTGATAAACTAAAAATTAAAAATAATATAAATGATGCAGTAATGATATACTCTCTTTGATTTAAAATAAGTATTCACTAAACTTTTAATATATTCTTTAAAAAATGTTATAATTTTTAAAAAATGAAGAGAAAATCCTGATGATGATGAAAAAAGTACGAGGAGAATTCGAGATTCAAATGTTAGAAGGTGCAAAATCAATCGGTGCAGGAGTTACTATAATTGCTTCAGCGGGAACTGCTATCGGCATGTTCCTCGATTCATTCTGTGGCGCGAAATCCATCCTTGGCAAAACAAAATAGATAATAAAAGTTGTCTATTGGTATTAATTTAATACATTGGGATATGATACAAATCTTAAAAAATAAAATTAATTTCTATTAATTATATAAATAAATATTTATTTTAAACTAAAATAAAAAGAGAAAAGTTACACTTATTATGAACCAGAGAGTAAACAATAAATTTCTTTTAACTACTTCCTCCCATTTTCTTTCATTTTCCCTTCTTTCTAGTTTTCTTCCCCTCCCCTTATTTCGCCAACATTTCCTTTTCTTTTCCCTTCCCTTTCTTTTTGTCACCCACCCCCCCCTTCTTTTGTAACCCCCTCCTCCACTGACCCCACCTCGAACATTTAATATGAATTAGGATCGAAATAACCAGTTATTATATAAAAGTTAAAAAATTTACTCCCTTCATTCAATTTTAGTTGTTCACTATATTAAAATATTGTCCAATTTTAATTGTCCACTTTAAAAAATCAACAAATAATTTACTATTTATTTTATTTTTTCCTTAGTATTAATAAGTCAAAATTTGCAATTCCTTTTTACAATACTTTGGAATGATACTAGTGAAACTTGACTTAATAAGAAAATTTTGGCTCCAAAACTAACTTTTTATTGGAAATGTGTGAATTATTGGAATTTATTATTTAATTAGTTGGCTGCACATTTTTTTTGTTAGCTTCAATTGATTTTAATTATTAGATAATTAGTAATAATTAGGGGTAATATGACAAAATTTTCATTCTACTTTTAATTCTTTAATAAGTGTGTTAAGTCAATATATGACATGGTAAAAATGGACAGAGGAAGTAAATATTGAACGACAAATGAAAGACAAATATAATAAAGCATAAGTAGAAATTTAACGTGGTTAATTAACTTATACATGAATGTAATGTGGGAAACAAAGTGTAGAAACAAGGAAATGAGAATGTAACAACAACAACAAGTATGTAAGAAATCTGGAAATGAACAAATAAGAGGGCTTGTTGAGTCGACTGAATTCTCAATCTATCTTAAGATAATATTGCCCCGTATATTCTTTCAACAGTGTAATGACAACTTATCTCCCAAGATAAAACATCAATCAAACAAATGAGCAAAGGGAACTCAAGTGTTCGCTTAGGAAGAAAGATCTTTGAGTGTTTTGTGATTGCAAGAGAGGAATACAATTTCAGAGAATTGTTAAGTGTAAGGTGTGTTTCCAAATGAGCCTAAGGCTCCATTTTATAGTGTAGAGAATATGATCTTCCACATAGCTAAGTAATGGCCAATAAAGACCATATAATGGCCATGAATGTGGAGTAATAATTCATCCAAATAATTGCTAAATTCATGAGCCAAATAATGGAGAATTAATGCTCCAAAGTCAGCCAAAAAAATAGTTCCGTTCATCTTCCAATGATGCAAACGACCCAGCTGTCGTGGTTCTCAGCAGTAGCGCCACGGCACGAAACTTCATAGAGTTTCGCTCATGGCGCCACAAAGATTTTAAGACTCGTTTCATCTTTTACACTTTATACAGGTCTTCCCTTCGTTTACCAACGTGAAACCATTATCATTTGGTCAATAATCATCTATTCTCTTACGTCTCAAACAATTCGTATACGTACCAATATCTCTTCCATTTAAGAAAATTACGATAATTGGTACTTTATGTGCACGTGTGTGGAAACCGTGTTTCCGACGTGCGAGGCCCCAATTGTTCGATTCATAATTAATAGGATTAATTTTATTTCACATTTAGTAAATTTCCAACAATCCCATCTTGGAAGAGATTTTGATGCACACACATGGTGCATTTCGAGCAACCACTCGGCGGATCAAAGTTGCATCTGGAGAGGTAGTCGTAGCTTTGAACCTTCCATAGTAGAATACCATCGGACATATTTACTGCGCGGTGAACGTGATGTCTTGAACCGTCAGTGTTTAGTATATGCCAAGACAATGGTATCAACACAACACCTTTCCTACCCAATCCTTCTTATGTTTTTGTTCATCGTGGATCGTGGACAAACTTGGATTCTTGTGTGCTCATCTGAGGCAGCCTGTCCTCACACTTAAACAGGTGATCTCCTACAAGGTATCCTGCAATACCCCGCTACACAAGCGTTAGGAACCATTAAAAATTTCCCAACCTAACCTCAAGTATTGAGGATCATTAAAGGTTTGGAAACTTATCATTTACCCCTCTTACATGTAGCACTTTATGTCTATCACGAGAACGGCCTTGGATTATGTTTCTTAAGAAAAAAACATTATACGAAGTGCTCTTGCTTCCACCAAAGCGCTCACGGAACCTTTACAATTCAGTTTTTCCATTGAACTTTATTCCTGGGATCTACAGTCTGTAAGGTTGGGTGTCCACTGTATCGGTTCTTATTGTTTGGGTGTTAAGCCCATTCCCCTAGACAGGTAGAACATCTGATCTTTGGGTATTTCCTTCGTCATGGGATCTGCGATATTTTTCTTAGATTTTATGTAATCAATGAAAATAATACCTGAGGTGATCAGCTGCCTAACGGACTCATGTCTCCGTCGAAAATGACGAGACTTGCCGTTGTATATAGAACTTCGTGCCCTTCCTAGAGCCGACTGACTATCGCAATGGATCATTACAGAAGACACGGGTTTATCCCAACAAGAGACATCCTCTAGAAAACCATGAAGCCACTCAGCTTCCTCACCCGTTTTATCTAAAGCGATAAATTCCGACTCCATCGTGGATCGGGCAATAAGAATTTTCCTAGAGGATTTCCAATACACAGCTCCACCACCGATTGTAAAAATATATCCGTTGGTGGACTTGATGTCGTCGCTATCAGATATCCAGTTTGCATCACTATACCCCTCTAGTACCGCTGGATATCTCGAATAGTGTAACCCGAAATTCAGTGTGAACTTCATGAACTGTAGTACCCTGTTCAACGCTTTTCAGTGATCCTCACTTGGATTACGGGTGAACCTAGCCAATTTATTGACTGCATGAGCGATATCAGGTCGAGTGCAGTTTATGATATACATCAGACTACCAATCACCTGCGCATATCGCTCCTGGCGTACGGACTCACCAAGATATTTGCTAATCTTCTGACTTATATCCAATGGTGTCGATACCAGTGAACTGTCGAACATCCCAAATTTCTTCAGTACATCCTCGATGTAGTGAGATTGAGACAGGATCAGTCCATTAGATGTCTTAGAGATCTTGATCCTTAAGATTACATCTGCAATGCCCATTATCTTTCATGTCAAAATATTATTTTAACATGTTCTTAGTCTCTAGGATTATTCCAGGACTACTTCCAGTGATCAACAAGTCGTCTACATAAAGACATATCATGACGAAGGATTCGATATTTCCTTTCATGTAGACACATTTGTCACCTCCATTAATGGCGAACCCTTTTGATAGTAGAGTATTATCAAATTTCTCGTGCAATTGTTTAGGGGCTTGTTTTAGCCCGTACAACGATTTAACAAGCCGACACACTTTTGTCTCTTGTCTAGGAACCACATACCCGTCGGGTTGATCCATATATATTTCTTCTTCCAAATCACCATTTAGGAAGATTGTCTTAACATCCATTTGATGTATTTCAAGATCCCGCAAGGCGGCGGTAGCTATGAACATACGTATGGATGTCATTCTAGACACCGGAGCATAGGTGCCGAAGTAATCAAGGCCCTTCTTTTGGCGATAGCCCTTGACTACCAACCTAGCCTTGTACTTATTGATAGATCCATCTGCCTTTAACTTCCGTTTAAGGATCCACTTACAACCCAAAGGTTTGTGTCCCGGGAGAAGTCCAGCCAACTCCCAGGTGTGGTTATGCAGGATGGATTCTATCTCACTTTCTAAAGCTTCCTTCCAGAGCTGTGCTTCTGGAGTTAACAATGCTTCGGTGATTGTCCGTGGTTCATCCTGAACCAAATAGGCTTCAAAGTCTGGACCGAAGGACTTGTCCTTCCGAACCCTTTTGCTTCTCCTTGGTTCCATTTCTGAATCTTCCAAGTCATGAGAATCTAGAATACTAGATTCCGGATAATCAACTACTTCAGAATTCACTAGATCTGAGCCGTTCGGATCTAGGTAGTCATCGACTCATTGATCCTCAGAGATTTGATCATAACTTCGGGTGCGATAGGTTATGTTGTTTTACTTATACGGAAACATGTCTTCAAAGAAACTCACATTTCTTGATTCCATGATCGTACCTACATGAATGTCTGGTACATCCAACTTATGTACTAGAAAGCGATAAACACTATTGTTATTGACATATCCGATGAATATGCAATCCACAATCTTAGGTCCAATCTTGACCTGCTTTGGCATAGATACTTTTACCTTGTCCAGAAAACTCCATACCTTCAAGTATTTATATGTAGGTTTCTTTCCTTTTCATAGCTCGTATGGAGTCTTGTCTTTACCCTTGTGTGGAACTCTGTTAAGAATCCTATTCGCGGTAAAGACAGTTTCTCCCCACATGGTTTGTGTTATACCCCGTATTTCCCGAGTATGTACGTATGGACGTACGTAGAAAATTTGAACTTGAGAATTAGGCTTGGCCGAAATTTATTTGTTCACAACACCCGGTTAGAGTCGTTTTTCGGCGAAACGTTTTCCACGACTTTCGTAGGGAATTTCCGCTATGTCATTTTTAATTTTTGCGGATTTTTCCGAGACACGAAACATTTTGGACCAACGAGGCGCCACTGCACCCTCTCATTGAGCGGAGTGGGGCGGTAAAGGTGGCGAAAGTTGGCCTTGTTTGGTCGGGGGTTGGTAGGATATTTTTGTGTTAGATGGATAAGGTGCACTTGGCAAGATCTCGCCCTACACTTGCTATGCACTTGGCAAGATCTTGGCCATTGGTTGGCCTTGTGCTATAAATACCCACTTAGGATGACTTCTTCATCCATTCCAAATATTTCCTAAGTGTTAAAATCCCTCCTCTCCCTCTTGTTGACTCTCGTCAAGAGCCCTCTCCCCTTTCAAAGGCCCCTCGCCGAGAGCCCTTCCCCTCCCCTCCTCAGTGTGGCCGTGGGGTACCCCTAACCTAGTTGTCTCGTATAATACACCCCCCCTCTTGGTAGAAATACTCTCAAAAGTATTGTTATAATGCCCAAATTACCTTAGACGTATACCTTGTAGTATTCTAAGGTTATACCTATATGAAAAGCCCAGAAATACTATTATACTTCCCGTCAGTCACAAAACCGAAACCCTAGGAAAATCTCCATAGTCCGTTGGAGTATTGTGTAGAAGTTGGTTAGAACTTCTAAGGGTGGTTTAGAGCGGGTTGGAGCGCTCGGAGTTGGAGCTAAACGATTGCCCAGGATCGACTTTATACTTGGATAATTATGGGCTTATCGAGGTAAATATCTTGTCCCTCTATTGTAATTGGAAATTACATGTTGTATGGTTATATAGTTGAAGTATACTATATATAAAACTGAACGTAGTTATCGGCAATGTCTTTGGACTTAAGCCTGAATAATAAGAAACCTTTTCGAAAGAAGAAAGATCGAATCAGTATTTACATAGACCGTGATTCATGAGACTTGTGTAGCTTTCGCGAGGTAGAATTGTGAACGCCCGTTTAGACTTATAACCCCCGGTTGGCTTGGCAGTACCCAGATAGAGAGAGATTTACGCGGTGCGGGGAGTGCGCCAATTTTCGTAGAATGTTCTACGGCGGATCTAAATGTTAATAAGCGCCGTGGCCTTATAGGTTCAAGTACTACGTGTGGCGCGATCTACTTGGCGGAAGGAGTAGCCGATTGGAAGTACTTGAGCGTTTTGCTATTAGTCGATAATCGTCGCGAGGTATGTGGACCTCTTCCTATCTCTTCTAGCATGATACGTGTGAACTATGTAGTACGGTGAGACGATACGTGCTAAATGTATTTGATTGGTTTAAAACATAAAGTGTTATAACGGCTTTATGGGAAGTCGTTATAACAACTTTATGTTGGTAAGAAAATACTGTGGTTTTTAAAAGGTAACTGATCTGAACTATAACTGGCTTGTTATGTGTTAATAAAGAACTTGAAGTATTTCAAAAGATTTTTGAATCATTTCGAAAGAAGAAGTAATACTTGGTTTTTGAAAACTTAAGAGTTATACTAGCTTTATGGGAAGTTAGGTAATAACGGCTTAAGAATGTTTTACTGATTTCGGAAATCAGAGTGTGTATCGACAAACCATCGGCGTTAATAAAAGGAAATGTTTTGACAGATTTAGTATTATTAAAATCGAGAAACTTCCATCTGCATAGAAGCTAAGATGAGACAAAATGATGTTTCCTAGATCATGGCTGTTGTAATAAGATTGCTATAAACAAGAATATCCTACTCACATATAAGACTTATGTTTCTCAGATAGTTTAAAGAAGAATTGTATTCTTAAATGAATAAGACTATGAACTACGAAACCTTTCTAAAATAAGAAACGTGAACATTTGAAATTAGGCAAACTTGGACGTTTGAATAATAATGTTGTTACTTGATTTTACAAAGATAAGTGTTTTGATTCACTTCAAAAGATAATCCCTCTATTTTCATATACTACGGGTATTGTGTGACTTTTGTGAAAGTAACGTATCTTTTAAAAAAAAAAAGGTTAATGTATGAAGTACTTTGGGGATAGAAACCCGAACACGTGACATATAGTAGAAAGTACCTTGTGTGTATAACTTGATTGTGTTGGTTTGTGATAGCCTTGTAATACCTTCGTGATGCTTTGATAAGTAATCATATTAGGACGCTACGTGTGTTATTATTCCGTGACGTTGGTGTAAAGGGTTTTCCTCGATTGTGCTTATGTTGTTTAAACGATAAACCGTTATGTTGGTATTATACCACTCACCGTGTTTCCGGGTTAAGCCGCTCCGACGCGGGTAGACTCGGCGATGCAGGACCATGATTCGAGAATACCTCACGCGGGTCACGGGGCCTACGCGAGCTACGAGTTCCGTGTTAGCGGCCTTTATGGTCACGCGTCTACATGCGCTACGCGGATCGCGAGTCCAGATTTACGCCGGGAGTAGCCACCGACGCGGGTTATACCTCATGCGCGCCTACGAGGTTGGCCTATCGCGAGTCGCGGAAAGTTCGGGGCTAGACGCGCATTTGATATCGCGCGAGTGACCGGCTTTGATCATGTGACGGCCAGACAGATATCTTGATACGCTTTATGACCTTGTTAGTACCGGTGTTAGTAGTCGGCTATGCCTTCGCATTTACCCCGCATCGCTTTATTTAGACACAGTGGGACCCGTTGTTCACGTGTATTCCTTGGTGCTTTTCTATCATCGATCGCAATGGCGGTGAAGGTATTCCGCGCATGATTGATGTTGGGCGTGAGACCCATTGTTATATCGAGTGACGACTTGAGGCGTGAGTCCCCGACTTGATATGACCGCTATTTGTTGTGGAATCGTAGTTGGTTATCATACATGTCTCCCGCTTTATATAGACTACTATGATTTCATTTACGTATTTTCGCCACATACTCTGCACTTGTTGCATCGACCTCCTCGGGCTGCGTTCAAGCCGCAGGTAAAGGTACGCCAGTCGTTGATCCTCGCCTAGGGTCACATTCAGCGTTTGGGAAAGCTCCGTTTCTCGGAGGCTTATTCGTATAGTCCCCGCCGTTGTAGGTATTACATTCGTGGTATGGCGGGCCCCGTCCCGCCATTGTTGTCATATCATTTCTTAAGTCCGTAGTAATCTTTGTGGCGTGGTTTGTAAAAAGGATTAAACTGCTCATTTGTAAGAGTTGTTATTTATATATATGCCGAAAGACAAGTTTTTCCTCGACATCGTTTTGTACTTCATTTGTTTCATGTATGTGTTTATGTTCACGATTACACGATGTTGTATCACTAGGGTGCCCGGTAAGGCACCGCCACGCCCAGTTCGGTCGTGACAAAAGTGGTATCGTGAGCGCTTAATCCTCGGAAAGTGTCTGACCGTATCCAAGAGTCTTGATTATCGGTGTTGTGCACCACACCAATAATCGTGAGGCTATAGGGTATTTAGGATTGGTTTCTATTCTTCTCACTCGAGATCGTGCCTTAGAGCCGTGTTGTTAGTTGGACCTCCGACGAAATTATTTCCTATCGTTATGCCTTCGCGTAGGCAACCCGCCCAGAGGGCAAGGCGGCGGAGTCGCGAGTAGAGTTCGAGGGTGGCGAGGCGTGCCAAATCATTACCTAGGATAGTGCTTCATTCGGGGAGTTCGCGGCGCCACTAGCCCCAAGAGTTTTAGCACGCGGCGATTCCTACTGCGCCACGATGTTTGACCTTCGCCCGCGACCGAACAGTGAGTATAGAGTATACCGATGTACGCGAGTCTTGATGACTATCTAAGAGAGGTTGTGCAAGAGTAATTCTTCGCTAGTTTCGAGCATGGCACGTATCGGCTTTGCGCAGCAGCCGAGACGTGAAGAGATCGACGTTAACGGGCGACGAGAAGAGGGCGAGCAAAGAAGGTCCTTTGGTAACTTTCGAGGCGAGTCGCCTCACCAAAGAGATTAGATTATGCACATCCACCATGCCGAGGTCCTCCACAAATTTCGGGGACGCTCGGCACGCAGGAGTTGGTCGAGCTCCGCATCTTCCGGTTCATTGCGATGCACGCCATCCCGGAATGTCGTCTTTTAGTTGGTACTTGTTGTACTATGACCGCCGTGGTCTGTTGTCGAAAGAGTGTCCTTGTAGGAGGACTTAGCCTTCGTGATCGATGGGTAGTCGCCACCTTCCTTAGCTACGCCTGCAGGCGAGTTTGATTAGAACGACTAAGGAGCAAGATGATATAGATATATCCTTAACCTCTGAGATCTCAGATGTGTGATAAGGTGAGTATACCTTAAGTGCTATGTTACGATAGCGAGTGTTAGTTGTGATTAGAAATCATGGTGGGTTAACCGAGTAAGATTTTGGGGATAGAGGTGTGAGCCTTAGAGTTTTATACGTAGAGACCAGAGGTAAGGCCATCTCGAGTAAAAGATGTATTGTTTATGTTTGACCTTATAGGAGTGCTTAATGCACGTGAGTTATGTGGTGGGATTAGTCCCCGAGTAGTGTGGAATGAAAGAGGGTAGTTGAGCTAAGAAGACCGCCAGTTTTCGTAACGTGATTAGTGAGATTGTTCCGTTCGGAGCTAGTATGACGCGTTGCGGGTCGGGTTGAGGCCACGATGCGGGTCAACCCGCTAGCCAGCGCGGGTCGGTTGTGGTGGTCCCGCTGGGTTGGGGTTACGAGGTGTTAGGCGAGTTTAGTTAACCAACGCACGAATTCGTGGACGATTCGACCAAGAGTCGGGCCGGCGAGGTCACCGCCTTGTCTTCTAGCAGCACCGCTTACTCGGCAGGTTACGCGAGATGATGTATCGTAAAAGTTGTAAGGTCGCACGGTGCCTACCTTCACCTTATGGCGACATGGAGCCAGTGGTACACTGCTTTTTGTTTCGGAAGTTTTACCAAGCGGTTAAGAACTCGTGAGTCTCGAATCACATTCGCCGGGCGATGGTTGATTTCGGATAGTTGCGAGAATTGTTATCTCCTGTTGGGAAGTGTTTTATAGATACAATTTCGGTTCGGATATCGCCTGCGACGCCAGGGGCGGAAGTAAGTCACGGTTGATTGGTTCGACGTTGGCAAGATTCAGATAGTTGGTTCAGCTTGTTCCACAGATCGTGGATAGAGTAAAGCTTGTCTAGAAGAGGTTCGCACCGGAGAAATCGTGCGGATAATCGGCACGACGCCAGAGTTCGTGTTGACGGTCTTTTCGAAAGTACCACCGGGGTGGGTGTGACGAGTTTTGGAATACGTAGGAACTTAGCCCGAGTTACTTTGGGCCTTTGAGTCCATGTGAAGAATAGGCCAGGTTGCCTATATGTTAGTTTTTGCCGTCCGACTTAGGAAGCAGTATGTCCAGTCTTTCGTATTGTTATGATCGGGAAAGTATCGGAGATCCATCCAGAGTGTTCCCAGTTAATGATGACCACGTTAGAGATAGTAACCCCGAGTTTTGGAACCAAGCGATTTAAATGTGGTAAGAGTTCGAGTGTCACGACCTCGGGGATCGCATGTAGTCCGTACCATTTGTTGGGTCGCGAGCGACACTAGAACCTCGCGGCAAAGTGACAAAAGTGGTATGCTTTATGATGTTAGAGGTGTTTCGTGGACTTGGATATAAGTATTTTGCGCGATTGTGCATGGCCATTGCGCGTGATTGTTTCGTAAGTATGGTAGTGAAGACTATCTTCGCGCACGTTTGTTTTGAGACTTAGAAGGAACATTCGGGACGAATGTTTCTAAGGAGGGGAGAATGTTATACCCCGTATTTCCCGAGTATGTACGTATGGACGTACGTAGAAAATTTGAACTTGAGAATTAGGCTTGGCCGAAATTTATTTGTTCACAACACCCGGTTAGAGTCGTTTTTCGGCGAAACGTTTTCACAGCTTTCGTAGGGGAATTTCCGGCTATGTCTTTTTTTATTTTTGCGGATTTTTCCGAGACACGAAACATTTTGGACCAACAAGAGGGCGACACTGGCACCCTCTCATCGCGGAGCGGGCGTAAAGGTGGCGAAAGTTGGCCTTGTTTGGTCGCGGTTGGTAGGATATTTTTGTGTTAGATGGATAAGGTGCACTTGGCAAGATTCGCCCTACACTTGCTATGCACTTGGCAAGATCTTGGCCATCGGTTGGCCTTGGCTCAGGCTATAAATACCCTTAGGATGACTTCTTCATCCATTCCAAATATTTCCTAAGTGTTAAAATCCCTCCTCCTCTTGTTGACTCTCGCCCAAGAGCCCTCTCCCCCTTTGAAAGGCCCTCGCCGAGAGCCCTTCCCCTCCTCAGTAGGCCGTAGGGTACCCCAGCCTAGTTGTCTCGTATAATACACCCCCTCTTGGTAGAAATACTCTCAAAAGTATTGTTATAATGCCCAAATTACCTTAGCCAGATACCTTGTAGTATTCTAAGGTTATACCTATATGAAAAGCCCAAATACTATTATACTTCCGTCAATACAAAACCGAAACCCTAGGAAAATCTCCATAGTCCGTTGGAGTATTGTGTAAGTTGGTTAGAACTTCTAAGGGTGGTTTAGAGCGGGTTGAGCGCTCGGAGTCGAGCTAAACGATTGCCCGCGATCGACTTTATACTTGGATAATTATGGGCTTATCGAGGTAAATATCTTGTCCTCTATTGTAATTGAAAATTACATGTTGTATGATTATATAGTTGAAGTATACTATATATAGAATCGAACGTAGTTATCGGCAATGTCTTTGGACTTAAGCTGAATAATAAGAAACCTTTTCGAAAGAAGAATCGAATCGTATTTACATAGACCGTGATACATGAGACTTGTGTAGCTTTCTGCGAGGTAGAATTGTGCACGTCCAGTTTAGACTTATAACCCCCCCCCCCCCAGGTTGGCTTGGTATCCTGACCCGATAGTGGAGGAGATTTACGCTGTTGCGGGAGGAATGTTACGAATTTTCTCGTAATGTTCTACGGCGGATCTAAATGTTAATAAGCGCCTGGCCTTATAGGTTGAAGTACTACGTGTGGCGCGATCTACTTGGCGGAAGGAGTAGCGACGGTTGGAAGTACTTGAGCGTTTTGCTATTAGTCGATAATCGTCGCGAGGTATGTGGACCTCTTCCTATCTCTTCTAGCGTGATATGTGTGAACTATGTAGTACCAGTGACGCATACGTGCTAAATGTATTTGATTGGTTTAAAACATAAAGTGTTATAACGGCTTTATGGGAAGTTGTTATAACGACTTTATGTTGGTAAGAAAATACTTGTGGTTTTTAAAAGGTAATCGATCCGAACTATAATCGCTTGTTATGTGTTAATAAAGAACTTGAAGTATTTCAAAAGATTTTTGAATCATTTCAAAGAAGAAGTAATACTTGGTTTTTGAAAACTTAAGAGTTATACTAGCTTTATGGGAAGTTAGGTAATAACGCTTAAGAATGTTTCTTGATTTCGAAATCGAGTGTGTATCGACAAACCACCGGCGTTAATAAAAGGAAATGTTTTGTGATTTAGTATTATTAAAATCGTAGAAACTTCCATCCGCATGAAGCTAAGATGAGACAAAATGATGTTTCCTAGATCATGGTCATTGTAATAAGATTGCTATAAACAAGAATATCCTACTCACATATAAGACTTATGTTTCTCGGATAGTTTAAAGAAGAATTGTATTCTTAAATGAATAAGACTATGAACTACGAAACCTTTCTAAAATAAGAAACGTGAACATTTGAAATTAGGCAAACTCGACGTTTGAATAATAATGTTGTTACTTGATTTTACAAAGATAAGTGTTTTGATTCACTTCAAAAGATAATCCTCTATTTTCATATACTACGTATTGTGTGACTTTTGTGAAAGTAACGATCTTTTAAAAAAAGGTTAATGTATGAAGTACTTTGGGGATAGAAACCCAACATACGTGACATATAGTAGAAAGTACCTTGTGTATAACTTGATTGTGTTGGTTTGTGATAGCCTTGTAATACCTTCGATGCTTTGATAAGTAATCATATTAGGATGCTACGTGTGTTATTATTCCGCGACGCCGTGTAAAGGGGTTTTCCTCGATTGTGCTTATGTTGTTTAAACGATAAACCGTTATGTTGGTATTATACCACTCACCGTGGTTTCCGGGGTTAAGCCGCCTCCGACGCGGGGTAGACTGCGCGATGCAGGACCATGATTCGAGAATACCTCATGCGGGTCCACGGGGCCTACGCGAGCTACGAGAGTTCCGTGTTAGTGCGGCCTTTATGGTCACGCGGTGCATGTGGCTACGCGGATCGCGAGTCCGCGACGCCGGAGTAGCTACCGACGCGGGTTATACCTCACGCGGGCCTATGAGGTTGGCCTATCGCGAGTCGCGAAAGTTCCGTGGCTAGACGCGCACATTTGATATCGCGCGAGTGACCACTTTTGATCATGCGACGGCCTGCAGATATCTTGATACGATTTATGACCTTGTTAGTCCGTAGGTGTTAGTAGTCGGCTATGCCTTCGCATTTACCCGCATCGCTTTATTTAGACACGTGGGACCCGTTGTTCATGTGTATTCCTTGGTGTTTTTCTATCATCGATCACGGCATGGCGAAGGTATTCCGCGCATGATTGATGTTGTGGGCGTGAGACCCATTGTTATATCGAGTGATGACTTGAGGCGTGAGTCCACGACTTGATATGATCGCTTATTTGTTGTGAATCGTAGTTGGTTATCATACATGTCTCCGCTTTATATAGACTACTATGATTTCATTTACGATTTTCGCCACATACTCTGCACTGCCAGATCGACTCTTCGGGCCGCTCACGCCGCAGTAAAGGTACGCCCGTTGATCCTCGCTCTTAGTGGTCACAGTCGTTTGGGAAAGCTCCGCTTTCTCGAGGCTTATTCGTATAGTCCGCTGTCAGAGGTATTACATTCGTGGTATGGCGCCCCGCCCCGCCATCATGTCATATCATTTCTTAGAGGTCCTGTAGTACCGCCAGGCGTGGTTTGTAAAAAGGATTAAACTGCTCATTTGTAAGAGTTGTTATTTATATATATACGCCAAAGGCAAGTTTTTCCTCGACATCGCTTTGTACTTCATTTGTTTCATGTATGTGTTTATGTTCCGCTGATTACTCTGATGTTGTATCACTAGGGTGCCCGGGGTAAGGCACCAGTCACGGGCCCAGGTTCGGGTCGTGACAGTTTGAGGGAGGCCCGAATTGATGAGTAAAACATTCAACATTTCCTTTAGTGTTCGATTCTTGCGTTCAGCAACACCGTTTGATTGAGGTGAGTAAGGAGTCGTTGTTTGATGAACTATACCCGATTGGGTACAGAGTTCTTCAAAAGGCGCTACATATTCTCCCCCTTTATCGCTACACATTGTTTTAATTCGTCCGTTTAGTTGGTTCTCAACTTCTGCTTTGTAGCGTTTGAATGCTTCAAAAGCTTCATCTTTACTTTTTAGTAAGTAAAGGTAACAAAACCTTGTGTCATCATCTATGAAAGTCACAAAGTACTTGTTCTCCCCTCTAGTTTGAGCGAACTTTAAATCACATATATCAGTGTGTATAAGTTCTAGAGAAACGGTTTCCCTTTCAACGGATCTAAAGGGATTAGCTATTACGCTAGCCTTCTAATCGGCTAAGGTTGAATTTGTTTTTGCTTTAGTTGTTGTCGTAGAGCGACCTAAAAGTTTTGCCTCTACGCTTACCTCATACTTACGTTGAGGGTTTATGTCAATAGACGACAATAATTCCAACTTTACCAATATTTCATAAATTAGATGACTCAATCAAGTAAGTAGAAGGTTCAATTTTATTAATAGTTGAAACAGAAGGCATTACATGTGCAACATTAATCTTTGGGACGTGTATCACTTCCTTTAGATTCAGCTCCTTCTCGGACTTCATCTTTAGAATCACCTTTCCTACCCCCAGCACCTCTGAAGAAGAATTGTTTCTCATGAATAACTTCTTGTCTATGAATGGTGTATAAGTGGAGAAGGCTTCTTTATTGGAACATATGTGACGGATGACACCTGTGTCCAACCACCACTGCACCGGATTCTCAATGAGGTTTGCTTCAAGAACCACCACTGAGAACTCCTCAATCATATCGTCTACGAGCGTATATTCGACGATGTTAGCTTTGGCCTTATTCTCACATTTGAACCTGCGACAGTCTTTGGCCATGTGACCAACTATACCACAGTGGTTACACTTTCCCTTGAACTTTTCAGTTGTTTGAGACTTGTCGTCCTTTTGAACTTCCGCTTCTTGCTTGCGTTCCTTTTGACTTCCGTCAGGTTTGCCTTAGCCTCATCGGGTTGTTTCCCCTTTGGCATGACCTTCTTATTGTCCTCATGAATCTGGAGTTTGACAATAAGTTCGTCTAAGGTCATCTCCTTCGTTTTGAGTTTTAGATAATTCATAAACTCAGTCCACGAGGGAGACAACTTCTCGATCAACGCTCTAACCAAGAATTGTTCGTTGGGCTTTAATTTTTCCAAATCCAGGTGATGTAGAATCATTTGAAATTCCTGGACTTGGGATAACACACTTTTGTTGTCCACCATTTAAAATTTCAAGAACTTATCAATGATGAACTTTTTACTACCCGCATCTTGGGTGTTGTATTTTTTTTCTGAAGTTTGTCCCATAACTGTTTGGCAGTTTCAACGGTGCAATATACCGTGTATAGTGGATCGGACAAACTGTTTAGAATATAGTTCCTACACATAAAATCACCATGTTTCCATGTTTCGCGAACCATCCTCATGTCGTTAGAGACATGGTTACCTTGGCCCCCTCCCGCCAAATCATTTGGCTGAGGGTCTACGACTTCCCCAACTAGTGGAGGGTCTTCGGTTAGGAAAAGTGACATTCCCATAACCGTCAGGAAAAATAGCATCTTTTGCTGCCATCGCTTAAAATGAGCACCCATGAACTTTTCAGGACGCTCATGGTGAAAACTGAAGTGTAGGCGCGCTCGAGCGAAGCCGCCAGTAAACGCCTCTAACAGGAGCATAGGCGTTCTGGACGCCTTGGGCAGTGGCATAGGCACTATAAGTGTCCGGAGCAGCAGTGGAGGCATTAGTTGTGCCAAAAGCAGTGGTGGCACTAAAAGTGCCAAAAATAGTGGTTTGGAAGGCATTAGGATCAGTGGATACACTTGAAGTGCCAAAAACAGTGGAGTTGAAGGCAGCGGAAGTGCCTTGAGCAATGGGATTGAAGGCAGTGGGATTCCCTTGAGCATCAGTGGGATTTTCAGCGTTGAATTGATCTTGTCCAGTCATGTTGTTGTTGAAATTGCTGGGGGATATTATCTTAAGCTTGTGGGAAACAAAGTGTAGAAACAAGGAAATGAGAATGTAACAACAACAACAAGTATGTAAGAAATCTGGAAATGAACAAATAAGAGGGTTTGCTGAGTCGACTGAATTCTCAATCTATCCTTAATATAATATTGCCTTGTATATCCTTTCAACGGTGTAATGACAACTTATCTCCCAAGATAAAACAACAATCAAACAAATGAGCAAAGGGAACTCAAGTGTTCTCTTAGGAAGAAAGATCTTTGAGGGTTTTGTGATTGGAAGAGAGGAAGACAATTTCAGAGAATTGTTAAGTGTAAGGTGTGTTTTGAAATGAGCCCAAGGCTCCATTTATAGTGTAGAGAATATGATCTTCCACATAGCCAAGTAATGGTCAATAAAGACCATATAATGGCCATGAATGTGGAGTAATAATTCAGCCAAATAATGGCTGAATTCATGAGCCAAATAATGGAGAATTAATGTTCCAAAGTCAGCCCAAAAAATAGTTTTCGTTCATCTTCCAACTGGCCCAAACGCCGTGTGTACGCAGCCACGTGGCCACTAAACTTCGAGAAGTGGCGCCGCGGGTTCGCAGTCAGCCACGGCCGAAACTTCAGAGAGGTTCGGGCTCCGCAGCGCCGTGGCGCTCTGGCGCCACGACATTTTCAGACTCGTCTCATCTTTTACACTTTATACACGTCTTCCCTTCGTTTACCAACGTGAAACCATTGTCATTTGGCCAATAATCATCTATTCTCTTACGTCTCAAACAATTCGTATACGTATCAATATCTCTTCCATTTAAGGAAATTACGATCCTTGGTACTTTATGTGCACGTGTGTGAAAATCATGTTTCCGACGTGCGGGGCCCAATTATTCGAGTCATAATTAATAGTTTTAATTTTATTTCACGTTTAGTAAATTTCCAACATGTAATTACATGAGCAATTCATTATCTAAAAAAGAGTATAAAATAGAGAAAATTACACTATAGGTCAAGATTTTGAATTTAGACACATAAAATTAGCACAACTTTGAAAGTCCTTCAAAAATAGCAAATTTTATTAATATGAAAAACAAATCCGCTTAAATTAGGAATTCAATTGCTTATTTTGTATTACTATCATTTATCTCTCTTCTTTAAAGGATGAACCCCTCTTTATGTATTACGATTTCTCTTCTTTAAGATAAAAATCTTAATTTTGTTGTTGTTGTTGTGAGTTTTTGAGAATTTGCGCAAGACTAACATTACGTAATACACTCGTTAATTTTTTTTTTTAAAAAACAACATTTGTTTAAAAATAAAACCAATAAATACATTTCAAAAGAACGCATCCAAAGATAATTATTGTATGAGGTATAACTGTGGGATGTAATGTGTAAAACGGAAAAATAACAACAACAGACTATTTGTTAGAAATCTGAAAATTAAACAAGTAAATGGTCTTGCTGAGTCGATTGAGGTTTCAATCTTTCCTTAAGATAATATTGTCATGTATATTCTTTCAACGGTGGTATGATAACTTATCTCCCAAGATAAAACAACAATCAAACTAATGAGCAAAGGAGATTCAAGAGTTTGTAATAGGAAGAAAGATATTTGAGTGTTTGATTGCAAGAGTGAAGAACAATTTTCCAGAAATTGTTAAGTGTAGAATGCCAAGTGTGTTTTGCAAACGAGTCAAATGCCTCATTTTATAGTGTTGAGAAGAAGACCCTCCAACTAGCCAATTTATGGCTTTGAATGACCAAGTAATGACCATTAGTTATGGAGTTACAATTCAGCCAAGTAATGACTGAATTCAAGAGCAAAATAATGAGGAGTTAATCCTCCAAAGTTAGCTCAAACGTCAGTTTGTATTCTTCTCCAACGGACTGAAAACGGTCAAAGAGCCACAACCTTGCAGGGAGGTACCGTAGCGCCAAAACTTCAGAGGCGCAGCGCTGCGGCCCTGCAGAGTGGCGCTGTGGCGCCGAAACTTCAGGGACTTGGCGCCGCGTCGCTCCAGCACCACGGTCCTAGGGTCGCGGCGATTCATGACTCGTTTCATCTTTTAACACATTGTACATTTCTTCTTTCATTTACCAACGTGAAATCAACCTCATTTGGCCAATAACCGTATATTACCTTACGTCTCAAACAATTCGTATACGTACCAATATCTCTTCTATTTAAGGAAATTATGATCCTTGGCATTGTATGTACACGTGTGTGGAAACAACGTTTCCGACGTGTGGGGCCCCTAATTGTTCGATTCGTAATTAAATAAGATTAACTATATTTCATGTTTAATAAATATTTTCAACAATAACTATATATATAAATATTATTTAATTCACACAAAAAATTATACGAGGTATATAAAATTTATTATACAAGGTATAATAAAATTGTACGAGGTATAAGTTTTATATAATGTATAGTATAACTATACGAGAAATAGAAAATATATTATATAATGTGTAACAAAATTATACGAATGATATTTTATATATAATAATTTTATAATACTAGTCATTCCCCACTGTATTGAGTCAAAACTATAATTTTATTCTTCCTCAATGAACAAATAATGAAACCAGACTTGGAAAGAGGTAGAAAAGGAAAATGAACGCATTAAAAGCAGTTGTAGAAAATATTTTATGAGCTAAAAAATAGGAAGATAATGAGCACAAAAGTAGGAAGATAATGTAATGGTTATTATTTTTATTTTTTTATATTCGTGCTCGACTACACTGCACTGGCCCTGCAGATAAGTAGATCGCTCAATACTATTACCAATAAATTGCAGGATATGCTCTAATAACCAGGGTTTGAGAACGGACAACTGATATATAGCACCTACAAGGATCAACCTCAGAAGAGATCAGAATACTCTCACTGAAAATCGATTTCACTCTGCAAATGTTCAGAACACCTTAAATCCCTCATTTTTCATTGAAATATGTCTAGGGACATGTAATGTAATGGTTATTGTTCACTTGACGTACGATGATCTCCTAATATGTAGCAATCTCATATAACTCTTTATGACATTTGAATGTTAATTATATTTACCTGCTAAGAGTATGTAAATTTTTTATATAATTATATATTTAAGTTTTTTACCCTAAAAATATGGGGGGGGGGGGGGGTGGAATATAATGTAATGATTAAAAAATAATCCTTCTTTCTCTGTTGTTTCATTTTCCCTTCTTTTCTTCCCCTACCGGCTACCCCTATTTCACCAACCTTTCCTTTCATTTACGCCTCCCTTACTTTTTGTTCCTTCTCCCTCACCCCACCCCCACGGCCCCACCCACTCACAACAACCAAACCAAATCTTGATATGATTGAAATAATCAATTATCATATAAAAGTTTATAGTATCATTGCTTCATCTTCCCACATATTCCCGTATCAAGGGGATGAAGTGAGAAAACTTCCCCCATCGCATCATTAACCTGTGTCTCAGGCAGACATCGAAAAGGGGGCGAAAAGATTGAAATTCAGAAGCTGAAATTTCACCTCTGCCATCAATAGGTTTAGCTAGGGCATTTACAACACGAGCATTCTGTATAAATGGGTTGTTCTATTTGTACAGATAGGGTGGAGGGCATTCTCATTTATGATATCTTCAGGTCTTGTCACCAAAAACCTTCTTCGATTGACAGAACGTTCCTCGTCCAAAATATTGAATGATGATAAGTAAAGAGAAATATGATAAAGTATATATAAAAATTTAACGTTATTAAATTAATTGACCTACATTTACGGATGAATGTGAGTATATGAACAATTTATTATATAAATTAAACTATAAAATATGAAAAGAATAATCTCACGAAAGTCACTCTAATTGATTAAAGGTACAAGTTACAATTAAAAAAAAAATTATTCTACATCTAAAATCATATTCTATTTGGAGACTAACTATACAATTATGATAATAATACAAATCTAATTATACTAACAATATAATTTTCTAATATACATAATTGTACATATTTGGACAGTCACGGTTTGGGCTACATCTTTGGGCAGTCACGGTTTGGGCCAGTGAGCCTGGACAGATTGGTTGCTTAATATGACACTTAATATATCCACAATATACTTTTTCTTAAAAATTTGATCAAACACCTTAACAGTTAACTCTTCAAAAAATAAATATTTTCTCACTCTTAACTTCTCGGAAGCTTTGATCAAACAATCTATAAATCATTAATTGTTAATAATCAACTATATATTGAATACCTTTGGAAGTTCAGCTCCCACTCCCCAAACTGTTAAAAAATAAAAAGTCAATCTTTTTTTTTCTTTTTCATTAGTTATCTTTTGATAACCAAGGTTTCCAGACTTGTGCCTGAACTTCACTGGTATTATCCAAACGTCCTAGAGGTAATAGCACCGGTTCTTCAACACTATCACCAGGTAAATCGCGGGATGTGCTCTGTGGCCAAGTTTCTGGGAGCGTACAATTGACCAATTAGACAAGGTTCAATTTTCCAACATGCAGAATTTCTTCGTGCTTGCGGGGAATCAAACCCACGCTGTCCATGCCACAGCGCCTTATAGCGCCCAGGCTTTTGCCACTGGACTATGCCCCGAAGGACACTTTTTCATTAGCTCTTGGGAGGGGTACAATTTAGATATATGTCAAGGTTTCAGACAAAAAGAAAATGTTGGTGAATACCAATCTTCAGCCGAGAGAAAATCGACGATCCCTTGGAAAGTCCTTTGTTGAGTCGGCTTTCGCCCCTGACAAAAGACTTTTCCTGGGGTTGGGATTCTTTGGACAAGACTAGTGGAATCTTTTAGGTTTTCAGATTTCAAATTACCTAATTTTGCTTAATGTAGCAAAACTTTTTGGCGTACGTAGTGTTAAATCTTCAGCAATGATTGTTACAAGTCATTTAGTTAAATTTCACAGATCAATTTTATTTTTCGTAAGAAGCTATTTAATACTTAATTACTATTTAGCGTATTCTTCTTTGCTTGCCCTTTCTTTACTTTTGATCTTTTTCTAAACAGTTTAATGCTTCTTCTTTAGGAGTATAACACTTCAAAATGTTTCCAAATTTCAGCTTTGTTAAGACTAGATCTTCACGTTTAATAACCGAAACTATCGGCCCAATTTCCCTAAGCCCATGTTTTAAGCCTCACAGAGACAAAACCCCAACTTAAAACCAGATCACCCAGACCCACAAAACTCCTAAGACCGTCAGTCTCTAACCCAAACACATAAACCCACCACAAACCAAAAGATCCCCAAAATAGATAGGGTCATTTGCAGGAATGTCCCTATTTCGGGGTGGTCTTTAATTTTTGCCCCTCAAATTATTGGTCCTTCATTTGTGTTCTTCGCTCCTTTAAGTGGCTGAAAATACTCTTGAAAAAATAAAAAAAAAGAAATTCAGATTCTGGGTTCGAATTCGGCAGAGTAAAAAAAAATAAAAAATCGCAAGACAAATGTTTCATAGAAACTATGCATATTCACGCAATATTACACAGAAACTATGTCTTAAGGCATAGTTATGTAAAAGTTAAGTTATCCTGCGGAACTATGCTTTAAGGCACAATTTCTATGTAACTATATAGAAATTATGCTTTAAGGCATAGTTCTGTAGAATATGCATTGTCAGGTATAGTTACGCAAAAATTAAGTTATTTTGCAGAACTATGCCTTAAGGCATAGTCTCTATGTGACTACATAGCGAATAGGCACAGGTTCATAGAAATCTATGCCCTGCGAAATTAATATTATTTTTTACTCTGCTGAAGATCGAGCACATGATCTCCCCAACGAATAAGGGTACTTTGACCCACAAACTTTCATTAAATGAGAAGTAAGAGCAAAAATTAAAGACATGCGAATTGAGGGCCAAAAATTAAAGAGCAGCCCGTAAGAATGAAATCCACCCAAAAAAATGAAATAAATAATATAGAAGAATTAATCTAAATAGCCACTTACTCAATCGCTTAAACTAAAATAACCAACGAATATATAATATATATGTATAATTCATGTATAATATGTGTATAGTCATATATAAAAAACATTAATTTATATATACTAACTAAAAGAAGTAAATAGTGAATTCGGTTGACTTTTTGTAACCATCCTATATAGTTAGGGGTCATTGGCGCCTTTGCCCAATTTTGTGTTGGTCTTTAATATTTGCTCCTCATAATAAATTATTTTTGGCAGAGCATAAGTTTATATTTTCGCAATATAATATCTTATAAATTATTCCCTGTATAATTTGTGCACTTAAAAAATTGCATGTACATCAAACTATAGATCGATGTGTTTATATATAGAATTCTGTAATTTAACCATGGTTAACTAAATCAATTTTCACTATGTTAAATCAGTTTTTTGAGAAACCAAGATGCTTATATTAATATTAGGGAGGGTTTACATTGTTACCAAATGTATTACAAAGCATAGTAGTGTCACTTAGGACACTTTGGTTACCAAAACTAGCTATAAGACTACAAACTTCCTCCCTTACTTGCTTCATACAATAATTAAGAACTATCCGTCTGATCCGTAGTAATATATCTAGATACAAAAGGTGGTGGTATTGCATAAGACTTGGGACGAGATATTTGGGTTTTTAGTGCTTGTTTTTCCCCACTTGATTTCATTCATGGAAATTATGTCGAACTAGCACTTGCTTCCCCTGGTGAATGAACCATCTGCAAGAAGATACAAGGACATCATAAGTTTCATTTCCTTTTGATAAAGCATTTAGGACATCCGTGCTGTCAGTTTCTATCTCAAGCGGATCGAAGTTGTGATCCTGTGCCAAGTGTAAACCCTTCTCCAGTGCTAGCAATTCTGCATGTAGAGATGAGTTAGCATAACATTTATGATTAAAACCTACAATCTATTGGCCCTTATGATCTCGGATCAAGGCCTCCAATTCCTCCAAGTGAATCACTAGGTTAAATCACCATAGTAGATTAAATTAATTTAGTGTAAACATTATATGCAAGTAAGTATTTACTAATAATATAAATATTCTCCTTTCGTGAATGACTAATTGTAAGATGATATTAATCTCCCTTGAGAGTCTTTCATTAATATCAAGGTATATATAGAGTACAATATTCATCTCTTATACAATAGGAATCATAAGCCTATACAAAAGAGGAATCCTAGTCTTACCATAATTATATTTACACAATATATGAAAATATTCTAATTATGGATAGGGAATATATTGTTTCCTATATTTACACGTTTACACACCCCCTCAGTCGTAGCGGGAGGAGGCAGGACGCTGAGACTGGATCTGAAGTCTAGAAACAACTATTTGGGAAGTCCTTTGGTAAATATGTCTGCATACTGATAGGATGATGGAACATGTAACACTCTGACATGTCCTAGAGCAACTTTCTCACGAAAAAAGTGTAGGTCTATCTCAATGTGCTTGGTTCAGATCTTTGAACCGGATTATGAGACAAATAGATGGCGAGATGTTATCATAAGACGCGATAGATGTCGACGCAGCGACCAAGTTCTAACGAGAAGTTTATGAGCCAACAAATCTCAATACTACATTTGCAACGCTCAGATCATTTCTCGGCATTGGATCTAGATAGAAGCTTTGTTGCCGCGTACCAAGAAATCGATTATCCCCTAAGAAAACACAAAGCCGGCGCGAGCGTCGCGTGTCCGGACACCCTGCCCAATCTGCGTCCGTATATGAGAGCAACATGTTTAGCGCAGAGGGGTATAGGTGCAAACCATAATCAAGAGTACCCTTAATGTATCGAATGATACACTTAAGAGCAGTGAAATGAGACTCCCCGGGGGCATGCATGAATAAGCACACCTGCTGAACAACATAAGCTACGGCACAGTAAATGTGAGATACTGAAGTGCACCTGCAAGGCTCCTATACAGAGTAGGATCAGAGACTGGAGCACCATCCATAACACTGAGCTTAGATTTTGAATCGACTAGAGTAGGCATAACTTTGCAATTCGCCATCTTAGCCAGACACTATCTCATCTCGTGATACTTACGCCGACACAAGAACACGTGATGATGCGGACACAGTCACTGATATCCCTCAAGAAATAACTCAGCTTTTCCAAATCAGTCATTGCAAATTCGGACTTAAGCAAGGCAATAATCTCATTTTTCAATCTATCTGAAGAGGCGGTAAGAACAATATCATCCACGTACAGTAATAAGTAAGCAGTGCTACTACCTCGATGAAAAATGAAGAGTGATGTATCACTCTTGCTGCATACAAACCCAATCTGTAAGATATACCTGGAAAAACGATCATACCACGTACGGGGAGGCTATTTCAGGCCATATAGTGACTTACGGAGACGGCACACATAGTGAGAGATTGCTGGATGGGTGAACCCGGGCGGCGATGTACATCGCTTTCTCTCAGGTCCATGTAAGAATGCATTCTTCACATCAAGTTGATGGATCGGCCAGTGTTTGCCCATGACAATGCTCAAAACTGTGCGAATAGTAGCCGGTTTGACAACCGGCCAAGCGTCTCTCCACAATCGCCTCCTCGCTGATTTGTGTCATTAGCCACAAGACGGGCCTTATACCTCTCAAGATCCTCATTGTCTCTGAACTTGTGACGAAAAAGCCACATACATCGAATTACATTCACCCCATCAGGTCTAGGTACTAGATCTCACGTGTGCTGTTTAGTTAAAACATTGAATTCCTCATACATAGCTGCATTCCAATTAGGGTCTTATTTGGCCAATTTTGGGTTCTTTGGAAGTGGAGAGATGGTTTGGGCAGACAAATTGAAATGGACTTTGGGTTTGAAGATTTCATGCTTCGAACGAGTTTCCATTGGATGAGTAGGGACAGTGGGTGGCGGAGTGGTGTCTGAGACGGTGGGTAAAGTTGGATAAGGAGAAGGTGGGGGCGAAGCCGTCGGAGGAGCCGCGACTCCTGGATCGAGCGCCGCGACGCTAGAAGGTTGACAGGCTTCTCTGAAGTTTGGGCGCCGCGACGCCTCAGCACAGGGCCGCGGCGCTGTCGACGGTATTCCTGAAGATTGCTCACTGGAAATCAGGCGTCGCGGCGCCTCCCCTTGGGGTCGCGGCTCTGACGATGAAACAGAGGACGTGAGTTGTTCGAGGATGAGGGGAGAGATGTCAGGCTCGTCAAGAAATGAGTAGTCCAATTTTTGGAATTTTGCAAGATTCGAAAACGGGAATGTGGTCTCGTCGAATGTGACGTGGCGAGATATTTGGATTTGATGAGTCGACAAGTCATAGCATAAATAGTCCCTATGGTTTGGCGGGAATCCTAGGAAGACAGAGGGAGTAGACCTAGGAGCAAGCTTGTGAGGGGCGGTAGAACTGAGGTTGGGATAGCATGCATAAACCAAAACTAGATGATCATAGGAGGGGACTCTATGGTAGAGGATTTCGGTAGGAGTCATATTGTGAAGAGTGCTAGTAGGGAGAATATTTAGAATGTATTCTGACATTTTAGCAGCATATACCCAGAAGGAAGGAAGGAGGGAGGCATGAATCAATAGGGTGCGAATCATATTGTTAATGGTATGTATGATTCTTTCAGCTTTACCGTTTTGTGGTGAGGTGTGAGGGCAGGAGAAGCGAAAAACCATGCCATTATTTGTACAAAACCGGTGAAACATGAATGTCACGCCCCGAACCCCGGGCCCGTGACTGGTGCCCTACCTGGGCACCCTTCTACCTTAACAACACAAGTAAACTGTGGAATTTAAATAACACCTTATTTTTTTTAAACCAACATACGTGCAAGGGCAAAGCCGACAAGGCTGCCATATAATATACATAATCAAAAGACACTACACTGTACACGAGTCTAATCCCACATATGAATACAGACCTCTAAGAGTTTTACTGAACTATGACGGGACAAGGCCCCGCCGTACCCATAACTGTACAAAAGCTCAGATCAAAGATCTATACCAAAAGATAAACTCTGAGCGGAGCTATCCAAAACTCTGAGCGGTCCTACACTGCAGATCGTCAAATCAAGGCACCTAAACTCGCGCAGATGAACGCACTCGGGCGAGGTCAAGAATGTACCAAGTATGTGAAATGCAGTAAGTATCAGAATGAAATCATAACTAAACAAAACAGAGACATGTATGATAGCCAACTTACGATACAATACTTAAGCCATATCAAGTCGTGACGCGTGTCTCAAAGTCATTACTAAAATATAACCACGGGTCTCACGCCCATAATATCAATCATGCCCGTGGAATCCTTCCTCACCGCCAGATCCATGATATAATATAACATCAATAGGCATACATGAACACCAAGTCCCATCGTGTCCTAAAATCAGACGGGCAAGTAGGAAAACGAACCACCGTGATCCATCTGCATCATAAAACTGACGGCAAGTACGAAAGCTAACTACGATCCATGCGTTAACAATCGACGGGGCAAGTACGAAGCTAACTACTAGATTCACTGTGCCACGAGATATGACCGGCAAGTGCGAAAGATATCTACCGAGTCTACAGTACTAAATCGCGTAATAGCACCGACGGCAAGACGAAGCCAACTACTGATCCACCGTCAACAACCGACGGCAAGTACGAAGCTAACTACCGATCCATCCTACGTCACTAAATCTCATGGAGGCTAATCCATGGAATAACAATATCCCACGTGGTCGCACGCCGAATCCCACATCGTATATGCATGACCACGGGTAATACAAAC
The DNA here is from genome assembly GCA_029844215.1 of Przewalskia tangutica. NCBI lineage: Eukaryota > Viridiplantae > Streptophyta > Magnoliopsida > Solanales > Solanaceae > Przewalskia > Przewalskia tangutica. The sequence goes on along the minus strand of CM056730.1, from coordinate 121,075,737 downwards.
AACCGAATCTAACCCGCCTCCGGTCACACGCCTTAATCCCACATCGTATAAGCATGTCGAGAGTAATACAAATAATGGAAGCATACCCGTGGAATCCCACATCACCGCTTGCACGCCCAAGTAATCTTTACAAGACATGACCAATTCTCCAACCGGTAGTCGCGACAACGTAATAAAACATAATACTTGCACTCAAAGGCTATCACCAACACACATAGGCAAGTTCATAAAATCTATAGACTTTCATTTTATAAACTCAAGGCACTTATAGAATAATTCTCAATTAAACAAGACAAAGTACTTATCAAGGCACACATAGAATAATTCTCAATTAAACAAGCAAAAGTACTACGTACGTACATTCTTTTCAAAAGACTCTTTTTTATGTAAAACCCCAAGATACTAACACCCGTAGTATCAAGGCATGTCTATTTTTCAAAGTAAGTTACTACACTTTTAGAAAACTCATTTCAAAGCTTGAAATCAAGTAACTTCAAATTTTCACAATCTAGGCAACTTATGCCCATTAATCAAAATAGACAACTTTCTTAACCTTCCATAAAGCCGTTATAACCAACTTCCCATAAAGTCGTTATAACTGTTGACACCCAATTTTGACCCTCTCGTCCAGTCATTAACTATAAAATTACACTAATTTTCAACAATAATTTTAATAATTTTAAAATAATAAAATGCAGCGATAAAACATTAATACACAATAAATAAGATTTTTAAATAATAACACCGCATTTTACGTAGAACATTAAACACACCTTGAGTCTCACGTCCGCATTCGTCTTTTTAATAACAAGCAATTTTATTAATATTATTTGCAATTTAAATTAATTTTAATCCAATACATGTGTCGCATTAAGCAATCTTTAAATATCATATCCGCATTTAGCATTTAAGTAATTTAATAATAATTTAAACCCCCATTTATTTCCCACTAACTTTAATAACACACTTAAACCCCTACTAATTAATAAAGTATCTAAAACTAATACCTAATACCATTAGCCCAACCTAATAACTACCAGCCCACAAGCCTCTTAAATCTCGTCCAGCCCATTTTCCCTTATTTCCCTAACCCGCGGCCCAATTACCCTCAGCCCAATTATCCTCAGCCTTATCACCCCCAGCCCTTCACTAAAGAAAACAACCCTTCACAAAAACGCAAACCCTAAAATCCCCTCCATCCCTAACCCCACTCTCTTCAGCATCCGCCGCACCCATCACTATCACTCAACCGAGATTCTCGCCGGATTTCGGGCATCCAACCATTTTCCACTTCCATAACCAAATCATTTTCTTACCAAAATCATCTTTACCATAATTGATTCACCTAAAATCTGTAACGAAATCGTAGGAATTCTTATAAATTGCCCTTCTATGGGAAGAATCTGAAAGGAAATCAAAAAACCAAATCATAGTCATTAATACCAAGATTCGTCCAAATCGTTCAAAATCAGTACCAAAACCTTACCCAAACTTAGAACCCAAACGAGGGCTATAAATACATAAGCTTTTCACCATTCGAAATGGCAAACGATGGTCGGAAGCGGCAAAACCAGCATCGATCGAGGCGAGCTCGATGCGGGTTGGTGCAAAACCCTTACACACCAAACCTCTTCCTTCAAAAGTGGCATTTTGACAGTAAAACACTAATCAAGAACACCCTTGCACAGTCGAAAGACCCAAGCTTTCCTTTTTTTTTATTCGCATCGCAAAACCAAAACCCGAGCGAGTCGACGACTTGATACGCTGCCTCGGTTCGCTGCCCGGAGAAGGTAAAACTCACTTTCCGTTGAATTTCGGTTCTTTATGTGAATTTATGTGCTTTCTGTTATATACTTCTTGATAAATTTGTTAACATTGTTATATAAGTGTTCGACATGTCTTAGTTTATCTTAGCAGGATTCTGACTTTCTAAAGTTATCGATTAGGATTGAGGTTTAATATATTAGGCTTATTATGTTGCTTAAATATGTGTCTGCAAAGGGATTGATGATAACCAGTTGGTTTGATGCAGTCTATATGTTTAGTTAACTGGTCATGCCCCCAACGCATTGTGTCCAATTCTTATCTTATTAGTTTAAGGATTAGTTTATCTATTCAAGTGGCTTTTGAGTTGAATAGTATGTTAGTTTTCGTCTATCTTAACCAATATTGGATTGCACAAGTGTTTTGTGTTTAAGGCATGTTAGATTAAATCATGATTAGCCAGGAACTGATCTAACATACTTAATACATGAATACGAAGTCTTCTTCTTTTGATTGACCTGCAAACTAGTGTATTCCTTCCTGATAACTGCTTCTTGATATCTCATCTTAAGCTAATATGTTAATGTTTCTCTGTATATGGCATAAGTTCTCAAATTACCTATTTGAGGGAATATTCCGAATCTTGCGTGTTTTCTTCCCTGTAGAACATCCTCCCAGCAGTCCCTAAGCAATAATAAAATGATGTTGCCTATTTATTTCCATTCTCACTGTGATCTAGAAGAGCATGTGCCTCATAGTTTAGAAGTTGAACAGCCTGCTAATGTCCGCTTAGTAGTCCATCTATGGTCAAATACGTCATTTTGAATTTAGAAGCTGGTCTATGCGATGTGTGTTCATTAAGTGAGCTTATTAAATAAGTAGCTAGGTTAATAGTTGATTTTTGCTTAAGAGCTATGTTTTGAACAGTCCTCAAAGTGTGTAGTGATTGTATGAATCTTGTTATACATTTCAGTGATCTTATTTCTGCCCTTATGGTCTGAGTTTAGCACTAAAATATGGGTATTCCTGTAGGATTTTAGTTTGCCCTTTGAATCTTTAGCATGCTTATGTAACTCTGAATACCCCCCTTGCATTGGTATTTGCATTTGTGAATTTGTGTTTCAGTGGGTTCATCATAAGTTGGGCATATCTCTACAGTATTCACACTATGGGCCTAACATATCTTGATAAGCTTTTGCTTGCTGTTTTCATAAGATAAGCGACGGGCCCAACCTACTGTCTGCCTTTCCCCTGTTTTTTTTTTTCTTTTCCTGTGTGTTGATTGTTCCTCGTTTTGGGCCGACCGGACTTACTTATTTGCGTAAGTTATCATTTGGCGTGTATTATGGACATAGATATGAGTTTAGCGTTTAATTATCTATATCGAATATTATTTGGGCATTTACTAATCCTTATCTTCTTTTCTTTTACATGGCACGCATCGGAGCTAAACGAAGAGTCTCATTGCGAGACTCCTCATGAGTTACAACAAACGATGACCTACATCTATGTGCATCTTCATCTCCGTCTCGAAAATTCCAAACCACCGGCGAATGACATCGCCATTTCCTCGAGTCCCCTTTATTGTTTTCTTATCCCGCCCCCATTTATTTGTTGTGAACTGATTGTCTAACATTGCATTATTAATGTTATGCTTAAGAGTAGTTAATCTTAACTCAATAAATTAGAAGGTAGTTTGACACCATAAGTTCATTCCCCCTAAGTTAATTATTCTTAGCTTGTAATACACCGCCTAAGTTACATTAAAACCACTTCGTAACTCTCGCTAGCACGGCTATTCATCTAGTTAAAATATTGTCTAACATGAAGATTCTTTTTCTTATAAACTCCACTATTGCATACATTATTTTAAAATCATACTTTATATTATCTCTTGCCTAATAGACATTTTACATGTTAGGCATATTTTTATAAATGCATACTTTGTCATAATTAATCTCGCATTACTACCCTTTATATTATGCTACGCAATATAAACATCTCATCTAAAGTATTTTACGAACGAATATGTTCCTTGAAAGTTAATCTTATTTCTTATAAACAAAACATTATGATTTTCTTTTATCATCAAAAAATGTATTTTCTCTTAGGGATATTTACAACATCTTTTACTTAAATATTTTTTAACATACATTTTCTCAGCAATAATAATTAACCCTAGGTTTGGCAGGACAACCGCAAGTTAGCGGATCTTAGAGGGTGTCTAACTCCTTCCCTCTAGATTAATAAAGAACCCTTACCCAGAATCTCATTAAGTTTAGCAGACCATTAAAATGGAGTTAATGTTTACTTTAAACTAGTGGACATTTAGGTGTCCTAATTCACCAAATTAATTAGGTGGCGACTCCGCGAACCCCTTAGCATTTAGCATCTTTTTAAACCCTTTAATATTCTAGCCCCCTTTTAAACCCTTTTAACATTTTTAGCATTTTATTATTATTTCCTAACTTTTTATTAAGCAGGGTTCGCTAGAAATTTCTAACCCTTTTTAAACATTTTAACATTTTAACATTCCTTTAAACAATTAGCATTTTTGTTATTTTATTTCCTAACATTTTTATTTAAGCAGGAGGTTCGCTTTTAAAAATAAAAGTCGCGGCCGGAAATGGGCGCGACAATAACCCTTTATGGTTTTAGACATATTCATTCCTTTTATAACCAAGAGACTTATACTTTTAAAACCAAGTATCACATACTTACAAATCAAGTTTCTTAACTTTCAAAATACTTCAAGTCTCTTAATCTTTAGAAATCAAGTTTCTTCTACTATTAAACCTCAAGTAACTCACACCTTTAAAACAAGTTACTTCTCTTAAATCATGTCATTTCTCCTCTTTTAAAACAATTAAGTAAATCACTCCTTTGACTCCCCTAAAGTCATTATAACAACCTTAGGTTTTGGAACTAAGGCACTAGCCAAAAGATTTGGAAACCACTTCCTTTTCAAGACTCTATGTACCTTAAGTAAAATACTTTCACTCTTAAGAATCCAAACTTCACTAAGGCAATGGATTATACAACTTACAATTTAAACATCAAAGTACAATCAAGGAAGTACATAGAACAAATTCTATTTTAGGCAATCCAAATACAACCAAAGAATGGATCATTTAAGGAGTAGGACATACTTTCTTTACCATACGGAATCATGCTAGAAGAGGAGATAGTTCACATACCTTTTCGGCTAAATCCACAAGCTAAGCCGAATACGCCGTATGTAGAATTGTCAACCTATAATGGTCACAACATGACTATCAATTTCTAGTTTCTAACGTAGAATAATACTAAGTACACGGTCTCTTATTCTACGAAAAATCGGGCAGCACTTCCTTTGTTTCTACATACTTTGCCACCTTTTTCAAGGCCGAATTAAATAACCAAACATGCCACATTTAAGGCTCAAAACAACAACCAACCAAAGGGGATTACACGCCTTACAATACGTGTAAAATTCTGCCCCCACAATTAATACCAACTAAGTCCATAATCAAAGCCATTCTCGGCTAACTTATTCAACAATACAAAGTCTTTTCCAATTCTTTTTTCCAATTCCAAGTTCTAAGGTCTAACATGTTATATAGTCATAAACAACCTCAACAACTACAATTTCCTTCTTTATACAACATGCGACGACTTAAACTAACAACCAACTTGAATTGTAATCTTAAGGCTAAACATGCTAGTTTTTGGATTAGGGTTCCAATAGCCAATACACTTATCAAACTTCATACTAAACATCTCATGCTTGCTAATATCCATAACTACAATTATAAGTAAACTTTAATTGCTAAAACGACAAGATTTATACCTTTACAAGCCCTTAAAATTTCCAAGATTCAAAGTCGCTCCTTAGCAATTCTTAGCTCCTTTCCTTTACGCTCCAATCCGCTATTTGAAGCCTTTAGAAATTCACAACCAACTTCTCTTCCATTTCCAATCCAAACTTGTGAAAATGACTTAGGTTTTCGCCTTGCGACTAACGTGAAAACGTCGTTTTTCCGAAATCTTTCTATTGAGATATCCTTACAATACCCTTAGGGACCTTGGGTTTAAGTCTTGTGAATAATGGATCAAAACTACAAAATTTTCTTGTGGGAAAGGGGGTGAACCCGTGAGCTAACCTTCAAGAACAAGAAAGTGTGAAATAATTCTAAGTGTTGAAGAGAAAGTCTTGCTACTAGTTTGTATATATAACACAATGGAGGGTCAAGATTGCAACACTTGAGTGTCTAGGATGAAAGACACTTGGATAATAAAGTGACATGTTTCGACAAGTCAACAATCTCAAGCTTGAAGACTTATCATCCACAATGGTCAAATGACCATTCTAACCTTGCAATTTTCGTCCAAGGGCATGTGGGGGAGGTATCACGTGTCGCCCTCTCATTCGTCCATAAAAATTTTGTAACCCTCGTGGGCCCCACAAAACGTAAAATTCCTCGGGTGGGCCCCACATGACCAAATCCGTAAAAATAAATTTCCATAATGTTAATAAGTTTCATACTCTTCAAATAATGCATTTTGAGAATCCAATTCTCATCAACGAACATTTTTCCTTTCCGACGTTCGGAAGATTTTCCGTCGGAAAAACAATTCTTCCTTTCGTACCAATTTCAAGTCTTGATTCCTCACGTACATTCTCTAATACATGTCCTGGACTTACGGGGTGTAACATTCTTCCCCCCTTAGAAACATTCGTCCCCGAATATTCTTAGTCGGTTGTCAAGCTATACAAACTCCGGCACAGTCTCTATACTACGCCTATCAATCAATACTCCACAAGACCAACGATGCCACACATGGCCACCACATAACATACGTAAACATATCAATGGACCTTCCGTCCGCGGCCCCTTCTCACAAAACTCGAAGGTTACAGTCTTATCAAAAACAAGATCTTTAGAGGTTACTTTATTTTCTTACTTGTCATACTTTCCCGTACTTCTAAACTTATTTAACATACATGCAAAATTTCAAATATTGATTCTGCTCCCCGATCCTTGGAGTTACTATCCCAACTTGGCCATCGTGCTATCTGAATTTCCGCTAAGGCTCTTCTCGGTCCTTACGACCTGATTCCGGTGGAACGCGTCCACAAATTCGTACAACGATCAACTAGACTTGGGCCTTGCACCCTCGTGACCCTATCACATAGCGAGACCATTACCAACTGACATCACCCCATTCCATACTACCGGTTGACCCGAAATAAGTCTATAACCCGACCCATCGTCATACTTAACTTCTCATTCTTAGTCTGAAATAAATTTCTCTCTTATCTCAAGGTACTTCTCACCCTATCCCCCTATTCACTAGAGGTTTGTCACATAGGCCGAAGTATTTCTACTGTACATCCTTCCCTATTGGTCTTTACACTTATTATGGGGTAACTACATCTTGTGAACTCTACACAATTATAGTCTCAGTTCACTTTATCATTCTTGTCAACATTCTTAACTTTTCACATTACTAATCAAAGTATTCCTACCTCTGGGGGTACTATCACTTACAACTGCTAGCAACAAAGGGAAAACATATATGCTAGGGCGAAATCTGAATCTATCAATGCACATATGATTCAAAAGAATCGAGATATACATGTAACCCCATGCGATGTCGCCTCCTGATCCTGCCCCGTAGTCACGTCATCTATGCGGTTCGAAGGACCTCCAGAACCATAAACTCCACCCTGACCTCTACCACTACCGATCGACATCTGAACACCCCGCCGGGACGACACCGCGAGGAAAGGGAACCAACTACCGCCTCATAGTCGAGCCACCCACCAGGTGCTCTTTCTAACAGACATTCCCATCGCCAGGTCTTGACGGTCACAATAATAACAAACACCGTGCTATGACGGCATTTCCCAAATGACGCTTACTACATTGGAAACACCGAGGAATAGGTGGCCTCGTGAGAAAATCCTCTGCTTCCTCCGAGAACTTGAACCACGGAGCTCGGACCAGCTCCTAAATACCTTGTGGTCAAATCTCCCACCAGGCTGCGGGGTATATACTTTGGGTAGTGGGACGAATATCTCACTTCGGCCGAGGTCGTCGTCCAAGAACTCACCGAGATAACCAACCTGTCTAGCCTCTTACGCCGATTCCCGCTGCCTCTACCCTCTGTACACTGTCTGCATCGCCGAATAACCTCCTCACGATGAAATCAGAGTAGCACCGCTTATCTTGGTCAATAACATAATCGCTTCCTCATAACCCTATAGTCTTCTCCTAATCGAAACTGGAGGTTCGTGCTTGGCCTCAAAACTGGCGCAGGTTAACTCGCCATCGCGCACAATATCCAGATACCACGGTATGAGCCCTATCAACTCTCTCGAGTCCGACGGTAGCTCTCGCTACTCCTTTGCCCTTCAGGCGTCGTTTCCCCTCTCAAGGCATAGTTGTAACACAAAAATACGTCGTAGAGGAATTATCTTACTAACACTCTCTACGGCACGATCTCGAGTGAGAAGAATAGAAACCAACTCCTAAATGTCCCGTAGCCTCTCGTTTATGGGTGTGGCGCGCAACACACCGATAATCAAGACTCTACTAGACACGGTCTCAGACATTTCGGGATCGATCGCTCGATACCACTCGCCACGCCCGAACCCCGAAGCAGGATCGTGCCCTACCTGGGCACCTTCTACCTTAACAACACAAGTAAATCGCGAATTTAAATAACACCTTTTTTTTTAAAACCAACATACGTGCGGCAAAGCCGATAAGCTGTCATTATATAATATACATAATCAAAAGACACTACACTGTATATGAGTCCAATCCAGCATATGAATACGGACTTAAGAGTTTTATGAACTATGACGGACAAGGCCCCGCTGCATCCATAATCAGATAAAGCCCGTCTTGAAGGATCTATACCAAAAGATAAACTCCGAATGTATGGAGCTATCCAAAAACTCAGGCGGTCCTACACTGCAGATCGTCAAATCAAGCGTGCCTAAACTCGCGGCATTTAACGCAGCCCGAAGCGAGGTCGACAAGAATGTACCAAGTATGTGAAATGAAATGCGTAATGAAATCATAATCTAAACAAAACAGAGACATGTATGATAGCCAACCTACGATGCACAATACTTAAGCGATCATATCAAGTCGTGGGCGCGCCTCAAAGTCATTACTAAAATATAACCACGGGTCTCACGCCCATAATATCAATCATGCCCGTGGAATCGCTTCCTCACCGCGATCCATGATATAATATAACACCAATAGGCATACATGAACACCAAGTCCCACTGTGTCCTAAAATCAGACGGCGAGTAGGAAAACGAACCACCGGATCGGCTGCATCATAAACTGACGGGGCAAATACGAAGCCAACTACGAGATCAACTGCGTCAACAATCGACGGGGCAAGTATAAAGCTAACTACGGATTCACTGCTGTCACGAGATATGGCCGGCAAGTCGAAAGCTATCTACCGAGTCTACAGACCAAATCGTAATAGCACCGACGGGGCAAGTACGAAGCCAACTACGAGATCCGGCACAACAATCGACGGGGCAAGTACGAAAGCTAACTACCAGATCCATCCGAGTTCACTAACTCTCATGGAGTGCTAATCCATGGAATAACAAAATCCCACTTGGTCGCATGCCACGGAATCCAACCTCGTATAAGCATGACCGTGGGTAATACAAACAACCGAATCTAACCTCCTCCCGGTCACACGCCTAATCCCACATCATATAAGCATGTCGAGTAATACAAATAATGGAAGCATACCCGTGGAATCACATCACCGCCGACGTCCAAGTAATCTTACAACAAGACAGCCAACCCTCCAACCGAGAGTCGCGGCAACGTAATAAAACATAATACTTGCACTCAAAGGCTATCACCAACACACATAGGCAAGTTCATAAAATCTATAGACTTTCATTTTATAAATTCAAGGCACTTATAGAATAATTCTCAATTAAACAAGCCAAAGTACTTATCAAGGCACACATAGAATAATTCTCAATTAAACAAGCCAAAGTACTACGTACGTACATTCTTTTCAAAAGACGTTTTTTTATGTAAAACCCCAAGATACTAACACCCGTAGTATCAAGGCATGTCTATTTTTCAAAGTAAGTTACTACACTTTTAGAAAACTCATTTCAAAGCTTGAAATCAAGTAACTTCAAATTTTCACAATCTAGGCAACTTGTGCCCATTAATCAAAATAGACAATTTTCTTAACCTTCCATAAAGCCGTTATAACCAACTTCCCATAAAGTCATTATAACCCTTTATGGTTTTAGACATATTCATTCTTTTTATAACCAAGAGACTTATACTTTTAAAACCAAGTATCACATACTTACAAATCAAGTTTCTTAACTTTCAAAATACTTCAAGTCTCTTAATCTTTAGAAATCAAGTTTCTTCTACTATTAAACCTCAAGTAACTCACACCTTTAAAACAAGTTACTTCTCTTAAATCATGTCATTTCTCCTCTTTTAAAACAATTAAGTAAATCACTCCTTTGACTCCCCTAAAGTCATTATAACAACCTTAGGTTTTGGAACTAAGGCACTAGCCAAAAGATTTGGAAACCACTTCCTTTTCAAGACTCTATGTACCTTAAGTAAAATACTTTCACTCTTAAGAATCCAAACTTCACTAAGGCAATGGATTATACAACTTACAATTTAAACATCAAAGTACAATCAAGGAAGTACATAGAACAAATTCTATTTTAGGCAATCCAAATACAACCAAGGAATGGATCATTTAAGGAGTAGGACATACTTTCTTTACCATACGGAATCATGCTAGAAGAGGAGATAGTTCACATACCTTTTCGGCTAAATCCACAAGCTAAGCCGAATACGCCGTATGTAGAATTGTCAACCTATAATGGTCACAACATGACTATCAATTTCTAGTTTCTAACGAGAATAATACTAAGTACACGTCTCTTATTCTACGAAAAATCGGGCAGCACTTCCTTTGTTTCTACATACTTTGCCACCTTTTTCAAGGCCGAATTCAATAACCAAACATGCCACATTTAAGGCTCAAAACAACAACCAACCAAAGGGGATTACACTCCTTGCAATACGTGTAAAATTCTGCCCCCACAATTAATACCAACTAAGTCCATAATCAAAGCCATTCTCGGCTAACTTATTCAACAATACAAAGTCTTTTCCAATTCTTTTTTCCAATTCCAAGTTCTAAGGTCTAACATGTTATATAGTCATAAACAACCTCAACAACTACAATTTCCTTCTTTATACAACATGCGACGACTTAAACTAAGAATCAACTTGAATTGTAATCTTAAGGCTAAACATGCTAGTTTTTGAATTAGGGTTCCAATAGCCAATACACTTATCAAACTTCATACTAAACATCTCATGATTGCTAATATCCATAACTACAATTATAAGTAAACTTTAATTGCTAAAACGACAAGATTTATACCTTTACAAGCCCTTAAAATTTCCAAGATTCAAAGTCGCTCCTTAGCAATTCTTAGCTCCTTTCCTTTACGCTCCAATCCGCTATTTTAAGCCTTTAGAAGTTCACAACCAACTTCTCTTCCATTTCCAATCCAAACTTGTGAAAATGACTTAGGTTTTCGCCTTGCGACTAACGTGAAAACATCGTTTTTCCGAAATATTTCTATTGAGATATCCTTACAATACCCTTAGGGACCTTGGGTTTAAGTCTTGTGAATAATGGATCAAAACTACAAAATTTTCTTGTGGGAAAGGAGGTGAACCCGTGAGCTAACCTTCAAGAACAAGAAAGTGTGAAATAATTCTAAGTGTTGAAGAGCAAGTCTTGCTACTAGTTTGTATATATAACACAATGGAGGGTCAATATTGCAACACTTGAGTGGCTAGGATGAAAGACACTTGGATAATAACCAAGTGGACAAGTTGACAAGTCAACAATCTCAAGCTTGAAGACTTATCATCCACAATGGTCAAATGACCATTCTAACCTTGCAATTTTCGTCCAAGGGCATGTGGGGGGGGAGGTGCCACGTGTCGCCCTCTCATTCGTCCATAAAAATTCTGTAACCCTCGTGGGCCCCACAAAACGTAAAATTCCTCGGGTGGGCCCCACATGACCAAATCCGTAAAAATAAATTTTCATAATGTTAATAAGTTCCATACTCTTCAAATAATGCATTTTGAGAATCTAATTCTCATCAACGAACATTTTTCCTTTCCGAGTTCGAAAGATTTTCCGTCGGAAAAACAATTCTTCCTTTCGTACCAATTTCAAGTCTTGATTCCTTACGTACATTCTCTAATACATGTCCTGGACTTACGGGGTGTAACAATAAAGTTATTGAATTCATGACCATTATCGCACTGAAATAATTTTATACTTTTTCCAAATTGTGTGTGGATAAACTTGCGAAATTCAAGAAATTTGACAAACACTTCTGATTTAAATTTAAGAGGATATAACCAAACATAGTGTGAAAAATCATCAAGCAACACAAGATAGTATTTATGACCGAGAGAACTAGAGATAGGAGATGTCCATAAATCGGTATGTATAATATCAAAAGGAGCAAGTGTAACACTAGTAGATGATTTAAACGGAAGACGAATATGTTTGCCTAAAGAGCAAGAAACACAATTTTGGGCAAGTTTCCCATTACAAGTAATGAAATTGTTGCCTTTAAGAAAATTAAAAACTGGGACTCCTGGATGACCAAGTCTATTATGCCAAGTTGAAGAAGAAGCATTGCAGAGTGACGGAGAGCAAGATCCGCGTGGAGGTGAAAGTGAATGGATAGAGATCCCCCGTGCTATTGCATCTCGTAAGAGGTGTCCCCGTATGAAGATCCTTCACAGTAAAACTAAAAGGGTCAAAATCCATGGAGACAGAATTATTACGAGTAAATTGGCGGACAGATATGAGGTTCTTAATCATGTGTGGGGCATATAGGGTGTTTTTTAGGGAGAAAGGTGGATGAGGAGGTTGTGTGTATGAGGTACCATACCCTTTAACTGGAATGCGTTGTCCACTACCAACTGTAACATATTGAGGATGCTTTAAACTAAACAGTTTAGGGATAGTACCTGCAGATTGGGTGACGTGAGATGTGGCGCAAGAGTCCATGTACCAAGTATTGTCAGGTTGTTGCATGGAGAGGTCTTGAATGTATCCCAACTTCGATGGGTGTCATCTTTGGATGAGGCGCAAAGCGACCTTGCGTAAGTGGACTGCGCGGTGGGCGGGGCCCAACAAACCAGGGTAAGAATACAGATTGTAGGGTTCTTTGATGCGAAATGGACTCGGTGTCGCACTCAACCCAGCACCGCGACTCTGTATTAGGGGCGCCGCGACGCGTGTGCAGTGCCGGCGAGCGCGGCCCGCTTGTTCTGCGATCCTCTTTGGCTTCTTCTTGGTGGTTACGTTGATCGCGACCGCACCATGACCACGGCCTCACTGCGCGGCCCTGCCGCGCTTTCCACCGCGTCCCTGCTGCGGTTGAGAGTTTTCTGACGGCGTTAGATCTTGAGGGCGCGTTTCGACCGCTAATGCCTTCTGACTGTGCTCATCCTGCTTAGCACGTCGAGTCTCTTCGAGCAACAACTGCGAGCGAGCTTTGAAATACTACCATAAATCCACTGTTTGACGCCGGCGTCTAGACGACGCCAAGTAGACTCATCAACCTCCGGAGGGCGGAATGGTGTCATCGATGCGATCTAGCACGTTATAGAGACATGCATGATTACGAAATAGTTCAACCCAGGGAGAATACTGACTGTTTTCTTGATCAAGAATAATGGAAATATAGTTCTTGATGTTTGTAACAGATAGGGCTGGATGAAAAGAGGATGACAACGTGGTGGTAGGATTTGTGGAGGTAGAAGATTCAGAAAGTGTGGAAGATTCAGGGATAGTCATTTAGAGAAGAGTGGAATGAAGAAGAAAACCTAAAATTAGGATTTCTATTGTATAAGGGATGGATATTGTACACTATATATATTGATATTAATGAGAAAGACTCATCAAGGGAGATTAATATCACCATACACAAATCTACATTTCTGTCTTAAAAAATATATATTTCTATGTACTTCCATTGCTTGCTGTATGTGTTTCGCAAGGTAAAAATTTAGTTGTACGAGTGTTTACCAAAAGAAATAAATGTGTGTTATGTGTTTAAATATAAATAATCATCATTTAATTGTGATTAGTAAATGTATATTTTTATTTTATAAAATCACTTAATTATGATAAATTAAATTAATTTAATGTAAATATCTGATACTGAAAAGTATTTATGGTATTCATATATGATTCTCGTGATAAGTCCATCCTCCCTTTTTTCTTCCTTGTGAGAAAAAATAATATATCTACATTTTTGCTCTCAATCTTGTGAAGCACAATTTTTTAGATAGAAATATGAAAGCACATGCAAAATCACTTCTCATTTAATAATTATTTGTATAAGAGATTGGAATAGTTTTTTTTAGTAATTTTTTTCATTAATCACAATATATATAGTTGTACAAAGGGAATTTTTAATACAGTAAGAATTTTAAACTACCTTAAATACATGTCAATAATAAATATAATATATACTATGAATATTTGAAAAATATTCGCTAATAATTTGTGATAAAGACAACTTTCATAATTTGCTAGTGCTAAAAGTTTTTTAAATTTTTTTCTAATCAATGTAAACAATATCGTCAATAGGATAAATATTATATTAATATTAACACATGTTGTGAATTTTCTTGCTGGATCTTCAAATGAATGGTTATTAAGAATCTTTAATAACTTATAAAGTTGTCAAATGTTTTTTTTTTTAAATCTCACTCCGTCAACGTACAAAACAGCTTACTGCTCACATGGTACATGTGAGGCTTCATTGAATTTTGGAAAATTTCAAAATTTTCTTGTCTTTTCTTTTTGGAAATTATTAAGAATCTTTCATACATTATAAAATTCTCAAAACTTTTTATAAAAATCTCACTCCCTAATTTCAACGTACAAGAAGCACCCGCGAATCCATGTATATGCATGGTGGTGCAGTTGCACCACCAGAAGACAGCTTATAGTAACTCACGTGGCACATGTGAGACTTCAATTTCAAAGTAGTGTTGGAAAACGACAAACACTATCTTTTTTGTTGGAAAATGGCAAAAAAAACTTTTTTATTTTTCAAAATGGAGAAAAAGTATATTAAATTATGGGTTTAATTTTGTATGGTATGTAATTATTTCTAATATTTGTTATGTCTTCTTTACTGTTGTGTATTATCTTTTTAAAACTGTTTTGCTATGCGTTACTTGAGCCGAGTATTTTTTAGAAACAATCTTTTTACCGTTACGAGGAAGAGATAATGTCTGTGTACACTCTACCCTTTTCAGACCCCAATTTGTGAGATACATATCAGTTTAAGTGAATAATCTAGAAATTACTATTAATATTATGGGTTAATTTTGTACTTCGACTATTCGACACATGACAACTTACCAATTTCTATAGAATTAATAATATTGTCATGAGTAATGAAAACATTTTATTAAGTGGCTTTCTAGAGAAAAGAAAAGAAATTAATTGGCATTAATGCCGCCAGCTGTTTGATCATATAATAAGCAATCCATGACGACACATACAAGCAACTACATCTACTTCTATATACTCATCTTGTTTTTCAAAGGGGAAAACTCTTCCGAACGAATATTTTTCCACCATTTTCTTTAATTCAGTGTCTTTATGGTTCATATTTCTCTTGGAAGATGATATTATCTATTCATTTTATCATAAAGAAATCTTGAATGTCCAATAAGCACGATGCTTATCTTGAAAGTTAGTTGGACCAATTATTGAGTAACCAACAAATCATTGAAAGAAAATGTGATGAAATTGTTTGAAATGGTCACTGACTACTTCTCGAATTTTCATAGGTTCTTTAAATATAGGGGCCAACTTATGGCCTAATGTTTTACACATATATAAAAACCCTAGAAGGTTGTAAAGAATTCATCTACACTAAAAGTACTAGCAAAACCAAACATAACTTGAAAAGGAAAAAGAACTCCAACTCTCAATGGATTTCCTTGAATGTTCTTTTATTTTCTTGGTAATTTCTTTTGCTACTTATTTAATTTGGTTCATCATATATAGAAGGACAAAAACATCAGCACCAACAAATTGGCCAATCCTTAGGGAGTTTCCGGCGGTTGTCGTGAATCTTCATCGTATCCATGAATATATGACTCAAGTTCTTATAGAATATGGTGGCACTTATGAGTTCAAAGGTCCTAATTTTGTCAATTTGGACATGTTTATAACTTGTGATCCTGCAAATATCCACCATATCTTTAGTAAAAACTTCCCAAACTATCCAAAAGGACCCGAATTTCATAAAATGTTCGAGATTTTGGGAAATGGGATATTCAATGTTGATCATGAATTATGGGAGCTTCATAGGAAGACCACCATGTCCATAATGGGCCATGCAAAGTTCCAATCTTTATTAGAAAGGACCATGTGGGACATTGTCGAAAAAGGGCTTCGACCAATTCTTGATGTTTTTGCTGAACAAGACAAAACATTGGATTTGCAAGATGTTTTGCAAAGATTCACTTTTGATTCTATCACCAAATTGTTACTTGATCATGATCCACGAAGCTTGTCCATTGACTTACCTTATTTGCCCTGTGAAAAGGCGTTTGGTGATGCCCTTGATGCACTTCTATACAGACACGTAACGCCAGAATGTCTATGGAAATTGCAAAAATGGCTTCGAATTGGTAAAGAGAAGAAGCTCATTCAAGCATGCGAGGCTTTTGATCAATTCATATATCCTTGCATTTCGCGGAAGCAAGAAGAGTTGATGCACAAAAGTACAATCAAAGACGAGGAATTCGCGTTTTTAACTGCCTATATCAAAATGTACAATCAATGGAAAGATGGAGATTTGGGTACTTTGCAAACATTTCTAAGGGACACTTTCTTGAATTTGATATTTGCTGGGAGGGACACTACAAGTGCAGCTCTCACTTGGTTTTTTTGGCTCTTAGCTGAAAATCCAGCTGTAGAGTCAAAGATTAGAGAAGAGATTCGACACCAATTGCATGTAAAAGAAGATGAAAACCTCAAGTTTTTCAACAAAGAAGAATCAAGAAAATTGATCTATCTACATGGTGCTTTGCTTGAAACTCTTAGGTTCTTCCCATCAGTTTCTTTAGAGAACAAATACCCACTTGGTCATGACATCCTTCCGACCGGTCACCGTGTTAGTCCAAAAACAAGAATAATTCTGCCATTCTACACAATGGGGAGAATGGAGACGTTATGGGGAAAAGATTGTTTAGAATTCAAGCCAGAGAGATGGATTTCAGAACGAGGAGGGATCAAACATGAACCATCTTTCAAATTCCCAGCATTTAATGCCGGTCCAAGGACTTGTTTAGGAAAAGAAATGGCATTCATTCAGATGAAAATAGCGGCAGCCACCATCATACACAATTACAATATCCAATTAGTGGAACCAGAAAATATTTCTCCATCTACTTCTATTATCATGCAAGTGAAAAATGGCCTGATGGTTAAGGTTGTCAAAAGGGTTTAGCACATGCATTTGTAAGAATAACGTCTCTTTAATGAGACATTTAATGAGGCCCACATATTATGATAACAGATTATTTATCTTGTCTTTCAAGTAAATAATAATTATAGTAGATAATTTTCTTTTGGTTATGTATATCCAGAAGCTTCCTTACGAGAGAAAACATTTTATTAGTAATCCATAGGGTAATCATATTTTATGAAAAAGCCCTTAGGGTTGAAGTATTTGGCTAAGAAGTCCATAGCCTACTTATAAATACGTGACTCTATCAATCCAGCATACAATCTTTGTGATAGGCATATGTTAGAAGACCGCTAGAGTTTCACTATATGTGTTAGAAATACAACATGTGGTATCAAGAGCCATCCTTCAGCCGTGTTATTCAGTGTTCAATTCTAATTAAATAGATCTAAAGTAGTACGAACCGACAATTGTGGAAGTCTGCTTTTTGTGGTTTATTGTTGGTCTTTGCTGTGTCGGTTAATATCTTTGTTACGGTGAAGATTTTGGAACAAATCCGATAATTCTATTTCAATAGAATGTATTAAGGACTGGTCAATTATAAAATTTGTAAATTACTTTATGAATTCTGTGATCGAATTTTATGTGCTTGTCAGTATTCAAGTTTGGTTTATTGAAGTTCTCTACTAATTATATGTCTCTAACTAGAACTTTTAATATGAACTAGTGCTAAAGCTATGGACTTGTGTGAAATTCAATATTTGTTTTATACTCCCTCCGTCCCAATTTATAGGATGGAGTTTGACTTTGTGAAAGATATTGATAAAGAGAATTAGGAGCTTGAGAATTAATACAATAAATATCTCCATTAGATGCAAAATATCTAGATACATTGTAATTAGCATAGGTACACATAATAGTCTCAAGATACATTGTGGAGTGGGCTTATAAATACTTTGTACTAAGCAACATTTGTTTTTTAATCAATATAACAATTCTTTTTCTTCTCTTTCTTCTCTTCACTTTTCTACCCACGAACCTCTCTCCACTCGTCCTCTATCTTCTCACTTCCTTCTTCGTCCCTTTCTTCCAGCTAATCAACATATCCCTTGCTTCTGCTGATTACAGATTCACAAAGGCTTGTTTGTCGAGTTCATAAGCAAACCAGTGGTTCGTACAAGCCACTGGATGCGTTAATTATCACATATGCGATAATCTAACATGGTATCAAAGCCACAGACACCGATGACGCAGATTGAGGGAATTCCTATCACATGCATGAAGGAATTCGAGGAATCTAAGCATCTGGTGAGGAAATCTGTATCTGTGGACCTTTTCTGATTTTTTTTTTTGGGATTCTGAGGATTTTGAGATTCTGATTTGTAGCGGATTAGAGTATACGGAATTAGATCTATAATTGTGACATATAGATTCGTAATTTCTGTTCTTGGATTGAGGAAATTTAGATATCTGAAGTATTGGTTGTCTAATTCGTAATAGATCTGTTGTATTGAATTTGTTTGCAATGGAGAATGTTGGTGAAGTACTGTCAAGCGAAACAACTACTGTGACAGTGAACATAGATCACAATCATCCATTGTACCTTTTTTCATCCGATGCCCCAGGATCATTGTCAATAGGTGTGACACTAAATGGAATGGATAACTACACATATGGAGTAGGGCGATGAAACTAGCCTTGTTAGGAAAGAACAAGCTAGGTTTTGTAGATGGAACTATAAAGAAGGAAGCATTCCAGGGAGACATGGGAAAACTATGGGATAGATGCAATGCTATAGTTGTCTCATGGCTGATGGGAAATATAAGCAAGAGTCTCTTCAGTGGTATGTTGTTCAACTCAGATTCATATACTATTTGGGAAGAGTTGAAGGAGAGATTTGATAAGGTCAATAGTGCAAGAGCTTTCCAGCTGCACAAGGAAATCTTCACACTTGGACAGAGAACAATGCCAGTATCAGTGTATTATACTAGGCTTAAGGATTTGTGGGATGAGTATGACTCTATCATGCCACCACCTTCTTGTTGTCCCAAGTCTAAAGAATTTGTCAATCACTTGCACTATCAGAGAATGTTGCAGTTCCTGATGGAGATGAATGAAGAGTACAATCAAGCAAGGAGCCAGATTCTAATGATGCAACAGATACCCAATTTGAATCAGGTTTATGCAATGGTGAACCAAGAGGAGAGCCAGAAGATAGTGGCAGGAAACAGTAGGGTGATGCAGGAGGTAGCTGAATCATCTGTAATGTTCACTTCTAAGAATGGCTTAGGAGGTGGAGGAAGTGGAACTCAATCGCAGAAGAAGCAATATAATCCAAATGATTACTGTGATTTTTGCCATGGAAAGGGTCATGTTAGACAGGATTGCAACAAACTGAAGAAATGTGACTTCTGCCACAAGACAGGACATGTACAAGATGATTGTTATAGGCTGATTGGTTACCCTGAGAACTTTAAGAGTAAGAATAAGAAAACTTACATTGTAACAGGAAATGACTCTTTTTGTGATGGTGTTAGCAGGAATAATCAGGGACATTGGAAAAACCAACAGAGGACTCAGTTTACTGAAGGCTGCAGTTCTAACCAGGAGGATCAGACATCAGTTATGCAATTAACACCAAGCCAACAACATCAACTCCTTAGACTGCTGAATGAAAAGACATACAGAATGGGATTGGCTAATCTGGCAGGTACTCACTTCTCTAATACTGAGGAATTAGTGAAGTAGATTGTAGACTCATGGGCTACTAATCATATGGTTGGTAAGAAGAGCTACTTACATAATACACATTTGGCAGAAAATATATGAGGTGTACACTTGCCCACTGGGGATTCTGCTAAGGTGACACACATAGGTGATTACAAGCTTGGAAAAGGTGATGTTCTTGAGAATGTATTGTGCATACCAACTTTCAAGTTTAACCTACTATCAGTTTTAAAAATAACTGATCGGTGTATTTTATATACACTTTTTGAGTCATTTTTAGTTAGTATTTTACTCATTTCATTTATGTTTAGTACAGTATTAGGGTCGTTTTCCTTTCTTTTGTGTCACAACGGTCAAAAATGGAGAAATGACGAAAAGGAGATGAAATGAGCATAAAAGAGATGGAATTGCACACTAAAAGGGCCAAGAAATAAAGTCTAAGTTCGAAATTAGAGAGAGATCGACGAAGTCGGACGAAAAAGGGCGGCGAAAGCGGAATCGCGGAAAAACGTCACCGCCAGCGGCTGCGCCAGCAGCGCGGCGCCCAATATGCTGAAATTCCGAAAGTTGCTGATCTTGAGCGCTGGCGATTCTGGCGCGACGCTGAATTATGAAGTCTTGAATTTGACTTGTTTTCAGAATCCTAAAGGGATAACTTTTCCTTCCTAAAGGGATAACTTTTCCTACCTAAAGGGATAACTTTTCCTACCTTACAACCCTTACCTAAAAGGATTCTAATAACTTTTCCTTTCCTACAAATCCCTAACCCTTCACCAAAAGGATTCTTTGGCTATAAATACTCTACATCATTAGAAGAATTATTCATTCTTCATTCTACCATTCACCATTCTACATCCATCCATCCACCATTCCACCTTGTAAATATTCCACAGCACAACACAAGACTTTTGCTTGGAGATTGGATACCATAGTTTAGTAATTTCTTTTCCCTTTCTTGTTCTTTATTTCTATTTTGTATGATGAACATGGAATTAGTTCTTGTCATGTCAATGGCTAGGAACTAATTCTCTTATAGGGCTTTCCATGTTGAATTGCTAGAGACTTATGTTATAAATTAATGCATGCTTATGGTTATTTTTCTTATTGTGAGATCTATCCAATAATTGAGTTGAATTCTTGGTAATTAATTGACAACTAATTATCACTATATGATTTCTAATCAGTTAGAAAGGGGATTGTGAATATCTTTGTAAGTTGGGTAGACATTCTTGGATTGGGGATGAAAATACCTCGATTATTTATGTAAGCGTTGATGAGAGGCTTAACAACCTAATTTTGCGCATTGTGCGTGACGGTCAACTAGGTTTTGTTCTTAATCCTCCTATAGAGTTATCCTTATCACCGAAAGGTAGGTAAGGTGCGATCTTTGAGGTTAGTGTTTATATAACCCTAACTAAGTATAAAGCGATTTCGTAAACCCGCTTTCTCCAAAAGAAGAATACCATAAGTTAATGCATTAGTAAGTAGCATAAGCGGATAGTAAGGATACATGGAAGCCCTATTCTCATCACCATGAAATAAATCTTTATATTTAAATAGCTTGCATAATTCTTAGTTATAAACAACAAATCAATTATCAATTCACCAAATAGATACTAGAAAATAGATAGTTGGTAATTGAACCTAATCCTTGTGGGCGATATTCGGTCTTATCAAGACTATACTACTTGTCACGATAACGTGCACTTGCGTTTAAAGTGTGTGCATCTTACTACGCATCAAGTTTTTGGCGCCGGATTAGGATTATAGTTCAATATCAAATTTATCTATTTTTAATTTCTAATTTGGTTTTTATTTTGTTTCTTTAAATTATTTATTTTATTTTACTTGAAAAAATATATATATAAAAAAAAAAAAACAAGTGTCTGTGATTCGTTGTTGGTTTTGATTCATCTCGAGGATCCTTAAGACATGGATTTCTCATCGATATGATCGAGCTCAACCATAGAGGAAGAGATGGAGGAATTACGAAGTATACTCGATCTCACGAGGTACCAAAATCGGTTCATGGGACGAAGCGAGAATGGCCATGAAGAAGTTGGAAACGCAAATAGCGTAACTCGCGATCATATTCAACGCGAAGCAAGAAGAGCAATCTGCACTGGGTAGGCAATGAGGAAACACAATGTCGTGCGGTTTACGAAGGATGCCGAATCGGGGAGATAAAGAGTTCGCAGCGGCCGGCGTTGCGCGCCCGATGAAGCGGCGGCGTCGAAGATTCGAGCAGTCAGAGAGTGGCGCGCGGCTAAAGAGCGAACGCGGCGCGGAACCCAATCGAGGTGATTTTGAACAGCGACAAATTGAGGAGCACGAACCACAGAACTATTAAGGAATCGGTGAGATAGTTGGTATAGAGAAGGAAAAGATTGCGAGATCAATTATTTACCTTCTGGATTACGTGGAAATTCTTTTCTTGCACTATTACGTAAGAAACACCACTAGCTATCACGGTGATTCCCGATTAGGAAGCCCATACCATCAAGGTACCCACAGAGTTGAGAGATGTAGAAGTTCACTGATTCCTACATTATAGAAAGCATAAAAACAAGCCTACTTGGGGATAATTGTATATGTAAGGCTCTTGTTTGAACAAATGGTCGTAGAAATTGAGACTACGGAATAACTCTGCGGATTCTGGCGATTCGCGAAGGATCGATGGGCACTCGAAAGGTTAATTGCGTCCGGCTAAAAGACGTTAAAGCGGCGTTTGTTGGGAGGCAACCCAATATTTTTAATTATGTTATTTTAATTTCTGTCTTTATTTTATTTTATTTTATTTTGTCTTGAAACGATCTCACGGTCTAGGGTTCTTGTTTTATGTTGTTGGATGACGGTGGGTGAAAGTCAAACCGAGGAAAAAACCAGCATGGAAAAAAAAAAAAGAGCGATCGTCGTATGCGGCTCCCGGAATCGTAGGGCGCGGAACTCGAGAGCCACCGTACTAGCGGCGTCGGCGCCAGAACTTCGAGAGTCATATTTCGTGCAAATTCGAATTTTCCTCCTAGACCTCCATTATGACCGCTGTGTTGTGTCAGTAAGTTGTCCATTTTTTTTAGTATTGCACACATTGGGGACAATGTGTGATTTAAGTTTGGGGTGTTTTATTTGTGTCTTGTTATGTTTCAGTTAAGTCTTTTTTATTTTGTTTTGTGTTTATTTTTGAGTCACAATTTTTTTTTCTTTTTAAGTCATAATTGCCTGTCAAAGATCATGTATGTTGTAGTTGCTAGAAACACCTAGTGAAGGAAGGTGGAATAATGTAATGGAATTAGAAGCAACTATCTAAACACCTAGGTTAGATATGCCAAAAACTCACAAAAATCTGTCTATTTGGAGTTTCTTGCTTAAATTGTGCATGCTAAATTATGAAAACCTATGTGTTATGATTGCTTGCTATTTGAGGCGAAATAGTTAGGATAAGCATGCTAGGGAGATGACTCAGGCATTTCTTTCATAGCCAATTCTTACCACTCTTTTCTATCCCGGACTTCAAATATATCCTTAGTCAACCCCATTGAGCCTAAAAATTGAAACTTCTTCTTTGACACCCTATATTCCCACAAATTGTGTCATAAGTAAAAATGTGAAGTAGTGAAATCAATTGTGTTAAAAAAGAGACAAAAAGAGTGAATGAGCTTGTTGCACCCCAATTAAAAGTAATAAGAAATGGGCAAAAGCCTAAGTTTGGGGGTGCTTGTCATTATTATATACTTCACTCTCCCAAAACAAAAGAGGGAAAAGATAGAATCAAAGTGAAGGAAAGAACAAAAAGAAAAGGAAATCTTGAAAAGCTAAAGAGCTTATGGTACAGAATGAGCCTAAATGCATATTTTTACCAACCCCTACCTAAGCCTACATTACAACCCTTAAAGTCCTGAAGATCTCTTTTATGCATATCCAGAATTAGTGGAGAATAGCAAGTAAGCATGCCATAGGATTTTTGAATTTATATGCATGATTTAGTAAATTGACTTCCATTAAAGCATGATAAATATGAGTTTGCGAAATATCTAGCTCAATGTGTTTAGTGTCTTTGAAAAATTTCATGCTACATGTTCTGCATATTATTCTCGCTAACCTTCATGTTTTTCTAGATAACACTAAATGCAGAAAAGTGATCAATGTCGATGAGTCTTTTATTTTTCGTTTCTTTAGTCTTTTATTTCTTTCTTTCTATCTTTGCTCGAGGCGAGCAAAGGTTAAGTTTGGGGTATTTGATCGGTGTATTTTATATACACTTTTTGAGTCATTTTAGTTAGTATTTTACTCATTTCATTTATGTTTAGTAAAGATATTAGTGGTCGTTTTCCTTTCTTTTGTGTCACAGCGGTCAAAAATGGAGAAATGACGAAAAGGAGATGAAATGAGCATAAAAGAGATGGAATTGCACACTAAAAGGGCCAAGAAATAAAGTCTAAGTTACGAAATTAGAGAGGAGATCGGACAAGTCGGATGAAAAAGGACGGCAAGCGAATACGCGAAAACGTCATCGGCGTCGCCAAAGCAGAGCCGCATGGCGCCCAATATGCTGAAAGTCCAAAGTTGCTTGATCTTGACGCTGATTCTGGCCGCGTGGCGCGACGCGGAATTATGAAATCTTTGGGCGAATTTGACTTGTTTTCAGAATCCTAAAGGGATAACTTTTCCTTCCTAAAGGGATAACTTTTCCTACCTAAAGGGATAACTTTTCCTACCTTACAACCCTTACCTAAAAGGATTCTAATAACTTTTCCTTTCCTACAAATCCCTAACCCTTCACCAAAAGGATTCTTTGGCTATAAATACTCTACATCATTAGAAGAATTATTCATTCTCCATTCTACCATTCACCATTCTACATCCATCCATCCACCATTCCACCTTGTAAATATTCCACAGCACAACACAAGACATTTGCTTGGAGATTGGATACCATAGTTTAGTAATTTCTTTTCCCT
The DNA here is from genome assembly GCA_029844215.1 of Przewalskia tangutica. NCBI lineage: Eukaryota > Viridiplantae > Streptophyta > Magnoliopsida > Solanales > Solanaceae > Przewalskia > Przewalskia tangutica. The sequence continues at coordinate 121,050,723 of CM056730.1, read as the reverse complement.
TTCTTGTTCTTTATTTCTATTTTGTATGATGAACATGGAATTAGTTCTTGTCATGTCAATGGCTAGGAACTAATTCTCTTATAGGGCTTTCCATGTTGAATTGCTAGAGACTTATGTTATAAATTAATGCATGCTTATGGTTATTTTTCTTATTGTGAGATCTATCCAATAATTGAGTTGAATTCTTGGTAATTAATTGACAACTAATTATCACTATATGATTTCTAATCGATTCGAAAGGGGATTGTGAATATCTTTGTAAGTTGGGTAGACATTCTTGGATTGGGGATGAAAATACCTCAATTATTTATGTAAGCGTTGATGAGAGGCTTAATGTTCTAATTTTGCGCATTGTGCGTGACGGTCAACTAGGTTTTTGTTCTTAATCCTCCTATAGAGTTATCCTTATCACCGAAAGGTAGGTAAGGTGCGATACTGGGGTTGAGTGTTTATATAACCCTAACGGGAGTATAAAACGATTTCGTAAACCTGCTTTCTCCAAAAGAAGAATACCATAAGTTAATGCATTAGTAAGTAGCATAAGCGGATAGTAAGGATACATGGAAGCCCTATTCTCATCACCACTGAAATAAATCTTTATATTTAAATAGCTTGCATAATTCTTAGTTATAAACAACAAATCAATTATCAATTCACCAAATAGATACTAGAAAATAGATAGTTGGTAATTGAACCCTAATCCTTGTGGACGATATTCGGTCTTATCAAGACTATACTACTTGTCACGATAACGTGCACTTGCGTTTAAAGTGTGTGCATCTTACCGCGCATCAATAACCAAAGAACTGAATTGTAGTGTTTCCTTCTTCCCATACTATTGCATATTTCAGGACCTCTCATCTGGGAAGGTGAGGGGGATTGGGAATGAAGAAGATGGGATGTACATAGAGGACCTGGTGAAATGCATGGGAGCAGTACAACCTGTTGATGCAGTGGTTTGGCACCAAAGGTTGTGTCATGTGCCCATGAGTGTTTTGAGAAAAATTCCATACTTCAGTAAGAATAAGTCTTTTGTTTTAGATAAGTGTGAGATATGTCCCTTGGCTAGGCAAACAAAAGTACCCTTTCCTATTAGTACTAGTAGATCAACTAATGCTTTTCAACTACTACATATTGATGTATGGGGTCCTTATAAAGTGGAAACACATAATGGAATGAGATATTTTTTGACAATAGTTGATGACTTCTCAAGGTGTACATGGACATTTCTCATGAGGCTAAAATCTGATGTGTACACATTATTGAAGAATTTCTTTGTTAAAATCAAGACTCAGTTTAAAACAGAAATCCAGAAAGTGAGGTCATATAATGGGAGTGAATTCTTTAACCAAAGTTGTAAGGAACTGTTTATTCAATATGGTATAGTACATGAGAGTTCATGTCCATACTCACCACAATAAAATGGTGTAGTAGAAAGGAAGCATAGACACATATTGGAAACTGCTAGAGCCATGAAGTTTCAGGCCAGCTTACCAAGCAGATTTTGGGGTTTGATGGTGGAAGGAGCAGTGTATATATTGAACAGGATTTCATCTACAGTTATAGGGAACAGATCACCCTTATGAGATGTTGTACAATACAACACCATCACTTACTCATTTAAGAGTGTTTGGATGTCTGTGTTTTGCAACTAATCTGGTGAAGCAGGATAAGTTCAGTCCAAGAGCAATCAGGGCAGTGTTTCTTGGATATGGTGTTGTACAGAAGGGTTACAGAGTGTATGACATGGAGAATGACTCATTCTTTATGAGTAGGAATGTGGTATTCATGGAGAGCATTTTTCCCTACAAGGGAGGAACTGATGATGAGGCCATGAATCCCCCCCATCAAGTCACATGAGCATTTTTGTTTTGAGGACTTAGTTCATCACCAGACAGATACAATTCCTCACGATGTTTCCCTTCAGTTATCACCTGTGGTTTCAGATACTCCTCAAGACAGTTCACTGCAGGAACCTATTGAGAATCTCAATTCACAAACACATGTGCCAGAATTATGTAATAGAAGATCTGCAAGGTCCAACAAACCTCCTATATGGCATAAGGACTATGTTACTCAACATGGGTCGACCAACTGTCTATATTCTATATCTGCAGCAGTGGATTACTCCAGATTATCACCAAAATACCAGAGTTTTGTAGCTCACATTTCAGCCAACACTGAGCCATATTGTTACAAGGAAGCAGTCAAGGATGCAAGATGGGTCGAGGCCATGAAGGCTGAGTTACAAGCTTTGGAGGACAATGGCACTTGGAAATTGGTGTCTCTTCCAGAGGGTAAGAAGGCCATAGGATGTAGATGGATATATAAGATCAAATATAAAGCGACAGAAGAGGTGGAGAGGTATAAAGCAAGATTGGTTGCCAAGGGGTACAACCAAAAGGAAGGACTGGATTATCAGGAAACTTTTTCACCTGTCGTGAAGATGTCATTGTGGTCGATAATCTCGATTCTGGCGACAAGCGCCAATACACCAAATGGATGTGTATAATGCCTTCTTGCAAGGAGACTTATATGAGGAAGTTTATATGACAATTCCAGAGGGCTTCACCATGGACCATGGGCAGAAACAGGTTTGCAAGCTCCTGAAATCCCTATATGGGCTGAAACAGGCTTCGCGGCAATGGAATATTAAGCTTACCACAGCCTTGCTGGATTCGGATTTCAAGCAAAGTCATAGGAATTTTTCTCTGTTCACCAAGACTGAGAGTGACAATATTGTGGTTATCCTAGTCTATGTGGATGATCTATTGATCACGTATACGATGCAATCACTTATTCGAGCCACTGAAAACCTTAAAATCATCCTTTAAGATCAGGATGTCACGCCCGAACCGGGATCGTGGTGCCCTACCTGGGCACCCTTCTACCTTAACAACTAAGTAAACTGCGGAAATTAAATAACACCTCTTTTTTTTAAACCAATCGTACGTGCAAGGGCAAAGCCGACCAAGCTGCCATATAATATACATAACAAAAGACACTACATCGTACGAGTCGATCCACATATGAATACGGACCTTCAGAGTTTACGAAACATGACGGACAAGGCCGCCGTACCCATAACCGCATACAAAAGCACATGCGAAGGAACTATACCAAAAGATAAACTCGAACGAAGGAGCTATCCAAAACTCGGCGGTCCTACACTGCAGATCACCAAGCTGCGTACCTAAACTGCGGCGTGACGCGGCCGAAGGAGGTCGGTGCGAAGAATGTACCAAGTATGTGAGCGATGAAATGCATGTAATGAAATCATAACGATCTAAAAAAGCGAGGCGTGTATGATAGCCAACCTACATTACCTGATACATAGCGGTTATATCAAGTCGGGGCGCGTTCCGCCAAAGTCACTACTCGAATATAACTATGGGTCTCACGCCCATAATATCAACCATGCGGTGGAATCCTTTCTCACCGGCGATCCATGATATAATATAACACCAATAAGCATATCGAGTATCCTCGTGGTCGCGTGCCGGAATCCCATCGTATAAGCATGACCGTGGGGTATACAAACAAATCCGAATCAAACCTCGCAGTCACGTGCCGGAATCCCGCGTCGTATAAGCGTGTCGAGTATCCTCGTGGTCGCGTGCCGGCGTCCCACATCGTATAAGCATGACCGTAGGGTATCCTCGCGTCGCGTGCCCGGCATCCCACATCGTATAAGCATGGCCGTAGGGTAACACAACAATCGGGAATCTAACCGAATCTGGTCACGTGCCGGAATCCGCATCGTATAAGCGTGTCGAGTATCCTCGTGGTCGCGTGCCGGAATCCCACATCGTATAAGCGTGACCGTAGGGTATCCTCGCGGTCGCGTGCCCGGCATCCCACATCGTATAAGCATGGCCGTAGGGTAACACAAATAATGGAAGCATACCGTGGAATCCGCACCGCTGTCGGTGCGTCGAGTAAACTTACAATGAGGCGTGACCCTCCGGTAGAGTCGCGCAACGTAATAAAACATAATACTTGTACTCAAATGCTATCACCAAGCACATTGGCAATTCTCAACTAAACAAGCCAAAGTACTTATCAAGGCACACATAGAATAATTCTCAATTAAACAAGCCAAAGTACTTATCAAGGCATACATAGAATAATTCTCAATTAAACAAGCCAAAGTATTTATCAAGGCATGCATAGAATAATTCTCAATTAACCAAGCCAAAGTACTTATCAAGGCATACATAGAATAATTCTCAATTAACCAAGCCAAAGTACTACGTACGTACATTCTTTTCAAAAGACTCCTTTTAATGTAAAACCCCAAGATACTAACACCCGTAGTATCAAGGTGTGTCTATTTTTCAAAATAAGTTACTACACTTTTTAGAAAACTCATTTCAAAGCTTGAAATCAAGTAACTTCAAATCTTCACAATCTAGGCAACTTATGCCCAATAATCAAAATAGACAACTTTCTTAACCTTCCATAAAGCCGTTATAACCAACTTACCATAAAGCCGTTATAACCCTTTATGGTTTTAGACATATTCATTCCTTTTTATAACCAAGAGACTTATACTTAAAACCAAGTATCACATACTTATAAATCAAGTTCTTAACTTTCCAAAATACTTCAAGTCTCTTAATATTTAGAAAACAAGTTTCTTCTACTTTTAAACCTCAAGTAACTCACACCTTTAAAACAAGTTACTTCTCTTAAATCATGTCATTTCTCCTCTTTTAAAACAATTAAGTAAATCACTCCTTTGACTCCCCTAAAGTCATAAAAACGGCCATTAGGTTTTGGAACTAAGGCACTAGCCAAAAGGTTTGGAAACCACTTCCCTTTCAAGACTCTATGTACTTTAAGTAAAATACTTTCACTTTTAAGAATCCAAACTTCACTAAGGAAATGGATCATACAACTTACAATTTGACATCAAAGTACAATCAAGGGAGTACATAGAGCGAATTCTATTTTAGGCAAACCAAATACAACGAGGAATGGATCGTTTAAGGAGTAGGACATACTTTCTTTATCTTAAGGAATCATGCTAGAAGAGGAGATAGTTCACATACCTTTTCGCTAAATCCACAAGCTAAGCCGAATCGCGTCACGTAGAATTTTCAACCTATAATGGTCACAACAAGACTATCAACTTCTAGTCTCTAACGTAGAATAATACTAAGTAAGCGATCTAATTCTACGAAAAACCGGGCGACTTCCTTTGTTTCTACTCACTTTGCCACCTTTTTCAAGGTCGAATACAATAACCAACACGCCACATTTAAGGCTCCAAACAACAACGAACAAAGGGGATTACACGACTTACAATACGTGTAAATTTTCCGCCCCACAATTCATACGTAGTAGTTTAATACTCACTAGCCATTCTCGGCCAACAATAACCAACAACACTAAGTCTTATCAATCCTTTTCCAATTCCAAGTTCTAAGGTCTAACATGTTATATAGCCATAAACAACTTCAACAACTACAATTTCCTTCTTTATACAACATGCGACGACTTAAACTAATATTCAACTTGAATTGTAATCTTAAGGCTAAACATGCTAGTTTTCGGATTAGGGTTCCAATAGCGATATACTAATCAAACTTCATACTAAACATCTCATGCTTGCTAATATCACAACTACTGATGATAGGTAATCTTAACTACTAAAACAACAAGATTATACCTTTATAAGCCCTTAAAAATTCCAAGATTCAAAGTCGCGCCTTAGCAATTCTTAGCTCATTTCCTTATGTTCCAATACGCTCCAAGCACTCCTTAGAAGCCTATGAAGAACCCATCTTCAAGTTCCAACTTCAAAGTTGAAGAACTCCTTAAGTTTCCTCCTTGCGACTAATACGAAAACATCGTTTTTCCGAAATCTTTCTATTGAGATATCCTTACAATACCCTTAGGGACATTGGGTTTAAGTCTTGTGAACAAAGGATCAAAACTACAAAATTTTCTTGTTGGAAAAACTCTAAAGCCGAGAGCAACACTATGGACAAGAAAAATGTTGTGAAATTTTCTAAGTGTTTGAGACTTAGTCTTGCACTAGCTTAGTATTTATAACACTATGGATGGCTTAGACTTAAACAAATGGGTGGCTAAGATGAATATCACATGGATTAAGCACAAGTGGCAAGTTGACTTGGTCAACAATATCAAGCTTAGCAAGACTTATCTTCCACCATGGTAAATGACCATTCTACCCTTACTAATTTCGTCCAAGACCATATGTGGGGGTGCCAAGTGTCGCCCTCTCATTCGTCCATAAAATTCCGTAACCCTCGTGGGCCCCACAAAAATGTAAAATTCCTCGGGTGGCCCCCACGTGACCAAATCCGTAAAAAATAAATTTCCATAAGGTTAAGAGTTCCATACTCTTCAAATAATGCACTTTGAGAATCCAATTCTCAACAACGAACATTTTTCCTTTCCGACGTTCGGAAGATTTTCCGTCGGAAAAACAATTCTTTCTTTCGTACCAATTTCCAAGTCTTGATTCCTTACGTACATTTTCTTATACATGTCCTGGACTTACGGGGTGTAACATTCTTCCCCCCTTAGAAACATTCATCCCCGAATGTTCTTAGTTGGTTTTCAAGCTATACTCACTCCGGCACAATCTCTATACTATGCCTATCAATCAACACTGCACAAGACCAATGATGCCACACATGACCACCACATAACATACGTAAACATATCAATGGACCTTCCGTCCGCGACCCCTTCTCACAAAACTCGAAGGTTACAGTCTTCTAAAACACGGGATCCTTAGAGGTTCCTTTCTTTCCTTACTTGTCATACCTTCTCGTACTTTCAAACTTATCTAGTACACGTACAAAATCTCAAATATTGTTTCTGTTCTCCAATCCTTAGAGTTACTATCCAAACTTGGCCATATTGTTACTTACTTTCCCGTTAAGGCTCTTTTCGGTCCTTACGACCTGATTCCGGTGGAACGCATCCACGAACTCGTACAACGATCAACTAGACCTGGGCCTTACACCCTCGTGACCCTATCACATGCGCGGACCATTACCGACATCACCCCATTCCATACTGCGGTGACCGAAATGAGTCCATAACCCAACTCATCGTCACACTTAACTTCTCATTCTTAGTCTGAAATAAATCTTTCTCTTATCTCAAGGTACTTCTCACCCTATCCCCCTATTCACTAGAGGTTCGTCACATAGGCCAAAGTATTTCTACCGTATATTCTTCCCTATTGGTCTTACACTGTTACGGGGCAATTACTACTTGTGAACTCTACACAACTATAGTCTCGGTTCACTTACCATTCTTGTCAACATTCTTAACTTTTCACTTTACTAATCAAAGTATTCCTACCTGCAGTACTATCACTTACTGGCTAGCAACAAAGGAAAACATATATGCTAGGGCGGAATCGAATCTATCGATGCACGTATGATTCAAAAGAATCGAAATATACATGTAACCCATGCGATGTCGCCTTCGATCTGCTAGCAGCCCGTCATCTATGCGGTTCGAAGGACCGCGGAACTATAAACTCCACCACGACCTCTACCACGGTGGTGACATCCCGAACACCACCTTGCAGGGGCCTTGCGTGTGGAGGAAAGGTAACCAACCATCGGCCTCATAGGCTGAGCCACCCTACCGGTGCTCTTTCTAACAGACATTCCACTTGTGGCGGACGGTCGATAATAACAAACACTGCCGTGGCGGCATTTTCCCAAATGGCGCTTCTTCTGATGGAAACTTGAGGAATATGTGGCCTCGTGAGAAAATCCTCTGCTCCTCGAGAACTTCGACCACTGGAGCTTGGACGGCTCCTAAATACCTCGTGGTCAAATCTCCCACCGTGAGCTGCGGGGTATGTCTTTGGGTAGGGACGAATATCTCACTCATTCTTTGAGGCGGCTCGTCCAAAACTCAGGGATAACCAACAGGTCCTAGCCTCTTCTGATCTCGCGTTGGCCTCTACCCTGCAGCCTGTATGCATGCAGGCGAATAACCTCCTGCGATGAAGCCTTGCCGCTATCTTGGTCAATAACATAACTTCCTCGCGACCTATAGTCTTCTCTGGCGAAAGCTGGAGGCTCAGTCTTTGGGGTCTCAAAACTGGCGCAGAAGAACTCGCCGATCGCGGAACAACATCCGGTATACCACGGGCATAAGCCCTATCAACTCTGAGTCGACTAGTAGCTCTGCTACTCCTTTGCCCTTCAGGCGGTGTTGCCCTCGCGGAGGCATAAGCGTAACACAAAATACGTCGAGAGAGGAATTATCTTACTAACACGACTACATGACACGATCTCGAGTGAGAAGAATATAAACCAACTCACTAAATGTCTTGTAGCCTCACTGTTTATAGGTGTGGCGCGCACACCGATTATCAAGACTCTACTAGACACGATGCAGACATTCAGGGGTATTGCTCGATACCACTCTGTCACGCCCGAACCGGGGCCGTGGCGGTGCCTACTTGGGCACCCTTCATACAACTAAGTAAAGCTGCGGAAATTAAATAACACCTCATTTTTTTAAAACCAATCGTGCGTGCGAGGCAAAGCCGACAAAGGCGCCATATAATATACATAAACAAAAGACCTTTACCTTGCGAGTCGATCCCACGTATGAATACGGACCTCAGAGTTTACTGAAACATGGCGGACAAGGCCCGCGTACCCATGTAGTACAAAAGCACATCTTGAAGGAACTATACAAAAAGATAAACTCCCGAACGGAAGGAGCTATCCAAAACTACGGCGGTCTACACTCTAGATCACAAGCTGCGTACCTAAACTGCGGCGTGACGCGGCCGAAGGAGGTCGATGCGAAGAATGTACCAAGTATGTGAGCGATGAAATGCGTAATGAAATCATAACGATCTAAACAAAATAGGAGAGGCGTGTATGATAGCCAACCTACGATTACCACAATACATAAGCGATTATATCAAGTCGGGGGCGCGTGCCTCAAAGTCACTACTCAAATATAACTATGGGTCTCACGCCATAATATCAACCGTGCGTGGAATCCTTTCTCACTGCCGTGATCCATGATATAATATAACGCGATAAGCATATCGAGGTATCCGCCGTGGTCGCGTGCCGGAATCGCGTCGTATAAGCATGACCATGGGGTATACAAACAAATCGGGAATCAAACCGCCTCGGTCACGTGCCGGAATCCCATCGTATAAGCGTGTCGAGTATCCTCGTGGTCGCGTGCCCGGCGTCGCGTCGTATAAGCATGACCGTAGGGTATCCGCCGCGGTCGCGTGCCCGGCATCCCACATCGTATAAGCATGGCCGTAGGGTAACACAAACAAATCAGGAATCTAACGACTCGCAGTCACGTGCCGGAATCCCACATCGTATAAGCGTGTCGAGTATCCTCGTGGTCGCGTGCCGGAATCCCATCGTATAAGCGTGACCATAGGGTATCCTCGCGGTCGCGTGCCGGACATCCACATCGTATAAGCATGGCCGTAGGGTAACACAAATAATGGAAGCATACGTGGAATCCCACCTTTGTCGATGCGTCGAGTAAACTTCTGACAAAGGCGTGACCACTCCCGAGAGTCGCGACAGCGTAATAAAACATAATACTTGTACTCAAATGCTATCACGGCCACATTGACAATTCTCAACTAAACAAGCCAAAGTACTTATCAAGGCACACATAGAATAATTCTCAATTAAACAAGTCAAAGTACTTATCAAGGCATACATAGAATAATTCTCAATTAAACAAGCCAAAGTACTTATCAAGGCATACATAGAATAATTCTCAATTAACCAAGCCAAAGTACTTATCAAGGCATACATAGAATAATTCTCAATTAAGCCAAAGTACTACGTGCGTGCATTCTTTTCAAAAGACTCCTTTTAATGTAAAACCCGAATACTAACACGTAGTATCGAGGTGTGTCTATTTTTCAAAATAAGTTACTACACTTTTTAGAAAACTCATTTCAAAGCTTGAAATCAAGTAACTTCAAATCTTCACAATCTAGGCAACTTATGCCCAATAATCAAAATAGACAACTTTCTTAACCTTCCATAAAGCCGTTATAACCAACTTACCATAAAGCCGTTATAACCCTTTATGGTTTTAGACATATTCATTCCTTTTTATAACCAAGAGACTTATACTTAAAACCAAGTATCACATACTTATAAATCAAGTTCTTAACTTTCCAAAATACTTGAGTCTCTTAATATTTAGAAAACAAGTTTCTTCTACTTTTAAACCTCAAGTAACTCACACCTTTAAAACAAGTTACTTCTCTTAAATCATGTCATTTCTCCTCTTTTAAAACAATTAAGTAAATCACTCCTTTGACTCCCCTAAAGTCATAAAAACGGCCATTAGGTTTTGGAACTAAGGCACTAGCCAAAAGGTTTGGAAACCACTTCCCTTTCAAGACTCTATGTACTTTAAGTAAAATACTTTCACTTTTAAGAATCCAAACTTCACTAAGGAAATGGATCATACAACTTACAATTTGACATCAAAGTACAATCAAGGGAGTACATAGAACGAATTCTATTTTAGGCAAACCAAATACAACCAAGGAATGGATCATTTAAGGAGTAGGACATACTTTCTTTATCTTAAGGAATCATGCTAGAAGAGGAGATAGTTCACATACCTTTTCGGCTAAATCCACAAGCTAAGCCGAATACGCCGTACGTAGAATTGTCAACCTATAATGGTCACAACAAGACTATCAACTTCTAGTCTCTAACGTAGAATAATACTAAGTAAACGGTCTCTAATTCTACGGAAAACCGGGCAGCACTTCCTTTGTTTCTACTCACTTTGCCACCTTTTTCAAGGTCGAATACAATAACCAACACGCCACATTTAAGGCTCCAAACAACAACCAAACAAAGGGGATTACACGCCTTACAATACGTGTAAAATTTCCGCCCCACAATTCATACGAAGTAGTTTAATACTCACTAGCCATTCTCGGCCAACAATAACCAACAACACTAAGTCTTATCCAATCCTTTTCCAATTCCAAGTTCTAAGGTCTAACATGTTATATAGCCATAAACAACTTCAACAACTACAATTTCCTTCTTTATACAACATGCGACGACTTAAACTAATATTCAACTTGAATTGTAATCTTAAGGCTAAACATGCTAGTTTTCGGATTAGGGTTCCAATAGCCAATATACTAATCAAACTTCATACTAAACATCTCATGCTTGCTAATATCCACAACTACAATGATAGGTAATCTTAACTACTAAAACAACAAGATTATACCTTTATAAGCCCTTAAAAATTCCAAGATTCAAAGTCGCGCCTTAGCAATTCTTAGCTCATTTCCTTATGTTCCAATACGCTCCAAGCACTCCTTAGAAGCCTATGAAGAACCCATCTTCAAGTTCCAACTTCAAAGTTGAAGAACTCCTTAAGTTTCCTCCTTGCGACTAATACGAAAACATCGTTTTTCCGAAATCTTTCTATTGAGATATCCTTACAATACCCTTAGGGACATTGGGTTTAAGTCTTGTGAACAAAGGATCAAAACTACAAAATTTTCTTATTGGAAAAACTCTAAAGCCGAGAGCAACACTATGGACAAGAAAAATGTTGTGAAATTTTCTAAGTGTTTGAGACTTAGTCTTGCACTAGCTTAGTATTTATAACACTATGGATGGCTTAGACTTAAACAAATGGGTGGCTAAGATGAAGATCACATGGATTAAGCACAAGTGGCAAGTTGACTTGGTCAACAATATCAAGTTTAGCAAGACTTATCTTCCACCATGGTAAATGACCATTCTACCCTTACTAATTTCGTCCAAGACCATATGTGGGGTGCAGTGTCGCCTCTCATTCGTCCATAAAATTCAGTAACCTCGTGGGCCCAAAAATGTAAAATTCCTCGGGTGGCCCCGTGACCAAATCAGTAAAATAAATTTCCATAAGGTTAAGAGTTCCATACTCTTCAAATAATGCACTTTGAGAATCCAATTCTCAACAACGAACATTTTTCCTTTCCGACGTTCGGAAGATTTTCCGTCGGAAAAACAATTCTTCTTTTCGTACCAATTTCCAAGTCTTGATTCCTTACGTACATTTTCTTATACATGTCCTGGACTTACGGGGTGTAACAAAGGATTTGGGAGAACTCAGATACTTTCTCGGTATAGAGTTTGCAAGAAATAGTGAAGGGATACTCATGAATCAGCAAAAGTATGCACTGGAGTTAATTTCAAATTTGGGATTGTCGGTAGCTAAGGCAGCATCCACACCTATGGATATGAATATGAAGTTCACTAGTGCAGAATTTGATCACCACACTCTGCCTACAACAACAGATACTGCTTCTCAGAGGCCACCAGATCAGCTCTTGGCTGACCCCTCTGCGTATAGAAGGCTGATTGGAAGATTGTTATATCTGACAAACACACGACCTGATATTGCTTTTCCAGTACAATGTTTGAGTCAATTTATGCAGGCTCCCAAAGAGTCCCACATGAAATCAGGGTTAAGACTTGTTCGATATGTTAAACAGGAACCAGGCTTGGGGATTCTACTGCAAAGTTCTAGTACGCAGGAGCTGAGGGTGTTTTGTGACTCAGACTGGGCATCGTGTGTTAGTAGCAGGAAATCCGTAACAGGTTATATGGTATTCTTTGGCAGCTCACTTGTCTCGTGGAAATCCAAGAAACAGGATATAATGTCAAAGAGTTCTGCCGAGGCTGAATATAGAGCATTGGTTGCGTCTGTGGCTGAAGAACTGTGGTTGGCTGGCCTCTATCAAGAGATTGGAGTCGAAGTAAGAGCATCAGTTCCTGTCTATACCGATAGCAAGTCTGCTATACAAATTGCAGCTAATCCGGTGTTTCACGAAAGGACAAAACACATTGACATTGATTGTCATTTTGTGCGAGAGCATATCAGCAGAGGGACATTGACTACTTTTTTCTTGTCATCTGAAGAACAGCCCGCTGATATTTTGACTAAGGCTCTTGGTCGACATCAACATATTCATCTTCGGTCCAAGCTAGGGATGAAGAACATCTTCATGACCCCTAGCTTGAGGGGGGGTGCGAAAGATATTGATAAAGAGAATTAGGAGCTTGAGAATTAATACAATAAATATCTCCATTAGATGCAAAATATCTAGATACATTGTAATTAGCATATGTACACATAATAGTGTCTAGATACATTGTGGAGTGGGCTTATAAATACTTTGTACTAAGCAGCATTTGTTTTTTAATCAATATAACAATTCTTTTTCTTCTCTTTCTTCTCTTCACTTTTCTACCCACGAACCTCTCTCCACTCGTCCTCTATCTTCTCACTTCCTTCTTCGTCCCTTTCTTCCAGCTTATCAACATATCCCTTGCTTCTGCTGATTACAGATTCACAAAGGCTTGTTTGTCAAGTTCATAAGCAAACCAGTGGTTCGTACAAGCCACTGGATGCGTTAATTATCACATATGCGAATCTAACAGACTTAACACGAAGTTTAAAAAATAAATTAAGAATTTTGGATTTTGTGTTTTAAAACAATTCAAACTTATTTGTGTGGTTTATAATAATATCATCTCATTAAGCGTAAAAAATAAAGTTTAAAGTTAAATTATTACGAAATAAGGAAATGTGACATTCTTTTTTAGACTGACTAAAAAAGAAATGTATCATATAAATTGAGAATGTGATTACATCTTAATTCCTATATAGGTGTAAAGTAAATAAAATGTATTAACTTTTGATCTAGCAAAAGGTCTAGAATTTATATGCAGGTTTCCGATACCGTTATGTGCTAATTTACTTCCTTTTCTCTTATTGTCTGGTTCTATAGTAATTATGTAATGATTAAATCATTGTTGCAAAGGGTAAGAGACAACAGGTTTGTAGTGTTGGATATTTCAGATTCTTGGAGACTTATTCAATTGCTTAATTATATTTTAGACATGATGAAAATACGTGTCTATTTAAGTATTTGAGAAACCATGTTACTTCCAGGCATATCTACTTGTTTATAAATAGTTCTGCTCCTATTCAAAAATCGTCTTATAATATTCTCATTAAAGTATTATTGAATTATGAGAATTACCTTATGTTTTGGGCCTGTCGCGTCTGTTTTTTACCGCAACATATTAACTGCTTCTGGATTCCCCTGTATTTAAAATAAAGTGCAAAAGGGGTTCGAGAAGTCGCCATCTAATTATTTGGGTGAATTAGGACACCTAAATGTTAACATACCAATGTCAACATTAACTCTATTTAATGGTCTGCAAAACTTAATGAGATTCTGGATAAGAGTTTTTTATTATCCTAAAGGGAAGGTATTAGACACCCTCTAAGATCCGCTAACTTACAGTTATCCGATCAAACTTAGGTTTGATTATCATGTTAGAGAAAATGCATATTTAAAAACATTTTAAGTAAAAGATGTTGCACGTGTTTTATATAAAAAGATGTATTTTGATAACATAAAAGACTTATATAACTTGTTTTATAAAAATACATGTAAAGTTAATTGTTGGATGAAAGTATGCATCTGTAAGGCATTGTGAAATACATATAAAGTTAAAAGGTATGCATTTATATTGTTTATAAAATAAATATATGCAAAGTTAATTTATTGATTAAAGGTATGCATTTACTTGCAAAATCGATTTTTTGATTAATATATGTACGGCATGATATACAAAATGCTTATTTTTGCAATTGATAATAAGAAGACGATTTTTATTATAAAAATAAATTATCTATATAATGTTGATAAAAGGATTTTATGAGAAAATCAATTTCTTTTGTTATGAATTTGGTAAGAAATAATACATTAGTTGCATGATTAAAAATAGAGATGAAGAATGATTGAATTGTTTTTTTTTTTAAGTTTAGACATGCGGAGAAGCCTAAAATAAATAAACTAGGGGATAAATTTCAAATGTCAAACTACTTTCTAATTTATCGATTCAAGGTTTAATTATTCTAAGATTACTAAAATAAATAAATTAGGGGATAAATTTCAAATGTCAAACTACTTTCTAATTTATCGATTCAAGGTTTAATTATTCTAAGTGTTCTACTAATCGTGCCAAAGATAGATAATTAATTTGCAATAAATAAATGGGGCGAGATAGGAAATGAATGACGACCGAGACGAATGACAATGGTATTCCGCCTATGGGTTTAGAATCTCCGTCTAAGAGTCTCTAGAACCTATAAATACGCATGTGGCTCCATCAATCTTTCATACGCTTTGTGATATGAATAGGCTAGAAGACTCTAGGATTTCACTGTTCTTTTCAGGATAATAAGTGGGTGCTAGATCAAAGGCGATTCCGACGACACTTGAACAACAGGTATGTTCCGATTTAGTTTTTCGCTGTGTTGGCTATGTGTATGTGTTAGAAATACAAAAGCATTTATTTATATCTTATATATGTATGTGGAATAAAATTGTTCTCTTTCCAATTCAAATGTTTAAATGTTCCGAACATGATACAAGATGTACACTTCACTTCTTACTTTTATCCGTCAATTAGGTACAAAATGATCTTGTCTTGATTTTAGTCACATAGCTTTGGTAGATGAGGTACCAACTTGCTAAATTTGCAAATACTCAAATTGCAGAAAGAAGGCACGTGTCATTGATAAACTAGAGGGAAGTTAGGCGGATAGTTATAATTTATACAAGAAGTCATGGATAATATGAGTAGAGATGGCAATAGATTTTGGATTTGATCCGGATTTGGTGGATTCATATCCGTTTTATAGGATATGAATATTCAAAGTTTGGACCCGGCGGATCCGGATCGGACCCGGATTCATTTACGATGTATCAGATCTGGATCTAGATCTTGTCTTTGAGATCTGTATCCGGTCCAGATCCGACCCGTGAATCCGTTTTTTATTAAATTAATTATACATTTATTATTTATACATCATGGCACCGAATCCTTTGTAATCTTAATTTTATTTTATATTCAAAGGGCCGAAGGCTATTATTTTTTTAATTGAGACACGTTTTGCGTGTTATTCTTTAATCATTATATTAATTATTTATGTGGTACTTATGTAGTAGCTTAGGTATTGAGAGGATTGTTTCTCACAACAGCAATAGCCAATAGGCATAACAATTGTCAACAATGTCATTTAGTCCTAATTTACTGGATCATTCCCATAATTAGTTAAATTAAATTGACTTTTTTTCTAGAAAATTTGGACTGATTAGAAGGTATAACTTAATAATCAGTCACTTTGATTTGGATCCAGATCCGATCCGTGGATCCGATGGATCTGAATTTGGATATGATTTTATGGACCCTATGGATCTGGATCTGGATATGGATACATGTATGTAAAACGGATCTGGATCTGGATCTAGTAGAATCCGGTCCAGATCCTACCCGTTGTCATCCCTAAATATGAGTGCTCATATTATCGTCTTTAACTCACTTTTTATCCATATTATTGAATATGGACGGATCAATTTATTTATTTTTTCATTTTTATTTAACCCATTTTTTACTTCATTGATCCGTTCATTTTTTTTTTATTAGGGAATCCGCAGTTGCTATTCTTTCGAGTGCGCACAGGATAAACCCCGAACTGACGCAATAGCCTGTAAATCACACTTGGCAAGTCATGTGTAACAGGCTCAACCAAAAAAAATTATGCAGGAGATCGAATTCGTGATCTTGTGGTCTCGCGCTCTACTGAATGAGTGATTTTAATATCCCTCTACAGTACCTAAGTGATAGTATGCTAGTTCACTTGTGAATCATTCATGCGCGTTTTGGGGCTTTCAATTCATTGGCTCCATATGTACCTTTTCCCCTCGTGTAGTCCTCTTGTTAGTGGTCCACGCAATACATGCAATTCAAGAAATTTGGGGACCTCCGTACATAGTACTCTCTCATTGCAAGTGGGGAAAATATATATCAAAATATATATCAAAATATCTACTCAACATATATGACTATATAATATATATTATTCTTATTAGTTCCAAAGCTAGGATCTGATCATTATGTACGTCAAACGATCTAGAAATGTATATATTTAGAGTTTCTTTGTTTTTGAGCCGCTATGATCACTACTCACTTATTATTAGATTGGAAATTTATTAACGTGGACTTAAGATTATTTCATTATTTATGACTTTTCTTAGCGGCAAATGGCTTTTGCTCATCTCTTCTCTCGAATGACGATTCCATGACTCGAACAATTGAGATTCCGCACGTCGAAAACGTCGTTTTCACACACGTGCACACGTAGTGTCAAGTATCATAAATTTCATTAGTGAAAGAGATATTGGTACGTGAGTAACGTTTGAGACATGAAATGATGGACGGTTGTTGGTTAAAGGACACGTGTTCCACGTTGGTAAATGAAGGAATAAATGTACGATGTGTAAAAGATGAAACGAGTCAGAAATCACCGCGGAGCCGTGAAGGTACGCGGCGCAACACCGTCGGAGCCGCGGCGCTTCGGAGGCATAATGGTCGACAAAAGATGAGAAGTTTCTGACTTTTGGGCTGGTTTTGGAGCATTGATCCTCCATTACTTGACACTTGAATTCAACCATTATTTGGCTGAATAACACCTCTCTGTAAGTGTCATTACATGGTCATTGATTGTCATTAGTTGGCTAGATGAGATGTCATCTTACACACACTATAATTGAGGCCTCTGGCTCAATTGTAGAACACACTTCACTCTTGTTTAGTTCAGATTTTTCTGAACTTTTTCCTCTCTCTTCTTGAGAAACACTTGAGTTTCCTTTGCTTATTTGTTTAGTTGATGTTTTATATTGGGAGACAGTTGCCCACATCGTAAAAGGATATATACGAGGCAATAATGTCTTAAGGACAGAGTGAATATCACTCGACTCAGCAGCGTAATAGTAACATTACCAGATTTAGTATTTCTTGATTTCCGGTTGTCAAGATCAAGAAGTTTGCTTCAGTTGACCGAAGATCCCAAGAAAGACTCAAGAACGCATATTCAATACGGATCAAGAACTCACAAGTTTACTGTAGTCACAACACTTGTTGGCTACAAGGTTATTAACCGTTGTAATTACTTTGTTTATCCTTTCGAAGCACTTGTAATAGTCGTATAATATTTCCGTACATCCATTGTAACTCACAATCTTAAGACATTATTGTACTAGTGTTAGAAAGATGTTTGCCAGCCGATGTGAACACAAATCTGGCTGTGGATTTCTTGCTTAAACCAGTTATGTTGACAGTCTTGTTAACAATTCTAACAATGTCTCTGTCAACAACAAAGCTTTCAGATATGGTCCTAGTTTTGGCTCTCTTTTTTACGACAGTTACAAATCTGTCTCCGTCAAAGGTGGGATCTCTGGATCTGAGGATGAGTTTCAAGATATTGTTGATAGTCATGCTAGCAAGGCTAAGGGTCAAGGAAGAGTTGTTGTCACCACTCCTGAGAGTGGTGGAAACAAGTGCCCATGAGAGGTGGAGAATGTCAATTGGGACAAGAGGAGAAGGCTGAAGATGTTGTTCTATCTTGTGGCAGATGGTCTACATCTGTCCCAGACAAAGGATCCAAACCATGGAAAGAAGGATTTGGACATGTAACTGATGTGGGCCAGAATCCAAAATGTATGAGTTAACTATTTATTCCTTGTCAAAAATGATATTTAAAGATGTCTGGTTAAAATGAATAACGTAAGGCTATAAATATGACAATGATTTCCATATATTTCTTACGCCTTAAAATCAGAAGTTTAATCTCACTTTCCTTCCCGTTTAAAGATTGGACTATTGTAAACAATGGTTTAAAAGATATGGAATTAGGTTGTAATAAATTGGTTTTATGAACAATCCTAAGTAAGCGCTAGAAATTTTCCTGGGCACCAATCACAAGGGAAGAGGACTAGAGGATTTGAGACAAACCTGTCACCGTTTCCGACAGAAGATTTGTATTGTGACAGGATAATATTAATCACTCAGTCATACAAAGCCTACGGGCGACTGGAGTGGGCCAAAGTTTCCAGATCTCAAATGATCTAAAGGCCAAAAGAAAGGCAGAAAAGAAATTAGACATCCAGTCTGCCAAGGCAACTGGAGTGGGCCAGAGTATCTAGATCATTTATGATCTGGTTATGCCCTAACCACAAGTAAGAGGTTGTTCATGTGAAACAGTGTCACCTCCAAAGTAAAAGGAGTTGAAGAGGTTGTCCTCAAAGGACTTCACGGAATGTTATCACTCTAACAAGAAGTGATACATGTCCCAAAGCTGGCTCCAAGGACGTTGTTGGTCAAGATGGTTTGAGTCTAGTCCAACAAGTCTATAATAACTAAGAGTGGTACAGTAAGACTGTAGCCAAATGAATGATATATTTGTAATCCGTGCATCTATGTCATCATAGATTGACACGTTAAATAGAAAGTCGTTCAAAAACTAATTAAGTTGAGATTGTTGTCTTTTGTCGACATAAACCCTCAAAATGAATGTGAGGTAGCCGAAGAGGCAAAATCACATTTCCATTTCGTCGAAGGAATAGCGAAAGAAGCATTGCTCCTCTATAACATAGTCACGCCTACGTGGGTGATTTGATGCTTGTACAAAATAGAGGGGGAGACAAGCACGTTGTGACCTTCATTGACGATAGTACAATGTATTAGTGCCTTTGTTTGTTGAAAAGCAAAGATGAAGTTGTTGAAGCGGATGAGTGCTACAAAACAGAAGTTGAAAAGCCTACGGATTGAGAAATTCGTAGGGATAGAGGGGGAGAATATGAAACATCGTTCATCAAACAATTGCTCCTTACTCACCTCAGTCTAACGGTGTTAGCCAAACACATATCCGTACTCCCAAGATATGTGAGGCAATGCGATACTTACCGCTAATGTGAGTCTTATTGAGAACTCCGCATAAGGATAATGATAACCCTCCATGTGAAGCATGGAAAAGATCCCATCTACAAATATTGTGGTATGGGGTAGTGTGGCAAGTGTTAAAATACCAAATCCAAAGCGATTCAAATTGGACCTAAAATTGTAGATTGCATATCCATTGGATCTGCAAATAACAGTAGTGTGTATCGCATCTCGGTGTCAGAGAGTGATGAATTCTTTGAAGATAACTTTCCTTAGAAAGGAAAAAAAATAGTAATTGCTCAAGGTTAACAAGAATCTGTGAGTGCCTGATTGTACGGAACTAGACGTTCCAGATCTATAGAACTCGAAAGTTGATGACTATCTGGAACTTAATGTTCCAGATCTACAGAACTTAGAGATTCTAGATGTTGAACCGAGACAGAGCAAAAAGAGGGGACAAAGACTTATTCCAGGCCTTCTAGCTTATATGGTTGAGAATGAACCATGGACAATTAACAAAGAATTATCATCTCCAGAAGCACTGTTTTTGGAAAGAAGCTAAAAAGAGAGAAATAGACTCCATCAGATAGAACCACACTTGTGTGATGGTTGATCTTCCTCCGGAAAAAGAACCTTTGGGTTGTAAAAGTGGATACTCAATTTGAGTATAAAGTAGATGGATCTACTGATAAGTATAAGGCCTCGGCTATTTGGACATGTGCTCATATATGAATAGCTTAACTCTAGGGTCACCGCGGTCTTGTGTGACATGGATGTTGAGACAGTCTTCCTAACCGGAGAGTTGGTTTTTGTGGACTGTTGGGCTTCTTCCTGAACTTCCTTGTTGGTCCCTGAAATGTTTATATTTTGGTCTTGGAAGTTTTAGATAAAACAAAAATAATGAATCTGACTATAAAAACATTGACTCTGAGATTGGAAAGCAAGCAGTTGGAAAACCAACAGTCTGAGTGTGAAAGAAGAAATTTTATGGAACAACCCGATGGGTGTATGGTTCCAGGGCAAGAGAAGAAAGTATGTCGACTTGTCAAATCTCTGTGTGGGCTGAAATAGGCCCCGAAGCAAAGGCTCAAAAACCTTGATAGTACTCTACTATCGAAGGGTTTCTTCATTAACGAATGTGACAAATGTGTCTACATGAAAGGTAATTCTGACTTGTTCATCATGATGTGTATTTACGTAGACAACAGGTTGATCACAAGGAGAAGTCCTAGGTTGATCCTAGAGACTAAGAGTATGTTGAAATGATGTTTTGATATGAATGATATGGGTATTGCAGATGATATCTTAGGAATTGGGATTTCTAAGACATCTAACGGACTAGTCTAAACCAAAGTTATTTGTGAGGTGTTTTGACAGTCTCGTTGAAGTCACCAATGAATATGAATCATATAATTGATTGGAATCATGGTACACCCATATACCAGGAGGGATATGCGTAGGTCACATGTAGTTCAATGTATTTTACACACTACAACTGACATGGCATCGGCTCATAAAGAAGATCATTTGAACTAAGGCTCACTCGTGATTCTGGAAATGACCAATAGAAGGCGTTAAATAGGATGTGATGACATCTGAACTATTCGCTTATCTATAGATTATGGTATTCTGGATGTCCAGCAGTTCTGGGAGAACACCGTGATGCAAACTGGACATCAGATCTAAATAACACCAAAATCCACAAGTGGATGTGTATGGTGTGTCTTTTTGAAAATCCTCTAAGCAAACTTGCATCGGTCGATTCGTGATGAATCGAAGTTTATCGCTTTGTACAAAGCATGATGAGAAGTTGAGTAACTTCACGACCTCTTAGAGGATGTCCCTTATCGGAAGTAACTCATGCCTTCGTCAGTTATACATTGTAAGGGCACGGATGACGGCGTCTGGACAAAACTGTCAGAGACATAAGACCGTATGGCAGTTGATCATCGTGGGTGTCACTTCTTTGAGTACTAATCAAAGAATATAGCGGACCCTTTAATTAAGAGATTACCCAAAGATCAAGAGTTCTGCCGGTCTAGGGGAATGGGCTTAAAACCCGAATGATAAAAACTGATAGGGTGGATACCCAACCATACTGACTAGAGATCCCAAGAATTTGGTTCAATGGGAAAACTAAGTCTTAAAGGTTCAGTTGAGCGCTTCGGTGGAAGTAAGAGCACTTCGGATGATGATTTCTATAAAGAAACATGAATTCAAAGTCATTCCCGCGATAGACATTAAAGTGCTACCTGCATGGTAGGTAGAGGTTAAGTTTTCAAAACCTTTAATGATCCTCACCGGTTGATGTTAGGTTTGGGAAAACTTTTAATGGTGTCTAACACTTGTGAAGTGGGGTACAACATGATACCTTGTAGGAGATCACCTAATTAAATGCGAGGACTGGCTGCCTCAAATGAACGCACTTAAGAATCTAAGTGTGTCCACGGCCACAACGGACAAAACATTAAGAAGAATAGAGTAATGAAAGTTGTTGTGTTGGTACCATTGTCTTGGCTTACACTAAACACTGACGGTTCAAGACATCACGTTCATCGCGCAGTAAGTAAGTCTGATGGTATTCTACTATGAAAGGTTCAAAGTCACGGCTTATCTATCCAGATGCAACATCGATCCGCCGAAAGATTGCTTGAAGGATATGGTGGATATTAGTTGGATCATTAGTAGCTAACATGTTCAAATTGGAAAGAAAAGGACATGGAACTCAAAAAAGTGCCCTTAGTTTCTATAAGAATAAAAAAGGGCGGTTTCTTCCACTTTCCTACCAAATCTCTCTCTGATGCACTAATCTCCCGTTATGAGCGGGGTCCGGGGAAGAACCGGACCACAATAGTCTATTAGACGCAGCCTTACCTCACATTTATGCACGAGGTCTATTTCCACGACTTTAGTTTCTATAAGAATATCAGTTGCAAATTCATGGACACGATGAGCATTTCGAATTAGCTCGGGTAACATTCCTACTAGTGGCCAATTTGTTGGCTATAAATTTCCACCATATATTTCTAAGGTACCACCATGTAGAATAAGTTAAACACGTCATGATAATCAAGAGAGAAAGAGAAAATTCAAGGACATCCATAATTCTTTTTCAAACAAAGATATGGAGAGAGGGAAAGAGGGGACTTGTTTAAGTTCAGGACTATATCTCTTTCAACTTTACATTTTATAGAGTTGTGTGAATATGATGATCACAAAACAAGTTAGACCAAAAAAGAAAGGCATGGCCTCATATTTGAGTTAGGCATTTTCAAAATCACAATCTTGGACCCCTACTTGAGTTGCTAAGCACAAGTGTCAATGTTAGCTAGCTAAGACCCCAATGGTAGATGAAGAAAAGGATATGAAAATCTGGCAGGGAGTTGTACTTACCAGTCATAGTGGATAGGTTAGATGCTTAGATATGGTTCCATTTATGTCATATTATTAGTTGTCTCAGATTGAATCCTTTTATCCTTAATTACAGAGTCATAGTTCGAGCGCTGGTTATGGGATAAATTTCTAGTAAGAAGCTCTCCCCCTTAAATGGACCTATATCTAATGAAATGAAACTTTAAACCAAATCGAACCGATAAACCTGGAGAAACCGACAAAAACCTCGTCTTTTGATTGCAGGCGTCTTTGACTAATAAGATTTGGGATGGGCATAGTTTGGGCCAACCCGAAATTCGAATCTTCGTACATCCTACCTTCTCAATACCCCAGTTGTGGGATCACATTGGGTTTGTTATTGTTGTTGAGTTAAAACAAATAACAAAACAATGTGTTATTTCAAATAGCCATTAATTAGTGATTGTACCCTTTATATAAAAAGCCAGATCTGAGAAGGAAAGAAAGAGATGCATGGACTCATACTTGAGTTGGTCAGTTTCCAATCAATATATTGGAACCCTACATGAGTATCAGCAAGCAAAAGTGTCAGTGTCATATGGATGAACAGGGAAGATAGGATCTAGGAATCTGGCAGGGAGTTGTACACATCAATCATTTTTTAATAACCACGGTGTTCGGACCAACTTAAGCGCAACTGGACTAATTCCACCGGGTACCTACTATCTCTCACCAACACAGGTACCGGATTACACTGTACATCAAAGCTTGGGCAGATGTGAAGAAATCGCCTAGTGTGAGCCTTCTCATGGTTCTCAACTCACTTCATTAAACACTAGGCCACACCGGTAGGTGCTGTTATACATATCAATCCTGAAGGATATGTTAGATATTGATGCCATTCATGTCATATCAGTTGTCTCCTTGTGGAAAATCTCTAACAGGAAAAGAAGGAGCGTTATGTTTATGATTTTAATGCACTAGCCACCCTTAGGGTACATGATTAAGGTTATTAGGGGAAAATCAATATACTTATAATATCGAATCAAAATCAACAGACATAATGCCTTTGTTGACAAGAGAACCCGCAGCCGCTACCTGTTGGTCTCTTTAATAATGACCTAAATAGTCCAACATCCTCCCTAACACATTTTTCTATATGATTAAGTCAATACTTGAAACTTTTTTATTCTAGATAATGTTAGTTGCTGATAGAATTTGCTTAACCATTCCGATACATTGTTGCATGTGACACAGATTTGTTGAACTATATCACGTGTACATGTAGCATAAAGATTTACAGGATACCTTCGACTTTTGATATTTCATCTAGAACAGAAATTTAATTCAATTAAATTCCCAGGAAAATTGGAATCCTTTTAGAAAGATTGTTGCCCAACAGTTAAGTGTTTGCCATCAATCTCTACTAAATACAAGCCATCACCAAGATGACGAATAAATAACCAATTAACCTTCAGGCTCCCATCAGAAGAAAAAAAGATAATTCCGGATTTCGAAAAGCAACCTATAGGACTGAGTAATTTGGTCAGATTTACAATCACCAGAATACCAGTAAGAGCTCATCACTGCAACTATACATAACCTAATCTCTAAAATGATGCATTTGAACAACCCTGTATATGCTGATCCAGGGATCATAATCAATTAGGGTGGTTTTGGAATGAGACAAGTACATGAAATGCTAAAGAAACAGAGAAACAAAAACCCTAGAGCACCTTGAAAGATTGGACGAGAATGTAAATCCAACTTTTTCCAGAAAATACCAAATTGTGAACGCCTCCCGGAACAGCTGCAAGTCCCATCTTAGTGCGATTGTGACTCAAGAAGGACGTTTGTGGCTATATTAATATCATTCCTTGAATGGATGAGTGCCTGCCTTGCCGAGTTCCTATCAAAGCCCATCGACACCAGCATAGCAATAGCGTCTTCTGGTGGCTCTGGGGTGGATGAAACTGGAGCTGCGTAATTCCCCTGAAATATGCAGGAGAAAGCATGTTAGAGCGTTCATAAACTTTCATGTTAGACTCATGTTAGAGCGTTCATAATCTTTCAGAAAGGACCATAGAAGCTTTAGATGTGACTGAAGTTGGTTTTCCATCAGAACATACCAAGAATCAACTCATTGTTAATGAATATGGCCCATCAATTCACTCATATTTTGACCAAAGTGACCTCTCAATTCCATTGGTCCAGATTGAATGTGAAATTCAACGACATAAGTGAAAAATGTGAAAGCTAAACTTAACTGACAAAACAGTTTACATAATAAGCAAGATTCCAGAGTGCAAACAGCATCATTTTGTTCAATCACTTGCATTAACCATCTGGACGTTGTGGCTGAAATAAGGCTCAAAATTTCAAGTAGACATGGAGAGGACAAGCAATGTTTAATCATTACCATACTCTCAATCTGAACATCAGAAATGGTAACTTTGCAGTAGATCCACATTTCCGTAACTTCATTAATTATTCTTCTTTTTTCCCCTCTTAATCACTTCACTTACGTATTTGGATTATTTATTCCTCTTTCTTTGTCTCCTCTTTTCCCCCTGCTTTCACGTACGAGTTCAGAGATCATATCTTTAAACATTTTATTATCCAACGTATCAAGGGAAAAAAATAAAAAGACTTATCATATTTCAGTCCAACACATGAACATATACTCTCATAAGCAATAGTTTAATTATATATCGGGGACATTCAACGCCAAACCATCTTGGATATAAACCAACATCAGATGAATTATCTTGATTATATAATCTGAAAATTATGCTCTCCACTCAATTATTTTGAGCAAGTAACTTTGCATATGTGAAATCGTATGTTGACAATAAACACACATGTGACCATCTCATGATCCATCTAATTAAGATATCACATAATAGGTGAATGAGCCAATATCCACCTTTTATATTTTTCAGAATTTAGGTAATTCAATCCAACATTAGTTGGTCTATCAACTTATAATGAGAACATGCAACACAAAAGAATTCTTGAAAAATCTTCTAATTCTTCAATATATTCTGAGAACTCAATTAGTACAATGCATTTAAATCGGGATGGCTAAAATGATCATGTCAGATAAAATAATCTATACTAGTAAACTTCAAGTTTACCATAACATGTGCTATTTATTGTAGTAAATTTCTGATTATTATTACATGAATTCTTTTTTGTATCAATAAACTTCTGGTTTATCATGGAATATGATTTCATCATGCTTATATTTGTGTGGTACAATTTGGAGAATAAAGAAGGTAACCTTTCACATACATATTTCTTACCCACTATGATTTTGAAGATATTTAATCCTCCAATAGCTTCAATATAATAGTCATTACTGTGTATATTACATTCTAAAACGAATTACATAATACCCCCTCTGTCCCAAAAAAATTGACATACTTTTCTTATTCGTTTGTCCCAAAAAGATTGACACATTTTTATATTTAGAAATAATTAATTTAACTTTATGAGATCATTTACAACCACACAAATATTTAAGATTTATTTTGGACCATAGATTTCAAAAGTTTTCCTTTGTCTCTTAAACTTCGTGCCAAGTCAAATTAGGCCAATCTTTTTGGGACGAAGAGAGTAGTATTTAAGCTCTTGAGGAGCATTTAATTTATTCTTCATTATCACATATTATTTGGACACTACTAGTGTCATGACCTTCTAGATAAATAGTTAGCTCTTATGGAGCCCTTAATTGATTTTGTACTATCAAATATTACCCTGACATCGCTAGTGTCATGACAAAAAAAGTGCAACCAAATGAATATTTAAATACATTCTTATATTCATAAATGACAAAAAGTAAACATAAAGTTATATGATTTTGATACTTCTATCAACTACTTCTATGGTAAATATCTCACCCATTAACATCTGAATATTTTGTATCAAAGTTGCAACCACATAGAATAAATAAGAGATCTTGAAACTTCTGAGATTCTATGGATCATACTCATCCGAAAGTTACCATGGAAAGTAGGCCTTCGGGACGAACTGAACTTGTATCATTTCCATTGCATGGAGGATGACGACCACCAGACGCGAATCTAGGATTTCTAGAGAATGGGTGCACCACTAAAAAAATGTCTTAAGTGGGATATGATCCCTAGACCTCTAGGTAAATAACTGAACCTTCAACCAAGTGCACCATTTAGTCTTCTTGTAGCATGGGTGCCGACAGTTAATATTATACCAATTTTAAGAAATATATACAAAAAATTACTAGTTTTACCGAGAGACCATGGGTTCACGTGCCCCAAAATTAGCATGTAAATTCGCCCCTGATGATAACACATATCACAGTCAGAATAGAATAGAATAGTAAAGTTGCCAGGAAGCTCAATGATGTAGGATTGCAAAAAAAAATGTAGGAAGTGAAGGAATATGGAAAACATGGTTTTAGCTGCTGTACTAGGAGAAGTAAGAGGTTGTTCTTAACACAAGTACTTTCACTTGAAGCCAAGGCATATAGAAAAGCTCCAGAATTCTCTTTTTTGGGGGGTCAGTAAAGGTAAAGTATTCTCAATTATGTTTGACATAAGGCAATGAAGAGAATCTTAAAGTTGTAGATTAAAAATGACCCAGGGAGAGTGAGATATTGATGGTTAATAATAGTAACTATTTCCCCTTCAGAATTAGGTACGTTTGAACATCTCCATCTCTAATAACCATGAAGGGATATCTTATTTGGACCATTAAGTGCTTTATATTCTATCCAATTGGAGTAATACTGGTCCTTTTCAGGCCAGACAATCCAAGGAAGATATGTGTTTTAGATGACTGACAGAGTCGCACAAAGCAGGTTTTACACTCCAAGGCAACAACTGAAATCAAGCAACTAGCCTGACACTGAGACCCACATGGCTTTCTCTAAAAACATCAAAAGAGTTAACAGCTATATCATTAACTAACTAAACCAAGGCATCAAAAACAATACTTGCCTCCATTTGGCGACCTGCAAAGATTGGTACATTTCCTGGAGCGTTTCTTGCTGGTGCTGCAGGCGGCGGCGTGCTACCAATCGATGGCAAAGAAAGTCGTGCAAAGAAAGTCGTAATAAATTCTGGGAACTGAAAGAAAGAAAACTGATGCAAGTCAGCTTCTTAATAAAACATCATGGCAAATCAAGAAATCATTTGAAGAACGTCCATATCAAAACCATAAAATCAGTTGGCAACACTCTACTTCTATGAAGCTTATCTACTTGTTCCTATATTGCAGTATTACCTCCAACACGAAAGAATGAAGGGAGCTGTCAAGATTTAAAAAAAAAAACAAGTGGAAGCTAATGCTTTGCCTTCCAGCAATAGCATTCAGCCTATAAGACACATTTAGATCTGAGCACTTGGTGAGAAATGGTGCCTAATTATTCCTTGTAGTTATTCAGAAGTTAGAATAAGGGTGTCCCAACTACGTTGAAATTCAAGTACAGAAAAAGCAATGATATTGACTAGCAGCAAAATTCTACATATGTGCATGCAAGACTAAGTCAATTTCTCCAAGCATATAATAACGAGGAAGTGATAAGTATCACATAAGTACCTAATAGCAAGAGATTATAGTGACTATTTTCAGAAAATGCTAACTCAGTAGAAACTTTAATACATAAGTTTTGAAGAACAAGAACAGGGCAAACCTTCACTCTCCTAATACGGAAAATGTTCAAACGATACAAGCAACCTGCAATTATTCCACAGAGCCCGGGTATAATAGATCTTTTCCAGGATGAGAAAAGAAGCTGCAAGATAAAATATCCAGTAAATACTGATGAGAAGAAACTCAATCTAGGGACAAGATTTTATTAGAAGACGTGATAAAGGTATAAAATACCTGGAGACCAGCTAAATAAATAAAAGTCTTGTCAGAGAAGTGGAGACTAAATACGCGGAACCGGGTAGAAACGGGAATGTCGAGATAAAAGGGCACAAAGGAAGAAAAAATTAGTCCATAGGGCCCAGACAGGATACTCAAGGACGGATCTGAAAATGAAAAAACCAGACTATATCAATGGCTAAGGAACCTGTTTTTCCAATTCAAGATTAGCGATAAGAAGGCCTCATGCAGTAATATTTTTGCCAAAGTAAAACACAAATTGCATTAAAATTATCTATATTAATGGAAACTACAAGCGAAACTGGAAGAATGTAAACCAGAAACGGTCTTTCACCCAAAAAAAGAAGGATCAAACTAAGCTGATTATTTTGGTATAGCATCATCTCAAGCACCTCTTCCCTGCAAACTTGAGGTGAAAGATGCAGTATAAATCAAATGCTGAACGAAGATTTGGCACCTAGAAACTTTAGATTTCCAATTTGCAGCTGTTATTGTCAACAACTCCTTCATGTTGCTCTCAATTATGCACATCATACTTCTCAAAGACCAACTTTGTAGCCAGCTCTCTAAATTCGGAGCAGGTTCTGATGGTACACTAACTAGCCAGCTGAATGACTTTAAAAACTGCACCAAGTCAGTCTAGAATTGACTCAAAACACCTACTAGTATACAAGGTTCTAACATTTCCCTAGACAAAGTACTAGCTAACCTCGTGCTTTGTAACAAGGTAGTTTCCGGAAGGTTCTTTTACAAAATTATAAAAAAAAGGTTCTTTTACGGATAAAACCATATTAATAACAAGATACTTAATACTACACAATCTGAAGGAGCACAAGTATCAAAGCCTCTAAACCTTTCAAATGGAAACATAATAATTTGTCCCAAACTCTAATTCTATCAGGATCAGACGCTTCACTTTTCCATTTTCTTGTAGGATATATATGGAATTAGAAGGACGCTTCACTATTCTATTTTCTTTGGCATTAGAAGCTAGAGATGATTGAGGGTTGATAAAATAAGCACTAATTCTTTCGAAAGGATGATCAATCTTATACACAACGAACAGTTGGAGTTAGCCCTTTACCAGCTGCTTCTCTTACTCATTATGGATTTTGACTTTCATTTGAGTAATCAATATAAGATACTATAAAACAATAATGATATGACCTTCTCGCTAGTGTAAAGATGCAGGAACTGGTCACTAATCGTAATTGCATATTCTCTCAATGTTCCGACTTTTTTCTGTTTGTATATTAATTTGTTGACTTCACATGAAGTTCTGTGACTTTTCACCACCATCTCTAGTAACTTGCAGTATCACATTTAATTCTAATGCTTCTGGAACTTCTGCTATTAGTCTCGAACTTTGCTTCTCTATGAATATAAAGTTACTAATGCAAATTGATCAAGCCCATCCGATAACCCAATATCTCACAATACTATTAACCGTATATCTTACATAATATCACCCAAACATCTGATTAATCTCCTTACTTTTGTGTCAGAACATAATCCACGAGCAATAATCCATCTCATGTGACATATATGATAATCTATCCGACCTCAAAGAGGATATCCAGTCCATGAGCAAAATTTTACCCTAAGCAGCATGTAGCCACAGAAATTCAAAGCAAAGTTAGAGGTAATATATCTCGGTTTTAACTTGGGCAGCAATCCCTATGTAACAAGCTAAGAGCCTTGGTAAATGCGTTGGGCGACTTGGACAGCAAGTCAAGAGTCTTTAGAAGAAAAAGAGAGCTAAAAATTTGCTCACAAGAATCATTGAAAGGGCTGCTGGAGTCTTCCCTCCAAGCCAGTCCTACTTAGTTCTGCAGATTATCCTTGTATGTATTCTGTGATTTCTTTTTTATCCTTTCCTGCTCCCCCTGCCTTTTATCTTTTCTCTCAGTTGTACTTTCTCATATCTGTACAACCTCAAAACATCACTATTTATTTTCGTTTCTTTTTTTTAATTAGGACAAAACATCACTATTTCTTATATCCCATATTAGCCCCATCTCATGCCCCACTTCCATCAGTTAGGAGCCTAAAGAGCCCATTCTCTATGTTATCCACCTCATTTAATTTATTTTATGATCCAGCCTAATTGTTCTGATACTGCTTTCAGTTATTAGTTCTTGCAAATGAGTGAGTTTATTAGATAACCGCTAAGGTGAAGAACCCAGTGTTGACACCCAATTTTGACCCTCTCGTCCAACCATTAACTATAAAATTACACTAATTTTTTTTCAATTTTAATAATTTTATAATAATAAAATGCAACAATAAAAACATTAATACATGCATAAATAAACGATTTAATAATGACATCGCATTTTTTACGTAGAGTATTAAGCACACCTTGAGTCTCACGTCCGCATTCGTCATTTTAATAACAAGTAATTTCATGAATATTATTCATAATTTAAGCCCTATTCCCCATTAATTAAAACTCAAATAATTCTTAATGATAAATAAATAAATAAATAAATAAATAAATAAATAAATACATAAAATAAATAATTTAACAATGACGGCGTGTTAAATAGCATATTCGCATTTATTAATACGCAAGGCAATTTCATAATTATTATTTGCAATTTAAACCCCATCAAGTTAATTTTAATTCAACAAAGTAGGCATAATAAATAAGATTTTGATAACGACATCGCATTATAAATATTAAGCACTAATTAAATAGCACGCCCACATTTATTATTGTAATAATAAAACCCCAAGCTGAACTAATAAAGCACCTAAGGTTGTATTAAGATAATTTAATAATTTAAACCCCACTTATTTATCACTAATTAACTAACCCTTAAAACTAATACCCAATTAAAACCAAACCTTCTCCCTTTAATTAAATTGCCCAGCCCAAATAGACTGACCCGCGGCCCAACTCACCCCCCCCCCCCCACAGCCCTTTTATTTCACTCCCTTCAGCCCATTTTTATTTCATCTCTCTCCCACTAATAAACCTAAAAGGTAAATCCTCTAAACAAAGCCTAACCTAAATGAAACAAAGAGAAACCAGCGCACCCTTTTGCACCCGTCGCCGCCAACGCCCCAGCCGAGATTCTCGCCGGAGAATCCGGCGTTGTACTCACACTCTTATCATCCCCGTCATTCCCTTACCATAAACCCCCCGAAATCGTCCCTAAAATATCCTTGAATCGCAGCTTACCATAGCCCAACACCATACCAAAATCGCTCAAAACAAATATTAACTTACCATAATCAAGAGGCAAAATCGTAAGAAAATCAGTCCAAGCCCATAATAAACCTTACTGAAATCAGTCCCAAAATCACAAAATCAATCTACCAAAGCTGGAACCCAAATGTGAGACTATAAATTAAGCATTTTTACACATGCAAAAGCACCGATGGGCATAGAGGAAAACATTAGAGCCTTCATCAATCAATAACAAAGAGCATTTAGAGAAAAACGAGTAAAAATCGATCAACATTCAGAAAGTCAGTGGCAAAGCAGTGAATCAGTCTAGAAAACCCAAGAAATCAACCTAAAAATCCATTCTTCGAAGTTAGGAGCAACTCATTACTTCATCGCCTTCAATCGCATAGCAACCAAGCCCCGAGTGGATCGACGACTTGATACGCTGCCTCGGTTCGCTGTCCGGAGAAGGTAAATCCATTCCTCTTCGCGAAACTCTGATTTTGTATTCGATTATGTGAAGCTTATTTTTACCCTGATTGCTGTTGTGGCTCGTGTATATTCGTATTTGTTGTTTCAATATGTGGGTATTCTGCCTTCTAAGCATTTGTCTAATGAAATTCTGAAATATGGTCTGTTAAATAATTAACGTGAGAGATGTGAGTGATCATTCGCTTTACCTGTTGGTTCTTGATTATTGACGACTGAATATTTACGTGCTGGTTTGTTGTTTGTCTTAGAGATTGCGTAAGTAGATACATAGTATCATGACTCGTTTTGTCTGGAAGAGTGTTTGTGAACTCACATATAGAAATCTGGGCGCAGTCATATGCTTTTTACACTTTACTTATTCGTTACAGCATAGATTGAAAGAAACTGTCCTGTTTGTATTGAGATTTTTATACCTAATTTACTGTAAGCTAAGATTTTTGGATATGAAGGGAGTCAGTTTGAGCTTTATGCCTTGCCTTTATCTGCATCTGCACCTGCATTCGTTTCCTTAGGGATAGGTCTGACTCTCGTGTATTTCTTTAGCCTTGCCTTCAGGAGGTTAATTCTGGTTCGTTTAGGTCGAATATTGTTTGCTCAGTGGTAACTTGTCTGATGGCCTTTGAACTTGTCTTAATCTAAATTGTTTTATATGCCCAAAGTGCTACCTTATTCTGATCATTTGAACATCCTGGCCTGTTTCACGTAGTAATTAGACTGATTATATATTCACTTTACATAAGTCAGCATGCTTAAACATTTGGGATATATGTCTGTGTGTATGCTTGGTTTAACTATTAGGTTGTTGTTGTCTGATATCTTAGATAGAAGTCATGCTAATCTCAATATGGCTATCTGCTTACCTTTTGGTAAATTACATTAATTACTACCTGTTTTGACAAGAGGAATTAATCTACGTGTTGTGAGTATCTGACATGTTCTAATATGAATCAGTCTTAGTTGGTCTTTGCTTTCAACTCATTTGATTAATAAGCTAAGTATGGGGGCATATCTGAATATGTGAATATATGTTGTGTATGTTTAAATAAGTCATGTCAATGAGATATCTCAAACCATGCTCCAACGATCCCATCCTAGCTTTCTAGTTCTGTGATATATTGGCATGCAAAGTAATATCTTGTTTTAACTGAATTGGCTTTTATACATAGTCCATTAATTTATGCTTAAAATCATGTGTTGGGCCATTCAAAGTAGTGTGTGTTACTTGCAAGATAATATACATCTTTAACTTGCTCCTTTGTCTCCTGCTGCGAGAATATGAGTATTGGGCCTAGCACATTGTCTGTTTTCTTCTTTGTTTTGCCTGCCCACATGCTGCTTGCCTTGGGTCATTTTTAATGCTAAATGACTACTGGATGTGTGTTGTCTCTGCATATCGCTGGGCCTGGCCTTGGCAACTGTCTGTTTGATTCCCGCTGGGAATCGTTTATGATGGGTAGGCCCACTTGGTTTGGTCAAAACGATCACAGAGGGGTCACGTACGTGCCTGAGTTCTATATGAATATTTCATCTATTTGCTTTATCATTTGATTTGAGCATGTACTAATCCTTATTATTATTATTTTTTTACATGAAACGCATCGGAGCAAAATGAAGAGTCTCACGGCGAGACTCATCACGACTTTCGTCAATGAAGGTCTGCATCTACATCCATCGTGTTCCCTCCTCGGCAATTCCTAGAAAATAAAATAGGACGGAGTCACCCACTTCAATTCTTTTACCCTCTTGATCCTCTTGCCTCATTTTTATGTCTTTATTTGTTTATTGTAATTTTATTATCTAACTTTGTAATTAACAGGAGATCCAAAGCAATTAGTCTTTGAACATATAAGGTGGGAAGGTAATTTAGAGTTAGAAACACTTCTAGTTATTTATCGTAGTTTTGTCATGCATGTCTATTCTCGCCTAATAATTAAAATGGCATATCTAATCATGAAGTTAATGCATAACAAAGAAATTGATTTTCTCATAAATCACTCAATAACATTATAATTCATTTCATAATAAAAATTATCTTCTTATTATCAATGGTGAAAAATAGTATCTTTCATATTATACCTTGCATATGTTAATCAAAATTGATTTTGCAAATGAAATGCATATCTTTAGTAAATACATCAATTTTGCATCATTTTATAAAGGGAAAAGGGGCATATTTGCCCTCCAACTTTGAGAAAAGGGGCATATTTGCCCTCCGTCAAAGTTGGGGGACAAATATACCCCTTCTGTTAATAAACTTCCACCATCTGGGCAAATTTAAATAACCTTAACTGCGATGCACAGGTGGAATCCACGTGGACGCCACCTGTGCGCCACCTGGATGACCCGACCCGTTACCCGACCCGAAGGAAATTAAAAGGGAACTAATCTGTGCATTCTTGTGCCTAAAACACTCACAAAAACTTCTCTTTCTTTTTGTTCTTGTTGGTGCAATAATTCTTTTAATTTGGATGTTGTTGTAGGATCCAAAAGAAGGACATTGGTGGATGCAATTTGGAAATGACTATGTATTGGGATATTGGCCATCTTTCTTGTTCTCCTATTTGGCTGAGAGTGCATCCATGATAGAGTGGGGTGGTGAAGTGGTGAATTCACAACCAGATGGTAAACATACAGCTACACAAATGGGAAGTGGTAAATTTCCTGAAGAAGGTTTTGGCAAGTCAAGTTATTTCAGAAACATTCAAGTTGTTGACAGCTCAAATAATCTTAAATCTCCAAAAGATCTTGGCACTTTCACTGAGCAATCCAATTGTTATGATGTCCAAACAGGAAGTAATGAAGATTGGGGCCATCACTTTTACTATGGAGGCCCTGGTAGAAACCCCAATTGTCAATAAAGTTAGAAAAAAAAGATCACATTATTGATAATAGCCCCCACCCTCGTAAAATTTAATTTAGTCTAGTGTTTTCCTTCTCTCTTTCTCAGTTTCTTGTATTATACCCTTTTGGTTTTCTTGATTTTTTAGGTTTGAGTAGCAGTAAAAATGTGAACTTTTTTATGTAGTGGGAAGTTTTGACCCTTTTGCGTTTTTCATCTTGAAAGGTTCTCCCATGTAAGTGAATGGGGAAGTGTGGCCTAGTTTCTCAAAAAAAAACTTGAAAGATTGCAGATTAGTTCCCTTTTAATTTCCTTCGGGTCGGGTAACGGGTCGGGTCATCCAGGTGGCGCACAGGTGGCGTCCACGTGGATTCCACCTGTGCATCGCAGTTAAGGTTATTTAAATTTGCCCACATGGTGGAAGTTTATTAACAGAAGGGGTATATTTGTCCCCCAACTTTGACGGAGGGCAAATATGCCCCTTTACTCAAAGTTGGAGGGCAAATATGCCCCTTTTCCCTTTTATAAATGCACACTTTAAGCTGCACGTATATTTTTGTAGCATTAGTCTTATAAATCTTTTATCAAAAAATGCATTCTTTTATAAAGTTCTTGCAGCATCCTTTTAAACACGTATTTTCTATAGCATAATAATTTACCCTAGGTTTGACAGGACAACCGCAAGTTAGCGGATCTTAGAGAGTGCCTAATCCCTTCCCTCTAGATTAATAAAGAACCCTTATCCAGAATCTCATACTAGTTTTGCAGACCATTAAAATGGAGTTAATATTGACTTTAAACTAGTTAACATTTAGGTGTCCTAATTCACCCAAACTAATTAGGTGGCGACTCCACGAACCCTTTAGCCTTTTAGCACCCTTAGCATTTTAGCATTTTTATTTTAATTTCTAACATCTTTCTAAGGAGTTAGTTGGAATGTCGCGGTCGAAAAAGGGCGTGACACCCAGTAAGAAACTCTCAAATCTTTCTATCTATAGATTTCTAAGCACGGTCACTTCTAGAAAGGCTGAGAAGATTCAAAAGAAATATCATATCTGATGATAAGAAATGACCAATACCTTTAATAAGTTGTAGAGCAAGAGCCTCAAGCAATAAAGAGACTACAAAAGAGAACAGCAAGAAAACCTGCAGAACAAGAGGTAGAAAAGTAAACTACAATGCGGAAAAAGAAGGCAAAAAACAGGTAGAAGAGAGAAGGAAAACAGTATCTACTGTGGGTTTTATTGTTTGCCTATTAGTTGATTTAACACCTGCTGCTTTTATTATTTGTCCATTAGTTAATTAAGCAAGTTGAACTTGCCCCGATAACTTATCCAAAAAAAGTACTACCCAATAAGCACTTACAGAATATTTGTTCGAACCGATTTGCCTCTCAAAGACACGGAAGTAGTACAGCAGATATAATCCAAATACTAGTTCAGGGGTGGATGAAAAGGTAAAAACAGATATGATCAGCTTCCAGATTTGAAGCTTCTGGAAGATATCCTGGCACAAGCGGAAAAAATACATCAATCAGCAGTTTTACTATATTATTACAGGGAATCCTACTGAAACAATGAGATCATACCTAAACAGACAGTAAAAGAGAACAAATCCTTTATAAAACAAAATTGTATATGAACCCTATATTTTATGAATTTCCGAAACTCAGAACGGATTTAGCTATGAGACGAAAACACATATATTAAGTTCCAAAACCCATAACAGCTGAGCTATAAAATGAAAATTTATATTATTAGGACAAATAAGAACCTATTCTTTCTGAAACACACAGATGGAGTTGGGTGCTTCTAAACCCATTAGGAATTGTGTGGTATATCCCTTGCTGTTACAAACAAGTGATGTCTTTACCTTTTAAGTGAGAGAGCTCATATCCCTTCAGATTCAAAGGTTTGGTAGTAAACAAGGAGAAGACCATTTACAATCTTGTATTGCTATTGGATTATGGGTACTTGGTAAGAATATTAGGCCTATTAAACCTCCACTTGTATTAGCAACCCTATACAGTCTGCATTACTATTGGCTAAAATAGCTTGATGATGTCATAATCAAAAATGAATCTGGTTGCATTAACACTACAGTACATGGTACGAATAAAACCACTCGATATCAATGTTACATGGACTCTTTTCAAGTGGATATGACATTGGTATCACCACTTCATAAGGATTCTTCAAAATACACCAAAAGCCTACTACAAATTGAATGTGAGCTTGTTAGATCCATAGAAACACCTGTACTCATGATAAAAGTGACGTAGTTCACGTGGATTCAAGATTAGCTAGTTGTGTCTGCTAATTGTGCTTAGTCATTGTTTATTGTGGAGTTTGTCTAAGGAGTTTATGTGGTTCCAAGCTCATAAACAAACCATTTAATTTTATCCAGGTTTACAGACAAGGAAGAAAGCTGTTAAGTAGCTTCATGGAGTGACAAACCCATCTCATGTTCGATAGGTATAGAAGATAATCTATTTTATCATAGCTTCAAAATGCAAAATATTGATAAATGGAAAATGATCCAGGAATGTAGCCATTACATAGGCATGCTTGACACGATGAGAAAACAGGATGTATGTTTATGCTCTTAGACATATAAAATGAGTACAACAACATACCCAGTTGGGAGGGTGATGTGTACGAAGCCCTAACCTTGCCCTATGAAGGTAGAGAGGTTGTTTCGATAGACCCTCGGCTCAAGTAAAGCATATCAAAATCAATAAGAAACATAAAAAATGAGTAACAACCACAAAATTATTCTACCTCTCTTCCCTTCCCCACGGGGGAAAAAGGTAAGCATACACCTTAACAACTAATCTTAGCAGCCTCTACGCTTATAATTGGACAAGAGTCAAACTAAGCGAACCACTTTCATTCACAGAAGAACAAACTTAAAAAAGGCATTATCATTTCAAACACAAATATATGGAATCTCCCCAAGACCAATTACATATATGCATTAATAAGACAACATGTCCGTCTAGGCTATAGTTGTGTTCGTTTTCATCTCATATTTGAGGGTTGCTACCTTTTTTCAGAATTTATGTTATTATCTGTTGTTCCTTCTGTTATTTCTTTTTCCGGATTGCTTTTGTTTGCTTTCTTTGAGCCGAGTGTCTATTGGAAACAACCTCTCTCTTTTTTTCTATTGGAAACAACCTCTCTATCTCCAATGTAGGAATAAGGTCGGTGTACACTCCACCCTCCCAGCCCCATTTGTGGGATTACACTGGGTATGTTGTTGTTGTATTTGAGAGTTACTACGGTTTGAATCTAGAGATACTAAAGGAAAAGAAAAGATAATGGGTCACTATGCACTAAAGATCCAATCGTCGTATTCTTCTTTTAAAAGTTCTACAAACCCTCAAACATAATTCAACTCAATAATTAGCCCATTCAAGAAAATATACACAGAAACAAAAAAACAGACCTAATTCATAGCTATAGGACAAAGGGTGAGGCAAGAGCAACATCGTAATTAATCAAAAGGTGCAAATTGTTCCATCAGTAACACATGGGGGTATAGGCTATTGTGTTCATTTCCATCTCATATATTTGAATCTAAAAATAGAAAAGGAAAACAATAATGGGTCACTATGCACTAAAAATTCAATCTTTATATTCTTCTTTTCACAGTTCTACAAACAAACAACAACATACCCAGTATAATCCCACCAGGTGGGGTCTTGGGAGGGTAGAGAGTACGCAGACCTTACCCTACCTTGTGAAGGTAGGGAGGTTGTTTCCGATAGATGCTTGGCTCAAGAAAAGATGCAAAGACAACAATAATAATAGGGAGTAATAGAAACAATAACTTCTAGAAATCCTCTAACCTAATTCAACTCAATAATTAGCCCAACAACAACAACATATCCAGTACCCACATGTGGAGTCTAGGGAGGGTAGAGTGTACCCAGACTTTACTACATTGGAAGGTAGAGAGGCCGTTTCCAATAGCCCTCAGGAACTCAATAATTAGCCCCTTTCAATAAAATATACACAATACACAGGGATTAATAAGCCTCTATACCTTACAAAGGTAGAGGTACATCTTACTCTACAGACCCCACTGCACCCCACTGCATGCGATTACAGTGGGTATGTTGTTATTTATACACATGGGAAAATAAGACCTAATTGGTGAACCAAAAAAGTAACATCATAATAATTAAAAAGTGATAATTGGTCCATCAGTATCTAAATACACAAATCTACAAAAAGTAAAAGTACCTGATAAGACCATCCAAGCTGATTTGCACGGCCACGAACACCAAATATGATGGTAAAAAGGGTACACGCAATTACCAATACCCTTGTAACTGGTGCATTGTCTATATCAAAAATTACAACATCAAAGTGAAAATACAATTAGAAATCAATTATTTCACGCATCAAAAACTGCATATAAATAGAAATTGATATATGAATTAAGACTTACTGAAACCAGATGGGCCGAGGTTCATTTTTTCCCTTGCAACGAAGATCAATTTTGCTTTGATTGTAGCAGTTTGACTTGTCACACACTTCGGGTCGTTGCCCGATTTGAATTAGAAACTTCTTCACCCAGATCAATTTTTTGCAAGTAAAAAACAAACCCCTCGTTTACTTATTAACAAACACAATATAAACCCGATAATACCATTAAAACATGTGATAAATTTAAAACTAACTAATTTCTTTTTTGTAAAGTATAAAAAAAATTATTTAATGTTTTTGCCAAAAGACTTAGATAAATGATCAAGTTATTGAGAAAAAGTGTTAATTACATGGACGTTAACTTTTTTTATAATTTTAATTATTTCTTTGTGATTTAAAATGTATATATAAATTCATCCAATTTTAACTTAAAGTATTATCAAAATGCATCTTGGGGTAAGAAAAGAGAATAATTAACTATCGAATTATATTTATCAGCTTACTTAAAATCACAACTTATTTTTTGTTTACTTATTCTTTCTCCCCGGAATTATGACACTATAATTATCGTAATACAATTCAATATTGTGATCTGAATTATCTTTTGATTAGCTTTTAGGGATGTAAGCTTATTTTAAAAATACTAAGCAATTTATCTTACAATTTGAGCCGAAAATTGATCGTTCCCTCGCATACTAATACCCATCATTAGATGTTTCGAGTGTTGTATATTGACTCCCGTCATTTTTTATAGGGACGAGAAATATTTGTTCTTTCTTTTTGGTTTATTCACTGATTTGAAATTTAGCATTTATTTTCTTATTTATTTCGAGGCGGTGACATTCTTGAACGAAATCTATCCGGATCAATTTTATGAATTCTAAAATTTAGAATAATAACTTTAAGTGCTAATAACTATATATATTTAATGACTTTCTAACAAAAATTCATTATTTGAGCAAAAACTTTTGAAATCAACTAAAATTCGTAGTCCGACTTTTGCCTACGCACCTTGATGAAGGAGACTAGTACAGTGATCAGCCCACTTCTCTTACCCCTATTTTTATAAAGTTCCATCCTAAAACAAACTTAATATAGTATTAACAAGTAATTTATATATAACCCCAAGAAAAGAATGGGCATCCACGTCACAAAAGTAAATGTTTAATTTTCTAAAGATTTTTTGATTTTATAAATCTAATTTTTTGGTGAGAATTTCGAACATTAAAATTCAGTGGCGGATCCAGGAGACTATATTTGGTGGTGCAATTTTTTTTTTTTATTTTTATGCCTAGAAGGAAATTTTTTTTTTTTTATGCCTAGAAGGCAAAAAATTTAAAAAAATCTGGTGGTGCAACTGCACCACACTGTTGCTAGTGCATCCGCCACTTCATTAAATATGGGATAAAAAATAGTTCTATGGGATTAAAGAGTATGATATGTCACTATAGTATAGCCCTATTCAACTACCACCTTGGGAGATGTTGTTTCCTGTCCAAATTTCCGACAGTTTAAAACATGCAATATAAGCATAATATAATATTTTGCCAACTCACAGGTGCAAGCGCTATATTGCAGTGGTGACTGGTGTGCTAGAATTAAAGAAAGATTGTATTCGGGAATTGATTTACAAATGTTATGGAAAAGCTCAGTAGAATATAGAATCCACTTTTAGCAGGAAATAGAAACAAACAACTCTCTACTTAACCTATTCTTCAATGTTTGCCTAAACACAGCAGCTAAGTTCTGAGACAAACAAAATGACACATGCTGATGATAGCCGTAATTCAGACTACTAGTCAAAATAAACCTTCAAAAGGAAAAGTAAAAGGAAGAAACTGTTGGGTTTTGATATTGGTGAATGGGAAATGATGGATGAAAATTAAAGGGAGTAAAAGGTTCCTTTGTTCCACATCGAAAAAAGAGAAGGAAAGAAAGGTGTATATATTACATTACACCTTCTCTAGTTGCTAAAAGGGTTGAGAGGGCAAGGACTCCTCGCGCTGTTGTCGTTCGGCTTCGTATTGATAATCTTTTTGGACAAACTTTTTTTTAGTTAATTATTTAATTAAAATAAATCCAAACGTATCGATCCAAGACCCGCAACCGACCCGTCCGGTTTAAGTCCTTTTTCTTTTCGAATTTCCCTCCAAAAATTTGGTGACTATTCTGAATGGTTGCAAACATTCAGAAATGGTACCTCCAAAACCTATAAATTCTTGATTTGTTCCAAGAATTTATTCACTCATTTC
Organism: Przewalskia tangutica; assembly: GCA_029844215.1. Classification (NCBI taxonomy): domain Eukaryota; kingdom Viridiplantae; phylum Streptophyta; class Magnoliopsida; order Solanales; family Solanaceae; genus Przewalskia; species Przewalskia tangutica. The sequence goes on along the minus strand of CM056730.1, from coordinate 121,008,475 downwards.
TAATACGAATTTCTCTACAATTCGAAAATTCGTTCTTATTCATTCTGTGTGATATACTGTCGTTGAGTGGCTCGCTGCTACCGGAATTTGGAGTACTACTATTCTGGTAAGATAATCGTTCTATCCTGGAAGGCGATATTCCATTAACCTCGAGTACTGTGAGGGGAATAATTTCCTTAAGGACACACTTTGAACTAAGTGGGCTCGATTATATTCTGAAATTATTTTCCAAAACATATTATGTTTCGTCTACTGTTTTTCTTGATTAATTTACTGTTAAGTAATTTCTATACTGTGTAATCTGCTTTTTACTAAGTGTTTAAACAGATTGTGTTGAAATATTATTTTGGTCATATACAGATTATTATACCAACAATCTTAAGGAAATTATGTTTATTTTATTTTAATCTGTATTCTGATTTGGAGATTAAAACATGTGTGGTTTTCTACTCCGTATGAAATTTCATATTCTAACTTGAAGACATAAAAACTTCGTTGGAATATTAAAGACCGTGAAAAAGTGTTTTCCAAAAGGGAAAAAAAGGTGTTTTTCAGAAAGAAAAAAAAGTGTTTTCTTGTATGTTGTTTGGAGACTAAAATCTTCGGATTTTCTACTCCGGTTGAGATTAAAGTTTTCATAACTTTCTACTCATTTGGGTACTTGATTTGAAGATATAAAAATTTTCATCAAGTATACAATATACAATCTACTGCACTTCGTTTCAAGAAACTTTGATTCGGTTTGAAGAAATAAAATCTCCACCGTTGTGTATGATATTTGTTGCATGAAATACGTGAAGATTATTTTCAAGGTAGTAAGAATGAATTTGACTTACTCATGTGATACTTGTACAACGATTTGAAGAACATAAAAACTTCATCGTTCTGTTTAAGGAGATTAAAACTTGTGTAGTTTTCTACTCCATATGAATATTAGTATTCTGACTCGAAGATATAAAAGTTTCGTTGGAATACTAAAGTTCATAATTATACTGCGATTTGAAGAAATAAAATCTTCATCGTTCAAATTACGATTTGAAGAAATAAAATCTTCATCGTTTAAGTTTCACAATTATACTCTGATTTGAAGAAATAAAATCTTCATCGTTTGAGTCTGTGATTTAATTGTTATTCTGGTTTTATTAAGTAAAACAGTTTGTCGATTTGACAGTTGTCACGCCCTTTTTCGACCGCGACATTTATTTTTTAGCGAATCTCCTGCTTAAATAAAAATGTTAGAAAATAAATAATAAAAATGCTAAAAGTGCAAAAGAATGCTGAAAAGGTTAAAAGATGCTAAAAGTGGAAAGGGTGCTAAAATGTTAAAGGGTGTTTAAAAAAAGTGCTAGCATATAAAAAGTGCTAAAAGGGGCTAGAAATGCTAAAATATTAAAGTACCAAAAGGTGTTAAATGCTAAAGGGTTCGCAGAGTCGCCACCTAATTAGTTTGGGTGAATTAGGACACCTAAATGTCAACTAGGTTAAAGTCAACACTAACTCCATTTTTATGGTCTGCAAAACTTATGTGAGATTCCGGGCAAGGGTTCTTTATTATCCTAAAGGGAAGGGTCAGCACACAAAGGATCCGCTAACTTGCGGTTGTCATTCGAGACCTAGGGTTAATTATTATTCTAAGATGCAATACATGTCTTGAAAAGTATTTAAGTAAAATATGGGAAATATTTTTTGCTAGCATAAAAATGTGAGATTTTGTTTTAAAATATATAAAGCTAGTTCTAGCTAAAATATTATTATGCGCAAAAGATGATTTATACATTTAAGACGCACTAGATAAGATACATGTGTTGTAATAATGCAAAATCTTATTATGACGAAATGTATACTTATAAAATAAGATGTGAAATATCTATTATGCAAAGGCTAACAAAATAATTTTTAATTATGAATGTTAGTAAGAGTTTATGAAGAAATTAATTTATTATGCTAAGGATTTAATAGAGTGACACTTTAACTACGTGGATATTTAATGTCATTTAGTATGGCTTAGGCGATGCATAACTAGTCATACAAATAATTTAATTTAAGGAGAGTGAATTTCTAGCGCCAAACTATTTTTAAATGACAACCCAAAGTTTAGCTATTTTAAGTGTACAACTAGTAATCAGTAATGTAATGTTAGACAAATAATTACAATAAATAAATGGGGAAAGGATATGAATTAATAAGGATGACTCGAAAGCGTGGCGGTGACATTCCGCCTGTGGTTTAGAATTTCTGATGCGAATAGAGAGATGCACATTGATATGGATCCTTGTATGTCGTGGCTTGTGATGAATCTCGCATTGAGACTCTTCATTCGGCTCCGATGCATTTCATGTAAAAAAAATTAAAAAAAAAAAAATAAGAATTAGTATCCATTGTCATATTTATAATGCAAGTAAAAGATGACATGTAATCTCGAACATATGAGTGATTTGATTTCCCGCTCAATTACATTAGCCAAATCAAGTAACAGACCCCAAACAAACATCTTTTTCAATTTCCTTCTTTGCAAGAGGAAAACAGAGGAGCAAAGCCAACAAGTAAAATATACAGCAAGGGGGCAATCACTTACGCATTTGATAAAAGTTTAACTGTTTGAGCATTAAAAGAACAAACTCTTGCCTTCCACATGTACAGTGAATAAACAGAGCTATTATTTTTTGAGTTCAAACTCTCTCAAGGGGGATTGGGAAAGGAAATAGAATTAGCAGGGAGATTAAATTTTATGCTCTAACCAAATTAAGGGAAACAACAAACCTTTGAAACACCATGTATTACAAGTGCAAATAGACGTAGAATTGATCATTTTCAATACCTTGATCGTTCATATGAAAATCTTCCAATAACCATACTAAGCACGCTACTGTATATATATATATGTTTAAACAGAAAGAAAACTGGTCACATTCGTCATCTTATTCACAGTAGTACGGTTATAGCCTATTTACATGCCTCAACTTATTCATCTTGTTCATACTTCAACAGAGATTGTCCTACAGTCAATGTCTCCAAAATCATTTCTGCAGTGCCAATAACTCGACAACATGCTTATATTTGCACAAATCCAAAGTTGCGACAAAGGACAGACGCATAACCAATCCCGTATAATACAGTATTAAAAAGACTTCAACTGCTCACATGAACACACACACTCGGATAAAACTCGCATAGACTAAACAGAATATCCAAATCGTACATATATTCAAACCATCGTAGCCCAGGATTTGATAATCGACACCAATATTCACACAAACTAAACATAAATAGAAGAGAGATGTTCACGGACACAACAACATGAATGAACTAACATATGTTTAACACACAAACACACAGAAAAATACATAATGAACTGAGGGGAATTTAAGTTTACCTTCTCCGGGCAGCGAACCGAGGCAGTGTATCAAGTCATCGATCCACTCGGAGTTGCGATGCGATTTGAGGGACGAAGTTTTGATTTTTTTTATGGATGCCAATGCTGTGAGAGCCGATTAACTCCTTTTGCCTTGCTGTTTGTCGGATCTTTTCGCCAATTTTTGGATGTCTATTTCTTATCGGGTTTTTTACTGGTTTTCCCTTTTTTCCTAGATGGGTTCCTCGCTGTCGTTGCCCACCCCGCCTTTCGTGTGTAGATAATCATATATATAGTCACCATCTTGGGTTCTAAGTTTGGTAGGGTTTTCAATGCTGATTTTAGTCGTTGGTATTCTACGTTTTGGGTAAGATTTCTTACGATTTTTAGCACTGATTTAGGGGAGATTTGTGTTACGATTTCGAAGGATTCGAGAGGTGATTCGCGGATGATTCTTACTCGAGGGATTTATGGTAGGTGATATGCTTGACTCGCCGGATCTTCCGTCCGAAAAATCCGGCGAGGATCTGCTGGTTGTCGGCGGCGTCTTCGTTTTTTAGGTTTAGTTTTTCTTTTCTTAAGGGCTGTGAAGGCTGCTGCGTTTTAGCCTTTAGGTAGTTGATGAAGAAAAAGGGGCTGTGGGCTTTTCGGGTTATTGGGCTGCGGGTGGGCTGATATTAATATTGGGGTAGATAGTGGGCTGGTTTGAATTAGGTATTAGTTTGCATTATTAATATAATTTAGGTATATTATTTAATTAATTAAATTAATTAAATTATTTAAATTATGATTAAATTATTTAGGTGTTTTACTAGTTTAAGTTTTAAAATTATTACAATAATAAATGCGAGTGTGCTATTTAATTAGTGCTTAATGTTTATAATGCGATGCCGTTATTAAAACTTATTAAATAAAAAATGAGTTATTTAAATGCTACATGAAGATAAGACTTCTTAATTCTTTTATGAATGTTATTATTAAACCGCGTGTGTTAGATTATTATTTTATGTATATATTATTTATTATTAAGAATTATGACAGGGCTTAAAATTAATAAATATGGGCGCGGGACTCTAAGTGCGTAATTTTCTACGTAAGACGCGGTGCCATTATTAAATAATTTATTTATGCTTGTATTAATGTATTATTGTTGCATTTTATTATTAGTGTAATTTTATAGCTACTGTCTGGACGGGAGGGTCAAAATTGGGTGTCAACAACATTGACAAACAAATAATGGCAATTGATATGAATGATATGTGTGCAATGCTGTCGGAGTACAATTTGATTGGAAACCCAAAGGAGTGGTGGCTTGATTCTGGTGTCACTCGACATGTTTGCGGTGCAAAAGAAGCATTTGAAACCTATGCTCCCGCTGGACCTGAAGAGGTATTGTTTATGAAAAATACTGCAACAGCCAAGGTTGAAGGATATGGGAAGATACTTCTGAAGATGACTTCCGGCAAGGTCCTGACTCTCAACAATGTTCTGCACGTTCCAACAATAAGGAGGAATTTAGTTTCCGCCGGACCACTCGTCAAAAACGGGTTTAAGTGCGTGTTGGTTAGTGAGTAAATTGTAATAAGTAAGAATGATATGTTCATTGGAAAGGGTCACCTCACCGAGGGCCTTTTCAAACTCAATGTAATTGTTGTTGGCAGTATTAATGAAAATTCAGCTTCGTCTTACTTATTAGAGTCAAATGATTTATGACATGTTCATTTAGCACATGTCAATTACAAAACCTTGCGAAAATTGATTAATATAGAAGTATTGACTAAATTCGAGTGTAACAAATCAAAATGTGAAATTTGTGTTGAATCTAAGTTTGTTAAACATCCATATAAGTTTATTGATAGGAATTCAAATCCTTTAGACTTAATTCACACAGATATATGTGATATGAAGTCAATACCATCTCGTGGTGGAAAAAAGTATTTTATAACTTTCATTGACGATTGCACTCGATACTGTTATGTGTATTTGCTTAATAGTAAGGATGAAGCAATTAATGCATTTAAGCAATACAAGAACGAAGTGGAAAATCAATTGAATAAAAAGATCAAAATGATTAGAAGTGATAGGGGTGGAGAGTACGAATCTCCGTTTGCAGAGACATGTTTGGAATATGGAATTATTCATCAAACTACTGCCCCTTACACATCACAATCAAATGGAATTGTGGAAAGGAAAAACCGAACATTAAAGGAAATGATGAATGTCTTACTAATTAGTTCCGGTTTACCGCAGAGCTTGTGGAGGGAAGCTATCCTTACAGCTAATCGAATACTCAACAGAGTACCTCACAGCAAAACACAATCTATTCCATATGATCTATGGAAAGAAAGAAAATCCAACTTAAAATATTTCAAAGTGTGGGGGTGTTTAGCGAAGGTCCAAGTTCCTTTGCCCAAAAGGGTAAAAATCAGACCAAAAACTGTGGATTGTGTTTTTATTGGCTATGCTACAAACAGCAAAGCTTGTCGGTTTTTGGTTCACAAATCAGACAATCCCGGAATTCATGTTAATACGGTAATTGAATCAGATAATGCTGAATTCTTTGAAAATATTTATCCGTATAAAATTGAATGTGAGTCGTCAAGTGAAAGATCTAAACGACCGCGGGAAGAACCAAAGGAAAGTACACCAAGTAAAGGGGATCCAAGGCGTAGCAAACGTCAAAAGACATCTACTTCCTTTGGACCAGATTTTGTAACATTCTTGCTTGAAAATGAGCCTCAAACATTTAAAGCAACAATGTCATCTTCTGATTCAACATTTTGGAAAGAAGCAGTCAATAGTGAGATTGAATCAATTTTAAACAACCATACATGAGAATTAGTTGATCTTCCTCCTGAAAATAAACCTTTAGGATCAAAATGGATTTTTAAAAGGAAAATGAAAGTTGATGGCACTATTGACAAATATAAGGCAAGACTTGTGGTCAAAGGTTATAGACAAAAAGAAGGTCTTGATTACTTTGACACATACTCGCCGGTAACAAGAATAACATCTATTCGGGTGTTAGTGGCACTTTGGCGTAGTATATGGTCTTGAAATCCATCAAATGGATGTCAAGACAGTTTTCTTAAATGGAGAATTGGAGGAAGAAATTTACATGGAACAACCTGAGGGTTTTGTGGTTCCTGGTAAAGAAAGGAAAGTGTGCAGACTTGTTAAGTCACTTTATGGACTTAAAAACACCCAAACAATGGCATGCGAAATTTGACCAAACAATGTTGGCAAATGGATTTAAGATTAATGAGTGTGACAAAAGTGTTTATATTAAAAATACTCCAAATCATGAAGTCATTGTTTGTTTGTATGTTGATGACATGTTGATAATGAGTAAAGATATTGTCGATGTAAATGCGACGAAGCGTATGCTCGCTAGCAAATTTGACATGAAAGACTTAGGGGTTGCTGATTTGATCTTAGGAATTAGGATCCATAAAACTCCACAAGGTCTAGCATTATCACAGTCACATTATATTGAAAAAATACTTGACAAGTTCAAGTATTTAAATTTCAATGTTGCAAAGACTCCAATTGATGTAAGTTTTGCACTTCAAAAGAATGAAGGTGAAAGTGACTCACAATTGGACTTTGCACGAGCTTTGGGAAGTTTGATATATATTATGAATTGTACACGACCAGATATAGCATGTGCTATAAGCAAGTTGAGTCGATTCACGAGTAATCTCAATCAAACTCATTGGATGACAATGAAACGAGTCTTGGAATATTTACAACACACCCAAAACTATGCTTTGCATTATAAAAAATATCCCGCAGTACTTGAGGAATATAGTGATGTAAATTGGATCCCCGGATCGTTTGAAGTTAAATCCACGAGTGGATATGTTTGCACCGTTGGTGGAGGAGAAGTGTCTTGAAAATCATCAAAACAGACATGCATCGCCCGCTCTACAATGGAATCAGAATTTATAGCTTTACACAAGCCCGGTGAAGAAGTTGAATGACTCCGAAATTTCTTAGAAGATATTTCATTCTGGCCCAAACATTTGGCTCTTATATGTATACATTGTGACAGTCAAGCAGCAATATGTAGGGCAGGGAGCGTAATGTATAACGGAAAATCTCGTCACATACGACGGAGACACAATACCGTTAGACAACTCCTCTCTAGTGGCATTATCACAATTGATTCTGTAAAGTCAAGAGATAACGTGGCGGATCCGCTTACAAAAGGCTTATCTAGAGAGGGAGTTAGTAGATCATCAATGGGAATGGGGTTAAGGCCAAGGACAAGTCATCATGGCGGTAACTCTACCTAGCATGCTGGAGATCCCAAGAGTTAGGTTCAAGGAGATCAAACAAAGTTGTGACTGACGGTTCAACATTGTCAAATAACTCAACCCATTCTCGGATGAAGACAATGTTCAGAAATAAGGATAAGACTTTATGGCTTGTTAATGAGTTAATAAAGCATTAAAGTTTTTTAATGGTTATCTAAATCTGGCAATGTATGACCAGATAATGTGGCTATAGGATCATATGTTTAGAAATCACCTATGTGAGTGTTAAGTGTAAGCCGCTTTAAAGGGGAATGACAGTAAAGGCCCATTCTCTATGCACTCATAAGACCAGGCGGTGTTCATGGCTGAAACGAACACAACCGTGATAACCATAAACAGTTGAGGGTTGATTGTGTGTCTTATGTTGTCTAGGTATACAACAAAGTTCGACGGTTCAAAGATATCAAATCTACCGATTGATCGAGTATATCCGATATAAGTTCACTACGGAAAGTTCAAAGGGAAACCTACTTATCCAGATGCAATCAATTCTCGCTTGTATATCACACTCGTCCGTACATTCTTTTATCTTATAGTCATTCTCCATTCATGTGGGGGATTGTTGGGTTTTGATATTGGTGAATGAGAAATGATGGGATGAAAATTAAAGGGAGTAAAAGACTCTTTTGTCCCACATCGAAAAAAAAGAGAAGGAAAGAGAGGTGTATATATTACATTACACCTTCTTTAGTTGCTAAAAGGGTTGAGAGGGCAAGGACCCCTCGCGCCGTCGTCGTCGCTCGCTCGGCTTCGGCTTTGTCAAAAGATTGATTGATAATCTTTTTGGACAAACTTTTCTTTAATTAATTAATTATTTAATTAAAATAAATCCAAACGGATCGACCCAAGACCCGCGACCGACCCGTCCGGTTTAAGTCCTTTTTTTTTTCAAATTTCCCTCCAAAAATTTGGTGACTATTCTGAATGGTTGCAAACATTCAGAAATGGTACCTCCAAAACCTATAAATTCTTGATTTGTTTCAAGAATTTATTCACTCATTTCTAATACGAATTTCTCTACAATTCGAAAATTCGTTCTTATTCATTCTGTGTGATATATTGTCGTTGAATGGTTCGCTGCTACCGGAATTCGGAGTACTACTATTCTGGTAAGATAATCGTTCTATCCTGGGAGGCGATATTCCATTAACCTCGAGTACTGTGAGGGGAATAATTTCTTTAGGGACACACTTTGAACTAAGTGGACTCGATTATATTCTGAAATTATTTTCCAAAACAGATTATGTTTCGTCTGTTGTTTTCTTGATTAATTTACTGTTAAGTAATTTCTATATTGTGTAATCTGCTTTTTACTAAGTGTTTAAACAGATTGTGTTGAAATATTATTTTGGTCATATACAGATTATTATACCAACAGAAACCACATATTACACTCTGTTTGGATGGTTGTTATCCATGATTTCATAATGTACAATATCGTATTGTATTATATTGTACTGTATTAATAAATACAATATTTGAATAGACTGTGTTGTTTGTTGTGGTTTGATAACATTTTATTGTTTGGTTTGACTGTATGATACTGTATAATAACATATAAGTTTAGTAGATATTCTTAACCCTTAATTACAAACTAGTTTATATATATTAATAAAACTAAGGTAAAAGAGAAAATAGAAACTTTAAAAAATAAATAGGTGGAGTGGGTGGTTGTGGGATGGGTGGTTGTGGGATGGGTGGTGGTGGGAGCAGAGGGTGAGTTTGGGTGTGGGGTATAATGAGGAAATAAAATATTTAACCACGTAAAAATCATCACATTCGTGGTTATAAAAATTTGACATGAAATTTTTCATGATTATATAACCACGAAATTACAACGGTTTAAGGTTTTACAACATAATTTTAAGAACAATTGAAACAAATATGGTTTCATAAAATACAATAATGAACCACGGGAAACAACCATTCAAAAAGTAGATAAAATGAAATCCAAGGATTTGAGATGAATAGAAAATGAAATCGCCCTGTTATTTATTAGAAGGATTTTGGTAACCGAGACAAAGAGGAAACGCACAAGTTAGCTTTCGTCCACGGAAAGATGAGAAGCAATCCAAAGATAGTGGCCCAGTGGCAATTAGTTAAATTGTAGTGCTTGGGTTCTGAGTTTGATTAAGCGGATACGTTTCAAGGCGTATCGCCGTATTAAAGTCTGGTAGCTTAACCGCGCGGGCATGTTGCAGTGTGGGTTTGATACTCCCTCAGACAATCCCTGTTGGGGGGTCGGACTTTGTAGCATCCCGCGATTTTCCTGGCGGTGGCGGCTAAGAACGAGTTCCATTCGCCTCAGGAAAGATAGTATCGATCTGAATCGATATGCAGTCTTAAAGCCCACCGGCACCTAGATTATCAAAAAAAAAACATGAGAAGCAAATTCCAGCACTGAGGAAGTTGTATTCATTATGGCTGTAAATATGTCGCTATTTGAACAACTATAAAATAGGCCCAATCAAGGCCTAGCCAGTCCTAATCCCAAATTATTTTATAATCTAATTAATATTTTTCACAAATAGTTTGAAATTTATACAGACACAACGATATATGTAAACACAGTTAGTTAACTTCTCTGGTATACAAATCCGATAAATTTGGGCTCAAAACAAAATCTGATGACACTTCAACAAGTACTAAATGGATCAGAAAATTTTGGACTTGGAATTGGGTAGGGGCCGCGCGAACGCAGGCCCCTGCTGTCACAAATTATGACGTAGGCTCGACCACTTGGACCGACCTTAGGCAGGCACCCCTCCAAAGTGCAATGGAGGTCACCAGCCTAGGCCATGGGACTTATTGATCTCCCATTGACCCCGTCCAGGTAAGTATGTTGTCAGGTGTGCTCAGCCCGTTAATTATACTACTGCTTTTGCTCCGCTTCTCTCTCAGACGCCAATGTGGGATGGAACTGACGAGTGTTCTACCACTCTAAAACCAAACCAATGTGAGACGCTATATTTATTTGACATTCTAATTTCTAACATTCTAAAAACCTCACTCAAATTCAAGGAGGAGAAGTCTCATAGAATTAAGCAACTTAACACAAACAAAGAACCTGAACTGTTGGTGCTGATCGATATGCTGCACTTACACTAGTACAACACCGGGAATTGTCTGTCTTTTACTTCCAAATAAAATTCTTACACTTCATTTTTATTTATTTTTTAGAAACTCCAATGTCCCGTAGATTAAGGTTTTTGAGATATTACATTTCAGACTACTAGTCAAAATAAACCTTCAAAAGGAAAAGTAAAAGGAAGAAACCACATATTACACTATGTTTAGATGGTTGTTATCCATGGTTTCATAATGTACAAAATCTATTGTATAGTATCGTATTATATTAATAAATATAATGTTTAGACTGTGTTGTTTGTTGTGATTTGATAACATTTTATAGTTTGTTTTGAATACATGTAAGTTTAGTAAGATATTCTTAACCTTAATTACAAATTAGTTTATATATATTAATAAAACTAAGGTAAAAGAGAAAATAGAAACTTTAAAAAATAAGTAGGTGACGAGTGGGTGCTTGTGGGATGGGGTGGGTAACAGAGGGTGGGGTAGGGGTGAGTTTGGGTGTGGGGTATAATGAGGAAATGAAATACGTAAAATCATCAAATTCGTGGTTATAAAAAATGGACTTTTTCATGATTATATAATCACAGAATTACAACGAATTTACAACACCATACAACATAATTTTAAGAAAGATTGAAACAAATATGATTTCATAAAATACAATATGAACCACAGAGAACAACCATTCAAACAGGGGGTTACATAAAATGAAATCAAATCAAAGGATTTGAGATGAATAGAAAAAGAAATGTCCTGTTATTTATTAGAAGGATTTTGCTAACTGAGACAAAGAGGAAACTCACAAGTTAGCTTTCGTCCACGGAACGATGAGAAACAAATTCCAGCAATGAGGAAGTTGTATTCAGTGTGGCTGTGTTATGCCGCTATTTGAATAAATATTTTTACAAACAGTTTGAAATTTATATGTAAAAACACACAACGTCAACGATATATGTAAAACCACAGTTAGATAACTTCTCTGGTATAAATCCGATAAACTTGGGCTCAGAATAAAATCTGATGACACTTCAATAATAATTGAAAACTAGACAAAAAAAAATTGGACTTGGAATTGGGTAGGGGCCGCGCGAACGCAGGCCCCCGCTGTCACAAATTATGACGTAGGCTCGACCACTTGGGCCGACCTTAGGCGGGCACACCTCCAAAGTGCAATGGAGGTCACCAGCCTAGGCCATGGGCCTTATTGATCGCCCATTGACCCCGTCCAGGTAAGTATGTTGACCTGTGTGCTCAGCCCGTTAATTATACTACTGCTTTTGCTCCGCTTCTCTATCAGATGCCAATGTGGGATGGAACTGACGAGTGATCTACCACTCTAAAACTTTCTTTTAATAAATTGTATTTTTGATTTTTCTTTTAATATTGATCAAGTATATGTTTGTTCTGCTAATAATTGGGAGTGCTAGTAAATTTGATGAATTTACTTTTGATATTTTAATTTGGAAAATTTGTATCTACAATCTCTTAGAGTTACGTGTTACACTTTTTATTAACAAAACAAGAGATTATAATCTACATGTTTCTAATCTTCAAATAGTTCAACTTGATCGTGCGTAGACATGCTCCTCGTCCCACATGGGTAAAACAATATGTTTATTGAAAGAATTAATCTCTTAATTATTCTTATCGATGAAAGACATATATATACAACTTATAATAGTAGAATCTTATTCTTACTTTACCTTTAAATCTCTATTATATATAAAGAATAATTATACACTTATAGTAATATTACACTCCTTCGTACCTTTAAAATAAATATGAAGGTAGGTATTACTCATATAATGTCATGACAGTCATATGTCAATGTTCTATAAATATTTTTATATTTCTCACGAATTTCTGTCTAATTCGATTTTATCCACTAATTATACAAATTTCATATTTATTCCAATTATTTTTAATGAATATTGATAGAGAAGACATACTACTACTAGATTTGGACTTTTACTTATTTTCTACACCTGTATTTTAGATTAGTTCTCTTCTAACGTGCTATTGCTTCTTTTACAAGACTAAATTTTGGTTGAGCTTATATATTTTTTTAGAAAATCCATGTCCATATCTCATCGGTATTAGAACACTTTGCAACTATACTTAAGAATTTTCATCTCCAAATACTTTTAAAGGGTGTAAAACCATTTTGAATTGCTTGCGCTTTCGAAATTTAAGTTATTTTTAGGAGTCGTTTGAACATGATTTGAAATCATGATAAGTTGAAGTGTTGTTTGGACATGTAATTTAGATTTATTAAGTTGTATTTTTTCTTTATAGACATAAAACTCACAAGTTATGAGAATCATTAAAATTTTCCCAATTCGTATACAATCTTACCAAATGAACAAGTCATAGTTCATAACAAAATTAATACGCTAGTAGAAGTACTTTCTTATAAATATAAAATTAATTAATCAAATTTTAATTAAATAAAATAAAAATTGAACATGATTGTAGAGTAATTACTCTTTAATATAATTCCTCCATATGATTAGTAAAGAGTAAAATTGTTGTAAATATATCTACTAATTTGTGAATTTTGATTATAAAATATAAATTTATGGGTAACTTTTGCATTTTAAAAATTTGTTTCAAATCATTCATGTCTAAACGCCTAGTTAGTATTGTGAAAAATATATTAACCCAAGGTAGCAGGAATATAACGAGAAGTTAATTTCTTTGTTCATAAGGTAGCAGAAATTAATTTGAAACAACAATAATTCAAGTCGACTGTCTAAAATCAATACACATTTGCTGCTCATTGGGCCGAAAAAGATCAGACTGTAAGAAATATTACCCACTGGGCCGACTAAATTTGAACTTAGAATTGGTTTGGGGCCGCGCGAACGCAGGCCCTCGCTGTCACAAATTATGACGTAGGCTCGACCACTTGGGCCGACCTTAGGCGGGCACCCCTCCAAAGTGCAATGGAAGTCACCAGTCCTAGGCCATGAGTCTTATTGATCGCCCATTGACCCCGTCCAGGTAAGTATGTTATCCTGTGTGCTCAGCCCATTACTTATACTACTGCTTTTGTTCCATTCTTCTCTTATATGCCGATGTGGGATGGTACTGACGAGTGTTCTAAACACTCAAATCTATAATAGTAAGTTTTTTTTTTCTATATATTTCTACTAATAATTGCAAGAGTTAGTAAATTTGACTAACTCACTTTTGATAGTATTTTTTTTTGGAATATTCGTATCTACAATCTTAGAGTCACGTGTTACACTTTTTATCAACAGACGAGAATAATAATCTACATGTTTTAAATCTTCAAAATGGTTAAACTTGACCTTGAAAACTAGAATGTGATATTTAACTCAGAATCGAGAAATATATAAATACAAAGAAAAAGAAAAATATCATCACGCTCATCGGAAGTAAGTTGGTGCTTTTGATTTTTAATTATATGAATTTTTCATTTCTTCAATTATAAAATAGTCGTTTTCGACTTCAAAAGTTGTCTGCTAAATCCGTACAAATCAAACAAAGTAGGAAAAAAAATTGCGAATTTGTCTATTTATGGAGGAGAAATAACAAAAATATGATTACATAATAATTCAAAAATAAAGATTTATCTTATCAGATAAAACTACATACCCAATGTAACCTACAAAGTGAGTCTAGAGAGGGTAGAGTGAACGCAGATCTTACCCTACCTCGGACCTTGAAAGTAGAGAGATTGTTTTCGATAGACCCACTCAAAAAACTATTTATATGATGATAATTATGATATAGTATGTCCTTTAAGCTATAAAAACTTCTAGATTAAAGAAAAACACTCACATTTCTTGCATAAATAGAGAAGGGAAAATAATGAAATGCTGGTATATTTCCAACATCAGGAGAGAAACTTTGCAGGTCACAACTCACAAGCTATAATTTGTTTAAGCATAAACTTTCTAAATATCTCTTACATTTTTGTAGCTTAAAATCCTAACTAAACTTTTTCCTTGTAAAGCTAAAAAACACAGGTTACATTATTGGTTCCTATGTAACAAAGTAAAATTCTGGCATTTCTAAAACCTAGAGAGAAAAACAAATGTTGCACTTCCACAAGCACATACAGTACCACTTTACATGTAGAAACTTAGCTGGCTGCATCTCATATAGTGGCCAGTGTTTCAGCAGAATACTCCAATGTTATGTCGCGCTTATTGCTCTCGTGGTCTGGCGAGCCAAAGAGAGCTGAGAGCTCGAAGACGTGAGAAATATTCGTTTACTGCAAGAAGAGCACGGGCCGATTGTCTGGTTGTCAATATGCGATGCATTTGTTGGAATGTCTGTTGACGCAGGTTGTCCGCCTGTTAAAAATTGCCAGAAAGATACAGAGACTTTTAGCTTCACGTACTTCGCCTCCAGAGACGAAATAAAACTAATAAAACAAACCAGAAACCTCTGAACATGGTGTTACTACAAAAGGCCAATCATTAATTTTAGAACTTTGGCAAAATATATCTTGGCTTATGTGATGACCTCGTTAAAGGGCATAAAAGAACGAGGTACCCAGAAATGTTATAGTTCAAAGACAAATAGAAACAAGACGTATTCTAGAGTTTCCACGGGGACATGCTGGTTGCAGTTACAAAACCTCCAGAGTAACATTTGCTTGGCCCCGTCTTCCACATGTTCAAACAAGTAAACGAGCATTTGTCGCATATCCATCAATTAAACAATCTAAACAAAGAATAGGCAGCAGCAGTAAGAGTTACCTGTCGGAGAAAACCTTCAAGAGTCCCTAATTTCCCCATAGCCATAGCCATTTGACCCATGTAATTAGCTACATCACCTGATGACCCTTCAGGAGCTAGAGATCCATTAGCTAATGTCTCTGCCAAGGATTGCTGCAACTGTTCCATACCTTGTGAAAGAGCATCTTCCGCTTGATGGGATGACTGCTGCAAGTTGTAAATGGCAGCTAACTGTTGCTCCGTCAGAGGCTCTAACTGATTGACTAGAAGCTGCATTACAAAAGAAATCATTTCACAAAAATGAGAATAAATACTAAAATAACACATAATAATTGGTTATAAAGAAACTCGCATATGACTTAAAACTAGCATTTTAAACTTAATAATAAGTACTATAGAATTTGTGATTTATCTAGATTTTAGCCAAAATTGTCTCTATCTATAGGTGTAGGTCTATTTCGGTCCTTCAAATATAACCTTGAGCACTTAAGTCCCTTTAAGTTTGCTAAGGCGGAGCACTTTTGGTCCAACTAACATAATAGACTTAAAAGCTAATGGTGACTTCCAAAAAACAATACTAAAAACATGGCAATCGACTTTCGGCCCGACCGAGTCGATGGGTTTGATTTAAAAAATTTCAATAAAACTGACCAAGCTCGGTCAATTTTTTTTTGCACCAAAAAACGGAAAAATAAAAAAAAGACCGACGGCAGATTTTCACAAACATAAATCAATGAAGTTCCACATACTACAAAGAACTTATTGGTCCTCCTAATAATATGACCTTTTCATACATGATCAAAAAGTATTAACAGCTTTTTATAATCCTAAACAGGAAAAGTCTAGATGGGAAATGCAGAAGAACAGATGCAGAAATACACGGATGTGAGAGCAAGAAGAGGTCACCTTAAGAAGTTCCGATGGGCGGAAGCCACCAATCCACATAAAACACCTCTCGGCAGGGGTTTTCCACATCCCTGACAAGACATGGAATACGTCCGCCTTGGCTGCATTTCCTTTCACCCTAAAGACCTCATCAAATTGCACAGTGACATTATTCACAATACTTCGCAGTTCAGGGTCACTTGCATGTGAATTGACAGCTGTCCTTAACTCATTGATGTGTTTGTTGTGTTCTTCTAACCATCGACTATATTCTGCATCAAATGCTAAGGGACCTACAGAACGGCAGAATCTGAAAGGTTATCTTAGCACGAGAAACAACTTTTTGGAAAGTGCATTCAGAAACTAGATAAGGGTAAGCGGGGGCGTGGCAAACATGCGGGTCGGATATGGGGGGTTGAAAACGGACAAAGTATCCGACCAGCACATTTTTGACACGGATAAAATGGGTTAACCTGCGGATATTATGGATATAATATGGATTATCCATGGTTTCAAGAATAGTGTAAAAGCCAAAATAAGCTTAGACTCCCGGAAAGGAAGAACTCGTGGAAATAACAAGTAGACAAGTGGGTATTGGTAATATGATTATCCATATTATCCATTGGGATATCCATTTTTTAGTGGATAATATGGATATATTTTGTTTGAAACTGAACATGAATATACTTTTTAAAAGTCAGTTATCTGACCCGTGTCTAATGGGTCGGATTGGATGGTTGTTTGTTTTTTTAACCATTTTTCCAACCCTAAATAAGGGGTCGAACATTATCTTATCAAAATAAGCCAGCCTAATACGACAAAGTCATGTACTAAACTGAATGCATAAAGTAGCAACTGACTCATTCATTATCTTTATCATAGCATAATTGTGAGAATTATGAACATCGAGCAAGTCCATGCACAGCCCAAAGCTTCACAATTTTTGATATAGGGGTTTAAGCTTCATTGAGGACCTATCGGAAGCTGCAATTTACTTTGTTCCTCAAATTCAAATTTAATGACATCCACAGCGTATCGACGTGCAGATGGATTTCACAAGTGATCTCCTTAACTTAGTCCAGTTAATCAGGAAAAAACCAAGAAAACTGAAGTCCTAAACACAGCCACGCAACACACAACATACGAGAGACGAACTATTCTCCTGAAATAACAACCCACTCCAAGCCCAATTTAGTATCAAGAAGTGATACATCCTCAACAGTCTAGAAGAAAGCCCAGCAATTTTCTTGTTTGTTGAAATGAAAAAGAAAGCTAGGGCACACAAGTTCAACGGCAAGTAAAAGGCATACCATTGGCACCCATTCCGTTTGATTGATCTCCCATGTTTGAAATGTACTTCCCCTTCAGTTGGACAAGAACCCAAAATAAGAAAATATTGTTGAACCTCCTCGGATTGTCCTCCCGAAAGCACTTGAAAAGGAAGAAGCCAATACCTGTTGACGTGCTCGCTGAAGGTCCTGCTCCAATTGTGATAGCTTCAGCCGGCTATTCTCCAGCTGTTGAACATATGCCTACAACATAACCAAGTACTGAATTAGTCATTCAAAGACAAGATACAGGTTTAATTTTCACATATCAATGGGGGAAACCAGGAAAACAAAAGGAGGAGAATGAGAGAAGAAAGGTTTACTTTTTTCCTCAATCTACTTTTTCTAGCAGCTTCACGGTTTTGGGCGAGTCTCCGTAGTGTCTGGAAGTAGTGATAAATAAGCAAAAAAGAAAATCAGAAACGAACATGAGTTCTCCTCTTCGAAGACTAATACCTTTTTTGGCCAAACTTCTTTATTTTGAAAAGCGTTTTTCGACAAGAAAGTGTTTGTTGAAAAAGTACTTTTGGAGAGTAGCAGTTTGTGTTTAGCTAATTAATTTGAAAAGCACTTTAACCAATATTAGAGCGGTACTTATTGCTTGACCAATGTTCTAAAGTGCTTTTGGGGAAAAACTACTTTTTTAGCTTCTGGAAAAAACCTAACTAGAAATATCTTAAGAGAAGAGAAATCCTTTGGATTCGAGTTGCTTTTCACCCCTCTCGCATTCGCTCGAGCAGCTTCGCCCCTCTCCAACCGGTCCAACCAGTCAAGTGGCTTTCAAAACAGTTTTTGCTACTACTCAAAAGCACTTATGTTTCCCTAAAAGCTTGGCCAAACACCTCAATTTTCTAAAATAAGCACTTTTGGCTTCCCAAAAGCTTGGCCAAACGGGCTATAAATAGTAGAAAACGGACCTTTTGATCCAAAACTTTTTCTTTTGATTTGTCACTGGAATCAGAAGCTGCAATAGCCATGGATTGACCTGTCTCAATCTGCATAATAGAAAAGAATCTTCATACGTACTGAAATGTAAAAACACACTAGATAATGACAATTATCATAAATTTCCCCTTGCAATAACAACTATTGAAACTAAAAGGTCCACAAACATTAAAATTAATTGTCCTGTTACTTGAGAAATTTTCTGTTACATGTACAAACTCTTCAGTTCGCGTAATTACATATTTGTGACCCAAAGACTCAAGTATGAAATTGAAGTAGTAATGAAACCTAGACAATCAATCAATTATTGCTCAATACCAGCTAGCTTGGGATTGGTTAACATAAATCCTCTGTATCTATTCCACTTCTCCATTTCAGTACAAAACAAGATAAATATTATTTTGAAATAATAATTCAATAATACACACTCCCTCCCATTTTATATATTTGACGGGTTGCAAAGTTCAAGATCTAACATTTGACTTATATACTAGAGTGACAGTGGTGACAAATATTAAAGTATGAAAAGTTAAGTTTTATTCTTGGTCAAATCAACATTGATTCCAAGAGATGGCAGGTCTTTACAGGCCAAAGAGAAATGGACTAAGGGCCCGTTTGGTACAGCTTATTAAAAAGAGCTTTTAGAAGTAGAGCTTTAGGAGTAGAGCTTTTCAAGTAGAGTTTTTTATCAAAAAGTGGTTAGATATTTGGTTGTCAATAAAAAAGTGCTTTTGTATAAAAGACAAAAAAGTTATAAGCCAAAATTACCTCTACTCAAGAAGCCCAAATTTTGGGCTTGTTCCAAAAGCACTTTTGGAACCCAAAAGCACTTTTGGATTTGTCAATCAAACACTTCAATTAAAGGCCAGAAGTGTTTTTGGCTTTCCAAAAGCACTTCTCGCCTTTGGAAAAGCCCAACCAAACGGGCACTAAGAGAGGCTAAATGATGAAACCGAGACAACAACAACAACATACTCAATGTAGTCCCACAAGTGGGGTCTAGAGAGGGTACATGAAAGTAGATTTATGTCCTAGAGACAATCTGTATTAGGACAAATGTATTTTATACACATTATTATTATTATTAATGGAAATTAATATTATGGCATTTGCAATTATTGAATTATTAGTTGATTGTTTATAATATTCTATAATATGCATCCCTAGAGATTACGTGATTATTAATAGTGTGAGATATTAATATTATAACGTAACTCTTAAAATAGTCTCGACTAATGATCATCGAGAATGGGATATCGATGATACGTGATATGTCGACATGTGGTCTGCATCACATCCTTAGAGGATGTAGTATGTCTCACCTGCTATGAGTAATGGTTACTCGTGATGGACACAGGGATACTTTGGAAGTATTGGTATACTCTGCTGATATACTGTTTGTTATACAATGTCTAAAGTATGATCAACGTGTGGGAGATAGAAGTCCTTAGACTTGAGGTCGATACGCACCTTGTCTGCAGAGTAATATACTTTGATCATGTCCTAAGCTCAAATGCCTTATAGGTTGAGATACGACTTGTATTGGGTATATTACGAAGTGGATTAAAGGTGATAGTTGAGCCAAGATTAGGATTCATTCCTCGAATATATATTTGAGAGAGCACTCAGTTTTCTCAGTGATATTAGGTTGACTGAGTGGTTGACCAATGCAATAGACATATCTAGGATATAGTCTTGTTGTCAACTAATATAGATGAGATATAATGATTAAGCCATTTGGATACACTTGCCAGATCCTAAGCTTGATCGAGTGTGTCGTAAATGAAAGGATTGTATCTTCCCACATAGAGGTTCAGTTTACCAGATTCGTGTAACTATACTTCACATATTGAGTTCGTCTTCCGGTGCCGTCTAGGAGTTCCGTGTAGACTCTAATATGATTAGTGTCGATATGTGAAGGTCTGTAGGGTAACACTAAGTCAATTGTTTCGTCGATCTAAGAATGTAATGAGAGAATATAAATGTTCGATCTATGATCGATACATTTGAATAAATAATGATTATTTAATTAAGTCGAGATTAAATTTCGGATTTAATTAAAATTAAAAACGAGACGACATCCTGAATATGGACTAGGGCCGCGACGCCATAGGACCTGGTCACGGCGCCACGCTTGGCAGCCGAGCCACCGATCGACCCATCGCGCCGCTCGGGCTGCCCACGGGTTCCCTAGGTTGCGTTTAAACCCTAAAACGCAACTATAAAAGGGTATTCATTTCATTATTCATCTACACAAATTATTCTAATATCATTCTAAGTCTTAGAGACCTAGAATTAAATATTCTCTCTCGAACCTCTACCGGATTTTCTAGCTGTCTGAAAGAGGATTACATCGCAGTTCTTGGAACTTGCAATCGAGAAACAGTTGCATGCGCACCCTCGGACGCTATACTAAAAGATTTCAGATTTATACAAACCGTAAGTGTTCTTTCAAAGTATTACGGTTACACTACATGTTGTATGTTTACCTGTATTTATATTATTGCATAATCATCTTGCAGTTCGTCGTTTGTTGGGTTTGAAACATAAAATTTTCAAATTCCGTTGCGTACACGAACGCAACAAAACCCTAAAGTACAGTATACGCAGACCTTTACCCCTACCTTGGGAGGAAGTGATGAAACCCAACTCTTTACTTTCACCGATCGGTAAGTGCATCCTATTCCTATTAAGCGGGGCGGAAGCTGCTAAATAAAAAGGTGGCGCCATACACATAATGGCAGTCATAGCATATATATACCCGGACTGAGCATATCCAAGAAAGACACAAGTGGTTGCCTTGGGGACAATTTTGCTCTTAACTGCGCAGGAATATGAACAAAACACGTGCCTTCCCATTTCTTCTCTCGGTATTCAAAGTCAAAGGATTCTTTGTTTAAGTTTCATAATAAAGTAAAGAAGCGGAGCCACTCGACTGTAAGGAGAGGAAAAGAAGGCCTGCTCTTCTCTCTTTTCTCTTTGAACTATGGAAAGCACTTTATAGTAGCGACACGGATTCACCACAACTTATGACTTCGCCAATGAGGCAAACGAAGGCTAACCCGTTACTAGAGAAGGGAATCACCAATTTGGATCGAACTCCAATCTTCTCAGACGGTTAGTCATTGAAGAATGAAATGGCATGAACTGCAAGTTAAGTGTTGCTCTATCCTGTTTAATGGAGTCTCGGGGCTCCCAAGTACACGATTGTTTAGGTGTGTGCTGAAAGCGCTTCCTATGATCTTATCTACTTGAAATGCTTACCTGTAAGTGGAGAAGGTACCCAGGGGACCAAACGAAGCGGTGAGGGATCTATGGTAGCTCGTCTATCTCTTAGCATTGATGGCGGGCCTACTTAAAGTATCCACGAATCCCTCGAATATGAATTCCAAGCGTAGCTACCTTTAAGAATAACAATTTTATGTAGATAATGCTGCTACTAATAGGTGAAGTCCGTCCCAGTCACTAAACCTAGCTCACCAAGCCTTAGGAGAGCTCCGCCTCGAGACAAGTAGAGTAAATTACCCGTTGGTTTTTATCATCTCCATCCATGTCAGTTGAAGTATCAGAACGACCACCAGAATCTGCCATGTTGGACTCTCCCCAATTCTCAGGATGAGTGTGGGATGCAGCAATTAGGTTTGATTGCAATTGTATAGGCTGAGATCCCGGAGCAGCAGTAGACAAACTTGTATTTGAAGGAGCTAAATTCTGCAAGCTCAACAGAAAAAATCAAAGATATAAAAATTGGCTAAACGCCTATCAGATGAACAGTTCCTACTTCTCTTTAGGAAGAAATGGGGAGAAAATAATGCCATGATTACCCTATTGATGGTTCCAGAGACATCAAAACCCAGTGCTGGATTAGTAGCAGATGTTGAATTAAATAGAGGACCTAAACCAACAAAAAGACAACACAGACATATTTATAAATCATACCACGGGAAATGGTCAGTCTTCACATAAGTGAGACAAATTCCTGGATAATTGTGGTTCACGTATAACGAAAAAATAGAAAAGAAAGACAAATACTTTTTCGGTAAATCTAGCATTTCTACTACAGT
Source organism: Przewalskia tangutica (assembly GCA_029844215.1). Taxonomy (NCBI): domain Eukaryota; kingdom Viridiplantae; phylum Streptophyta; class Magnoliopsida; order Solanales; family Solanaceae; genus Przewalskia; species Przewalskia tangutica. The sequence goes on along the minus strand of CM056730.1, from coordinate 120,985,777 downwards.
TGAAATCAAGCTCAAAAATAAATGCAAATTGTGCATGACTATCTGGTACTTATTTTATGAAGTCCGTACTTTTGACCCAATTTTTTGAACTATGCATATAAAACTAAACCCAAAATTTTAAAACAAGCAAAACAGAATATTCTCTTAACCCCGCTGCTTGTATGAAAACTGATCACATGTCTTGCACACATTTTAGGACATAACCCGTTCTCATTTGTTCATTAGTGCCAAACATACTCAGTTCCTACTGTAAGTCTGTAATTTAAAGAACACTCAAACATACCAAGATTCTTTAATCAGATGACAGATAGGAAAGATCAGGATTAGTCTTCAAAATACATACTTCGATTAACATTAGCACCATTTCCAATACGGAATCCAAGATATTGCTCAAGCACCCCAAACTCAGACATTTGAGAAGTATTTGAATTGTTCCCTTCTGTGCCCCTGAAATCCAAAATTACAGCCCAAACATATTATTAAACAGGAAAAGATTATTCGAGATATCACCATCATATACAGCATATTAGCAATGACATATAGCTATTCTAGATTCACACTAACATCGTAATTATTCCGCAGGAACTCTGATAAACAACTTGACTATGAAAATGGTTGAAAATTCTTTCCTCTTATTGGAAGTCTTGGAGTAACGGGTAAAGTTGCTACCATATGACCAGGAAGTCACAGGTTCAAGCCATGAAAACAACTTCTTGCTTAAATGCAAGGTAGGGCGGCATACAATAGACCCTTGTGGTCCGGCCCTTCCCCGTACCTCGTGCATAGTGGAAGCTTAGTGCATCGGGCCCTATTCTTTCCTCTTCTTTTATTTCCCTTGTTTCTAGGGACTAGTGAAGTATAAGTAGAAATAGCTGATTTACCTAAACCATGGAATGGACAGCCAGGCAGACGCGGAGCTAAAGTGTGGGCTACGGGTTCGGCCAAAATCAGTTCTTTTGGTTTAACCACTCTATTTGTCTTAAAAATTCATTGAATTATATACAAATTATTAATTTAGAATCCAGTAGCTTAAAACGATTTGAATTCAGAACTCATAAACTTCAAATCTTAGCTCTGTCTCGGTGGGTAGGGGAGGAGCTAGAGGGACGAAAAGGGGTTCATTGAATGCCCTTCTCCGGAAAATCACACAGTATATAAAAGGTAAAATTATCTTTTGAACACCTCGGTGAAAATCCTTCCTCCGCCACTATCAGAACCTTATTGAATAAAAAAAGAGAGGACATCCTAAAACTCACCGAGTGAGAACTCCTCCAATCAAGAATTCTATTATAGATGAATTCTATGTTACTATTTACATGAATAAATTGAAATTTGTATAGCCTAGTACGTATAACAGCAATTCCAAAACTTGAATCCTTCAATATAAACATGAGAATAAACAGTAATCCCCATCTCATATAAACTGAAATAAACTCAATACTTGCAAAAAATGAACTAAAAATTCATAAATAAAAAGGGAGTCAAGAAATATACATGTGATTTGAAAGTGGTATCTGAGAAATGAAACTTGGCATCCCAGAAGTACCACTCCTATTTCCTTCTGTACCAATCTTCACAGCTGTAGTAGTCATGAACCAACATCATCAACCTCAGTTTACACAAACAAAAACTACATACCCCTTCTCTAATATATGAAGCACCACAACTATAAACCAAATACTTCCAAACCCAACCGCTTAATGACTTCAACTAAGTCCTATATAAAGATCAAAACAATTTTAATACAAACTCTCAATATCCACCCTCAACACAAATCAGACAAAATTATACATTGAAATCAAGAAAACCTATAGACAAAAAAAGATGCAGCTGTGCATACACAAAAACACCAAAAAGGTCAAAACTTTAGTAATAAAACCAACTACTTTTTCATTAAATTGAGTAATACCCAAAAGCTAAAATTGACCCAAAAAAAACAAGAAAATATAAATTTCCAATACCCCATTTAGTATAAAAACTAGTTTAGCAAAGTTGAAGTGGTTGAAGGACTTGTAAGTAAGCAATTTTCATCTAGAATTTTCTAAATCAAGACTTTTTCTTGCACAAAATTCAATGGACCCAAGTATTTATATTATAATAATGGTGGTTGATTTGGCACGAAATATAAGGGGGGGAAATAATAATTTATTCTTTAAAATAAACATTAAGAAATGTGTGTCTAATGAAATGGGAAATTTAAAGTTATTATTTTAATTTATGTGACCATTTGTTCTAATAAAATTAAAAAAAATAAAAGAACACTTTATTATGTTTACCAAATTATTCTTATTTTAATGTCATATCTTGTTGAATTTTCGATAATCTCATATTTAAAATTAAGGGAACGTAACAAAAGTAAAATAGAGATAATGTTATTAAATAATTGTCAGATAAAAAATGTGATATTTATTTTAGGACTCAATAAAACAAAATACACATAAATTAAGACAAACGGAGTATATTATTTTAAATATAAAAAATATCACTTTTTTATTAATTAAAAAAAGTGGCCACGAGGGAAAGAGGGAGGAAGAATACAGACATGACGTATAGATCATTCCAAATTACGCTAGCCCCCACGTCATTTTCAAGTGAATTTTATTTATTTTTAGTGTCAATTTTCAAAGCCACCGAGATCACTATCGCAACAACAATTTAATTTCAAATTCTAATCGAGAAGTCTTGAAAATTGCACTTTAATACATCATTCAATTTGTTTTTCACTTGCATCCCTTTGTTTGAAGAAGTAGCCTTTAAAGTTTAAACGTTAATTCTAAAATAGGAAAATGTTCGAATTTACCTCTAATGTTTACGATTCGTCTTATATTTGTCCTCTATTTATTATTGGGTTCGTGAAAGTCTGCATCATTATCTTTTATGATAAATATGTCTCTCCAATTAATAATTTTTTGTCCCGAAAAAAATTAGTCTAATTTTACTGATAAATTTGGATCTATTTGTATATCTAAACCTTTTCTGATAAAAAAAACTAGTATGTGTTTATATTCACTACCTAAAAACATATTTGATGACATAGCCAATTATTAATATAGTGTGTTTGATTCATCTATCACCTATGTCTTCTTTTTTTTTTTTGGCGTTATTCAGAATCCGAATTAATTTTAATTCACTTTAATAGACATGTTAAAGAGAGTAAAGTATTCTATATCGAAAAATTATCTATTGCTTTAAATTGAAATACTATTGAAGAGTATAATTTCTTTATCATCTCACCGTATCTGATGTATGTGAATAATATATCTACGAATATAACACAAAGGTCTAGTAGCTCAAAATTCAGCCAACATCGTAAGCCATTAATCTCATTAATTATTTAATTAGGACAGACATTATAGTGACCTAGTTTGCACCGTTGCGCTAATTGTACAAGACCTATAGACTAATCATCGGTAGATGATCTTTAGTGGATGTGGATAGCACTATTAAAAAGAAGTTGTTGGAACTTTGGAATATACAAACAACACATATGTAAAGTTTGTTGAAAAATCCATAAATGAATTAGTAATGATTAAAGCATCATAGTCAAACATGTAATAATAGTTTGCTTTTTAATAATTGTTAACAAATGTTTCTCAAAATAGTCAGAGTTTGGTTATGTTGACCAAAGCCAATACCCTACATGTCTTGATGTGAAAAGCCTAGGTTAGAAAAGTTGTCTTGTTCACACGCAAAGTAAAAGTAAAAGATTATTGCTCCAAAAAATGGAATCTATCACCCAGGAGCTCCATACCCCAATCCGACATATCCGTAAAATGAATAAATTATGGTGACTCAATTTATTTCAAAGGTTAGACCAGTATCACGCTGTGCACAAGAGGTCTTCCTTTATTTCAAGAAGAAATCTCACATTGTCGCTGACGAAATTCAATCCTTGATCATTGCTCCAAATATCCTCCTTGAAACCAATTGAGTTACCCAAGCGGACAAGTAAAAGATTATTGACTATTGGTTACCTCTTAGCAAAAATACTTTTCTAAAATTACTCAACTTTACCGGTAATAGCAAATTTAGTTTGATCCAAAAGTGGGGTTTGGAAATAGTAGGATATACACAAACCTATATTTATGAGATTGAGATGTCATTTCAGATAAATCCTCTGCTCAAAAGAAGAGTAACTGACGCAGATTTATAAGAGTAAAGACATACAAAATAAATGTGCAACGAGTAGTAATACACATAAGGAGGTATGAACTATGTGATAATTGAATTACTACTAAAAGGAATAGAGGGGTGGATGAGACTAGTCCCCTCCCTCTCACAAAGAGTGTGACTGAAAGTATATATGTCCTAGAGACAATCATTTTAGGGACAGATGTACTTGAACTCATTCGTATTATTAATGAGATTAATATATTTATGACATTTGCAATTACTGAATTATTATTTGATTGTTTGTATTATTCATTAATGTGCATCTCTTGATCTTATGTTGTCTTGATAGGGTGAGATATTAATGATAGAGTGTAGTTCTTAATCTCGACTGATGATCATTGAGAATGGGATATCAATGATATATTATATGTCGACATGTGATTTGCATCACATTCTTAGAGAATGTAGTATGTCTCACTTACTACTAGTCATGATTGCTAGTGATGGACACATGGATACTCTTAGAGGGTATTGGCATACCCTGTTGATAAACTATTTATTATACATGTCTAGAGTATTATCAGCATGTGGGAGATATAGGTCATTTGACTTGAGGTCAATACGCACCTGGTTTGTAGAGTAATGTACTTTGATCATGTCCTAAGCTTAAATTTCTTATAGGATAAGACATTTCTTGAATTTGGTACATTGCGATACATACTAAGGTGGTAGTTGAGCCAAGAATATGATTCATTCCTCGATTAGATATTCGAGAAAACACTCAGCTTCTCAGTGATATTAGGTCGACCAAGTCATTGATCATTGCAAGAGACATATCTAGGGTATGATCTAGTTGTCGACTAATAAAGATGAGATAAAGTGATCAAGCCATTTGGATAGACACTTGGCAAATCCTATGATTGATCGAGTGTATCGCGAATGAAAGGAATTTATCATCCCACATAGAGGTTCATGTTTACTAGAATCTTGTAAACGTTCTTCACATATTGAGTTCGTCATATGACGCAGTCTAGAGTGTAAAGGCCTAAATTTAATTGAGTTCCGTGTGAACCTTAATTTAATTAAGTGTCGATGTGTAAAGGTCTAAAGGGTCACACTAAGTCGATTGTCTTTTCAGTCTAAGGGTATATTGAGAAAGGATAAAATATTCGATTTAAAATCGAGATATTTTAACCAAAATAAATTATGGAATAATCTCCATTTGATGAAAATTATTTAATTAAGTCAAAATTAGATTTTGGATTTAATTAAAATCAAAACGTGCTGAAACTTTAAAATAAAGGGGCAGCGCCGCGGCGCCTCAGAGGCTGAGCCGCGGCGCTGGTACGACAGTGGGCCCAGTCCGACTGGCCCACTGCAACTCGGATTTGGGTCAGGTTTTTAAGCCTAATCCCAGTCTGATTTGTATCCTAATCTCTCATATATATTCAACACTTAACCTCATAATTTAAGTTACTGAAATATACAATTATTTCTTACTTTCTGAACTCAGAGTTTAGAGATTAAAATCCTCTCAAACTCTGCCAAGATTTCCTAGCTTTCTTGACATAGGGATATACCGAAGCAAGGCTTGTACCCGAGCAGACAATCGCGTGCGCACCTTTTAGTAGAGATTTTAAAGCTTGTAAACTATAAGTTTCTTTGTGTATTTGCAGATTTCAATTGTAACATAATCATACCAGACGGAATTGTTGGGGCAAGTAAGTTTACAAAATTTTAAACATTCGTTGTGCCTTACTTGTGTGTTTTAGACCCAACAAAACCCTACAGTGGTATCAGAGTTCAGGCTTGTTCAATGATTACGTAACAATTGAAAGACACAATAATATGGGCTAAACGTAAAATTGATTTTAATCTGAATTAAAACAAGGCTACTTGAAATTTGACATACTTTAACTGAGCGATTAACCTTTGTAAACACCCTAAATTATCAACTACGCTAAATCGAGGAAGTCATTCCGTTCTAGCACGAACTGAGCCTTGTGTAGAACCGGTTATCATGAATACGGTGCACGCGAACGCGTGTAGAAATGGATGATGGTCGACATGTGTGTTATTGATAATGGTGGGTGGTAGTAAAGGACATGTAAACTGAACCCTAAATTAGATTTAGGGGTTGGACGATTTTAGAAAATCAGCATGAAAATCGCTCTGAAAAAGACATCGGCGCCGCGGCCCTATTGTAGGGTGTCGCGACGACTGCTATGGTTTCACAGCGGCGCCGCGGCTCCATGTCGGAGCGCCGCAGCGCCGGTCACGGTAATTATCAGGGTCGTGATTAAAATCTTCGTTTAAAATTCAGAGTTTACTGGAACTGAAGCGCCGTGGCCCTAATTCACAGAAACAGAAACCAAAAGTTTCTGCCTGTTAAGCGCCGCGACTCCTTGGAGGAGTGTCACGGCTCCTGATGTCCAGAAAGTTAAAATCTCAATTTTTGAAATTTAATACATAATTGTTATTACACGGTATGTTGGTGTACTATTTACGTGCTAAATGATCGTCATTTACTTTACTAAATTTTAGAGTCCACAAATCATGCTTGGGTAGGCGGCGCCCAAAACTAGTTTAGAGTCCGCAAATCATGCTTGGGTAGGCGGCGCCCAAAACTAGTTTATAGTCCGCAATCATGCTTGGGTAGGTGGCGCCCAAAACTAGTTTGGAGTCCGCAATCATGCTTGGGTAGGCGGCGCCTAAATACATGTTTAAATGTTTTGAGTAATGTTTGAAATATGTGATAGTTGATCTTGAATATAACCCTGAATTAAAATGTTCCCCAAAATTTAATACAAGTCTCATTTAAAATGAACGCATCGTCCGTTATAATTGATTGTGGTGCAAAATCTTTTTCGGCGAGATGAGTATTTATGCCTCATCATTTGCTCTAAGTCTACGAGGACTCAGACCCTTTCATAGATGCATATAAATGTTGTAGTATGTGAAAAACCTTCGTGAGTATTTACACCTCAGTATTTGATCGAAGAGGGCAAAGTACACTTAGATACATAATTGTAGTCGCATAACGGGGTTGACTTGCTAGGCTGTCTTGGAGCCCCAATGTCGAACAGCCAAGGGACGCAGATCGTTTGTTTAGAACATTTGGTCAACCAAGAGTTGCAAATTGTTTGTAATTGGTTTAGAGACCTACCGGATCGTGTTGTTGAAGTTATCAGTCTCAGCAAATGCGGAGACAACATGAGTCTGGATCTTGGCCCATTATGATCATATTTGATATGAGTCTGTATTCTTTCATGGGGTAAAAGAGTATGTTAAAATAGTGGGAGTTAATTAAACAAAATACCATGTTAGTTAGTTAATGAATTTGTTCAATAAAAATTATGTTAGAATGTTAATTTTAAGTCTATCTTTTCTTCAGTTACAATGTTGAATCTGTCTGTTATACCCCGTAGTTCTGACCCTACGTATGAGAGCGTACGAAAGCATGTAAGACTTAAATTTTCAAAGGATAGGTTGACGGATTGTTCCGGACGGGTTTTAGTCAACTTTGAGGCGGATTATGACCCGGTACATTGAGAGTTCCTAAGTGTTTCAAAGGCTCAGGCGTAGTTCGCCGAGTCTAGATTCCAACGCAACCAACCGCTCGCCGATAGGACGCCGAGTAGAAAGTTATGGGAGTTACAAGTTCGGCGCAGACGTAAATGCGTTTCGTGCAAAGCGCGACAGGCCGCGACGCCGACAGGTCGCGCGCGGCATCGAGGGGTCGCTGAGAGTTGCAGCGCCAGACAGCAGGGCACCACGGAAGTTCCGAGAGTCCGCAGAGGTTTCACGCGCGGGCTGGCCGCGGCCAAGCGGGATTCCAGTGAAAAACTTAGGAAAATTTGATTTTCTCTTTTAAAAGGTCACGAGGTGACAAGTGTCCCCATCTGATTTTCAGATGTTTATATTGACCAAGTCTTGAAGACTTGGTCATCTTTCAATCTCTCTCTCTCTAAAATTCCAAGGGAATTCAAAGCCTAAGAAAAATCGAAAAGTTAAGAACAAGCTTGTGGCTAACTTGTTGGTGTTAGTGTGGTGGTGTTCTTGGAAAGGAGGCTAGAAAAGTTGTTGGAATAAGTTTGGCTAAAGCTTTAAGGTAACATTTCTTCTCTTGTGGTTAGTTATTAATGTCGTGTGAAGAAGATGGATTTGTAGTAGTAAATAATGCACTTAGAGTCATTGCGTAAGAAATGTTGTTCGATATGAAAGAAATGGCTAAAAAGATATTATGAGCATGTTGTAGCCTAAAAACTACTTTAGAATTGTTAAGAGAATTGTTGTACCTTTTGGGCAGAATTTTACACACCCAAGTTTGTGTGTAATCCCTTTGATAGGTTTGGATTGTTGAGCCTTAAATGTGGCATTTGGATGTTGAATTCGGCCTTGAGAAAGGTGGCAAAGTATGTAGAAACAAAGGAAATGTTGCCCAATTTTCCATAGAATTGTGGCTTTGAACTTAGATTATTTCTACATTGAAATTAGAGGTTAATAAACGCATTATGGTTATTATAGGTTGACATATTACTCATGAGTTGGACTTAGTGTGGATCGACCGAAAAGGTATGTGGAGCTTTCCTATCTCTCGAGCATGAATATATGTAACTATGTAGTACGGTAGACGACAAGATTTGGTATTCTTACTGCTTTAAGTATATAAAGACTTGTTTCGCTTTAAGAATGTATAAGTCCTCGTTAGGGAAAAGTGTGATTTTACTAAAGTGTGTAGGTTAATATAACAACTTTATGGGAAGTTGGTTTATTAGCTTTATAAAAGGTTAACGAGAAGAGGTTTACTCTAAGTAAGACAAGTAAGGACAAATGATTTGATTTATGAAAGGCAAATTGATTTTAAGGCATCAATTGCCCAAAGATTTTATGTATGAAAAGAGTCACTTTTAAAAGAGTCAAGTATGTAGTACTGGGTTAAATTCCGCTTTCTTTTATTAAAGATATGATTAAGTGCCTTAAGTAAACTAAAATGAGAGGTATATGAACAAGACTAATAAGAAGTTATAAGTTTTCTTAACTTATTTATGATTATGATATGATGACATTGAGCTAGGGTAAGAGATATCCGGCGGCAAGCCCCAAGATCGTTATACCACCTTCTCCGTGGTAAGAGTATGTCCGGCGGGCAAGCCCCAAGATCGCCATACCACCTTCTCCAGTAAGAGTATATCCGGCGGTAAGTCCCCAAGATCGTTATACCATCCGCTTCAGCAAAGAGTATATCCGGCGGGTAAGTCCCCAAGATCGTTATACCATCCGCCTGGTAAGAGTATATCCGGCGGGTAGATCCCCAAGATCGTTATACCACCTTGCCTGTGGATTTTCTACCCACGACGCGGCGAATACCTCACGCGAGTCCTTATGGGCTTACGCGGTGAAATAGTCCCACGCGGCGACATCATGCGGAGAATACCTCACGCGGTCCACGGGACCTACGCGTGAAATAGTCCCGTGAGTAGGGTGCTTATTGATACTACGCGCAGGTACCTGCTTTGATCACGAGGCCCCTATTTTACGCAGATTATATATATATACTTGTCACTCTCATTGTTAGTAAGGCACAATAAAAGGTATTTTGATTGTCTTTCATGACTCCACTACTTTAGACTTATGATATCATTATTACAAGATTTTCCACTTTACATACTTGGTACATATCAGGTAATCGACCCCTTCCTGGGCCGCTCATGCCGCATGTAGCGGTAAGCGATCGTGGATCCTCGCTCTAGGATCACCGCTCCTGTCGAAGCTCCATCCCTCCTGTTTTGTTGACACGGTTACTCTCGACGCTATAGGTATCAGGTACATTCGTGGTATGGCGGGGCCCCGCCCCGCCACGCTTGTCATCCTGTAGGTCTGGTCACGTATGCTGGGTCGTAAGAACAAGTTGTACCGCTATACTTTGATTAGTATGTTTTATGGAAGCACTTTATCTACCGCCGGTGATGTTACCTTTTTATAAGTTATTGTGTTATGTATGTTCCGCTGCTATTCTCTGATGTATACCTGACAGGGTACCCCGGTAGGGTACTAGTCGCGGCCCCGGGGTCGGGTCGTGACACTGTCACTTAAAATGTTGGTTGAAACGAACAAGCAGAATGGAGCCAATTTTCCTGATTGGTTAAGAAATTTGCGTTTGGTGTTGCTATTAGAAAAGATTGAGTATGTATTGGATACAACACTCCTTACAATCCTTGCTGAAGATTTTGAAGCGTACGTCCTGTTTGACATGACATCCTATCAGAAAAGCAAAAACACTTACAGTCGAGTTGCTTCAGCTAAACCTTTTCTCCCCATGTAGCGGGAAAGGCGTAACCGATCTCTCGTTTGATCATCAAGACTCGACGCTTCTTTAGTTAACGAAAGAAGCGAGGTTTCTATTTAATAAAAGGTAGCGTAGCGATTCAAAATGTTGATTGGGGGAGACCCTCTCCCTGTAGGTCGAGCCTCATTTTCAGTCGACATCCGTACGACGAACCAGTTACCAACCTATGAACTTCTGTCGAAATGAGAATATACATGTACATTAATATGGTAAAGAGTCTGTCGTGACATATGAAACTTCAGCTTTCGCTTTACTAAACGTAGTTGACCCAATTGCATCAAGCAGCGCCCTATCTTGATGATGCTATTGCGGTACAATGTGTCGTGTTATCGGCTATGACTCCAGAGTTACAAAGACAACATTAAAATATGGGCCCTAACGACGTCAAACATCCAAGAGTCTTTATGACTCACGCCTCGCACTACGAGTACGTGCTGAGAGACCTCTTCAAATGTAAGCTGAACGAAGGGGGTCAGGTGTCACAACATGTTTTGAAGATGATTGGGTTAATAGAGATGTTAATTTCGATTGGAACGAAGTTGCCCGTAACAGTTTCTGTCAACCTAATCTTGAATTCGCTTCTTGTTTCATTTGAGAACTTTAATGTAAATTACAACATGAATGGAACTAAGGCGAATCTCCCAAAGCTTCATAATATGTTGAAGACCTTCGAATCGTCCACCTCCAAAGGTAAAGTTGTGCTCATGGTGGGCTCATTTAGCAAGTTCAAGCCTAAGGATAAGAATGTGCAGAAGAAGAATGGTAAGGCGGTTGCCGCCACACCCACAGCTATGAAACCCCGATGAGTTGTTCAAAAGAAGGCCAAGATAGCTACTGATGTTTTCCCCAATTGCAAAAGAAAGGGGCATTGGAAGAAGGATTATGCATTTCACGTGAGACAAAGCACAAGCGCTTCGACCTGCCGACAAGGTATGTTTGTTATTGAAATAAATATGTCTATAACTAATTCTCATTGTTGGGTATTAGATATCGCTTGTGGCTCACACATTTGTAACAATGTACAGGGGCTAATTGACAGCAGAAAGGTTGGACCTTGGAAAGTGGATCTACGCGTTGGAAATGGAGCTAGAGTTGATGCTGAACGCGTGGGGACTTATAGACTAGATTTACCTTCAGGATTTTGGTTAGAACTCAATAATTGTTATTTGCTCCCTCGTTAACGAGGAATATTATTTATGTCCCTATGTTAGACACTGAGGGATTTTCCTCATTTATTACCAATAGAAATTATGTTTTATCTTACAATGGTTTTATTTGTGGAAATGCACCGCTTGTGGATGGATTGTATGTTTTAAACTGTAGCCATGAAATTTTCAATATTCAAAATAAACGAGCTAAAATTAGTAATCCAAGAAACCCCACCTACTTATGACACTGCAGACTTGGTCACGTCAATGAATCAATGATAGCAAGATTGAGGAATTTAGATTATCTAGAACCATTTGACTTAGAGTCATATAGTAATTGTGAATCTTGGTTAAGAGGAAAGATGACAACCAAATCACTTTCTGGGAAAAGGGTACGTGCTAAATAGGTGCTTGAGTTAGTCCATACCGATGTATGTGGGCCGTTTTCAACTCAAGCTAAGGGAGACTTTCTTTATTTCATAACTTTTACATACGATTTCTCAAGGTTTTGGCATATGTATCTTATGAAACATAAGTCTGAAGCTTTTGAGAAATTCATGGAGTACAAGTCAGAAGTAGAGAAGCAACTTGAAACAAGTATTAAAACTCTTCGATCAGATCGAGGAGGTGAATACTTAAGTAAAAAAAATTATATTACTTGAAGCTTCATGAAGTTCAATCACAATGGACACCTCCCGGAACGCCACAAATGAATGGTGTTGCTGAGAGGAGAAATCATACCTTATTAGATATGGTTAGATCCATGATGAGATTCTCAGCTCTACCAACTATGAGGATATGTATTACAAAGCTCAATCTATATTTTGAACAGAGTTCCTTCAAAGTCAGTAGAAAAAACTCCACATGAGATATGGAACGGTAAGAAGCCAACACTTAGACACATGCGACCCTGGGGTGCCCTGCATATGTAAAGAAGTTGCTTACTGACAAATTGAAATCTAAAAGTGAGAAGTATTATTTTGTGGGGTATCCTAAGGAAATAAGGGGATATTACTTCTATCTTTCTGGCGAACATAAGGTTATTGTTTCCAGAAATGCAACTTTCCTTGAAGAAGACTATGTCTACAAGGAACAGAGTTACAACAAGATAGAACTTGAAGAAATTCAAGAAGTGCAAAATAATATAGAGAATGAACCCTTGTCAAATGACCTAGGCAAAGATTCAGTGGGAGTATTTGATGATGATTGGGTACTTAGAGTACACCCTTCATCGATTGGGAGTGATGTGAGGGATAATGCAGAAATGCAACACTCTCATACACGACCAATGGAAGATGACACAATGGTTGTGTATCATCCTATTCAAAATGATATTCCTGAAAGCTCTCAAAGTGCTGGATTGTTCAACACACAAAAACCTTCTCATAATCAAAATACAACAAACACTGAAACGCAGAATATTCAACTCCGTAGGACCACTAGGACTCATCGTGCACCTGAAAGACTTAACCTTCTTGTTGAAACACACAATGAGATAGGTATTTCTAATGATGACGAGCCTACTGCCTACAACGAAGCAATGTTAGACATTGATTCACAGAGATGGCAAGCAGCCATGAAATTCGAGATGGAATCCATGTACATAAATAAAGTATGGAACTTGGTTTATTTGCCAACAGAGGTTAGACCCATATGATGCAAGTGGGTCTTCAAGAAGAAGATTGATGCATATGGTAAAGTACAGACTTATAAAGCAAGATTGGTGGCTAAAGGTTATAATCAATGGTCTGGGGTCGATTATGACGAAACATTTTCACTTGTTGCAAAGATTAAGTCAATTCGTATTTTGCTTGCAATAGTTGCATACTATGATTATGATATTTGACAAATGGATGTTAAAATTGTCTTCCTCAATGGTAATCTAATTGAGGAGGTGTATATGATACAGCCAGGGGGTTTTACATCCAAGACTCAACTCAAAGCAGTATGCAAACTACAAAAGTCCATTTATGGACTTAAACAAGCCTCAAGGAGTTGGAATACTTGCTTTGACAAAACAGTCAAATTGGTTGATTTTGTTAGAAGCAAAGAAGAACCATGCGTTTATATTAAACGCACAGATGAGAGTATTTTCTTTATTGTCACATATGTAGAAGACATATTGATAATGAGACTCTCATGCAATCAGTCAAGGAATGGTTATCCAACACCTTCATGATGAAGGGCTTGGGTGAAGCCTGTTACATTCTTGGAATTAGGATCTACAGAGATAGACCTAATAGATTGTTAGGGCTGTCACAGTCTGTATACATAGACAAAGTGCTAAAACGTTTCTCTATGGAGAATTTCAAGAAATGAAATCTTCCTATAGGTCAAGGCATCAAAGAAGGATAGTCCTTCTACTGTTGCAGAACTTGAACGCATGAAGATGATCATATATGTTTCAGCTATAGGATCAATCATGTATGCCATGAACTATACAAAGCCAGATGTGGCCTATGCACTTAGTATGACTTGAAAATTCCAGCAGAATTCTGGAGAGGAACACTGGAAAACAGTCAAGAGTATTCTTAAGTATATTAGACGAACTAAATAATATTTCTTAGTCTATGGTGGACAATAAAAACTAGTAGCTAATGGGTACACTGATGCAACCTTCCAGATATATCTTGATGACTTCAAATCTCAATCTGGATATGCATTCATTTTAAATGGTGGAATAGTGAGTTGGAAAAGTTCCAAATAAGCTACAACTGCTGATTCAACTACTGAAGCCGAGTACTTTGCTGGATAGGAAGCTGGTAAGGAAACTGTTGTGATATCTGAGTTCTTAAAAGAACTAAGGGTTGTTCCAAATGTCACTTGTCCAATAATGATTTATTGTGACAACACTGGCGCGATTGTGCAAGCTAAGGAACCAAGATCAACGAACATAAATAAACATGTACCAAGAAAATACCACATACTCAGGGAGATGGTGGAGACTGAAGAAATAAAGTTTGATACGTTTCCGCAGATGAAAATCTGGCTGACCCATTTACTAAACCATTAAGCTTAGTCAAGCATAATGGTCATTTCGAAAACATGGGCATTAGATACGTTGGAGATTGGCTCTAGGCCAAATGGGAGATTGAAAGTATATATGTCCTAGAGACAATCATTTTAGGGACAGATGTACTTGAACACATTCGTATTATTAATGAGATTAATATATTTATGGCATTTGCAATTACTGAATTATTATTTGATTATTTGTATTATTCATTAATGTGCATCCCTTGAGCTAATATTGTCATTGATAGAGTGATATATTAATGATAGAGCGTAGTTCTTAATCTCGACTGATGATCATTGAGAATGGGATATCAATGATATATTATGTCGACACGTGGTTCGTCACATTCTGTAGAACGTAGTATGTCTCACTTACTACTAGTAATGATCGCTAGTGATGGACACATGAATACTCTTAGAAGGTATTGGTATACCCACGATAAACTATTTGTTATACATGTCTGTAGTCTTATCGATGCCGAGATAAATCATTTGACTTGAGGTCAATACACACCGGTTTGTAGAGTAATGTACTTTGATCATGTCTAAGCTTAAATTCCTCATGTGATAAGACATGACTTGAATTAGGTACATCATGATACGCATCAAGTGGTAGTTGAGCCAAGAATATGATTCATTCCTCGATTAGATATTCGAGAGAACACTCAACTTCTCAGTGATATTTGTTCGACCAAGTCATTGGTCAATGCAAGAGACATATCTAGGGTATGATCTAGTTGTCGACTAATATAGATGAGATAAAGTGATCAAACCATTTGGATAGACACTTGGCAAATTCTATGCTTGATCGAGTGTGTCGCGAATGAAAGGAATTTATCATCCCACATAGAGGTTCATGTTTACTAGAGTCTTGTAAACGTTCTTCACATATTGAGTTCGTCATATGACGCAGTCTAGGAGTTTCGTGTGAACCTTAATTTAATTAAGTGTCGATGTGTGAAGGTCTAAAGGGTCACACTAAGTCGATTGTCTTTTCAGTCTAAGGATATATTGAGAGATGATAAAATATTCGATTTAGAATCGAGATATTTTAACCAAAATAAATTATGGGATAATTTCCAATTTATGGAAATTATTTAATTAGGTCAAAATTAGATTTTGGATTTAATTAAAATCAAAACGTGCTGAAACTTTAAAATAAAAAGCGGCAAATACATGCCGGGTATTTATTACAGTGGGCCCAAATCCGATCGCCCACTGCAACTCAGATTTGGGTCAGGTTTTTAAGCTTAATCCAATCTGATTTGAATTATAATCTCTCCTATATATCCAGCACTTAACCTCATAATTTAAGTTACTGGAAATATACAATTAATTCTTACTTTCTGAACTCAGAGTTTAGAGATTAAAATTCTCTCAAACCTCTGCCAAGATTTCCTAGCTTTCTGACATAGGGATATACCGAAGCAAGACTTTCACCCGAGCAGACAATCGCGTGCGCACCTTTTAGTAGAGATTCTAAAACTTGTAAACTGTAAGTTTCTTTTTGTCTTTGCAGATTTCAATTGCAACATAATCATACCAGACGAAATTGTTGGGGCAAGTAAGTTTACAAAATTTTAAACTTCCGTTGTGTCTTACTTGTGTGTTTTAGATCCAACAAAACCCTACAATGACGACATTGATCTACCTACTAACCTTCCACCCTAATTCTCATCATTCATATCTAATTAAGGTCATGTCCTCAGTCAGCTGAACTTGTGTCATGTCATATCTAATTATCCTTCAATTTTTTTCGGCCTACCTCTGCTCTTCCTAACTTTTGCTATAGTCAGTCTCTCGCCTCCTCGCACCTATCTTCACATGTCCAAAATACTTTAGTCTCGCTTCCCTTATCTTGTCTGCCACTGGGGTCAATTCCACCTTGTCCAGTATAACTTCGTTCTTAATCATATTCCTTTGAATATGTCCACACATCCATCTAAGCATTCTCACTTCCGCTATATTCATCTTCTGAGAGCATTCATTATAATTTTTTAAATTTATTTATATGCTTTCAATTTAACAAATTATTGCGTATTTGTCCTTGTCATTTACAAAGCTCCAATGTGAAGTAAATAGATACACACTCCAAATTATACAGAAAAAGGTCAAAATTTACCTTTCAAATTTTTACTACAATATAAAACTATCTTCAAGTTGAAACTCCATTATGAGTCAAGAACAAAAACAACATTAGTAATATAAACCGAAACTCAAAGGAGGCTAAACTTGCTAAATTTCGAATAGCACAATAGTAATTTGACCCTTTTCCTAATAAAACTGAATAGGTTAAAAGAGAAAGAAATGTAATGAACCATTTTATAATTAACTAAACTATATGGGCTACTTAAATCTTTTTGTATGCTTTCAATTTAGCAAATTATCTCATATTTATCTTTCAATCTTTTACTATGGTATAAAACTATCTTCAAGTTGAAACTTCATTATGAGTCAAGAACAAAAACAACATTAGTAATATTAGATCGGAACTCAATGAAGGACTTGCTAAATTTCGAATAGAACAATGGTAATTTGACCCTTTTTCATAATAAACTGAATAAAAGAGAGAGAAATGCAGTGGACAATTTTTACTTAACTAAACTATATGGGCTAATTAAATCTATTTATATGCTTTCAATTTAGCAAATTATCAAGTATTTGTCCTTGTCATTTACTATAGTATAAAATTATCTTCAAGTTGAAACTTCATTATGAGTTCAGAACAAAAACAACATTAGTAATACTAGACTGAAACTCAAAGGAGGGTAAACTAGCTAAATTTCGAACAGCACAGTAGTAATTGACCCTTTTTCATAATAAAACTGAATAGGTTAAAAGAGAAAGAAATGTAATGGACCATTTTATAATTAACTAAACTATATGGGCTACTTAGTCAATATTGACAAATGTTAGTATATTATTTCCTTTTCCAGCGCCGCCTCCAAGGGAGCTAGATGCTTCCCAACAAAATATATCATTTTGTACTTTCCAACGCAAAGTAATTTACTTTTTTTTTTATATTCAGTTATTTCAGGAGATAGTAGTACCGACACTACTATCAGTCGCGAAATGTGCATGAATGGTCAGGGTTTGAGAACATAGCAACTGATATCACCTATAAAGTTCTATTCCAGAAGAGAGCAAAATGCTCCCACCAGGATTCGAAATCACGTTGTAGGCCTCCAACTGAATTTTAAGTTCACCTCCTCCAACTGTATTTATGTTTGGGCTCTTCTGCTTCTACGGATCATTACGTCTTGTTTGTCTTATGAGAGTTACTCTGAGGCCTTGTTGGCCCAAGTAAGGTCGTCTCAAATATTTTGAGGGCCCTGTTCTAATTCGTAAAAGTGTGTCCTTAATTGGGCTAAGACCTTCGAATTCGAGGAGTCCTGTGCGGTAGATAGCACACCTCGCACGGATCCAAAAACGATCTTGTGCCCAAATACATGTGTATCTAAGATACGGACGAGACGTGGTACGCTCCGATCGTTAGGCACCGGGTGCAGGCTGTGGCCTCCAAAGTTGGGGTGTGACGGTAACTACCATCAAATTTTCAAATATATGACTAATAATAGAAATAAGTATTAAGTCAACAAAGCAATGTTTTCATCATACGTCCCACTATTATAGCAACACTTGTTTGAAAAAACAAGCAACTGTTAAATGGACTCCTCCCCCTCAAGGCCACTACAAATTGAATACAGATGGAGCTCATGCACAGGAAAATCGGTATAAGAGGTGTAGTCCAAGATATAAATGGGAACTGGATCATTAGCTTTTCAAGAAAAAAACAACTGCTCATAATCATCTATTTGCAGAACTATATGCTCTGCAGGAGGGATTCCAGTTAGTCCTGCAACATCAACTAATGTCTGTTATAGTGGAAACTGACTCCACAAAATTGTTAGATATTATACGAAATAATCACCCTACTTATTCAGCCTCTATTCACTTATGCCGGTCCCTATTGAAGAATTTGGGGAATTCAGTGGTCCAACAGAGTTTCAGAGAAGGTAACAAGGTCACAGATATTTTGGCCAAGCAAATAACCATGAACCAAGCTCCTCTGTTGCAGCCTCCGAGTGAAGAAGTAGAAAAAGTTATGGAAGCAGATAGACTAGGCTCAGTATCTACTAGACTAATCTCTACAACTATGTGTTAGAATAATATTATTAATGACTATTAATAATATTATTAATGTAAAGATCATATGTATGTTGTAAAATAATTAAGTAGGGATATTATTAGAATTAAATAGGAAGATATTAAGGGATAGAATAGGAGGATTTCACTCTTCTTATTAACTGTATTACATGTATATATTCTTACCATACTAGATGAATAAGATTGAGGAAAATCTTCTATCATGGTATCAAGAGCATAAGAAAAAGATCCAATTTTTCTTACTAAGTTTTTTCAAATTTTTGCCCCCCCTCCTCCACTGTTCTTGGTTGGATATATGCAACAATTTAAACCATTTGTTCCACACGATCATGAAACCGGATTCTAAAGCAATTGATGCTTGTAATCGATTACGAAACGTTTTTTATGATAATCAAAACTCTCGTGCGGTTGCTTTATTACAAATTTTTTCCAGTGTTGATATGAATGATTTTCCAAATGCATCCGCCTATTGTCAACGCCTCAAAGTGTTGGCTGATCAATTGAAAAATGTTGGTTCCCCCGTCACCAACAACCGTTTGGTTCTACAACTTGTTGCCGAATTGACAGAAGCATATAGTGGAGTTGCAACCGTTATTTGTCAAAGTAACCCGCTTCCCTTATTCTACCAAGCAAGGTCCATGTTGATCCTTGAAGAACAAGGCTTCTCTAAAAAGGTGGCTAACACAAATGACTCGGTGTTCATGACCACCAATGATGGTAATAACTTTGCATCATCGCAAAATAACCGTGGACAAAAAGGCCGAAACGAAAATAAAAAAATGGAAATCGCAACAAAAATGGTGGCCACCGAAATTCCGCGAAAGTAACGGCGGCAAGTGGCGAGACAAGACGCGGCGGCAAAGAATGCAAGAAACATCACGAGCACCAAAGAATCAGAACGCACGGCTCGCCACACTGAATTGGCTGGACCTCCATGTCCACACCCTACTACCCACTGGGCCAGGCCCAACTCTCATTTTAATGCCCCAATAAATTTTGGCCAGTGACATCCAGTCTACTAGCCCTACAACACGCCCAGTCATCCGTAGTCAACATGATATTATCAAACCCAATACCAAATACAACCTTCACACCCAAGTCTCCAAATCACATTTACCACGTAACCCAGTATATGCTCTAAAAGACCCAAATTGGAAAATGGTCATGGATGATGAATATCATGCTCTTATTAAAAATAGGACATGGGATTTAGTACCTCGTCCATCTAATGCTAATATAATTCGGTTTATGTGGATTTTTAGTCATAAAGAAAAATCTGATGGTTCTTTTGAGAGGTATAAGGCCCGTCTTGTAGGTGATGAAAAGACACAGCAGGTTGGAATCGATTGTGGGGAGACGTTCAGTCTAGTGGTCAAACCAGCTACTATCAGAACAATTCTCAGCCTGTCTCTCTCCAGAGGATGGTCACTTCATCAGTTGGATGTCAAAAATGTCTTTCTTCATGGTCACCTAAATGAGACTGTTTACATGCACCAATCATTGAGATACATAGATCCAAAATATCCCAATCATATATGTCTGCTAAACAAATCTTTGTATGGCCTCAAACAGACACCCAGGGCTTGGTATCAACGGTTTGCGGATTTTGTGTCACAAATGGGGTTCTCTCACAGTTGTTCCGATAATTCAGTGTTTATTTATCGTCAGGGTAATCATACCGCTTATCTTCTGTTGTATGTGGATGATATTATTCTGACAACTTCTTCAGACTCTCTTCGCAAAAGTATCATGTCTCATCTTGGTTCAGAATTTGCTATGAAAGATCTTGGACCTCTACACTACTTTCTAGGAATTGATGTGACACACATGCATGTGGGCTGTTTCTTTCCCAGAAGAAGTATGCATCTGAGATTGTGGAACGGGCTGGATGTCTGCTTGCAAACCTTCAACGACACGAAGTCCAAATTAAGTGTCATCTCTAGCAAACATTTTGTTGATCCAATATTGTACCGCAACCTAGTAGGCGCTTTGCAGTATCTCACATTCACCAGGACGGACATAACATATGCGGTACAAAAAGTGTGCCTATTCATGCATAATCCGATTGAAGAACATATGAATGCACTCAAACGCATTCTGCGCTACATTCAGGGCACTCAGGAATATGGATTACATCTATACCCGTCTTCTATCTCCAAACTTGTTACATATACATGCACAGATTGGGCAGGCTGTCCGGACACCAGACGTTCCACCTCTGGTTATTGCGTCTTCCTCGGTGACAACTTAATTTTCATGGTCTTCCAAAAGGCAAGCAACAGTATCGCGCTCCAGTGCTGAAGCTGAATACCGTGTTGTTGCCACTTGCCAATGTCAGGTCCGACTACGCCGATTCGTAATCTTTTACTGTGAGCTTCATCATTCAATTCAAAACTACTATGGTTTACTGTGATAACATTAGTGCGATCTATCTCTCAGGGAATCTGATACATCATCAACGCACTAAACATATTGAGTTAGATATCCATTTTGTCCGTGAAAAAGTGGTTCGTGGACAAGTGCGAGTGTTACATGTTCCGACGCGGCATCAAATCGCAGATATCTTCACGAAAGGTCTTCCGCTGATATTATTTGAAGAATTTCGGGACAGTCTCAACATTCGGCGCCCTCCAGCTTCAACTGCGAGAGTGTTATTATTAATGTAAAGATCATATTATATATGGTATGTTGTAAAATAATTAAATAGAGATATTATTAGAATTAAATAGAAAGATATTAAAGGATAGAATAATAGGATATCACTCTTCTTATTAATTGTATTACATGTATATATTCTTACCATAAAATAAGATTGAGGAAAATCTTCTATCACTATGTATAAAGCACTAGCTAAGTATGGTAACATAAATGTACTCTCTAGCAATGTAAGCGACTTGTATGAGCTACTGCTATTGACACATGTAACACCTTAGTATTAATGAAATATCAGTTTTAACAACCAAAAAAGTATTATATTTAAAACAGTTATGCTAATTATTACTAGTACTTCTTCCGCCTCAAATTAAATAGAATTATCAATACTTATGTTGACAAAATCAATTATAAATATTCGTAAATTAATTTTCACGTTTACTCCAAAAAAATATAGAACTTCAATGTAAATTGTAAAGGCAAAAATCTTTTTGTTTTGACAAGTCCTTAAATCATCCGAAAAATGTGTAAAGTCCTTTAGTTCAGACATTCCCATCCCAAGATAAGATTGTAACAAGTACATTGGATGTAGACAATGGACCAACCGTCAAAAGATATAATGTTTGATAGGACTTAGGAGTAGTATTTTATAGTCTAATCTAAATAGATTGACTAATTTTTAGAATTGACCAAAAGTTTAAAATTAAAAAGCAATTCTAATCTGACTTCTGGATTTCTTTTTGGCCAAGGAAGATGGGAAATTGATGCTCATCTAACTTTTGTTGTTACGTTTATAAACAATTTTGTTCTCGCGATGTTTAACATTTTTAAGCAACTAGTTAAATATTCTTCACCCCTCTAGTAATAATTTGTAATCATGGTCGGCATACTCTAAAATTATACAATTATATTTATTAATTATACATTACATACTAACTAAAATTTGTAAAAATTATAGATTAGATCATTAGAGTAATGTTCCATTTGTAGGTAATAAAACCTATAATTCCGCTATGAGGGAAAAGAGTGAAAAGCTATGTGAAGTGAAAGAGAAAAGGGTCATTCATTGTTCAAGCGGGTTGAGTTCATATTTTTTTTTGAATAAAGAAAGAGACTATATCGCATCAAGAAAAGAGATGAGCGGGACTACGAGCTACTAAGAATCTAACACAACTTTTCACTTTATTTTGTGTTTTGTTGTGTAGTGTAACCCCCCCCCCCCCTTCTCTCTTAACGCAATAATATAAAAAATTTAGTTGAAGGGGAGTCTTGGATTAACTAGTAAAATTGATGTCATGTTACCCAGCCATGAAATAATTTCTTGCGTAAATGCAAGATAAGGCCGTGCACATCAGATAATAAACATCAGAATCCGATCCTTCTCCGAATCTCAAGATAATGAGCTTGGAAGCACCGAATCGCACTTTTATTAAGGAACTGTATGCTCATCCAGAGAGGTAACATGGAATACATAACAAATATTTTCTGATATGCTAGCATTAAAATGGAAATGAAATTTCAAAATAAGAAAAAAGTGATTAGTCTCAACTTTCTTGCTTATTCTATTAGTCTCTGGAGTGTAATGTGCATGTCATTATTACTTCATTTTTTACGATAAGGGAACTCACAGATACCTTTCGGACGCGTATTGGGTAAACCCTACTTCTATTCAATAGCCTTCGGGCGCGCACCGGGTAAACCCCGCTCCTATTCAATAGCCTGCAAACCATACTGGAGAGATAACCCGCACTAGGCAAGTGTCGTGCGACGAACTCGACCAGAAGGCAAATCCCCATGAAGGTTTCGAATTTGAGACCTCTATTATGGAAGCCTTATGCTCAACCAACTGAGTCACCCTTGCGGGTGTCATTATTACTTCATCCAAGAGTAGAGATGGCAACAAATTCTGGACCCGGTCCGGATCCGATGGATCCAGATCCATTTTATAGGATATGGATCTTTAAAATTTGGACCCGACGGATCCGGATCGGACCCGAATCCGTTTATGACGGATCGAATCTGGATATGAATCTTGTCTTTGAAATTCGTATCCGGTTCAGATTCGATCCGTAAATCCATTTTTTTATTAAATATATTATACATTTATACATGCATGAGACCAGTCCTTTGACCAAAATAGACACCGGAGCTGGTTTATCAACAAGCTTTGGGACCATCTGAAGACGATCTTTTGACCAAAATAGGATCACTTGTGACTGGGACCTTCGTCTGTGACTTTTGCTGAACAGCTTTTGGAGGGCTTATGGGAGAAGACTGGACACTTGGCTTCTCCTTGGATGGTCTCTCTGTCTCAGCCTTCCTCTGCGGCGAAGCTACAACTTCCTGCTCAGAGTAAGAAAGCAGCATGAAATTGGTACTGGAAGACCAACAAAAACGTAGTATCTATAGAAAAGAAATTTCCTATAAACTCATAATCAGAAAGGTATATGCATCTTAACAAATAGAGGTAGTTTACCAACATTTTGAGAATAGTATCCTTGCAAAACAGTAAGATCATGAAACTCAGTTTCCAAGATATTTTTCTTTTATTGCATTTCTTTTTTAGTTAACCATGTAATAAACATGACGGAAGGAGAGGATTTAATGATTTAACCATGTAATAAACATGGTGTCATTCTTGTGATTGTTGTAGAATGATGTAGAAAAAGAACTTTCCATTATCTCAATTTTGAAATTGGAAACTGAATTCATTGGATAGGTAAATATTGTACGTTGAATGTTGGAACATTATTAAGGCAAAACTTTTTACATGTGGATCCAGATTCGATCGGTGGATCCGGATTTGAATATGATTTTATGAACCCAATGGATCTGTATCTGAATACATGTATGAAAAACGGATCTGAATCTAGTAGGATCCGGTTCAGATGCTATCCGTTGCCATCCCTATGACCAAGAGATGAAGTATACATAATGAAATCACAGTTACTGAGAAAAGCATCATCTGTTAATCTAACTAAAATTTGGTTAGTCCACTACTTGTATAACTAAAAGTGTAGCTACCAATAGAAATTGGGGATAAATTTCTTGTTACTTTTCTTTCTGATTCTCCTTCAGTCATTTGGAAAGGATACTAAATCATCAAAATATGGTCCAATATCTAAAACAACATGACTCTTTTGCAGATTTATAATTGGCATCAGATCCAGCTTCACAGTTCTAAAAAGTTTCAGTGTTGGTCAGGGAGGAGTAAAGAGAAAATTAAAACTAGTCATCGTCGTCGTTAATTGTGCTTACCATACCACCTTCATGCCACTTCAAAAATTCCTTCCTCAAGGGCCTTTCTCATCCATGGGTGCCGGCAACATTCAATTGCCTCGGAATTGTCAAACAACTTCTTTTCTGACGGCTCTGGCTCTGTTATGGCCAGCACTCAGAGCTCTTCCTTCACAAACAAAGCAAACATAGCAGCTCTACATAGACCTTCTGGACTGAACTCGTCTTGAAGTGTTTTTCTCTTAAAGGGGTAGTATCCCAAAAAATGCTGAAAAAGAAGAAATATAAATCCGATGGGTACATCTATAAAGGGGTACATATATTTACGTCCATATTTAGAAGACTTCAGTATACTTTCATAGTGTCATGATCCAAGCTTATGATTTGTATTGTCCATTGTGGTTTAATAAATTTTACGGATTTATCTCTAGTGTTACGTTAGGATCGAGCCTAATAACATGTATATCATGTGAATTTGTGCTATGCTTTATAAAGCTTTTCGCTTTTCTCTCATATTCTAATGTGAAATTCGAGGTGTCGTGTGCACCCTTTCTTTGGAGGCTTGCTATCCTAGAAGCATGTGTCAATCCTTCTTTGAGACCCGTCATGGTTAATCCCCCCTCTATCACGCCTATCTCAGCGTCATTGCTGAGATTTTTCCGACCATCATACTGAAGGGGCATCAGGCTCTAATAACACGTGTAACGGCCAAGGTTCAACTGTTAAGGTATTATGCGCGACATCCTTTTAGGT
Source organism: Przewalskia tangutica (assembly GCA_029844215.1). Taxonomy (NCBI): domain Eukaryota; kingdom Viridiplantae; phylum Streptophyta; class Magnoliopsida; order Solanales; family Solanaceae; genus Przewalskia; species Przewalskia tangutica. The sequence goes on along the minus strand of CM056730.1, from coordinate 120,960,343 downwards.
CACCTGAAAGATTATAGAGCTCATGGATTTATCTCCTTGTGCTTTAACCCAAACGACGCATCAACATTAGAATTCTGAATTGGCCCTTATATGGTCTTTTGACTTTCTCTGCTCATTCTGACGAGAGATTTACCTAAGGCAACTGTCATAGCGAATCCCCTCTTGAGTTCAAGTGCTAGCACCCCCTTGAGCTGTGACAATTGTATTTAAAAAAAATGAAATAAAATGAAAATTTAATTATATTTAAAAATAAGTTGGAAAAAAATGGACAAATATTACATCTGTTGTTGGTTTCTGTTAGTTCTCCTTCATTACATCACACGTAAGGAGGAGAGAGAAGGAGAATCAGACAGTTAATGGATCAAGAAAGTAAAACAATGTGATTCAATTTCTATCTCTCAGCAATTTTTTACCATAGCTAGTTTGATCCATAATTTTTCAACCAAAATCCCATTTAAAAAATATTGTTCAATGATGAAATCCATGTTGAAAAAATATTCATCTTGATCCCAAAAATCAAGAAAAGTGATTATTATTATTGTTATTATATTATCATGAAGGCATTGGAAGCAACTGTTAGAAAAACACAATTGGTAGCCAGAAAAAGAGCCCACACAATTTTTGGGACATATGGACCAACAACACAAGTTGATGAAGCAGAGCTTAATAATAACAACAAAGAAATAGAAGATCATCAACAAGAAAATTATGATGAAGATCCAATGAATGGTGAAATATATCATTCAGAAAAATTTCTTCCTAATGGTGATTATTATACTGGATATTGGGTTGATAATGTACCTCAAGGACAAGGTAAATATTGGTGGACAGATGGATGTATGTATGTAGGTGATTGGCATAAAGGTAAAATGATGGGGAAAGGTATATTTAGTTGGCCTTCTGGTGCTATGTATGAAGGAAATTTCAAGAATGGTTATATGGATGGTGAAGGTACATATACAGCACCAAATGGTGATACATTTAGAGGTTCTTGGTTAATGGATTTGAAACATGGACATGGTGTTAAAGAATATACAAATGGTGATTGTTATGATGGGGAATGGTGTAGAGGATTACAAGAAAAAAATGGTAAGTATACTTGGAAAAATGGGAATTATTATGTTGGTGAGTGGCAAAATGGTACAATTTGTGGTAATGGGAAATTGTATTGGACTAATGGAAAAATGTATGAAGGGAATTGGGAAGATGGATTGCCTAAAGGAAAAGGTACATTTTATTGGGTTGATGGGAGTTACTATGTTGGAAATTGGAGTAGAGATCCAGATGAACTGAATGGAACTTTTTATCCGTCCGAGTCATTATTAGAAAGGGGGGATTTCGAATGGGATCCTCAACAAGTTTTCAATGTTGATTTGATGGGATGTACTATTTCACCAAATGATAAAGTTTCAGTATTGCCTTCACAGAAGAAACTCGCGGTGAGGATATCGAAGAATGTGGATAATAATAACAATGTCGGTAATAGGACGAGGATGATGTCGATAAACGGTTCAGTAGATAGTGAGTTTAGTAGAATGCAGTTATCAGATGGAGTTGGAACAACAACTACTACTACAAGTATTTCTTGTTCAGATATCGACGCGATGGTTACTTTACAAGAAGCTGATGGATATAAAGGAGGGAGCCCTATTACGATTCCTAAGATTGTCAAAAGACAAGGAATCACAATTTCTAAAGGGCATAAGAATTATGAGCTTATGCTCAATTTGCAGTTGGGAATCAGGTAGCTAAAATTTCTTCATGTAGAGTTCTAGTTTCTTTGAATGGGAGCCCTAGAACAACGGTTTATGTCAGGGGTTCTAACAATGGAATCAGCCACTGATGGTTGCATCAGGGTAGGCTGCCTGCATCACACCCCCTCGGGGTGTCCACCCGACCCTGCGTGAATGCGGGATACTTTGTGTAACGGGCTGCCCTTTTTTACAGTTCTAGTTTCTTCTTACCTTTTAGTACCTTTTGCCTATTTTTGAAAGGCTTTGAGTTCTGTATATGTACTGACCAGATAAAAACATATAGTCAGACCTCTCAATAACATTCATTCCCAATAACAACGGACTATAACGGCCAAGTTTTCTTTAGAACCGGCTTTCATATTATGTTATATTATATGTTCGCTATAATAGCATCTCGTTATAGCAACCAAAAAATATCTAGACAAATGACGCCGTTATAGAGAGGTTTGATTGCATTTTGCACAATAGATCACTTCAACCGCACTAGTAGGTAACTTTACATAATGAGCATTTATTAGTATATAAGCTAGAAAAAATGGTCAATGACCTGCTATAAAAGGCCGAATTATACTGATAATGAAAATATTCTTTATACAGTTAGTGTATATAACTTATTGAAAACATGTAAGCTTTCTGTCATCTTGCACATTTCTAGGCTGAGAAGAGTACTTTTCTGTTTGTTTATGGTACCTTGTAATGTGAATAACCATATAGGCATACAGTACAAAAGCTTGGCCCTACTCCAACACTTGATCTCGAGCCATCGGCTTTTGATCCGAAAGAGAAGTACTGGACAAGATTTCCACCTGAAGGATCCAAGCATACGCCGCATCATCAGTCTTGTGAGTTCAGATGGAAAGATTATTGCCCAAAAGTTTTTAGGTAATGCCTCACTATGCAATGTTGTCAACTTCTTTTCTTAGTATACTTTTATGTAATTAAACGTTTTTTTCGATATGATATTGTCCAGGGCTTTGAGGACGTTGTTCAAGGTGGATACAACGGAGTATATGTTGTCTATTTGTGGCCCCCTTAGGGAGCTAAGCTCTCCCGGAAAAAGTGGAAGCTTCTTCTACTTGACAAATGATGATAGATATATGATCAAGACAATGAAAAAGGCAGAAGTAAAGGTGAGATCTTTAAACCCTTACCATAATATAGGTGCTGAATTGCAATGGAATATGGTTCAAAGTTGTGGCACCAACGGACTGTTAGCGGTTGAACTCAAAAGGGAGTTTTTCGTGAAACTTACTTTTGGCAAATCCTACCTTGGAGTACGAGGGAAAGTTAGGGAGAATAAAAGGACAAGTTCTAGATTCAACTGTCGATGAACCTTTTGATTAAAGCCCAAGGAGACAAAACTGTGAGACCCCAAGGTCTATGTTGCTCGGGCTCTCCAAAACTGTTTTCGCACCCGTGTCGGATCCTCAAAAAATGTACTATTTTTGGAGGATCCAACAAGCACTCAACAATATTTTTGAAGAGCCTGAGCAACATAGCCCAAGGTTGGGTCAGAGCGGACAATCCTGAGCCTTTAAAAGTGAATCTCGAAGAGTTAATCGGCTCTTTATATATGTGTCATTTTTTTCTCACACTTAGAGTCCTAGAAATAATTGTGTATGAGGCATATTTAGAACCTATGTTTCTCGGACTCTTCAAAAATGTTGATGTGTCGGATCCTCCAAAAGTGCATTACTTTTGGAGGATCCGACATGCACCCGACACCCGGAGGTATATTTAAAGAGTCCGACCAACATAGTTTTGAACCCTGCAAGGAAGTTATTGTTTCTTCGGTCTGCAAACTATATGGTTCCTTCTGAGTTTTCCTGTCAATGAATGGTCATTAGGTACTTCTAAGGATGCTCAATGCCTATTACAATCATTTTCGTGCTTTCGAGAACACCCTTGTGACTAGGTACTATGGCTTGCATTGCCTTAAGCTAAATGGACCAGCTCAAAAGAAGGTATATTTACATTGGAATTAAACACTAGTTAAGTTATTTAGTACATAAGCAATTATTCATCATAAAATGTTTTAATCTGTTCAATGGTTTAATTAGGTCCGGTTCGTGATCATTGGGAATCTCTTCTGCACCAATTACACTATTCATAGACGGTTCGACTTAAAAGGATCAACTTTTGGCAGGATCACAGATAAACCAGAATCAGAAATTGATACAACGACTACTCTTAAAGACCTTGATCTCAACTTCATATTCAGGTTACAAAAGTCGTGGTTTGAAGAATTCCGGAGGTAAAATTTGTCTCCTCGCGTGAATTCCTTACTATTCAACTTTGAATATCAATACCAATAAGCTCTAATCAGGAGGGGACTTATAGTTTTTATTGCGTGTTCATTGAACTCCACCACTTTTGACTTATACCACAATTTCAAATAACTCAAAACCTTGAATAATTAAGTTTAAATCCTGAATCCCTCTGGCTCGAATATTTGTATGATTTTGCAGGCAAGTTGATAGGGATTGTGAGTTGTTGGAACAGGAAAGAGTGATGGATTATAGTCTTTTAGTTGGTGTTCATTTTAGGGAAGGAAATGCTACTGGATATCAAACTCCTTCTGGCTGTAAGACGCCCATCGGTTAGTGATAATCTTACGCCTCACTCCCAAACAAGTTGGGATTGGCTACATTTGTCAATCATTGCAGAAATTATTTTCTAGCTTTTAGTGCACCTGCTAATTAACTTTCCTCGTAAACAAGGCTCAAACTTTATAATAAGAAAACAAGAAAGCGTCATTTTTTTCTAATGTTTGCAGAAAATGGAACCACGGAAGTTGAACCAGTTCATCGGTTTTCTCGATCGGATGTGGATCTATTACTTCTTAATGCTGCAGGGTAAGTTTTTCATCTGCCAAGTCCGCGATCTTCTCAAAAAGTAAACTAGACATTTAGTCTTCACGTGGAAATCGGGTTAGGATTTAGAATTAGTTGAATATAACTATTTAAAGTGTTCATTGGCTTAGCTTTTAGTGCCTTTTTATGACCTTCAAATTAGCTTATAACAAGCTGTTAGCCAGTGAAACGTGAGTAGCTTTAAGCTATGTTGCTCAGACTCTTCAAAAATGTGCGGAGTGCGTGTTGGATCCTCCAAAAGTAGTGCATTTTCCGAGTATCGACACAGATACGACATCATTTTTGGAGAGCAAGAAACATAGGCTTTTAGTACTTCTGCATGGCTCCTACTTCAACTTATTGCTTACTGAAACACACTTAAGATCAACTTATTTTAAGGTCGGTTTCTTGATCTTAATCGTACACCAATATCAAATGAGTTCAACTTCTACACATCAATAGCATGAAGATTTTTTATGCTTTCAGGTCAACATAAGAGATAACTATAAGTAATTGTCCATAATAAATGGGATTAGTAGCCTAAAAGTTACAGCAGATAACATGTGTTAATATACAATGATAGTGTATAAATTGTTTACACTTCCAATGTATACAAGTTAAATTCTATCAAATAATTGTATCGTCGCATTAAGATTTTTTACTACTTTAATGGCTTCATCTCTTCTTAGTACTTTTCATTATCAAAGTGCAACTTATTTTATGCTTGAGTAATGCAGGTTGACTAGCACAAGTTTAGGAGTAAACATGCCTGCAAGAGTTGAAAGGACATTCAGGAAAAATGACTTGGATTTTCAGCTAGTAGGAGAACCAACAGGGGAGTTGTACGATGTGACATTGTTTTTCGGGATAATCGACATACTTCAAGACTATGACATTACCAAAAAGCTTGAGCATGCATATAAGTCTATACAATGTGATCCAAACTCGATCTCGGCTGTTGATCCAATGGCATACTCGAGGCGTTTTCGCGATTATATATTCAAAGTTTTTGTAGAGGACAATTAATAAGGAATATCATGCTTGTTATTCTGCAGTTTTAAAACAAAAAAATTGATGGGAGGACTGCAAGCTGCTAGGAAAAATGCTTGTGAAGGACTCCAACAAATTTTGCTGTTGAAGCTTTAGAAGAACTGAGGCTTCATTGAATTTTTCTCTCTAAACACATTTTGAAGTTCTTTTTATCATTATAGATACACTATTTTGATAGAAATTGTATAGAAAAAGTTGTAAAAGGAGGGATTGGTTCATGAACAGATTTTGTTCCAATTGTCAATTAACCTAACCCCTTTAACCTTCTGTGTTCTTTTGTTTCAGTGTGGTTCATGCACAAATTTTGTTTTCGTTCTTTTTCTTCTTTTTTTTGGTTTCCTAGCCGGTGTCTGATATCTGCATTAGGATCCCCGATAAGCAGATTTGTGTCTCGTATTCCCAAACCCAAGACCTCTGGCCAGAGTAGAGGGATCTTATTCATCTCACCACAATTCTTGATGGTGTTTTTTTATTCTTATTCTTCGATTAACTGTGAACAAGAATACCGTAGAGAATGATTATTCGCCAATTAGCAGCAAGCTGTGATTAGATTTCCTTTGTGATTTAGGTACCTCTATTTACTTACAATGTTCAAAGTTTCTCTTACAAATTTCGTCCCCAAAAAAGTTCATCTTACAAAAAAGAAAAAAATTATACCATATTTTCCCTCTTAGAATTGTTTTCATATACAGTAAAACCTCTATAAATTAATAACCTTGGGACCATCAAATTTTATTAATTTAGAGAGATATTAATATATCAATAAATTAATATTTTATTAATTAAAAGAGAGACTTTAAATTCAGCAAATTTAGTACATATGTATTGAAAATAAATGAATTCATATATGTTTCATTGATTATATTCATGCATCAACCAATTCTTTGTAACTAATTAAATATATTCATGTATAATATCAATTCATTGTATACAACCAATGTTTCTCAAGTGTCAATAGCAAATTGCTTTCGGCACTGCAAAATCCGTTCAAATGAAGAAATCTCAAGTGAGACAAGCTTTGAAGAAAGCCTACATGAGCTTGAGAATATGGTCAAGAATGTTGGTTATCACAATGACGTCGACAAATTGGTGGACTATCCGGGTGAAAATGATGAATGTTCAATGGTTCAAAGTTTAGAGGAAATTGTTGCTGATATTATTGAAGATCCTACTAATGATGAAGCTGAAGATGATTCAATACCGTTGGAACCAGTCACGAGAAAGGAGGCTTTGAGCGCGACAACAACTCTTCAAAAAAAATTGTTGCAGCTAGAGAACTCGACACCGGAACTCTTGGCTGCAATTAAAAAAGTTAGAGATGAAATTCAATTAGATTTAAATTTTAAGAAAAATCAAGTAACAATAGATTCATATTTTAGCAAATTACCATAATATTTATAATTGTAATATTTATGAATTATTAATTTAGAGTTTTAATGGGACCTAATATTTATAAAGGGATTTTCCGAAAAATTATTATCTTATCGAATTTGATGATTTTTTACAAAGACCCAAGTCGGGACCGGAAGATTTTATTATTTTAGAAAATTTATTAATTTATAGAGTATTAATTTATAGAGGTTTTCTGTAAGTTGATAACTTCACTTAATCATCCATATTCAGAGTTGAATACTGATCACATTCATACAAAAATTTGCTTGTTTCCTTCTTGCGCTCCACATATTCAAAGTAAAAAAGTGCAAATAACATGAAAAAGTTCCTTTGAACATTCTTTTGTTTTACAGTTTAGAGATATTTTCGTTGATTTTGTCTGATATATACCATTTATCAACTAGGATTTAATCTTCAAACTAGCTGAAGTCAGTTATATGAATCCACTGTGTCTATTTCTTTATGCACAGCAGGGGTCGTTTGGGTAAAGTCAGTTATATGAAGCCTCATATCCATTCCCTTGAAACAATTGTTGAAAATGGGAAATGTAGACATTTCCCTTTGATATTCTAGGTATAAGAAATATAAAGGGTAATGATATTTGTAATACCACGGATTTACCAGGCACTATGTCACACCAAAACAAGTTATGCTTCAACGGATTACCAGCATCAAAATGACAACACATTATTAACAATCCAACCACAGAAACTGTAACGGGAACAATCGCATCACTGGTCCAACAGAACAAACATAACAGGATAATTGTCACTACTAGGACAAATACCATCAAACGTAAAAGGTTGAGATAGCAAAATGCTATACTTATTTCCAACTAACAACCACAAAGTACTCCAACGATAACAAATCCTTCTTCATGATCTTAAGCAGAATACTCTCAGAACTTCACAGGCAGATACGAAACTGCCAAGATATCTACCTTAAACGTGTATTGTAGAAAGTTGCTCATAATGACATGTAGGAGAACTCTATTTGTCGAGATCATTAATAAACCAGGTAGATTTAATGTTGCTTCTGCTCCAACCAGCTATCCACCAAATTCTGATCCCTCAGGCCGCACAACTATCAATCAAACCAAGACAAGGTTCTTAATTTCAAAGCTCCCAAATTCCTGCAACTACTGACCTCGGTCTCTACTCAACCAGTTTGAATAGCTCGGCACAAGCTGCACCAAAACCCACGACTGTAGATAAGATGATAGCAGAGAAATTACAACATTTGTAAGCACAGGAGAATTAACATCAATAATCTTCCAGTAAATTAACATTGATAACCTTGAGGCATTCAGAAGGAAGGAAAAAGTCTGCGCAGCATTACGTTGGAATTAGGCAGTTAAAAATAAGACGGGCAACACATATTAATGGAAGCCCTACTATTTTGTTCCCAATTCCTCCAAGTTCAGAAGGAAAGAAATACAGGCATCCGGATCTAACTCTTCATTACCCAGAATCCCAGAGGAATAACAAAAACTGCTACCAGAAACCGGGCCAGTGTCAGACCACTGAGTCATGGTGTTGAGTAGGTCATATAGTAAATACATAGTCTCATAGAAGAAAGGAAAGGGGAGGGGGAGGTTTCCAACAGAGATCTGTCCAGAAAGAATCAATCTCCTGCTTGTCTGAGTATTTCCCGCTTAATATAAAGAAAAGAAAAATGAAAAGGGGGGAGAGAGAGAGAGGAAAGAAATGGAGCCATTAGCTTATGTGTGACTGTGGCCCATACTTCCTAATCGTTCAGGACATGCAGCTAATTGATAGCTGGAACTTCTTCGTGAGTATGGAAAGTTAGCTGGAGGACTCTGTCTTATCCATTCTAGTATATGATTGTTCTGGACTAAGAATATATTCACCAGGTCAAACAGTTGTCAGAAGGGGGAGAGAAACAAGGAGAGAAGGCAGCGGGCAATACCTGCTCAACAGCGAGTGCCTGCAACAATCCAAGACCATCCATGCTGCAACAAAAACAATAACCTTGACCACACTGCAATATGATGGTTGAACTTCGTAGCACAGGCTAGTGGTCATTCTCCCCATTAATTGTTAACCTGTACAGCATTGGAAGCACAACTGAGAGAATGTATATTGTGGTACACTGAAGAACACCCTAATTCGTTTCAAGTAACTTTATGATTAAAAAGAACAAGCAAGATGCATTTCACCATCTAGTCTCCCTATCCATGTCACACAAAGAAACGATCTTGCCACAGGGACTGTCCTTGATACTGCTGAGGCAGTGCAACAGATTGTTGATTTGCTTTCTGGAGATCTGACTGCATGTGCAGAGAGGACACTTGTTTCCCAGGGAAAGGAAAGCTAATCCCGACTAAGCTACTGTTGCTCACAGAGTGATACGTTTGTGCTGAATGATTGTCCGAGTTATTGTAACCAATGCTCTGATGAGTTGAAGGTAACTGATATCCATTCAACCAGCTATAATCATCCATACGAGGGATGGGGTTGTTTTCGTTCTTTAAGGTCAAGGCAGATGAAGAGTCATCTACTTTGGAAGCAACAGAACCAAACCCTGGAGGTGGACCCAGATGCCTAACAGGTCGGCTCACTGGATTTTTCTTCATTGCTGTCGAGATAACTGGTGAAGATTTCATTGACAAGCTATCAGAACCAGCTACTGAGGATGTAAGTGAACTGAAGGTAGATGACCTAGCAGCCTCTGGAACCTGGAAGTGAATATTATTTGCAGTGCTGAATTTCACAGACTGGGGTAAAGGAGCTGAATATGCTGCAGGTGGCACCATTTCTGGATGATTTAGAAACTCAGCTTCTGTCTTTAGCCCATTCCCCATCAAGTTCAAGCCCCCCAATCCATTCATAACAGAACCTTGCTCTACAGACCACATTGAAGTACTTGGTTGGATTGGCTGCATATATTGCGTATTGGTATGAGAAATGCTTGTTGGCAGCCTTGTAGTACTCCAAGCATTCTGCAACCTCAATCCATCAAGTGCAGATGGAAATGGCCCCGTCTCACAACACGTATCAACAAACGCCATGCTAGCACCAGAAGGAGCATTGACAGCACTAATATCAGATACAGGAACCGCTGAAGTCATTGTATTTGAAGAGATGCCATTCGCTTTTTCCATCACTGGTGGCTTAAAAACGATAACTTCGTCTTCTTCCTCGCATTCCACATACAATTGCTGCTTTGGCAGCGGATCTCCCACAGTCAACTGTCCAGCATCTGGACTTTCCACCAGTCCAATACCACTTAAATTGGTAACTTCCATGGAGCCATTAAGTTGATAATCATCAGAAGTTTGGGGCTCAACACCAATGATAAATTTCTTTCCCCTGATGTCAAAATATATTCCCTCTTCTCCAACCCGGACCACATTAGCAAGAGCCTTTCCAGCTGCTATCATCCTCTGAAGACGTGTCTTCTTCTCTTTACTTCCACCATCACCACCAAAAGAATGTTTCCTTGAGAAGTCAAGGATAAGCTGTGCTGGAAGAAGAGGAACAAATCCTCTAAGTTCAAAGTCTTCTGGCAATGCAAGACGATTATCACTCTCACCTTCATCATACCTGCTCATACTGAAAAAGCAAGTTTCATCTTCATCGACAAACTTAGACCCAGTCGACAATAGCTTATTAAAGAAAGTGATGCAGTTCTTCCAGAAAAAAGATCTAGCCCTTGATTGTTTTTCCTCTGATTCATTACCAAGTGCAATATCCTGATGGCACGCCAACCACTCTACAAAAATCAAAATACCAGGCAATAAGAAGCTTGATGAGGGATCATTTAATTGGATACATCTCTCAACCACATGACCCATGAACTCAAAAGCAGCAGTAAATGCCTTCTGTAGGAGAACTGATCTCTGTAGAATCTCAGCATATGACTGATTATCACTTTCCTTAATCACATTATGGATGGTGAATATTAAGATAGCCACGAGCCTGACAATTGCCAGTCGGCAGTCGGCAGCATCTGAACCAAAACTATACTTCTCATCAGACCCAGAAGAGAGAAGCTCAAGCTGATCAGTCTTAACCAGCGATAGCACTTCTTCAAAAGTCTCCAAGCTGAGTAAAGATGATAAGAAGTTAGTGTCATTACTTAGTTATGTTATCGCCAAATAGCATATATTCATTAGACAGGAACATACCTAGTGCGCGTGAAGAGAATACCATTCAACCGAACGAATCCTGTGCTGAAGGTTTTGAAGATTTCAGATATACCTGAAGCTTTTTCCTTCGGTAAACTTGCTACAACCTTTTCATCTTTCAGAAACTGCCTCATTTCAGATTTACCTCGTCCTTTACCAGTTGGTCGTGAAGGAGCTGCCTTGACAGACAAAGCCTTAGCATCCCCTGGCAGCTGGGAGTAACACTGACGATTCTGCCATAACAGAGAAGTCAATTAACACTAAGATCATCCACATAGCCATTGCAACAGCAGAAACCGTCCAAACAGTAAGAAAAAATGTCCAGAAAACTTCAACATGAAAGAGTCTTTTGGGCAGAACTTGAACACTTGAACAATATATACTAGATCACATCTTGATCACTCCATGACCAACCAAAATCAGATGGAAATTGAAGTTCCACACTCGCAGCAACTGAAAGATGGAAATCAGAGTACCACTACAAGATCTCGAGAACTTCCTACAAATGGTATTTAGGTGCCTATTTTGCTTTTAAAAAAAGTTCATAATGATATTGCTTAACATAAACTGCACCTATGTTTTATATCATTCTTTTTTCTAAATAATAATTCATACTTCTTTTTATTTTACCAAACCGTGGAAGCATGTTTTATCACTCTCAAAAGATTAACTAACAAGTAAATTCTTCAAAGTTTGATTGGGTAAAGTAATTACTCTTCCATGCCACAAGAAGCATGATGAAGCTACTTAGTACACATCAGGAAAAAGGACAAAGGAAAAGGGAAAAACATAAGCAACCGCAGAACCAAAGCAAGCAGAAAATTGACTAATATAAGTTATCTTCATAAAAATAAATCAAACCTCTATAGATTAAGCATATAACAATTAATGATGATGGTAACACTAAAAATAATAGGGCTTCATTTATAGGCATGCGCGCACACACAAATATTGGCATGCATTTTTTCTAAAATTAAGGTAAAAATGGTTCTCCACACATGACGCAAAATTGTCAACATTAACAGGAACAAATGTTGGCATACTTGTCAGGTCGCTTTTCGCAGGAATCTTCTCCTTTTCCTATTCCTCTTTTTCCTTTCTTTTCTATTTCATGGTTTTTAAAATTACAGCATTGTTGAGACTTGAAGTAGGAAGCAAATAATACTTGACCAGATCAAAATAAGAAGGAACTTAGCACCAAAATCAAAGATGGGGAGAGTTGCCTTCTAATTGTGGGAACAGATGATCATAGTACACCGGACGAGAATAGAAAAACTGGAAGCCAAAAATGTCGCATAATTAAATCACACTGAAAAGTTCATCGACTGACTTAACAAATTCAGGTTGGATCAATTTTCTTTTACTTTATCATCACCTCTATCAAGAATGAGTCTCTCTCAACAGTGGATTGTTCATCTGACGTTGGAAACGTCCTTAGTTCATTGATTCATTCCATGGCGAAAGATCCATACTTGGAAAAATAATTATTTGGCTATGCCATTTTGGCCTTTGCTCTAACCAAAACTATTGCAATGTCTCGTATAAAATTTTTCCAAGATAACAAACGTCAAGGAGAGAGAACAGAAGAAGGGGTAAGAGATTTCAAAGATCTGATGCAAAAATGAAGAGGCTCTTAATGCAACAACTCAATAAGGTGTTTACCTTCTCAAATGCAATGATCAGGTTGTCCCTTGCAGTTGTAAAAGGATTCTCTGCTGCAAGACTACGAAAATACCGATATATTGCCACCAACTCATCACTGGAGTAGGAAGCCACTATTGCAAGCTGAGAAAATAACACAATCAGCATTTTTTGTAAATATAAACAATAAGATACCAACTGTTGCATAGAAAGATTAATCAACGATCGTTTTTCTCTTCTCTAACCTCCCCACAAACAATAAGTAAAGATTTCTCAATGATCATTCAGAACAAAACCAATAAAAATAAGCAAATAAAATATACCTGATGATGAGGATTGCCGCTTGACGGCCACAGTGAAGAAGCTTGCAGGTAATAACTTGATGCTGCTGCAAGGTCACGAGCTTTAGAATCACCCTCACCATATAAGCCTCTGTACCGAGCAAGATCACCCAGATAAATCAAACAACGATGGCAGGATATCAAGCCTTTCTTCACCTCAATAGATTTATTAACATCATTAGAAGAAGGAATCTGATTCCCTGGATCATCAGAGAAACCTCCCAGTGGCAGGCCATACTTTGCCCTGATTTTCACCATCAAATCATGATAAAAGCCAGTTGCTTCTGAGAGAAAAGTCTTGAACTGCGTGCGGATCTTTGTGATGCTATCTGGCCCATGGCGAGGCGGACCTTTCCCAGTCTGAGAAGTGGTTGATCCATTTGAAGTTATTGCGGCATTGAAGCGTGCACGCAGTTCCTCAATTCTTCTATAATGCAACTGCCACAAGGCATACTCTATTTCATGTTGTTCAGAAAAAACATGATCCTCAAGGATGATACCTTCATAATTTTCACGCATTTGTTGCCATGTGTTTGGGTCAGAAGGAACTCTAGCTTGTGCTGCTTTTCTACGTTTGTTCTCCAACTCCACATTCTTAACAAAATCAGTGAAAAGCGTCAGTTACATGTTCCAAACAAGCACTTATGCATTACTATCTCTAAGCATTAAATGAATACAACTGTACATACAGCAATAGGTTATGTTGGTCAATAAAGGTTTTTAAAATAAAATATATATGTGGGGAGGTAATATACTCACTATATGGTTATTGTGATGATAAAATCATTCTAAATATCCATAATTCATATGGTAAAGCAATGAGGCGATAAAGAAAGTACCGACCTGGTTGAAGAGCCGCTGAACGCGTTCCCGTGACGAATGTTCTAAACTGTTATCCGTCTGAATGGCCATTTTCATCAAGCTATTCAGTCTGCAGCACCATAGCACAATCAGATATCAAAAAGGGAAAATATGAAAACAAAAGAGGAAAAATAGAAATGCCATCATTTACACATCAAAGAAGGATACATTGCACAAACGAGAATAGAGCTTGGAAGCGAATCTAGGTGAATGCACATTGCAGAAAGGGTATCAAAATTGTTAAGAATTGGTTTTTCTTCTTAATATAGATAATGTAAAGGCAGATTAACTGTTAGCAAGCTAACACTGATATTTAGACGCCCATAACAGACCATTCATGTACCCACTGCGATTAATGTAATCTTCTAAAGGAAGAAAAAATTATAAAAATTCCACTAGTACTAACCACAATGCTAAAATATCCATATATTAGCTGAAAGCCTACGACATCCAGGTGCAAGCCCCCAAAACCCTCGTCTCAAGTTCACTTCGAATTCCTATCTACATAAGATTATCCAGAAACTAGCTCCTCTAGAATAAGTTGAAAGATACATGTATTAAAATCCACAAAAACAATTATCCACAAACAAAAAGATGGAAATCTACTAGTCAACTTCACCAACTAGTTTTTTTTCTCTTTTTTTTAAGGGGGAGGCTAGCTTCGATGAAACGGGCTCAACAGGTGCCAAATGGATATAGAGGATTCACATAATCCACCCCGCCTGATTTGGGATTGAGGCATAATAATAGTATTTGATGTTGACTACCATCCTCTATTTATTGATTCTTACTTTTTATCCGAGAAATCTCTAAAGACCAATGGTGCACCCCTCTACCCTTCTCTACTTATTTTTTTGATAACCATAGTGTCCGGACCAGCTTGCGCGCACCTTGACGAATTCCACGGGATATCTGCCACCTCCCACGGTACGAGGTAACTCTATCTACCAAGGCTAGGTTTTTGTCTCTGCTAGGATTTGAACCTAAGACCTCATGGTTCTCAACCCATTTTATTGACCATTAGGCCACACTCTTGCGTGCACCCTTCTCTACTTAAACAACATGCATTTAGGCCTAACCCACACATCATTTGTTGCCCTCTCACCACTAGACCAAAACCCTGGGGGCTTAACTACCTTCCTTTATCCTGGCAGCAACACCTATAAACAGGACTAGCGACTCATTTACCTGATTTTCCTAAGATTTCATCAGCAATATAACCAAAACAAAAGTCTGATACAACAAGTCAATAACCCATTAACAATATTACAGCAAAAGAAAAAACCTAAAGACTTTCGTCAATGCCCTAACTACCAAACCCCTAAATTATATATCAATTTTGGTATAAACATGCCTAGATTTTTCCAATTACTCTCGCTTAAGCAACTCCTTTACCTTATTATCCTAAGATTTCATCAACAATATAACCAAACAAAGTCTAATACAACAAGTCAATAAACTCAATAATATTACCCCAAAAAAAAAAAAAAATCGTCAACACCCTAAACCCTAAATTACATGACAAAAACAACTGATTTTCCTAAGATTTCATCAACAATATAACCAAACAAAAAGTCTAATACAACGAGTCAATAACCCAACAATATTACAACAACATAAAAAAACTAAATAATTTCATCAATGCCATAACTACCACAGAACCACTAATTAACATAACAAAATATTAAAACAGAGATCAAATTTCACTTCGATCATAAAATTACCAAACTAAACAATACGAAACGAAAATTTCGAAAAACTTACCAAAATTCCCAGAACAGATCCAGGGAAACCCTCAGATCCCCCTCGATTCTTTCAATTTACAATAATACACACTATTATGTATATTATATACGTATATAGCTATATCGATCAAGAAAGAAAAGGCTAGGGTTTCGAAATTTTAGAGCAATTTGGGAAGCCAATGGATGAAGAATGAGGAGATGACTTTTTTTTATTTTTATTACGTGAAAACTATTATTATAAGTATTTTCCCCGTTGGTTATGACGCCGTCTCTATGAGTCTACCCAATTTCGTCTTCATTCCGTATTTAAATAAATATCTATTTCATATTTCATATACTATTATAATAAATAATTATAATAAACAAGAAGGTAAGGTGACTTTAATTCTTAAGTCAATGATTTAATTTATTATTTTTTGACCTTTTTCTTCAATTATATCCAATTTGTTGCCTTTCATTTTGCCCAAAAATTCATGATTATCTTTGTTCTTTTTTTCTTATGATATTTAAGGACATTTAAGTCTATAATTAATAAAAAAAGGGGATTATTTTTCCTTCGCCGAGAGTTCATTCATTACGAACTAAAAAGTGATTGATTGATTAGGTAGATCTTAAAAATGTTATAGAGTTAATGATGAGACATTTCATTTTTTGCTTTCAGCAAATAGGCGAAGCGAATTTATGTGTTTTACATTTCGAATATCGATCATTGACTTGCAGAATAAAAAAATTTGAGGCTTGTATTGTATTTTCAAAACGGACGATATATTTGTCGATGTGCGAATATGGGGATTGAACCCGATCGTGACATATTCACAATCTGCTACTTTAATCCACTTGACAACATCCGCTCCTATTCATGCAAGTTCAAG
Organism: Przewalskia tangutica; assembly: GCA_029844215.1. Taxonomy (NCBI): domain Eukaryota; kingdom Viridiplantae; phylum Streptophyta; class Magnoliopsida; order Solanales; family Solanaceae; genus Przewalskia; species Przewalskia tangutica. The sequence goes on along the minus strand of CM056730.1, from coordinate 120,943,685 downwards.
TTTGTCTACGGTCAAATCATTCTTCAACACTCATATGACTATCTATATATGAAAAATAAGTTTTTCTTATATTACAATGGCAAGTATATTATTGTGTTTCAGAATTAAGGAAGACAAACTTCAATAAGTAAAATCTTTGTTATGCTACAAATTCTATTATTCTCCCAAAGCTTGGTTGAGGAAGAGTTACAGGGCGTAAAAAGTGAGAATGCGTTGATCGGAATATTATGGTAATAATTACCTATATAGTTAATTATATTATTTGATTAAGTTAAATAAAAATTGAACCTCGAAAGGAAAATAGTAATTGAAATCAAATCTACTATAAAACTGAGACTAGAAGGAGACGACTGACGAGTACAAATTTCTTTTTCCTTTTAGTGTTAATGAAATAAAACAAAAGAATTCTATTGGGTAAAACCAGTCAGCATTTTTTGTCGATTCAACAACAACAACATATCCAGTGAAATTCTACAACGTGTGTCTCGAAAGGATAGAATGTACGCAGACCTTGGTAGGTAGAACGGTTGTTTTCGAGATACCATCATCTCACGACAAGCAAAACAAAAAAAAATAAAAAAACAGACCTGGTAAAAAAATTAAAGCAATAAACAGTAAGAAAATGAGATAAACCAACACGAATATGCTATGATATCGCATTCTAAAAGAGAAGCAGTAACTAACACAGATAAATGAGATAACTCAAGTACATTAAATAACGCATAACATAAGAAATAAAACTAGAAAAGACTATAAAACAATACTACACTTATTCGTATGATATGCTAAGTCTGCCTACATTAATAACACCACAACTACCAGTTTGTAATTGTAAGTAGGACTACACTCGACTTTCTACTACTCTTCTACCCTAATTTGTGTCATCCACAACCCCCTATCTAAGGTCATGTCCTCAGTAAGTTGTGTCTGCTTCATATCCCGTCTAATCATCTCTCCCCAATATTTATTTGGCCTACTTCTATCTCTCCTGAACCTGTTCATAGCCAACCTCTCACACCTCACCACTGGGGCATTCGTGTCTCTGCTCCGCACATGTTCAAACCATCTCAACCTCGCTTCCTGCATTTTGTCTTCCAATGAGGCCACTCCCACTCTGCCCTGAATATCATCATTTCTAATCATGTCTCTCCTCGTATGCCACACATTCATCTTAGCATCCTCATCTCCGTCACTCTCATCCTTTGGTTGTGCGACTTCTTGACTAGCCAACACTCCGCCTCATACAACATAGTCGGTCTAACCACCACCCTATAAAACTTGTCTTTTTAGTTTTTGTGGAATTTTTTTGTCGCACAAGACTACAGATGCAAGCCTCATTTCATCCACCCTGCCCAATACGATGTGTGACATCGTCATCAATCTCTCAATTCCCTTGGATGAACCCGATATACTTGAAGCTTTCTTTTTTTAGAATGACCTGAGCCTCAAGACTCACCCGCACGCCTGTCTCACGATCGCTCTCGTTGTTGAACTTGCACTCTAAGTATTTTGTCTTTGTCCTACTTAGCCTGAACCCTTTAGATTCCAGAGTCTGTCTCCAAACCTCCAGCTTAGCGTTCTCCGCTGCGAGTCTCATCAATCAGGACTATATCGTCTGCGAATAACATACACCATGTCACCTTTCATTGGATTTGTCGCGTCAGTCCATCCATCACCAAGGCAAATAAGATATGGACTAAGAGCTGATCCCTGGTGCAGCCCCATCATCACAGGAAAGTGCTCTGAGTCTCATCCCACTGTATGTACCCTGATTTTGGCTCTATCATACATATCCTTAATCGCCCTAGTGTACGCCACATGTACACCTTTAGCCTCTACACATCTCCAAAGAACCTTCCTAGGGACTTTATCGTATGTCTTCTCGAGGTCGATGAAAATCATATGTAAGTCTCCCTTCCTCTCCTATATAGCTCCACCAACCTCCTAATAAGATGAATGCCTTATGTAGTCGAACGCCCCGTCATGAATCCAAACTAGTTCTCGAAAATAGACACGTCTCTTCTCACCCTCATCTCCGCAATCATTTCCCAAACTTTCATAGTGTGGCTCATCTGCTTGATACCCCTATAGTTGTTGCAATTCTGTATATCACATTTGTTCTTGTACAAAGGAATCATTGTACTACACCTCCATTCTTCGGACATTCTCGTCGTCTTAAAAATGACGTTCAATAACTCAGTCAACCACTCCAAGCCTACCCTGCCTATATTTTTCAAAAATTAAACTGGGATCTCATCCGGCCCGATCGCTCGTCCCCCACGCATCCTGCGAACAACACCCTTAACCTACTCAATCTTGATGCTTTCACAATACCCAAAGTCCCGGTACCTACCAGATTGCTCCAGATCTCCCAGCACAATGTCTCTGTCTCTTTTTTCGTTCAAGAGTTTATGGAAGTAAGACTGTCACCTCTCTGCCTAATATGTGTGTCCTCTATCAGTACTTTGACGTCCTCATCCTTGATGCACCTCATGTGATCTAAATTGTGGGCCCTTCCTCACCTTAGCTAGTCTGTACAATTTCTTATCCCCTCATTTTCCTTTAATTTCACATACAAGCGTTCAAAAGTCGTCGTTTTCGTCGCCGTGATCGCCAACTTTCTATTTCAAATTTCATATAGTATTATAATTATGGTAAACAAGAAGGTAATGTGACTTTATTTCTTAAGTCAATGATTTAATTTATTTATTTTGGCCTTTTTCTTCAATTATATGCAATTTGTTGTTCTCCCCCTTTACCTTTCCCTTTTTTTCACCTTTTACTTTGCCCAAAAATTCATAATTATCTTTGTTCTTTTTCTCTTATCGTATTTAAGGGCATTTAAGTCTATAATTAATAAAAGGAGGGGATTATTTTTCCTTAGCATGAACTAAAAGTGATTGATTGATTAGTGAGATCTTAAAAATGTTATAGAGTTAATGATCAGACATTTAATTTTTGCTTTCACCAAGTAGACGAGACGAATTCATGCGTTTTACATTTCAATACAATACCAATCGTTGACTTGTAGAATAATTTTTTTGAGACTTGTCCTGTATTTTTAAAACGGACGATATATTTATCGATGCGCGAATAAGGGGATTGAACCCGACCGTGACATATTTACTATCCGCTACTTTGATCCACTTGGCAATATCCACTCCTATTCGCGCAAGTTCAAGTCGGTCAAATCCTTCTTCAACACCCATATGACTGTTTATATATGAAAAATAAGTTTTTTTTTATATTACAGTGGCAAGTCTATTATCGTGTTTCAGAATTGAGGAAGAGAAAACTTCATCAGTAAAATCTTTGTTATGCTACAAATTGTACTATTCTTCCAAAGCTTGGTTGAGGAAGAGTTACAAGGCGTGAAAAGCAAGAATGTGTCAATCGGATATATTATGGTAATAATTACCTACATAGTTAATTATATTATTTGATTACGTTAAAGAAAAATTAAACCTTGAAAGGAAAATATTAATTGAAACAAATCTACTAGAAAACTGAGACTGGTAAGAGACGAGTACAAATTAATGAAGTAAAACAAAAGAATTCTATTGGGTAAAACCAGAAGCAATTTTTGTATGCATGTACATGATATTTATTTCATAATTGTGGACATGTATACCTCTAACCTCCGAACATCTCCATAGAACCTCTATAAAAAATTTATCGTATGTCTTTTTGAGGTCGATGAAAAACATATGTAAGTGTTTCTTCCTCTCCCTATACTGCTTCACCAACTTCCTAATAAGATGAATGGCCTGTAGTCGAACGCCCCGTCATGAATCCAAACCGGTTCTCGAAGATAGACACGCCTCTTTTCACCCTCATTTCCACGATTCTTTCCCAAATTTTTATAGTGTGGCTTAGCAGCTTGATACCCCTATAGTTGTTGCAACTCTGAATATCACCTTTGTTCTTGTACAAAGAAATCATTGTACTCCACCTCCATTCTTCAGACATTCTCGCCGTCTTAAAAATAACGTTAAACAACTCTGTCAGTCACTCTAAACATCCCTTGCATGCGCTCTTTCAAAATTCAACTGAGATCTCATCAGGTCCGGTCGTTCGTCCCCTGCGCATCATGTGAACAGTACCCTGAACCTCCTCAACCTTAATGCTTCCACAATACTCAAAATCCCGATACCTACCATTTGATTGTGTCATTGAAAAGTAGGATTATGCTAATTTCTAAGGACAGTAAACCGAAAGAACTAACCGATCAAGTAAGCAACCAAATCACTTATAGGTGAACTGCATTATTTTCTTAAATAGGGGAAGGCAATCATCCCCTAGGCATTTCTGTATCTATTAAAGGTTAGAATGAATACCTTTACCTGTTTACCATACAGTGATGGCAAGAAGGCAAATAAGGTTTTTAATACTAATCATATTTAAAGCTCATTAATGACTTGTGTGTTGCAATACAAGTTATCTCAAACATATTATTATTTTAGCAGAAGCAGTATAAGAATTCAATAACACGGGTTTTTAGTTAAGTAGACACTCACAAAAATTAAAGAATTGCCACAAAAAAATAAATCATCAATAGAAGTAAAATAAAGTACATCACTAATAAACTATAGAACAAGGAAATGAAAATCCACTACCAAATTCTCTTCACTCGCAATGTTCAAACTCACAACATTTAAGAGTAAAAGAATCTCAATTGTTTCATATACACATCACATTATAAGTTTCAGTGAACTAAAGGGTGTATTCGGCACAGAGAAATTTTTTTCATGTTCGGCTGGTCAAAATTTATAATTTTTTCTTCAGAAAAATTAGTTTCTTATATAAATATGATTTCTCTAATATAAGTAGGAAAACAAGTTTCACTAATAACATTACACATTAATTGTGTTCCCACCTCCAACTCCACTCATCTTCACCCATTATTGTAGCCCCATTCTCACTACCCCACATCCTATCCCAGCTCCACCTCCTATAATATTTATCTCAGTTATATATATGTTTTTATGATAATATTTTTTTACGTATCGAAAATAAGTAAAAAAATCACTTTTTTTTAAAAAATATAAAAACATTTTCCTTTGTATCGACGACACCGTAAGGGTCATTTGGTTTGGAGTAAGTTATAATAATTAGGAGCCCGTTTGAATGAGTTTATAGCTTATTTTAGTGTTTGAGATCCAAACTTAAAGTGTTGACTTTAAGCCTTAAAGTCAGCTATTTATGAGAAATTGAGATTTCTAACTTTTTTTTGGGGGGCTTAAAAGCCATTTCTGTTGACCAATAAAATTACTTTTGTATCCCTTATATTTTATTCTAATACCCACACTACCCTCTCACCAATAAACACTTTTATCTAAACACTCAACTGTTTATTTATAAAAATAACTTTCAACACTTAAAAATTTTAAAAACACTTTATACATAAAAATCACTTTTTTTAAGTCCATCCAAACGGACTCTAGCTATGCATGAAATAGTAATACGCTATGATACCAAAGTTATTGCTCGTTGAGTGTTTAATTTGATACATTACCTATTACTTCATTCGTCATAATTTATGTGATAGCATTTGATTTGAGTTTAAGAAAGAAAGAATTTAAAAAAAAAATATATAATCCAAAATAAGTTTTATATAAATGTGTGACTCTAAATTATTTTATAAAGTTAAATTGTTTTCAAATATAGAAATGTGACATCTTTTTGAAATAAATTAAAAAGAAAATGATGTTACGTAAATTAGTTAAGAGAGAGTAATATATAACATATACTAATTACCGCATTCTAATTTCACATTCAATACGAAAAACAAACAGTTAATTTGATTTATTTATAATTTGTGCCCAAACTATGTCGACTCCTCACAACAGTATATCCAATAATATTATCCAAATATATTTTCCATTCCTGTTTGGTCCAACATTGGACACGTTGTCGCAGATTTAAGTTTCTCTGACATCCAAGGAATCAGTTAATACAGTTCTACAAAAAGGTCAACAAGTACCTTAATTATTTTTTGTGCCATTTTTCAAACCTTTTATTTTCTTCTTCCTTCATTTGTACACTTTACTTTCCTTTCCATTGAAGAAAAATAAACAACCCTTTTTATATCCCCAATTTCCAATCTTAAGTCCAATTTAAAACCTCTCAAATTCAAATAACTCAAGAACTATAAGGGGGTATAGACAAAAAAAAAACATGGCAAATTTGGTGAAAAATGTTGTTTTTTCCCCATCAACTTTTAGTTTTGGTGATATTTATCATCATCACAATTATAATCAACATGGGGTTTGTGCTTTTCCTATGAAATTTAAAAATCTGAATTCATTATCAGCAAGTAATGATTTTTTTGGTGGTAATTTTTCTCAAAGAGGATACTTAAGTTTTTCTAAGTTCAATAGAAGAAATTCCAGATCAGCAGTTGCCAGTGCACAGGTTTGTTTTTGTTTTCTGTTTTTTAGATTTTCTATGGGTTGAGTAGCTTTTACATACAATACATGTTATTATGCTTAGAAATTTCTGGCCAACGCATATGTGGTTGATTCCCTATAGTTTCAATAATACAGGTTTTCCTATTTTGTTAAGAGTCTCACGTCGGATATGAAATGAGAACATTGACTCAATCCTCACTCTAAAAACTAGCTTTTGGGGTTGAGTTAGGCCTAAAGATCCATTAGACTCATTCCAATTCTTTGTTCACCGATTGTTGGGCCCCAAATTATATTGTCCACGCTCCAGTTAACAAGGTCTGGGTGTGTGGAGAGTGTTAAGAGTCCCACATCGGATATGGAATGAGAACATGTACTCCTTATATGGACTTGGACAATCCTCGCCCTACAAACTAACTTTTGGGGTTGAGTTAGGTCCAAGATCCATTCTTTATAGATTTCTTTTTTGGTAACTAACGGTTGTATTAATCACCAAAGTACAAGTTAATTATGTGGATTTTCTTTTGTATTTGCGGATATTTTGGAACTATCAGTACATAAGAATGTAAAATTTTAATTTTTTTCACCATAATTTTGTGTTGAAGATATCTAGTTTGGGGTAAAGATTTTCTGTCCAAATTTAGCGCGTGATTGGTTAATATTATTTCACTCGATTTAATTAATTTTGTTTACTAATTAGTTTCATTGTTCAGGATTAGTGGTTACTTTACAAGAAAATCAGTTTGCATAAATAATAACAGGCAAGTGATATGATGAAACTAGTTACTTAATTAGTCCCTTGTCTGAATTACCAGAAACAACTTTGGTAATTCAAATGAAAGAGGATTTTTAAAAATAGGGAAATTGACTCAAATACTCGTCCATCCAAAAAAAAAGCAGGTCAAATGTGTAATTGCCCTGCTAAGAGTCACACATCGGAAAGGGATCCTTATATGGACTTGGACAATTCTCACCCCTACAAGCTAGCTTTTGGGGTTGAGTTAGGTCCAAGATCCATTCTTTACATCGTATCAGAGTCGGGTCCATTCCAATTCTTTGTTCACCAATGTTGGGCCCCCAAATTATATTGTACACGCTCCAGTTAACGAGGTCTGATCGTGCGGGGGAGTGTTTAAGAGTCCACATCGGAAATGGAATGAGAACATGGACTCCTTATAGACTTGGACAATCCTCACCTTACAAGCTAGCTTTTGGGGTTGAGTTAGGCCTAGCTTGTAGGGGTTGAGTTAGGCCCAAGATCCATTCTTTACATGCCCATTTTATAATATTGAATAACCTAGCATGAATGGCCATTTTTGGTGATGCATTTCATTTTTTACCATTTGTATTACTAAGTTGTTGTTTGCATAAGTTGGATCACCATACGATCCTTTTCTTTTTAAAATTTGGCAGGCTTGATATTTTAGAATATAAAACAGTTCTACCTTTTCATCTCGCGCTACATATGCATAAAACAGATGAGCATTGGAATCAAGAAAGCACCAAAATGGTGGGAGAAAGGCCTTCAACCTAACATGAAAGAGGTGACGGGTGCCCAAGACTTTGTTGACTCCCTTTTAAGCGCCGGAGACAAACTAGTCGTCGTTGATTTCTTTTCCCCTGGCTGTGGAGGCTGCAAAGCCCTTCATCCAAAGGTAATATAGTCTTGTTATCTAAACTGTTTGTTAAATGTGTGTGTGTGTTTGTAAATTGAAATATGTCTATTTCAGTAAGATAGGATCAATGACCTTAGTCTTGGTAAAATTGGAATATGCAGATATGTCAGTTAGCGGAGATGAATCCGGATGTGCAGTTTTTGCATGTGAACTATGAGGAACTCAAGTCAATGTGTTACTCACTGAACGTACATGTTCTCCCATTTTTCCGTTTCTATAGAGGGGCTGAAGGTCGTCTTTGTAGCTTTAGCTGTACCAATGCCACAGTTAGTTTTCTATCCACCTTTATCTGCTTCAGTTTTTCTTCTAATACATCAACCTATGCACTTTCCTTAGCTAGTAATGCTTTTCTTCCATGTCATTCGTATTATGCATGTAAAATATTTAGATTGGTTATTGGGTCATAGTTGTGTAATCTAAAATCTGCATTTGCTTTTTCTGCATAATCTCCCTTTGAAATTAATCTTCGGTTTTGATGACTAAAAGATTTGATCTTCAACAGCTGATGAATGCATTCTTTTGCTGGTTGTATATAATGGCACTTGCTTCTTTGCCAATATGTGATTTATGAGAATTTTGATTTTTCTCAACGTTATACGAAATCAATGCATCTTATTACTGGTTCCTTTGGTGATAAAATGAAAATCCTCTTTTGGAATGGTATTCTAACATTAACCGCGATATTCTGAAGCAGATCAAAAAATTCAAAGATGCATTGACAAAGTATGGCGCTGATTGTTGCAGCCTTGGGCCAGTTAAAGGGCTTGAGGAGAAAGAGCTACTTGCACTAGCAGCTAACAAGGATCTCTCTTTTGCTTACACACCACAAACAGAAGAACCAGTACCTGTTGTTACCTTACAAGAAGATATGGTGATGAAAACAAGCAGAACATCTTCATCTCATCCAAATACCTATCCCCCTTTACCGCTTCCCCTTCCCCTTCCTCTTCCTCTCGGATCAACTTCACATAAGGCCAAAAACAACTCGATGAGTGAAGTTTGCTAAGAAAATAGACTTTGGCCTCATTCAACTCCAAAAGCCAAAAGCCAGCTCATGAGGTGAAAATCACTCAAGACCATAGAAGGAGACAACTCCACTCCCTCCACCAATGGTGGTCCAACATTGGGTGAATGGATGAAACTAGCTCTGATATCATATGTTAAGAAAATGGACATTGTATTTAAGTCAACCTTAAAAGCTATTCATGAGGTGGGATCACTCAAGACTATATAAAAACATGAGTGTCCAATACAACTAATATGGGGCATCCTAAGAAAGTTTTTGCCACTTAGCGTGGATGATTTTGAGAATCACCAGTTAATTGTGTTATAGAAGTGACATTACCTATAGCTATCTTGTGTTTCTTTTGATGTACATAATGTTTTATGTACATAATGCTGTGTGTACTATACTGTATTTGGTTGTTCTACATATTTTATCTGGTATATGGCTTTTTAATGAGCTGGAGCAAGAGACTGGCATTCTTGCTTTCCCCTTTCTTTTTTACTAGGGATAATGAGAAAAGAATGCAATTCCTATTGATATGTTTTACTTGTTAACTGAGAAAGAGAGTATCAAGTCTGAAATTTACAGTTAAGTCTCTATTTGTTTACCCTTCTGAGTTACAACCCTGCCCTTTTATTTTCCTTTTTTGAAACATCTGCTGCAGATTCAATATCTAACAAGGCAAATAGTAGAGTTAGAAAGAGTTTTTGGTGCGCGCACAGTAATCGTCAAGGAAATACTTATCTGCTGCAGATACTTGTACAAACCGAGCTATTTAACCTTAAGAATCAAGAATTGAAGTGAGAATATACATCACTTAACAATGTTTAAGCGGCATATAATGTTTATAAATTGCACATGTCTGCCATTTGTTGATTTAATGCAAACGATGAATGAATGAGTACAAGACACACAAAGGACTAAAAGCTACGCTTCGATTTTAATTGAGTAGATTTACTATTTATCTCAACAGTTTTCTTTAAAGGTGGAGAGCCCCATTTTCATCCTGTCTCCGAAACTGGAAACCTTGGAAGGGAAAAGGTGCTAAAAATAGCTAGCGTTTCTATACAAACAACCTTGACAGAATTGCCAAAAGGTTCAATGCCCAGCAAGTAAGAGTATTGCCCAATATAAAATTATATCTCTCATAAAAATAACATCTTCATTGCAGAACTTCAACAACTACAAATGTGTATCAAATGCTACAATATATCAGCAGCCCATCAGAGATTGTAAAAAAATGTACTATTCAGAGACACATATAATAGGAACAATCCACTTCCTGTATAGAGATGGAATTTGTATTGGTAAGCTGGACCCTAACAACAACATATCCAGTGAAGTCCCACAACGTGGGGTCTGGGAAGGGTAGCATGTACGCATACCTTACGATACCTTGGTAAGTAGAGAAGTTGTTTCCAAAAGACCATCGGCTCAAGAAAAAGCATAAGTACAACCAAAGCAAGAGAAACGGTCAGACCCAAACAAGAAATTTAAAGCAATTCGAAAATGAGAGTAACAAAAGTGAATTAGCCATGATAAAACATTTTGAAAAAAGAAGCAGTAAGGTAAATAAGATAAACAAAGTACACAAAAGAACATACATCAACAGAAATCAAAGGACATGAGACTATAAAACAATACTACACCTACTAGTATGATAGGCTAAACATGACTACAATAATAACACTACAACTCGACTCTAAAAGTTTCAGTTGCCAAGTTCTTGTGCTATATATCGTTCGTGATCCCCTGGCGAGAGCCTATATTCCCACCAATGTGATCCCTATTACTGATGGACAAATCTACTTTTCTTCGTCGAGATTGGGTTGGTGTTCCGTGACTGGCCTTTCTCTTGTTGTTGTCGAGTGCCTATCTCTCAGGCGGTGTGCTTCGCACTGAGCCACTGCTCTTCGGGGCGCTCAGGGCAGCCGTTTTCTTGCTCACGCGCATCCGTTTTCTTGCTGCAGCCGTTTAAGTCTCCGTTCCTTATAGCCTAGTCTATATCCACAGCTCTGATTTGGTTTTTGGGTTTGTTGTGTTCCTCCCTAAGACTTTCGTTCAGTGACTCCCAATGGCCCTAAGCGCTCAAACCAACCCTTGTGCTTTACTTAAGACGAAGGAAGCGAGTGCCGAAAAAAAATTGATTTTTCCCCCGGACCTTTCTAACAGCTCCATCTGCCCATCTGAGAACGACGAAGTCTTCTCTGCTCTTAATAGAGAGCGCATTTCCAGCAGAATCTTAATGTAATCGCCGCCGAGAATAAACATGCTGTGCTGGGTGACAGGAATCCTCTGAGGTCCTCAAGTTCAACGAACTTGACCTGCTCCTTTAGTTTAGGGCTATATAAGCGTAAGTAGGACTACGCCCAACTACCTACTACCTTCTACCCTAATCCGTGTCCTTCACAACCAAGGTCATGTCCTCAATAAGTTGCATCTGCATCATATCTCGTCTAATCAACTCTCTTCAATACTTGTTCGACACCAACCTCTCACACCTCCGCACCGAGGAATTTGTGTCTCTCCTCTGCACATGCCCGAAACATCTCAACCTCGCTTCCCGCATCTTATCCTCTACCGAGGCCACTCTCACTCTGTCCTGTCCCTGATATCATCATTTCTAATCCTATCCCTCCTTGTATACCCACCCATCCATCTCAGCATCTTCATCTCGAATGAATCCATTTACCTTATTTACAAAAGAAGAACCCGGTCTATCGGAGTACCCTTGCTCTTTTTTGAGACTTTTAGGCCTCCTGTCAGTCAGGGGTTGACATTAGACCGGATTTTTTGGGGAATCCATTCTTTGCCCTACTGCATGTGGTAAGTGAGTTTGTTTTGCCTTCTCGCTCAAATTCTTTTCAATGTAATTGAATGCAGTAGTATGGCTTCTATTTCATTGGGAACTTGATGAGTTGATCCGCCTACACGTCTTGCTTTTACTGCTATATCGGGTCTTACTCCACGTGTTGCTTCGCAAATTTCATCGGATGTGTGAAGTCTTGACTGACCAACACTCCGCCCTATACAACATAGTTTGCAATCGAGGTAGAGTCTGCATCAGCAAAGGAAGGCCTTATTTCCACAGCCTTTAGCCATGACTTGTATCGGCCAAAGCTTCAAACTCAATTTCCAGTTCCCGTGCTAGGGAAAAGCAAATAGCAGATTCCATGATCATGGCATCCAATAGCTACACTGTGTCCAAACAAAAAAAAGATAACCCAGAAAAACATCAAAGACATGAAAAGTTGCACACATTAAGGCAGAGTCAACCAAGCACAAAGCCATCGCCTTTTTCAAGAGTTGATGAAAAGCAACAAATTAACTAAAGCGCAATGAGACATACCATATCTCTAATATTCATTAAATCATGTTAAATGCTGTAACAAATTGATGCCCTAGAGCTGTCCTAAACTTAGATGTCCAAGAGCTGTCCAATATATGTAGATGTAATAAGACTGAAGTTGCCATTTTTTTTTGGTTTAACGTGAAATCCGCAGCCGATTCTAGAAGGTGCCTTGGTGTAACACGGACGTAATAGCGCAACTCAGTCGGTAAGGTGCACACTGAAGTTGCCATTTTTCATATCATTAAATCATGTTAAATGCTGTACAAAATTGAAGGTGATACATCTAAGACACAAATTAAAATAACACATAGATGGCATAAGTTTGTACCAGTAGACAGGTAGCATGCTGAAAAATGATGTACTCATCACGCTGTTTAAAACTGGAATAAGTACCTATATATGCTTCCAAAACAGGAACATCCCCATATAAAATTAAGAGGTGCTCAAAAGTAAGAAGCAACTCTAGCACTGAATCATCTAAAGACTAAAAGGATTCCAGTTAATGTGGCATCAATATGGAGTAAATTGATTTAATGCAGATCTAGATCTAGGTGAGGCCTTAACTAAAGCATATATATGCGCTTATTCTTCCTTCAGACGTTGTTGATTTTATGAAAATAATATACATAAATATCAATTTGTTCCAATTTGTATGATACACTCTTTTTTTAATCAGTATAAAAAAATGACACATTTCTTTATTTGATAACAATTTAATTTTATACTTTATCTTTTATGCTTAATAAGACGATCTATCACTATACAACTATCTTTAACTTATTTTACAACACAAGATTCAAAAATATTTCATTTATTTCTTAAATTTCGTGATCAATCAAACTATGTCATATAAATTGAGACATAAATTGAGACGGAGAGTATATACATTAGGAAAAAATGGAGCCCCAAATTATGGGGCATAAGGCAATGGCCTAATGGTTAAGACGCGTATGTATCTGAATCATAGTATATCTTCTTCTACTGGAGCAAATTAAAGATAGATCAGTTTAAACTTTAAAGAGATGCAAACACTAGCTCCAAACAGAACCACAAGTACATGTGAGAAATATTTTCAATGTGTGCTACCAATCCAACTCGAACAAATAGCACATAAAATTAAAAATAAAAACCTCTGATCTTAGAACGTCTATTAGAACGAAATTATCTATGTTCTTCAATAATTCCAAACAAGAAAACTTAAATGCAAATACTTGTACAATAAATCAATAAAAATGCATGAACTCAAGAAAATAACACATTAAAAAGATTTAAAAAAAAATCTGGATCTACAACTGAATTAGAAAATCTATTATAATAAAACTGTATATGTTATTGTTAAGAGTCCTACATCGTTGATGGAATAGAAATATTGATTTAACATGGTATCAGAGTCAGACTCATTTCAATTCTTTGTTCATTGATGTTGAGCTCCCAAATTATATTATTCACACTCCAGTTAACGGGGTCTGGACGTGCGAGAGAGTGTTAAGAGTCCACATCGGTAATGGAATAGGAAGATAGACTTTACATTTATTATTGAAACAAGACCACTTAAAAAACAAATCTTTTACACTAAATTAAGAAAAAATGCATGAACTAAAGCAAATAACACATAAAAATAACAACTTCTTTGAAATCTGGATCTGCCTCTGAAGTTATAAAATCTATTATACTTGAAACTGTCTATATTCTTCAATACTTTGAAACAAGAATACTTAAATACAAATACTAATACAATAAATAAATCTAGAAAAATGCACGAACTAGAGCAAACAACACATAAAAATAAGAACTTTTCTGAAATCTGGATTTGACTCTAAAAGGACAGCCCGATATATTAAGCTCCGACTATGCGGGGAAAATCTGGATCTGCCTCTAAACTTGTAAAATCTATTAGTATGAAACTGTCTATGTTCTTCAATAATTCGAAACCAGTCTAATATGCTCCCACAGACCACAGTGGTTAAAAAAGCCAAAATAGTCCCACTATCTTTGGGCTTATGGTTAAAATAACCCTGTTTCTTATACATGATACATTAATAGTCCAACATTCTTTGCTAAAATGGTGCACTTTCAGTCATAATCCTATGGGATTACACTTTTGTTGACGAAGGAAACCGCAATCGCTACTCTTTCGAAGTACAAGACAGATAAATCTCTGACCGACGCAATACCGCAAACCACGCCACCGATTAACTACACTTGTTCACGCGACATGCGCCAACTAAAAAGGTTTATGCGGAGATCGAACTCGTGATTCATGCGGTCGCCTCTTCTTCAAGCACCAACTCGCTACTCATGGCCTATGGGATTACACTTGATTTGATTTGTTGTGGTTGTAGTTTTGGCGTACTCAATAGCTTTATGTGGTGAGACTTACTTTGCAATTTATTTGTATAGAATGTTCAACTTATTTTATCATAAATTGCTTTATTATTTAACGATCTTCTATTATAGGTTAATTTTATTGTAGAATTATCTTATGTTGAAAAATTAAAGTATGTCTAAACGGCTTTGCGAGTTAAGGTTTAATGGGTTATTAATTAATACTGAGGATTTCTCTAATAATCTTCTCCAAAACTAGTATTCATGGCATTTCCATAAATTTTCCTTCCCAAGATCTTTTTGAGTTACTTAAGCTTATTTACACTTAATATTATGACAAATAAATAAGAAAACTTTTATGACAATTGAATGACATTTATTTATCTTGTTATCATGTGAGTCACATAAAGCGTATTTATCAATGAATTTTGGAATTGAAGTTATACTTTATCGACTTATTTCATATCATGAATTTAGACTTTTTCAAACATTTTTATCATGTTTTTTTACAGTATTTTGCAATAACTTTTCATACTGTTTTATTTGTTTGTCTTCGTGACAAATGTCTAACGGAAATAGTCTCTCTACCTCTCAAGATAAGAGTAATATCTGTGTACATTCTACTCTTTCCAAATAACTGAGTATGTTGTCGTTGGTTCAAGCGTTAAAACTTAAAATCACTGAGGTTTACTCTTTCTTTTCATTTTCAGTTCTCATGAAACTACTGTCAATGGTTTACTTTACTCAATATATAAATAAATTGACATAGAATAAAAAGATGTACATCACCCATAAAAATAGAATATGAGATTTCAATGTGTACATAAAAGCAAGAATGAAGGTGTGAGACCGAAAGAAAACATGTGAATGCCGGTGTTTACTTTTTATTGAAACTCACTTGTAGTTTGTTACGATTGAAAATTCAATATAAAAAGTCGAAATAGAATCAGGTTGATTCGATATGTTAGTTGAAATATGAGTGAAACACTAAATTTCTTCTCTCGTATCTACTTTTCGCGAAAAACATACCAATTATAAAAAAT
Organism: Przewalskia tangutica; assembly: GCA_029844215.1. Classification (NCBI taxonomy): domain Eukaryota; kingdom Viridiplantae; phylum Streptophyta; class Magnoliopsida; order Solanales; family Solanaceae; genus Przewalskia; species Przewalskia tangutica. The sequence continues at coordinate 120,927,876 of CM056730.1, read as the reverse complement.
TACTATGTCTAAGTTCAAAGATAATGAGATTATCTTTGTGTATTTCTATTCCGAGGGGGCAGTTATGTCAATCTAGACATAGCAAAAAGAGCTTTAAAAAAGAAACTGTCAAATTTCATATCGTCACTCAAACCCTAGTTCTCTTTCTCTCTCTCTGAAGGTCAGATTTTAATTCAGTTCCTTTAATATATGTTTGATTCGCTATTACGTGCTACTCTTGAGTTGTTATTGAATTAAACTCAGGTTGTAAAAGTGTTGAAGAAATAGAATCACTAACTTGTGTCATAAAAATGGTTAACTTTGATAAAAAACAATCGGTACTGTTAGAATTTGATGTTTTGGTTTTGTTCTAAGGGCTAAGAGCTTCGTCAATAGCTTAAAACTTTTTAATCAGCAATTTACGGTGGAGTTTAAGGCTTCAGTTCGTTTGTGATCATCTAAAAGAAAAAAGAAAAGAAAATGATAAGTTGTTGAAGTAGAAAATGCTTGATGCTAGCTTAGCACACAGATCATACCTATCAAATAACTCACTAAGGCTAGTGAAAAGTGATCGAATTAAGCATTTGTTTGTACAGCTCTCGAACCTCAAAGAAATCGGCGAAAAATCTTATTTTTATGGGTCAATAAGCTCTCAAAATCTTTTGAGCCGAGGATCTATCGGAAATAACCTCTCTACCTCACAAAAGTAGGGGTAAGGTCTGCATACACTGTGTATGTTGTTGTAATAAGCTCTCGAAAAGACCTACATTTTCTGCTCCCTGTTTCTATGCGGGTTTACTGCAGGAGAGAGAGATGTTTTATACATGGTGTTCAGTACCAATTGCTCTTCTTCCATAAGTTCGGTTCTGATGATTATTGCAGTTTCTAGTGGATGTTCAGTAGTTTGGAAGTTGTTTCAGCTATTGGACGGTGAATCTATGTATACGTTCTGCTCTACTTAGGAAGCAGAGGGAATCACAGTGTTCTATAGATGGTCTAAGACTGACGGTGCACCATATAATGTACCCTAAAAAAGGATGAAGCATCTTAGAGAAAGTTCTTTTAAAATGGTATTTTTACTTTTGAATCGCCAGAGGACCAAAAGTTTTTGCTTACTCCTAGAAAGGGGTTTTGGTGGTGGTGGTGGTGGGGGTACCGTATTAACCAAAAAGGAAAACAGTCCGCCGTGGGCAAGTTCATGCCCGTATGGTGGATGTATGGCATGAACGAGATCTCTTTCGGTTTAGGAAGGTATTTAGAGTTACTAGTGCGACTGACTAGTGCAATGTATGTAGCAGTTGCATTTAGTTATTTGGATATGAAAAAAATTGTCAACTTATACATGTTTGTTATTTAAGAATTAAGATACGTAATTAGTGCTAAGCATGATTCGGATTCTTTCCATGTTTCTTCTAAAGAAATTAGAAAATTTGGTAACAATGTAAATGTCTTAATACCCTGTTTAGGCTACAGGAGTTGGATGAAAATGGCAGTAAACATGTCACGTGTACTCTTTTACTAACATCCATAGCTTCACTATTTTTTGGTAATAGCTGAATTTCTTGTATATTTACCTTTTTTCTTACTTGTTGATTTTCCATTACTAACAAAATGAGATACAAATGTTTAGTTTTGCCAGTAGAAGGTAGTGTTCTTACTTGTGGTTGACTCTAACTTTCTTTAGGAAGTGATATTTGTTGTCAAAATGACCTAAGATATTCTTTCATTCTGAATTCTCATAGGTCTAATCTTTTTTTAAGCCCTTTTCCACTGTGACTAAATTCTTGTCTTGCACGCTATGTTGCTCGCACTCGGGCGTGGTATCCGATAGAGGTGCTGATGTAGGATTTGTTTTTGATAAGGTGCTGATGTAGAGGTTGGATTATGAATAACATAAATTTTAGGATTCGGGGGTACGGATCCGAGTGCGGATAAGGGTGTTGGATATAACTAATAAATATATAAAAATAATATATATGACAATTAGTTATTTAAGATTGTTGAAAAATAACTTGTATTTTGATTAGCAAGGTGATCTAAATTCATTATTGTTAATAGGTTAAATGAGAAATGACTATTACATAATTATAAATTGATAATATAGTAGTATTTTCTTAATCTTAGGATTCACAGTTATTATAGGAGTATCGGTACAGTGTTAAGATACAACGTATAAATGCATATTACGATATATATAAGTTTATATTTCAACAATTAATTGAAGTTACTAAATTAAAGCTAGTATAATTAAATTCTTTGTAAACACATAATATTTTATTCATAAGTTATCTCGTATATGGCAAAGTGTTGCAGTACTTTATGTGAATATGTGTATGACATAGACCCTTGTGGTCCGGCCCTTCCCCGGACCCCGCATAGCGGGAGCTTAGTGCACCGGGCTGCCCTTTATGTGTGTGACATAAACCTAAAATCGAACCGAATTCCCAATCAACATATACTTATCGGCCATAGGTTTAGTCAAAGTACCCAAGTTAAGTTGACCAAATATGGTGTGGATCCCAGCCCCACACCCACACCGGATCGACACGGGTGTGGCAAGGAATTTGAAGGGTCCGAGCAACATATCTTGCACGTGCTTAATTGTTATTCGGCATAATGTGACTTTGACATGCGTTTAAGGGGTCTATTTATTTCAATGCCATTCATTGTTTTTATGATTCAGGTAAAAAATGACAGAGCCATCAAAGGTCATTCATGTTCGCAACGTGGGTCATGAGATATCAGAGGTAGATATCAGGATTGTGTACTGATTATTTCTCTCTCCCCTCTCTCTCCCCCCTCTCCCACTTGCTATTTCGTTCAACGTGGGTCATGAGATCTCAGAGGTAGATATCAGGATTGTGTACTGATTATTTCTCTCCCCTCTCTCTCTCTCTCCCTCTCCCACTTGCTATTTCGTTCTCTTTATCTCTTAGACAGGCATTTGTTCTACTGAGTTAAATGTGTGATTTGTGAGCTCCTAGAATGTGTAAACCAGAATTATTTTGCTGTACTATGTTTGATTGTTCTCTAAGCTTCTTTTGTCTCATGGCTGCTCCATTGAAAGCAGAGTGCTTCTAGCATTCTACTTATTGTGTTGTGCTACTTCCAAGATTGAGGTCATGTAATTAACTAAAAAAATTCCGAGCACCTGATGTGCATGTATGAACTATATACAAAACGAATTCCCACAATTAAGATTAAAAAAAGGATAGGAGAGTTTGTGATAACTGGTTAAAACGGGCAGCACACAACGTGCTATCATCCCATTCTTTAGAACTGCCGTCCAGAATTCCCGGAATGATCATTTTATTTGAAGAGATTATTCTAGCACCTGTCATTGAAAGTAGAAATTTCGCGAAGTGTTTATATGTCATTCCTTATGTTTGTTTTTTAGCTTCTCAGTATTTGATTTCCCACCTCACTTGAATTTCCAAAAGAGAAGCAGTTAGCATTATGCCGCTTTTATTTGGTGCTAGTGTTAACACAGTTTGAAAGATGGGAGCACTTTGTACTTTGAGGTAGTAAATATTGAAACCTGAGTGGAGCAGCAAATCCGTCCTCTAGCATTCACTTGTATTTCTTTCTACTATTAGTTCTCTTTTCCACTCTATTGTAACAAGCAAGAAAGTGATGTTATAGGTATGCAATGATTGCTGTGTTGTTTTTTCAGAATGACCTGCTTCAGCTATTTCAGCCCTTTGGAGTCATTACCAAACTTGTAATGCTTAGGGCAAAAAATCAGGTGCTTTTTTTATACATTTATTTTGATTGGCAGAATGATTCTAGTAAGTTGCTGTTTCGTAATATAATTATATCTTATGGAAGTACAGGCACTCTTGCAAATGCAAGATGTTCCTACAGCTGTAAATGCGCTACAATTCTATTCAAATGTGCAGCCCAGCATAAGGTACCTTGTAATACAAAACTTGTATATCCAATTGGAGATATGTAGGGGTGGAAACATTAGCCCATGAAAGTATGACCCAACCCATTTCGTTGGGATGATTTGTAGCTCAAATTAACCAATGAGAAATCTTGTCAAAATGTTTTTTGAAAGACATTTTTTTTGTTTGATATGTTATATAGAGCCATAATAAATATTTCTTTTTATTAGGTACTTAAAAATCATAAAAGAACAAATAAAGCAGTGTTATTAAAAGTGCTCGCTTCAGCTCTTAAAGCGTGAGGCGAGGCGACAGGTCAGCGCTTTTGTTCCTTGAAGTGAGGCGAGATCAGAAAAGCGCTCGCTTCAGCAGAAGCGAGGCGAGGTGTGAAGCGCCGCTTTTGCGAAAAAGTGAGATTTTTGGAAATTTAATTGAAATAAGGGTTAGTTTTAGGTCTGATTTTAAAACAAATGCTACAAACTTACACATCTTATTTGCTGCTTTTCTTCTCCCCCAATTCTAGGGTTTCAAGGTAAGTTCTTTTCTTCCTCTTCTCTTATCCGATTTTTCCGATTTTTTCCACCTCTGTTTTCTATTCCTTTTCTCTTCTTCTCTTTTTTTTTTTTTGATTTTCTTCTCTTCTTCTCTTCTTTTCATCACCTATTTTGTTATTGTCTATCTAGTTTTAGTATCTATTATTTACTTTTTAATTTAAGAATTGAAAGATTTGCTTAGTATGTTACTTCTATTGAGTTCTTGGTTATTTATCTATGCAATTTTTTTTTGTATTAAATTGCGCTTCAGTTGTAAAAAGTGCGCGCTTAGGTGAAGCGATCCCTCGTCTCCTTTTTCCGCTTATCGCTTTATAAAACGCTGAAATAAAGAAATTAAAACTTAGTAAGAATTTGGAAGGGGAGCCTTGGAGTAACTGGTAAAGTTACTGCCATTTGACCAGGAGGTCACGGGTTCAAGCCATGGACCTCATGTATAAATGCAGGGTAAGACTGCGTACAATAGACCCTTGTGGTCCGGCCATTCCACAGATCCACACACAGCGGGAGCTTAGCACCGGGCTGTCCCTTTTTTTAAGAATTTGGCGGGTTGGGTTATGACCCGCCCATTTTTTAACTCAACCCATTTTGACCCACTCAAATTCAGCCCAACCCACCCATTTGACAACCCTTAGATATGTATGTAGCTTTTCAAATTACTGTGTTTGCTGAGCTTTCAAGAGGCTACACTTTGCTACATCTTTTTGTTCATTAGTGGCTCATTTTGCTTGCCCATAGGGGGAGAAACGTTTATGTACAATTTTCATCTCATCAAGAATTGACAACCATGGATCAGAATTCCCAAGGGCAAGGAGATGAGGTCAGTGATTTCTTTGTTTTATAAGAGGTAGCTTTATGCATCACTTACATTGAACTCTCAATATTAAGGGTGTCCCTGGGTGACATAGTCATAAATCTCCACCCTGGTTGACTTTAAACTAGAAAACTTTTCAATAATTTGCTGTTTGCTTTTAGCCCTACTCGCTTTATGATTTCCGTTACATGCTTGAAAGAGTTATTTCTATTATTTACTTGATGTACAGGAGCACTAATAATAAGTACACAGTTCACTTCCAATTCCTTGTTAGGTAGTTAACTATGTGAAGCCTATAGGGTAATAAATGATTTCACTCGTTATAAATGGAGCTCCCGAAATTGTGTGGTTATATGTATTCAAATGAGTGAATACTGCTATCTCAAATTCATTACAAGTGGATGAACATGGTTCTGAAACTAGTGTATAGACATATTATGGAGACGTCAAGAGAAAATTTGAGATTTTATGATCGCACTGAATGGGGAAAAATGAATTGACCTTTTAGATGTTTGCCTACCTGGCATCACTTCTGCGCCTGGCACTTATGGTGTTATAGATCTAAGGTCTTAACTGATTGTCCTCTTTCACAATTTCTGACTAACTCTTTTAATGCGATTGGAGGTGCTCAAAAGGTATGACTTTTAGGGGAATAGAAACACAAGCAGAATGGAATTATAGATGATCGCATAGTTCCAGATTGATCGTGGATTTGAGTTATCTTGTTTGCCAGAAACCGATCTTTTTCATTGGAAAAAACAGAGTCTATGTTTTGGAAAGATTGTGTCTCATTGTCCAGGAAACTATGGTCTTCTCGTTAACTTGAGAGAGAAAACAGGGTATTGAAGGGTAGCTCCTCCTCTGACTAAGGGTTAAAGAGAACAATTACCCCGTCTTACTTAGCCACACCATTTTCGGTTTCTCCCCAAGATCCTTTACAGTCATTTATGTACTGTGAGTCTGTGACTATCATAAAGCAATGAGAGCCAGCATTAGTGCTCATCTCAGTTGTACCTAATGAGCAGTTAAGGCCCTATTCATAACTCTTCTCTAAAGGCAAAGATGTGGGGCATCATTTGTGCTTGAAATGACTCAGAACCGTATCAAAAGGAAATAAGGCACCGGTTGTTACGTAGAAGTCAATATTTTTTAACTTTTCATGAATTTTCTTGCTTTTCACATGCTTTTCTGGTCTGTCTTTATGCTTCTTTTCTGCTTGTTGAGATGAAATATTGTTGCAATAGTTCCTTCTCCTTTTCTTCATCTATTCATTCTCTTCTCTTCTCTCTTCTGTCTCTATGCTGCTCTGCTGTTGGATCTCTGGACTCTCAGCCTAATCGAATTCTCTTAGTTTCAATACACCATGTGCTATATCCTATGACCGTGGACGTGCTGCATCAAGTTTTTTCACCTCATGGAACTGTTGAGAAGATCGTGACATTTCAGAAGTCGGCTGGTCAGCACCTTCAAGTTCTCTCTCTCTATGTTCTAATTTCTTCTTAATTTGTTTCTCATTCTGGATTAAAGACTGGCTAGAAATTTGATCATGGATGGAAGTCTCTCGCAGTGTTGTCAAAGGCACGCTTAAGCCCAAAAGCGAGGCTCAAAACATATTGAGCGCTTCGCCTTGCTTTATGTGCGCTTTAGTGTCATCATCAAGGCTGTAAGACATACTTTTCCTTGCCAATGTGCCTCTCTTGAAGAGGTGACACTAGATATGTGATATTTCACTTTATCGTAATGTTTTTACAATTTCTTTGTCCATATATTTGTTATTCATGCTTATTGTTATTAGTCTTGGTCTAAACATGGAGTATATATTTGTATTTTTGCACCATTGCACCTTTTTTCATAACACTGGCGCTTCTTTGTTATGTTTTATGATTATAATTTTGGATGTAACTAGTTAGCTTCTTGCTTCAATTGTTTCTGGAGCATATTTGAAACTCTAATTATGAAACTTGCAGTCTTTGTGCCATATCTGCATAATCTTTTACTGCTTCTGATATTTGCTATGAACTTTGTAGGTTTTCAAGTTTTAATTCAATACCAGTTACTCCAGAGTGCTGTTGCTGCTAGGAACTCTCTCCAGGTATGCTTTGTGATGCATAGAGGTGTCTTGTCATGAGACAATTATTTTGTGCTGTTTTATTTATCTTAGACAGTGAAGCTTAGTGCTTACAATTTTTTAATAGGGGCGTAATATATATGATGGCTGCTGTCAGCTTGACATACAATTCTCAAAGTAAGGTTTTAAATCCCTTTAATGTTCTGTTTTTTGTGTCTGAATGGACATGTTTGCATTTTTTCCTCTTATATGCTATGATGGGTATGTTCACCATGGCATATTTTTTGATTCAGCCTGGACGAATTGCAAGTGAACTATAATAATGAACGCTCAAGGTAACTTGTTCATTGCTTTCTCTCTTTCCCTCTTATACATATCGAAAGAAGCTTTTCTCTTCATTTGTTATGAAATATTCATGTTGTGCATATCTATATGGTGCAAGGGACTTCACCAACCCAAATCTACCATCAGAGCAGAAGGGGAAATCGCCTCAAGTAGTTTCCATTGTTTCTATTTCTGTTTTTAGTAGGCGTAAGAGTTTCCCAATATGGACTAAGTTCAAGTTTTGTCATTGTGTAACAGCAGGGATATGGAGATGCAGGAGGCATGTACTCCTTGCAAGGTTCTGGGCCTCGCGGAGGTGCTTAGCACTATTTTATTATGGTGATTGTGAAACTTTCCTGGTTTAGTGTTCTTAACTGTTTTCTCCCTTTGTTTTGTCCAGTTGGATTTCCTCAGGTGTGCATCTCTCATCAAATTTGAAGTATTTTTATATCTTGGTTATCTCTCTCTGTGCAATCAGATCCAGGCGGTGCAGCTGTAGTTGTTGCTTCTTAAGCTACACTAACCACTTCTTTTCCCGACACTATTTTGCTCTGGCTTTGTCGCGTTTACACACAAATTTCCTTAAAGCTCTAAGTTGGTTTGTCTTTTCTATCATTTGAATAGATGGGAAATGCTGCAGCCATTGCAGCTGCCTTTCCTGGCGGTTTGCCCCCTGGAATAAGCGGGACGAATGACAGGTGTACTATTCTTGTATCTAATTTAAATCCAGATGTAAGATTCCCTTTTTTATTATTACCATATTTGTCATCAGTTCTTTTCTTGTTCTTTGAATACCAATTGTTTTTTATTCTTTTCCTGTTTAATTAAATTATAAGGTTCGTCTTCACGTATCTTGATGTTTTCCTTACTGATTGGTTTCCCGTGTTACAGAGAATAGACGAGGACAAGCTTTTTAATCTGTTCTCCATTTACGGAAACATTACCAGAATTAAACTCCTACGGAATAAACCAGATCATGCTCTGGTTCAGATGGGTGATGGCTTCCAGGCAGAGCTTGCTGTGCACTTTTTGAAGGTCTGAATTGTGGTATTCAATTTGAATCCATATTTCTTTACTTTTTTTTCTTTTTGGATTTTGTTTGTTCTGCCTCATTATGGTGTCAGCAGCAACCTAGATACAATTCGGGGTAAAACAAGTTCTCCCCCTCTATCAAAATAGTTTCTCACAAGTATTCAACTGTAAACTTAGCACTAAGTTGCTGCCACATAAGCTTAACACAGTTTTTTTTTTAAACTGGTAACTTGTTTTCCTCAGCATTAAGGATATGCTGGCCACCTCCAAAAGGAAAGAGCTTACAAGGAGAATATTAATTACAAAACTCCTGAGAAGTCCAGTATCTGTACTTCATCTTCTACACATTGCTCTTTACACCAAAAACATCAAGTTGTGATACATTTCCATTTGATCTTTTGTATGGAGCTAGATCTGCCTAAAAATTCTCTCATTTCTCTCCTTCCATATGTTCCACCAAATACAGGCTGGTGGTACTGTTCTCCACCACTCTTTTTGACTCTTACTCCCACCTCTTCTTATCCAGCAGCTTAGTAAATCTGCAGTATGCTCTGACATTGTCCATTCCTCCCTGGCCAAACAGATAAAGAGTGCCCAAACTTGTGCAGTCACCTTACAATGAAGGAACAAGTGACTATTTGTTTCTGCTGCCTCCATACATGAAGGACATCTATCTGAGTTTTCTTCTCCTGAAGTCCGACATGCTTTCTTCACCACTAACCATGTAAAACATTTCACCTTAGTTGGTGCCATGCTTTTCCAAGTAGCTTTCCATGGATCCTTGGGATTTCCTGCCATCTCTAATAAGGTCCTTTTGTACACTTTATTCACTGAGAACTGCCCATCTTCATTGTGTCTCCATCTAATTTCCTGCCATCTCAAATAACACAGTTTTCCTTTTTTGGAGAAGGAAAGCTTTACACAGTTAAAAAATGGAAACAACCTAAAATTGCAAGTTAAATTAGCATAGATGATTGTTTATAGTTGTATAGTCATGTTTCTTTTACTTTGCGTTTACGGGGATGCTCGTTATCAGATAAATAAGATTTACTTCATCTGGTTGCTCTCTCTATAGTCATGTTTCTCTAACTTTGTCTATGAGGGATGTTTCCTATCAGATCAAGAGAAAAACATTCACTTCATCAAAAAGCACGAGGTTGATGACTCCAACGAATAAAAAGTACCTAAAACAATTGTACTTCACACCATGAATCAGACTACTAGACGCTCCCTGTTATCAAACAAATATTGTGTTTCTTAACAACCTTGCAGTCCTACTCCTCCCTCCTTTCTTTCCTAGCTTGACTTTTAAAGTGTCATATCCTTTGCATTTGCACTTTAAGTGTAAATTCTTGAATTTTCAGTGAGTCACCGGATGACATGAGTTATATCTTAGTAAAAGATGGTTAGTAGATTTATGTTGTTCATCGAGTTTGGAATGTACTTACCTTCCAATGCCTCATTATATAAATGATAAATCTACAACATAGGATCAATGCATATCTTTTGCTTCATTCAAGCATCTTTCTTTGTTATTACTGTGCATCTTTGTTAATTTCTCCTGGTATATTTTGGATATAGGGTGCCATGCTATTTGGGCAGCGGTTGGAAGTCAACTATTCAAAGCACCCAAATATTACTACTGGACCAGAGACACACGACTACTCGAACTCAAATCTCAATCGTTTTAACCGGAATGCTGCCAAAAACTACCGGTATTGTTGCTCCCCTACCAAGTTGATCCACCTCTCAACCCTGCCCCAGGACGTGACGGAAGAAGTGATAGTGGATCATTTGGAGGAGCATGGTCCCATCGTGAACACAAAGCTTTTTGAAATGAATGGGAAGAAGCAGGCTCTTGTTCTTTTTCAAAATGAGGAGCAAGCAACTGAGGCACTGGTGTGCAAACATGCTACATCCCTTGGTGGTTCGACCATTCGGATTTCCTTTTCTCAGTTAAATAGCATCTGAGAAGAAGCCTTCCTGATGAATTTATTAAAAGAATACTGCCGTACAGTAGACTGAATATTAACAATTGAACGCTGGCTTTTGCTTTTGTTGTAACTTCAGTTTCTTCCTTTCCTTGAGCTCAAGGTATATTGGGAGATTGAAGTGTGTTGTACTATAATATGGTAGTCAAACTTCTTTAATAGACAGAATGTTTTCTTCCTTCAGTGTTGACTAATCTGGATTCTCACCTAAGATCCGTTAAAGGGGGAAGCGCTACCTATGTGGATTTTTTCCCATTAGCTGGGCTCAAACCTGAGATTCCTAGTTGAGTGTGGATGAATTTACCATCACACTAGAATCCTAACTTGAGTCTATTGGAAACCTCTCTACTCCACGAAAGTAGAGTAAAGTCTGCGTGCATTCTACCACTGACGGAGCTACCTTATGCTAAGGGGTGTCAATTGACATTGATTCGTCGGAAAATTACTGAGTTTAGCTAGGTAAAACTTTTAGTTTTATGTATAAATACTATATGTTGATTCCTTTTATTTTTTTACGAATGTTTATTTTTTTTTAATATATTTTGTCACCCCCTTAGTAAAATTTTGACTCTGTCATTGCATTCTACCCCCCATACTCCACTTGTGGAATTACACTGAATATGTTGTTGAATTCTATCCATTCCACCATAACCATGGATGGAAATGAGAAACTAAAATTTGTGTGCTTAAGTTAGATATGTAAAAAATTCATGAAATTTTGATTATGTGGAATATTTGATGCTTAGCTTATGTGTTGTCAATTGAAAAATGTCTGTGAAGTCGCTATTTGAGGCGAAATAGTTAGGATGTACATGTTTAGGGAGATGATTCAAACATTTCTTTGTTAGCCCTTCATACCATTCATTACCTACCTTGCAATAAATTGTATCCCTAGTCAACCCCGTTGAGCCTAAAATAAGTTGTTTTCTTTGACACCTCATGATTCCTTCGTGTGCCATAAGCAATAGTTGAATAAAGGGATGAAAAAGTGAAAAAGAAATACAAAAAGAGAGTGAAAAATTGATGCACCCCAATGAAAAAGATGTAAAAGCTTAAGTTTGGGGGTGTCTATGTGAATTGTTTCATGCTCTAAAAAAGAGAAAGGGGATATAGGTATGAACTGAAAAGAATGACAACATAGTTGAGTAAGAAAAATGCTTATGATACGTAAATTGAGCCTAGATGTCTAATCTTATCTACTCATGCCTAAGACTACATTACAACCTTGAAAAGTCCTGATGATCTCTAGAATGTATGTCTATGATTAATGGAGAATAGCAAGTAAACATGCCCATATAACTAAATGAAATTGATATGCAATAGGTTAGGTATTCATGCTTTCATTACTTATGATTGAAATGAATTTGCGAAATATCTGACTTGAAATTCTAGATTGTTAAATTCATGCTATATCTGTTCCTACATATTATCTCAACTGACGTTCATGTGTTTCTAAGTACTTGTGCAGTTGCTTGATTTGAGTCATTGAGGCTCTTTGATTTTGTTTCTTTGTTTTTTTTTGTGTTTTGATCTTTGCTCGAGGGCGAACAAATGTTAAGTTTGGGGTGTTTGTTAGGCGTACTTTGTATACGTCTTTTGAGTCATTTTAGTTAGTATTTTCCCATTTTTGTTCAAATAAGTGTCGTGTTAGGTTGTTTTTCTTTCTTTTGAGTCACATCAGTACAACAAGGTAAAATGGCGAAAAGGAGTGAGAATTGGGCAAAAAAGGTGCTCCCGAGGCAAAAAGGACGAAAGTTGGCAAATCAGGACGAAGGATTGTCAGCACCGCAGTGCTAATATGCAGAACCGCGGTGCCATATTTACTGAGAAGCCATAGGATTTTCAGCCGCGGCCAAATACGCAGAATCGGTGTCATTATTGCGAGATATCTGCGAGAGTTTGCACCGCGCGTTATGCATAATCGCGGTGCCGGTGCGAAAAATCTCAGTTCCGAAGAAGAATTGACTAAGGGCAGATTGGTCCATAGGACATGAAATTTGGAACATATTTAAGCCCTAGGGATTAATGCTATGAGGAGGTTGGTCATTCTACAACATAGCAACACAAGACAACAAGGGAGACTACAATTGGAGACTTAGTTCGCAGTAATTTCTTTTCTTTCGTTTTTAAATCAGTTTATGTATGGATTTTGTGTTAGTTCTTAGCGTGACTATGGCTAGGAGCTAAACACTTTATTAGGGCTTTCCTTATGAATCACTTGAAACTTCTATTCATGAATTAATGCAGTAGTTTGATTTCTTCTTCACTTGATTAAGATTTAGTCAATAATTGGTATGAATGCTTGATAATTAATTGATCACTAATTATTATAATATATATGATTTCGAGTCAAGAACCGAGAGGAGAGATTTAGATATGCTGTAATTGACTAGACATAGGTTAAAATCGCAGACGACAGTACCCCGATACTTGTGTAGCATTATAGGTTACTGTTCTTAATCCTCCTATGTGGTAAATCCTATCATAGAAATATAGAAGAGTTCTGCACTGGGGTTGAGTGATTATATGTCATAACCGGAATATAAGACAGTTTAGTTAACCGCTATCTTAACGTAGAAGAATAAGTCATTCTAGTTGCATTAAGGATTGAATAGAGTGGATAGTCGAGGATTTTGGAAGCCCTAATTCATTCATAACTGATTATAACTTAAATAATTCAGTAAAACTTGCAATTATTCTAGTAGTTAAACAAAAACACAACTCAAATATCGATTGTCAAATAGATAACATAAAGTAGATGAACGGTAGTTAGAAACCAGTCTCTGATGACTATATTCGATCTTATGAGACTATATTACTTATCAATGATGCGTGCGCTTACGTGAGCATTCGAAATATCGCTAACAAGTACATAACCTTAGGTAGAGAGTTGTGGAGAACATGAATTAGGATAGAAGGGTGTAGGTAGTCGAGCGTAGTCATACTTACGCTTACAAAATGATAGTGTAGTGTTATAACTGTAGGTCCGATTAACATATCACACTTATAGGCACATTAGTGATTTATAATCCATTGTCGTTTGATTCATGCTGCTACGTGTTCTTTAGTGTAATTTGTTTATCTTATTTAGCTGTGTTAACTACTGCTTCATGTTGTTAAAATGCACTACCATGACTTATTTGATTTTATTATCAGTATGTTCATAATGCTTTAATTTCTCGTTCTCGTCTGAGTCTGACCGTTTCTCTTGCTTTGCTCTGTTTTGACTGCTTTGCCTGTGATTATGCTCTGTCTTGAGCCGAGGGTCTTCCGGAAACATCCGCTCTACCTATCAAAGTAGAGATAAAGTCTGTGTACCTCTAGACCCACGTTGTGAAATTTCAATGGATATATTGTTGTTGTATTTGTTTAATATAATGAAAATTAAAACTAAGAATTTTTTATCTAAATTTTCCACATTATGGTGAAACCAGTCTTCGGGGGATAAAGTGGAGTACTAAAGACAATTATTAAAAATGCAATTTAAAAATAAAATAAAATTAACCACAAGGCACCAAACATAGACGTCTTTAATATTTGTCAGAATACACAGATAGTGCTTAAATTTATCAGTTAATTTCATTTACACACTTAAAGTACTATTATCTATTCTAATTGAATATTTGAATATTTAATTTTTTGTCTGTGTCTCAAACGTCTATTACGTATATAAGTTAATCTTATAAAATATGTTATCTTTTTTTATCATACACATCTATCTCAATTGAAACATGTCCGAGTTCTATAACTTGTTGAGGCTAATATACATAATTAAATGATGTGACATATTTTGAGTGATTAACTTATTTATATAATGAATATTTGAGAACTAGCACATGAGTTTTTCAAAAATTGAATTGGAAGTGTCTTATAAAAGCACTTTAGCATGTGTTGAGATGCTCAATTGGAACAAGTGTGCCTAAATGAAATTTACTGACAAATTAAAGTAGTTATCGATGTTTAAATGTTAATAATTATTTCACTTCAATTTGATAAACTTTTCATATTTTATATTATATCGTCTAAAATATATTTTTATTTCATCTCACAAAAAAAAATATTTTTATTTAAAATAAATTTAATTTTAACTTTTCATATTACCCAACTTTTAATTTATATATATATATATATATATATATATATATATATATATATATATATATAACGGTTTAAAAGCTCCTTAATTGCATAGGCAGTGTCACTCCCAACTGTAATAACCGAAAAGTCCCTAGGGTTTATTCAACCCAAACAAATCTATCTCTCACCAAGCAACAAAAACTCCAAAATGTCAGTCGATTCAACGCCGCCTGTGGACAAACTAACCCTAAACGACACCGTATCGGAGGAGAAATTCTCCTAACGCGTCCCGATCCGTTCCATCGTCAGCCGTCCCGATGGCGGCGTCGGACTCGCCGGAAACGCTGTGAAAATCGGCGGTTGGGTAAAAACAGGTCGCGAACAAGGGAATGGTCCATTCGCATTCTTAGAAGTGAATGACGGATCATGTCCAGCGAATCTCCAAGTAATCGTCGATGCTTCAATTCATAAACTTAGCGATTTGGTACTTACTGGTACTTGTGTACACGTGGAAGGTGAATTGAAGGTGCCTCCTGAAGGTGCGAAGCAAAAAGTTGAGCTTCGTGTCCAGAAAATTATATCTGTTGGTACTGTTGATGCATCAAAGTATCCATTGCCGAAAACTAAGTTAACGCTTGAGTTTTTGAGAGATGTTGTTCATCTTCGATCTCGAACTAACACTGTAATTATCTCTAATCTCATTTTTGGTACTTGCTTTGATGTTATAATATCCCGGAAACAACACCTCTACCTAACGAGGTGGAGTTAAGGTCTGTATACACTCTACTCTCCCCAGATCACACACCTCCCCCAGACCCCACAGTATTTCACTGGATATATTGTTATTTGCTTTGATGTTATAATAAAGGAAATTTACGCTCTATGTCTGTTGGTTGAAAATATTTACGCCACGTAGCCCATATGTTGAGTTTGTTACCCAATTTAGCCGATATTTGTGTGTAAACACCTTTTAACACTATTATACACTTTTAGCCCATATTTTGAGTTTGTTATCCAATTTAGCCCATATATGTGTATAAACTTTTTATACGCTACTATGCACTTTTATAAAAAACTTTTATACTCCCCAATTATTCATGGGAAAATTATGCTCTATGTCTATTGGGAGAAAATATTTATTTCACGTAGCCCATATTTTGAGTTTGTTACCCGGTTTAGTCCATATTTTTGTATAAACATCTTTTATACACTATTATACAAGGTTGATACATTATGTATAATGCTTTCCGCAATAATTTATGGGAAATTATGCTCTATTTCTGTTGGGGAAAATATTTACGGCCATATTTTGAGTTTGTTACCTGGTTTAGCCCATATTTGTGTATAAACTACCTTTTATGCACTATCATACACTTACAATACAAGGTTGATACAATATGTATAGGGAAAATTAAGCTTTATGTCTATTTTTGAAAATATTTGCTCTACGTAGCCATACTTTGTGTATAAACACCCGATTTTCAACATCTTTATGTATAAACACCTTTTATAAACTAATTATGCACTTTTATACAAGGTTGATACTTTATGTATAATGCTTTCCACTGGTATAATATTGTTATGACATTGTATAATGTTGTACATTGGGCTACGTGGTGTAATATTTCCAAAAGCTGTATAGTTTTGAAAATTTCCCACAATTACGCACTATGTCTACTTGGAGAAAATATTTACTCCACGTTGCCCATATTATGAGTTTGTTACCCGATTTCTCCCATATTTGTATATAAACACCTTTTATACACCATTATGCACTTTAATACAAGGTTGATACATTATGTATAATGATTTTCCCTAGGTATAATGGTGTATAGGATTAATATTGTATATTGGGCTACGTAGCGTAATCTTTTATGTTGGATTGTATATTTTTGAAAATTTCCATTTATTATTGTAGAAACAGATTTAAGGATATAGATTATAGTGCAAGCACACACCTTCACTAGTAAATCTGTACACAAGCGTCACCTAGTTTAGAGCCTCTGCTCGGATTCATCTCCCGTGATTTTTACTCTAAAATTAGTCCTCTGTTGGGCAGACATCCTTGAATGCAATTCACCATACACACGAACACATGCGTTATTAAACTGTTATTTGCTCAAAAGAAGTGGGTTCAGTAGAATGGTCATGCGTTGCTTGGCTTTAGACTTTAGAGTATGATTTTATATTGTGGATTGTTTTGATTTTGCTTTTTTTATTTTTTTATTTTTAATTCAGTAGTCATCTTTCCTGAAAGAAGATGTGAGGGGGAATGTCTTGGATCCGAAAAGAATGGAATTGATATAGAGATTTCATGGCCGAACCCAACTTGTTTGGAATTGGGGCATAGTTGATTTGTACGTGGAACAATTGGTTGTATTCCAACATAATTTCATACTTAAAAGTAAATGTAATCATTGGGTTAACATGAATGTGGATTTTTTTTCTGGATTAGTAAATGTGTATGTGAAATTTCTGTTTTTCCCCGAGAGGAATTTACATTTTGAGCATATGCATTTTCTTGTAGTTCATAGTTTTTTCCTCTGTGAAACATCTAAGTGATACAAGTGAATAAAGAAGCATTGCCTTGACTCCTATCTGTTTGCTGACGACACTCAATGGTGGATTATTTAGTATCTGCTGTTAACTTGTATTATAATCCAAGATTTTTCATTTTCAGATTTCTGCCATTGCAAGAATCCGCAATGCCTTAGCTTATGCCACTCATACATTCTTCCAGAATAATGGGTTTCTTTATATCCACACCCCAATCATCACAACAAGTGATTGTGAGGGTGCTGGTGAGATGTTCCAAGTTACTAGTTTGTTAAGCGAAGCTGAAAAATTGGAGAAGGAGCTGAAAGAGAATCCTGCTCCTTCAGAATCTGAAATTAAAGCAGCTGAGCAACTTGTCAAAGAGAAAGGTGAGGCAGTTGCTCAGCTAAAAGCTAGTAAGGCGAGCATGGAGAAAACTGATCCCAATATTGCAGACATCAACAAGAAAATCAGTGCTGCAGTTGGTGAGCTACAAAGAGCTAAAGAGAATCTCTTGAAGTTGCAAGAGAGATTTAAATTGGGAGAAAGATATAGACTCTCTGCTGGTATTCCTAAAAAGGATGGAAAGGTTGATTACTCTGAGGATTTCTTTGCACGGCAAGCTTTCTTGACAGTGTCTGGCCAACTCCAAGTTGAAACCTATGCCTGTGCACTTTCTAGTGTGTATACTTTTGGACCAACTTTTCGAGCCGAACAGTCCCACACTTCTCGGCATCTTGCGGAGTTCTGGATGGTGGAGCCTGAAATTGCTTTTGCTGATCTCCAGGTATTATTCATATAGTAATTGTGTCACGGTGCTATATACAATATTTCTGGAGCAAAATGTTTGGACAGATAACTTTTAGCACCAAGAAGTTTCACTTAGATACATAATCAATTTAATCTTTCTGTCATGATTAAGTTTCAAGTTCAAATAGTTTATGAATATGAGCTGAACATGAATATGAAGCAGAAAGTTACATCTAGCACTCTCGTAGAATATCTGAAGGGGTTATTGTTGGCAGATTTCTTTAAGTTTCTGTTAACATTACTCAAAATGTTTATTCCTTTTGCAGGATGATATGAATTGTGCTGAGGCGTATGTGAAGTTCCTGTGTCAGTGGTTACTTGACCATTGCCTTGATGACATGGAATTTATAACTAAATTTATAGACAAAGATGCTCTGAGTAGACTTAGAATGGTTGCCTCATCGAACTGCCATCGGATAACTTATACAGAAGCCATAGCCATTCTCGAGATAGCTGCTAAAGTGAAGAAATTTGAAAACAAAGTAGAATGGGGGATTGACTTAGCATCTGAACATGAAAGGTACTCTTTTTCCATAGTCTACCTATCGGATCTGCTGTGTATTTCTATAGCTTTCTGATTCATGATTTACCTTGATTCTAGATATTTGACCGAAGAGCATTTTAAGGCACCTGTTATTGTGTACAACTACCCAAAAGGCATAAAAGCATTTTACATGAAGGTGAATGAAGACAAGGAAACAGTTGCTGCCATGGATCTGCTTGTACCAAAGGTAGACTTGTAATTTGCTTGCATGCTGGAAGAAATACCTTTTTAGTCTTAAAATGCAGGTTCCCTGCACCATCTAGCCACAAACAGGCTGCAGTTCAAGAACGTCTAGATGACTGCTTTGATGTAAATCAATGGCAAGTAGACTTAACTTTTTTGCATCTTATGCATAGATCTCCTGTTAGAGAATCAGTAGGGGAGTTGAATGTCTGGAAAATGTTTTAAAATCTTGCAAACAGTTATCTCAAAAATGTTGTTTAAACTTTTTCAATAAGTTTTGCATGATTTTTAAACAAAGGTGCTTATTGACCACATGCAAATCTTCACAAAAACTACATTTAAACACATTTTCACAAACCTTTTTTCTAGTAAGTTTTGAAAAAACTTTTCCAGACTTATGAGTTGCTATCTCTTGATCACTAAAACATTGTACTTGAAGAAATGTAAATGTTTTAGTTACTAACTAAATCAAGCATACTGTTGCCCGACAAATTGAGGCGGATATAGGAAAGAATTGTACGTCTCATTGGGCTGCTGCATGCCTTTAGCTTTTCAGGAAAAACAATTAGAGCAAAAGCTGTGTTTTTACTCAAAGAACACACACTTACCTGTAGTGGCCCTTCCAGCATCCACACCCCCCCCCCCCCCAAAAAAAAAAAAACCAAACTACAATTTTATATCTCAAGATCATGAGTAAATTTATCTGCATACATCCTACCCTTTGAAGGGGAGCATTGGAGTAACTGGTAAAATTGTTGCATGTGACGTGGAAACAGATAGGAATGCAAGGTAAGGCTTTGTGGTCCGCCCCTTTCCCCGATCCCGCGCATAGCGGGAGCTTAGTGCACCGGGCTAGCCATATATCCTACCCTCCCCAAAATCCACTTATGGGATTACACTGGGTACGTTATTACTGTTGCTACATAAACAAATGTTTGCATTCCTCTACAGGTGGGAGAACTAATTGGAGGAAGCCAAAGGGAGGAGGATTATGAAGTCCTCAAAACAAGGTAGGACAAATTTGCTATCTAGTATCACAAAGCAAGGTTATGTATCTGGTTCCTATACTTGGTGATTAAAATCTAGAGTTTAATTACTGTTTGTTTGACCTACTATGTTTGTAAGTTGAACAGGAATTAATTAACTTGGGGTAATAACAAACAATGAATAAATGAAAGAATTTTGATGAGAATTTGCCATCTTTTAATTGCAGGATACTGGCGATGGATCTACCACTAGAGCCATATGAGTGGTATCTTGACCTGAGGCGCTATGGTACTGTTAAACACAGTGGTTTCGGTTTAGGCTTTGAGCGAATGATTCTCTTTGCCACCGGCGTAGAAAACATTCGGGATGTCATTCCATTCCCCAGATATCCAGGGAGAGCTGATCTTTAAATGATATCGATAGTCACGAATGCCTAGTTTTTGAAATTATGATACCATTTTCTCACATTGTAATGATATTACAAGTTCCAAACAAATTCAGATACAGGAAACTTAGATCATCTTATAATCTCTGTAGTAATTAAATTTTGAATTTCTAATGCCTCAAAATCCTGTCTGTCTGCCACTTTCTGAATCAAGGATATGGATAGAAAAAGATAGTAATGACTTAAGAATATGGTCTCGTCTACTAATTTCGAAGAATATTAAAGGCTGAAGTCATCGACTGACATTCTAACTTGTTCGTATATTCTATTTAGACCTGTAAGTGAGACCCCTATCTCTGAACCCTCCAACACTATTTGTACTTAGCCACTTGGACACAATTTGTTGGGTGAGCCAGTGCGTGCATTACACTGGCTCTGGAGTGCGTGAACAATTTCAAATTATGATTTTTTGTTTCAACTTAGAAATATGCCACTAGAAATAGATAATAAAAAAAGAAAAGAATATCTAAAAGAGAAAAGGAAGGGTCATCTTCTTCATCCCAATCTCTGTTGAATGATAATTTCATAGCATTTCAACTTCACCCAAAATACAACAAAGCTTTGGAGTTCCACTGAGTTTGCATACAATTACTTCAAAACTATACACACTTATAATCAAGTATATCATTCATGAAATAAACTTTTAAACACAAATAAAAAAGCAGCACATAAGGTAACAGCGATTGCGCTGATGACAAAAATATTTTAGTTTTGGCAATTAAGGCTAAGAAATGGTTGATTGCTGAAAATATTTGTACCTTTAAAATTGGAAGGGTTTATTTTTACCATAATCCATCTGGTAGTCTCAGACATCCTCTTTTACCCACTGTTCAGTTTCAGTAGTTGTATTAATATTAGTTTGGACCAATTAGGCAACTTTTGTAGGATTTAAAAAAGAATATGTGCCATCTTTTATAAAACATGCTCTAATTGCGTGGAACTTAAAGAAGAATATAAAAAAAGGGCAGCTCAGAGTCTCATGTCATGCGTGGTTGGATCTCATTGGTCTATTGTACGTAATCTTATCTTGCATATCTATTTCAAAAGACTGTTTTTGGGTTCAAGACCTTTTTATGACTTGAGTTAATCAGTGATCTTCTGGTCATATCACAACAACTCTTATAGTTGTTTCGATAAAAAATCCAATCCAAAAGGTTATGCTAATTTGATAAAAATGAATTTGACAATACATCGTTTATTGAGTAGTTTGATCAAGCATGATCTATTACCCTAAAAGTGAATGCATGCGCGACAATACCAATTACAAGAAATTCACCAATTAACATGTGATGGGTGAACAATGACGAACAATAACAGTCGTATACCGTAGTGAGTAGCTAGATACAGATAAGGGGACACAAAATACATATGGTGAGCTATAACTATGGTTTAAGAATCTAATAGGGCATGAAATACATATGGTTTTATATGGCGAGCTAAAAGAATGGCTTAAGAACCTAATAAGGCATGAAATGCATATGGTGAGCTATAATAATGGTTAATAACCTAACATGACCAATTGAGTAGATCAAGAAAATTGGGGCAGCAGCTACAATACAAGTTGAATATACAACAATAATTCAAAGTCGCATACCTAACGGAAACTAAGCTCCCACTCGTAGCAAAAGCTGAATATGTAACAATTCAAGGTCATGTACCCCAATGAAATTAAGCCCTCACTCACAATCTATATTAAGATACGGTGAGTAAGAAGTGCTTGAACAATTAGTTCGTAAGCATATCTACAATATATTCCTTGAAGCATTTTTTGTGAATGATAACCATGGAACCTTGAGTAGCTTTATTACTAGATCAATGTAGAACCATAAACTTTGAATATACTAACATAAGCTCAATAAATAAGATGAACTATGCTTCAAATTTTATAACTGGCATACACAGTGCTTCCTTCAACCCCCTTTATATAATGTTGTAAAACTTTTTATATGAAAAAAATGAAACTCTTTCCAATCGATAAGATCCTCCTTATTCGATTATTAAACACTAAATCATGTAAGATTATATTTAGAACAAAGGGAGTTAAAGTTAAAGCGCAACTAGTGTTGGTAAGCATTCCATTTATACCAAGTGCTTCTCATTTTTTTTGGGTACACAATCCATTCATAATATTATCAACAAAATAACATAAACACATTCATCAAGGTTCATAATTTAAATCTACATTTTACTACAAAAATCAACCTAAAATTATAAATATAAACTGAAAACTTAAGCGCAAACTCGGATGTGAAATTATTCATCACGAGTGGCTTCGAAGTTCAAACCCATAATTCAGCCTTGATTCAACGAGTTAACTTAACTCGTCTTGCCTTATCTTACTAATCTGAATTAAAATCGAGCTGATATATGATCATGATTCATATGATCTTTCCTATTATTTTATTAACACGACGAGATAGTCGATAAGGTTGTCGCAGATGATGTCCTAGGAGATGATGATGATTGTTTCAAAACAACTGGTGGTAATATGCTAGTTTTCCTCATTTCTTGTTCTTTGATTAATTCACCTGCAAATATTTCCAATTTATCCAAATTTGTTTCTTCCACCAACTTTTTCCCTTGAAATAATGTTGATTCTACATTCCTTTGCCTTAGCATTTCCTCAGCAACGACCACTGATTTTCTTATTCTTTCATCTTTTATCATGTGTTGTTTTTTCCCAACAATTTCATTTCCTTGTACTCGAACATAGTTACTGTTCCTTAATTCTCCAAATGCCATTGATACAGCTTGATCAACCTGCATTTGTAGGTAACAAAGAAACATTAGTCTTTGTAAGCTGACGATCTAAATAATATTTATACAATCGTGATTAAAAATGAGATTACTTAGGAATACACATCGAATGTGAGATTACACATTATGATAATACATCCATTATTTAAAAAAGTGACTGTGATTGCTCCAAAAGAAATGAAACAAAAGATATCGTAAAGTTGGGAGAAATATTGCATGAAGTCTATCTAATGCTATATTAGAGAAGCATAACATAGAATGCTATATTAGAGAAGCATAACATAGATCGATACGAACATCACGATAACAAAACAGTTGTTTACTTGGTTTCTTCCTCCCTAACCAAAGCTCTGAGAAGGGGTAAGAGGTATAATTGCAGTCAACTTTATTTAATACAAGCATTATTACTCACCTAACATTCCAAATTAAAGTAAACTACTTAGTTGGATATAGTTAGGTACACAATTTAGTCAAAAGATTTTGTGAACCATTAATATGTAAGACTTGTCATTCCTGTATAGCCACTAAATAAATTCAAGGTCCCATGCAAAAAAAAAACCTTTTTTTAATAATAAAACTCATTAATTCCAAAGTAGTAAGTACCAACTTCACTAATTAGGAACTATTTTAATGAAATCAATTATTATCACATTTTTTTAATTAAACATATTTTTGTATGAACCACTTACCATGTCGGCAGCTTCATCTCCGGCAATCTTAACAAACGCCGCCGGCGATGACGTCACATTTCCGTCACCGGAATCCGATTCACCATTTCCTAAAGAAACTACTAACAAATCTTCAACTCCATTAGCAAATGGAAATTCTTGTTTATTATTAAGTACATGAGTGATAGCCGCAGCCGTTGGATTATTCATAGCAACCCCACGACCAACTGCTGTGATCTTTCTTCTTCCATCAACTGATTTCACTTCCACCGCACGATTAGCCACTGTCGCCCCACATACATCAACCAATTTAAAATCACAACCGTCCATTTCCAACGCATCAGCACGTGAGAATAAAAACGGTGATCCTGTCGTTAGATCATAACATGGTATTAAAACCGTTTTTACAGTTTCTTTTAAAGTCAACTCACCGAAGACTTGGTCAAACACCTTCGTCGGTGACCGGAACACTCGCCGGAAAACTCCATTTGAAGATATTTTCCGGCCATTTTTAACAAGGAACTTAAGAGCTTCATTTGCAGTGAATAGTGGGACCCCATCTTTGCCACGTGTGAAGAGAAGTCCGGCGAGGATACCGCCGGCACCGCAGCCGGCGACAACATCGAAGTAATCGGCAATGTGGGTGGTGCTATTTCCGGTATTTAAACAAAGGGTTACTTCTAAATGGGCTAAAGATTTTGCTGCGAGGATGCCATTGGTGGACCCACTGCCGTCAATTGAGAGAATTCTTACTTTTCCGGTGCCGACATTTTTGTTTGAAAAATAAGGGGTGTTTTTGCATGTAAGAGAAAGTTTTGGGTCATTTTCGTAACCAAAGAGGAACTTGTTTTCGAGAATGGAGAAGATTTCGCAAGTTAGTTTGTCAACTTCCATGTTGTTGGAGTCGATCATTGAGATGGTAGAAATTGCAGCTGCTGCCATTTTTGTGTTCGATTTATAATTTTTCTTTTGGTAGGATTTTTTTTTAATAGAAAAAATGAATGGTTTGAGGAGAGGAATATTGAATTGATGAAAAGAACAGGTTGACAAGTGTGTATATATATAGATATAACACAGAGAGAGAGAGATGTAGAGGAATGAAACCGCAGGCCGCAGGGTGTTTTTCCTTTGGCGGGGTGGGGGTTGAGGAGTGGTGAGGGGTGGGGGTGGGCGAAGGGGTATATATATTTTTAGATTATCATTATAATTGAATGAATGTATATGTTCTATATATTGATATTGTAAAAGTACACATTTATGGGGTGTCCAGGGGTGAGCACGGATACAGGGTATCCAGATATTCGATCGAAATCGATATTAATGGGTAGGTTTTGGGTAGATATATTAGAATAACGGGTAGGTTCCGGATAGTAAAATTAGAAACCGATAAATGTCGGGTCCGATTCCGGAAAATAGAGACCGGATACCCAGACCCGAAACTGATACCCGAACCCTATGAACCCATCCCAATTTAAATTATTTAGTTTTGATCTTTGGGGCATTTAAGCATCAAGTCAAAACTGTAGGAGGAATGAAAAAGAAACAATCTTTGGGTGAAAATCAATATCTGCCTTTCTCCTCCTCCATGTGTATGTGTTACTGACTATAAGAAGTGACACTTTTAAATAACTTTCAGGTTGAAGCTGCATATGATATGCTTCTCATGCAGAGCTTATCATAGAGGAGATCTGAAAAAGTTATGGATAGTAGTGTACGCTTTGCTGATGTTAAAACGGCTAATACTTTTGGGATGGGATCAATGCCCAAGTGGCTGCAGACGACTGTTAAGAGCTCACCAATCTCATTTGAAGCACCAGCTGCTAAAGAGTTAGGTGTTGGAGTTTATGGAGCCTTAATGATCTTAACATATGTTAATGAAGCGTCAACACCTTCGGGAGTTTCATAT